>OW119926.1:68634987-69917987 GCA_933210815.1 Meta bourneti | reverse complement strand
CTTCATCTTATCTCAATTGATTGTTTGGACAGCGACTGTTCAGAACTCTCATGGTGGGCGTAATGTTAATATTTAGTACTTGGAACGTGCTTCTTCATGGCATTAAGTAGCAAGGAATGTGCCTTGAGCATCGTAATATTAGAGGAAAATAATACTTTAACTCTGAATGTGACGTGCGATTCTTGTAGGTGTTTCTTTCGTACTATGAGCGATGTAGTTTGTATAAGTAAATGGACTGAAAATTAAATCTTATTTATTTACAACTAATCTATATACACTAATAGAGGCCGTGGCTCTAACTTGAATTGTATCCTGACACGCTGTAGTCATGCTTTTTTAAGAATTTGGGCTTTAATACATTAACAATATTTTTAAATCACTACATTCAGTTATAGTAGATTGACTCGGATGATCCAATAGGGAAAATTTATCTATTTACCGACTTCAGTGTGGAAGATTGAATTTTTAAAAGTAAAACATACAATTTTAAACAATTTGATGCCTTATAAGAGGTGATTTTAGCAACATCAATTCAAGGGAATAACAGGTTTTCGATTATCATTTTGTGAAAAGGGCTTTCGTTTGTTTTAGTCAAACATATTGATTCATATTTGTAAAAGATTACAAAATAGGTTCGAGTTAGATTTTTAGATTAAATAGATTCTTCAAATGAAATTTCTAAGAATGCCATGATCTATGTTTTTGAACTAAAGGTGTATCGTATCTTAAAGGTGCATCCCTTATTATATGGGATACACCTTTGAATTACCACTATGGGATATTTTTTTCATCACTGCTGAAAAACTGACAGAAATGTGACACGAAAAAGTATCGTGTACACATGTTTAAAATCAAGAGACAAAATCGGAAATAAATGCTCGGATGTGTTTGAACTAACTAAAAACGAAAGACATTGGACGAGAAGTTGTAAAGACAAGAAAATAAAAAGTTCTAAATATATTTTTTAATGTTGCCACAACTGGGAGTATAAAGAATAAAACAAAATTAATCAAAATACAAATTTATCTTAATTCTCCATGAGCCAAGATATCAATGCGCGAGCAAACTATAATTACGATTTTGCGTGTTGGTAAACGATAATTATCCGGCATGCGAGCACAAACAAGAAATGTATATAGATTAATAGTTTAAGAAGTCACTCTGAACTCGTAATTGCATCAAATTCTTGTGAAATGAAGAATCATGCAATGTTTCTCTTAAGAATAAGGATGAATTCCTTTAGTTATGAAATGCTTATGTATAAATTTTCTCAAGTAATTGCTTTTCCTTTTACCACCTATCAATACAAAACAACACTAAACAAACCGACAATACATCATGAATGCTTATTTCATTTTAATTTTATCATCGATCGATTGTGAGAGAAGACCAAACGAAGTTTAGAGTAATAATGGCCCAAAAGAAGGTCTAATTCCGATCAGGACCTTTGAACAAGTTTTGGATCCCTTTCAACTTCAAATATATGGGACTTAAAGATGCGATTTTAACTGGCTACATTTCAAACAATATCGTTTTTTTTTTTCACTTATTTAACAAAGTTCGGCAAGCTGCTGTTTTAGTATTGTTTTACAAATCTGTCGTATTTACCGAAAACCCGGTATCGAAATATTTCATGGATAAGTAAAACTTGAAATGATGTACCTCTTAAGTCTTAGTTATTTCCATTTCAACTAAACGCTGACATTAACGCTCCAATATTTCACAATTGTAACTTTTCATTGCCTAGAACGTTCCTAAAAGCTAAACTGTTAAAATTCACATCATAGTGAATGAAATGAATTGTTTTAATTGTTACAGAATCAAAACTAGGTTGACTACGTTGAGATAACATGTCGGCTTGCTTGAGAAAGAAAAATTAATGAAATGTTTGGTGAAAGAGTAAGAGTTGTTAGGTTAATTTATACCCATTAGGAGACCCGTTCACATTCCAAAAATAAGAGAAAACAAGTGCACCGGAAAAACTAAGAATGCAGAGTTCCGGGTATTTCAACTGAGTTTTCTTCGTGACGTACTGGGCTGTTTACCTCTCTAGATATTTTACACAATATTCCAGACGCTATTCTAAAGAATTCTTTCAGAATTCTCTGAACAGTGTGCGGGAACCGGATATAGGTACCCTGCCGTTCAATATGATGATCTTACTAAAATATTCAAACAGGCCAGAATAATTTCAATCAAAAAATATTTCAAAAAATAATAAATTCAACATAAAATTAAAAAAAAAATTTCTGGCTGATGAGTCCGTTTTTCTAGCCCTTAATTTATTTCCCCCATTAACAAATACGGTGTAAAAGCGTCTGTGAGAGTATGAACTTCAAACAATGATGTGATTTACTAAAGACGCTTTGTGTTTCCGTCTTCATCCTTTTTTGGAAATTTGTTTTCCAGTGAGCTATTATATTTTTATTCTTTCAAAAATTTCAACTGAGACAAACGATTGATGGAACAGACATTTCACAAATACGAACACGAACCCACAGCTAAAATGTTCACGAACACAAATGCAATTATCCATTGTAATTATATTTCGTTTTTATCAATTTTTGAACAGGAAACAAAATGGCTGAGGATAAAACGAACTGTAATTAAGCATTTTATCATAAAAGCATTCGACAACAGGATAATTCATTTTTTGTTCTTTTAGAATGACCATTTCAGTTAAGGACCGCCGTAGCCCAGTTGGAAGAGTAACGGATTAGCAACTGTAGGATTGCGAGTTCGAACTCGGTTCATCCAAAGACCATCGTATACACGGGGGCGGCTACACGTTCAATCTGACGTGGCTCAAATGTCCTCATGTTGGCGTGGTGTGGAAGTTTGTAGAGTTGGGTGCCAGCTCAGTTCTCCTCATCTGGTGGTGGTTGAAAATTACGAGGCGTTGTCCTTGGATCTTTCCCTTCGGGATTGATTTCGGACCGTCACCAGTAGCTCGTTGTGTTGCTTCAATCGACTTTAATTAACTACCTACCATTTCAGTTGAAGCTGCATTTTAGATTTGGCATCTATTATGACCAGGACTGACGAACTCCAGGCCCGTAGACCGTATGCGCCCAGACAAGCTTTTTGTTTGATGGTACCAAGTATTAGGTCATTAAGTATGAAATGTCCGATTACCTCAAGTACCAAGTTTGATACCCGATATCTCTGATATTTCACTTTGACAGTTCTTTGAGATTTTTTTTATTGTGAAGGTACGTCATCAGCCCTTCAGACGCACGTTTTGGTTTGTGATTATCTGTCGAATTGCCTTTTGCAGATTAAATCTGGTAAACCAGTGGTTCCCAATTGGTGGTACGCGAGAGCATTTGTGATGGTGCGCAGAAGGGTTCAATAATAATACAAACCAAACGTACTGGATTAAATCTTAATGAATATTTCATAGAACTATTCAGTGACAGTTCAATGAAAGACTCTCAAGGAGAAAAGTCTTGTTTATTTTTGGATGTCTACAAGAAATGAGTATCCTGCTCTTTTTAGTCAAGTACTAAAATTTTTAACTCCATTTGTAACAACGTATTTATGTGAACGTGGGTTTTCAGAGCTAGTGTATGTGAAAAACAAGTACAGGAATAGACTGTGTGTGGAAAACGACTTAAGATTAAAGATAAACACTATTGAACACCTGACATAGAAGCTCTAATAAGAAATAAGCATAAGCAACAGTAAGTTTCTCATTAAGCCTCCTGATAAAGACATTTTAGTATTGGGGAATTGTATTTGCTATTTGTTAATAACAATTACACATAAACGGCTTTTTCTAGTTTTATGGATTTATTTTCTGTATTTTGTTTTATTTGTATTTAAATATATTTTGTAAAGTTATTCATATGTGTATAGAATTTATTTGACCCCCTCAAAAAGTTATAACATAACCAGTGGTACTCCACGACCCTACAAAACTCTCAGGTGATATAAAAAGGTTGGGAATCACTGTTGTAAACCATGGATAAGTCAAAAATTCGCGTTATTTTCGAATGAGTTCCGTCATGGAATTAATGCAGCGCAGACAACTCGAAGTGTCAACGAAGTGTTTGGCAAGGATGTGGCTATTAAACGCATAGTACGTCGATGATTTGACAAGTTCCGATCTGGCGATTTTGATCTTCAAAAGGAACCACGTGGGCGACCTGAGAGCAAAGTGGATAATGAAGAGCTGAAAGCTGCATTGGAAGCGGATACATCTCAAACTACGTGTGAATTAGCAGCAAGGTTTGACGTTACTATTCCAACAATATTAAACCATTTGAAACAAATCAGTAAGGTTAAGAAGCTGGATAGATGGGCTCCGCATGAATTAAACGAGCATCAGAAGAGAAATTGTTTCGAAGCTTGTCTTTCTTTGTTGTCGCGGCATAAAGGCGAACCATTTTTACACCGTATTGTTACGTGTGATGAAAAATGGATTCTTTTCGACAATCGCAAGCATTCGGCACAATGGTTGGATAAAGATGAAGTGCCAAAAAACACTCCGAAACCGAATATTCACCAAAAAAAGCTAATGGTGTCTGTTTGGTAGTCCAGCGCTGGTGTTTTCCACTACAGCTTCATGAGACCTGGTCAATCGATTACGGCAGATGTCTACTGTAACCAATTAGACGAAATGATGAGGGAGCTTGGGATTAAGCAGCCGAGATTGGTGAATAGAGACAGGCCAATCCTCTTGCAGGACAATCCTCGACCACATGTCGCACGAATAACGTTGCTCAAACTACATTAGCTGAACTTGGAGACTCACCTACCGTATTCCCCCAGACCTTGCACCAACTGATTACCATTTCTTCCAGTCATTGAACCACTTGCAAGGAAAAATATTTAATTCCCAACAAGCTGTAGAAAACGCCTTTCGCGATTTTATCACCATCGCTCTCCAGGCTTCTTTTCTGCCGGCATTAACAAGCTCGATACAGTTTTGCCGATAAGATGGCAAAACTGTATCGATAGTTTAGGCGCATACTTTGATTAATTATACTGCTTCTTGTTTGAGATATAATAAACCAAACTTTCAGTTCAAAGTCGGACATTTCATACTTAATGACCTAATAGTATAAAAATTACGGTGTGAGAGTAAAATAGAGAGTAATAGAATAGTAATAGTGAGAGTAATAGAATAGTAAAATTCTGGTGTGTAAAACAAACAAACCAGATAGAATGTGAAGATTTTACTACCACTACCTAAATGCTCTTGCATGATACATATCGGGGTTACCAAAAAAAGTTTATCTCCGTTATGGCAACTTTTAGCGTGTAATCTAATTGGCGTGGACCAATCAACTATGCTAGATTAATTCGGAATTCATTCTTTGAAATTTCTCTTGGCAAAGTTCTGAAATCGTATACGAAAACCAAGTCAGTGACATCACTCTCGAAATACGTACAGGAAGCACGTTCCACTACAGAAAACTACCGCCACATATATTTAGCTTGACGGAAAATGTCTCTCTTAACAAAGTAATCAGACTTTAGATTAAATAGAAAATTGTAACTATCTTGGTACAGGCACTGGAAAGAAAGTATTTATCATTGAGGAATTTTTGGTTGTATTTGGAAGCTGTGATTGCTTGAAAATAGTGGTTTCGGAAGGTATTGTGAAAATACGGCTCTCTAAAATTATATTATTGGTATCTATAAAATTAGAAAAAAATTGTTATTTTCTAAATTAGTCAAGATTTTTGCTTTTGGACTTTTCAATTTTCCACTGAGTTAATTGTAAAAAATTTTAAAAAACTCCAAACCATTCAGTGATCATTGAAGTAGACCTAAGAATTATTCCCCAAGAAAAGCAAGCAAAAAAGAACCAATGCATTTAAATAAGAAAACTCAATTTAAAAAATATTTTTTTGTACTTTTATTTTTTGTTTTAAAAACCTTTATTTTCCAATGTGGTCCTTAGATCGTCAAGGTGATCCACGGAACGATTTGGGTTGACCGGATCTGATTATAACTGAAAGGGAAAACCATAATGTAAAAGACTAAATTTCTTGAAAATAAAGTGATGATAGACTTCACGGCAACTGTTCCTTCCCTCACCTGCTGTATTTTCAAACACTGTACAAGGTATGCATTCAAAAAATAAGTTAGGAGGGGTGATAAAATATTCTCTCTTGTATTTCTATACCAATTGAAAGGTCATAATACCGAATGAACTCTTTAATGATTTTTTTAACGTTTTTAGAGACACCTAGTGCATTTTACCTTTATGATAGACAAAACTGCGATTTAAGCCGATTAAATTATGTTCTATGCGTATTTTTTATTATTTTTTTCACATTGAAATATTTCAGGATTGGGCTTGAGCCCTGTGGATACTTCCTCTGAATATTTCTTTGACCACTCATATCTGGGCGAATAGACAGATTTTTCTCGTCTTGTCCAATTCCTTCCACAGAGAGAGAACCTCTTCCCATTCGGTCAATCACCTAGCTTGGTTTGCTTGGTCATTGTTTGCTACATGAGGATTAACTAGTCCGGGACCCTACGGCTTAAGGAACTCAGTACAAATAAATGGATTCTTTGTACTCTTTAGCAACCCATCAAACTGCTATAATACTAAATGAGCATTTGACTAAATAATTTAATCCCAACATATCAATAATATTTTGGTGAGTGCTCCTGCACCACTCAATGCGCCCCATTGTTACTTATGCTATCGCCATGCAAGGACAAAGCCATTCTTTTGCGGGGACTCGAGTAGTTTCATACCCAGACATACAAAATAATCGCTAAACTAGAAATATCAATTAATAATTAAACTGATTGTAGAAATTCATTATTCGAATTGATTACCCAAAGAAATAAACTTATAATTTTATTGATGAATAAATAAGGCGTACGAGTAAAAGCATCCTCCAATAGTGTGAGCGCATGAACCTTGTGGAGCTTGCTCGTAGAAAAAACTGCTCCAGTGAAAAAGAATTAAAAGGGATTCCGAAAAAGTCCACAAATTCGTTACAAAATATGTGATTCCAGTCAGTTTTTAATCAGGTTCTTGCAATTCATTTTCATATTTTTAATAAAGACAAAATTTGTCTTTAAAAGAAATCCTACGATGTCAGTTTTGAGATTTGCTTTCGCCGTGTCCCCGCTTTATCTTTTAGTATAATTTAAAAGTAAATGCTTATTTCCAATGCAAAGTAGAACGATAGTAGAACTGAATAGAAAACTGAAATTTTTGTGTGAATGAAATTTGCATTCATGTAGACATATTTTTAACTTGCATATATATTGGAAATAGGAAATCAGTTTTAATTTATTGAGAACGACTGTTCGGTTAAATTTCATTGAACAGGAATTATTTTAAAATCACCCAGAAGACAACCGAAAAATTAAGCAAATTGCACACGTCTGTTTAGTTTTAGGGCCCGGACTTAGATGACCATTTGCACTTTTTGGACCTTTTTCTCCCTATAGGCATTTTTGATGTTCCTATACATTTTTACACTTTTGGTGAGTTTTGATTTTAAAAATAAACAATTAAATTTTCATTTGGATTATGCTTCCACTTGCAAAACCGTGCACATTTCAAAACTGTGAGTAATATGTGAGCAAACTGAAAGAATCCTTGAAAAGTAACTATTCTGTTCAATATATTTGTATAATCCAATTTTGGGGAAGTTTCCAAAACCAGAAATTCCTGTTTGCAACTGATGGTTTTGTGTAGAAAAAGGTATTTGTTTTTTCCCGAAGTTTTACAGTGTAATTGTACAGTTGTGACAAAATTTTAGTTCATGAATTGTGTATAAGTTTGAAATTATTTAATTTATAATTTAAAACAAAATTGTTTTACACTATCTTCCTGCATTTTTAAAAAAATATTTTAAGGACATTTTTCTTTTATAGACTTTTTTAAGGATTTTGTAAAAATTAGATTAATAACCGAGTCAATTTTTTCCCCTGTATTCTTCATCGCCAGGTCGCAAGAGAATTTTTTGTGTCATCTTGAATTCGGATGATCGTTAAAATAATTAGCGTTTGTTTATTTTGCCCACTAAATATTTTAATTCCACCTTTCTCTAAAAGGTGTTAGTACTTTCAAAGCAAAAGATTTATAATTTTCTAGAATGCATGCTGAATGAACCAAACGAAACATCACTGAAGTAGTAGGAAACCGAATTCGCTAAGGGCGAGAAACTCCTCGAAAGAGATATTTTTCACATTTTGAACTCTTAGAGATCAGACTTGTGAATTTTCATGAAATGGGAAACTCTAAAGAGAAACTATTTGTTGCAAATGTCGATTGTTATATCCAGCTGATAAATTGTTCGCGAACATGCAATTTTTTGTCTAAAAACACGGGCACTTCACTAAATTTGCAACGCTCCAGAGTATATAGCTATAAAACCCATTCAGGTACAAGGGCTGATGACCCATAAACATTTCACTTAGAAGTCCTCCTTTCATCACTTGTGCTTATCTATCGTCTGCTTCAGAAGAGACCGATCACCCCCTCACACTTTTGATGACCCCCACCGTCTATGCTTCAATGACACGCCGTCTACTACACACCTCCGTCCACACCTTCAATTTACTCCGAAAAGGAAGATTCCGGCCAATCACAACGCTCTTACGATGGCGTGATGCTTCGTGAGATTCTTCTTTTATGTACCACCATGCCTGATTATATTTGAAAATAAAAACCGTATCAACGTCTCTTTTACCTTTAAAAGTCCTAAAAGACCAATATTATTAGTTGGGATGATATAAAATACCATATTACTTGTTGTTATTTTGAATATTATTGGTAGGTTTATTTTAAAAACAGAATATTCATAAACTTTTTGGGGATGCCGTTCGATTGATGCAATGCTCTGAGAAAGATGTGGCAGCAAAAGCCGCTCATGCCTACGTCATGCATTCGATGCTGCATGGATAGCTAGATATCCGTAGTACGGTTCTTTTACGTCTGATAGGTTTTCATCCGGCCGCTTGAGCTGTTAAAGGCTCGCTATCCAAATTTCTCTAACATGGGATTTTTACATTTAAATAAATATTTTAACGTTGTGATTGCCGTAGCTTTCGTTCTGTCTCTGTTCATCCTGCGAACAAACGGTAAGTTCATTCAATTTCTTTCACGCCGGATGGGCATTTTACGTTTGCAAACACATGTTACCGCCCTTGCGATTTTTCTCAATATGTTGCTTTTCAATCTGGAAAAAATCGAAATTTGATGCACCTAGCTGTTGAGGAATCGGAAGTGAGAATGCCATAGTTTTAACATAAATACATCTTATTCCGCTGCAATTTGGTAGATCCCAAGTACCCGGTAAAAAGCCGAATTGCACGTATAGTGATTTCGTTGTGCGTGTGCTAAAGTGAGAATTTTTTTAAAGAAATATGGTTATGATTTTGCAAAAATCTTAATCGAAAATAGTTTTATTGACGTTTATTGCATTGCAAATGCATCATTCGATCTTTAAATTTTGAGTTCCTGTCCTTTATGTCAAATCTGTTTATTGAGTGATTCCTGTCACTTGTGTATTACTTCGTGAGAAGTGGGGCATTTCACTAATAAATTGTTTCACCGATCGATTAATTAATGTGTTCTCAATGTTTCTAGTAAACTTAGTCACTGATTAAAAGAAGTATAATTGATAGAAATACATGCCCTTTTGCCTCAGAACCAAACAATATGAGACTCCCTTTAACTTGGTCTCATTTGTATTTTCTGCCAACTCTAGTATTTGAATAACAAATGAAGCAGTATTTGAGAGAACATCTTATTTCTGCACATATTATCACCAAAGTGCATACCAATATTTTTTGTTTATTTTGTGCTGGCTATTTTTGTGAAGAAAATGATTGTAATTTTCTTTATTGTCAATGTTTTTTTGCTTAAATTCCAATCAGAAAGGCAGTATTTTGTAAAACATTCCATCGGGTATTGATTATTTTGTTTGATATCTTTTCTATTTCTATCTCATTACTTCACTATCTAAACTTAGGTTTCTTAAATACATTATGCAACGATTATCTAATTTATCAGCTGTGAAACAATCGTCTTTTTACCATGCGATTTTGCTATTTACTATTCATGCTACACAATACTCAATTTTTTAAATACTTTGTTATATCCATTTAATAATACTGTGCATTGATTAGATTAGAAATCAGGAAATTTTATTTATATATTTTAATTTGACAAAAGACATGCATTTGAAATTTTGTTGGTAATGCTCAAATAAAACCTGAATAAGTTGATTCAGTGAAATTTAAAACCAGTCCAGTTTGTTCTGTTATTCTAAACTTGTGTTATGTGAGATTCATGTAGTTTTTCTGATAATGCTAAATTCAGTGTTTTGTTCATTGACTAAAAATTGACTGTCTGCGTAAGATTATTCTGTACATCTGATTGACAGTGCCGAATTTTTTTTAAACAGAAAAACTTGCCTTTCAAATGGATATTAGTCTGGATTGATCAGATGCGTAATGAAACAGTTGTACCCTATAGTTCTTATTTGGGCATTTTAATGCTTGCACATATCTTCTGAAATTGAAGAATATTATCAAGTTATGATGCTGTGAATTGGCCATCTTGATGCAAGAGTACTTTTTTGCCGTGATGAGTGCATAAATTAGACTGAATTCATTATAGGCAAAATGTATACAATTTCTATGCCCTAAGTAGTGAATGTTATGTGTTTTTCCCATAGCGTTATAATATACTTAATTTGAAAATATGTTTGCTTCATTTGTTTTGATTTACGTTTTATTGTGATGTACAAAAACATTTGGGATCACTTTTTCTCTTGCTATTGTTGCTAGACATTTTATTTGACTTTTACTTTGGTTCACTATTAGTTATACTGAGATGGTACAACTGCTGTGGCAGTCATAGCATAAAGGTGTTAAGATATCATTTCTGAGAAGGGTATAGTCAAATATGCCAATGAGAAAAGATGTTGGCATGTCTTTTAAGAAGAGTTCATTTCATTCTAGGTAGAGACCCCTCTGGAATTGCAAATGAGAGGACCCTACCAATATTTTATTATCTTCCTTTGTGCTGTACCTGTTAATGTCCAGTTCTGTATTTGAGACTATAAGATACTGATAAGGTCATTAAAAATTTAATAGAGCGAACTATCCTGCTTTAAGCTCGATTGACACCTGCCTAAAGTATGGGAATCAAATTGTCTGGTGGAGCAAAGTCTCTTCGTTTGTTAGTTGCACTTATTCTGTTAATTTTACCCTTCAACTTATATGACTTAACAGTCTTTTTGATGGTTGCAAAATCCAAGGAAACTTTCAATTGGTCAAGAAAGGCTGTAACAGGTTGAACCATGCAGAGAATGTTTGCAGTGTGCACAGGGTTAAAATTTCAAAATGTTGTGCCGATGCTGGTGATAAATTAAATTTTGGAAACTTAGTTTGCACTAAATTACACAATTTGAGCTCATCTTAAATTTTAAACAAAATTGTATCAAGGGTTTTGGTGTTGGCTAGCTCATGCTTCCCTACTTATAAAAATTCCTGATTTTCATGGACCCAAAGCTGGTGCTACACAGAAGTTATAATTTCTTTTCTTTAAATATTTGAAAGATATGATATTTTAGGCTTTATATTAAGGCTTTTAATTAGATCTGATTACTTAGAATTGTTTTTAAGTGGATTGTTGGTAAATGATTATTGAAAATTTGAATATTGGTTTTTCAGCTCAGTGTGCATCTCACCATTTCAAATGTCGAAGCAACAAATGCATTCCTATATCTTGGCAATGTGATGATGATAATGATTGTGGAGATGGCTCAGATGAATTAAATTGTGGTAAGTTAATACATACTTTTAGTAATATGAGGTGGGTATAAGCAAACCTGATTGGCTGCAATTAATTAGTTTAAGTATGGCCTTTTAGATTTAATTTAGGTATATCTGATCTCGAGTTACTGAAATGACATCCTCCTTTGAAAAGCTCTTTTCAAGGTTTAGGATTCAAATATCAATTCACTGAATATTTATTTGGTAAAACTAGAATGTTGTAAGGAGGTGCATCTATAAACAGTGGAAAAAATCATGATTTAAAAAAGTTTTTGAATCAGATTTCTATTTTGAAACACGGAATGCAAATTATTGTAGTTTCTAGATAGTATTGATTTATATTAAATATTAATAAATATGAGAGTTTAAGAATAGTAGGACAAATTTTTGAAAGATTGAAGCAATAAGAATCATTCTTGGACCTTGCTTTTCTTTTTAGTTGAATTCAATTTAGTGATTCAAATCTGCAATACTTAAAATTCTAAATTAAAAAGTAAACATTTTATATCGGGAGAACATTTTAAATTTAATAAATTGTTACAAATCATAAAATTAAATCAATTTTAATTTTCCACTCTTTTCATTACTTAACTTGTTTTAGTAAAAACTAAGTTAAGTTAAACTGTTAAATTGAAAATATTTTTTCAATGAATACTGAAGTAGTAGTGGGGTTAAGAAGACTTGAATAATGACTTTCTTGTTTTCTACGCAAACATTAAACATACGAGTTGAGTTTCCTCCTTCCTAAGATATCCGAGACTGGGTGTAAAAAAATCGTGATTCTTAAAAAATAAGATTTATTGATTTAAATCAGATTTTTATTGTAATTATTATCCCTATCTTTTTAAACTTGTTAAATATGAGACAGGCAATTCACAGTGTAGTTTCTAGATAGTACTGATTTATGTTAAACATATCTGAAGATTTAAAAATTGCTGAACAGAATTGCTATCAGAAACAACAAATTCCTTGAAAAGGTATCTGTTAAAGTCTATCCTGTCTTCATATGGGAAGATTAAAGATTACCCGAAACACTACAATGTATGGACTGACCCCATATGAATAAAAGCATCTGCTGATAAACAGATTTGTGACACTATTTTCAATGAGAAAAATGAAATATTTGGTCAGCCATCATTATCTCTTAGGGGCCCAAACCTCTTGTGTCCCCCATATGTGAGGTAAATATTTCAAACCAAATTTGTTAACAAACATCTACACCAAGCATGCTCAACCTCATTGGAGCCATTAAAATTTTTTATGGTGGAGCTCAGGAAAAAACCGTCAGGGATAAATATGTAAATAATATAATAAGAAAATAAAATATACTGAGGATTCGATTCGTCTTATTAGGTAGCTTATGTCAGAAGGGTCACAAAGTTCTAGGGACTAATTCCTTGGGTCTTGTAACGTCTTGGTTCACGGGTAGCTTAGACTAGTTACCATTCAAAAGTATCCGTTTCTAGACTAATAGATTTATTTTACAAATTTTGTACAATTAGTCGGTAAAATGAATGAAGAGTTCATTTAAAGATAGTTCATTGGAAAGTCCAAAGTTTTATCGAGGCACTTCTTATGGCTGCTGGCGAACCTCTCACAAATTACTCGGAGGAGTCTAATTAACGGCTACGGGCGAGCCTTTTCTCAATAAAAATACTCAGATGAGTATAGAGTCCCTAGGCAGAATATCTGTCTTTTCCAGTTCGGATGAGATCAATCTCCACTACTAGGATGAGCAGTTGCACAGATTTCTCGGAGGATTTTCCTTCACGGCTATGGGCGAGCCTTTCTCAATAAAATAATCAGGCGAGTATAGAATCCCAGGGCGGGATAAATCAGCCTTGTCAGTTCTGATGAACTCGGGTCTAGGTGAAGTCTCCACTACTCGGGCAAGAGTGACACCGGTTTCTCGGAGGAGTCTCCTTCACGGCTACAGGCGAGCCTTTCTCAATAAATACTCAGGATTGTCAATTTCCCTAGCCGCCGTTACAGTCCTATTGTTTTTATGGTTGGGGCCCAGCGCCTCTCCAAATGAAATGAATATTACAAATATACTGACAATGATTTATATAAACAAAATTAAGAGTTTAGAAACATTTATATGTGAAACAAATAATTTTCCAAGTTGGTGCCACTGCATCCCAACTAATACTTTTATAACCCAAAGTAGGGTAGCTAATTATTCCAATTTGATAAAGGAGTCATTCTTGAGATATTGCCCTGAGTAGAATCAAATTTTTAAATTGATTTGTATTATGCATCCTGTTCCAATTTTTTTCATTTTCAATGTTAAAATTTAGAAAAGAAGGAAATTCGAAGTGGCTTAAATCAAGCTGATATAAATCATACAATAGTTTTGAAATCTTTATTTATTTGTAAGTATTTAAATATCCCATAGTATCTTCATAACTATTGAAGTAGTATTTTGTACCTTTAAATTTGTTTTGATGACCCAGTTTGGATGCCGAAGTTCTGATTATTTTCACTTGTGTGCAAATTTCAACCAATCACTATATATTCTTTTTAACAATCTACTATAATCTAGTGATTTTCTACCTTTTTCCATCTCGAGGCACACATAACTTAATTACTAAAATTCTGTGGCACATCAAAAATGTTTTCTTTTCAATCTGATAAAAAGATATAATTTTGATTGATTTAAAAAAATCTACCCATTTTGTTCCAAAGTGTCATTTAAAAAAATCTTTGAAAAAATTTATTTATTATACTTTGTAATATGAAATTAATACTCACAAAGATTTATAAGGGTTCTATTTGTACAAGTATAACTTGTAATTATTTGTATGAATATTACTTGGCATTATTTGTTAACACACTTGTCATAAGTTCAAAACTGAACTGCTATAATAGAATAAATCTTGCATAATATAAACTGTTTCACCATCTGTAAGGCACACCAGTGCCATTCTTGCTGCTCACTGGTTAAAAATTGCTGCTCTAATCTTAATAAATACAACACTGCAAATTGTAAAACAATAACCCAAAACATAGGCCCAAAAATGACCAGTCCTCTGTTTATACGCATCTTAAAATATATTTTGAAATTGCACCCAAGTAAAATATTTTGGCAACTAAGGAAAAATATTTAGATGTCATTGATGCCTGACTTTATTAACTTCCCACCTGACCTTAGTACATTGTAGCCCATTAATTTATTAGTGTATAAACTTGTGAATTGTTTTATAAATAAGATAATATGTCCAGAACAAATTAAATTGAAAATGAAAAATATATTCACCTAAACTTCATGTGAACATTAAATATATAATATGGATGAATGATTTTTTGTTTGAATTAGCTGAAATACCCAAGAAGAGATGAAATAAAAAACACTTTGAAGAAACAGAATCTTATTTGAGAAAAGCATGCTATATAAAACTAGTATCTATCAACAAGAAAAAATCAAATAAAATTCTTATAACAAATAACTTTAAATTTGGTTGTACTGAAGCATGATAAAAATAACTATTTTATACATCTTAATTATTTTAGTATTAAATTTACAACCTGTATTCTAATTTCTAATTATATGAACTCAAATCAATTTAATTAAAATGTTATGTAGAAGAAATTTTATAATTTAATGAATAGGAAAAACATGAGTCTCAAACTGCAGTTATTTCCTTGAAACTTCACAGAAAATGCTTTTTTTTATCACCTTTGATTCCAGAAGTATTGTTGAATTTTTCTCTTGGAATTTAAATTGCTTTCATAATAATTGCAATGCAAAAACATTAAAATTAGATTAGGCAACCTGTTAATTACTAAAAATGTTGATTTTTTTTCCTTACCTTATTGATAAAAAGTATCCAAGTCAGAATCTACTGCACCTCAATTTTGCCAACTGCAGTCATTAAGTGAAATGTTAAGCAAATTGTGGTCATTAATTGTCAGGAAAGAGAAAGCAAACGGGAAATAAGATCTTGATTTGCATGTTTTTATGAAATGACATAACCTTGAAAGTCCATTACCTACTCCAAGGCCTTACTTTTCATAACTTACTACCCAGCCTTAGTAAAATTATGAAAAGTACCTAGAAGGGGAGGAAGAAAGGATGGTACAGAGCCTCAGGGAGAGGTTGTTACGAAATATGTGAAAAGAATGCAATGTTCATATTCTACTTTTCTAAGTTCAAAAGATTAGTAAAGTAAAAGTAAGCAAAGAAAAAATGTTTGTTCAAAAGAAATAAGCATTGTGTACAAGGAATAATTATATTTCATGAAAGACCCATCATATTAGTCACTACTACATGAAAAATTTTCAAGAACGACAATTCATCATTAATTTTGTTCCAGAAACTCTGACGTCCCCTAAGGAATTGAAATATATTTCTGGAAATTATTTTGAGTAGAGGTAGGGAGACATCGAATTTTCCAAAAAACTTAAATGCTTCCCATCGATTTTGTGGTAATGCATAATTTATACTTTGTTTCAAAAAAGTTATCGCTATATCTTCCTCCCGGTATATCACGATTTTCACATTTCCCAAGAAGGGGAGGGGGTTGAATCACGTATTTGGCGCAGCTTGTCCGTCTTCAGACCTTGCGCCATAAACCCAAACCAATCAACCAACCCAAGAAGCGCGATAGATCGAGGATCTAAGCGCAAGACTCAAATTTTCCCTCAATAAATCTAATCCGTGCAAAATAACCCATTAAATTTCTATTTTAGAATATTTAAATATTTATATTTTTTGACATTCCGGAATTTTCTGTGGATAACTTAAGAAATATTTAAAGTTTTGTGTATGATCCCTGAGTAGAAAAGCTGAGAACTTGAAACACAGAAGCATCCCTTTTTATTTGCTTTAGGGTTGGAAAAGGGTAATTAATCATTATTTTGCTTGGGGTAAAGAATCCCAAGTGGATGGATGATACCCTTGGGTTTTCATTGGCGTAGTGACGCCAAACCCTCTTGATGTCTTGGAATAGAATTTAGACGTCACTGCAACAGAGGCATCATTTCGGAATTTTATCGCCCTGCTCTTTTGTTAGCTTGCCAACTGTTTCTGGAGCAAGGTGCTTTGAAATGAAAGTCAGTTTAGATTTTTCACCTTTTTGTTATGAAATTTTCTTTTTTGTCAGAACAACGTATAAACTACAAATAAAAAGGGTGGGCCTTGCACAAATTTTGTCTTTTGTTTATAAAGTGGATTGGCTTTTTGAGGACTCCATAGATGTTGCTTCTGCAAGGAAAGGATCTATTTTTAGTTTAGTATTTGGTGAATTAGGTTTCATTGAAATCTTAGTGTTTCATTACCCTCCTTTTGGGTTTAGGTTAGAAATGTTTGGGTAGTATTTGCAAACAATGAATTTCGCAATTAGACCTGTTTGTGAAATGAATGGTTTATTTTTCGGATGAGCTTGAAACAGATGTTGGATGCAGAATTTAAATCTTTCCCCACAAGTACGTTGCTGTTTCAACTTTCTTTTATAAAATGCGGGAACACATTAAGTTCTGAACAAATCAGAATAAGTACATTTGCTGTCATTGCAAATTTTCCCCAGAAAATCTCAAATGATACTTATCTGAAGCGAAATTTAATTATTTCAGAATTAAGAACCAGAGGGGTGAATAGGCTGACTTCGTGAATAACTGATCAGTCAGATTGTAGCCTCATTTAAATTCAAGAGCGATATATTCGAATTACTTTGTTATTAATTTAAAAAGCTACAATGAATATCGTATTTTTCAGTCGGAAAAATTATGTGGTAATGGTATTTTTCTAACTTAACTTTTATTTTCATGTTTCTTATTCGAAGAATACGAAATTATTTGCTAAACAAAACAAATTTTATCGAAAACCTTTGAAATTTCAATTGAGGCCCAAAAAATGTTCCTGTGGGTAAAGGTGCATTACGGAAGCACGATATAATTGAGACTTCAGATGCTAACAAGGTATTGATAAACAAAATAAATATTTCACAATGCATTAATTAGTTTTCTTTGGGATAACATAATAGAATTGTTTCACAAAGTATTCGTGGAGAACACTTCTAGCATGAATTTTAAATTGAGTAAATGTCTCCTGGCATATTCGAACGTATGAACTCCGAAGTTAACTCAACGGCCTTGGACCCCTGATGTTTCATAGACTTACTTGTCTCTAGTCTGGCACTGCCTCTGGGTGCTGCGATGACGTCATATCGCATGATTTCAGCTTCCAGCCAACCAAGATATCACCCCCTTTTCTATTTTCCCTCCTCGGAATCGCGCCATTTTATGTAGTTTCGCTTCAGTTCTCGTGGTAAACTGTTTCCATTTTCTTGGTTTGGTTTTTTAATTTCAAACATTACTGAATTCACTTCATACAATGCTGAAGAGATGTGCTTGAATAAGGACCTTGGTCTTGAAAGATTTTTTTTATCGGTTGATTGTTACGAATGTCTAGGTTGGATCTGGTTCCACCAATGAAGCAGATTTTTGCCATTTTATTTGTTGTCTGAGATACGCATATTTCGTTCATTTCCATACTCTCCCGATTGAAACTTGAGTTTTGTCTTTCTAATACTCAAAAATAAGTCTGCCCACACTTTTCTATACTTTCACATATACTCACCAATTTTGCTTTGAATAATTAAGTCAAAATAAGATTTATGTAGAAACATTTGAAAAACAAAATGTTATTACTATTAATCCTTTGTAAGCATAATTTATTAGTGTTGCAATTCAATCTAGGTTTGGAAGTTATTCAGCTGATATCAGTATTTGAGTGTTTTTTTTTATTAAACCATTTTTTTACTAAACTTGAAGTAAAATGGCAGACGTGTTTCTCAAATGTACTATTACATTTTATTCATAATAAATGAGTAATATGTTGATATCTTGTCTGAGTAATTTATTGAATTTTAAAATATGTCTAACGTATTATTAAAGTCTCGTGATTATTAAGTCAAAAGAGTTAGTTTTGAACAGGTAACTTGATTCTTTATTGAATTAGCCGGGAAATGCTCTGAAGATGATCTATTGATCTGTCTTTTGGAGAATCAATATTATTTATTTTATTTATTTACCCAGGTGAAAACTTAAATAACCGTGTTTTAAAAGACAAATTTGAATACAATCTAAGGGAAACGAAAAAAAAATGTTTCGACGACAAAATGAGATTTGAATAATATTCTGTCCGGATATCGCGATGTTCGATTTTTGGATACATTCTTTATTATTTTAAAAACAAAACGACGCTTCAGATCCACCCACAAATTAGGCCTCGTGTGCTTTTTTTGGAAATAAAAAAAACATTCATTAACAATGATTTGCGTCAGTGGTCATCAAGTCGAAATACATGAAGATTTGATTACTGCATTTTGCGCCTGGCAAAAGTAAGTTTATTTTAATCGCATCTCCCCTAATTATGTACGACCCAACTTGTTTCTCCAATTGCCGCATTTTCCTTCTTTGAATACTTGGAATAAAAAACTTTTGATTAGTAACATTGAGCTAAAAGAATGTGGATAAACGACTTTCATCACGTCGCTTAAGTATAATTCTCTCCCAGTCTAGATTTTAGTTTATTTGATACGAGTTGGTTTTTCTTCGCATTTTCAGATTAAATTTGGTTATTGAAAACCTTTTTCATTAAAAATTGTTTATTCATTTTTCTATTATCTCTCTTTATCTATTTATATTATTTCCCTATTATTTCTATTTTTTCTTTTTCTAAATTTGTCATCACAGCCGATTCGGCTCCCCTTGCGTTACAAACCAGACCTACTTTCTTAGATATGTTATAAAAATTATATGGTGGTTGTATAGCAATTTGAATAACCCGAAAAATCTGCCTGGGAATTATATCGTGCAAATCGCGTAGTTGAAATTAATATCCTGCCTAATTCACATTTGCATGCAACATGTTTGCTCTGCGGCCTTCATGTGGCCATCACGCGGAACTAATGAACTTGATTGTCCGAAAATCGTGTGCTCTACACTTTTAATTACTGCCTTTTAACTATGGTCCATTCATTTGAATGAAGGTCTTGCTCGCGAACCTCATTGCCGTTTTTGTTTAATTTGAAGGGCTCATAACTCTAGCTTTATGATATGCATTTTATTTTTATTCTACTTGATTTCTTTGCTTTTTGGAATAAATCGATGGTTTTGGTTTACTTTTTATCGGTTGTTGCTTTCCTTAATAGGACGATTTTTGACTTTTATGTTCCAAGGATAGATAGTGGATAGGTCATTGCTTTTAAACTAATTTTCGTGTAACCAGGGGCGTATTTAGAGGGCGCGAGGGGCCTTGGCGTCCCCGAAATGTTTCTGATTTACCAAAATAAATGCTGAAAGTGTGTAATCTGGAAACCGAAGTTTGTTGACAGATTTGAAAATGGTCACATCTACAAACGAAACGCCCATTCAGCGTTATAGCAATTCGAACGGTTACGATTGTATCCAAATATGAAGTACTGAATGAATGAGTCTTCGAGAAGGAATAGAACAAGACGAGAAAATATCATACATGGCTTGTCCATTCGCTTAGATGCAAGGACGTATTCAAGGGAAGTAGTGTTCATGGAGCTCGATCCCACCCGAAATATGTTCTATGTTAGCAATCGAAGGGATTTGGCATTAAAATCCCGAGAAAGGAAGGAAAACAAACTTAAAATTTCTGTATCCTACTTTAAATAAAGTTCCACTTGCATTTAGGTAAATAAATTTTACTGCAAAACAATCAGATTTGTTTCAAAACAAATTCACGGACCGAAATGAAATAGTTTGTTACTCCAAACTATAAATTAGTGAAATACTTTTGTGAACTTTTTCAAATGTGTTTACTTTACCATCGAGAACTCGACCTGAGAAATAAACTGAAGGCTGAAGAATTCAAATCAGCACATGATAGTGGATGTGAATTTCAGCAATGCATTTGAGTTGAAGTAAAACTGAACTGATTCAAAAGCGTTTATAACGAACTTTTTGGTTAAGAAATCTTGAATTCGAATCCATTCAGTCGTCAGTTTCGAGGAAGTTGAAACAAACATTTCGTATATCTCAAACAATATTTTCTTTCCCATCCATAACGAATATCTCGCGTTCAAGTATATCCACCTTCGTCTGTTGAAAAGACCATTTTAATTTCTATCCCCCGTTTTCCGGGAAGGAAAAATGTCGCGTTCTTGGCGAACTCTTGATCATTTTGCTCATGCATGATGGCTTCCTATACGCCGAGAACGTTCTCACGGTTGGAGGTTGGTTGCTCACAAAACACGTCTTAAATTGCGCAACGTGTTTTCGCACCGGCCACGTGGGTACTATTGACGTTGCGAATCACCTCACCTGATTCAGTTCGCGATGACGCAATTCTTTCGGCTTCTTGCTATCGCACGTACTGTGGCCGGGAGAATATTCGAAATCGGAACTATTTTAGTTTTTGAATCGAAAATGCCGTAACGCAGAAAAGATGGCTGATTGTAGGAGAGTGCTATGCAGAAAGGAACCTGACTCAGCCACTGACTGCCCTTTTTGGAAAATTTTATGATTTGCAAACTTTGTAATATTTCTGTTTAAAAGCTTTGGTTAATATGTGCTGTATATAATCTGATAGTAAACTATCCCTAAAACACATATTCATGCATGATTTTATATACAACGAAGTATTTTTCTTGTTACATTGTTGTCAATTAGTTATTTGAAAATTGATTCGAAATTCCAGTCTTTTTAATCAGATTGGTTTTATGGGTGCGCGTGCAAACAAAATGGGTGGTGTACCTCTTATCCAAAGTCTCGTTTTCATTTCAACTCGTGACTTGTGTTAGATCATCCCTTTTTTATCCTTCAAACGATGTACACTTTAAAAAAGTGCTAATACGTGAAACATCTTGATAAATTTGACACAACTGAAAAATTTTTAAACAAGGAAATTCATATATTTTCACAATTAAAAATTTGTAATTTTTAAAATTCGTTTTTCCATAAAAAAAATTGAAGCATATTTCTTGATGTGTTCGTTAAAATCATTTGCTAAAATTGAAAACGTAAAATTCATTTGAGTTATCACTTCTAGAAGGTTCGAATCTACTCAGTTCATGGTTGTAGGCTGAATTCTATTATTATCTTATTCAGATTATAGTCAGTGGTATACTCATTTCTGTGTCAAAGTACTTCTCCATATTTGGAGCCTCGTTGGTTTCTACTAGATTAACTAATTTAATGGATTTTTTATTTCTTCTGACGTGTAACTTCCACTTACATTAATTTTAATAATCACATGAAATGAATCATTTAATCATGACACTTGAACTTGGTGTTTTCGAATCCATCATGTCATGTGATTAATAGATGTCACTTGGTTTCGAATCCTGTTTTGGGCTTGAATGTACTTATTAGTTCGCAATCATTTCAAGTTGTAGGCCATGGTCTGATATATCGCTCAGCAAAAAATTGACACAAATCTAATCACTCGAGATTAGTCAGAACATTTAAGTGACCCACGCACAAAATGATCATAAGTGAATAGCAGTATTCTTAATTTACTCATTTTTAATAAACCTTATTGCATTAAATTAAATTTATAAGTGCATAAGTATAAATAGCATCAGTAATACAAAATTACGTGGCGAATTTACAAAAGTTTAATTATTTACACGTACACTAAATAATTATCCGCGATTGAAGCGGTCCGCGGTAGGAATTTTGTATTGATATATTTTCTGTTCAAATCATTTCACTCAATTAGATGATTAAGTTTTGCAGAAACGATAGATAATCTTGCTAAACTTAGATCCTCGTTCTCACTGAGAAAGGAAGTTGCGAATTAAAATAGACTTTAGCGGATACTTCGAACTATGAAAAGTGAATTCTTATCACGTGTTTTGTGATTTTCGCAAAAGTATGGTGAAAGACAATATACCACAAATCATACCCAATTGTTTAACATCCACTTTTCTTATGCATATGAATTTTATAATTTAAAATTTTGATAGGATTTCCTCAAATATGGGTGGTTAAAAACCCGTCTAGTGTTACTTGCATCTTGTTTCATTTTTATCTCAATTTACCGCATCTTTCATAAGGCTATCACGCTTTGCAAGTTATTTTTCTCTTTTCTGACCAACAGCACAAAATGATTCGGGTCGTGTTATCTTCCTTCGTGTTACCTTTTTTAACATTCTGGATATTTGCCTAGTATATCTTCTGGAACCCGAATTTATGCAATATAGATTTTTAAAACTTCGCTCAGGTTGGAGTTTCCAAAATTGTATGGGTTGTTTTCAGTTCCAAAGTTCAACCAACTACTCAAGTTTATTAGGGAGATATTTTTTGATGAAATTTCAGCCTGCAGATGAATTTCGAGTTCTGTACTAATTTAGATTGCTCTTCTCGTTTGCCATTCACTGTTCTTCACTAGGCCACTGTCTCGGGAGCTAGTTTGAACGCTTCAAGGTCATTTCCGTGAGTTCAGTTGGATGGTATTCTTGACGAAATCCGTAGGTCTTCTCAAGTGTCACATGGAATGTTATCTTTAGGTGGACGGTTTAAGTTAATTTCATTCTTTGCTGTAAATTTTATCAAAAACTAATTAATATGTTGATTGTAAGTGATACGGAATTTTAATGACACATCAAATTAGAGGCATAGTAAGGGGCAGTGACCTCATTTTTTGTCACGTTTTGTCTATCAACTGGATATCTCCTGAAGTTTTATTCTCTTCAAAAGTGCTTTCCCCTGAAATTTAAAATGTGCACGAAAGTAGATGTACTTTGAAGAGATAAAATGAATCTCAGCGTTATGCATAAGGGTGCATAACGCTGACCTTAAAATGATGTCCTTGTGTTCACTTTTAGTAATATGGAGATCCAAGTTTTCAAATTTTAGGAACGAATTTTAAATCCAAGTAATATCCTTTCAAGTTTATCAAAATTTAAAAATAACCTATGAGGCTCTTGTGTTAATGGAGTGCGGAAGAGTTTTTTTTATACGATCTGCATTGTCATGGAGAGTTGTAAGTAAAACGCACAACAATAGGTATATGGATGACGTATTGTCTTTGTGTAGACAGCTTTCTTGCCTGTCGATATTATACTCTAGACATGCAATTAACAAGGAAATAATTGTTTGATTCTTGTGCAACAGATAGTAGTATTCAGTATTTATTTCTCATTTACAAAATTATCGTTTGATGCAAATGACGAAGGAAATTCTAAACGTATTCATATTCTATTTCTGTTAACACGAAGTAAACAATTTCCAATTCTTAACTTCCTGTGACTGATTACTTTGAGGATAAAAAGTCAAGGCTGTTTTAAACACTTAATTTACCTCCTTGGGTCCGGAATACAGAAGGTGACCAATGCCAGGACTCCTTCCTTCTTGCACTAGATATTTCTTTCCTCGTCTTTCAAAACAAATATGTTTGCAACATTTCAGTGAGAAAATACTGGCACAATGAATGCTATACGTTACTTTTAATTAAATCAAATGACCTTAAATTTTTATTTTTAAGAAACTAATGCTTGTGTAACTAGTTGATTTCTTTAAGAATTTTTATTAACTAAAGTTTTGTGTGTGGAAGTTGAAAAGAATGTAATTAATGGTTATTCGAATTGCGTTCATTGTTAATTGGTTTAAAATAGATTGACGACACACAAGCTTTTGGAATTCATGTATTTTGACAAATCCGCTCATAAAATATTTTTTCTCGCTACTTTATTGATCATTACTGGCCATAATTCCTAAAAAAGTAAAAGCGTCTTTATTTTTGTCAAGATTTCTAAAGATCCTGTTATACATACACATGTATACATGATCTTTCAAAATTCCATAAGCCCCATCGAAATAAAGTGGATAAAGTTTCCGTACGGAAACGAAAACGGCGTATAAATTGTTATAATTTCTAAATTTCACAAAAGATTTCTTTCATACTAGAAAATGTGTTCTCAACAAAAGTTCCAAAATTTTCACAAAAAAGCAATTAAAACTTTAAGAAAAACATTAAAAATGAAAGGCAAAAAAGTTTCCGTAATCACTATGAAAATTGATTAGAACGTAGTCCAGCCAATTGTCATAACTATCGAATGAAAAGGAACTTCAGAATTGTGTAAGTAATCATTTCAAATGATTTTTATACCATTGGATCGCCTAAAATGATAATTCCGAAAGCTATTCGGGTATTGGTGATAAAGTTGAGAAATAACGGATTATCAATGAGGAAAATATTGGCGAAATCGCGAACAAATCTAAATCTACGGTAAAAATCATTGAAAGATATAATTAGGTAGAAACTGGAAAATAGGAACCGATCCGGAAGACCTTAGAAATTGAGCCATATACACCAGGAATATTCTGCGAAACATCCGTGATAATACACGAATTACGCACTACAACTTGCATCCTTGTTGAAAATGATTACAATCTTGAAATACAAAGCAAACCAACCTCAGACTAAGAAAAATAATAAAAAGGATAGCTACAATGGGTATGTTGCACGTAAAAAGTCGCTCATTAGCAAACTTAACAGAAGAAAGCGTCTTGAGTTTGGTAAAAAACATTCGAGTAAGCCCTTAACTTTCTCAGATTCATTACTTTTCAGGGATGAATCAAAATTTTGTCTATAGTTAAGATGGACGAGCTACCGCATGTAGAAAACCAAAACATCAAATTCAAACAAAAGCTTATGTAGAACTGTAAAACACGGTGCAAGAAATGCAAAGGTATGGGGTTGCATGAGTTCTGGCGTCTATAATTTGTTTTGTTGTCACATGAATAGCACTGTGTACCTAGACATTTTGAAATAATGTCCTTGCTAGTGTTACGAAACACTTGGAAGACCATTTATCTTCCATCATGACGATGATTCAAAACATTGCAACTTTCTGTAAAGAATGATTCATTTACCATATGTCGTAGCAACGAAAAAATCGGTCGTGAACTGAAAAATTATACCACCAAAGGTAGCCTGAAAATTATCATTCTGAACGCTTGGAATAAAATTACTCCAGAAAGAACAAAAAAACTTGTGGGAGTCATGCCTAAGCTTCTGAGAGAGAGGTCATTAAAGCAAAAGCTGGTTTAACTGACCATTAAATAATGAAACATACGGGGAAATAACGTTCAGTGAAATATTTTTCACCGTACGGAGATTTTTTTTGCTTCATATTTGCCACATTTTTTTGTGTTGTGAATTATGCGTTAAATTATTGATATTTTTGTTTAAATGCAATAGAAACTTTCTATACAATTATGCTAATCTGTTTTTCCATTTTTATTTCAATATTTATATTCTGAAAATAATAAAACAATTTATTTCAAATAGTAAGGGCGTACGGAAACTTGACTCACTGTATAAGGGGAATTTATATTTTTCTGTAAACTCACTTTTTATTCAGACTTGATGCTCGCGGTATTTATAAAAAGGAGCGCCGATTGTTTTATAGAAAAGTTTGCAAATGGAAATTATAATATTCGTTCTCTTCGCAGAACTCGATGAAATTGCGTAAAATCGTGGGTGTATTTCAAAGGTGTATTGAAACGATAACTGTATTTGGAAAAATATATTTCTACACATTGTCAAAAGTAGGATGTTGAGATTCATCGGTTCAACCCGAAAAGAAAGAAAAATCGTGTAAATGATCTACCGTAATACTAAAATATTCCAGGACCTCACTATATCGCACTTTTTGTCCCCTTAGAAGGTCGATGCATCGCGAGGTTACTGAATATTCGGCGTAGATTTTGTACTAGTTGCCGCAGCTGGCTGAAGTATCGGTTTAGGTGTCGCAGACTTATCTCAATCTCTACTATTATAAAAATAAGTGTTTGTGTTAGCGGTGTCCAGACGAATCTATAGCACTTACAGCCTTGAAATTCGGCACACAGGTAGTTCTAAAGGTGACGGAATGTCCCTCGAAGCCCGAATTTTAAAATTCGATCTAGAAAATTTTTAAATATTTTCTGTGCGCATGTAGCTTCTCCACTATGACGTATCTACGCAAACCGATCTGACAGATACTTATCGCACATGCTATATCTTCACTAAAGGGAGGGAGACCTCCTGAGTTCGAACCCAGCCGACGCATAATTTTTTTCGCCTCTATATTTTTAAAAGAAAATATGCTGTAATCCTTCCAATTTTTTCTGTACTTTTACTTTATCCTTTTATTTTTTTGAATTCAACACAATTATTTTTAAAAATGTAATTGATTTTATGCTGCTTTTTCAATTCTGAAACTGGTTTCTCTGTATTGTCACTGTTTTATCCTTTTTCGTACCACCAATGAAAAGCAAACTACTGAAGCTTCACTCCCTACATGTTCGACTCCAAGTGCCAAGTTCCTACCATCAAGAAATTTTCTGCAGCCCAGTTAATAAATTACATGAAATGAAGTAACAGTGTTTATTACTGTTTAATTTTGTTTTGATTTCGCTGACATTGTGATTCATTTAAGTTGTTTGTCGGAATCAGTAGGTAACAAGACTTTTTAAAAGTATAGCGTTATACACTACATGCGACACAGATGAGGCTGTGAACTACACAACAGAGTTTTTGAACACATTGGAGCCATCTGGAGAACCCTCGTATATATTAGAGCTGAAGATTGGGGCACCGATTATGCTTCCCAAAAATCTGCATCCACTTTCATTCTGCAATGGAACAAGACTATCAAGAAACTGATGCCGAATATTATTGAAGCCACCATCATGACTGGACATGCCGCATGCGAAGACGTATTCATTCCTAGGATCCCAATCATTCCTTCGGATCTCCCATTCGAATTTAAACGACTTCAGTTCCCTGTTCGTTTATGTTTCGCCATGAGCATCAATCAACAAGGCACAAGGACAATCGCTGAAAGTGGTAGGACTCGATTTCTTTAAACCGTGTTTCTCCAACGGTCAACTGTTTGTGGGTTGTTCAAAAGTTGGAAAAACCGAGAATCTTTACATCCTACCTCCAAATGGAAGAACATAGTGTATCATGAAGCTCTTTAAGCAAGAATCAGTGAGGTGGAAGGAATGAGGCGACATACCCGTGTCATGTCGGGTGGTGGTGGGACTGATTCTTAAAATTATTGTTTTTACTTTTTAATGCTTTCAGAATCAGTGAGGACAAACAAGAATATCACGGGCAACGCCGTGCGGGTACTGCTAGTTGCATATATTTTGACACGTGTGGAGCTATCTCTTGACACACGGGTTAAGTGAATTTCTTATCGTTTGGATAAATATATCGAGTGGAAACTCGATCTGCTCTGGTGACCTAAGTGTGATAACACTATTGAAAAATCCTGATAGGATTTATCTTTAGTTTGTTCTGATTTCAAGAATAGTTCGCACTTTTGAATAGACGGCAGCTGTGATCAAGTTTGTTTATTTTTAACTTTTGACAGAAATTTTTGCGTGTTTTGGTAAAAGTTTTTCTGGGGTATGTTTTTTTGCTACGTGATTTCTATTACGAGACTTCCTTGCAGCATGTTGCTCTTTTTTACACGAGCAGTTTAGTTTTGAATTTTGTGTTCCCCGATTATTACATGTTAGCGATTACAGGTTTGATCTCCTAAGCCATTCTAAGGTTTGGAAGTTTTTCTACTCCATTTATTTTTTTACGAATGTGCTATCGTTTTCCTTAACCTGTTCTAGACCAGTGGTTCTCAACATTTGAGACCGCGGCCCGATCCAAACAAATTTACTTATCAATAGCTTTTTCAAAGTTCATACATTAATCTAACATAAGTATTAATAAATAATGACATAAACATAAAGAGGTTTTATGCATCTATGTATATGGCGTGTCATATTGACAAATGTAAAATTGCATTTAAATTTCACCAAAATTAACAAAGTCCTTGTCTCTTATTCATATTAAAATTTAAATATGTAGACCTATTAAAAAAGACCAAATAAACAGCACTTGGTTTTTGAAACAAGCACTTAACACACAATACGAACTTGAGGAGAAACAGTACAGTATTCAGTATTACTATATTTGAAAATCGGATAGATTGCCTTGTATCTTCAATTTCAGAGGTATTGGTAGATGGTTATTTTTAATTAACGTCCCACTGGAGCAACACAACGGGCTATTTCAATTTCAGAGGAAAAAATTTCTTCATAATTCCTTACTGATTGGTCAGTTGCATTTGTTACAGATGTCATTTCGACTTTCCGGCTCTAGTTTTTCGACACTTAAGAATATTCTCAGAATATTTCCGCTGTAAAAGATTTACTCCTAAAAGATGTCTTGAAAAGTAAAATGACAAATTCTAGGAGATTCTTTCATGGCCCGGTATAATTGATTCTAGGGCCCAGTACCGAGCCGGCACATGTGTCCCCTCCCGCGTTTAGTTTAGACGGAACACAGGCACATGCAATTTATAACTACAGAGTTGCATATTTATATAGAAAATGCTAAATTTTTTTTATTGAACAAAAGCAAACTCCCCGTGCACCACAGAAGTACAACACGGGGCTTACAGAAGTAAGTTGATTTAACAAAGAAACAGTGGAAAACAATCTAACTAAAATTACAAGATTTTATGAACTTGACAAATGAGTAGAAAAATAGATTAGATTTTACAAAAACATTGAGTTTCACAGGCCATGTTTTACCTAATTTTCTCAAATAATTTTGCAGGCACATTCTTGAAGTTTTAAATGCAGGACAACTAAAAAGCAAATGATCTACATCTTGTGGCTGCTTTTTAAAACACACAAATCATTAGTCCGAAGATGAAACCAAAATAGATATTTAGCAAAATTTCCATGGCCAGATAAAAATTGTGTAATTTGGAAGTTTGTGAAGAAAAATAATTCTGAGTTCAATCTATGCTTAATAGTAGGAAAAAATTTTTTGGTGTGGCCAGCTCTCTCAGACGAGACATACTCTTCGTTTCACTTAGCAACAAGCTTGTCATGATATGAGCCTTTCAAGTAACACTTAGGAATGTTACAATTTACATCAATTGGGCTAAATTCAAAGTGTCTTGGGCTAAAAAATCAGCTTTCATTCCCGTAAATTCCAGTGTCCACGCACATAGGCAAAAAAATCTCAGTTCCTCTATTTTTAAGAGATCTAATTGTTAAAAGCGTTTCAACAACCAATTTTTCTGTGCTTGCAACATTCTTCAGTAAATGTAAAGAGGAAAGAGAATCGCTACAAATTAAGGTACTTTGAACAAAAATTTCCATTTTCTTTAAAGCACTTAACTGCGAGATTCATACAAAGCAATTCTGTTTATAAATGTGCAATTTATTTAGCAATGCTACTAAATAAATTAAAAATAAAAACAAGTGAAAAAATTTAATTTGTTTTTCTCTGTAATTTTATTTTTCAATGCTTTATTTTTTTATCTTCGTTAATTTAACGTTAAATGCAGTAGTATTAATTGTGAAGTGTAAAGAATGCTAGGTAGAATGAAAAGGTCTCCAACGCCATGAAATAACAAAATATATCTTGGCATGTTCAATAATTATAACTTGTTTTATTCATAGCAGATTTAACGTGACTGGCGAAGCAATTTTCTTAAAAATAAACAAAAGGAGGAAGATGTAAGTGTTTTGAAAGAGTGATGCAATTTCTTAATTTTGCGTTTCCTCGAACCATTTTCCTATGAACTTAGACCGAAAATATCTGAAAAAGTGTGCCAATTAAAACTGATGATACACAGAAACATGACATGTTCTGTGAGAGAACATACCATGTTTCTGTGAATAGAGACAAAGTTCTATGACCAATACCAAGCGATAAAGATAAGATCTGTAATTTCTCAATCACAAAGCCATTAACGCCCTTCATGAATTCGTTTTGAGCAAGAGTTATTTTTCATTTCGTTATGACAGCTTTTGCTGAAAAACAGTCCCCGATTTCTAGAGTTTCCCTAAGCATAGAAGGAAAATTGCAGTCTTCTTTCCAGGCAGAATGTGTGCTAATGTTTTTCTTGGGGTGTAATTGCCATAAATACTATTGAGAATTGTTATTTTCTAAAAGGGAATCTTCCCGGGGCTAAGTTCTCTGAGCAGATTCTTGGAAAAACAAATGACATGTCTGGGAATGTTTTCGTTTATTTCGAATTTGCAAGTTGACTGGCTTTTTTGTTGTCGAATAGTGGAACAAATAGTATTTTGGGGAATAAATAATTGGAAAGGAACTGTTCCACTTACTTGAGACTGACAAATGGTTCTCATACCATAAGCTGATACTTAAATTCTTGCTAATAGTAAAACAACATCCGAGAAGTGTATTTATTTTGTTTAATTTGTTTGTCATAACTAATGAGAGAATTGCTTTATGACCTTTATCTTTAGGTCGTGTTAAAATGGACACAAGTAATGTGATGGAATTTCAACTATATAAAGAACCAGCTATTAAGAAAACTGATCAATGTTTCTGGAAACGTTAAGCTGAGATAATAAGAGTCGCAAAAATAAAACTGATTTTATTTGGTGCATTTGTCTGGCAGCACATTGGATTTGTTTGACTGTTGTAAGGTGCAGATTTGTGTTTCAGTAACAATGCAAACCAAGAGCTGTTACCACTTTTATGTGTGAAGTCACGTTAAATTTAACTTGTTTTAGTGTTCAATTTCCCATATACCAATATAGCTTAAATGCACAATTGTTTTACTTTTGCCTACGTTTTCGTGCAGAATAACAAGTTCATGAAAAAGTTTTCTCAATTCTATTTCATACTCCCTAATTCTATTTTGATCCTCAACGGGCTTTTTTGCGCCGTAATTAAATGTAAGGTATGATAGAAATTCTTTCATAATATATTAGTTTTGAAAGAATTTTCTGATGTGTTTTTAGAATATTTTTCCGCGCTCGTGAAGCTTATCCAAACCAAAATATTTATTCAGATACCATGTGTTGACTCAGCGTAAACGTGTCTCGAGAGCTTATCACTACATACTTTCGTGCAAAGTAGTAAAAACGACTGACCTTGAACATATATTCATCTTGTGATTTCCGTTTCACGCCAGGCTTGAGCATGTTTCTTATGGACCGGGACACATGGATATATTGCAGACAAAACAAACTAGTCCTTCTAAGGCCCCGTTCACATGAGGCGTTTTCCAACGCGCGTTTTACGTCTAAACAAAACGCGGGTAGCCAAAGTACATAGAGTTCTACTGGAGTGTTCACATGCAGAAATCGCGAGAATCCAAGCACTAGATTGCTTCGGCGCTTCAACAATCTCCCGTCGTTCTCGCGATTTGAAGGCGTTTTGAGAAGCATAAGTTTCTTCTGCAGCTTTCACATGACACTCATTTTGACGGGCGTTCGGGCTTTTTTATTCCTCTAGTCCAAGTTTCTATCTTCGCGATCGTTAAAGATAGAGTAAAAATTTCAACGGATTTGAAATCTGCGGAAAATTTTACACCAGATCGATACCTGAAATGTGATTTTCTTTAAATAAATAATTTTTCAACTGTAACTTTAATATTTTCGCGATACTCATTTGACTAATATATCCATACGAACACAAAAGGGAGTATTAATCTCGTTTTTATAGAAAAGATATAGCTTGATTGGAGTATTTTGTCTTAATCCACTGATTTATATTTATGGCCATTAAAAATAGGATGAGAAAATTGAATCGTATTCGATTTATTGAAGAAATTTACCCTTTCACACAAAACTTGCAAAAATGTGATAGTTTATAACTAAAGAGGATTATTTTTGGGTAATTTTATTTCTGAGAATTACGTATACCGACAACTGTCCGTTCTGGTTTTCATGTGCGGCAAACGTCTTTAAAATAAAGCTTAAATTAAATATTCAATTTAAAAGAGCTAAACTTGAGTTATTTTTTATTTTTCCTTAACGGGTGAAATGCGTAAGATAAGTTTCAATTTTCATTCATTTTTCACATCCTCGTGTTACATTGAACTCGATATCGCTTTTGAAAATGAACTTAATTTACTGTGAGCTTATTTTTCATAGAATTTATATTTTAATCTTGCAGTTAGTGTTATTACTACTTTAATCAAAAGTTTTATATTATATATACGTGTAGACGCAAATTCTATTAGCAATCTCCTGGTTTTCGATGTATACTGTTTTTTGTTTTTCTTTGAAATTTTCTCGTTTCATCGTAGGGTTTAATTAAATTTTAGTTGAAATATTTACCAGATCATTATTCCATTCGTGGTTCCATTTGTGCTACAAAACCCCTGAAAGAGGTTGGAGGGTTAGTATTCGTTTCGGATAGTTGGAACTCAAGGAAAATTGTGTTTAAAAATTAAAAAACTAATTATTGTTATATATGTGTTATTTGTGCTGATACATTAAAATGTTTAGAGATCGGTTTTAAAGAAGAATAGAGATTTATTTGAAGAAAAATTAAATAAAAATTAGCTATAGATCGTAGGAAACACGATAAAACCTGCAAAAATAGCATAAAAAAAGAAAGGTTATCACCAGTAACGGAGTGATCACCCCTTAACACAAAACAAATCCTACTATTTTTATTGGTGGGTGAATTATCGACACTGAAGTGTGAAGGTTATAGGGTTTCTTCCTCTAGTCTTGACAGTAAAAAACGAATACTTTAAGATTTTAGAGTTAATGAAAATGATTAATAATGCCACAATTTGAACTACATAAAGCACCGCTTCTCTGATCCGCTGGCTCTTACCTGTTCCTAGGTCCAAAATATCCCATCATTCGAAAAATTTTGGAAAACGTACGAAAAGCTAACGTTCAAAAATTTACAACCGAGGTTGATGGCATTGGTATCGTATACTATAGGTTACGAAAGATTTACCTGTTTAGGTTGTCACTTCTGGTCAGCGAGTTGATTATATTGCATTTATTTTATGTATAAAGATTGAAGTTCAAAAACACTTTATTCACAGGCAATTAGGGAACGGATGTTTTACAAATCGAAAGAATATCAAATTTTTACGTCGTTTTGAATATTTTTTAGATTATTTTAGGCATTTTATTGCTCATTATACATTTCTAAGTTAACCAAATACAGGCTCTTGTGAATACAGAGTAATCAATTTTAGGTTGGGAAAGAAAGATTTTCATCCTATTTTTAATGGCTGTAAAATTAAAACAGTTGATAAGGGGCAACAAAATATCTTATTAAAGTGACATTCCTTTTAAAAACAAGGCAATACTTCCGCTTAGTATAAAAGGAATATCTTAAAAAAGATTAGTTGCGACAATTGACAAAGAAAATAATTTTTTCAAAGAAAATCATGTTTTTAGTATCGATCTGACGTAAAATTTTACGCTGATTTGAAATCCGTTAAAATTTTGACTTTAACCATTCAAAAGATAGAAACGGATTAGGAGAATAAAAAACACAATTTAATGCATAACGGAAACTGACCTTGAAAAACGCCCAAGAGGTGTTCACATGATAGCGCTCGAAAATTCTTATCAAACGCGCGTTTCAAAAAGTCCATGTGAACGGGGCCTTCCTTTTATAATAGATTCCTAACACCTCTTGATCTACCACTGTCGGGGGCCAAGGTAGTTCCCAACTGGTATAGTCGCTGTTTTTCAAGTTCGAAACTAGATTCAATTAACGTCGTACACGTGGGGGTTGGTGCATTTTAAATCTTGTAGTCTCAAATATGCTTACGTTAACGTGGTCTGGAAGTTTGGAGAGTGGGATGTAAGCTCAGGCGTTGACCTTATCGTCTGATCGTGATTCAAAATTGCGAGGTGTCCTCCGATCTTTAGCTTCGTGATTAAGCCGGATCGTCGCCAGTAGCCCGTTGTGTTGCTCCCTGTTTGTTGAGATTGTTGTTTATTATAACATTGTTTATCCGAGCTGGTACCAGAGCCTGATAAATGGAAAACGTGCCCTGCAACGCTACTGAGGTTCGGGACATTAATGTTTTTCTGCTTGAAAACTAAAATGTAGGAAGCGACCTTTTCAAACGATTGAATAAGGTTCAAACGATTGATTAAAGGTTTATGGGAGATTTAAAAAATCAGTTTCATTACATTTTACATGCAGATTATTAAATGGGGTTCAACGAAAAACCAGCCTTTAATAAAAATGTTTTGGCTATTTTAGTTGTAAGGTTCAGTAATGGCACTAAATTGTCAGTGAAAATTGCATTGATCAAAAAAGGAGAGAACGCGTGCAGGCGCCTTCGATCAAACGAGTTGTGTTTTCGGCATTGTTTGTATCCCGTGACCCACAAATGGATAGAGGCAAAAACTAATTAGGTAGACAGCTGATGCTAATTAATTTGGGTTATGGTCTATTTATAAGGTAAATAAAGTTACTTGGCGTAGAGGGCAAAGGACATGGAGAGTGAAATGATGCAAAATCTTTTGAACCTATCGTCGCTGCAAAGATTTGCGTCTTTATGTCTTTCAAGTGTCCACTTATGATTCCACTGTAATTTTTTTGGGGGGATAAAGGTAATCACATTGCTTGGTTATATGTTGTGTATTTCTAGCATCACGATTGAGTTCGTGAAATATCACGAAAGAAGTAAATCACTTTACAATTGAACTATTGGACGGCTGAATTTCAAGTTCTGCAATTCTGATTTATTTTCTGATCTGTTTTTGAACGGTTTGGTTTTTGTTATTTTTCAAAATTGTTTTGCACTGTATTGGTATTAGAGGAGCGCTTTCAAGGATTGAAAAAACCCTACGTTCGCAATCTTAGAGTTGGGATAGGTCTGCTCAAGAATATTATTAACAAAAGTGCTGAATCCAAATTACATGTTTAGTAACTGTTCTGTTATTACACAAAGTGACGATCTTAGTTTAAAACGTAACTTTGTTTTGCCGGTGTGGAGAATCGGATTGTCTTTTTGAAGATTTTACACGTTCCAGACGGTGTCCTATTTATGACATTGAAATAATCACCCGCTTGATTTTCTTCTGGATAAAAGTGGTTCGGTTAGCGAGGGAAAAAAATCTTAAATGATGTCAGTGGGCTACGTACATCTGACGTCAGTGTGGAATAAAAGTACCTGAAATAGATGGGAAAATATTCTAGTTATAGGTGGAAGTATTCTTTCGGAATACACGCAGAACTGAACCATTTCCACCATTTTTAGTCCTCGCATTTTTGTTTCCAAGAACAATTGTTTTTAAAACATGCAATGTGTCAGTAACTTGTATTTTATTTGTGTGGCAGTAATTTTTAAATATGTAACGGCAAGAGTAACACTTGGCAATGTATGAATTAGAAAACAAGTTCAGCAAATGATAAATTCTGCTTTTGTTTGATGGGGATGTGTTGCCAATTTTTTTGGAAATGTGAAAATTGAAATTGAAGGGTTCATTGAAATACTTTAATCGTCAAACGACACAATATACATTTTAAATAAACCATTGTAACTAAAACGTTCAATGTAAGCGTCAAGTGCATTCGTTACTATGACGTCCATCTCCTCTTTTCTGTTCATTTACATATTTTATCCAGAATTCAAAACAAAATTAAACAAAAAAAAGTAGATATGGAAATCGGACCCATCATTGGTAGAATAACCAATGATCAAACTGCTAATTTTCATAATTTTGAACAATGAATCATTCAAGAGGAAATTTAAATTTTCCTTCATTGTTCACTCCTTTATCGCGTTGTTTACTTTATCATTGACTTGTGATTGTAAGCAGTATTTATAAAACTGAATCCACGACCTGATAAGAGTTCAGACTTAAATCCTCGAGTTTTAATCTGGGTATGCTGATCTAAATCAAGTGATTTTTATTAAAAAAATTACTGATTTAAATCAAAATTTTAAATTTCATTTTTCTTTCTGCTATGTTTAATAACATTGAAAATGGAATAACTGAACAAGATGCACGCTATTTTCAAATAAGTTAAGAACTTCGCTCGTACTGATTTCACACCAAAATTATATTGAAAATCATCCTTCCTTTGAAGACACTAAATAACAGTATTTGTTGATTGGGATCATAATTACCAGAAAGTATGTATTTCTATCTTGGGCCATTGACCAATAGGTGTCATTCACAAGCCTGCTCATCAATGTTGGTTTTGTTTTAAACATTCCGTGTAACTAAATCACACAGGACCAATTTTAAACCATTCACCGTGTGATGAGTGAAGATGCTCCAAATATATTTAGTCAAATTATTAAAATTGTGGTAACTTGCTTTCTTTTTAAGATGTTCTAGTTATTTAATTAGTATTGTAATCTGTTTATAAAAAAATAGAAAGACACAACGAAAAGATTTTCCTCAGTGCAATAAAGCATTCCAATCTTGCATGTAAATCTTTATAATTGTCAATTTTAATAGTTTCATTTTGTTTTGTGTAATATATTGGTTAATTTTTATTTCAATTTATTGGGAAATGTTATGTATTGATCTACTAGAATTCTTTACACTGCTAGAATAACTATTTAATATTTATGAAATTGAAATTTGGAATGTAAAAGTTAATTCACTCATCTGATAATTGAGTGAGTATGTTGAGAAAAGATTATAGATTTAAGCGGAAAGCTATTGGAATTGATAAATTTTTTATTGTAAGTTCAAAATTCCACTGAATTGGCATGTCCTGGGGATGCTAGTACACTTGTTCTATACTGTTCACAGAGAAAAGCTTCATTTTCTTGTGTTATATATAAACCCTTTTTGTGTGCTTCGAATATACCTATGAAATACTTGTTAATGCTCAAAGAATTTGAAAAATAGGCATACTTTATTTCAAATTTATGATTTTCATGTCTCATTCTTTACTGTGAACTTGGGAAAAACAACAATTTTTTTCACCAATAAGTTATTTTTGCAAGCTAAATATTAATGAGAAGTAAGAATTTTTCGTGACGTAAGTTGCAATTATTTTACATCAAAATAATTAAAGTAATTCAAAACATTTTTTTCATATATAATAAATATATAATGCAAAAAATTCTGAAATTTGTATGGTTGACAAAATGAGGTATGGTGTCGGTGGGAACCCGCAACTTTATTTATCCTGGTCCAAAAATTTTATTTCAATGGTTATGGGTTAAGCTCCAAGTAATCTAAACTGTCTAGAACCAGATAGAAAAACCCTGCATGTGCTTGGGGCATTGTTCTTTTTATTTTTACTCTGTCATCTGATTTACTTTGCTAATTCCTATATCGCGTTTTAATCTTTCAAAAATTTACCCATCTTTGTATCCTAATACATTATTGTTTTACATAAAAAATATTAATGTTTAAATAAATCAAAACTATCTCGGAATTGCCCTGTAATTTGCATGTCTCATGTCCAACAAATTTAAACTGGTACTGGCAAGGAATTAATTAAAATGATAAAAATTCGATTTAAATAAAATAAATCCGATGTTTTTGATTTAAAAAATAATCATGATTTTTTTCATACCGGTTTTAATTATATATCACTTAAGATAGAACAGTGATTTTACGCCTATAGATTAATCTAAAAAACAATTAAAATGAGAAACGCGATTAAACTTATAAACGAAAATATCTTGTGTTCGATATAATTTTTAAAACTATTCTATTTTTTTGTTCAATAAATGTTTTATATCCCACGTGTCTTTGCCAGTCGTCATGTTTATGATGTTTTATTCTGCACAAAAAAAGTATGGAATTTATATATTAGACGTTATATCGTCAAAAAATTCGTTTAGTCTATTGCGGAGAAAATGATTAAAAAGAGTAATTGCAAATGAGATTAGTTATGAAAGTCGATCTGCATGAATAAATTAACTTTCCAACTCGTTGGGCACGCTTTGCGAGTCCCCAAGTTTTAAACTCATGGTCAACATCTTGTCACCTCCTGCTGAACAAGATAATTTAAATATGACCTATTGATTAGCAAATTAAATTTTTATAGATAAAAAACCGCATAGGAGAGCATGATACTCATACCGCATTAGGAGAGCATGATACTCATAAATATTAGTTCTGTTTATCTCGGTGTCTAATTAACGTTGAAAACTATTTGAATTTATTGACTCATCTATCTAAACTCTTGTTTTGCTCAATTTTTCAATAATATTAAATATAATTTTATTTCTTATATCCACTAAAAAATTTGCTTCATAATCTTTCGAGTTGGCGTCTACTTCAAACTAACATCGAATATTCACGTATTGTTTTTCAAGAATCCGACTTCAGCTTTTTAAAATTGTCCGTGTGCAAGATAAAGATTCACTCTGTATCCTAGGCTGCAGTACTGCAGTTCAATCCCTCACGTATCCAATGTAGTAACTTGCACTAGTTCGTAAATTTTCATATTTTCCATTATACAATTCTGCATCTTTAGCATCTTCAAATCAAAAGATTAAAATACTTTAAAACTGCACATAACAGTAATCGAAACATTTCCCACCACCACAGATCTCGGGCCCCGATACGGTAATAACGTCGATCCCATGATGGACAAAAGTTGTTCTTCGCACAGTTTAATTTGTTTCTAGAAATACGTTATTCAAACCGTATATTTTGCGTCTAAGAATCTAGCTTTCTTACAGCGAGTTGGTTAATTTATTTGAATAGTGGAATCCAACGGCGCTTAATTTAGAAAGTAATGTGTCTGGTTTCCTACTCCATTTTTTCACATCGGTTTGGGGAGGGGAGTTGCAAGTAACCTAGAAATATCCTTGTGTCGGAGATGTCATAGACTTTTCGGCGGCGAAAATTCCATTTCCAATGGAGCTGCCGGCATAGCGTGCGTATACGGAAGCGGGAGGGTGACACACCTCCTCTTCTCTCATTGGCCAGGAATTCTCGCCTGATAGTAGTCTGCTGATGACGAAACACATCGCGTGATGACGTCGAGTATTGACTTTTCGGTTTGGTCATTTTTACTTTTTTTTTAATTCGCCCCAAAATATATTCACGTCTACTGTGACGGATGGGAATTGTACAAATGGTTCAATGCCAGTTGCTGCATATTTTTTTGTTTCGAACATTTATTTTCAGTGAAGTTTGTCCCCTTTCAAGTTACACGAGTATTAATAAAACCTCCTTACACACAATGTAAAGAAATTAAAAATATTTTATTTCTCACAGAAATACATTCAGCGTCGGTAAGAATTTCCTTCTGACCTTTCGTTAAAAGGAAGGCAATGTAGTTCCCTACTCTGATTTTGAAATAACAAATGCGCACATTTGTGTATATATTTTTTTCTTATATGAATGCTACGAAAACAAAGCAAGTCGGAGAAAATAAATTATGGTTGAAATGCTGTTAGATTAAATTGATTGTTTGACACATATACCAATGAAAGCTTTTGTTAAAATTCGTTTGAGCCACATTATTAATTCTAAAAATAGAGATAAGCAAGGATTCAAATTATTGATTATTTGAACTTATTTTGATGATTTTTCTGCTGAAGACGTAGACCCTTACAAGAAGGGAAAATACACGTGTCTATTCCACAAGGCCTTTGAAGTACAGCCAGTCGAAAAATCTTGGCTATGAGCCAAGAAGAGTTATTTTCTGCTATCACGTTTTCAACCGGCTGTTCGGATTGTTTTAGATTCCGAAAATTGCTTTGGCAGTTAAGAGGAGAGGGTTGGTTATTTTGCTGGGTGAATTGCTATCACATCACAACAAAATTACAATTATAATAAAGCCTCTTGAATTTTTATGAAGCACTTGTGGTCCGATTTGGATTTTATCGAAGCCAATTTAAAACATGCAGAACTATAATCAAACAAAAAAGGAAATTTTTTGTAATTTGTTTTAAAAATATTCAGTGTATGCTATGAAAGTAATATCAATTGATTTTTACACTTTTTGTATTTAACACTTATAAAAGTAATTTGTTTTTCTTTTTAAATTCTAAATTTATACGAATATTACAAATTTTTGGTTATGTTCATTATTTATTGAGATTTTCAGAATGATGTATTAGGGACTTTAAATTTTATAATAAAAAAAGTTATTAATGTTCATGATTTACATTTTCTGTTTTCCTATCCATGACTGCTGATGAAAATATTAAAATATCTAAAAACTGGAAACTTTTAATTCTTATACTTCACTTACAACTGCTGATTACAGAATTAAAATTTCAAGTGATTAAATTTTATTCATTTGTTTACAGAAGCAAGAACATGTTCAGAAACTGAATTTGCTTGTAAAAATGGCCGATGCATTCCTAACAGATGGCAGTGTGACAATGAAAATGATTGCTCTGATAATTCTGATGAAGATGGCTCCATATGCTGTAAGTGTTTCATTCCATGTATTGGGGAACTTACAATAACATTGGCATTTTAAATTCACTCATTACCTGTTTCCAACACAATTGTTTTGCAATTGGAAATGATATACTGTTCAAAAAGTTACTCTACTCTAAATGTTTGGATAACATTTCAAAAGAAAAATGGATTATTTGTTGTGCTCTGTATATAGATTATTTCTTGTTTCTGTCACTCTTAAAATGCAAATGAAACTTGAATGAATGAAGTTTTAGTGAATAGTTTTTTTAACCAGCAAAAACTTATTGTCAGTCAAAGGAGAACTTCTCCCACCTTTAAGTGTTCTATTGCTGTAGAAACAGCAATACCCTGCATTTTAAAATTTGGGATGCTTAAAATACATTAAAGTTTTTCATATTGGTGCACTTAATAATAAATAGGAAACATATATATATATATAATTACAAGAATTAGGTGGATGAATTCTCTTTTTTCTGCTATGCTTCAACCAAATAAAATTACCATTTTCACCAAGTTATCCCCACTCACAATAACTAGTGTTTTATTAAATTGTGAATTCTTTTTAATTGAATTTTCTGTGAACATGCATATTTCCCTTAGCAAATAAAACCTGTGAGGCTCATCAATTTCCCTGCAATTCTCCTCCTGGTGCTTGCATACCTATATCATGGCATTGTGATGGCCAAGAAGATTGTGAGGATGGATCTGATGAAAAGAGCGAATGCCGTAAGTGAAATTTATTTTAACAGGACACATTTTATCTTTAAACCCTTTCACAAATGAGGATTGCCGTGGCTTAGTGGGTTAGCTCACTGTTCTAGCAACCTGTGAGTTGTGGGCAGCACAAGTTTGATTCCTCCCTGTGTGTATTTCTCTTCTGAGTCAGTAAAACTGTGTGTCCATTACTTGATGCTGTCTATCTTGTGTTTGATACAGCTTGTAAAATATGGCCCTTGTGCCATAAAACATCAAACCAACTGTTTACAAATGACTATTGTTTTATCAGGGGTCATTCATAACTTTAATTGAGAGCATTTTTTGCTGTCAGTTTCATGTGTCAATCTCAAGTTAGCTGAAGGCTTTTTTATATATTGATTTAGTTCAATTGAATTTATTTAATCTCTTTAGAAACTAATTTCTGTTTAAATTTCATTTTTGTTTTCAGTCCAGATAACTTGTTCTGAAGAGGAATTCACCTGCAACAATAACAAATGCATAACTAAGCGTTGGGTTTGTGACCAAGATAATGATTGTGGTGATAACAGTGATGAACTCAATTGCAGTGAGTTTTTTTTATTTTTACTTATTACTGGATATAACTTAGTGAGGACATAACTACATAGGATTCAATTCAAACTTTTCCTTAGAAATAAATTGTACAAATAATGACAAGCCAGATTTCATTATTTGCATTTGTAAGTCAAATATTTTTGTAGCTAGTAAAATATTTCAACTTACATAGTTCTTAAATATTAATTTCCATATATTGATTTTTGAGCTAATCAAACACTTGTTTTAAGTGTAATTTAGGTACTTATTAACCGCATGCCAGCGATTAATCGCCAAATCTGTACTTATTAACCGCATGCCAGCAATTAATCACCAAATCTGTTGGAAAGGGTATGAGACGGAAGAACTGGAACAATCTGGTTATATTCGCTGCCAAGTGAACCACAGATACAATTTCATTGATTCTGAAACTGGCATGCTTACACAGAATATAGAACACATCTGGGGAAGTACAAAATGGCGAAATAAAAAATATCGAGCAATATCTCACCACCACCTTCAGTCCCTACCTCGCAGAGTTTATGTGGAGGAAAAAACAAGCCTCAAATGATAATGGTATGTTTGATGTCATCCTAAGGGCAATTGATAAACATTTTCCTGCCCGAAACAAAACTTGGCTGATATTCGCCAATGGTATGCGGTTAATAGTAAGTACCGTAATTAGAGTAATATAATTTTATGGAAAAGCTAAAGAAACTTAATTTTATATCAAGTAAATTATTCAATTTGGTTAAGAATATCTACATTGTATTGTTTGTTTTAACACATAATTTTGCTTAAACTTTGGAATTATAATTTTGTGTGTTTTAGGGGAGACTACTTGTGGACCCACAGAGTTTGCTTGTGGGAACGGGAAATGTATCCATGAGAAATGGAAATGCGACGGAGCAGTTGATTGTGTGGATGAGTCTGATGAAAAGGACTGTCCTGCTCCTATGGCAGCCTCTGTTTGCAATAACAGAGAATTTATGTGTGCTAATAAAAAAGATTGTGTGCACATGACTTGGCTGTGTGATGGGGATCCTGACTGTCCTGATGGCTCAGATGAAATCAACTGTAAGTAACATACATCCTTTTCTTCTGTAACATTTTATAAATATGTGCCTTTATATAAAAATGTTTTCAAGGAAAGGTATTAAATTAAAAAAGTGGATATTCATAAAACAAGTGTAAGAATTAAAAAAAATTTAGAAATGAATTACAGTAGAATGCCAGTTATTGGATTATTGCCAGTTAGGTCAGTTAAGTGAAAGACCCGCCATTATCATCACCATTACTTCTAAGTAATTGTGATCATAGATGTGCTGAGCAGTTGAAGATGATAAAATTGTATCTGCTGACAGAAACCTCCATATCTGACAAATGATGTCTGCAGCAGGTGATGAATCTGATCTGGATATTCCAACTCTTTGAAGTATTCACACAAAGCTCTGCTATGATTTGAAGCCTTGTATGAAAGCGATGTAATTCAATTTAAACTTAATGAGTAACTTTTTGTTAAAGTTGTAAATGAGGAATCTGAGATTCATACCATCCAAAAAATCAAGATTTCTTGGGAAGAATCAAGTTTCATGATCTAAGAAGTTCAAACAATCCGAAAGACATTGCTTATTAAGTGTTAAAATCCCATGATTTCTTAATGTTAAGCAAGGTTCTTGGGTGCCAGATATGAATAGTTTCTGATGATGGAATTGCAAAACACTGATTTAATACATTCTGTTTACAATTGCTTTTCATTTCTAACTCCAACCATGAACCCATTGAGCCATGGTGTCAACCATGGCTCAATGGGTTTGCCTGCTGTGCTAGTTACCTAGCACAGGTTCGATTCCTCCCGGGTGTATTTCTCTTATATCTGTAAAGCTTTCTTTGGCATGTATGTCTATTTACTTAATAATGTAAGGCACAACTTGGTGAAATGTCTCCTTGAGAGTAGAATCCTTGTCCTTATGGATCCTTGTCCTTCCCCAAAACCAACCAATTCCGTCCAGTTCCCAGACTTATTAATAACTCAATGTCAACAGGAATTCCTGTCTCAAAGCCATGTTGGAACAAACCTTTGAACTTAGATTTTGCATTGTTTCCATCATATTCTTGCATTATTATTTTGAAATGTTTTCTCTAAATGATATATTATTTTTTGTATTAGGTACCAATACATGCAGGCCTGATCAATTCCAGTGCAAGAATTTGCAATGTATTCCTGGTCAGTTGCAGTGCAATGGTATGAAGGAATGTCCCGATGGTTCTGATGAAGAAGCATGTGAATGTAAGAATTGAAATCTTTTATCTCTTATCAAACTGTTCTCTTCCCCTATGTTGTACAGATTTTAAGAATGGATAATTCCATGATTTAAAAATACAATAAAATTATTACCTTTTGATTGATATGTGGAGAAACTGGTCAAGTAAGGCTCTTTGTTATTTAAAGATAGACCATATTTAATTTATAAAAACTAAGGAGAGAATCATCCACAGAGCAGTGATGCATGCTGTATAGAGTTAAAACCTAGAAGAAATTGTTAACCAGGAAAGCTATTTTAAACATGCATAGGGTGGGAAAACAAACTGCTGCATTTTGGACATCAAGCTGGTAATTTTGATTCAAAAATACTCCCAACAAACTAAGGATATTGTTAAATAATGTGCTTGTTTTCTTAATGATGAATTTTATTGTAATACTAATAATTGAAGCTTTGGCTTTTTAAAAATTAACTGAATAATTTAAAAAGTTCACATGAATTAATTTACTTTTCCAAAGTTAAATACAGTTAATAATTTTAATGAAGACTTAAGTTTTATATGTGAAATATAAGCTATCTTATAAACTGATTTAAACCTTAAGTATATTTAAAATTTCCAGTCACATGTGTTTTACTAATAATATTCTTTTGTTGAACTGCAGCTGTGACCGTCACTAAATGTAATTCCACTACTCAGTTTGATTGTGGAGCCCATTGCATTCCTATGAGTCTAGTATGTGACTCTCGAAATGATTGTGGAGAATTTGAAGATGAGCCTCAAAATCTATGCTGTAAGTTTGCTCATCTAATTCTCGAGTCTTGCATCCATTCTTTGTGATTTCATTTTTAATTTGTAACCCAACAGAAATATGTCATTAACTACCGAGTCTGAAACAATGTTATTTTAGCTTTTACAGCTGATGTAACTATTTTGAACTTGGTAGTTTTTGTGATTTATGTGTAAAATATGGGGCCTCAACACTGATATTTTTGCAGTTTAAAATTTATTTAAATTTTAAACCGAGCATGACATTTTGCTTATTCTTTGTTAAATTTTGATGTTAACATTTACTTAAATTTAAAATTATAAAAGCACATTATTAAAGTTTTTAAGGAAATACTTTTTATTTTGTGCAATTTTCTATTTTCAAAATTTCTTGCTGTTCTAACTGAATACTTTCCAAAATTCAGATATAGATGAATGCAAAGAAGACAATGGTGGATGCTCTCAAATTTGTCAAGATCATCCTATAGGATATGAATGTAAATGTCGAGATGGGTACAAGTTGGTTGATAATCGTACTTGTGAAGGTAATGATTTGTAACTGTAAAATCCAACTGATTATCAATGTTTTCCTTGTCTATTTTAAACCACTCTAACTTCAACTTAGGAAATATTGATTTTAGTTTTTAATCTGATTTTGAATGCAGCTATTGTGTCAATGAGATAAAAACATGCAATCATGTGTTATTCTTTTTCTTATCAAAATCTGTAACTGCTCCATGCATATTATACTATATTTTAAATATTCATGGCAACAAAAATACTTTTTGATTTCTTATTTGTCATTTGTTGGATAGATTTTATTTTGCCATTCTTACTATTCATATTCAATAATATTTTTTCAAAAAATGTCATCATTTGTTTATTTGCTTTGACAATATAGCCCATTGACTAAGATACAGCATATCCTTTAACGTTTAGCTTACCATGTTGTGGAATATTTTAATTATGTAAATTATCTGTAAGTATTCATTCTTTTAAACATGAAATTCTCATCTAGATATCAATGAATGTGAAGAACCTGGAGCTTGCTCTCAATTATGTTACAACACAAAGGGAGGTTACAAGTGTGAATGTATAGATGGCTACATGCTGGAACCTAATAACAATCGAAGATGTCGAGCTAAAGGCAAGATGAGTTTATAGTTGTATTTGATGTATTGAAATGTATTAATTTTACGTTTGCTCAAGTGAAAAGTAGCAACAAAATAAACTACAAATTTATTGTATAATTTAAAATAAATTTTGATTTCTTTTATATCCAACTCACAATCTGATCAATGCTCCTGGCTTAAAACTCGTGAATAAATTATTTGTGTTTCTATATAAGAGGATGACTTTTGATAGGAGGCCCTAACATTTGAACTATTGATTACTAGCTTTACAGTTATACTATTGATAAAATATTGGAGCCATTGTCATGAACTTGCAATATGATTTGGTGTGTTTTTTCTACACAAGGGGTAATTAGGCCAGTCCTTTTTAAAGTTCAAAGAACTTGGGAGATGAAGAGGATGAGTTGCTATTGTTTTTTCCTGGTATGTGGCAGTGACATTGGGAATTATTGTATGTGCTTGGTTTATCTGGGATCATACAACCTTTGTTTAACTTCTCAGTGTTTGTCCTAAACATACTCATGTATTGAAATATCAACTGCAGCAAAATTTGTGAAAATGTTAACTAGGAAGAAAATAACAGAATAAGTTGCTCTTTTGTTGATGGAGATTAGTTATTTTTGCAATGGGGAATAGGGACTATAGATAAGAATTGTAAGTGATGACAAAAGAAATGAAACATGTACATTTAAAAACTATTTTGAATATTGACTTATACTTTAGCATCAAAGCTGTAAGTTATTTCAATGTTTGTTTGACATCTGTCACATGGGACAAACCACTTTCTCACGAAGCCAGGCCGACAGCAGCAGTCTACAACTTAACTTGTTCCTTCCTCAACAGAAGCGATCAAGCCCGCCAAAAATTCAGTCTCTTTCTTTTCTCTCCACGTGTGTAGGCTGGTGCGTTTTTTTAAGCTCTGCTGTTGGGTCCATGGCGTTCGTCGGCGAGTGTGTCCAGTAAGCTCCATTTCTTTCCCTATTTTGCCTTCTTAAATCGACCCTCAGAAAATGTTAAGCTGTATGCATGTATTTTAGTCAGTATTCGGTATCCCCGTGCAATCTATTGAAATAATGAGTATTTGAGCTCTAATAATGAAAAGTGCAATTTGTGTCTTGTGATATAACCAAGTGAATCTCCAGGAAATGTGAATAAATTAAATTAAGTGTACCACTATACACTCTCCTTATTTTTCCTTTACTTTCAGCCAACACCCTTATCATCGAAGTAGTCGTAAGTGTTAGGCCCAACATAATAGATCTTAGCAACACATCAATCAGTCCACTGTTATCCACCCCTAGATAACAACATCAATAAGAGATTCACGCAGACTTTTTCTTTCAGAGGGCCGTACTGTTATTCTATTTGCCAATCGAAATGATATAAGAAGAATTGATATTGAAACACAAGAATATGTATCAGTCGTGAGCAATCTTCGTAGCAGTGTAGCTTTGGATTACGATTATCATACTGGCACAGTTGTTTGGTCAGATGTTGTAGAAGAGGCTATCAAAAGGTATATTTATCAATTGTAATAAGTATTTAAAATAAGAAATTAACCTTATACATTATAATTGATGTGTAAATAGCTATTCTTCTGTTGGGTCCAAAGCCTGGCATTTAATTCAACTCATTTCTTCATTTTGTCATATATTTAATAGCAAAATATTGAAGTTAAGTTGACTGTTTGAACCAATACATAATGTGTAATACTGAAGTATAACCCTGTTTTGTTTGTCTAAAGTGATTGATTTGCTTAGTTTCGTGTCAATACAGAACAGTTACTTGCTGTGTTAAGAGTGTCAAATTTTGTATTTTATGCTCATTATCAGGACCTGGGTTTTGTTGACCTAAGAGTTGTTGATATGCTTTCGATTTGCAAAATCTTTTCTTTTCCTGACAAGCTGTCTGAAAATAAAGATTTTTATATGTGTAAACATATCTATTTAAGCACACATGTAGCCCAAATTTAGTGCCTCAAAGTTTGTTTCAAATCAGTGTTGCAAGAGTTCAAACACGGAATCCACTTATAGTGACCATAAACCTCCTGCCTACCCTCTTTCCTACCCTGTGCTGAGCATTCTAAGTAAATGTAAAAAGCATTATTTGTATCTTCTGCATTAAGCAGGGGTCAATCCACCATCTCTTTTAAAGCTATTATTCCACTGAATTTATTTTATCAGCTGACGGTAAAGTATATTAACTTTAAAGAGAATACAAAACAAAAGAATAAATTTCTTTACTTTTATTTGTTTTATATATTGTTCTTTCTGATTAATAATGGTAGAAGTTATCTTTTGCAGTGTTCCAATAGATACAGGTGCTCCAGTAACAACTATTATATCTGAAAATTTGGATACAGTAGATGGCATTGCTGTAGACTGGATCTATGGACACATATATTGGACCGACACAGCTAAGAACAAAATTGAGGTGGCAGATAAAACTGGAAAAATCAGAAAAACTATTATTCATGAAGATTTAGATGAACCTAGAGCCATTGTGTTGGATCCTTTGGAAGGGTATAAATTTCTTTAATATTTCTAAGTATGGAAGTTTGCATTTTTTTCATTCTTAGATCTAATAATAAGAATCGTATTGTGCTTTGTAAAAATCTGCTAACTAGAAAACAAAGTAAGCATTTATCTGATAATAAAATATCCATATGTATCTAAGTGCATGTTATCAATTGCATTGCCAGAAGTATTAATTTTTCAATATTCAAGATTAGATTTGTATGAACTAATTCTTTTAAATAAAAGTGATATGTTGGAAAAAGCATGCTATACATACATCCACATCTTTCTCTTGTTATAAATCATACTGGATACCACTCAACTCATTGGGGTCTAACTAAATATAAATAATCATTTCCTTATATCACATTTCAAACCTTGAAAAAATCATCAGCAAAAGTGGATCTTTAAGTTAGAGAGGGTGCATATATTTGGAATGATCCCGATTTGGTTCTGTATGACTATTAGCTGGTTTAATGCTAAAGAAATAGGACAAAAGGTTTCTTGTTTATTTGTGAGAATGGGAAAATGAAATTTGCATGTACACCTACAAAGACTTGATTGGAATTAAATGAGTGTTAGGTACTCTGACATGATCGGTTATCGTATGAATGAAACACCTATTACTGTTTATGTACTACCAACAGAATTAAATCAAAATAAATTTAAAAGTCAATTATATAATCAGGCTATATATTTTCCAAAAAACTCAATGTATTGCTGAAGAGATTGAAGGGGAATTCAGATTTTAATTTTGAAGCCTGATACTATGGGGAATAGGAATTAAACTTAACATGAGCTCTCAGGAAATTTCAAGTTTGTTATCTTCTAAATGTTTTTATTTATGTAGATGGATTTACTGGACTGACTGGGGTGAACCTGCAAAGATTGAGCGTGCTGGTATGGATGGTACTCATAGAGCAACAGTCGTATCTTCTGATATCAAATGGCCCAATGGTTTAGCTATTGGTAAGTTGAAGCATGATTATATTCAATATGGCAATTCTATAGTGAAAATGTAAGTTAATTTAACTAAATTTATAAGCAAAGGTAGAATAATATAATTTATAATGTATAATGCTATCTTATGTGTAATATTTAGTTTGTATCCAACACACTTATGTGATATCGTAATTTGTGACTACAGATATCTCAGAAAGTTTAGGGAAACTGCTCATTTTAAAATCACTCACTATGCAACAGTCTAAATCTGGATTGCAGGAGTGTTTTGATCTTTATCATTTCTTGCTTATTAAAGGCACCTTTAATTGCGTTTTAGGTTCAACAAAAAGATATTTACTTTTTGCAGATGAATTGAAGCATTCAAACTCTAGAATATTTTAAAATTTTAGTATTTATTAAATGTTAAAATTTTTTAAATTTTGAATAGGAACATGGATAGTAAAATGTGGGATGTTTCACGATGTTTCGCTTGTGAGAAGTTGAAAACCATTTTAAATGTAATTGATCTCATCTTTATTGGTTCTGCTGTAATACCATACCAAATTATAAACGTTTCATTCTGATAGCATTGTATTTTCAAAACAATCAACTTGTTTATACATAGTTCGATTTGCTTTAATTTAGATCAAGTAAAAAAATATTAAACACATTTGGTCAAATGCAATTTGTTAATTCACTGATCAGGATTTCCATTTTTTTGGAACTTGTGCCATAAAACCCAAACCAACTACTTATTAGGAAGGTTAATGCCCAGATGTTTGAACTTAATCATTGTATACTACAATGACGTATATTGTAAATCACTTAAAGTTATCCTGGTGCATTACAGAGATGGGTTCACGTTACATCTATCCTACATACCATATATTCTAGGCACATCCTGTTAATAGAGGCCACACATTTACTCCAGATGGACAAATCTATACTTTACCCCGGATTCGAAAGTACGATATCAGAATTATAATTTTGTTTGAAAAATGTTATATTCAGTGTTTCATTTAATATTCAGTGGTTATTTTTTATTCCAGATTTTGTGTCGAAAAAAATATTTTGGGTGGATGCTAAACTTCATCTCTTAAGCTCAGCAGATTACAATGGTGACAACCGAAGAGTCATAATGTCTTCTCCCATTGTCTTGAAACATCCCTTCTCTATTGACGTGTTTGAAGTAAGATATTTTATGAGTGTTTTATAGTAGAGTTGTCACACTAGCATGTTAACTGTTGTAACAATCGGAAGGATTCGTTCAAATATTTTATTACCTATTAGGATTGGGTGTATTGGAGTGATTGGGAATCTGAAGCTATTCATAGGATGAATAAATTTAATGGAAAAGAAAAAACAGACATTGCAACATCTATACATTCTCCCATGGACATTCACATTTATCACCACTATAAACAACCTAAAGGTAACTATCTGAAGAAACAGATTTTGTATTCCAGTAGTTGGCTTTGCTTTTTGTATTTATAAAGATTAGTGTATTATAATAATATTAGTGTATTATAATAAATACAAAATCTAATTACCTATTAGATTTTGTATTTATAATAATTAAGTGTCAATTCAATGTATAAAATGGGATTTTTCTATTAGGTATAAACTATTGCAGTAATATGAATGGACATTGCTCACATTTGTGTCTACCTTCGCCACACATCAATGAACATTCTCCAAGATACACATGTGCATGTCCTGATGGGATGATGTTGGCTGGAGATCACACGACATGCATACCAGATAGTAAGTTCAATCTTATAATTCAGTGTTTTTATAATTCAAATTCGTATTGTCTTTTCAAATTTGTATCTGAAGTACTTAATCATTCCGTTTTCTCGAGTTGCACAATGGGTTTTAACCTTCTGAGTATTAGGATTTTCTCAAAGAAATGTATTTTGTATGCATCATGCTTTTATTGCACAGTAACTACATCTATTTGTTTCAAGAATTCTAGGAAGCATGCTATTGGGGTAAGAAAAATGTTTAGAGGAAACTTGGTATGCATTGCAAAATGTTAGAATTGAAAATATTAATCCCATGAAATATTTTTCCTCTATCTTTTTGTGTTCATCCATATCTTGCTCTTTGATTGAAATGCATTTCACATACATTTTTTTTCCAAACTGGTAGGTCCTGGTCTAATGTAGCAAAAAATAACCATCGATTGACAAACCATTACATTAAGTTGGGATTATGTCATGTTTGTTTTAATCATCTCTGATAGTTCATTTGTTTGTGCAAAATGTGGGAATATGGATATTTTTCAGTTTAGCATTCTATTTCAAAGTATTTTTCTTTTTCAATATCTTAATGTTGACTAGAATTTATAACTTAAAAATTTAATTAAATGAATCATTTATTTTAGTTATGGAATTGTGTATATTTTTTGAGATTCTGTATACGCCATTTATTGTTGCACTCTCTAATATACATTAGTGAGCTTTTATAATTTGGACATTGAGCAAATATATTAATATTATGTTATCTTAATCATTTGCTTCAGCATTCCAAGTTAAGTAACATAGATGTTTGTTTGACATTGTCCTCAACTGTTTTTCTTCAAGATCAGAATGTAATGATTTTGTGTTAATGATATTTATGAAACCTAAGGTTGTAAAGGTGAAGTTAACTGGGAATGAAGAAAGCTGAATAATTTTTTTCCATTGAACAACACCAAGAACAATTTTAAGAAAAAGTTAAAGATAAATTATAAAATTTTTTATGTTTGTACAGTAGAACCTCATTATAACGGACATCGCTTATAAAAGCCAGTTAAAAACAATTGTAATATGTAATAAAGGATGCTTATTTTTATCTGACAAGTTTTACTTTTCCAAACAAGCGATAATTAAACATCGATCGATCGTTGTGTTTTGTGTAGACATGGATGCACTGCATGATTCATACTGCTCGCCAGCCAGACCAGTCACTGTCTGAAATTCCACTAATTGCTGCTCCACGCCAGCACCTGCAACCGGTTCTGTTTTGTTCAGTATTCATCAGTTATTGCTTGTGTGTGTGCACTCTTATCAGTTTTTATTAACTAACCTTTGAATCATGTTAAGTAAGCCTAGTGTAGGACAGAAATGTAAACTTAAAACTTAGTCTTCATGATAAACTGTCAGTGATAGAAAAACTTGAGAAAGGAGTTTTAGTGTTTATAGCATTTGTGCTGAGTACGGAATAACAAAACAATCTGTCTGATCTGTCTAAGGTGAAAAGTGACATTCATAACTTTATTCTTAATGTAGAAAAAGAAGAGTGGTGAAGTTAAACGTATGTGGATGGCTACTCTTATTACGCTGGATGATGCTGTCTACAAGTGGTTTTCTCAGCTTCGTTCATCTGGGCTAGCTGTTTGAGGAATAGAAAGACTGTCTAAACAGATGGGACTTGAACAATTTACTACGAGCTCTGGTTGGTTGTTTAGATTTCGTCGACGCCACAACATTCCAAACAAGAAAATTTCTAGGGAAATTTTGAGTTCAGATTTTGAAGCTGTTGAGCCATTTAAGAAAAAAAACTGAATGATTAAAAATGAGGGTTATCAGTTGAGCCAAATTTATAATTTTGATGAGACTGGTTTGTTTTGGAGAAATCTACCTGACAAACACGAACTTCAAAAGCCGAGAAAACTACGCCTGGCAGAAAAATAAGCAAGGAGCGTACGTCAGCTTTGCTGTGTGCGAATGCAGATGGTAGTCATTTTCTTAAGAGGACGAGGAAGAAGAGGTAGGAGAGACTACTCAGCTTGCAATTAAGGAGAGTGAAGTGAAAGACCATTTAAATTTTGTTATTCAATACGTTGAATAATCGGTAAATGAAAATGTGTTTGCAAAAAATAAACACATACGGCACCTCTGTCAGTTATTAACTGAAGAAATAAGCAGCAAACAAATCCAGCAGAAAATAAATTATTTTTTCAAACCAACGAATGTATGCAATCAACATGAACCAGGACCTTGTTCTAAAGATAATGCAGAGTATATGTACACATCTTTTTCAATTCAACATATGTTGAAGGCTGTTTTTTATTTGATATATAATAAACACTTTTTATAGCTAACTACTGTACTTTCATGGATGTACTCCCTGTTGCATTACATCCCCTATAAGAATTATTTGTTATAAACCAGACCTTCATTAAAACGGACAGCCTTTAGCCCTTACTAGTCCGTTATAATGAGGGTCTACTGTAATTTATTCCGAACTCAAAGAAGTGTTAATTGAAGGAGCGTAATTCAAACCTTAGTTTTCTTCACTTGGAATTTTATGAGAAACCTTGAAAATCAGGACAATTTTTAAAATGAAAATACGAATTTGGTCACTGCAAACATCGCATCATCTCACATTTTGTCTGTTTAGCTTGTAAAAATTTTTATATCTTTTGAATCCTATGGTATCTTACTGATGATTAAAGTTTGGGCAGTCATCCAATGTAACTTAGGGTAATGTTAGAATTTGCATTTTTAGTTATCTATTTGAAAAGGTGACACTGTAGAACAGAAAAATTCGTAATTTATTTTTTATTGATTGGTTTAAGGTCTGTTTAGAGATCTGGTGGTTCAGCAAGTTTTGTAATACCTTTCTATTTCCAACATGTATTGTGTTTTTTGTTGATTGTTTTTATTCCAATGGCTAGAATTCTTAAATATTTGAATTCTATAAAGTCAAATATCGATTGGTCTGTTTATTTCAATCTGATACTTTTCTTAAAGCCAAATTAATATTCATCTTTGATTTATAAATTTTTAAAATCTCACAAAAAATTAAATAGGGTGGATTTTTTCCTTATTAAATTCTGTTTCTGTCTTGCATCACACTTTCTGGCTATTTTCCTCATTGCTGAGAAATCTTGAGACTACTTTTTTGAATATTATAGTTTCAAGCATAATTCAAATTCCTAATTATCAAGATTTTAATCGTTTGCATATGACTTTGGCAAAAGCTTTGCAATGATGATCTTGGTACCTTTTAAGTTTGTACCACACAATTTTAACATCACTATTATTTAATAAAAAACTTGAAGCCATTGTATTTTATTTATTGAAAGACAGCTTGAAAAATTTCAAATTTTTTTTTAGACACCATGAATACCACATCAGTTTCTGTGAGTTATCCACAGACATCTCCCATTTCTCAAGACAGTGGTAGTAGTATCATCTCTACTACAGAATTTACATACCATTCTATTAATGAAACAAACTCTTCGAAGATTGATTTTGGCACTGTTCAGCCTACAGAAGGCTACAGTTTAGGTAGATATTTTTTCTGGATTTCTGTGTTCTCCACTATTTTGTTTTTGCATGTCTGCATGTTCAAAATTTTGTTGTACTAAATGTGTGCTAATTTTTATGTTTTATTTGAGCTTACTCCCAACTGTAAGCTTTGTTGAAATTTTCTTTTGGTAATTTTGAATTTCCCAACTTTTTTCTTACTCAAATATTGTAGTGTTTCATACATTTTGAAACTACAAGGAAACACATAAATGTTTTCACCCTTTGATTAGCGAGTACATTTTAGCCTGCTTGGTTACTTGCATGTTCCATCCAGCAATGATGTAGTGTAATGTATTTGATTTACCACCACTATGCACTCTGAATGCTTATAATTATAATTTTATGTTAACCCTTGTATGCTTAATTGTTTTTTGCATGTTTTTCACATTTAATTGATTATTGGTACTTTAATTTTTCCCCTTTGTTTTATAGACAATGTTTCTGTTGCCAGAGGAAATTTGTCCATAACACTGGATGGACAAAGTATTTTCCCTGATACTGGAAAATTGGCTGGAATTATTATTGGTGTTTTGAGTGGAATAATACTGTTGCTGGCTTTGGTAATTACCTTCCAATCAAAATCATTTTTAAAATTTTTTATAACTTGGGATATTTTCTTATAACTTTGTTCTAGTTACAATGTATTTTTCTCTTACAGTATAACCCTATAAACTAATTTCCCCTATTTTAAATGACCACAATTTATCTGCAGTTTATCATTTAATCCTTTAATAATCTGAAATCAATATTCAAAGGATATCAGAAACCAAAATATATATATATATATATATATTTTTTTTTTCCAGTCTTAATAGTCTTCACATTTGATTCTGGAGCAACTACATGTTGAATTCATATTCCTTGTTTTGACATCTGTTCATTAAGAAGTGAAAATTATGTCCTATCAATACCAATCCATAAGATTTGGATTGGTATTGATAGGACCATCTGTCAACAGACCAATCCATAAGATTTGGTCTGTTGACAGATGATCACCCATTATGGATTTTCCATTGTTGCACGATTGTTTTCACTTTTTATTACAGTGAATAGTGAAATTATTTTGGCTGCTGTCCTTTTCCTCAAAAAGGTAGCCAAGTTGGCTTAGTGTGCAAATTCAAAAATTCCAATTTGTATTCTATCCACATTACAATTTGGTATTCGTTTTGCCCATTATCGTTATCAGTGGCTTGACAACAAAAAATTAAGGTGGTGCGAAAACTAAAATTTTATCAAAATTCAAGCTAAAAGGGAAAAACTTCTGCAAGCAGAGATTGAATTAAAGAAATAAAAAAGTGCACTAGAAACTTCGAAGTTTCTAGTGCACCAAGTTTCTTCCATGACACTTTTAATTTTATGTTTTAGAATTTTTATTGTATATTTGCGAAGGATTTTTCTTGATTTCTTAAAATCTTTAATGTTTTATTAGGTTGGCTTCCTAATATACAAGCATTACTTGAGAAAAAATATCACAAGCATGAATTTTGATAATCCTGTGTACAGGAAAACAACAGAGGATCAGTTCAGCTTGGAAAAGAATCAATATCAACCAGCCAGATCGTACCCACCGGTAAGTGATCGAAAAGCTTTATGCATCTCACATTCTAAGAGAATTTAAATATTTGGAAATTTACATTAATGCTTATTATTTCAACCAATTCTCTAGCATTCTGCATCTGGTAGTGAATATGAGATGTAGAAATTAATGAGGGCAAAATATGTTAGGATGATTTTTGTAAAGAATTATGTGGGAAATTTAATTTTGTAATATCAATGGAATATTAGATACGTCATTAGAAGTAATGATTTTACACCTCGGAAACATTTGTAATTGTATTGCAATACTGCTAGTTAAAAATTGAAAGTTATTTTTAGCACTGCCTTTACTTAACTATGCACCGTTCTAATCTGTTGCTTCACTCTTTCTGCTTGCATTTGCCTAGGCATCTAGTCAAGTAAGTGCTTATGTGTTCATTATTTTGAATGTGGGTTTTGGGTGTTACAAATTTTTTTCAAAGGAAGCTTATTTCATAGCTTTTTGTTCCTCTTTATTCTCTGCTAATGAATTAAGCTAATGAAAATAGCAGCATGCATGATGATTATATTTTAACTGATGAATGGGTACTTGATTTTTAAATTAAGTATTCAAAGTTTTTGAAAATTCTGTACGGTATCAAAGCATGCAAGATTTCTGTAAAAAGTTTATGTACTTCAAACATTTTTTAACAAGGCTGTGGTGAATCTGGTTGGTAACTAATAAACGAACCAACTGCTTAAAGAAACTGCATTTCAGGACTTGTAAATAAAAACAAGCATATTTTTAAAGCTCTTCAAAGATGCTGTTACCTTAGCAAACTTTTTTTGTGCAACATATCGGTTCACGTTAAACTACTGTTCTATTCCACTTATGTCCAATTTCAAGAAATACTGAAACCTAATAAAAAGTTTCGTTATTTTTGCAAGGTTCTTAAAATTGAATGGCAATTAGCTATTTAAATAAGTCATCATAATACAAATTGAATTGTATCTCATACAGTGGTTTTCCAAAACTACTAATCTAAAGGACTAATCCCCACATCTGGAAAAAATCATATGTAGGGATATTCTGTGTTACTTTTTATTACCATATTAGTATGTTTTCGTTGAAAACTTGTTAGAAATTTTCTTTATATCTGTCTAATGTAGATTTTATTTCTTTACAGAGTTTGGAACCTTTGACTTCTCCTGGGACAAACGAGTTTGTTTAGATAGGAAGAAAAACAAATACAAATTTTTCCTCGCTTTTGCTGAAAGTGCAAGACTGTTCAAAACTCCTTACTTATGCCTTGCTCGTTCAGCTGAAGAGAAAAACATTAGTGCTCATTGGCAGCTGAACCAGTTTCATCTTTTGTTCTGCTTCCATGACTTTAGCTTAGTACGTGATATTGATTTTTTGCCGGTGAACCATTTCAAAGCTGAAGATTTGATCTGAGGGCTGCTTGGCATTCTTTTTTCTACACAGGTTCCTAAAAACGAATCGAAACCTCTGATTGCATAATAGATTTTGCAGCATGCGGGCATGTTTTTGTCATTGCTCGCGTTTCATGATGAGCCAGCTGTGCGCACCAAAATGAGATCTTCGTAGTTTTCTCGATGGGGGAAACTAAGCTCTTCCAATCATGGCATGGTTGAATCATATTAGTATTGCGTTACTTATTCAAGTGCTCTGCAGCAGTATTATAAGAACTCTTAAATATTGGCAGTTTATTTCACTGTTTTTCAAAGCAACGAAATAAGCTGCTCTTGAGAGTTGTAAAGAAATTGGTGGTCAGAAAAGCAGTTATACATTCCAAGCTCCCATCTTTTATTGAAACTATCATCTATGATAACATTACTAATTTATATTTGCAATTTGAAAGCATTTATTGAATTTGAACTTAAAAAATTTGAATATATATTTAGTTGTTGTATTAACTTATTAATTACAATTTAAAAAATAGGTATTTTTAAAGGTACTTAAAGCAAGCAAACGATCAGTTAAAATCTTTGTATATCAATATTTTTAGGTTTTTGTTTGTGTTGTGAAGATGCATTATTTATATTTTTGATTTATAGTTTTATTTATTTAACTCTGTTACTATTTCTCGAATGGTTAGTAAATATGTGTACTTAACATTCAGAATCTAATTTCTTATTTTGATTTTTGAAAGGCATAAGTATTCTTAATTTAAAAGAATTATACTTTTTCTGGAAGTATAATTATTGAAACAATTGCAGCTCTCTTATAATGTATAATTACCCTATGCTGAAATCCCATATATTTTGAAAAAATAAGTGTGTACTATACTTTGCAATTTTTGTAAATTATAGATTAGATTTTACTAGACGAATCAATTGTAGTTAACCCTGCTCAATATTTACTTATCATTTTTTAAATTACCAATTTGGCCAGAAATGATTTAAAGGGTTAAGATATATGTATACAAAATTCAATTCACACAATTTTTATTTGCATAATATAAAACCATAGGTTCATTTATTTGTTGAAATGTGTTATACTTCTCATTTTAAAAATATTTTAGCACAAATTACCTGCTATTCATATCAACGTGAATTTTTGGAATAATTTAATTTTATTCTAAAAAAGTTTAGCTAAGTATATATAGAAGTTTAATTATGAAGGTTAGATGTATATAGATCTTTGTGGAGTTCTACTAGTTTTGTATAAAATAATTTTGGTTGTAATAGTTTGTTGCTAATATAAGGTTACAATAAAATTGTGCAAATTTTAAGTAATTGAAAGAAGCATCCTAAAAATGAAACCAATATATTTTGAGAAATGGTTTGTAAATATTTTTCCGGTGCTTCTATCTATGAAACTTTGTCAGGAACTACCAGATTATTCTAGCATCATACGTGGTAGTAATGTTACCAATTTAAAAAAATAATATATTCATCGGTGCATTGCAAGCAAATGAGGCTCAAGCCAATATTTTAAAATCTACAAATATTTAAGATTCTTTTACATATTCTAAAAGCTATAGCTGTTTCATTATTTTTTAAAGGTTTATGTGTACATAATCTGAATTTATCTCCCACAAATCAGCAGTTTTCATTGTCATATGAATTGGTTGTTCTCAGTTTTTTTAATCAATTTTTGCAATTCTCAAATTAGATTAAGATCTGAATAGAATGTAAAAAATTTGCACTTATACTATCCATCATTTGTAAATCATACGTATAATGAGTGGAGAAATAAAATGTAGATACTTTAAATTTATGGCCAAAAGCATTCTAATAGTGAGAATGGTTTTAGTGTCGAGAACAAGAAAAGTTTAAACTGATTGTGTGGTTGAAGCTACAAACTAGTCATACCGTGTTTTTTTAAGGATCTTTTAGTATTAAAACGACTATTGTGTACAGTTAAAATGTAGCCTGATTATCTGTGATGGTTTATCCCTAAAACACTTTTGTGTAAACATGTATAGATAACAAATTGTCTTTTTTCTTTTTTTTAAATAAAGGTACAAAATGTGTGATGGTTTCTATTTTATTCTTTTTTAGGGCATTTGCATGGATTAACTATTTAACATTTCTGTTCCTGGAATAATTGAACAGATAGTTTTAAAATCTCACTGTAAACTTGCTTTTCATTATGACAAAATAAATTGCAGTTGCATTTATGACAAAGTTGCAAGATTGGTTTGCCATTAAGTTAAAGGAAATTAGGTACCTCTCGATATATATTATGTTTTTTGAAAGTTAGAAAAAGCACTATATATCGAGGGCTGAGAAAAACTTACTGATTAAACTGTATTTTTTTTTATTTCAAATTATGTACATCCATACAAAATCGATTGTAAAACTAAAAAGTTATTGAATTTAATAGAATATTTTAAAATAAATTTCAATTCAAGGTGCAAGGAATACTTGCATACTGGAGGATCGTTTCTGTATGTAAGAGTAGACCTATCCAAAGTCAATGGTTAATTCTAGAATTTGGTCGTCCTCACAAGCTTTGATTTTTGTTCCTTATCTTCCCCAAGTAATTTACACAAACATCGATGCAGCTGGTTTTTTATGAGGCAGAACTGGGAAGGGCAATGGCCCCCAAAAGATTAATTTCTGGTTTGCCATGATTTATTTAACAGAAGGAAAAAAAAATACTATTGTATTAGCATTACGTGTAGGATAGCATTTAAGGCATTTAGAATTTCACCAGTCAGCTTCAGTTTTAGGTTTGAAATATGTAAAATGACGTTTTTCTACAAATGAAGTTTCCATGGGATAGATCTTGTGTGAAGACAAAATTTTTAGACTTAAATCAAGCTGCCAGAATCAAGTTATGCACATTTTTCTTTTAAATGTGTTATATTCTGAAATCAATGAATACAATAGTCTCACTAGCATATATCAAATATGGATTGTAGTAACTGACAACTGCATTGTTTGTGGACCTCATGCTAAGCCCCTGATTATAATTTAAAAAAATATTTGTACAATTAAGAGTGCCAATCTTATTGTGATGGCAAAAGAATAATGTTACAATATTTAAAAGGTCAAAATTTAATCTAATTACTTTTCAAATGAAAATTTCAAAGTTGTAACAATAGTTTTAGCAAAATTGTAATTATGCATATTTTTGCAACTGTAGAGCATATGTTTTCAACTTGTATTTTTGGGTTGTGGGTCCAAGCATAAAAAAGTTATAAGAACTGCACTTGGATTGGCTGGAAACTTGGTGTTAAGAGTAGCTTCAAAGAGTACAATATTTCATGGTTATTTTAATTTTCATTGCATATATAGCCAGTTCAATATATTTGAGTTTAAAACCCTTACTGCAGGAAGTAATATCCAAATTTTTTGTTATGAGTTGAATTTTGGTGTGTCGTGAAAAAATGCTTATCATTTGTGAAACCAGGGCTTTACACTTGTCTTTTCTGTCCCCTCAAAAACACCATAAAGAAAGTAAACTCTGAACTTGGAAACAGGTAGTTCTTATTCAATAAACAGCTGTCTCCACCAGTTTTAGATTTGCTATTATTTCATTTGTGTTTCAGTGGGATGTCCACTGCGCTAGTAACCTTCGAGTGATAGGCGGCGCAGGTTCGATGCAGGTGCATTCCTCCCTTGTGTCAATAGAACTTTGCTAAATATGGCCCTTGCGCCATAAAACCCCCAAAACCAACCAATCTGCAAGCGACTCGGTGGGTTTGCCCACTGTTTTTCATCCTGCTTGTTTATGGTTCAGGTTTGATTAATGTAACTTGACGTGGGTGTATTTTTCTTCTGTCAGTAATTTTCCTTGTGTTTGTCCATCAGGAAGCCACACATTGGTCTGTCTGTCCTGTGACATTAACTAGGTTGAAATACGCATACGTGCCTACTCATGTTTTCGGTACAGTAATGATGTTCATTTGGGCATGTCGTATATATTGTCGCATGCTGCTCCAGGTGTGTGGCTGGGCTTACTTGAGGTCTGTCTTGTGTTTGGTGTAACATTGCCTTTGCTATAAAACCTAACCAATGCTCAAGTTATGCAGAAGGTAAAGTGAGTTATTGCTACAAAAGTTTGGTAAATCCTTGTACACTTACTGCCAAAAGTTAAGCACGAAGCGGTAAAATGCGAAAAAATCGTCAAGCACAGCTTTGACACGAAATGCGGCAGGAAAGTAGCAAATATGTTTATTCATAAACAACAAAGAATTACATACAAAGATGAAGAACTATTGAATTTTCATAAATTATAAGATGGAGTCATTAACACAAAATGATGTTTAAATCCAAAACAAACGAAACCGACATTAATAGGATATGTGACCACCCCTCATCCTCATACAAAGTGTGATTTTTCCATGAGGTGATCAACCACCCCAGAGTCAAGTAATCGCCATTCCTCCTGTAGAGCAGTTTGCAACTCGGAGTAACGGGGTGGGAAACGTGCAGACAACATGGCCGAGGGCATCCCAAAGATTTTCAATGGGATTAAGATCGGGCGAGTACGCTGGCCAATCCATACTCAATCCCCTTACTCTCCAGATAGTCGACGATGTTGGCTCGATGGGGACGCGCATTGTCATCCATTAAAACGAAAGCAGGACGAACTGCTGCAGTGTACATTCTCACAGTGGGTTCTAGGACTCATCCCGATATGGACAGCCGTCACAGAACCTCATCTAGATATGCAGGTCGGTGCGATATCCCTGCCCACACCATGATGCTTCCGCCTCGGAATGCGTGTGCCTTGTTCTCTCCAGACCCTTACACCTGTCATGCTCCAGGGCAAATCTCGACTCATCCGTGAACATAACGTTGGCCCAATCAGACAGTCCAATTCACATGTTGCCGACACCACTTTAATCGTGCCCCTCTGGATTGGATGGATAGAGGAATACAAACTCGTGGTACCTGGGTGTAGTCCATTTATGTGTAGCCTTCGGCTAACAGTAGTGGCAGATATGGTCTTACCAATGGACGCTGCAACCATAGATGTCACATGCGTAGAGGTCACTCTTCGATTCCGCTTGGCTAAAACAGCAATATATCAATTTTCCGTGGGGTCGTAACCCTTGGGCAACTGGCCACAGGTCTTTGGACAACTGTTAGGCTTGTTTGGATTTGTTTCCATAATCGTGAAATGACGGAATGATGAACGCCGAAGAAAAGAGCAATATATGTGATTGATTGTCCTGCTTCAAGGCGTCCCACAGAACGGCAGCGTTCACTATCTGCCATTCGTCTTCTGGAAGCCATAGAAACACGTCTTTCTTGAAAACTAATCATACGAAACTTCTAAACACTTTTTATCAGCACTTACATGAAACTCTAACCCTTCACAACGTTGGCTTATACGACTACCTTTTTTGCATATTTCTCAACACGACACTGTGATTGGTTGTTACAGAACATATTTGCATACTTCCATCTACCTCTGCAGCGAAATGCAGCCTCAAATTCAGATTGGCTTCCAGAAATTAACATTTTCCTCTCCGTGCTTAACTTTTGGCAGTGAGTGTATAAGGAGTCTAAAAGCATAATTTAGTTAGTCTTAGACAACAGAATGTAACATTGTAGCAAATTAAGGATTCCACTTAAAAAGTGATGCTTTATGAAAGTAAATATTAAAATACAATAACGGGATTAGAACTGATAGTCAAACCATAAGAAACATTACAAGGATTTTGAATATTCTAATTACTGCCATTCTTTAAATGAAAAAGTAAAACCTGATTAGTGGAAAAATGTTTTTTATATATTTTCTCTATTGAATATTTTATGAATTTTAATTTAAACAAATCAAAATAACGGATCTCAACAAAATTTATTAATGAAGTCAATCACCCCAAGCTCATGCCGTTTCATTAACACATTGTTGGCTTACAAGTGAAGTACACTAAGTAAAAATTTTAAAGATGAGTGATTTTTCTAAACAAGAAAGTTGTGACTTTAGACTGGGAGTCCACTAAGTTATCTTTTCTTTGCATGAAAGTAAGATTTCTTCATGAGAAACAGTTTGTAAATCATAGTGTGTAGAATTTTCCCCCAGAACTGTTTTTTGACTTAGTGTTTCACTTTAAGTCTCAGCCAATGATAAATCATGCAACTGACTAAAATAACCAAGTCCTGTAACCAATCCTTTAATCCATTGTTTTAGATTACTACTCATAAATGTGAACACTTGTTTTAGTATCAATTATTAGAATATAGTTTAACACAAGGATTACAGGAGGGGTCATTTTGACCGCAAAGTAGTTTTAACGGTATATATAACTTTTATTTTTTCACCTATTTTGATATTTTTTTGACTTTTCCTAAATACTTGTAGATATTATACACAAATAATTTCATTCATTTTGAGCTATTACTTTTTCAGATATAACTATACCTAGAATTACAGCTAGGGGTCATTTTGACCACTCCCAAAACATTCCTCTTTTGCATTGTCCTATGACCAAGAAACAGCCTTTTGTTGAATGTTCTGCCTGTAGACATTCAGGTGGGGGAAAGATCTAGTATACCAGTGCTAATGAGTATTTCACAAAATGGAGCATGGGAACGGCCTTGAAAGAAACGTGCTGAACACATGTTAGCACTCCTACCTGTTTGGGGATGCTATTTTTCTCACAAGGAATTAATTTGAAAACTGGCTCCATTTGCTTGAGATAGTCCGAAGGTTCATGCCTGTTTTTAACACTTGCAGGCACTTTATCCTCTGATAGCCAGGCCTCGTAGGAGAGGACAAAGAAATGAAGAAATTCTCAAATTGATGCAAGATTTGTCTAGGGCCGAATCTGAATCAAATTTCTCCTCTCTTATGGAACAAAACGTGGGGACTGAAATTTTTCAGCTAAACGGAAATAATGAAGTATTTACGCTTCGACTTGAAAATCAATGAGGTCAGACTTACTACTGATAAATTTGGATTTCAGACATATGCAATACGTTTATTGAGAACTGCTTATTGTGCTACAACCCAGGGGTGAATATTAGTTGATGACCAATTGTTCCTTACTAATCCAAGATGCTGATTCACTCAGTATATGCCAAAAAAATCCTGATAAATTTGGTATTAAATTTTGGTTAGCAAGTGATGTTGAAACCAAATACTTATTGAATGGATACCCCTATTAGGGAAAAGATGAGAAAAGGCCCACGGAAGAAACTTGGTGAGTACGTGGTTTACCATTTGATAGAGCCCTTTTATAATGGATGAAACGTCACCACTGACAATTTCTTTACTTCTGTAAAGTTGGTAAAAAAATCGAAAAGTAAAGGGATAAGTTGTGTGGGCACTGTAAATCAAGTAAGGAAAGATTCCTCATTCACTGAAGAAAAAGCGAAGTGAATTGTACTCCAGCAAGATGACTCATGATACTATATCTCTTACCTCATATCAAGGGAAAAAGAACAAACATGTTTTGCTGATGAGTACCCTTCATCCAACATTAGAAATTTCAGGAAACGAAAAAGGAACACCTGAAGTGAAATTTTACACAATTAAGTGTGGAGTAGATGTATTGGACCAGATGGCCACAAAATATTCCATAGAGTCATCCAGACTGGCCAGTTCAAGGTTTTTTTAATATTTTAGATTTGGCTGGTAATAAATGCTTGTATAATTTACAAGAAAACTACTGGTAGTACAAATCTTAGCCGTCGAGATTTCATCTTGAATGTTACCGAAGAACTTTGAAAAAATTGTCTTCAAATCAACTTCCAGGACTAAGCCTAGGCAACATTGATGTTTGTGATTCCTCTACCCAAAAGCGAAAGTGTCAAATAAGTCTAAGGGAAACAAAACCGTGAATGTTTGCAAATTGTAACAAATCAGTATGTGGCCCTTGTACAGGAAAAATCGCAAAATTAAGTATTTGTGTGAAGTGTAACTTACAGTAATGCAAGTATATAATGAATAATTTATCTTTCAAAATATTAATTTAAAAGTAAATATAACTAATGTGAATGGTCAAATGATATAACTATTGATTATACATTGCATTTCAAAGTATTATATCTATTAATTTTGACAATTTTATTAGGAAACTGAAAATAATTTTACTGAAAAAATATTTAAACAATATTTTAAATAAATATGGGTTAATATTTTTCAATAATATGGTAAGAAATTGAGTGTTACATCTTCCACTCCAAACAAGGAGTAAAATGATCTCTCAGTGTAGTTTGAGGTAACGCCATAATGCGAGTGTTAAGAGATTAAGACATTTTTCTCTTAAAACACTTGCATATTTTATTAATAACTTAATCACCTATCAAACCTATTCAAAGACTTGTATGAGCAATCATTTGATAAGATTTTTTTTTAATATTTCACTGTTTAGGTAAAACATGTCCAATTTGGGATTAAAACTCATTTAATATGAATACTATTTTCTGGGCACACATTACAGTTTTATTTATCAAATAGTTTTATACTTTGTGGGTTATATTTTTCTAAATTTATTCATTATAAATTCGTTTCGTGTCTATTCTTTAGAGGTAGTTAAATATTAACATTTTATTTTAAAAGATTCAGTAACACAATATTCTAAAAAATGAATCACAAAATTGATTTATGGTGTGTGTCACAGTAGTTTTATTAATATTCATAATAGAGTTAATTATGCACAAGAAAAAAATTAAAAACTACTGACAGTAAACAAAAGTAAACTATACACATTTTTTGATAAAAATGATATATTAGAAAAATTAACTTGGGCATAACACAAACAAGTATAAATATATGATGTCATATACAACCCAATAATCTCTTCATTGTTTGATGAGTTTTAAAATAATGCATTCATTTTGAATACACTTTGAATGTTTCTTTGCTTCTGTGGTTGTGCATTAGAAATGCATTCAAGAACTATCCGGGTCACTGTCTGAGTAAGATCCTAGTAATGCCAATGCATTTGAAGTAGCCACAGTTTGTACTTTTTCAACCAATGAGCTGGAGTTCGAATCTATTGGTGTTGAAGCAACAGGTTCACTAACTGAGTTAGTCTCAGTATTTGATTTACTTGAAGGGATTTCTGTATTCTTGAGTTTCACTAAACTTTCTTTAGTTTTCTTCATCACAATTCCAAAACTTGAGCTGGTTACTTTTTGTCTCTTGGGTGCTAATTCTGTATCTCTTTTCCTCTAAAAATTAGAAGAGGAAATATAGAACTGAACTTAATGGTATAACAGTACTAATGCATATAATATTTTTATTTCAATAAAATAAGAATAACATTCATTCTCTATAGGTTGGCCATGAGTTCTGGACACATAACTAAAGCTAATTCTAATGTTAATATTGCTAGACTTTCTGGAAGTATATTGCTACTGTTCAGTGGTTGTGAGGGATAGGCAAGTTGACAAGTAACTAATTACCTTAATGCACTTGAAAGTTTATAGTGGCTAAGCTTACCATTACTTTTGAATATTAATTTTGTTTATATATTAATTTATATTGAATTTTGTTTCTCTTCAGATAACAATTTTTTTGACAGTAAAAGTTGACTTACAATCAGTGGTGATTCTTCATCATCATCTACAATTCTTTTCACTCGTTGTTCCCCTGAGTTTCGGAATATTGATCTAATGGAAAAGAAACATGAGGTGCTATTAGTTGGATTTTATTTTATTCTCAAATAATTATTTGTTTCTTTTTATGGACCACAATGACAGTGAGTAAATATATTCAATCATTAGATGCAAACATTCAGAAAAATGAAAAAATATTACTTTTCTCATTCAGTTCATAACAATACATTTAGCATAATTCAATTGGTTTTCATTTGCAGTCATGATCTTAACCCTCCAAGCAGCACACCCCAACAAACTCGACATATTCAATTTGAATACAACCTGAAAAAATTCTCACCAGGCAAGTGGCAGACTCGAAATATTTGGCCATATCACAAACCCTCAGACATCTTGTTACTCAAAATATTTCAGGTATGCAGCCCACTACAATGAAATCTCATAGAACTGTTGTACTCAGGCGAACTGCTAGGAAGGTTAATATTGAGATATAAATGGAACCAATTTTTTTCAGGCTGCAAAATTTTGCAGATAAATATTGTTTTAGTTCTACATTTTAAAAAACTAGCAGACCAACACATGACATCTGTGTTAAAGTTCTTATTTGCTAATGAATATTGATGGCAGTCTCATTACTCACATTTCACACCTTATTTATTTAAATTTATAATGAATCTAAGCATCAATATGTACATTTCATACAAATGAAATAAAATTGATCAAAAATAAAAAAAGCAGAATTTTGCATCATGTGAATTCTTATTTCCAATAAAATACAAGGCATGAACTGCCCATCTCAATCATGTTCCCACAATTAGTTTCTGAAGTCATGTGCATCCCATTCACTTGTTCAAAGGATATTTGGTATTTTTGATGTTTAAAGATAATTTCACGTTCACCCAGATTTTCTTTTAGACTTTTCATTGCCTTTTGTAATTAGGCTACTGAAGAATTTTGAGCTCTTCTATGTTGATTTAGCTATATTATGCAGCTCTGGAAAAAGATCACGTATATTTAAATTAAGCAGTCTAATTGGCTTATGAATCCCATAGCGGTTGATTTCATGTTGTTCATATCCATTTGTTGCCCTTTGGCAATATATAAATAATGTCAATTTTTTTACCATGTACAAACAAAAATAAATGTGCAAAATGTAATAATAATAAACAAGGATAGTAAAAGTACCAGAATACTGTTGCAGCTGACCAGATTTTACTAGTTGTTGAATAACTGCAAATGCATTATGATCTTATAAACTCAATTTTGAGTACAGGTAGCCCTCCTACAACACGGTTTCGCTCTAACACGATAGGATAAATTGCGGGAACCCTCGTATAGCACTGCAACCTATAACACGGTTTCACTCTAACATGATAAGAAAATTGAGAAAACCTTTGTACAACACTGTACTTCTACAGTACTGGATAACATGATTTTTGTTTAACATATTTAAAAACTAAATTACCTTAAAATAATGACTATAGTGCCTTTACATGAAATATATAAATAAATTATAATTTACTCATTTATAACTATTCCGATGTTATAGCGGAAAGCGTCAAGCAGTTTACGCCCATCCGCGGCGAGACTTGCCGTCTCAGAGATACAATATTGCGGAAAGTATCTAAAAGGATAAAGTGCAATGCGACATTGTTGTATTGTATCGATCTGTTGTGAAATGCGATCGCAGCCGAGTGCCCGTGAATGGCAGGCCTTTTTGGTTTCTTTTTATTTCCGTGGTCTGGAGACAAAGTGTCTTAAGCGGCTGGTCGGCAGTCTGTGTCTAGCCATGATATGTTAGAGTGACTTTTTCGTCTTTAAGACTAAATTTTTGGAAAATCAAATTTCAGTCCCAAGCCATGTCTGATAAGGATAAAAAAACAATGTTTAAGAGGAAATTTATTTCTTTAGAAGTAAAGATACAAATCTTGGATCGTCTTTTAAAAGGAGAAAAGCATCTCACATTGGAAAAAGTCTTAATTTAAATGAAGCAACAGTCCGGACTATTAAGAAAAATGAATTAAGAAGTGCAGTTGCTGCAGGATCTTCGATATCTGCAAAATATGCAGCTCGTCCCCAGACGCCAATAATTGAGAAAATGGAAAAGGCACTCAGCATTTGGATTGATGTCAAAAAAGAATTCCATTGGATGGTAACATCATTAAGCAAAAAGCACTTAAAATTTACAAATACCTTAAGGAACATGGAGAATCTTCTGTCAACCCAGATTTTGTGGCAAGTAAAGGTTGGTTCGAAAAATTCAAAAAGTGCTTTGCAATTCATAGCATAAAAATTCAAGGAGAAACTGCGTCTGCTGATCATGAAGCTGCCAGGACGTATCCAGAAAAAATTCAAAACATTATAGAAGAGCAAGGATACACAGCACATCAAGTTTTCAATGCCGAAGAAACTGGGCTTTGGTGGAAAAAAATGCCCAGTAGAACCTTTATATCGAAAAAGAAAAAACTGCACCCGGATTTAAGGTGTCTAAAGATTGTATAACGCTACTTTTGTGCAGTAATACGTTGTGGGACTTTTTATGACAAAACCCTTGCTAGTTTTACAGATCTTTAAATCCCCGTGCACTTAAAGGCATAAATAAAAACACCTTACCTGTATATTGGAAAGCAAATCCAAGAGCTTGGGTGATTGGAAATTTATTTAAAGATTGGTTTTTAAATTGTTTTGTGCCAAATGTTGAAAATTATTTAAAACGGAAAAATTTGAGCTTCAAGGTGCTATTACTATTAGATAATGTCACCCACAAGATTTGAGTCATCCCAATGTCAAAATAGTGTTCCTACCACCTAACACTACTTTGTTGCTCCAACCATTGGATCAAGGTATTATTTATACCTTTAAAACTTATTACATAAGACCATTACAGTGGATTTTAGATGTAACCAATTCGAAATCAATTAATATAATTGAAGCTTGGAAGCAATTTCAATTAAGCACTGCATCGACATTATATCTTTATCACAGAAAGAACTAAAAACATCAACGTTAAATGCATGTTGGAAGATATAGCCATCTTCAGTTGAAATAGAAAACATACTTGAATCATCAGAAAATGAAATTGGTGGCATATTGAAATTTGCTAAATCTATCTGAGGCGAAGGCTTTGTGGATATGGCTATTGAGGACGTTCAAGACTTATTAGTGGAAGAAGTTGACAAAGTGGATTTGATGGAAATGGCATCCGAAGTTGGAAATCAAATCGATTCTGAGGACAATAGAAGACACTGATGAAGATTGTGAAGTTAATAATTTAACATTAAAAAAATTAGAAGGCCTAAGCTTAGCTGAAAATCTTGAATAATTTTTCTTGAATGAAGACCCTTCCACTGAAAGAAGCCGAAAATTCAAAAGGGAGCTGCAAAATTGTCTATCTTCATATCATGAAATCTACAATGACCTCGTAAGAACCAGCAAACAAACCAAAATTACAGATTTTTTAAAGAGGATAGAAAGTGCAAAAAATCTAAATGAAGAAGGTTCAGAAAGTGAAGGTGATATTGTTCAACCGAAAAAACGTTCTCGTTTGATTGTACTGAGTAGTGATGAGGAAGAAATTTATTAAATTAAGGTTACATTACATGAAAATAATATATATATATATATATATTTTAGTTTTGTGTTATACATACATTTATATTTTTAATAGAAATTAAGTTGCTTATATGGAATTTTAAAAAAATGTTTGTTTTTGATAGGTTTTTGGAACGTAACCCCCTTTTTGAACTGGCTCTGCGTCTCATATAACACGGTTTCACACAACACGACATTTTCTAGGAACATATCTACAGTGTTATAGGAGGGTAACCTGTATTTGGGTTGACTATGTATGTTCCTTATTAAGTTCATTTCATGTAAAAATACCATAATTCAGATGACAAATCTATGAAGAATAATATTCTTTTACTGACTGTTTTCCTGTAATTTTTCCAACCTTTAACAGGTATCTCCTTGAAACATACTTTTTGACTTTATTTGTGTATTCTTACACCAGTGTTGTATTATGAACAGCAACAGTTTTGTTTGCAAACAATATAAATATTAAGAAGTTTTGACTTCTCATTACCATAACACAGCAGTCTGATATTAACTTAGTGTATTTATGCATTGAAAATTCTTAATTTGATGGTTGGCTGAATTCACTGCATCAATAACAAGGTTTAAATATTAGGAATATATGCTATATATCAGATGTTAAAATTTTTAAACTGGAGTTACACTGAGGTCCATGAACACAAAAATCTTCAATTTCTTATAAAAGGCCAGGATTTTGTTGACCTAAAAATTTAAGATATAATTGATAAGCAAACTATTTTCATTAAAATGCCTAGTCCACTAACTGACCAGAAGCCATCATTTACACAAGTACATCCTTCTTAGAGTATATATAGTGCATCTCACTGCAATCAATCTCAGTTATAAAGTTTTGTAAAAGATATTTCTGTTTCTCTAATATTTTTGGATGACTGTTTTTTTATGTCCTAAGAACTGGTATAGACCTGCAGATCAATTTGGAAAATCATGCTTTAGATGGTGGACTATGAATTTTTTGGGGCATCAGAATCTAACATGTGAATCACTTGTAACATGTTTTGTGGTAAAAACAAAACTGTAGATGAAACACTATATCTTGAAATGTTTCAAATTTCACCACAAATTTGATTAAAACCAGAGTCAAAACTAAAGCATTATGCTAAAACGAAAAATTCTCTAAATATCTCAATGATCTAACAATAAAAAAATTCTGAAAAATGATAAGTGACCTAAAAACTACATTTCTACAAAAAGGAGATTGCATCGCCTATGACTAACTAACTAAAAGCCCAACTAACGAAAAGATGATGTCAATAAAATCCTAGCCCTACTAACCATTAACTTACATGCCCACATTAACTAATGATTAAATCTACAACATTTAAGAAGCATTTTCATATAAATCAACTTGAAAGAAAAATAAGTGATTTTTATGGTGAAATGTAGCATGCATTGGAAAAGCATAAACACTAAGTTAGGAGTATGAATTTTATACTGCACCTAACAAGAGCTTCATCTTCCTCTTCTTGTCGTTTGATTTCATTTATCAACTGCTTCTGTTTATCGACTAACAAATTTTCGAGATCCACTTTCGCATGCCTTTGATTCAAATCTTTCAATTCCTCTAATGTTTCCATTAGTTCCATTTCCTGTTTGGAGGCTGTAGTACGGTTTTCCAATAACTAAAAGTAAGTTGAAAAATTTTGTATAACTGTTTCTTTTGCCCTCTAAAAGAGCATTGGTGAATCTACCAATGGAACATTTGACCTCTTAAAATAAGTTTTTTTACTTAATATCTATTCAATATTATAATATTGTTTAACATTATTGAACATAGTAGTAATAAAGGAAAGTCTTGGTGAATGGGAAAGAAACAAATAACAATTTGAAACCTGAAACAAACATTTATTTGAAAATCGAAGGGACTTATGCTGTTTCATACTATGCTTCTTTCTATAAATACAATCCCCATGGTTGATTTCTGATTAAATTGTTTATATTGGTACTATTAATAGAAATTTCAGAACATTTTTCATCAAATCATGATTACTGATTCAATTAATGGTTGATTATGTGTCATTTCTTCTGTTTTTGCTAAAAGAGCATGAGCATGTTTTGTAAGATAGATTAGCCAGTTTCCTTTGCATAAGTCCATTTATACTGCAAAAATAGACTAAATAACTATGAAGGGATGACTATATTATGTGGTGTCAATTATTCATCCATAGGTTGCCAATAACTGATTTTGCATTATTTATTCTCAATATATTGCAAAATACCTTCCAGGGATAATTTTTTGTATGAAACCCTTTATTCAGCTTAAAGTAGAGTAATTCAGGAAGAGTTCCAATGAATTTCAACTAGATTGAACTATTTTTTCCATGAATTTATAGCATAAATATTGCCTTAAGGGTGTCAATAACTGTCTTGTTTACTCTATCACAAATAAAAATTGCTCCAAAATACTTTTTATTCACTTTGGGGCATAAAGAGTAGGTATTTAACTATATTTTTTGTACGTCAATCAAAATTATTTTTTTTTGTCAGTTTGGCAAAAAAATATTATATATTTTTGGTGTGCTGCAGATTAGTAATTAGTTTGTGTGCCATGAGATGAAAATTGCTGCTCTAACTGCTATTTTAGCATGAGAAACTCAATATTATGTGCTAGTCTAAGAAAGTTCTTTCATGTCATGATTTGATGAACTTTTTATACTCTTCCACAAACGTGCTTCTTAATGTCCGAATATTATATAAGAGATACTTTTAAGTCCTGCTAAGATTTTCAATTTAAAGGCTTTGTAATAGTAAAAAGTGAAAAATGGCATAGCACGTATTTATCAGTTAAAAGCATTGTAATTTGAAAAGTAAATTTTGATATAAGTGTACATTTTGCCTCTGTTCTGATCATAAGAATATTCATGGCGTACACAAAATAAAACTTCCTCCACAACTTTAATCCCCCTTGTTTTTATTCATACAATAAAAGAAGGTTCGGAAACAAAAAATAATTATTTCAAACATTCAACAAAATTGAATGAAAAATGTTAGTAGGTATATATAAGAATAACACAACTTCAAGTTGAAAGAATATGCAAAAACTAAAGATCATAAGAAAGTTAAGGCACCATTTTGTTTTAGAATAACACTTTTAAATAAAACATTTTAAATTTAGTTTTTTACATATTGTTTACTTATTAATGATATTATCGGCCAAATGACTGCTTCTAGCCATGCAGCAAATTCATTACATTTTCCATTAACTCTCTTTCAACCACATTTTTCATTACGTTTGTGCAGCTTTCTGGGGAGATTTGTTCAATTTCTTCATGAATATTTTGCTTAAGCTATCAAATTGTTGTTGGCTTGTTAGCAGACTTACTGTTTCCTTTAAGCAATCACCTAGAAAAATCCTGAATGGTCAAATTAGAACAAGGGGCCAATTGATATCACCAGATTTTGACATTACTTGGTCCTTTAGAATTCGCATGGTTGCATTAGCTGTATGACATGTTGCTACATTTTGTTGAAACTACATGTGTTTAAACCTTGTCGATTAACTTCAGACCGAAAAACATTTTCTACATTGAACTATATTGTTCACAATTGACAGAAACCACATTTCATTAGTATTCTTGAAATGCTGATGAAAATAAAATGATCCAATAATGTTTATACTTTAAATTGCCATTAATTGAGTAAACAATATGTAACAAAATTTAACTAAACATGTTTATTTAAAAGTTATTCCAAAACAAACTTTTGCCATTACACCCTGAAACACCTTGTACATTTTGACTATTTACTCATGCAGATATTAGAAACAATGGATAATTTATTTGAACTTACTTTCATGGGATTATTCTTTTCTTCTTCTTCCAACTCTCTTGCTTCCTTAGCAGCAGCTTCTTCAGCCAGTTTCAGGGCCTGGAAATTCCTAGATGCACCATGCTCTACAATATAATCAGCATTTTCTGGATCTGTCTGATAGGGTTTAAATAGTAAGACAAGCAAAGTACAACATTATTCAACAAATTGATAGTATGAAACTTGCAAAGTAATCTTTAAATAAGAATTCTAAAAAGTAGGGTTGTGCCTTTTATGTGTTTTTGTAAGCCTCTTGAGCGTCCCAATATTTCCTAGTAATGCAGTGTTGCTTTTACAACACATTAAGCTGAATTCAAATAGGAAGAGCAAGGCACAAAGTGAAATGTGCAGACCAATTAGAGGTGCCGCCGCTAGAGGTGAAAACACTGATTGGTCTGAGCGTTTTGCTTTGCTCCTTGCACTTCCTATTTGAATTCAGCTTTAATGACTAAATAACCACATCTTTCTAAAGAATCTATGGCTTCTTTCAACCTTAAGAAAGATTCTATTGGCTTTTTCGTTAGAATACAATCTTAGAAAGATTCTACTTCTCATTTCTTTAGAATGTGACCTTTCATTAAGTTATTTTAATTTCAAAATTTTTACTTGATTTAGTAGAATTTGCTAGTAGCATTTACTTCTACATTTACAATTGAGAAGATTCTAAGACAAATTTACTACACATTAAAGAAATAAAACTTTTAAACTGAAAAAGATCTCAAATGATATTAATTTCTATGACAAGAAATATTACCTTAAATGTTATTTCTGCAAGACAGCGAGGACATTTGATGTAAAATCGAAATATCTTTATGCCCAAATACTCTTCATTTTGAACAGTTTCTTTTCGAGCATTGAATTTTTTCCCTTTATATATGTATTCTCCACAAGTAGTGCATCTATGGATAGACAGATTCAGTTTACAGATAGTTTACTCTAGAGAAATTCAATTGCAAGGAATAAAAAACATTAATTCAAATCGAACAATATTAGCATTATAATTGTTTATCCAGGCGAAGAAAAAAGATCAAGATACATTTACAAAAATATAGTTCAGCAGCTGGATATCTAAAAAATATACTTGGGAAAGCTCCTTTGTTTTATGCCCTAAGTTTAAATATAGAACAAAATAACAATTTTAAGACACATTCTAGTTTTTGAAAAGCTAGATACTGACAATAAATAATACTTTGGACAATTTTAACAACGCTTAAATCGAAAACATTTTCATCAACCTATATTTCAAAGACCTTGGACTTTATCTAAATCATGTGCATATCTTTAGGCATGTTAATTATACAGTTTTTACTTTGTTCAAAAAATTCTATCAAAATTTAGAATCGTAATGTTGTCAAGTATGTTCAGGATTCAGCAAAACTATTTTTAAGGATTATGACGTAGCAGAAATGACTTCCTTCATTGAGGTTGATTTGCTATTGTTTCATCATAAAAAATTTGAAGATAGAGGACCTAATCTTAATTTAACTTGATATCCATTGAAGAAATCAGTTTTTATGAACTTTTAGAGGAAGATAGATCTCTTGAGGTTAAATTCTAATTTGCATATTACTAACTCTTGAGGTTTAATTCTATTGTATATTTATTAAAACAATAATTTTGTATGGCCAACATTCATTTCAAGTTTCATGCAATTACAAATTTCAAAATCTTTCTTAACTTTTAAAGACATTTTAATTTCAATAACAAAATTATTTTACATTAATTTTATTGAAATTAATTTAAATTTTAAACAAATTGTAATTAATAAATCTAACATCATACAGACAAATAACAGTGGATTTTAAGGAGCATTATACTTGTTTTACTTTTAACAAATGGCTTAAAACATGGTAACCATTCAACAATCTCTATATATATTTCACCAATAAACATGGCATAGAAATTGCTGTCATTTGTTTATTATTGATTGGCAATAACAGATATAAACAATATATCGAACGTTACGGGATTCATTTGCCAATTTGGCAGCGAAGTTTAAATTCGCTTAATTTGAGCTAAGAGCTGCACAAAACTGCATGGAAGAGCTCACCACTTTAATGAAATTCTTTTGCATTCTGATTGCAGAAGGCAATGAGAAATCTGAAAGATAGAAATCAGCATAGAAAAGCCACTATAGCAAAAATAGGTTTAGCATCACAAAAGTGCTGAATTGCCTTTGAACAAGGGATAACATTGAAGACATTCAGAATCTAATTGTGATTACATGACTCAGGTATGCTTTTTGCCATGCATTTTACTAGAAATACCGAATGACATCAGTAAAAGTCAAGGAAATGCTGTCATATATGTTATAATTTATTTCATTTAGAGCTATGAAATCTATTTCTGTGAATATGGGTAGTATTCATTATAAATGGATTGAGATTAGGTATGAAATGTTAGTAACAACACTTTACCATCAATAGATATGAGCAATTAAGAAAATTTAGCACAGATGCAATGCGCTGTTCTGCTAGTATCACATAAATGACCAGAATTGCCTAGTGTCATAATACAAAATAAATCGTATGCAGCTACCATTCTCATACCTTCTCTTTTTTGTCATATATTACCTCATATTGCAAGGGGCCATGAGACGAACAGTGTACTGACGATCTCGAGGTAAACGAAGTCTTGGAATTTTTGATGGATCGAAATCCGGAGGATAGTATTTCTAGAAAAATAAATTGTGTTCAGCAAATGAAAAATGCATTGGTATATCAGAAAATAATCATAAATAGCAAAATGAGAAATTGTGTAATAGTGAGTACTCAAATGTATCACTTACATTTAGAACTTTTCGTTCAGACATTTTCTTGCAATCTAGTAAGAAAAACTATTCCACTGCGATTTAAAAATGTACACTTATGGAGTTGCAAACATCGGTTGGTTGGTTTCCCTGAGACTTTTAGCTGCAGAATCAGGCTTTTGTCTCCATTCTTCCTAATTGATCTAGATTTTAGACAAATGAAATAAAGAAATCAAAATTTTTCAATTGATATGAGAAATCTAGTTATGTCTCTAGCTTGTTGTGGTTCATTTATAATGCTTTTTATGAAACTTTTGAAGGTGAAGTTTTGAGATTGGAATTTTATTTTTTCAATGAGTTTTATCTAGGGCGTGAACACTTTTTGCAATCGAACATGTGTTGAAATGAGTCGTTGACTCTACAGCTGTCAGAGATTTGTGTCTGCTAGTTGGAATCTGAAGAGGGTTGGTAACATCGGAAACGTCCCGGAAATCAAGATGAAACTTGGTGCTACTGCTTTTCCCTTGGGAAAAAGCAGGTTTTGAGGCTTGGCTGCTTTGCCATGTGCCTCTAGAGAAATAAAATAATAATTCAAAATGTAAAAGAATTAGAATCAAGGATTAGTGCTTAAAATAAGCAAATGGCATTATAGATAGTCAAAGATAAATTGGAATATATTCCATTCAAAGAATGTGGAATTTTAGAAGTGGAGAGAGTATGAATCAGATTGTTTCAACCTTTTTGGAAAGTTGGGCAGTGGAATATAATATGTTCTAGGTCTTCATAGGTGTGACATCTGAGGCAGTTAGGGGTATCTGAAAGTTTGATTGAATTTGTCATTAGGGTGTTTGTTCGAAAGTTTTGGATGAGAGTCTCATCATTTCTGTTTAGGGTAATGTTTTCAAACCACAGATTTGTTGGGTTGACATGAGGATAGTTTTTGCTTTTATAGTATTTTTTCCACTGGTTGCATATTTTATGGCTATTTTCAGTTTTATAATATCCTCGGCCGAGACTCCTTCAGTGACGTTAAATAGTTCTGCCTTTTGAGCTATCTGATCAGCCTTTTCATTGATGGGTATGCCTTTGTGTGCTGGGGTCCACACTAGCATGATATTGTTGTACTGGCTTTTTTTGCTTAGAATTCTGCGAATTTGTAAAATGATATTGTTTGAATGTCTACTTATATTTTTTAAGCTAGATAAGACACTACAGCTATCAGTTATTAAAATAAAATTTTGGAATTTTTCTACCCAGTCTTGTATTGCCTTGAAAATTGCCATTGCTTCTATTGTAAATATTGAGTTGATATTGTTTACTGTGTAGCTTCTTTCAACGAATAGTTTGGGTATGATAATTCCAAAAGAACTGGTGGTATTGGTTTTTGATCCATCCGTCGCTATTATATGATTTGGAAATGTTTGTAGAAAGTCTTCAAAGGCTATTTGAATTGCATTCTTGGGTAGATTTTTATTTTGGAAAGGGAATTTTTGAAGATATATTTTGTAGTTAAAGTTTGAAGTGGGAGGGCACCAAGGGTTATCAGATTATCTTCAGTTAGTTTAGTGTCAACTATAGTGTTTAAAATCTTTTTAATGTTGGATGCCTCGTGGGCAGCGACTTTACTTTCGACTTTAATGATAATATTACTATTTCGGGTTCGTCGGCATTCTATTATGTTTTTTGGCTCAGAAAAATGTTTGTATATATCCTTTTTGATAGTGTATGGATTGTTATTGGTTACCGTTTTGGATATATAATGAAAGTGAAGGTCTTAATTCCTTCATCACTGCAGTAGTTGATTAGGTCTTGGACATATAGGTACTCAGGTGTAAGGGTCGTCCCCATTGGGGACGACGCAAAGTCGTCACTCATTAATAGGGGTTAACCTATTTTTTTTAGAACGTCTGTCTATCAATAATAGTAAAAATTACTACTTACCCAAGTAGTGGAAAACAAAAGAAGCCTAGGGAAATAATAATCTGAAAGAGACCAAAGAACTAAGCAGCCAAAAACCTTTAAGAACAACCAGCACCAACATATAGTCGATGAAACTTGCGTAAACAAAAACAAATATTCCCATCCTGGTTACGGTTAAATCTTTAATCTCATACGGTGTATTTTTGTCCTGCTCTGTGTGTAAGAAATTTATAGAACATGAATATTTCAGTGGGGGAAGTGTTTATGAATATGTTATAAAAATTAATTTTGAATTTTTCAATTTTAAGTTGGACTGTGTTAGTTAATAATAGTTAATTTTTGTTATCGCGGAATATTTTGTTTTAAGAACAGAGTAAAAGACTATCGCATAGAAGTGAAATGATGCGATTTGGAAAAATAAAAAACGAAGTCGACTGTAAATTTGTTGATGACTTTTTCTTAAGTTTTCTTGCAGATAGTTATTCGAAATTGCAATCGTATAGATATGATAGAAAAACCAACATTCTGATATTTTCAATCTATGCTCTGCCGATCTGAAAAATTTACTTTTGTCAATTTGTAGAATTACTGCGGAACTTCACAATGTCTGTTAACGTTTGTGTTGAAGCTCACCAAGAATATCAAGTACAAGAAATTACCTATGATGGCCAAGAAATTTATTCTCAGTGAGTTTTTATATTACTAAATAATTTAATTTCTTTAATGTTTCATCGTGGATTTCATATATGGGAAAAATTGTTGGACATACCAGTTGCATAATTATGAAACTAGCGTAAATACTACATAATTTGAGCTATTGGTCCCTCATTTGTCACCCATTCGCTTTTCTGGATATCTTTGAAAACCGCTGAAAATTGATTTTATCAAGGACCCTGAAAAACTCCAAGAATTTACTGAGGACTTGGATTTTTTCAGCTCTGATTAAATATAATGATTTTGGGTGCGCCATCCAATTCCTGAACCTAGTAGTTGACCATTTCCTCATATTTTTCATTAAAACAAGCAAAGTAGCTTATTTCACAAAAAAATTAAGGTACAGCTGCAGTCTCTGCCGCGCGGGGTGGCAACGCGTTTTTTTTTGGCGCACTTTTTATGTCGCCACGGAAATCTTCCAACATTGAATATATATTGCATACGTATGGATGAAATATGTAAATCTGAATGAAACAACATTTTGACTAGAAAAACACTGCAAATATGGATTAAATGTATGGAATTTTGGCGTAGTTATAAGCGACTCATGCCGGTGAGGGTAACCCATTTGTTCTCGGAAAAAACACAACCTGATGCAATAGCCTGAAAAATACAACCTGATACACCCTGAAAAAAAAATACCCGCTCTCCACCGTGTCCAAACTAAAAAGAACAACCAATGCTGGACAGAACTGGACGCCGGCAAGGTTGCCATAAAAACAGGTTAACCCTAACCAGGAGAAAATTCGAGAAAAAAATGGGTTACCATCACCCGGCATGAGTCGCTTATAACTACGTTTTCTGGTGATAGACAAACTTTCGGGACTGAGGGAGTTGGTAATCGTTTTTTTTGTTACGAATTGTGTCGCGATAAAGAGCTTTTTTTAAACTTTTTTAAAGGAATCGGAATTAATTAAATCTAAATTTTCTTGCGATAAATGCAACGGGGAAATGACGTTTTCTGTTAGGAATTCAGAGCGATGGTTACACGTGGATTTGTAGAAATCACAGGGATAATCCAAATCCGTGTCCAAACTGAAAAGAACAATCTATGCAAGAGCACTTGACCATGTCGGAAATCGGAAAAAAATAGAACAATCTAGAAAAAAGAAGAATCGACACTTCTGGACGCTGGCAAAAAAAACACGAGAACCCTAATCAGAGAAAAATTCGGGTTACTATCAGCCGGCATCAGTCGCTTAAAACTGCGCCAATAGCCACTCCAAAAGTCGTTGCCATTCCGCGCGGCGGAGACTACAGCTGTACCCTTTGAGGATCTCGCATGGACTTTCTTGCGATTATCTCAATCTTATTTCATATCAATTCTATTTTTTATATTGAACTGAAATTTGGCATTTCGGTAAATATATACTGTGGTACCTTGAGATGCGAGTTTAATTCATTCCACGACCCAGCTCATAGGTCAAATTGCTCGTGAATCTCAAATCAGTTTTCCCCATTGAAATTAATTGAAATGAGATTAATTTGTACCAGCCCCCCAAAAACCACTCCAATTTTTTTATAATAATGTATTGATAATGATTAAATTTTGTAGCTGGAGTTAGCCTTTATCGAGTCCTGCTTCAGAATAGTACATATCGTAGAAGTAGTATGATCGTAGTGCGTTGCCAAGTCTATTACTCTTACGCCTTGCTCATGTTTGTCTATTATTTTACTCTTTAATTCCATGGATGTTACCTTTTCCTTTTCTCACCACTTCTTTACACTCACCTTCTTTGGACTCATGGTTATACGAAAAAAATTAGCTAAATAATTGCACCCTGTTTTTCCGTTTTCAGAATTGCCACATCTGGTCAGAAAAAAAGGAACTCTGGCCTCCTGGTGGCAGTTGACAATAAATGTCAAACCAAATTAAGAAATTGATTGATTTTTGTGATAGACGTTAACTCATCAGGTGAGGTCGTTCAGTACATATGAACTGAACGACGCGCAAGACTCGGGTATCTGAGCAAAATGGTGGCTGTGACGTCACTGAAGCAGGCTCGTATATAAAATTCTGGCTCATAACTCAAGGCAAAAAATCAACCTAGTGATGGCTCGTATCTGGAAAAACTCTTATGTCGGGGCACTCGTATCTCAAGGACCACAGTATCTAATTTTCATATACATAGTAATTTTTCGTATCTGAATTACTTTTAAGCCAAATATTGGTCAATCCAGTGGTAGAACGAAACTGCATGTGTTCCAGTATTGGATTTTGGATCAAAGTTGGATTTTAAATTTGAAGTTAGATATTTCATAACTAAGTGTTTAGAGTAAATTAAATCTAAAAAATTAACCTGAAACAAAGAATTTGATCAGGTGGTCAATTACTGTAAGAGGCAATCAAGCTCCAAGGATAAATGCAGTAGCAATGGGAATATTTGTAAGGAAAGAGCATAATGTGTACTCCAATTTACACTAAACCTTCTATTAGTCCTGCATTCTAATTCTAGATCATGTGCTATACCCTAGTGAGTCTTACCTCAAAAAACCCTTAGGGGCACAACTTCCTTAGGTGTGTATGGGCTTTTTGAACAAGAGGTACCTTAGTGATTTATTCTTTTCCCATGGGGTTTACTGTCTGGTAAACATGGAGGTCGTAACCTAAAGCAATCTTTCTCTACTTTTCCCTCTTTATCCTTTCTTTTAATAATTACTTGACATTGTCTTGTATTTGATGCAGGGTATGCCGCCTATCTTCCAAATTCTTTGAGCGTTGACAAGTATTTAATAAGTATATTTGAAGCACACGAAAAGGGTTTATATCTGAAACAAAAAATGAAGCTTTCCTCTTTGAGCAGCACAGAACAAGTGTAATAGCATCCCCAGAATATGCCTATTCAGTGGAATTTTGAGCTTGCAATAAAAAAAAATTATCAATTCCAATAGCTTTCTGCTTCAAACCATAATCTTTTCTCAAAATACCTAATTATAAGATGAGGGAATTAACTTTTACATTCCAATTTTCAATTCCATAAATATTGAATAGTTCTAGCAGTGTAAAGAATTCTAAGGGATCAAAATGCATACAATTTCCCAATAAATTGAAATAAAAATTAACCAATATATTACACAAAACAAAATGAAACTATTAAAATTGCCAATTATGAAGATTTACATGCAAGATTGGAATGCTTTATTGATACTGAGGAAAATCTTTTCGTTGTCTTTCTATTTTTTTATGAACAGATTACAATATTAATTAAATAACTAGAACATCTTGAAAAGAAAGCAAGTTACCACAATTTTAATAATTTGACTAAATATATTTTGAGCATCTTCACTCATCACGTGGTGAATGGTTTAAAATTGGTCCTGTGTGATTTATAGTTACACGGAATGTTTAAAACAAAACCAACATTGATGAGCAGGCTTGTGAATGACACCTATTGGACAATGGCCCAAGATGGAAATTCTTGTCTGGTAATTAGGATCCCAATCAGCATATACTGTTATTTAGTGTCTTCAAAGGTAGGACGATTTTTAATATAATTTTGGGGTTAACACAGTACTAGCAAAGTTCTTAACTTATTTGAATACATGCATCTTGTTCAGTTATTTCATTTTCAATATTATGCATAACGGAAGGAAAAATGAAATTTAAAATTTTGATTTAAATCAATGATTTTTTAAAATAAAAATCACTTGATTTAAATCAAGCTTGATTTAAATTGACGTACCTTGATTATTAACATAACTTGTATTTTTTTAAGTGGGAATCATAATTGTGTAATGAATTGATTAAATTAGTGTACTCTAGGAAAACTAAAACAATTGAAAGCTTCTGCTATTTGTTTTCCCCAAAAGGTCTAGTACCCTGATTTAAAGAGTTCCACATTACCTCCATCCTTGCAAGAAACCAATTTTATGTTTCCTTTAGCCTTGTACCTTTCTAGTTTTCTAATACCTGCAATTATTTTTTGAAATTTTTTTAGTTTGTATAAATTCTGCATGTGGGTTATGTATATCAGAATAATATTTTTTGACACACACTAGTTTCATATCCAAATATGCTCAAGAAGTATGGGGACCAGTTGAGTGGAACGAACCAAACCTCTTTATTATATTGAATTACTAAGCATAAGAGTGCACTCAACTCCCATTTAAATATTCAGTTTCAGACTTGCCTGTTTTTTAGGTAAAATCGCTAAAGTTTGCCAAGTTGGCATCTTATTAACAGTGCTTTAAGGGGCGATGGTACCTTTTCAAATTTTATTTTTACTAAACTTATAAAAATACTGTTGCTGTAGACACTGAAGAGAATTTTAAACACACAAATCATATCAGAATTGCAGTTTAGTAATTTTTATTTTTATATATTTATATTTAGTTAAATAATTATTTATTTTGTTTGCAAAAAATATATGGAAATTAAAATATTACGATTAGAAAGCTAGAAAAAATTGATAACAAAATATTTAGAAGTTCTTGATGTGTTGAGTAAACATCAGTCTAATAGTTCATTATTCCTCTCAAAAAGGTACTAACTCCCTTTAAAATAAACTGTTTTCTATCTCATTTCGAAAGGCATTTTTTCAATCTAGAATTACCATTTAGCCTTGGATTGGTGACAAAAAATTGAAGTCATGCCAAGGTCCAACTGTAAAATAAGATTTTTATTGGTAATTTCACATATCAATAAATACTTTTTTGAAGGATCATTTTTTTCTTGGAATCATTTGTTCTTATTTCTTAATGTTTTCTTCTGAATTGACACAATTTTCTAAAGTATCAACTTTTTCTATTGCTATTCAAAGATCTGAAAAAGTAATCTACCTTAAAAGTTGAGTGAATCTTTGTGATACTTTACGATGTTCATTTAAATTAAAGATATAAACTTCTTACAGGCCTCTTTCCATGTCAGAAAATCTGACACGATTGGCTCACAAGATAGATTTTGGAAAAACTGACAGTGATGTCCAGTCAACCTCAGAATCTGCTGATGAAGAGAGTAAAGAGCTTGCAACTTTTCAAGCATCCCTATGGCCTTGGGACTCTGTACGAACCAAACTGAGGTGACTAAATTTGAAGGAATTTACTGATTGTAGCTGATCTTGTTTCACAAGAACCCTGTTGAGTGGAAATGATTGTAAAAATTTTCAATATGTGAAAAGTGTCCAAATACTAATGTAGCATGTTTCATATTCCACCTGGAATTTTCTAACAATAAATTACGTAATAAACCTTACTGGAGAGGGTTAAAATTTATTTACCTTTAATTGCAATTTATGTTATAAATCTGTTTTAAATTAGCTTTAAATGTGACTGCTCATATTCTAAAATTTTGTCAAATACATATAGAAATTTGAAGGAATTTAGAGCATGAATCCTAGTGCATAATCTTTGCAATACATGAGTAATGGGGCAATAGGAGTACTAAGTTAATTTTTGCTACTCGAAGTTTCAAACTCCTTTGAAAGAGTGTGTGGGTTGCCGTGGCATAATGGGTTTGCCTACTGCTCTAGTACTTTGCAAGTTGTAGGCAACGTGGGTTCAATTCTATCTCAGGGTTAATTTTTCTTCTGTATCAGTAAAACTTTCCTTGTATGTATATGTCCATTACTTGATGTTTGTCTTCTGTTTTGCACAGCATTAAAAACCTTTGTTGGTTGGGGTTTAAAAACGATTTACAAAGTGAAGAAAACAGGAGATGTCGATATTTACTCAACACCTTCAGAAAATTGATTCTTGGGCCAAGACATCTCCTAAATGTACCCATTGTGTAATTAAGATTGAACTTAGTTGAGGTTTTATATTAATAAGCAAGGAATTTTGTTCCTTATTGCAATAAATAGACAGCACTCTCTTGTTTGATGTATTATGTTTGCTTATATTTAATGCATTTGCAAATTTAACTTGTATTGTGCATGTTTTACGTATTATAAGTTTATTTTCTTTGGAAATAAAATTGCTGAATTGAAATTCACTGGACCAGACAGTTAACCAGGATTTTATGATTTATCTTTCTAAAGTTAATAGTTAGAAACTAATTTTTCTTACTATTATATTTAATTGAGCTTTGTATTTGCGTTAAGTTAATTATCCTACCTTTTTATATTTAAAGATATCTTAATGCATTTTTAAGGTCAATGTTGACTGAAGTTTGTGTTCTGATTGATGTTCTAAACATTGCAAAGGAGAAACGATATATGGTTATTGATCCAGTATCACAGGATGCTCCTGAACCAAAGCCACTTGTTGTTCTTCTACAAAAGAAAAAAGTAAGCATTTGATGGTGTTTATGCACAAATAAACACATTTCCAGTTGCATATAGTAACTATAATCATGAATGTTTGCCTGCTTGCTGTATTTTAAAAACTTGATTCTTGTAGAGAAAATCAATCTCTCACAAATAAGCTACTCTTGTCTGTCAGTGATTTTTCTTTGTTAAAAATTTATCTGTAAAAATCATTAATATAAGCATCCATTCCCTAATTTGTGCAATATTTTTTGTTCAAATCTTCATGATTTAAATAATTAAATATTAAAAACATAATAAACTTATGAAATGGGGGAGCTATAGTTTTTTTAAAGCTATCAACCATTTCTTTCAAGTATGTGGATTTGTTCATACATTATATGTATAGTGTATGAACAAAAAAATGTGTATAAATAAAAGTTCTGTACATTGTTTGGATTGGTTCTGATTTTTCAATATTTGCTTTGAAAAGTTATTTTTTAATGTCAAAATGAAAACTTCTTTCTGAACGTTATAAAATATTCAAATTCAGAACACAGGGTAATGATAATTTAAGTCATTAATTAATTTTTCTATTATTTTACCACTTTTTCTCAGTATTTTTTCTGGTCCAGTTTGTAATTTTATTTTTACTGTTCACTTAAATTGTTTCTCAGTCTGAGAACATGTCATCAAATAATGTATCACAATTTGACTTTTCCAGGCTCTTGCAAATGCTGCTGCAATTCTTATGCGTGGTTCTGACAGATTACGTGAATCTCAGAGTGAAGCTATGAGAAGTAGATCAATTGATTTCCATGTGGAATTGCTTCACATGCGACAGTCATGGAGATTGAAAAAAGTAGGCAACATAATTTTAGGGGATCTCAGTTTCCGTAGTGGTAAGTATGTAATGGCACACTCAAGTAGGCTTTTTAAGTAATCTAATAATTTTATTGCTTTTTTTCTGCCTTATTAGGCTACATTGTTACCTTGCCTATAATTATTTTGTCGAAATAGATTGATGGAATTTCCCTTGCTTATTAAAATTTTCTTTTTAGCTGGTTCAAGATACTGGCAATCTGGCGTGTTTGAAGTAACTAAAAATGAAACTTCTGAAAACCAGCCACCACCAAATGTACCACCAATACGAGGCAGTACCATAAAAGTTTCACTTCCCAATGAGCTTGAAGGATTCAGTTATATCCAAGTATCAATACAGAATGGTATTTGAATTATAATAATTAGTATATTTAATGATTAAAAATGTGCACAATTCTTGAGAATTTGTGTTATTGTACTAAAATGCTAGTTAAAGGATTCACCTACAGCCTTTTTTGGTAGTTTAATATTTAATTTGAGTCTTAAATTCTTATATAATCTGAAAATTTAAGAGTATGATATAAACTGGATTTGACCTCAAATTTCTGGGGAAATAATTGTTTTGATAAAGAGGTAATAATTTAATAAAGCTTTATAACACTTTTTTAATTTTATGAAACTCAAAATAATTAACCAATAACAATTGTAAAACTGGGTTTTTTGCTTCATGAAAATCTTTAATAAAGTAATTATTTCCAATTTTGTAGGTGATGTATCATAATTTATTATGTACATTAATTTTATTAAAAGCTAAATTTAAATTAATATTATTTGCTTTACTTATTTCACTTGTAATTTTTTATACACTTCTCTTAAGTACATAGCCTGTAAATTTAGTAAACTAATTGAATTCAGTGCAAAAAAATTTTAGCTTTGAAATATTTTAAAACCATTTACACGAGTGTTATCATGATTAGTTAAGGTGAGATAGAATTTTTATTGTTTGAAATTCATTCTGTTTTAAATGCACATATAGTGCAAAAAAGGGGGTGTTATAAAAAATGAATCATCAATTTTTTTGTTGTTCATAGAAGAGCATATTCAAAGGTACCATATCGTATTGAATAGTCATATAAAGTGATATGCATAAAATTTGTTTAAATGGCGAATCAGAAGAATAATTGACTTCAGTGTGACTAACTCATGCATGAATATTTTTATCAATGTTACAACAAAATAAGCTCACTTAACCTGATATCAAGGTAAAAAAAATCAAAATTACTATTTTTGCAGTGTAAAAGATAGGTATGAAATGAAAAATAGCCTAATTTTTTCAGGATAAAAATAAATCCAAACTTTTGTTGTGGCATAAACCTATTTTTACAAAGCCAGTTTTTACTGTTTTTCCCCATTCTGCAAAAGCTTGCGAAACCTAGTCAATACAAATGTAGTTGAATCTGAATTTAACAAATCAAAAAGGAATGTTACCTTTATTTGTTGCTTGCGAAATGCTTGTGATAACCATGAATATTAATCAGTAATTTATATACCTTAAAACACAATAGCGCAAGCCAAAATACACATTTTTCTTTACAAAACAATTGACAAATGGTCACTCATGAAAATTCATTTACATGTTGTAACTTTAATTTTATCTATTCTGGATAAAAGTTCAGTCACAAATTGCTGTCTATTGCTGAAAAGTTGAAAAATAAACTCAAGATTATGAGTTGAAAGATTAGTTAAATTTTGTGACTTCTTTTGATCAGAGTTTAAGACCCCCATTTTTGTTAGAACCTCCATAAAACTCCTTAAATTGTAGTTCACAAAATTAAGGTTCCACTGTATCCTATTACTAGAGCTCAAATGATGGGTAAATTTAAATATATTTAAGAAAAAGTCCAAATTATTGATCGCAGTTGGAACTTGAATGTGAAACAATTCTAGGAACAAGTTTGTAGACTGGTTTTGCATTACTAGGAAGCTCAAAGCATTTGACACTGATTGATATATTTCTGTAAAGTATGTGGGCACTGCAAGTGTCCTATTTATTGATTGCTGAATGGCAACGGACTTTGTACTCCTAAAAGCTGAGCAACACATATACATAATATAGACTTTGGGTTTCTGTATAGGTTTTATGTTCTTCATTTGTTACATTCCTTACTTTATAACAGTGGTTCCCAAAGTATGATCTGTGGATCCCCAGGGGTCTGCAAATAACATGTAATTTTTAACTAGGCAAAGTGGGAAAACTTCTAAGAAAAATAAAATATTCCATTATTTTCTGATTATCTTATGTTCTAAAATATGAACTTTAGAATTAAAGCAATAAGTCGGAGATTCCATTATTTGTTGATTTGAAGTTGAGAATGACTTAATATTGAAATTCTCAGACATTAAACCAAACATTTCTGAGCTAACTGCTAAAGAGCAGCTTCACTGTTCACATTAAGACAAAGGTGGAGACATAATTTTGCAATTTAAGAAACCTTATGATTTTAATGCATTTTAATTAACAAATAAGAGTTTGTATAATAACTCTCTCTTATTTTATCGGAACTTCCAATAGTCATCACTAATCCGTAATTTGAAGCGTTAATGCTTTATAATATATTTAACATAGATCTAAATATTTTATTCCTTCCCAAAATGAAGGTGAAAAAGAATCATGGTCTTATGCAGGTCTCGTGTGCCCCATTTATTTTATAATCCCTTGGACTGAAGAGTTTGGGAACTATTGCTCTTTAGGTTAATATTTGAAATATATTTCTTTTGATTCAGACACAGAAACAATAGCTAGTGGTGAATTGACTATACCTGTACCACCTAGTAGCCTTGCATTAGCTGAAAGCAATTGGTCCCAAAAATTAGAAGCTGCTCAGAATGTTTTGTTTTGCAAAGAACTCTTTTCTCAAGTAAGTGTTATGAATTGCTTTTTTGTTTTTACAAGTGTGTAATTTCAAAATTTTTAATGTTTTGATATTTTTGTTTTTAACATTTGTGCACGTTTTAGTTTTGTGAGATTTTCAGGAATGCCTCAAATGACATTTTGGTACTAACTTTCAACCTCAGGCTTGAAAGTTACTAGTTGAAAGTTGTTTAGTGACTAGGGGTATCCTTTCAAGCAAAATTGTCTCAAAGCTACTAATTAAAAAACAATTCCACTTTTTAAAAAAAATTACCAAAGGTCCATGAAAATTAAGTGTCCGCCTCCCTTTTTTAAACTAATTGCATGAATCCTTGTCACTGTCACGAATTTATCTTTCTGTCATTAAGGGGAGGAGGTAGACTATTTTTATGAATTAGACATGTATCGAATGGTATCAAAAATATTTGGTAAATGTAAATATGATTGACTGCATGATGCATGTATAAACTCGTGTAATTTAATCCAACTTACACAAGCTATGCCAAACCCTTTTTCCGTACTTCTACTCTAAACAGCTTTTTGAAGAACCTGAGCCAAGGATGTTAGAGCATTTTGTTTCCGTTTCTGGTTTTAAAACAACTTCCAGAGTTTGTAACGTAAAAGTGCATCTTTAGACTAAATGTGATCCAATTTCCAACTATCATTGGATAATTTATAAATCGTTAATTTGGTGGGATTTTGCCATTAAATATTGCCAAATGTCAACTGGATACTACAGCCCATCATATATAGCAGCAACAAAGAGCAGGGTTACATTAATAGATTTGCTTGGCACAAATGTCACTAATTTGAAAATTTAAATATTTTATTAAATTTACTGTACAGTGGTTCTTATCCTTTTGAATTCCTATAAAAGCAGATCTTATATTTTAGAAGTAACACTTGAAAAAATTAGCCTGAATTGGAATGAAGTCTTAAAAGTATTATTTTCAGCAGAGATGCCAACCATTATGGATTTCCCATAATTGTTTGGGTTTTTTACCTTTTGAGCTTTATGGTGAATGATGAAAATGTGACTTGGTTTAGTTGCCAAAAATTGCTAAGTTGGAGGGCTATTGGGCTTTTTCACAAAATGCACCATCTAACAATCCAAAAATTCCACTCCATATTTTATCTGCTTTGCAATGTGTCGTGCTTTGTGGCTCATTATTATCATTTGACATTAGCTTAGCAATAAAAAATTGAAATACCTCGTAGGTATTGTAACTTGAACTTGGATTTTATCGAAATTCAAGCTTGGAAAGGAGAAACTTCGGTGAGCTGGGATTGAGTAAAAAATATGCAAATGGCTAGAACTGACTTAGTGTTAGGATGGAAAATTCATATAAAACTGTTTCAATTTTAACATGCAAAATTTAAAATCTTTACGCAACCTTTAAGCAAATAAATATTTTTTCAGTTGTTGTACTTCATTATATGAATCAATGTACTATTAAACCAAATGTCACCAAAATGGTTTAATTATTTTCTGAGAAAGTTATCTGGAGAATTAATTCAGCCATTAAACACAAAATTAAAAGGTATAATTTTTTGTATTGTTTACATAGTTACCTAGTTTCCTCAGTCTTAAAAATATTACGGGGCACATTTCCAAAAGTCACTACAGATTCCTGAACCATCAAATTGGAGGTTGGCATCTCTGCATTGTGTTTTTTTGCATATTGATTATAGGTAGGAGTAAGGTAGTTTACACAAGCATGGATAATTGAAACTATTGTGTGTTTATGTCAATGACAAATTGCATTTACTGAATATCTTGTAATGTAAATATGAGTGACAATGATTAGTTACGCATTTTCTTGAATGAATACAATACTTTTTTCATTTGCCACAATTTCTGTTAAGGCACAATTAACTCTTAATTATGTTTAAAAGTTAGTTTTAAAATGTAATCATATTACCAAAATACTATGCAATCATTACTGAAATTATGTATATCATTATGGAAAATCAGTCATCTCATTACTGAATTGGACAGCCAAATGTCGGCATTTATATTTCAGTGTTTCATATATATTGTTTTTTGAAAAAAGTAAATTGTGTAGAAATAGTTTTGGATTTTGAAAATTTTCCTTTAATTTTATCAAAAATACTTAATTTTTTTTCATAATTTCAATAATTTTTGTTTCAAGGTCTTTGAAGACTCCCTCCCCTTATATTCCCTCTGTTTAATCAAACTTATTTATTGGTATCTCAATTTTCAAAAAATATATGCATCCAAAAGAAAAATGTAACATTGAAAACACAAAAATAACTGTTATTAGTAGATTATGATTTTTTGCCAAAACACCATCGATATGCTATTTGTTTTATTCACATACCACTAAGAAGCATTAGTAGAAAGGAGAAGTGAAAAGAAAAGGCAATTTCTGTAGTTTTTGTGTTTGCATGTCTGGTCGAGAATTTTCATGCTGGAGAAATGTTCTTTACTTTTGAAGGAACCTTTTTTAATACTTTATGGGTATACGCATCCATTCTACAACCAGCAGCTTTCCATGCATGACTTCTAACAAGTCTTGACCAATTGAACATTTCTTAGATTCTTCAATCAATAGATGTGGTTATTTTGTCTTTAAATATGATGTAGGGTAAAAGTAATATTACTTTGGAAATCCCATGATTCTCAGAGGGTTGACATTTATTGTATTTATACTCAAACTTCAGTAACTCTGATTATCCCTTCATGCTGTTATTAATACTTTCTTTTGGGCATTGTTTTGCCTCAATGCCAAGTCACAAAAGTTAGGATTGTTATATGGGACTTTCTTTTTTTCATTAAGAAGCATAAATTAAAATGGAATTTGTAAAACCCAGCTAATCCTAAGTTATTAAATTGTTGCAAATTTTCATTAAATTGTTGGATTATGAATGACACAGTTTTGACATTGCTTTTATAGTTATCAATATTTTGAAATTGCATTTGTTTGAAGAAACTAATATTCAATTACTGTTTCAGCTCGCAAGTGAAGCTGTGCAAATGCAATCTAGCATCCCAAACTTGGTTGTTGGAAACCAAATAACCACATCAGTAAGATTTTTCATGACTAATTTCACTATCAATCTCTTTTTGTAAGCTTATTACATAACTGAGTTTTTTATTACAGCTCTTTCCTGGTGTTCAATTAAATATTGGTTTGTGTCATACCACAATTCAAGACAGAGTTAAGGTAATTGGTTTTCTGCAAATTTTAAGATTTATTTAATTGTTACTTTAAAACATATTATCTCTTAAGGTTTTATTTATTTGTGGATGTTATTTTGTATTGGTAGAGTTCTGCAAATGCCCAAAGTAATGAACACAAACCGGTACTTGAGCATTCCTTGCATCAGTTATTAAGAGAACTGCATTACAAAGCAATCCACCATCCAATGCCTCATCCGACAACTTCAGCTTTAGGTATTAGCAAACGTAGAAGATTAGCTGGACCTGAAGCTTCTGACATGGAAACTATTCGTAGATCTATTGAATAGTGAGTATTTTTTCTTGTTCATGTCTCATATTTTAATCTTGTATCTTACACAGATAATCATAGCATAAAGTAATTCTATGAAACTTATTGATCAAATATTGTTTTAGTCATCAGCAGGATTTGGATTTTGGTGACATAAAAAGCGCCTAAAAATTACACAGAAGTGTGAAAAAATGATCTAAAATGCAATTCCTTTTCTTTCATTAAGAAAAATATTTTCTTTTTTAGACAAATGATTTGAAATAAAATGTTTTCTCACACATACACATGTATAGGCATTAAATAGAGTATTTCTTATAAAGGCATTACAAAATTAAATTGTTTCTCATACAAGTTTAGGTACTCTTGACAAATCAAAAAATCTTAAAGATTTGAGAGCTTTAAAGATAATGCTACAATTCTATTAGGAAATCTATTTACTGATCAGTAAATCCTTTATTGGATAAATCTGTTGCAATATCACTAATCAATCTGGGTTGTACACAGAAATTTTTGTGCGATACTTTTATATACTTTCGGAGGACTAGAGACAGCTTCACCCTCTTTCCAGTATTGATTCACCCACCAAGAAAAGTGCAAAAAATTTCGTTTTGCAGTGATCACTTTTCTTTAGTGTCAGAAGCTGGGAGATGACTCATTTGTAATACATTATAGTTAAAAAGATTGTGACTCGAATGTTTCAATAAAAATCGGATTAAAACCCAGGACACAAAACTAAAACATGCTAAAAACTGAAAATGTGAAAAAATTCGTCAAAATCTCAATAAAGACTTACAAATATAAAATACTACAGAATTAGAAAAAAATAACCTAAAAACTGTATAATCTAGAAACAGAAGATTGCAAACAGAATTTCTATCTATATGGGTATTATTTACGAAGTTCTAGCAAGATGACTTGTCAATAAAATCTAGGCCCTGGTCATCAGTTATGCACTTACTCTATGTGAAATAAAATTAACTTTTAATTTTAACTGCCTCCATTTGACATTTCTCCACAATTAGTAATCATTTTTAGTTAATAAAATGCTGGAAGTCTTGAAAGAAATTTATGTGACTTGTTTTGTATTTAATATAAAATTAGAACTTGGAAGTTTATTATACTCAGTTATACATTCTTGTTCAAATTTTACGATTGATTACTTTATTTGTAAATGTGTATTGAATACACCAATGTGTATTGAAAATAACACATTGGTGTTATTTTCAATTTTAAATCCAAAATATTGTCTTTGATCATGGTAACAGCTTATTCTCACTGTTTCCCAAACTTTAAAAAAATGCTTGATTGCAAATTTCTCAACATTTATTTCAATAGTTACATGTTAAGGATGTTACTGTTAATGCAATCATAATTTCCATTAATAATTAATGTAATCACTACAAAACTTTTATTGAATGAACTAGAGATTTAGAAAGGATGCTTCAGTCTAGTTGGAAAAGAGGAAGACTAACACTTTTGAGATTGTTTTCTCATGCTGTTTTGAATCAGGTAATAGAGGTTGAATTAATTGTTTCTCGGGTACTAAAGGGAGATTGAAAAAGCATTTTAAATTATACATATTAAAGAGAAGTACTTCGAGACTTCATCTCATACATATTTGTAAATTTTTTGATACCTCTGAAACATGCACCAAGAAATCAAAATGCAATAGAAAATTAGAAATTCCTACAATATCAAATTATTAATGTCAGCCTGTTTATGGCATTAGTACCTGCCAATTTCTATGGAGGATTTCCAGTTTCTGATAGCAAAGTATGCAGCTAAGGAAAGAACTTAAAAATATAGATTAGGAAGTTACTCTCTGTGTTATTAAATATACATTTTGTGTTTTGGCTTTGCAAAAACACTTGTTATAATATAAATTAATTTTAATCACTACTCATTTAATTATAATAATATTCTCTTGCACCATTTAGTCATACCTGCCAAATCATAAGAAAGTCTTGCAGTTTCTGATTTTGGATGACTACAGAGCTAAATAAAGCATTAGCTGATAAAAGTTTTCTCTTGGCATAACAAATAATTGCTTCACCATTTCAATTTTTATTCAATTGTTTTTATTAAATTATCTTGTTAACCATATTTTATTATGAACAGGTAAAGCATTTACCAATTTTTTGAGTTTGAATTATGAAATACATTTTTGAATTTTATAAATAATTATTTCTTTATGAAATATTTCCCAAGGTAAGGAGACTTAAAAATTCAATTTCTGTACTAAAAAGCATACTTAAGTGTTACTTTTAACTAAGAAAAGTAAATTTTTAATCCACAGCATTATTTTGGAGTATGGGGAAGGCTGTTGAGTAACATGAATGTTACATGTTGAGATACGGACATGTTAAGTGTTGGCAGGTGTGCATATAAGCTTTAATTTAGTTGTTTAGGATGCAATTTTTTATATCAGCTGCTTTTGCTAATTTGTATGTTGATGTTTTTTGTTAAATGTTTTCCATCTGCTAAGAAGTATTTTTCTTTTAGCGAAAGCCTTTTGGATCAAATCATTAAACAGACACGGCATGTGGTGTTGCGCTTAAGGTAAGATTTATTTTTATATATCATTAAAAGGTTTTTCTAAATATTGTTTGAAAATTATCTCATACTGCATTTAACGAGTGTTACGAGCAGGATAATGGAAAAAGTAGGCCTCATATATTAGTTTTGAAGGGAAAGGTATTTAGTGAGAAAAAAATGACAACAGTAATATGTTTTTATGGGGAATTATCAAACAATGACTTACAATTTACTCTTATTTTGGTTCATGATTGAAAGAATTTGCTCATGCAAACATGCTTCTAAGGATGCTTAACATTTTTAAGCAGTCACTCAAATTTTTAAACTTAACCATTTCAGGTTTTTATAGAAATCAATTAACAAAATTCTTTAAATTTTGATTTTTATGTCTTTGAACAATAAAGATCAGTTATCTAGTTGGAGGTCAGTGTATCCCTGGTCTGAGAAATGTTGGCCCCTAGTTTAAGGGGGAAAACTTGTCTTTTTCAGACATAATGTAATGTCAGTCTTCATCTTAGAACTCGACTTTCATGTTTCTTTCATCTCTGATATTCTAATGTCTTTTAGAAAATTTAGCTCTAAAGGTTTTAAAAACCAATCAAAATTTAAATTATTTGCTCTAATCTAGATCAGTGTTTCTAGATTCAAGACCAAATCTGACTAACAAGTTGCATCTCCTATTGTTGCAGCATGTCTCAAAGAATTTGAGTTCCTTACTTCAATCTAGTTAGGTTCCTTGAATTGTGATATAAATTCACTGTTAATGATGTTATTACTTTTAAAACTTTGGGAGAAAGCTTAAATCATTTTAGGTAATTGATATTTATTTAAATTTTCCAGTCAGGTTCACTGATTCAAGTATAAATTTCAGATTTTAATCTATTGGTGGAAAGTATCTCATACCACAGGAAGTTTTTATGAATGTAAAGTAGAAAACTGGATTTTATGACATTAATATTTTTTGTCTTCAACAACTGGTTCTGAATTAGTGTCTGGAAATATTTGAATCTCGTTTTTCAATTTTAAATGGTACTCTCCCAAACAGTAAAACTTAGCTTCCCATTTGCATGTTTTTTACAATGAACTAAATTATTTAACATATATGTAGAATCTTAGTTTGCATTGTTTTCTTTACACCAAATACAAGGTTTTTATCAAAGTGAAGTTGAATACTTCCACTATAGGCTGTTTAATAAAATTTTTATATTTGCCTGAAGGGTTTGAATATCATTTCACGGAATAAGCAGCAAGATGAAGCAAATATGGTCTTTTATGATGTTTGTTTTGCATGCATTCGTTTTCAATGCACAAGTATTGTTTATTTGTAACATATTTTACTATTTCTAGGACAATGTATATAATTGATACATTTGCCTGTGAGATTAAAGATCCTCTCATTGTGGCCCATTGGTTGTGTCTCAACAGTCCCACACTGAGCAGTGTAAAGATAAACATAATGACATTTGGCTATGAAACAATGTGCAGGTAAGGGACAATTTCTGTTTCATATCTTTTGTAAAATTTTATATTTGACAGGTTGAGGACATGTTTTATTCAACTTATGGAGATGGTATTCATATTGTGTATTGCATGTAAAGAGGAGTTGTATTTGTTTATTTCTTTTCAATAGGACCCCTTTAGTTATACATGTTGAGGAAAAAAGTTTGAAAGCAATATGCAGAGATGGACGAACAATGTCACTTTCATATGAGGCTCAAGAACTTCGATATCTTCTCATGTGTCAGGTAAGACTTGACTTGTTAGTTTTCTTTTAAGTAAGATACATTGAATAATTTATTTATATATATATATATGAGACATTAGGCTTATGTTTGGTTTTCTCAATTATCAACTACATAATCTGAAGTGATTTTTAAAATTCAGTTTCTCTCTCCAAAAATAGTCATTTCTGATGTGAGATTTTATCTTTTTAGTCGTCATTTTACTTTGATGTTTTAATTCTGTTTTATACACAGGCCTCACAACATCAAGTGAATGCAGCACAAGCTTTAGCCAAGCTTATGGGTTGGAAAGTTTTGTCATCAGGAATTAATTTGGGTGTAGGAAGTGTTGAACCTACTGGAAATGCCTCGTCTGTGTTGATGACATCTCCTGCTGGGGACAGGTAAGTACATTTTATTTCTTGATAAAGTATTAAAGTTCAGATGAAGATGGATGGGCTTTTATGGCACAAGGTCCAGATATGGCCAAACAAAACCAATGCAGATTCCAACAATTGTTAGGGATGAAAATAAAATGTCTTCATTAGTTGTGATGAGATGCAATATGGCAACAAAGATCATATTGAACAAATTAGGCGATTCTTTGGAGAAACCATTCTAGTTTTTAGATAAATTCTTGCAAACATTTCATACAGTAATTTTATTATAAAACAAAAAGTTTTAATGAACCAAAAATAACCAAAGTTTTTATAGGCAAAAATCTAAGATTTAAAATTGAAATTATTGGCTTGCAATAATTTTGGTGCAGCTTAGCCCTTGTGCCACAAGAAACCAAGCAACCACCCATGCAAAAAAAAAAAAAAAAACCCAGTTCTTGAATACTTTAAAATTTCTGTCTATAAAATGTAGTTTTAATTTTGCAGCATACTAATTACAGATCTGGGTTTAAATCCCATTCTGGTCATGGATCGAAATCCCTTTAAGCAGTAGGTTCAGCTCCAATTGTGTAACTAAAAATGATTGTAGAGTGACCAAAACAAAATGCAATATTCATTAATTTAATTTATTTTTAGCCCAGATTTTTAATCCTTTAGTACTAACTACTTTAGTTCTTAGTTTTGTGTCTAGTCACTTTTTAGTACTTGGCTGTTAGAATTTTCCAATAGTACAATCTTTGTTAGATTATCTCCTCCCCTTGGCAAAAATAATTGCATTATATTTTAGCATAGTTGAAGTAGCTTATCTAAAACAGATTACAATGAAGGATGGAAATATTTTTGTATATTTTAACAATTACATAATAAAACTATTCAATCATATTTTCATTTTTTGTTGAAATGGTTGTAATAATTCATTTTTTGTTATAATTTTTCTAGGGTAATTGCTCTTCGATGTAGTCCAAAAAATGGAATCCATGTAAGTGTCTCATTCTCACCTCAAACAACTGATTTTTATCCTAGCACATTGGTGAGGGATAGAAAATGGCAGAATTTAGCTGGAAGTTTTAGGGAAGTTGCATTAGAAAAGATGGAAGGACGGAACTTTTTAAATAAATTAGAGCATTTAATGGCAAGTTTGACACCATGTTAAGTTAAATTGTACAAGTTAAAACTTTTGTTTTCTAATCATTTTCCCCATGTACATATATGTAGAGTAGTTTTCGTTACATTTTGAATTTGATTTATGTATATTTTTAAAATATATATTTAACAATCAATGTAAAATAAATATTTTTGCTTCACTCTGATTGTAAATAAAATATTTTTGAAGAGAAACTATTATTTCTGTATGGTTTTTATTGAAAATCATATTTTTTAAATTTACGTATGTAAGATCTACATATAATATTATGCTCATATCCTATGCTTCATGAATATAACAAAGCATGTAAATATTTATTAAGTAAATCAAAATTGAAGTACATTCAGGTATTTTTTCCCTAGAATATTAAATCAATCTTCCTTGGGGCTTCGACTTCTTCCAAGAATTTTCACCCTTTGTCGATACATGTGAGTCATCGCAAAGTATAAAACTGGAAGACATTAAGAATTAACATTAAAAAATTATGATTATTCTATTCAAAATTAAATACAGTCAACACTTGTTTTTACAAACACTAAGACTGGGGAAACAAACTTCTTAAAATAGAAAGTTTGTTAAATGGAATAAATGAAAATATTTCAAAAACATAGACGGTTCTTTAAGAACACTTTTATAAAGTATTTGGGAGAAAATTTTGTGTATGATTAATTAAAAAATAATACACTAGATAGTGAAAATTATTTAATTATTTAAGATATTAAATATGCAGAATTTGACTAATTTTCTTTTAAAAATATACAATATCCCAGTTTAAAAAACGTTTTTCAATTGTAGTTTTTATGAGCAAAGCATAAACTCAAGTAGTACATATACTTATGCAAAATATTTTTGGCAATATGCAACCCCTACTTTATGTTTTTGCTTTAACTCTCCAAGTGGTTTCAATGAGATATCTTGTCCATCAGGATTGGACCAATTTTGCTAATGACAAGATATCATAGTCAAGAAATTGCCAATTTTTTTGAGATCAAGATTTGTGGTGAGTTTCTTCTGAGATATCTTGTCCAACATCTAGCCAATTTTGATGACAAGATACCTCATCAAGACAACCACCATGAGGGTTAACCCTCTGAAGTTTGAAGATTAAATCTGCAACCCCTCAAAATCGCTTGGAAAGATAACCCCCACCAATACGAAACATTTCTTTCCTCTCATTCCAACTCATGTTGAGTCCCAGGATATATCCTACTTAAGATTCCAAAACCCTCTTACTTTGAAAGGATTAAAAAATTATTAGTAATTTAATATCTGTTCTCACTGTTCAAGCAAAAAAATGTAGGCCTTTTGATGGTTATTTTTTGAGGCAACATTTCAGAGATGGATTACCTTGCAAGTGACTGGATGAAGAAACTTTCACAAGTGAGGTTTGGATCTCATGGACCCAGTTTTAAAAGTAAATTTTTAATGAACCTTTAAATATTGTGCCCTCGATTTTTAAGCACACTTCATCTTGGAAAAGCATCATTGATTTTGGTTCAGGTAAAATAAAACTCAGTTTGTAAAAATTAAGGTTTTAAAAATTCCGAGAACTTTCAGCAAATAAATTCTTAAGGCCTGTAGGAACCCTTTACATTCAAATTTGGAACAATGCATGTTTATGCATGCAGTACATCCTGTTGCATAAAAAATTTATAAAACACCTGAGGGAAAAGATTCCAAGCTAAAACGTCTCTTCATTGAGAGCAGAAGAAAAGTACTTGAAAATTTTCTTATTTTTTGACCAGGGGAACATTTAAAATTGAATATTTTTAAGTGCATATATATATATTCTCCAAACATGGTGATCGATGGGATAGATGGAAAGCATTGTTAATGCAGGGATGATTGATTCTGCCCTACAGGGTAAGAACTTGAGCTGCTTGTTGGAAATTTGCTTGTAAGGCTGTTGTGGAAATCAGTGACAATGCATACTTCAGTTTTTTACGTCTTAGTATTTCCACCTTCCTTAAGACATGCATCCCCTTGTAGGATTTAGATTTTTTCACTGATAAGGTAGGTATTCCAATTAACGTTGCACTGGAGCAACACAACAGGCTATTTTTCACTGATAAAGAAGCTACATGTTTTAATGGCATTTGACATCAGTAAGGAATACACAAACTACAATTTTCCCATCAAAGTTACTTGTTGATTCAAATGTCATCTTTTAAAAATGAATTTTAGCTCTGAACAAAATTTCGAGAATGTTGCACTCGACAAGTATGCTTTCCCCAATCACTCATTACTGTAGGTTTAGTGTCATAGCAACACACAATTTGACCTTGTCAATGCCTGAAATAGATTAATAGGTTTTAGGTGAATGAATGGTTTTTCTTAAGTATTTTCAAAAATAAAATTTCGCCATTTGTTTCGTTTGCAAAAAAGAATATTATAATTCTTGTTCAGAAAATGGAATGAAAGTTTCATTAGTTCCATAATATCTGGGCAGGACTTCATGAATGTTCATAAAAGTGTGCAAAAACCGAGTTCTACATACTCGGAATACTTCTGATCTCATTTTTGGAAATGCAGTATGTAAATGAACAATTTGCTTCTAAAGAAACAAGATTACATTTTTGTGTTGACATTATTCTCTAAAACTGATAAAGTTGCAAAGTATCTAAAAATCAACTTTTATGTAGATATGTTGTCGATATCTGATACCGAGAACTATTTTTAGTCACCCTTAAGATAATCATTTACAGAATACTTAAAATCTTTATGGTACCGTCACCCAAAAAAGAGATTTAAAATAAAATGTGTTTTTTTAAAGTATTTTATTTTATACCAATCATATTTTAAGTGTGACCTAAAAGGGTCATTCCATGCAAAATAAGCAACTGCAAAATACTAGGTTTTCAGAAATCTATATTTTGTTAATTATTGACAAGCTCAAAGTCACGCAAATTGAGATTTTTTAACACAAGTGGCCTGTTTGTGACCCTATATTTCAGTAAGTTATTGATGCAAATTTAAAATTTTTATATTGTTGCATTCTTCAGAAAAAGGTCTCAGGAGAAGTCATAATATAATTTAATAGCTGAATCTGAGAGATCAACAAAAATAGAAATTTTGCCAATTTGCTACACATTTCAAATTACCCTGGTATCTAGAAATGGAAAGACTTAAAAATTATTCTTAACAAAGAGCTTTTTGTAACAAATAGCATGGTGTAATTTAGTGATTGTATTTCTATTCCTTAGTAAAAAAAACATTTAGAAAGTAAAATTATGGGAAAATGATTTTTAACTTTTCTAAAATACATATTTAACTGAAGGAAAGCTCAGAAAACATCAAAAGTTTTCAACATTATTGACCAAGATGTCGATTATATGTCCTGAAGTTTTCATTATTGTATTTTGTTTATTTTCGCCCCAGGAATATTTTTTAACTAGATGTAAATCTGACTTTTTTTTTATCATAGATGAAGCTTTTTAATGGTAATTTGATCTGATTGTATAATTTACTTAGGTTGAAAATAATTTGGTATTTCAATGTTCATTTGGGGTTTCATTGCTTTCAGTTAACTGATGTCATTTGAAATTTGCAATATACATAGAAAGGGAAGGCAATGCTCTGATTGTCAATAATAAACATTGCCAGTTATGGTGATAGTTATGGAATGTGGTAACCTGTCATAGGCCTATGCAAATAGTCTGACTGAAACTTTCGGTAGCCAATTGATGGAGGGGTTGGTTGGTTTTTTTTGGCGAAAGGGCCATATTTGGCCATGCTCCACCAGACACAATGAAAGTTTTACTGGCAAGAGAAATATATACACCCAGGGAGGAATGCACCTGACAAGAATCAAACCTGCGCCGCCTACTACTCAAAAATTGATGGGGGGGGGAAAGAATGTGTTTTTGTGTTACAGATTTTGTTACTGTTGTTTTGGGACTCGCAATACAATCCTGTGTGTGTGAATTTTTTTACAATAGACATTAAACCATATTCCTCTAAATAGTTTTCATCAGAGCTTTCCTTCGTTTGATTTTGTATGCCTATATTAAGTGGAAAACCATCATTTTATAATTTTCCTTGCTGTTTTGAAGATGAAGGAAATAAAAGCCGACTTCCAAACTTCAGCAATAGTTTTATCATACCTTGCACTGTAACTGGTATGAATTTCAACGGTGCCTTCAAATTCCTTTAGCCCATAGAAACCTTTTTAATTCTATACAAAGACTATTTTCGCTAAATTTTAGCTTTTATGATACATAAAATTGTTATTTCCAAATAGTTAAAAAAGAAATTTCTTCAGATTACAAAAATATGAAATATTGTTGTCTACATTAAGTAGTTTTTGAGAAAGATCTTCAAACATGAAAACATCAAGCGATTTCACAACTGCTCTTCAAAGCCGCAAGTCCTTAAAATGCCTGAAACTTCCAAAATATTTCATGTAGAGCCAAAATATTTTGGATATCGATATTTATGCATAAACTAAACCCGTCCCAAATTTCATGAAAATCCATCACAGGTTTTTCCTGATTTTTGCTCATTTCACATGGAATGATCCAAAAGCTTGGTGACAAGCTGGACATTAAATTTTGCTACATAAAAGTTCAAACCAATAGGTAAACTGAAGTTGTTAGCTGCAATGCAGAATTAAGCAGTGATTCTTCACTCCTGCTGGACTATATTTACTCACATGCAAAATTTCACACTTCAATACACAGGTATATTTAAAAACTTCAGACAAAAATATTTTTATGAAACTGATTATTTAAATATAGTACTTTATTGTAAAAGGAGATAAGAGCGATGCTGATAATATCATTAAGTAAAATTACCTTATATGTGAATATTAGTTAAAATGATATTTGTGTGTGCTTGAGTCCAGAATGGAAAATTGATCTTAAGGATAGCATTAGGTTGAAACTTATACTGTGCATATATTAATTCAATATGTTCTTTTATATTATAAAAAGAAAACATTTTAGTATTCTATTTAACAAAATTGCTAATTCCAATAGTTTATTTTTAATTGCTTTCAAATAAAAAAATACAAGTTACTTACGTGGAAATAAACCAAGCAGGAGATATAAACGCATGATAGATGGGAAATAGAAAGAAATATTCCATTTATTAGGAAGAAAGACACTGAACTTTTTAGTTTCTTCAAAGAAAGGAATGTTCCTGAGAATTATGATACCTAGAAAGAAAAATATACTTGATTGCTAAAAACACTTTTATTTCATGAATTGAGTTCAGGCAAACAGAATTTATAATCATGAATCATAATTGCATAAACTTTCACAATTAAAGAATATGAGGACTAATGAATATCAGTCAACATTGACATGATTGTATCTAATAAAACTGCAAAATCGCCATCATATATTTGTTGAAAAATGCTTCACAAAATTATAAACACATGATCCTGTTATATTTTTAAAATATAATTTCAAATAACAAAATTTTTGCAAGAAAGTCTTAATTCTCAATTCAAAGAAGATAATCCGAAACAAGGATAAAATCATTTTGTTGATCTAATTTTTTTTCTTGAAATATGCTGTCGGGAAGTTTTTAAATTCGAATCTAACTAGATACCAAGGTATTAAAAATCATGATTTAAAAAATATATAAAATGGATTTATTTTATTTAAATCAGATATGTTCGATTTAAATTAGATATTTGTGATTTTTAAGTTTGCTGCCTTTATAGGTTGAAATTTGTTTGATATTTAGACATACAAGCTGAAATGCAGATCTAGAACTGAATTATATTAATACATAGGGTTGCAATGGAAATATAGCAAGACAAATATTTGGTAAATTCTTAGTTAATGGTGCAACCTTGGTTCGATTTCATCTTTATGTCACCTAGCCAATGGTAATGGTTAGCATGGCAAACTTTGGTGACCGCACTAGTAACAAGGATATTGAGCCCAAATATTCACTTTTGTATTAAAAAATATATAAACATATTTTACAAAACAGAATTTAGCAAAAGTATAATTATAACCAAGTAACATATTTTTAAAATATTGAAATAATTAAAATTAATCTGGACGAATAAAAGTTTTTTTAAAGTTAATATAGAGGATTTCTCATAACTGCAGTTATCCATCACTGACTCAAGTTGTGTAAATATCCTCGCCATGTTGATAGAGTAAAAGGACGAACATATATATTAGATAGAATGAATATACTTTTGTTCTTTCAGCGAGTATTAAAATGTTTATTCATAAGATATTGTCTTGTAAAATAAATATTAACATAAAAATAGATGTTTAAATTGAAATACATATAATACATAATTTAGAGTTAGAATTTAACTGTACCTTCACAGAGAAATCCAAGAGGGTAAAGAGCTATCCAAATAGTATACCTGAGCCATGTAAGGAAACCAATATCCACATTATAGACTCTTAACATATAGTATGGATACCTATAGAATAAAATAAAACATAAGTCCAATCAGCATAAAATGAGTTAATCAAGTAGAACACATTCTGGTAATTTCATGTAGTTGGTAATACCATGTTTAATAAGATTTGCATTATAACCTGCCTATTCTGAGACTAACAAGATAATCATTCTTACTCTTAACAAGGAAGATAATAAATTTGATCCTTATCCTTAGAAAGAAATATTTAGAGCTAATCTACTATTGTCTTCTACTGCTCCACTACCAAATTACTATTTAAAGTATAATTCTGACTCTTAACTCCACTGCTAGTTTTACAAGAAAAAAGTAAAGCTCAGACACCTATTCTTATCAAAGAAATACTAAAAGAAAGTTAATTTTTTTGTACAATTGAGTTTGATAGTGGCTATGGAACACAAAGTTTTCAATGTGTTATAGCTGAATGCTTAATTTTACTTAGGCAATAGCCATAGATTGAAGATGGTATTGGTTTCATGAAATTTATGTTTTTAATTAAATCTATTGATATGATGTAGTAGCTGTAAAAATGCTTGAAGTACAGATATGGTTTTGGTGTCTTTATTATGTTAGATCTAATTCTATCTAGATATAGAGGATTTTGGTTACTAGATTCAGTAATATTTTTGGATTTGTGAGTAGTTCCTAGTCTAATTAACTTTCACGTAGCTAATAATAACTGGAAAGACAAACATTGTACTTTTAGTTGCTGAAAGGGACTAAGGTTAAAAACTTACCGAATCACTTCACTAAGTGAGTAGACATACAGTAAATAAAATACAGCTGGTTTTGATTGTATACGAGGCTCTGCATTAATCATCCCAACAAGCATGAACATGCGACCAAACACCTACAAATAAAATATCAATTCCATTTAAACCACCCTATTATTAAGGTACTCATCACTCATGATATGGCTTGAGAAATAATTAAATTAATTCTATTTTATCTAATTATTATTTTATGATAATTGAATTTCAATGTATATAAAAGATACTGTGAAGTTGGATTGGATTTTGGGGTTTTATGGCGCAAGGTCCTACTGCGAAGTTGGAGCTAGCAGTTCTGAAATCATGAAATAAAGTAGTATTGTAAATTATGCAATTGATATTAAGAATTCAATGGGAAGAACAGTATATTAATATTGTTTGGTTCTTATACAAGTTATACTCACTTGAGTCTAAGCATCACTTTTATCGATAAGTGCAGAAGCCACATGAGTCCCATTTTTCAAATTTAAGAAAACCGAGTGTAGAAACCACATAAGTCAGTGTCTCATATGGTTTCTGCACCCAATGCATTTTTTCATGGTCCTATAGCCAGATTAATGTGATTTCTTCACACATTACGTGCTGACTCTAGACGAGCCCATTGATGCAATAAAGTCAGTTTCCAAAATTTTCGGTTTTGTGTGGTTTCTCCACTCACTGATTCAATTGGTAAAATGACATTAAGAATTAACATTATGAACGAATGCTCACTAAATAAATAGTCCTCTCTTTGAATCACAAGCATATCTTTACCCCAAAAGGATACTTTTAATTGTATAAATGAAACAAATTTAAATCAATAAAACACATCCACTATGAAAGTGTTTTCAGTTAGCAAAAAAAATTGGGGTTTCTTTTTCACAAAATGGAGAAAAACAGCTTTTTCTAAAATTTTTACTAACATTCTTTTGCACTAAGGATTTAAAACTTTCTCAATAGCTGGAGCACACAAATAAAATTAGTGATTATAACATTTAAAATGAAGTAAAATTATAATGTAAAATAAAAATTGTGTGTAAAACTGAAATATTTTATAGCATGATACAGAGTGGAGATACAAAAAGGGGAAATGCTTGTAAGATATTTCAGATCACCCCATTATATTTACCTGTAAAAATGGAGGAAATGCACTACCAGCAGTATATCCAAGCAATGGGTGGACAATTTCCAGTATTTGGAAAATCTGGCAAAAAGTGAAAGCTGTCTGCACAACTGGATAAGCCCTTTCCATAAATACTATTAAATTAAAAGTCAATTAAATGTATTTATAACTTAATAAATTCATATGAATTTAAATTTACTGGAAATCATAATAGTTTTAGTAGTTGAAATTATAATACTTAATCCATACAAAGACCAACTTTAGTAGAAGTATGCTAGTGTCTACTTTTTATAGTGTATACTTTTTGTTTATGATGTTGAACCTATACTGTCTACATTTGATTGCTTTTTATCAAATAGCATTGAAGGTTTATTTTACCAAGCAGATATTCTTTTTGTTAAAAAAATAAAATTGTCAGTTACAATGTACAGAAAGAGGTTATAAAAATGTTATCAGAGGAAAATTGGTAAATTTTTTTCAGGCAGGCCAACTTTTTAAATGTGCTGTAAAGAAATATTATTAGGGTTTGAAAATTACCTACTTTTTCAATACTGTAAATTATCAACGAAAATTTTCAATATCAATTTTTGTTGAAAACTACTTGAAACAAAACTAACTTATTTTTCATGATTAAAAATTAAGAAAGCTACTAAGTAATTCCTGATGATATTGTGATATCTTCAATGAGTAATCCTTTCTTTAAAAAAGTTGGGAGCTTTTTAAAAATTAACTTTCAGATTGATAAATATTCTGTATAGGGAATATTGCAAATCAAGTACTTGTCACAAAATGTTGATTGAAACTTGTACTGTGCAATTTATATAAAATATTAGTCTAATGTAGGAAAGAGAAGTTTTTATTTTGAACAAAAAATACCCTCAAATTCTAACTTTTTTTTTAGCTTCTGGTAATCACCAATATTTCATTACCAATTTGTGAACCCAAATGTTGATGAGTATGTAAGACAACAGTGTGTGTATTTATCTCTTTATGAAAGTTGCTTCTCTTAAAATTCCATCTTTTCTCAAAAGGGAATTCAAATATTTTTAAACGTAAAATTGGAAACAGAAAAAACTGAGTCAGTCTTGAAGAAATGGCAGAAAGATAATTGACTTAATTATGTAATGAAATATACAATTTACCTGGGCCATCTTTAGCATAGTGAATATTCAGCACAATTAGCACATACAGGAATCCGATGAACTGTGATAAGTTGTACAAAAATAAGTAAATTTTTCGAAAATCTTCCACTAAAAAGAAAATAGAAAATACACTAGCTACATATTTATTGGGTAAAGTTGCAATTAAAATACTTCGTATTCTAATTGCAACTTTAACAACCTTAGTGCAACCTTTATATTGTTAAAATATGAAGCATTTTAACAATATAAAGGTTGAACAAAAACAAAAAATTTTACCTCTTTTTTGATACTTTTTCTTCCTACTTTTGATTTTTGCTAAAGTGTCAGATGGATCATAAAACTTCTGCAGAAAATAAACCATTTTATATTCTTGAATCACAAGATACTTATTTCGAAAAATTCATAATTTGCAATGAGGTTTGATGAAACTAGACCTTAATGAGCATTTTTTTGAACTATCACAAATTTAAATTCATACTTCATTTTTAAAAATAATTCATGAAACAGCCGAACAACTTTTAGTGTTTATTAACAGGTATTTAAATATTCTAAAAACTATAAGAACACTTTCAGAATATCACTTTTATTTTTTATAAAGATTTTAGAATAACTGTCTTCTAATATTTTATATTCATATTTGAAAAATGTTATACAAAAAAATGCACAAAAATGTTCTACAAGTTTATTAAATGCTAAGTGAGAACTTGCATAAAAAATATTTTTCAAGTTAAAACGTTTTAAATACAACAAAACTTGAAGATAATTAATTGGCAAAATTATGGGAATTGTATCCCATAATAAGTATTACCAATTTTGAGTGAAAATAGAAATCCAAAATCTAAAGAGATGATTCATTTCACTTAAAGTTTCAAAGGCAATGAAATATAAAAATGGAAGGGTAAAAATTAATGATATTATAGGGATACGATATTATTTTGGAAGATAAATGTATGTCAATTATAAACAAATAAAGAGAAATTGAATAATATATATACTTAAAGAGAGAATGGAGAAAGCAATTTAATTTACTGGATCAATGCTTTCCTCCTCTTCATCATCAAAAGTTTTGAGTTTATCAAAATCCAATTTCAGCCATGCAGGTTTACTACTATCTTTAATCAAGCGTGGCCACCATTCCAGATCTTTCTTTTCTATAAGTATTTCAATTTCCATTTGCTTCATAGATACTTGTACTTTCTAAGAGGAAAATAATCAAGAGTTTTCAGCTAATGTTGCATAAGAGTACAACAAAAAGATAATGATTAGGCAGTTAATATAAATAATTTTGCAAATTATAACCTTAGATTTTGGAACAAAGATATTCAGCAAAATATTAACAAGTACATGGAAAAAAATTAACATAAATTAAAAAGTATATGAACATGTAACAAAAATTTTAAAATTTAAACAGATGTGTTTTGAGGCATACATGAAAAATAATATGCCGACTTAACATTTGACCAAAAATTTAGCAAATAAAACGTAACAAATGGGAACTAGTTTTATCCTTAAACCAAACAAGAAAAAAGTAAGAAATGTACCTAATAGTTTGCATACCTGCAAACATTTAACATGGCTCTAAATAGATTAAAGTAGATTCTTATTTTAAAATGCCATTTATTCTGAATTAGTTTTTTCCCATAGTAACTAAACCAAGGGTAGTAGTCAACCTTTTCTAGTAAAAAGAATTTTAATTTGTTAAACTTCTTTTTTATTTTATCAACATTTCACAGCAAACAAAAATTCAAACTTATATATCACAATAAACCTGAAAACCATAGAAGTAACTTTGAAAATTTTCACTATTCATGTAGCTACAAGAATAGCCCTATCCCCAATAGCTCTTATGGAGGAAAGGGCTATTCTTAAGGTTTCTTATTTTGTATTGAATTGGCAATTTTATCATCACATCAACAATGAAATTAAATTAATTAAAATGATAATGCTAAGATACTTGACTAATTATTTCAATTTTTTAACCCTTTTCTAATCAATGATGAACAGGACAACTGGGAAATTCTCAATGCTTCTGGGAGGCTCATAGGCCTCCCAGAAAAAAAATACAAAAATTCTACAGTGGGATTGGACAGTATATTCTAAAAATTTTAATATTCTTTCAATTAAAAGACAAAATATTAAGAAAAGAATGAAATTAAATTTGTATAACATAATCAATCTGTTCCAAACAGACTCAAACTTCCTCTATGATACAGCAATCTTAGTATTTAATTTTGCATAGAATTGTGTTTTTTCTATAGCATCGTAGATGATGGATGAAGAGAAGCATGATGGTTTCTGTTTTGTAAAATCACATACTTATGCTTACAGTTACAGAGAATAACAGAAGTTTATGAATATAATATTTTAATGGTATTTTCACTGCATGGTCTAATAACATTTTAGGTTTATAAGAGTGTTCTGTTCCTATTTTTGCTCTACTTCATTCATTAAACTGGTATTTTTTTAATTATGAGGCCTATATTCCTGTCAGAAACTTATTTTTGTACCTCCATAGTAAATTTTCATTTCTGAGTTATGAAAAAGACATTAAAGGAAAAAGTTTCTTAATTTGTAATCTTAAACATCAAATTTTGAAATCCATTCACTGAATTTCAGAATAGATTGTTCTCTAATTTTCACCTCTGAAAACCCTAATTGTTGTTGAATTCAAGTACACACTAAAAAATAAGTAAACAAAAATAAAATAAATATGAATAGATAAATTGTTGAAATGAAATAAAATTGTCACAAGCTTTTCAACACAAAATAGATCCTTCAGGTTTTCTTAAATAAAAAAATATTTTAAAGATGGGATAAAAATCTTGGTATATGTCTTATATAAGTATGTTTAGTTTTCTAACTCATGGTACGAATCCTACAAAATGAACAAATATTCATAAATTTACAGCTACACAACGAATAGAAATTATGACTTTTCGATGACACAAACTCCAAAACATATGAAGTGTAGATTCTAAAATTGCTATTATAACAAACATACCCAATACCTCTAGTTCTCATGACATACAGAGCAATGGAATCTCTATCTGCATCATGTTTTCTCTTTTGGTTCTAACATCAATCAATTTTGTTTTAATCAAGCTAAAGGTTTCTAAGAAATTTAATTAAGATTAAACTTTTGAATATGTTAAACTAAATGATCTACCACATTCTTTTCGCAATTATTTGACACAGAATCCCAAATATCATGAGTTGTGTTTTGTTGAACATAGTTGGGATATCTAATCTTAGTGAGGGATGTCAGTTCAGCTTAAGATGTGTTTGATTTTAGACATTAATGAAACAGTCTGGCCTTTACTCTATGAGTTTCATAGTTTTGACTTCGTGAAATTAAAAAAAATTCTTTTTTCACTTTGATGTGTTTCAAGGCAAGTTGTCATTGAATTCCTTGCAATATCTTTAAAAAAGAGTTAGGTTATTGAGCTTAGGACTATCACTTTTCTACCACACACAACACATTCTGTGATAAATGGTGAATGACTTTGAAGCCATATTTATCGCATTATGATTTTATATACCAGATGTCTTAAAATCTTATTGAATTTTCAAAATTTATAAATTATACTTTAGACTACATACATTTATTTAAGCATCAGGTCAGTTTTGTAAAAGTAACTAAAATAAACTGGCCAGTATTCAGTTAGAACATAATTGAATTTCTGTCCATGTCAAAATTTACAAAACTAAATTGCTTTAAACATTTAGTGAATCCTTTGTGGCATCTTAATTCTTTCCAAGCTCATTTATAGAGTTCAAGTATTTGTAAATACATATTTTATGGTTGGTTGTTTTGGGGTTTTATGATGCAAAGGCCATATTTGACCATGCTGCGCCAGACACAAGACATACAATATCAAATAATGGACATACACACAATGAAAGTTTTACTGACACAGAAGAAATACTCCCAGGGAGGAATGCACCTGACAGGAATTGAACATGCGCTGCCTACAACTTGAAGGTTGCTAGTGCAGTGGACATACCCACTGAGCCACGACGGCCCCACATATTTTGTTTTAATTTTTCAAATAACCTGTTTTGCCACTTTTGAGGCCCCTGTGGATGGTAGATAGTAGCATTTCCCGGGTCAGTTCAACTGCCCAGTCCATCATTAGGTAGGTCCCAACTTTTTACTTTTTGCAGCATTCCTACTTCTTTATCCTACCATTATAAATGAGCATACAAATTTTAATTTAGGTAAACTTACAGGATCTACTTCTTTAAAGAAGATGAACTTAAAATAGTACTCATTTCTTCCTGAGTTTGCACCAGTACCATGAGCAGAAAACTCCATAGAATGTGTGGTTGCATAAATTTCAGGAGCCTGAAAAAAGTGAAATAGAATATTGAAATCGATTTCACAAATATCAATATACAAGATCAAACATATTAAAAATATGCAATGTACAAGAGTAATTTATACTACACACATTATCTTTAAGAGAGCAGTCTTTATATCGACTTCCAATTTCTTAGTCTCAAAATATTTTGAGGCACAAAAAAAATTTAATATTTTTAAACATCTGTCTGATGTAGTCATGACAGGTGAATTAGAGTATGAACAGAATTTGGAGGACTCCTGACTAGTATGCATGCAGTCTGCCCAGTGCCACCAGGGTAAAATGGGTAGCAGAAATGATTGCTTTTTCTAGGCTTTGCAGTGGATACTTGAAACAAAAAAATTGAATTGGGTTGTGAGCATTTCCCTGAGCTTGAAATGCAATTCAGCTGTTTCTCCCAAGCATATCTACTATTTCAGCTGTCCCTCGGGTCAGCTTATTCACCATCAGCTAATTCTTAAGGGCCTTAAGTCTCACGGGTTAATAGACTTGGTGTAATTTATTCATGCCAAGTGAGATAAGACAGAATTGAAAACATCAAGGTCAAATTAAGTCTCCCACATGTTGTAGAAAACACTGAGTGAGTGGAATTAGACAAGACAAGAGAGCTTGCTTCTTTAGCAATGAACAGGTGGTCCATCAGTCACTTTGTTAGTTACTATTAAAGCATTTTTGCTACAAAGATTTGCTTCAGTTTGATATGATTCAACAAAAAAGCTATCACACCAAGTTACACATCTAGATGGTGCTTTATCAAGATGTGTGAAAGAGTGTAACATTGTCTACCAAAAAGTACTTCTTGGATGTATGTATGTGTTGATGTTTTGGAGTCCATGGTCCCCCCCCCGCCCTCAAAGGGGCCTTAATCTCATCTCAGGTATAGAACTTGAAGCTTGACAATGTGGACCTGCATCGGTAGTTAAAATATTAAAATTAGGGGATATGTATAATAGAGGTTAAAACATCTAATGAATTAATATATCATCGCCTTAATTGAATAGTGAAACAAGTAAAAATAATCGAATTTTCAGGTTTTGATGGTAAGTGTTTCAAAAAAAATAATCCCTCTTATTTGGAATGACATGTTGCACAAAATAGCCAATATATGGCAAGTGTCTTTTTGTAATTTGGCGCAAACACCATATTGTTTATTAAGAACAGTGTCACAATAGCCAGTTGGAACCACACATTCAAGGAGTTAAGTTGTGATTTTTTTGCATATGGTCACATTTCAAATAAAATCTGTTTTTGGCTGGAGGATATATCTAGAATAGTGACACATTTTAAGATCTGTCACTTTTCCATAAAAAGATTGTATTAGTTTACTTCTGTTTTTTTAGTGGAATAGTGTAGTATTTAGTGTTGTGTCATTATTCTTTCCATTTCTTCGGTCATTTCAGTGAATTATTTTCAGTTCTGCCAATATTCTATAAAAATTTAAGTCAATTGTTGAATATCAAGATGAGTATTTTGAATTGAGCCATTGTTTCTATAAAGTTTTGCTAATGCCTTGCCTTTATTCTGGACGAGGAAAGTTGCTATTAACACTGGTGAAAGAGGGTCAAGTTTTACACAAAAGTGGAACACAGCAATGGAGTGTAAAAAATGTGCTGGAATCAGTTGAAAGAACTGATGTGATTGCGATTAATGAAGATGAAGCTTTTTCACTACAACCTTCTACTGAGACACTTTTAAATACTGTACAAGGTAGGTAAGCTGTTAGGGCTAAAGAAAAGAGCTATGAAGCCACCTTGCAGTGCTAAATGTAAGCTGAAATGTTCAGAAAAATTTAGTGAATCTGAAAGACAAGCTGTGTTTGAATCGTATTGGAAATCAGGATGTTTAGAAGGTCAAAGCAGGTTCAGTTGTGCATGGAAACTTTGATCCTGAAATATCAAGACAAAAAAGAGGGCTATGTTAAAAATTTGATCTACTACCAGATATTCAACTACGAATTTAACATTGCAATTTATAATCCAGAAAAAGATCAATGTGTGATGTATGAAAACAGTCAGGGTGATTAGAAAGAGAATCCTATGAAAATCACGTGCTAGAGGACTTAGCTCGTAAGAAAAAAATGATGACACAAATAGATCTTTGAACACCATTGTTGCAGCCTTTGATTTACAAGCTGTTCTTCAGTGTCCCAATGGAAGCACTTCTTTTTACTGTTTCAAAACTGGCAGTCGACAATCTAACATTTTACAGGCTTAAGGATGGCGTCATGACTTGTTACGTGTGGAATGAAACAGGGGAACAAACGAAATAGGCACTTTCAAGTTCCTAGAAAGACTAGAATGCGAATCAGGTGAAGGATTAGATGTAATCCTTTATTCAGATAATTGCTGTGGTCAATAAAAAACTTATCCATAGTAGCTCTGTATGTCGAAGCTTTAAAACAGCTGAAGTTTTAAATAGTATCATAAATTTTTAGTAAAGGGGCACACTCAGAATGAAAATTATAGTGTTCACTCCATCATTGAAGGCCAAGTCAAGAGAGCTTTAAAAAATTGGCCCTATCTTCTATCCATATCAGTATGTGACAACAGGTTGCACGAAAAAACCCGGCAACCTGTATAAAGTCATCGAATTAAATCACTGATTTTTACGACATCAAGGCGTTACCCAACCATTTTTGCCAACATTCAAGGTGAAAGACTTAAAAGTGATCAAATTAAAAAGTGGCGAAAATGTAATGTTCACAAAGGAGTCATGGGGAAGATAGTTGGACAGAGGAAAAATTGGTTGGGTCTGGAGAAAGGAACAAAAAAAGTGAGCAGAAATTGAAAAAACTATATACAGTTGGCTGCCACTTAGTAAAAAGGGACTCATTGACCTTCTGAAAAGGTCTATCATTCCTCAAGTTTACTATGCTTTTTAAGTCATTGTAATTTTTGTATTTTAATAAAATGTATTCTTTTATCTGATATAATTTTACAATTAAATGTCTTTGTTCTAAATCTAAAATAGAGTGATCAGTTTATTTATAATAGTGTCACAACTCAAAGACCTAGTGTTTGGCTCAAAACTACAAAAGTTTAAAATTTTTCAAAAGGATTCATTGCAGGTCAAAAGCATAACTAAATTATACATTTTTTGAGATACTTACAGCGAACATCTATGAAATTGTCTATGAAAGAAAAATTAATTGCTTTGCAAAAATTTTTTTAAGAGCTCTGTAAAATTGTGGTTTTTTAGTTGCGTTACTATTCAATGAAGGCGACGATATTTCTGGGTACAGCAACTAAAGTTAAAAAAGCAGGAAATAATTAATCATAGTAAATTAACAATTAAATTTAGAAACAAAATTAGTGTGATTTCAGCTACCTATTCGTGGTCTATTTTTATTTTGTACGAGGGTCAGATTGTAAGTTTCTAAATCTTGAACAGCTGCGTTGTTATTATTTTTGGCTGAAGAATTTTTTAATGGTCAGAATTTTAAGGGATTTTAGAATATCACTATTACTGTAAGGTACTTGGTGGAATTGGGTTATACTGTTATTGTATTGTAAGTTAAGCAACACAATTGTTATACTGTTATTGTATTGTAAGTTAAGCGTATACAATTAAAATTAAACATTTATTTTGAAACTTTTACATTTTCTGTAGTGAAAAAGGATCTCTATCAACAGATGAAAGAAAGAAGATTAAGAAAATTTAAGGTTTCAATTAGAGGCATCAGAGGTAGAAATATAATGACAAATTAAGTCTGCTTAGTAACTCAGTTGAGAAATGAAAAGTAAATACAAAAAATATATTAAAGGAAATGTTTTTGGATTTTGTTACATGTAGTGTTTTTTACACAATAAATGACTTGAAATAAAATTCTTCAGACCAAAATTTGTGTGTTTGAAATAAATGCCTCTATTTTGAATCTACCATTCATTTAGTTATCTTGGGTCTTTCTAGCCTAGATTGAGCTGAAATATTCAGATTTTATTTGGTATTTGTTTTCAAACTCAAAAATATATACATTCTGATTCAAAATTATATTTCAGAAAAAAGAATCAGCAGAATTGGAAGTGAAAAATCAGTGTTCAGTGAAATCAGAAAATATCACTTACTTCTGATAATTCAAAATGAAACTCAAAACATTCTGTTAGTTGGAGAAACCCATCTAATTATAGAACGGCCAGTTATTTTAATTTGTAAAACCATATCAATGAACAATATATACCTGTAAGACTACTGAAAAGGTTTGCTAATTAAGTTCCACAGCAGATACAAGATTTAATATACTCTCAAGACAGAAGCAATTATGAAAATTTAAAATGTACATATTAAGATTTTTATTTAATTTTATTCAATCATGTTACAAATTTGCAGAAATTTTTATTTAATTATGGTCTTAAGTTAATTTAGTAAGAATCTGCAGGAACTATGAATTTTTCCAAGCAGTTGACAGACATATCTACACAATTTGTTTTGAAACTGATTTTGATTTTATTTATGCTTAGTTTCATATATATTCTGCAAATGATCACTAATTTTTCAAATAGAAAAACATAATGATTGCTTGAATTCTGAATGTTTCGTTTGATAATCAAAAGCAGAATTATGAAATTTTCACAACATATCTCATGTTATACAATGAAACCTCACAAATCCTGTATCCATAAAACTGGCAAATTTCAGTAATCCGTTACTTCAGATATTTCATTATTTTATACGTAGATTAGTATTATATAGATACGTATACAATTAAAATTAAACATTTATTTTGAAACTTTTACATTTTCTGTAGTGAAAAAGGATCTCTATCAACAGATGCTATCTGGGTAATTAAGCAATCGTGGAACGAAGTTTTACCCTCCACTTTAGTTAACACCTGCATATAATTTATGTTCAGCGCGAATTTTGGATGAGAAATAATGGCAGTAAATAAATTGAATCGTGACGGTAAAGTTATTTACAGCAAACATGTTTTTTCAGCTTATGTGGAACTATCACTTTGGATACAAATGCAATTTTATGGAATATTTGTTTGGAATGGAGTTTTGAAATTTATTGATGTTTTCAAAATACTGGAAACTCAAAAATAAGTGACGACAAATGTTATCTGCATTTAAATAACATTTCATATCGAAATATTTTACCGAAACATCTTGCAAACTGACGCGAAGGGAGACACTACTTTCTGTTTGTGCCCAAAACACAAACGGACTTAATTTACGAGGGCTTCCTTCAGATCCACTTGACGGTGCCATTACATAAAAAAGACTATTTTAAAATTTCCCCAATTTGTGAATTTAAAATTTTGATCCTCAATTACACAGAATTAAAAAGAAGTCGTTAATCTATGAGGAAATAGACGACACAATAAAAAACGATTATCGAACGCGAAACTCCGCACCGCAATGTGCCGAGTTGAAGTGTAAGCATTCTAGCTTAGATTCGAAAATATTTCTTTTTGTGACCGACTAAAGGGACTTCGTAAGATAATCCATCAGGACTAAATAAAAATTGATGTAAAAATTTTCTAAAGCCTATAGAAATGATAAATAAAGAGGTTACTTTATTTAAAAAGTATATGAACGTTATTTCGCTTGTAGCGAAATGTCCAGAAAATTTCTATTAAAAAACAAAAACTAAATCAAGGATTCAGCTGAGAAATTACTCAACTGATTCCCGCGTAAAATTGAATCTCATCTGTCAATCCCGCCAAACAAAGCCAAAAATTAAAGTAAAATATTTTGGGGTATGTTTAGAATTTGTTTATTTTCTTCAAATCAAACCAATTAAAAATAAATTTTGGAATTGGCTGTTTACCAATAAAGGGAATGCTCAAGTTGAGGTCAATATAAATTTAATACAATTCACGAATATGTGTCACTAGAATTTTTTGAGGAAATGGTGTAGTGAAACTGAAACGATAATTCAATCAAACGATTACATACTAATTTAATTTTAAATTAGATTTTCTATAGTTAGGATAGTTCTCTATGGAAGATTAAGCAGAGGCAGAATAAGGTAGTTCTTTAAAATGTGACATCCTTTCAGAGCCAATCTGGTTACTTAGTAATTTACCAGTTCATCAAATTGATAGGCTGAGGTAATCATGAGAAAGGAAAGGGTTTCTGTTGGCTTCCGATATTGTGTTTATGGATGTGTCTTGAATTTATCTTGCTGTTATAAAACAATGATTGATTCAACAAAATTTAAATTGTCATGTAAGAGTAACAAAGCAATATTGCTTTGGTTTAGCAAAGAATTGCCTTCATACTTTTTATACCAAATTTGGGACTGGTTATATGAGTATTGAATAGGGCTATGAGTACAAATTCATAGCCCTCTAACTTTTAAGCATTAAACAAGTTGTGTACAATTGTTTTCCAACAGTAACATGAGTATTCATGCAAATATGCATTGGTTTCATTAGTATCTGTTTCACTGTCGTAACTTCAATGTATTGTGGGACTAGTAAGAAGGCAGATAACCTTGGGAGAATCCACTTTCAGAGGATTCTATATTTGGCTGCAATATACAAAACATGACTGCCAATCTGTATGAAAGATTTTTTCTGCCTACTCATAATCATTGCTATCACGTTTGGTACCAAACAAAAAACTTAGTTGAAATTTGTGGCAGATACCAATCATACAAGCATGTTATTTCCATTTCAACCTACAGCGAAACTTCGATTAACTGTCAATCCATTTTATTAAAAGTACACACATGCATTCATACTGTACTCATACATACTATACTTCTACTTAAAGTACGGAACATTGCCGCTCAGAAAGCATGAGCCTCGAAGAAACAAAAGAAAATGAGACTATTTTAAAATTTGAATATATATGTATGTCTAGAGCCTAAGTTCATGTAACAATATGTATATACTGTACTTAATGTAAATTGTAATTGTTTCTGTAAAATAAAATACATGCACAGTGTATTTCCAGTTCGTAAACACATTTTTTATCATTCGTTCATATGCAATGGATGGAGTGGATTGTTATTTAAGGTTTTTCTGTTATCCATCTATTCTATTAACCGTCACGGTCCTGACCCTGACAGTTAATCTAAGTTTCACTGTATTACCTAATTTAAAGAATAGAATCATTCCAAAGCACATGACTCATGCTATTTGCGAGATGTACTGTTAAGTGTTTTCATTAGTGATGGGCAGAATCAAGTACAGGTAACTCCCGTATAACACGGGAGTTATGTTCCAAAAAATTGCCGCATTATGCGAATCCGTGTTATACGAAACAAAGAACTAGTACGAAAAGGGGGGTTCCAAAAATTAAAAAACATGCTATTATATTTTCATAATTAACATAAATATTTATTAAAATTTTCTTAATACATATTAATATGAATTAAACAATGTTTTCTTCGTCATCACTAAGCATTATTAACCGAGGGTGTTTTCTCTTTGGCAATATATCCTCATCCTCTGAGTGACAGCCACGAGATCAGTGATGCCATTTATTTCTCAATTCCGTTTTCTCCCTCGCTCCAGTGACACTCATCAACTATGCTAAGAATCTTCCAGAAAGTTACATCATGCCATGTCATGTGTGTCCGTCTGATAAATTACAGATGAGCTAGTTTAAAAACAGCGAATCAGGAAGTCTAGCTCCCTTGATTGACAAGACCATCTCCCCTGATTTGTGACCCCCTGGAAAACTGATAAAAAGAGTGGAGAGGAAGAACACGCTCTCTTTTTTTTCGCCTCAGTCCAACGGCCTTGCAGTTTTGTGAGAAAGAAATGCGTTAAGCGTTCTTGCCATTTTTTCTTTTTGATGACGAGCGGGGATCCCCAAGAGACGCCATCTCTCTTCTAAGCTAAGTTACTTTTTATTTAATTTATCTCGAGATAATATTCACTCGTGTAGATCTTAGGATATTCCCATGCTACACCATTTAAATTAAATTTTCATAATGCCCGTCCTTTTCGCATCGTTGTTTCAATCATTTCATAAAAGCACCGTGTTATACGGGGATGTTCCCAATTCTCGAACCGTATTAGAGTGAATCCGTGCTATAGAAGTGCCGTGTTATATGGGGGTTACCTGTACTTCTTAGAATCGAGTACTTTTAAGTATCGAGTAAGTATTCGAATACATATACAAAAACGATTAATAAATAGTAAGAATCAGAGAACTACGAAATATGGTGCTTATTTAAAAATAACAACTATTTAACTTGTTCTTGGTATAGTGGTTAGAGCACTGGATTTTTAATGTACTGGTTCACGGTTCGAATCCGCTACAAGAGGAATTTGATGGATTGTTGCAAACGATAATTTTTGACAAGACAATCAAATTTATTCTATTTTAATATTTTGATCAAGCTGTGATTAAAAAAGGAATTTATTTTTCACAAAACTCAATTTTTTTCTGATTTATATTTTTTTTTCTTTTCTGAATTATTTCTATAAATTTTTTAAAAAAGATTTAAGTATAACTATTATTATCAATCTATTTGAACTAGACAAAATTGTATTTTGAAGAACAAAAATTAATCCTATGTACAAATTACTGAATTTTCTGGTCACACATATATTTTCTGCAATTATAAATATGTGTCAAGTATTTTTTATCTTGATTTTATACAAATCATGATTTTTAGTTTTCGTATTGGAAAGATTTGATTTTCTACCATGTTTTGAGAAAATCGTTAAACACTTTTAACAGGGAATGTAGTCAGAATTTTATTTTGGAAGGAACTCTGAAGATAAGAATGAAACCTTTTATACAAAATTCTTTAAAGACACTTAAAAAAAATTTGTCTGAATGTAAAAATATTTTGTTTCTTTTGATACCAGGATCTGAAACTTCAAATTTATTTCTCTAAATTTATCATAAAAAGTGACACATCTCGGTTGATCTAAGTACAAGAATGGTTCCATAAATATTTACAAAATAAATTACATTAAATAATCAAATCTTGTTCCTGGAAATTTACTTTTTATTTTTGCAACCGCTGTTTGGAGTACGAAGATGTGAGAAGAGGTCGCATCAAAGCAGAAAAAATATTCATACTGATTGTACTATCATAATAAAGATTTTGTCAGATGTTTTTAAAGAGAATTTTAATTATTGTCAGATATTTTAAAGAAAATAACAGCCATCTTAAGAATGAAATAACATTATTTTACTTGAAGAAAAAGAAAAGCATATCACAAGCATTATGTGTCTTATTTGCAAATATATTTTAAATGTCAGAAATAAAAAAGCTTGAAAATTAAATAAAAAAAAATTAAGTGTAAATAATTAAAATTAAAAATATATAGTTGAAATTAAAAAATACCTTTCAGCTTGATTTTCAAAATAAAAGGCAAACCATTGTGTAATTTACTGATAATTAAGCCTGCCTGTTCGGGAAATTGCTTCCAGAAAATTTCAAATCCAATCCCTTAATCGATGGAATTTTTCGATACTTCGTCAAGTGCATTTTCAGGACATGCAATATTGGAAAAAGCAAAATCAAGATGAGAAACATAACACTAACAAGAACCATGGATACCCATGCAATATGACACTGCTACTTAAGATGAATACTCTGGTATTTGAATACACAAAGTGAGTACTTTTGGCATCCGAATACCTAGAATGGGTACTCTTGTAACTGAATACCTTGGATCCGAGTACTTTGGTATTCGAATACTTGTATCTGAATATTCTTGTATTCGAATACCTCGAATCCGAGTACTTTGGTATTCGAATACCTTGGAAAAGAATCGAGTACAACGATTACTTTTAAGTATCGAGTACATGAGTACTTTTGTATTTGAATACTCCCATCACTAGTTTTCATCCATTGGTAGTTAATATGTAGCAATATCAACATTTACTAAAATTCAGTTTTATTTTGAATTTTTCCCTTCTAATAAGTCACATTTAAGTAGTACTATATCGAACTATTGCATGTCTTTTATTACACTCATATTTTATCTTGATAAATATCAAATTAATTTGTGTAATTTTTAACTTGTTAAGTAACTTGGAATGACATCTTTGAAGTTTTGTTTTGGTATAAGAAATGCATGATGTACCAGAGACCTTTTGACACTAAGGGGTCAAGAAGCCATTTTAAATAGATACTTTTCGAATTTTCCATACGGGATATTTTGTTATATTTCGCAAAGTGTGTTGACTACCAAAAAACTCAAATTAAAAGACTAACTTTTTGTACCAAGCAAAAATTATAAATATATAAAATGGAAGTATAGAGTTCTGTATTTTTAACCTACTAATACTAAATTTTATTGTGTTACATTACCATGATTATGCACAAACTTTCAAGCATGGTCTATTTTAGAAAGTTAAGTTTATCTGAATTTGTGTGCTGTGAAAGATACACAAAAATGTTTACTGATTAAAAGAACAATAGCTGAAAAATTCAACGTGTGAGAAAGATATATAAGCTTTAAACTAAGAAAACCAACTGCGTACTGCATTACAAAAAATTTGCACATTATCCTGGCCCCCATACTTTGAGCTGTAGGTTCCAGTTTGATTAACCCTTATATAGCAAAAGAATGATTAGGTAAAGTGAGTATAATAAACAATGTTTTCAATTTTAAAGTAGAATTTAGCAATGACAAGTTTTAAAAAAGTTTTTTACCAAGTGTTTCTTTGCATTATATATACATTGCATTATTCAAGAACATATTGTGTATGTTTTTTCTTCATATTTAAACTTATATTTTTAATTAAGTGGCTATTTTTATTTTTACCTATTTTTCTCTGAACCCTTTTCCTTTTTCTCAATGAGTTCTGAGCATAATTTCTAAGATCAGTAGATATAGGAGTTGAGGGTTGTTAATATGGCTAATTTCAGGTTTTTTAATAATGGAAGCAATAACTTTATCTGGTTTGTAAGTTGCTTAAAAATTATATTATTTCCTGTGAAGCTCGATTCTCTTCATTTTGTGACAAGCTTATGCAACACATATTGAACTTCATTCGGGGAAATTAATGCCTTTTCTATCTAAAATTCTGCATTCCACAGCCTGTCAATTTACAGTATATAACCACTTTCCTTAAATTCTTTCACAACATGGTTAATTTTAATGATTCACATAACTGTTTGCAAGTCGTTTTTTCCCTGTACCATGATATTGAAATTTTTTCCATGTTATTTTCAGTGGCATGGAAATCTCAACACCTAAGCTCTGTAACAATCTTTGACATAAAAGAACCCCAAAAGAAGTTTCATCAATGTTGCCGCTAAGCTTAAAGCTATACTCACTTTACCCATTTGATTTAGAAACATCTAGCATTAAAAATAATGTTGTAATTTCTTGCCTATTTAATGGAATCTATTAATCAGTCCTTTATCTAGCTCACACACACAGGAGAACAAAAAATATATAATAATTTTAGAAAGACCTACATAAATAGAAAGTTTCCCAGACAACTACAACCCACATGGCTGGATCGAAACAAACAAGAGGCCACCAGGAAAATGTTTTTGACTGAAAAACTTTTTAAAGAACTTAAATATATTGTTACGAGATTTACTTTCCATCAAAACAGGGTTTATAATTAATGATGTAGCTTTTGTGCATGGACTAGTCACTTTACCCCACAAGATCCTAAAAGACAAACCTTGATACTGGCAATCTCAACCTATGGGGGATGCCTGCCATGTTTAGCTTAAAACATCTAAAGACTGATAAGCTCACCATTCTGTATTGTACCCCTCCCTTCCCAGGTTTTTCAATGGACATCTTGAAAACCCATGGGACATCTTGTATCTCCTGCTCCAGGATGTATTCTGCTTTCATCCCACTTTGGTCTCCAAACCCTCTTTTTTTCCCTTTCACAACATTTTTACTTGACATTGTCTGTCTTGTGTTTAGTGCAGCTTGGCCAAATATGTCCTTTTATCCATAAAAATTCCTTTCTTTTATCCATATGCTCTGAATTGAAACTGTTGCGCATTGAAACATTTGTAATGCTTCTTAAATTATGTAAGTATAGAAAAGTAAAGATATATAGACTTGATAGATATGGATTTACTGTTGGTATAGGCTATTACTTTTTAACTGTTTTTTACAGTAATTAAATTTTCTTATATGTGTAGTTTTTATATTTTAAATTTTTACAGGTGATTATTTTATAATGCTAGAGATGTCTGATCCACCTTGTGGAAAAACAGATTTTATGATTCATGATGATGGGACTATTAGTGAGTATTTTTTATAACATTATTGTTTAGTGATGTATTTTTGAATTTGATATTTGTATGCATTCAAAATCATGAAAGTAGTTTATTGTCTCAATGTTTTTGAACGATCCTTTAGTAATGAGGGTCTAATCAGCCCTCATATAGGAAAAAATGAACATAGGGTGACAAACTAAACCTTTAGTTTGAGCTGGCTCAACCACTGCCACTAAAGAAAGTCTCACAACTGATCTGTGACGTCCCATATCATTGGTAACCACTGTACTAATGTTATATGATTAACAATCTGCTTCTGAGAAGTCAGTTTGCATATTTTTCTTACCTGAATTTCGATGATTTCTCATAGTAATTTGAAAAAATTAATCTGAATGATTTTGCCAATCTTAAATAAGTAACAAATTCTTGTACAATCTGTTTGATCTGAAGTAAATCAACTAATTAATGGACTACTTTATTTACAAATTGGAACATAATTCCCTAGAAAAGGAAGTGCGTCCCATGACGCTTCTAGAGAATAGCAAGAGTTCAATACTAAGTGCGTATTAGTATTTTACAGAAAAGCGTACTGCAGATATGCGAGCGTACACAGTTGCAATGCATCAAAAGGTCGTCAAGGCACATGCATTGATAGGTCACCAATGCAGCAACACAATCTTTGCGATGAAACTTAAGAGATAAAATAACTTGAGCCTCAAAACTAAAATTTTAAGTTATTTCTTCAAATTTTTAATTGTTTTAAGTTTCACATTAAATGCAAATGGAAAAAATGCATGTGTAAAAACGTCTTGGCTAAGTAACCACATTTTGTAACGTCACATGTATCTACTATTCAGCTGGGTGTCTAACCTTCTGAGAGTATGAAGTTTCCAAGTAGTGTAGCATTGCTTTTACCCTGCAATTATAATGACTTAATAACCTCCTCCCAGGAAAAGCTCTACACCTACCGTTGAGCTGGGAGGAGGTGGGTCTAGAATGACTTAATAAACATATCTGTTGGTTGAAAGTATCCTAGAAAAGATTCTATCAGTCAAGAAATCTAAAACTGGTTAAAAGCAATAGTGGGAAAACTTCAGGTTGCATGGTGGAATAATACGTGTGTGACATTCTGTATATAAAGTTTATTACTATACATAAAGATTTAAGATTGGAAATTTTAACATTGTGCTGTAAGCCTCATTTTATACAGCAGACTGCAGTTCAGATTGCATAAAACAAAATGTTTTAATTCACAAGCATAATATTTAGGATTTGTGTTTAGAGTTTGTTTTGAACAGGTTATTTTTTATTTGTAATAATTAAAATTGTATATTTTTCTCAAGTTGTGGATGAAATTACTATTCCACCACCTCCTATGCCTGCACTGACTTGTGAAGCAACAAGGGAGAGACTGATAATAACTGAATTGGCTGTAAGAGATTTTAAATCTTATGCTGGAAGCCATATAATTGGTCCCTTTAATAAGGTTTGTAATATTTTGAGCTTTGCTTTCATGATATACAGTAGAATCTTGATTATCCGAGATAATGTGGACCAAGGCCATTTCGAATAACCAAAAACTTGGATAATACAGAAGTAGTAACACAAAACAGCCTTATAAAATACAGAAAAAATTTACTGTACTAATGTTACTACTACTGCTACTGAAAGATTCATAAAGTAAGGATTAAGAAAAATTTGTACTCGGATTTGTGTCACAATATGTATTGAGATAATTTTACAATAACACGACATGTGTTACCAACCTTTTGATCTCGGAAAGTCCTTGATGGTCTTTTGTTTCATAGTACTTCATTGCCTCTTTGGACAAAGGGGCACACTTGTGCTCAAATCTTTATTTGAAGCTTAATAATGCTTGGTATCAAATTTAGCTTAAATAACATGGACACTTGGTTAATCAAAGCTCATAAAAAGGTTCTACTATAATCATTAAATCTAATATGAACTATCATTGAAGTTTTTTTATTTGTTTAAGAATTTATTGCAAAAACCAACAAAATGTTTTGTTACATTAGGTCTTTATGAATTAAACTTATTTCTATCCAAGTTTATTCAATTTTTTTTATTTACTTTCATTTATTATATTTATGTATGGATTAAACAAGTTAGTTTGAGGGAGTAACTGAATTGCAGAATCAGGTCATGAACATATTTATAAAATTATTTTTTAAAATGTCTTCATTGGAACACATGTTTTATGGAATATTTAGAAAATAAACCTGCTTTGTTTTAAATAAAAGAAAATTACTAATAGTTAACAAATTTAGGAAGTTATTTATTTTTCAATATTATATCAAATTATGTGTGTAACTGATTAAAATTTTCTTCTTACTTTTCTTCATTAGAACTTTTCTTGCATTGTTGGTCCAAATGGAAGTGGTAAGTCTAATGTTATAGATGCCCTGCTCTTTGTATTTGGTTATCGGGCACAGAAAATTCGCTCTAAGAAAGTAAGTGTTCTCATTCACAAGAGTCACAAGTTTCCAGATTTGGACAGCTGCAGCGTCACTGTGAAATTTGCTACTATCAAAGAAGAGGTAAGTTGAGTTGCCTTTTCCCTTCAGTGTTAAAATATTTATTTTAGAGAACATTTTAAGGGGAGTTGGAACAAACAATAGGGTATTGATTTGAGATTTGGATATCTATTTTATGATCTCTGACACACTTCATTTTTTGTTTCAACTCGTATTAGAAGTTTTAAAAATATAGAGATACCAATAATAAACTCAAATTTTGAACTTTAAGCTCGATTTTCTCAAAATGAACATTTTCTATCTCCGAGGTGCCTTTCCTAAGAAACTACTTTAACCTAGTAAATAAAAATTTCCCAACATGTTCTTCAAGCATCAGACTACACTAAAGTGATAATTTTGTAATAGTGTGATACTTTTTTTTTCAAAATTTTAAGTTCAACAGCAGAATAATTGGAATTTTCTAGGTATTTCTATATGAATACTTTTTTTTTATGTACAATTTATATATAACACTAAATCCTTATTTCAGTTTTTTTTAAATGTCTGTTGTTTTACAAAAATTCTTCTAATTAGTATCTTTAGAGTCAGTATCATTCTGAAAAAAGTACATAGAAATTAGAAAATACATATTGTGTGTGTGATTTAATTGTTTCTCTGCAGAAAAAAAATCCAATTGCAGAGAAAAAATAAAATCCAAAAAATGCAAAAAACATACACAAATACAGTTAGATAAGATGTAAAGCAAAACACTTCATTGGAGTAGATTATTTATTGAATTGAAATCATTAAAAATATTCCAAACTTGGGGAAAAATTATAGTTTAAAAAATCTATTTGTAGCACAATTGTTACAAGCATTCTTTTTTAAAAGGTTTAACAAAAAATAATTTACAGTTTCTGGTGATGTACTTGAGGACATTAATACTAGAAAGATGGGAAGTTGCCTTATATCTGAAAGATAGAAGGGGCCAAGTTGGCACCTGGCTCTAATTGAGCATTAGATTATATTATACAGCTTATTTTAGGTTTCAAATGATAGATACTAATAGAATATATACTAATATTCAAATTGAAGACTTATTGCACTGACTTGCTTTTTATATAATTTTATTTGGTTAATTCGTTGAAGAAATCAGTACATTTTACTTCTTGATGCGCATTTCCAGCAAACTGTCTTTTTGCAATTTGCACAGGTATTTTTTTGTGATTTCCCATGCACAATCTCTGCACTCTGCATTTCAATTTTCTATTGATGTCTTATAAACTACTTAAGACAAAATCTGAGTATTTGCTGCATTAATTTTAAATGCCACATATGGAGTATGAAGCTCTTCACAAAGCTGCAGGATGAAATTTCTCCTGCTAAGTTTCTGCTTTCCCGTCACTTCTTCATACAAAACTGAAGCATTTACTGCATACATGTCTAAAATATAAAAATATACTTGCATAGGTCAGCGACGATATTCCGAATTTGTAGTCTATAGGTGTACCATTTGGTCTACCATGTCGATGCCATACTCAGTCTGGTTACAAAAATATAGTTTCTTGTGGCTTCTCATTATTACCGATGGTAACATTAGGGGAAGAGTACTTAATAACAGAATATTTTTTTCATCTTTCCCAGATAAGCAGTAAGTGTTATATCTGAGCCTTTTCTGAACAATATCATGGAATGAAGAGGTTTTCCCAACTTTGCTGTTGGTTGGTGCCTCTGATTTTTCTCGGTGTTCCTACGAGGCTTGCGAATTTTGATTTCAATTGTTCACAGTTTTAAGGATATAAAATAATTATTTGTGGTTATGTTTCTCCCTTTTCCATCACTCCTAAATCACATTCATTGTGTTACTAATCTTTGCTCACAGCTTGGAAGGGCTTTTAATACTCATTAAACAGGATGTAGAGGGGGAAAACAAAATAACACTACTTTCAATGTCGTTACAAGGTAATTATAGGCATCAATCAGGAAAAGTTTCGTGCTATCACTGAAATGCGATAGGGGCATTTTGGCCCCTTCCTGTCTTTCTAGGTATACTGTTCATTATATTCACTTTTATGACAACTAGGCCAAAGTGATTAACTATACATTAAGTATGAGCTAAATAATTAAAAGAAATTAAATGTCTCAACTTATTCAATCCATGGGCAAGGTGGGAAAGAATGCGAGGGACCAAAGAGGCTCCTTCTGTCTTTCTAGTGTTAAAATCAGTTCAAGAAACTAAAAAGGGCAAATCAATTTTGTTGTATAGGAAGTTGTAAAGAAATTTTGTTATGGGCTTCAAAGTAATGGAACTGAAATGATTTCGTATTTCAGAGGAATATACACCTGAAGATAAATTAACATTAGGTATTGGACTTAGGGATTTAAAAAGTTATAAAACTTTTAAGTAAAATGATAGTAATGTAGGATTTCATTGTTAAAAAGATTAGTTTACATGCATTTGGAATAATTGTATTTGACAATGGCAGCTCGTAGTTGGAAAAATAGGGGAAGGCCTCTCTGGAATCACTCCTCCCCTGAAATTAAATCCTGGCTATGCCAGTGATATGAAAAGATAGCAGTTCCGAAAATTAGTTAATGAGGATTTACTTATTTTCTGTAAATTAAACCAATTCTGTCTGATATGTCATCGTAAAATGGCTGTTTCTTCATAAGTGACACTAATACGTCTTTTTGAATAGAAATATTTGCTAAAGAAGAAAGTCTCGCTTACGAAATAGTATTTCTTGAGTAAGTTTTTGTTCTCTTAAGGCAAGAAAAACTCCTTTCCACTGATACACTTGCAGATGGAATTGTTAAGACGAGAGAAAACAAATTATAAGCTTCTGGTGAAAATTTCTTTATCATAAAGCATTCGAAGAAGTTCTTGCGTCAATATATTCCCCTGAATTTTCCATTGGCATATATAAGACATAGTTCATTTTAAAGGAACTGATTTTTTAAATACATCGCCGTAAAACTTGAAGATTTTCAAGTGCCTGAGATGGAAAATGTAAATTAAATTGTTTGAATTTCGTTGTATCAGCAAATTGAAGTTTTTCACAATCTTGAAATCTTGTGTTTATTTCCATAAGAATGGTCTAAAATTTCAAAATATAGCTGTTTATAATTTTGAGAAATTATTTCTTGTGAAAGTACGGCATATTCCCGTTTAGATTGGACTATGTGATTTTACACATGTTTTCAAACAGTGTTTCAAAAACATCGTCCCTTTTATGGCTCAATAGCTCATGAATGTATTTTATTTGAGATATACAATATAGTTTAAATCTAGTGATTTTTCTGGAGAATTTTGAATAATATATAAGTAAGGCCAAACATTTTGCTGAATATTGCTGCCAAAAATGTAAATTCAAAATCGTTCATATCATTTAAAAATCCCTTTGCAAGTTGAATTGTTGTTTTGTCTGAATGTTCACTGTTTGTCATAAATTCGAATATTTCTTTTAATTTATCCCAATCTTCAACAATCACATTCACTAATTTCGCATTGGAGGACCATCAAGTTTGTGTTATGGTTGGTATGCGTCTTGCATGGAATTTGATGTAAGAGCAAAAGATTGCTTCGCCGAGTGATGAAAAAACGAAGGAATGTCGCTGAGACTTGCAAAGAAAAATTCGACACTTAGAAATTTTAGAAAGGCTTTGCTGCAATACAAGATTGAAACGATGTGCTAGACAATGGACAAAAACGGCTTGAGAAGCTTTATCCTTGACTTTTTTCTGGAGTCCATTCAAGTGTCCAGACATTACACTGGCCCCATCGTAACATTGTCCTATTAATTTGTGTGGATAATCAAACGGATCTAAAATTTTGTCCAACATTTTGTATAGCATTTCTGACGTTGTCTTCACTCACATCATGGAACTCAAAAATCACTCAACTTATACACTTTCACAATTCACAAATCTTAAGCACTTTGAAGTTTGATTTATATCAGTGGTGTCGTCTACTTGAATAGGAAAGAATTTAGTCCTGTTTATTTCATCTTTGACTTGATTGTTTATATAACCGGGAATACATTAAATCATTTCATTTTGAATAGTTTTGGAGTCACCAATGAAGACGTTTTTAATCTTTTGTAATGATTTTGAATTTCTAAAAGACTTTTTGATATCAACAATCCTAGTAATTCCTTGAAATTTACGCGATTTATGGAGTCACTGCTTTCATCATGGCCCCGGAATGCCATTTGTTTGCTCAAATATATTACTGCATCAATCACTGTTTGTAGAAACAGTCCATTCAAACGAACGTTTTCATTGAAATGACTTTAAAAAGCCTAGCATTCTCCCTCAGGGCATCGGCAATCGTGTTCTGATTTAAAAAAATTTCTTAGCATTAATTCACACTTCAGACGTTCCGCAGAATCATTGTACCTATGGAGTGCTCATGTTATATTTAATAAATCTGTGAATCCGTCTTTATCCCAAACAGAATGTTTATTACTGAAAAGCAAGCACAACCAACAAAATAATCTTTTTAAGGTTAAACTACTACATAGCCATTTATACAACACTCTTGAAAACTAATATTGTGCGACATACCGCTCTTTTTAATTTCTTTTTGGCCATAGTCGTCAATAAATCCGTTGGACATGCTTGACGTAATAAGTCCCTTTTGTCTTCATCTTTCCACTGGCTAAATGGCCAGTAAATTACACACACTATCATTAATTCGATCCATTCCGCTGAAAAATCTAAAACAAAATGGTCAATAAAAGCAATGCTCTATTTCATGTAATATTCGGCAGTTTTGGCTAGACTTTTTGGCACTAAAGCTCCCTCTATTAGTTTTCTGTATTCACTGCTTGCAACGGGAAATGAGGGACATCTATTTTTGGATTTCAACTGGCAACCCTATAGAGGAAGGGTAATCGCGGTTTCTAGCTTTTGCCTTCCTTCGGAACTGACAGTCAATACATTTCAGCTGCTAAATGGCTGTGTTGTCATAGCAATCATCTGGCTTATTGAATATGCGCAGCTATTTTTCAGCAAAAACTTCTGTGCTAAGCTTTCATTGTCTACAGTCGTAAGCATTGTAAGATATTTTCTGTGTATTGAATAACGCGCTCTGTGAAGTTAAATTTGTTCATATTTGTAAGTACTTTAGTAATTTATAAATCGTAAAAGAAAAAAAGAGAAATTTTACGTAGAAATATTCAAAATGTATATATATGAAATACTGAAAAAAAGACTAATTTGAAAAAGGAATTTGATGAAAAATGTTGGGGAAGCGGCACTTCCCTTCCCCTGAAAAGCAGCCACTGGTATTTGAGTGTTTATATAAATTGGACTTGCGCATTTCATTATTGAAGGTTAGCAACTAAACAAAAATATACTCTGACAAGGGTACATAGAGTATATATTCGTTTAGTTGCTATCATGAGTGCTGCGGGCTGAGATTGTGAAGAAAGCGAGTCACATGTATGAGTTTGAAGGAGGAAGGTGTTGAATGAACAAGGAACTGACAATGATCCATTTTTAGAGGGAATTGTTTATTAAAAATCAATGCGACATGCTATATATTTTCGTTAACTAGACTTGTAGTCAGGAAATTGTAGAAATCCTCATGATATCTCCCAAATTCTAATTTTTTTAAATTAGCCCTCAACTGTTTTCTCAGACATAATATAATGTCCTGTAATAGTCTTAGTTATCTAAATATGTATATAATTAAAAATATGTTTCTCTAGTCTAATTTAGTGTTAATAGATGTAAGACCATCACAAGCTAGATGGACCCAAGGGCCATAAGTTTTGCTCCCTTTTTCTATTCCTTGAGGCATAAATACTCAAATCAACCACCCATGCTCCATGAGATAAGCAATATGTTATGTTTGGAGCACATTTTTCATTATGTTAAAGTTGATTCATTTTTTTATTAATCACCATAAATTATATTTATGCATGGATATTAAATATATTATTATATCTGCCAGCTTTCTTCTAGAAAAACAATAGCCCATTGTATTATTCGGTGTGACATTAATTAAAATACCTACTTGAAATACCATCTTCTGGAAAAATACTTGATGTTCCTGATTTATTTTGTTTTGAGGAAAATTTTCAATTGACAAGCCGTATCTACCTTGAGGAAAAACATGAAAACCATTAATTGCTAGATTGTTGTAAAAAATTTTGACACTAATTTTCTAGGAAACCTTCATATACACTTAAACACCCAAGAAAAAGTTTAATTGCTCATTTTGTGTAAAATATTGCCAAATCAGTTTTACCAATTTCCAACTGTCGCCAAGCATATAACAGTAGTAGAGTAGGGTTACTTTTTCTGTTTTGAATTGTTTTCATAAAGCCAAATTTGGCGTAATTATTGCTAATATTTGTTGAAAACGTCACTGATATGGCACTTATAATAATTTTTTATTTCAAAAACTATTTTTAGGCATCTTATATTTCTGACAATTTAAAGTTGGATAAAAATCTTTTATTTTGTTCGAGGTTGGCAGGTATGATATACTTAAATAAGTATATTTGAAGAAGCCAAGTCACAGGTTTTAATTGTGTATTACTAAGTTAAAATACTATTGAGAAATAAATTGAATTATTTTACACCACCCCATGTACAGGTGTAACATTGTACTGTTCCTAAAAATTTAGTTACATTGTTTCTGAATCAATTATACTAATATGATTACAATAAACTTACACATATTAATTTGATTTTTCTAGGGTAAAAACTATTCTGTTCTACCTGATTCAAATTTCTATGTCACTAGAACTGGTTATAAGGACAATAGTTCAACGTATGAAATTAATGGAAGACGAGCACAGTATAAAGATGTAGGCGCTCTACTTAGGAAGTATGGCATAGATTTAGATTACAATCGATTCATGATTTTACAGGTGAGATTCATCTGGTACTAGTTAATGCTGATGCTTTAATGTTTCATTCATTTTAAAATTGTGCCTTTTTTAATTTATTCTTAGAGAATTTTATATGCCATGAATTTCAACAGCTGCTACCTTTTTCATTTTCCCTTGCTTTTCAGTATGCTTGTAAAAGGAAATAAATGAAAAAGTGACTATTTAATTTTTAGGGTGAAATTGAATTGATTTCAATGATGAAACCTAAAGCTCCCAATGAACACGATTCAGGTATGCTAGAATACATAGAAGATATAATAGGTTCAAACCGTTTCATTAAACCTATTCAGCATTTTCATTCCAAAGTTGAGAAAGTAAACGAGACAAGGATGGAAAAGGTGAGTTTTTTTATTTACTCTCTTTGTATGAGGATATGTATGTAGGTGTCTAGGGTGTGATGAAGATGTGAAGCTGGAGGACACAGGGATAAGAACTAACACAACATTTAATTATTCTAAAATTTAGGTATAGATGAGGTTACATGGATCATAGCACAGCCTACATGCTAACACATGTATGAGTTGTATGAACAGTACTCCATTTTTTTAGTCACTGTCATAACTCCAACTCTAACTGAGTTAGGAAAAATAAAGTTACAGTTCTACTCTGTGCACTGGGCACGACCTCTGATATGGGGATGAATTCTACAACTTGGTCATTCCTGAAACCCATTCCGTCCTTGGAATCTCACCAAAAGTGCATATCATCTAAAAAAGTGAAAAAAATAAAGATATACAATAAAAAGAACATTTTGTACTGAAGACTGGATCTAGCACATTTCAATAGTCCAAGGCTTCATGTGACTGGCAACAGTCGATGTGAGACCTGGTCCTTCATGATGGCCAACTTTCTTCACATACCACCGGTCATTCGCTCTGCTTGCTTTCACACGATAGGGTCCGAAGAACTTTGGACGAAGCTTCAGGCCAGATCCAAACTGAGTTCTTTGGATGGCCACCAGGTCACCTATCTTGTAACAATGAGGTTTTTCTTTTCCGATTGAAGCTCCTGCTATTCTGTTGTATTTTCAGTATATTTTGCTTTGCTTCATCTCGTAATTTTCCATGATTCTCCATCATTGAGGTGATGTGCTCCTCGAGCAGTTGCAAATTCCTTGAGTCATCCAGACTCTTCACCTTCACGCTTATAAGCAACTTGAATGGAGACCATTTGGTACTTCTGCTCGTAGTGCTGTTGATGGCTCTCTGGATTGCATCTACATGCTTGTACCACTTCGTTGGGCAGTCAATGGACAGCTTTGCCAATACAGGGATCAGTGTCCTATGCATTCTCTCAACCTGACCATTTCCTCTTGGAATTCCGATGGTTATTATGACATGCTCTGTTTTCTTTTGTGCAATACTTTTCAAATTCCTTGGAAGTGAATGCAGCACTTCTATCGGAGATTATTCTTAACAGATTTCCAAATGTAGCTTGTGGCTGTTTTAACTTCTGTAACACTTCCTGAGCTGATGTTGATTTCACTGGATACAGCCACACAAATTTTGAAAAAGAATCAACAACCATGAAAATGTGACTAGTGTGTGTTCGTAGAAAGAAACAGACAAATAAAATCAATGAAAAGTACTCAAAGAGCTATTTTCCTTTGGTATTGGATTCAAGAGTCCTGCTTTTCCTTGCTTTTTGTTCACTAGTATACACTCAGTTGAATACATTTTCTACACACTTCCTAATATTAGGGAGATAAAAATCTTGTTTCACGATATTTTAACTGCAAAATTACCTCGAAGATTCACTTCTCTGTCTCGGTTTGCATAGAATTTGGGACCACAAGTGCATTCTTGTCATTAATAATTTTGTACAAAACGGCGTTTTTCAAGATAAACTCACTTTCTTTACTTACTTCTAACAGTTTTTGATTGTGGACATTCATCTTTCAATTGTAATCTGGCAATTTTTTGAGTTACGTCATCACGTTAAACGAATATAATGGAATTCCTACTGAATGCATTAATGTGTCTCATTTGACTACCTGGGCGATGTTTTATCTCATAGTCAAAATCTTGTAGGAAGAGGGCACATCTAGCGATTTTGAGAGTCAAATCCCTTTTATCCATGGTTTTCTGAAACCCAGAACAGTCTAGATTTGAAATCTAGATCCCATCCCATTATTATTTTTTCCCCAGTGGAATAAGAATTTGATTGTTCAAGGTCGAAGCTCAGTTTGGGAAATAAAAAAGAATCAGTTACATTTTTGTTTTTCTTTCAGAAAGAATCATTCGGATTTTCAGTTCTTGACTGTGTTTTAGCGATGACATGACTTATCTCACGAGAAGTGACCATCTGAAAGTGCACAGGCACATTCAGGCGGGATTATGCAATTGACTGCTAATTTCTCGCAAATCTCACTTTCGAATTGTAATGATACACTAGCTTCACTAAATGAAAATTGTAAAATTGCCAAGTCAGCTTTTACCTTGTCTCGCAAAAGGCCCTTGTCAGCACAACTTGCCAAACAGTGGGTTTATTCGGGAAGAGTTTTTTGTTTATGCAAATGTTTTTACTTCTGAAATCAGACACTGCAGTAATTTTTTTGCCATCAATGAAAAGTCTGAAGCACTATAACTCGTTGAATGGCCTGTTTATCCCAACACTAGAAACTAAATATTCATTTCGTTTTTCATTCTTGTTACTTTTTTCTGCTTTGTTAAAATGTTCTGGGGGTTTACCCAACCGTTTTGGACAATCTTTTGCCCAGTGCAAATCTTCAAATACATAACGAGGTATTTGATGTATTTTAAGAATGAGAATTTCCAAAATGTTTGTTAAGTTTTCTATTCAGGTTATTTGGAAACCTCTTTGTTTCTTTCACAGGAAACCGCCTAATTTTGTTTACCTGTTTCAGAGTGTTTAATGTTTAATATTTCTAATAATACGATTGAAATGAATTCGTTTGTCCTTAAGGTTTGAAATTTTGTTTGGTTTAACTGGCTATTAGTGTAACCCGAATGATTAAATGAATGAGTTAACATTATTTGAATATACATTTTCATGGGATTGGAATTTAATTTATATTATCAGTAATTCTTAGTGAGTTCGTCTTAATGAGGTTTGACTGTTAATTAGTTTTAATTTTTAGGGACCTGGGAATATAGGGATAATATAATTCAGTTTTAATGAAAAATAGTTATTTCTATCTAATGGAAAAAGTATAAAATATTTTTGTTAGTGAATTAATTTTTCAAAAATCTATTTTTGAATGCAAATTAGTTTAAGAATTTCGCTTAGTATTTTATGTTACATAAAGCAAGAAAAACTTAAGCTCACAATCAATTTACCCATGAAGCATCAATAATCCGAATTTGTGAATGTTCGGATTTTACTTCCCAAAATGTTTTTTTTCTTAAGTTAATTAATCTTAGCTGTGTTTGAGTGTTGTATGAATATTTAAATTTTTTTAGGTATTTTCTATAAATTTTCTATAAAAGAAATCACAAACTTTTGAGAAAAGATAAAGTTTGGGTATCTTAAAATCAACTTTTCAGAACCTTATTGTTTAAAATAAGATATCGATTTGTCTTTCACACAATTTATATTAGAGATATGAATAAAAATGTCCATAAAATCTTTTATTGTTTCATTTGGTTTCTATACCTAATCTTGTTGCATTACCAGGATTTTAGTTCTTTAACTGATTTTTAAGTTCAAATAACTAATTGTGAATGAATATTAAATGACTGAAATTAAGAACTACCCCTTGTTCTACAAGGGGTTCATTACTAAGAAGAGCTTTTCCTCATTCTTTCCTACTTTATCAATAATTAATTTGTATTGTTTAATGTTATCAGAGTGTGGATTTTGGTGACATGTCATCTTTTGTTAGCTCTTTGTAGGCAATGCCTGTGTAGATAGCAATTCCATTTGCAATCCCCTTATTCTAGATATGAGTTATTAGGTTACTTTTGTATCATTTTTGGTATTTTTAATTTCTAGGACTTTTTCACTCGCTTTTCAAGTTTTAGTATTATCTTGATTGTAATAAAAATTTTTGAAATAGGTCCACAAGTGTCAGGGCTGCCACAGGTGACTAAAAGGCCACTTTTCCTGCTATTTTTGCCTCAGTTCCTTTAAGGCAAAATCATCTCAAAAGCTCCAAGTTTCAAAATTTTAGCGACTTTTTGAAAATTCACCAAAGGTCAACAAAATTGAGATCCTTGTTTTAGCTAGTAGAGGAAGAAAAAATAATTTTGGGATTTTTCTTTAGAGAAAATTTTTCAAGGGACACTGATTTCAAAGCTTTGGCTTCTACTTGTACAATTATTAAAAGTAAAACATTGGCATCTGGTTGCTAAATTGTCATGAAAACTTTATTAAGAAAATAAATTTTTAATTATTAAATTTAAATATCTTGGTGAGGTCTTCACATATCTTATACTTAATTTGCACATTTTGTGTTTTAGCCGATTCATTTGGTATCTGAGCAAAATTGCTACCAAAATAGGGTTTAATTGGCTCTGGTGCCCTGAAGTAGCAATCTTTCATCCATGGTTTCGTTTTTACTATAAAACACATTATAAATACTCATCTGCCAGCTTCTAATGCCAAAAAGCATTCTATGATCTACCCTTATGTGCAAAATAAAACCTTTTTATAACTTTCTATTGATGGATGGATACCGTATAGAGTGATGGCCCGAAGGGGAAAGAAAATGAACGATCACATTTTACTTTTAGATTTTGGCAGTGTTAATCACAACTGTTAATAAAATAATTCCAAAATTTAAACCATTTTGCAGTGTTTCCAAAACTGACCTATAGGTCTGTATACTTGGACAAAGAATACTAATAATATGAAAATATCAGAAAAAATTATAAAATTATGAAAATTTTGTTTAGATTGTTTGTTAGCTTATTGCCACACTTCTGGACAATAAGCATATTATATTACGTTTACAGAGAACTGCAGAAACAAAAGCCGACAATTTGTAATTGATATTTTCCTAATTGAAAGTATTTAAAAAATTATAAGTAACTTTTTCACATTTTTATTTCAATGAAATACAGGTCCTGGTTTTAAGTTTATTTTAGCTTATATTATACTTACATTGTTACTTTTCAGCTAAACCAGTTTAAAGTTGTGGAGAAGGAACGGGCAGAAGCTGAAAAGCCTCGGAACAAGGCTTTAGAATACTTGCGGATAGCAAATAAAGTGATTTTAGCAGAGAATTCAGTAATCCAGGCTCAAATGTGAGTACATCCTTTTTATTGTATTCTTTGAGTCATTTTCACTGTAACTTTAAACTAACACACTCTTACTTTTATAATTTTATTAATGTCCCAATTTTGATTTGTTACCAGAAACTTTTATAAGAAATTAAATTCCTCGAAATGTAGGCTGTTTCTTTCAGTTTTTATGCAAATTATACCTTTTTACAAAACATTAATAAATTTTTCTTGAGAAATTGTCTTTCTGTGAAGTTTTCACATAACCCTCCAAGAGGTTTTGGCGAGATATCTCGTCCATCAAGATTTGACCAATTTTGCTATTAAAGAGATAGCTCATCATCAAGGTATTGCCAATTTTTTTATGATGATGAGATCACAAGATCTGGTGTTTTCTTCTGAGATATATCCATCATGATCTGGTCAGGTTTGCTGCTATCAATGAGATACCTCATTGAGACCCACCTGGAAGTTTAATAAACTATCTATTATCCCTCCTTTATCAGAGATGTGATTGCATTTTCTCATATTTTTTAATAGTCAGAAATAGTAGAAATAATGCAAAAGCAGATCATATGGAATGTTTTATTTTAGTAAATGCTAAATAAAACTTGGGATACTAAAGTTAGGCCAGTCACAGATCCGCTGTTGAAAATGTGTAGGGCGTACGTCCATCAATCATTATTCCTCCCCATACCATCACACCTGCACTGCCGAAACAGTCACGTTCCATAATGTTCAAAGGAAGATTTCGCTTTCCTGACTCCCTCCAGATGTAAACACGTTTAGAATCAGATGTTAAACTAAACTTCGACTCATCAGTAAAGAGAACATGGGTCCATTGTTATTCACTCCAGTTCTGATGTTCTTTGCACCTATTAAAGCGATCCCTCTTTTGTTGTGAAGACAGTGAAACACATACCCTTGGCTTTCTGGCATAAAGGCCTTTTTCATTAAACCTTCTATATACACTTTACCGTGATACAACAGTTCCAGTGGTGGCTGCAACCTCTGAACTAAACTGCTGAGCAGTAGACTTCCTGATATGAAGGGCAGTTATTGCCAGATATCGATCTTGAGGAGCAGTTATTCGTTTACGATCTTGTAAAGGCCTCCTTAGAACAGTTTCAGAGTTCTGAAATTGTTTCAATAGTGTAGAGACTGTCTGTCTTGAATTTTCACACATCTCACTGCTTCCATGATTGTCTGCCCTGCTTCTAAATGGCCGATAATTCGCCACTTCACAGATTCAAATGATACTTCGTAGCCATAACAAATCGTTTTAAGTCCTTACACACTGAAATCAAATGCTGTATTGCAGAAATTCACTCAGATATTCACTTAGCGCAAAGCGCTTTATTCACCGTTGGATGACGTAATGCCTTGATTTGCATATCAGAAACCGTTTGATCACTTTTGATTGGATATTGCTAATTAGGCTTGTCTTTCACACATTCCCTACAAAAATACATCGATTGTATATTTCATGGAATATCATTATTTTTGGGTATGTAAAGATAAATTTGGACATGAGTGTACATCAATTATTCTGCCCCAAAGCCATTTGTGTGTAGGCAGATTGTCCTCAACCAATTAGTACTAAATCTCCTGCCTTCACATTGTTCTTTTGAAATCTCCATTTATTACGCTGCTGTAGTTCACTTAAATAGTTGCTATGCCACTTTTTCCAAATTATTCTAATTTTGTTATTCTCTGCCATTGCTTAAGCTTTACGTTTAAATTTGTTAAGGTCTATGTATACCCTAGAACTTTATTAAAATTTTGACTTTAAAAATCCAGTTTTTTCACAATAGTTAATTGGTTTGTGCTTAAACTCATTTTAGTGTGAAAAATTCTGATTAAATTACTCATTAATTATCTAATTTAGATATAATGAGCTAATTAGCATGTTTTTGAAGTGATATCTCAAATTCTAATGTGTTTCGAAAGACAATTCCTGTTGTAAATTATTCCTAATATTCTTCATGTTTTGACCCTCCATTAAGTTGCTAGAGAAATTTTTTTTTAAATTTTTTTCACAAAGGAAGTCTAAAAAATCGATTTTTTTCAGGAATTTTAACATTTAAAAATCAACTAAAAATTCATTTCTTAACCAATGACTTCAACTGAGGGTCAAAACATCCACTATATTATATAGATTATAATGACACAAAAGTAATTACAATACAGGTAATCCCTGTATAACATGGCACTTCTATAGCACGGATTCACTCTAACACGGTTCGATAATTGGGAACATCCCCGTATAACACGGTGCTTTTATGGAATGATTGGAACAACGATGCGAAAAGGACGGCATTATGAAAGTTTAATTTAAACGGTGTAACATGGGAATATCCTAAGAACTACACACGTGGATATTATCTCGACATAAATTAAATAGAAAGTAACTTGGCTTAGAAGAGACATGGCGTCTCTCGGGGATCCTCACTAGTCATCAAAAAGAAAAAATGGCAAGAACGCTTAACGCGTTTCTTCTCACAAAACTGCAAAGTCGTTGGACTGAGGCGGTGAAAAAAAAGAGCGTGTTCTTCCTCTCCACACTTTTTATCAGTTTTTCAGGGGGTCGCAAATCAGGGGTCTTGTCAATCAAGGAAACTGGACTTCCTGATTCGCTGTTTTTAAACTAGCTCATCTATAATTTGATAGACAGATACACATGACATGGCATGACGTAACTTTCTGGAAGATTCTTAGCATAATTAATGATCGTCACTGGAGCGAGGGAGAAAACGGACTGAATTGAGAAATAAAGGACTTAAAAAATAAATGGCATCACTGATCTCGTGGCTGTCACTCAGAGGATGAGGATATCTTGCCAAAAAGAAAACACCCTCGGTTAATAGTACTTAGTGATGACGAAGAAAACATTGTTTAATTCATATTAATATGTATTACTTAAGAAAATTTTTAATTATGAAAATATAATAGCGTGTTTTTTAATTTTTGGAACCTAACCCCCCTTTTCGTACTAGTTCTTTGTTTCGTATAACACGGATTCGCATAACACAGCAATTTTTTGGAACATAACTCCCGTGTTATACGGGGGTTACCTGTAGTTCAATTCCTTGTTGAGTTATTACTGTTCGAAAGAAGCATCCTATTGCAAAAACAGTTCTTCAGAAATCGAATTTAAAGTTTTAGAAACGTGTTTGTCTATGGTGACCATACCTAACCCAAACCCTTGTAACTTGAAGACTATTTTGAATATTTACAAGATCTTGGTACCGTTTGAAAGCTAAGGGATTGGACAATATTTTGAATTATTAAAAAATAGATTGATATTTTGGTCAATTTTCGTGATTTTTAGTGTATACATACACCTTAAGTCAGGCTCAACTATAGAATTTATTGACCTTCCAATCAAAAAATGGGCAGGAGTCAATACTCCAAAATCGACTTCATTATCAGACAAGGGACTTAAAGGTCTAGAATTTACAATTCCTTCTCTTTGGATAATTACAGTTAAAAATTCTTCATAATTTTGCTCCACATACAACTCTTTTGAAACAATGTTTAAAGGACTTTACTGCTGCTTCCCATAAACCACTAAAGGAAAGCGCTCTGGGTTGAATGAATTTCCATTCAATCCCTTCGGCAGATAAATAACCTGCTGAATTCTCATCAGAGTTTTAAACCAGTTTAAAAAGTCACACTCTCGGCCTAATTGCTGTGGTTTATAAAATGATTCCCCTTGCTTCACTTCAATATGCATCATTAACTCACAATCAAGATAACTAAATATTTTATCTGACACAATTAACTCACTCACATATTTGAAATCAGTCTCATTTCGTATTTGGCAGTAATACTCAAAAGCTGCACTTAATCGAGATGCAAATTGTACATAACTTTTGGACGCTAATTTTTGTGCCAAATAAAAATCATTTAAGCACTCTTGCACTGTTGGTCAGAACTCTTTTAAAACAATAGATTTTGATTTTTCATAACTACCTAAATCCTCCTCAGTTATGCACACCATTAAATTGTTTGCTTTTTCTCCTAGTATATTTGAAAGAATTTCGGGTTTTAACTCCTCAGGAACATTTTTATTTCTAAAGGCTTTGTCTAAAGATTGAAAAAAGAAGTTAATTGACTGCTTTTGATAGTACAGGAATAGTTAATGTTTTTACACTTTTAATTAAATTTTCTAAACTATTATTTGGAGATCTCGGCTCTAAAATTTCTGTTCGGGACATGTTAAGTGACGACTCCTTTCTCAAATTTACAATCTCACACTCTTTCCAGTTGTGTAAGTTTAATCTTTTCTAACTCTAGTTTTGTTTCACGTTAGGATTTTTCTCTCTCCAAATTTGCTTTCTTTTCCTCTAACACTTAATCAATAACATTTTGCACTGATTCTGGTTCATTTTAAAATAGATCACTTTTCTCAATTAACTCTTTTAGACCTTCACACCTTCTGGAACTGTTAACCCTAATTCTTTGTGACAAGCCTCAGCTCATCTCTTTTCAATTTAGCAATAATAGACATTGCTACTACAATAACATCAGAAAATCTGAAAAAACAAAACTGATTACACCTTAGCAATACACAATGACTTATAGCTATAACTTCAAACCACATACTGCACAATGAAACATCCCTATATACAAAACCGAAACTACTCAATTTAAGCAAAACAATACTTAAAGACACTAATTACTCCAAATTACTCAACACTACTCAATTTAAGCAACACTACACTAATTAATCCAAATTACTTAACATACTCAATGTAAACTAAACAACACTAAAAGACACTAATTACTCCAAACTACTCAACACATACTCAATTTAAGCAAAATACTAAGACACTAATTACTCAATACATACTAAGAATGAAATCAACTCACCACTACTGCCCAATCTCAACAGACATACTTATATCCATTGGCATTTCGCATTCACCGATCTCCCACGAAACCAAAGTATAGTCACTGAACACTACAATCCAGGACAATACAACACAATTCACTGTTTGTAGACACAACGGCACACTAATAAACATTGCTCAACAACTCCTACTTGCGACAGACCATTGGTAAATGTAATTCACTTTAGACTGAGTGAAAGACGAACACTAACAAAACTCCACAATTTTTGTTCACATGACTAATTATAACATCACACAACACATGTTTCACAGACTGCACACATTGAACATGACACGAGGAATCTCATGCAGCACACAACCCCACAATCAGCCCCCACCACAATACTTTCCTGTTGGAGGATGACTAGACTCAAAAAATTTCATCAGAAAAGATGATGCAAGAGTCACTAAAAGTTAGCTCAAAAAAGATGGTGCTATAAGGAACATTTCAGAGTGTATAAGGAACATTTCAGAAGATGGGTAAACTTCAGTGTTGTTTCTATCACGTTACAATTCATGCAGGCGTAAACAGTATTAATAAGATGAATTGAGTAATAAGTAAATTTAATGATCAAGAATTTGTGAAGAAAAATATGTATTATAGCTCACAGTTTGTAAGGAAATTACTTTTAATTGTCACACTTCTCTTTATAGCTTTATCATGATGTTCCTTCTATTGTCATTCCTCTGATCATATGATTTCTCTGAAGTGATGGATACAATTGGTCTAACCTTCTGAAATTTTAAATTGCGTTTCAACTGTAGTTTAAATGAAACCAGGTTTGATTGAAGTTAATTGACAAAGTTTTACAAACTACATATTTTGTGTTTTAACTTCACTGTAAATATGTAAAATTCATAACAATTCTGTAACTACATTTTTTATTAATATGTGTAGATTTCAGGTTTGTTTTTTTCTAAGAGAAAATACTATTTATTTTCTGCTACAGAAATCCTATTTTGATTGCATGTTTAACAAGTTTCAAGAACTCCATTAAGTGCTGTATATAATTTTGATACAGAAGGTCAAATTCTGTTTATTAAGGTTTGAAATAGATATTTTTATTTTATATATGCTCTGCAAATGTTGTATTAGTTTAATTGACATTTAATTATAATGTCATTTCTCCTACAGTTAGTTTTTTTGCATTTTATAGACGGGATGCAAAAAAAGAGGAAGAAAAACTTGATGAAGATAAAGATATATTAACTAAAAAAATAGAAAACCTCACCAACTCTTTAAATGGATTGCAGTCTGAAAAAGATGTGAAAGAAATGGAGCTTCGAGACATTGCAAGGTTTGAGTTTGCAGTTAAAGATATCCTTTCCTGAAATGTCTTTAATCTTAATTATGTTTTATAATATGCTTAAACTTGTGCAAGATCCATTTTCAGCATTGTTAAAAGGTTTTGCATTCTGTCTGTTCCATGGATCATAGCATAAATTTAATACTTAGAGTTGACCATCTTTTTCCAACATTATTGATCATTAGTATTCTTTCCTACTTATATCTAGTGAGTTTGACAAACGGGCCAAAACTGTGGAGGAGTATAAGCAACAATTCATTAATTTGGAACGTGAAGATGCAGCATGCCGTGAAAATATAAAAAATAACAAAGACAAATGTAAAAAAATTATGAAAAGTTTGGAAACTGAAGAATCCAAGGTGTGTTGTGTTAATTTTGTGCATCTCAGTTTCTAGCATTTTTATAGTATGAAATTCTTATTTGATGATTTTTAGTTTTCCCATTGAGTTAAATTATTTTCCCAATTCCTTTGCAATTGATAAGTGCAATTGTAACTAAATAACGCTTGTGGGAGGAATGAACTGTATCCTAAGCAGTGTTCCCCAAACTGTAAATGTTTGACAGAAAATAATTCCTGTATGTGTATTCCATATTGAGTAACCCGAAGTAAAATCCTCGTCTTTTGGTGGTTTATTTACTTTAAAAGTCCTTCATAGAGTATATCTAGTACTGGTATTAACACATTTTTTATTAATGTAATCCATGATTGAATTGAATTAAGTTATGCCTTTTTACAGATTACAAATATTAAAAAGAAACCAGAAGTTTTGCAAGGTGAAATTGATGAATTGGTAGCAATGAGAGAAAAACTAACTGCTCAAAAGGTTATTGAAGAGGAGAAATTAACTGAGGTAAAATAATTTAATACATATTTAAGTACTCATTTATTTTAAAATTTAGTGTTTAATTGTGATTTACCAAGAGTTTTACTCTATCTGCACGATATTAAGTATGCAGATAGTACGCCGTAAGTAAGAGCCGTATCACAAATACGAATGGTTTCAGAACTTTATCCTGTTATAGATATAATATATAACTTGAACAATATTTAACTTTATCTGTTATTCAAATGCAGTCTTAACTAAAGGGGGTGATCAAATTAGCCACAGTGCAAAAGGTATTTTCTGATTTTGGAGCAAAAATGGATGATGGATGTATAACAAGTTGCAGAACCAACAGTGTTGTCAACTATTTATTTAAAATTTGTCAGTAAAAGCATGCCCTTTTAAAACAAGGTAATAATCCCGCCTATGTTTACTATAGAAGGAATATCTTCGCCAAATGCTTCTTGCAGAAAGATCAGTTGCTACAAAAGAAAAACGTTCTTTTAAAGAAAATCATGTTATTGGTATCTATTTGAAGTAAAATTTTACACAGGTTTGAAATCCGTTTTTTATCATTATATAATTAACACAAAGATAGAAATTTGGATTAGGGCAGTGGTCGGCAAACTGCAGCTCTTTAGCCACTTGAGTGCGTCTCTGCTACGAATCGATTTCGACTACGTGCTGGCGAGCGGGTGTCGGTCGTGTTGACATAGCGCAGGCGGGCGCGGGGTATGCGGCGCGGAGGAGGCACACGCGACTAACGTACAAGTTGAGCAAGAGCAAGCCAGTCACAGCTTGTGACTGGCGACGAGATTACCTATTCGGCGCATTAAGCTACTTGTATCTTTCAACCAGCTAGCTACAGATCTCATAAGTATTTTTGGTTTCAATTTAATAAGTTGTTATAACTTTGTTGCTGTTTTTATTATTATAAAACTAAACATATTTTAGATGCCACCTATTTGACATGGCTATAAAGAAGAGAAAAACGGAAGACGAAAACCGTAATTTTAAAGTTGAATGAACCGAATCGTTCGCGTTTATACAAATCTCAAATGGCTTTCCGACCTGTCTTATTTGTGAAGAAAAATTGGCGCATAACAAGAAATCAAATTTGGAGAGATTTTACAACTAGACACGCGTCATTTGGCAGTAAATATCCAGCCGATGATGCGAGGAAGAAAGCAGTTGAGGAACTTCAGAAGAGTCAAGAAAAATCAAGTTCTGTATTTAATTATTGGGTGCAATCTTCCAACAATGTTAATATTGCAAGCTTTATTGTTAGTCAAGAGATTGCTAAGAAAGGCAAACCATACACAGAACAGTAAATACATTAAAAGTTGTTTTATAAATGCATCCAAAGAAATATTCCGGAATTTTAAGAACAAGGCAGAAATTCTTAAAAAATTAGAGTTACCACTGTATGCTAAAACAGTAAAAGACAGAAGTCAAAATGTCTTCGAATATAACCAATCAGCAAATCGAAGATCTTAAATTGGTTTAAGCTTTATCAATAGCTGTTGACGAATCCTGTGACATAAATGACAGCCAAGTTTCATTTTTTGTTAGATTTATTTCGGCTACGGGTCCTAAAGAAGAACTTTTAGGATTATTGCCAATGAAAGGTCAAACACATGGCGAGGATATTGCAAATGCTGTCATTGAATGCATGGAGAAACATCATATTCTACTCAATAAAATTATTTCAATTTCAACAGATAGGGCAAAAAATATGACTGGAGTGAGAAAAGGTTTTGTTTCTATTTTGAAGGAAAAAATTAATCACGAGATACTTGTTTACCATTGCATCATTCATCAAGAAGCGCTTTGTGCGCTGACATTTCCAGAAGAAATTTGCAATGTTTTGGAATTGGTGATCAAGATTGTCAACACAATTGTAGCTAAAGCTCTTTATCATTGCCAATTTAAGGAATTTTTAGTTGAAATGGAGAGTGAATACACAGATCTGCTGCATAATAAGGTACGTTGACTTTCAAGAGGAAACATTTTAAAACGTTTTGCTTCCTTATTTGAAATTAAAACATTTCTCCTTGAGAAGGGTGCTGACTATCCTGAACTAACGGACGATCAGTGAATCCTAAAATTTTATTTCATGGTAGATGTTATGTCTTATCTAAATAATCTTAATCGTAAACTACAGGGGAAAGGAAACACATTTTTTTAGATGTTGGAAGAAGTTATTTCATTCGAAAAAAATTATCCCTTTTTGCTTAAGATTTTGAAAGATAAACATTAATTCCTTTTCCAAGCCTGCTGAAACATCGCCAAGAAAATAACTCGGTAATTGACATTTACTATTTCAAAACAACAATTTTAAATATGAATGAAGCTTTTCTACGGAGGTTTCAGGAATTCAGAAATAGCATAGCGACGTTAGCCTTTGTTAAAAAACCTCTCAGTGCTGATGTAACAGAATTGAATTTTTCTCTCTTTAATAGACATTGGCGCTTTTGAAATGCAATTACTGGAGTTAAAAAACAAAGAATTATGGAGCTCCAAATTTGAACGCCTTAATGTTGTTATGGAAAAATTGGAGAAAAATAAATGTGATCTTAGTTCACAGAAAAAGTGGTCTGCTTTCAAAGACCTGGAGAAGGAAGACATGATAATTTTCAACACCTGGAATAGTATTCCTGACTTATGATCAGTTAAAAAACTAGCATTTGCTGTTCTTTCACTCTTTGACTCTACATATTCATGCAAACAATCTTTTTCAAGCATGGACCTTATCAAAAGTAAAGTGAGAAATCATCTTATTGATGAGAACCTGGAATCCTGCTTGAAATTAGAAACAATGACATACAAACCTGACTTATCCAAACTTTTCAGGAAATGCAAGGTCATTGTTCACATGAAATGCGTGTTTTGTCATATTTTTATTTTAATGTAAAAAATATTTTTTGTTAATAAATAAGATTTTTATGATATCTGGTTTTATTTAATGTTAGTAGCTAGTTTAAACTGACTCCTAAAAACATGGTTCTTGAAAAGAAATTTGGCTCTCAAAAGATATCTTAATCGTTGTACTGCTGATCTTTGGCTCTTTTGACTAAAGAGTTTGCCGACCACTGGATTAGGGGAATAAAAAACATAATTTAATGCTTAGTGGAGACTGACACCTTGAAAAACTCTAGAGTGCTGTACACATGAAGCACTCGAAAATCCCTTATCCAACGCCATTGTAACGCTCCATGTGAACAGGGCCTTTGACTTCTCTTTATTCATGATATATAAAAGTGATTAAGTTTCTCATTTATCTACCAATTCACTTAATGATCTAGTCCTAGGAATGGAACTTGGTCGTTAAGTAAGGAGTGCCTGTATATTAAAAACAATTATTTAATTAACATTTACAAAAAGTGATGTGTCATTTTTTATATCAGCACCATTAAATTGTCTGGTGTTCCGTCTGTATGCAGCTGTACTGTTACATCTGGCTTGCTGCAAATATCTTTCTTGCTCACAGTCTAACTATGAATTGACACTTCAGGACAGTTTTCACCATCTACACCTGTTGTCACTGGTGGTTAAGACACCCTTGTATACATATATTTAAGTACTCATTTAAATCTGTTTTTTTTTTAAATCAAGTTTGTCTCAATACACATAATGTAATAAAATACAATAAATGAAAAATACACAAAAATGTAAATTATGTGTCCAAATTATTTATTTATTTTCAGGTAATGGGTTCTGTAAAAGATGAAATCAAAGAGTTCCAGGACGAGAAAGATTCCCTTGAATCTGAATTAATTGGTCTGAAACATGCAGTCAATGAAAAGAAATCTGAAGTATGAGTGGACAGTTAAAATTTTTTCTAAGCGTTTATTTGGATTTTGACATATTTTATCATGAATATTTAATTGTCATGGGCTATTGTGATGTGTTATGTTCTTAACTAGGTGAAAGATGGTATTAAATTGTTTTCTATTGTTAACTTGCTTAGTAAGTTAAAAATAACTTAATTATTCTTACTTGCAAAAAATATTTTCTGATTAATGTCACAAGTGTATGATGGATAAATGTTGCATGAATTGATAATCATTACAAATTTTCTCATAATTAAATTTTGTAACGAAAGTAATTATTTATTGCATTGATATTTTTTGGAGATTTGAATTACAGGCACAATAATCATGAAAATAATGTCTGATTGTGAGCAGATTAACAAACAATGCTATATATATATATAGCATTGGATATATATATTTCCTGGATTATCAAAATGCAGAGGGGCTTTAGAACTTGCTTCTTTATAAATATTTTCTAGTCATACAAAAGAGGACATTGTTCTGAAATAGAGCAAAACCCTTTTTTAAAGCAAATGTTCATACGTAAGGCATCCTAACTGCCATATTTTCTGCATCCTAGAAAGTGAAAACTATTTTCTCTTTCTACTGCATAACTCCCATGTTCTACACCATTATGTGTGTAATGAATTTTCCTTATTCATTATAAGTTTCCTAATGACTTATATTTTGTGCATTTTTAGTTTTTTAGTTCTTTTAATCATAAAACAGTGAAAAGTTGAAAACTAGTTGTAATTTGTTTATCATTAAAACTTTTTTCTCAAGATAATACTTTTCATTACATATGACCCAAATATTGAAGAAAATGACAACAGAAAATGCATAGTAGTGCACCAATTAAGCAATATTAAATGTTTATTCATGTTTGGCAATTTCTGGACCAAAGGAATAGTTTAGTCTGGACAAATATTTCGGAAAAATGCAAAAATTAAAAAAATTAATATTTGACAATCTTGAAAGATACTAGCCATCAACTGTTCCAATTCATCAAAAAATGTTTCTTATTAGATTTTTGTGATATCAGGAGAAACTTTTAGTATTAAAAATACTGGTCATTAACCCCCTGCTATTTGCAATCATCCTGACAGCTGCATATGACTTTTTTCAATGTTACACAATGAAAAGAATAACTGTAAAAATATGTATAAATTAAAATAAAACATTTTTACAGTTACTTATTTTTATTATGTCCTAAAATATACTATGTATTTTAAAAATGAAAAATTTATGTGTGCGCAACTAGGAAAAAAATCTTTGAGCACCTCACAGATGCACCATAATCTCATTTGTTAAATAAGACTCACGACTAACAAAGGTTTAATGAATTTCAAAATATTTTAAACAGTATATTCAAATTATGTGTTGAAGATTCTCTAAATCAGTGTGTCTACATGGTAACTGGGCTGTCCTGCTAGCCGAGTGGTTAGTACCCTGGCACTCATTCGAACTCAGGCTGTGAGTTCGAATCTTCTAGGCATGGATATTCGTTGTGATTCAAAAATCCACATTGTCATAGGTCCCAGACTAATTAAAATGATTTCTGTTAGTCAGCTTTTGTATTAAAATCTGAATAATACTCAAGTTTTTATTGAGAAAGCAATTTATAGAAATTCGTTTTGATTGGGAGGTAAAAATGTTGATTTTGAATTTTATTGAATAACTAAGTTAACTAATTTTTCTGATCAATAAAAATATTTTCAAACTTTTATTGGAAGGACACTTATCAAAGGGTCCATTTTAATTGGTTCTGCCATTGACCACCTATAACATGTTTTATTGCACATTGAAATATATTTGGGAACCAGGTGTTGAAATGTTTTTGGTAAAATTTTGCTTTTCTTGAGAAGTTTGAGTTTTCTTTTCAACAAGCATCCTCAAAACATATTTATACTTGAGTGATTATTTTTAGTTGGATCTAGCAGAGTCTGAATTAGACCTTATTCAGAGTTCTGAAAAGAAAGAGAAGGAAAATCTTGACACTCTTCTAGCAGACTATGACAAAGTTGTTTCCTTGATTAAAGATGAAGAAAGGTATGTATAGATTAAATTATAGTTGATGTGTTCTAAAGAATTATTTTTCAGTAACTTATATCAGGGGTAGCCAACTTCTGTATATATATGATCGACTTTTTTCTTAAAAATGTGTCGATCATAAGATCTACCTACTAAAATATTGACATTTAACACATTCAAACTTGTGTCTTGTGTACTAATAAATGACAATGGGGGAGGAGGTATTAAACCAACATCATATTTTATTAATAATATATATTAATTGAAAAGTAGCCACAGGAAAAATACAGATTAAATTTTATTTTATTATCTTATCATTAATGGGAAATTTGTCTGCATGTCTCCAACCAAGCGTTCATAATTTGGTGTGTATCCAGACAAAGATAATGATAATGAATCTTCAGTATGGGAAACAGTAAGTTGGGAAGGATGTTTAGTCTTCGTGAATTTTAAATATGAAAAAGCCGATTCACATTAAGTATGTAGATCCAAAACAAAAGTAGATATATTCGCTACATTTGGTGATATTGTGATACTTTTCTCGATTAACGTATTTCCAAAAATCTTCCTCAAGTTCTCTGGCTTGTAAGGTTAGATCAGTTTGTAGAGTTATAATTTCATTTTCTAACGCGGGTTTTTTTCATCATTAAATGTGTCAGAAATTTTTGCGGCAATATATTTTACATTTAAATCCTTTTTAAAAGGAAAAGACAGATACTGCACAATAACGAACTTTTTCAAAATAATGAAATCTGACCTCAAAGTCTTCAATCACCTTTTTTATTTCTGCAACGTATTTTTCAATGTTATAATTACAATTTTGATGTTTTTGCAGGTGATCGGACATATTTGGAAAGTGATTCAAATTGTTTTGTTGAAGATCTTCTATTAGCATAATAAATTTTGTTTTCTAAATTTAAATCACTTAATTTGGATGTAAAATCTGTAAGAAATGCTAAATCACTGAGCCAAGTTTCATCAATTAAATTTGCATATTCTTGATCTTGTGTGTGTGTGTGCTTTTCGAGAATTTTTTTATCTCAGTTAATAAATCGTGAAATCATTGCAGAAATTTACTTCTACTTAGACCCCTTACATCGGTATGTAATAATAATTTTGGTTGTCCTTCATCAAGTTGCAATTGGAAGAGACACCGTTTGAGAGAACTTCCTCGAATGGAATTAACAATTTTGAACACTGTCCATTATTTCTTTTGTATTTAATCTTTTGCTGGCTAACACTTGTTGGTGAATAATGCAGTGGTAACTCAAAAAGCTTGGGAATTCATCATTGTTTTGGCATAGTTATAAATCTATTTATGCTGCCTATCATTGCTCCTGCTCCGTCTGTTATTGAAACTAATTTAAAAAGTGGTAGTTTCAAATTTGTGAGGAAGTGATGGTAATATAATAATTTTTTAATTTAATAATTAAAAGTGATGGTGAAAGTAAACAGCAAATATTGAATATCATTCTTTCCAAACTTCACGTCCATCAAGATCTGGTCAATTTTTGCTAATGACAAGATATGTTGTCGAGACCACCAAGAGGGTTAAGGTTCTTTGTAATCTTTTAGTCAAGCAACAAATGAACAGTTACGAATTAACTACAAATAATATCGATCTACGAATAGCATCTTTTAACGTGATGATCCCTGAAATGGACTACTGCTTTAACATTGAATATCTCCGGATATATCTATAGTAAATTCATGAAATATATTTAGACTAATTTGACAATCAAATCTGATCATTAAAACATGGTGTTGCCTTTGGAAATTTTATTATTTATGCAAAATTTGATACGAAGAAGCCCTTTATTCAATATTTTTGCATTTTAATTTGTAGAGAATGTTATTCCCTATTGAATGATATCTTCGAAATTTGCTCTACTATGAATAGTGCTCGAAATAAAGGGGGTGGTTCGTTTTTTTCCAGGACTACATCTGTATACTCATTGCAATTCCATCAATCTGTTTTAAGAGACAGATGACAAATTAATTTGATACATTATTCAAACCGATAAAACCAATCAAATATTTTGGGTTGAAAAATACAGGCAGTGACACATGAAATAAAAGTGGAATATAAATGATTGTCTTCAATACAGACAAAATCAACTTACTATGTTTGAAGTTTGAAATAAATAGTTTTATTAATTGTATAATTTAGTTTTCAATAAACTTTTAAAAGGTAAATGGGTTGCGAAAGAATAGTTTCAGCTCATAAAATTATTAACCCCTATACTTAGATGTTACTAAGATAAAGATTAATTTTCCCTCCCGAAAACATAGTTTAAATAGTTTCCTACATTAAAATCTTTTGTGATAATGATGCAGTTTTTCATGTAAATTCAATTGATTTTATGTTCTTTCAGTTGAATTTACATTAAAGTACTTAAAGCATTTTTAATTTGTACAAACAAGATGCTGTAAGGATTTTCTCAATAGCAATGCACCATCTCCATACATTTTCTGATGTAAAAGGAATTTTACTATAATTTTTTTAAGTGAAGTCGTTTCACTGATGCTGTGTATCTTAGAAGCAGGATATTTTTTCTGGTGAAAAAAAGAAATTACTGAAAATTCTTGAATTGAAACTTTGACTATCTCTTTAGCATGTTCTAATTTTAGATAGGTTTATGAATTTTGCAGATTTCAACATTTGTACTTCCTTGATTCCAATTTAATTAATTGGTGAAATGTTTGATCCAAGTTCTATTCCTCCTAATAAAACAATAAGAGCTATTTTTAAATTGCTGCATATTCAAAGGAAATTTTGTGTCTCCTTCAGAGCACTAAAGGAAGGAAATAAAAGACTTCCTGAATTTGAATCACAACTCGTTGCAGCAGAAAAGGAGCTGATCATAAAAGGGAAAAGAGAAATTGTCCTAATTGAAGAGGTATCTTTCCAACTGTTATTTGTGAAAATGATTTATGTAAATTTTCATGTAATTTAATACTTATAAAGAAGCTGGTATGCTGGAACTTTTTTTATGAAGCAATTAGTTCTCCATCATCCTAAGCTAAATATTAGAAATTAAATGCAAAAACTGGAGTATATATATCTCTTACATTAAAATTTTCTTTTCTTGAATAAAGTAAAAATGCATTTTAAGTTATCAAATACTTCTATATATGCATTATTTTTATTTTGGAATTCACCTTTATCTGACATAATTTCGTGTAGGGTGAGGTAGGATAAGTGTGCACTGAATGTAAAACACGTCTTACTTAAGCAGGGCCTACAACCTGCTTGAAGGAGTCTTGTAGATTAATTTGACCACTAGAGCACTTCGAATTGTGGCTGGAAAGTTGCAGACCAAAGAGGGGCATGAAGGAAATGATATAATAGTGCCACATTCAGAATACCAATAAAAATTTATTTTGAAATTTTTGTATACTGTAAATTATTTGTTGCGAGAAAGTAATAAATTATTAAATGAGTTTTTTATTTCGTTGTCAGTGTAGCCTAAAGATTTTTTTCTAGATTCTAGAAAAGTAAAGTGATATGGTAAGACTTATGTAATACATGTGAAGTTTTGGTCACAGTCATTGCAGATGTTGTCTAGCATGTATTTTCTTTTGTTCATGTTGACATTTGTAAATGATTATTTGTGTTAGAACTTATCACTTTTCTTTTGCAGTTAAAAACTAAACGCATTAAAGTTGATGAGGCAAAAAGCTCTTTAAATGCTTCTGTGAAGCGTAATACATTGGTAAAAGCTTTCTTGGACCAAAAGAAAAAAGGAAAACTTTCTGGTGTTTATGGTCGTTTAGTAAGTTTGTTTCTATCTTTTGTTTTATTAAATTTCACATTTTGTATTTGTTAGTTTTATTTTTATATTATATTTAAAATTGCTAGGAAAATTTTGTAAGGCAAAATTTGCACGATAGAAATACCCCACCAAATCTGCATTTATGTGCATTTTAAGAAAGTATTCTTGTTTTATAATTTATTATTGCATAATATATCTTATGAGATTCTGTGTAGGGCTTATGAATTCAAAGTATTCTCCATGTTATGTTTCTATGAATCAATGTTTCCTATTATACTTAATGCATTACTTTTAGATGATTATCAACCTAATTGAGGTTTTTGTGTCTACTGTATGATTATCTGTTTTTATTGTTAAATGCACAATGTTGTGGATTTATAATTTTTAATATCTGAAAAATTTCAGAAAATAATGCTAAAAATGCGAATTGTATTTTTTAATGTGATAAAGAACAGTTATTGCCTCATTCTAATTGGATCTAAAATTTACTCAATCATTATTTAATGTTTAATCATTCAATTAAGTATTCAGTAATTAATCATTCAGTGAATTTAATTCTCTTAATTGTACAATGTGGAAAAAAGCACGATTTTATTTCCATTAACAGTGAAACACTAAGTATTATACATTTATGTATTTGTGTGATGAGGTAGTTATATAGTATGTATAGTAACTTCAGATAGTATTGTAGTAAATGTTAAATGCTATTATTGTTCATGTAGATTTTTCCTTAAATACGTCTTTGTTCCATTAAATAACTAATTAATATATCTTTCATTTATAACTATCTAAGTTATGCACTTTCAGAAATGCAATTAGTTATAACCTGCAGTTGCTAATCCAAATTTTAATCATTACAGCTCTCTAATAGTCCAAATACCAATTTATCAATGCCATTCTCTGCAGTAAAATCAGTTATCATCTTTGACATTGCATCATTATTTGTGGTTATCTACGAATTTTATGAATGCTTATTCTACCTAACCACCCTAACATCTCAGAAGGATGAGAAAGCCTTAGTAATGCTGACAAATGACTTGCAATGAATTTAAAAGACAATAAGTGCATTTTGGTACAAATAAAAGACTACGAATGCACTCCATGATAATTATTTGATAACTAATCTCAATGCTGGAAAACTTTAAGTGAAGTCAGTGGAAGTAAGTATTTCAGTGGAAGGACCTAATTTTTTGAGGACAAAAACTTTATGAAGAAAGTATTAACTGTGCAACTATATTCTAATAAATTTTTCAGAGTTGTAGATATTGGTCTAATTATTATATATTCTATTTGTATGTTAAAATGCTATTTATGGTTAGTGAAATGTACTGTGGATTTCTTTTGTGGTACTGCTGTTCTGTACTAACCTATATACAATGTGTGATATGCAATATGTATCAAAGTAATGTTGAACTTGCTAACAATTACCAAGTACTTATAGTTCCTAAATAGGGAAGCTCTTGCACTTATTTGTCACTATTATGAATAGGCCCTGGATTGCTAGGTTCTAAGAATCTTAAATTTAGGTTCTTAGGTTTTTGAAACATGTTTAGGCTTTTATAGGTTTTAAAATGCAGTTTTAGGTTTCTTTGTTTTAATCAAAAATCAATTATTAGATAAGGTCAATGGAATTTTTTTTCAATGATATTTTGGTGAATTATATACCATTGTCATAGTTAACCCAATACAGCAGCATAAAAAGCAGCAACACAAATCAATAATCCTGTAGATTGTCACAGACAATTTTTTGCAGATTGAAGTTTTCTGTCTAAGTTTTCTGTTTTTTAATACATACCATCATCACAATACATAGCTTCTGTCACAACTGCAATTTTACTGGTAAAAACTCAGGTTTTACTATATGAATTGGAAAATTTTAATTTTAGTTAGTTCTAATGATAAAGCAAATATGAATTTTTTTTTAATTCACCATTTGGTTAAATAGAATATAGGAAATTTAATATTATTTGCAGTTTTTTAAAAATCGGTTCCATTTCTTTAGATAACTGTTTTGATAAGAGCAAGGTTTAAAAATCACCAGTAGTGACGTTTTTGATACAGTAATAATTTCGATTGAAATCTTGAACCAAAAACATTTTAAATTATCTATAGGAGACTTTTAAACTAGAAATACAGTGAAACAATTCAATGCAGTGGAATGGCACTAGAGAAACTTTAAAGTTTCTCTGGTGCAGTTCCGCTGTATTGAATTGCATCGCAAAGTGACAAAAACAGTTTTTTGCTGAAATCAGATTCATTATTTGGAAAATGTCATGCCCACACAAAAATGCATTTGAAGTTTAATTATATCAGAAAGTTTTTAGTAGGTTTCAAGTCAGAACTTTTTAATGCGCTAATGTCATTTTAGGACTAGTTGTAATCCCCAAATTTGATGTTTTTAGATGCTATATAACTCATATTTTATTCAGGATACTTCAAGTTGAAAAAGTATATTAACAGATTCAAAATGAAGTGTATAGAATTAAATAGGTAGAAACCTAAGAATTCGGGGCCTACTTCTATGAAACTACATTTGAATGGTATTCAAGTTAAACTGTTTTGTAATGGTATTTCACATATATTTTTGTAATAAAATTTGTAATATCTAATTTACATCATGTAAACATTGGAAAATAGTGATATAACTCTGAATTCATCATTTAATCACCTGCCTTTGCCTGAAAATTTTGCCTTTCATTTTAGGGTGATTTAGGAGCCATTGATGCGAAATATGATGTTGCGATCTCTACTGCATGTGGTCCTTTGGATAATATTGTGACGGATACTATGAATACTGCTCAAGAATGTGTACAATTCCTCAAAACGAATAACTTGGGATATGCAACTTTCATTGCTCTTGATCAAGTAAACATTCCATCAAATTAAATTCATTTAAATTTTTGAAACAAACATGAAGAAAATTATTTAGAGTTCCCATAGGCCTTAAAGTAACCTGATTTTACATTTTGAGGGCCCTTAAAAAGCCCTATCAGTTGCTGGAAGTCCTCAGTTTAAAAACCTTTGTTTTTATAAGTGCATATTTTATTTTACCTGTGTTTGAAAACCAGATCTAAGGTTGTTTCATAAGAATCCAGGGTATAAAATTTATAATATAGCTAAAAATTGATGTTTTCTATGCTGGATCCATGAAAGCCAAACTTAGCCCTTTTGAAAGGTTTTTACTTGTGCACTCTTGAGTTCATATCTTGAGTTGTGAATTGTAGTCTTAAAATGACCCTAATTTTCTTTATGCTTGAAGAGTAATATCTCTGAATTAAATGTGATATTACAGTAAACTTGGATACAAGTTGGGAAAATAGCATTTAGTGGTTTTAAGATCTGCATCTTTGATTCCATTTCAGTATTTTTTGGAATGAATACAGTTTTGGTACTTTGGATTATAATTTCAATAATTGTATTTTTGCTTTTGTACTTTGGTTAGCATATTCGACTGTTCTTTTGAAGTATTTATTGCAGGATTTCTAGATTTCTAACTTCCAATTACCATTCTTGTTCTGTTAAAGCAATAAATTATTAATTTTTTTGTAATACTGCATTGCTTTTGCTGCTGTAGATTATTAACGTTATTCTGATTGAACAAATATTTTTGTTATATAGAAAGAGGTGCCTGCTTATTTTGTACTAAAATATCTTTGAATATAATTTTATGTAGGATTGCCTACCTGGTATAGTGGTTGTAGTGTTTGTCTACTGCCAAGTAGGTCCCGGGTTTGAATCTTGGTTTGTAAGTGCAAACTAAGTTTGGGATTGTCCCTGTTTGGAGCAAGAGCGGCTTACCCACTGGATGCTTCTTACAAATAGCCACCAGTGTGACCTTTGTAGTGCTGAAGGTCGAAGAGTTAGTGGTCGCGCACTATAGAAAATAATAATTTTAAACATTAATGATTTTTGTGTTATCTTTTGTAGATGAAGAAATGGGAGCCATATACAAAGGAAAAGATCTCTGCGTAAGTGTTTCCTTAAACTTTATGTTCATGAAATGTATGTAAATTAGAGCTCAGCTTTTTAATATCAACATTGAATACCAGTGTGTTTCTTTAATTGTATCAAACACGTTTTTTAAAAATTTCTTATATGGATGTATCATAAATAAGAAAGTATAACAATTTTCTCATTCCTTTCATCATTTGGTGGTAAAATGTTTATTTTATAATGTTTTTTTTTACAGTCCTGAAGGTGTACCTCGTCTGTTTGACCTCATATCTGTGAAGGATAAAAGTGTTTTAACTGCTTTCTATTATGCACTGAGAAACACTTTAGTTGCAAAAGACCTCGACCAAGCTACCAGAGTTGGTCTGCAAGGCTCAACGAGGCACAGAGTTGTGTCTCTGAAGGGTGAACTAGTAGATTCAGCAGGTAAACAGAACTGCTCTTTGAATGTTTGTTATAAATTACTGTTCAGAGTTACTATAGTCTGCTGTCACAAACTTAATTTTGCTTGACTTAACTTCAAGTGCACTGTCTGTATCACTTGATCTGCTCTTGACATTAAGTCTGGGTGTTAGCAGTTGCTATAGGAACAGGGTCATACTTTTTAAGTAGGATTGACTCTGGGGATGTCTTAATTTTGTTTTGGTGAATGCAGAAGAGGTAGTTAGAGGTAATTATGGCAGAAGAGGTAGTTTTATAGTACAGAGCTACTGGCCAACAAGCAAAAATCATAGCAAATATATTCCTGATGCACCATTAGTGCTCTGTGACAAGCTCAAAGGTATTTCTTTGAGCATCTCTTATAGAAAGTCGGTTAAGATCTGTTTCTACAGAGCCCTCAAGGGGCATATCTACTATAGGTATATGGACACGAGGTACTCTAGTGATATTTTCTTTTCCCATGGGTTTGCTGTCCTTAGTAAACACTGGTTTCATGCTCCCAGGATATCCAAGCAATCTGCTTTCACACCATCCTATTCCCCATTCCCTTTTTTTCCCCTTTCACAGCATTTTTTTACTTGGAAGTTGTCTATTGCGTTTGCAGCTTGGCCAAATATGGCCCTTGCGATATAGGCCCCCAAAAAATCCAACCAACTGTTTCTACAGCAGACAGGCATAGACTGGTGGGAGCTGTTCTCATGGTAGATAGCAGTAGTTCAATATCTGTTATGAATTCTTGGGATTTCCACTGTATTGGGCAGTCTTTTGAGTGTTAAAACTAATATTCTATGCCAGATGGTTTATATGCTGTTTAATTTTATAAATATTATAATTTGGTTTTTCTCATTTTTATAAGTTTAGAAACTGAATTCATATTTTTTTATTCATGGTAGAGAGGATTAAACAAATTGAAACTTTAAAGTACAACTTCTATTTTCAGTAATATGATTGTTTTAATTGGGAGGAATAATATGGTGTACAAAAACAAACATTCTGTATTCCTTATCAGAGTATTATGTTTTATTTTTACAGAATAATGTTAAAAGAAATTAAAAGAACAGATTACAATTCTGATGTCATGTAAATTTCCATGCACAAAGTTAAAAAGGCGAAAATATTTTGTGATACTTTTTGTTACAAAATATAATAGTGTGATCTATGGTATTAAAGAAACAAATTAAAATTATTGTATTGATTATTTCAAATGACTGAGCCAATAAATTTTGAGCTAATTGAATTAGAATCCAAGCTAAGTTTTAAAGAACACAAAGCAGGAAAATAATATCAATTCATGGTTAGAAATTGGTAATTAGAATATTGTAAATTCATTTCATAACCTATGAACTGCATTGTGGATGCGGTGCAAAATTGTCAACTTTTCAGGGCTCTAATTGATCACCATGAACTGTTTACAGTGTACAATATTACTTGTACAATGTCTTTATCAGAATTATCACGCCTTTAAACTGGTTTTCTCTTATTTCTGTCACCTTTCCTTGTCTTGTTATTGTCATGCAAAGTTCTTAGTGAAAAGTTATTGTAGGTGTTTTTATTTTAGGAATAATGGAACTTATGTCAAAATTTGCTAAACCTTTTTGTTAAAGGTGCTATTTTGCATATTTGCTCATGAAGATGCAATTTTTTATGTACTCCTATTCCAGGCATATAATTTTCATTTAACGTATATTTACAATTTTATTAGAAGAATATTGGAAAACTAAATATTAAAATTTATTTTGATAAACTTATTGTGTTGGTGGGTGGCTGGCATAAAGAAGTTCAGCATTTACTGTACTCCAATTTGTTGTACTCATGTACAAAAGTAATTGACATAAGCTACGTACCAAGTTCAAGCAAGTATCTATCCTATTCTTGTGGTTGCATCACATGTATACAAAACACAAACATTCGATTTGTGAAAATATCATAGCAACTTTCACTGGAGTTTATTTACATAAAGGCTGCCTTCCATGTTCCACAAGTATTTTACCTACATTTTGTTCTTAGTTGGAATAATAAACCTGATGGAAACTTTAAAAATGTATCCTTTGTACCATTGCTTCTGAAATATCATGTGATGCGAACTTTGGAAAATATAGTCTAATTTTTAGTTTTATTAGTTTTAAAATCATCAAAAATTATTTAAGACTATTTATTTTTCAGGTACCATGAGTGGTGGTGGTGGTCAAAGTCTCAAAGGACGTATGGGAAATTCTGTTTCTGACAATAGCATATCGCCAGAAGAAGTAGAGAGGATGAATCAAGATATTGAAAATTTTGTTAATGAATTGACAGAAGTAAAGAAATCCATATTTATGTTGAAAGAAGTCATAGAAGAGAGAAATAAAGAGATTACCAGCCTACAGCATTCAACAAAAAAATCCAAATTAAATTTTGATGTATGTAATCCTCTTTTTAATTTTGAATGAGACCATAATGAACTTGATAATGTTTACTAATTTATTCTACTTTCTTCTAGGGTTATGTAGAGCGTGAAAAGATGTTATTAAAACAGATAGAGGAGCAGAAAATAAAAATTGTTGAAGTGGCTCCTGACAAACTAAAGATTGTAGAGTTGGGAAATAAAATCCAGAAGCATGAAAAAGGTAAAGGAAAGTGTACCTTGGACCTTTTTTGACATTTTAATTTTTTACTTGCGTATTGATTTTTAAATATTAAGAATGAAGTTTTATCAAACTTTAGGTATTTATGTACTATATATATTTTGGGAAAGTGTAGAATACTTTATGTAATTTTTTTATAAGGAAAAAATGTTTACATTAGGACCAAGGTACATCATCCGTGTTGTACCTCTGTCTTAGGTATGTTGTACCTTGGACCACAATTTTACATCAAGGTAAAATTCAAATAAAAATGTGAGTAACTTGATATTTTTAAATTTATTAAAGATAAGTAGGTTAACAAAAGTACAATGTAAATACAATAGTTTATAGAACTAACTTGGCCTACTGCAGTCTTATAGGTCAGTCTTATACTAGTTCAATCTAAAATATAACTTTAAACGTTGCTCTTCCACAGTATGCCTAAAATTAAATCAGAATTTAAACTTGAATATAATTCTTTTGACATTAAATTGTGAAAGGTTAACACCAAGTGTTAATTTTTATAGCTGGCGAGTTGAACCACCATTAGCAGTTGGGTTGGGAAGCTTAATACTCACATCTTTGTCCACATTGTAAACTGTGTTATCTACTTTGGTAAACTTTTGGGAGTTCTGATTTTTTTTCAGGTACTGAACATCAAAGGAATCTTCATTAACTGCAACTATTTCTGGTACAAAATATTTTAGTTTTCTTGGATGATATTTTTACTAAAATTAAAGCACCAACATTCACTTTCATAATCTAGATCTTTTAAATCAGTGAAATCCTCTTCTGAGTTTCCTGACTGTTCATACAAGTCGTCTAATTCAATTTCTTTAATACCTGAATCATAACTAAACTAATTTTTTAACAGCTTTTTTTTAACTTATTTGTCTCTTGGCTTTTTTCAGCTTTTTAAATTCTTTTAGTGCTTTTTCTTCTATTTGTTGTTTTATTGGTGTATCAGTCAAAACACAGGATTTTCCTTTCGGCCTACCCTCCATGTGTTCTTTCATGGCTGGGCTTTAGGATAAGGCCTTATTTGTTCTGGTGATACTATCTTCAAAGATGGGGTCTGAGCATTAGTAAAGTCCGAGGTTGAAGGACCACAATACAACCAAGGGTCCTGTGTTACTTGTAAGTCAGTCTGAATACTTTCTTGGTTTTTGCCATCAGTTTTATCATTTTGAGTTTGGGAGTCACTCAGGCTGCATTGGCCGATCTGTTACACTGGCAGGCAGATACTCATGATCTTTAAATATACTAATGTTTAAAGGTTCTATTCCAGATGCTTCAAAACATGAATGATATTTGTTGGAGTGAAAGCTAAAGGGAAAGCTTTTCCCGCTAGTTGAGCAAAGCAATGTCATAGATTGTCGCTGGTTTTCCAACATTATGTGACTTCATTGATTCTTGCATTGCTATATTATAATAAGCTTTGAAGGGCCAAAAACACTGCGGACTAGTGGCTGCATTTTGTGGCTTGTATGTGGAACAAACATAACCAATGTAACCCTTATCTTTGGCCAGTTGGATTGATTTAACTGATATGTGACTTTTATGGTTACCAAGGAGAATTGTTTTGTTTTCCTTGCTTGATCAACTATGCTTGACAAAATGTTTGAAAATCTCATAAAAGAGATCCTCATTAGACCACCTGGATGGATTGGCACCTCCAATACTCCCTACTGGCACACCTTTCAGCATGCTATCTTTAAAATTTACACATGGAAAATAGGAGGTATGAATTGATTGCAGAAATCATAGTTATATTGATTTCACGCTCAGCATTTGTCATTGATCCAACTTGTTTTAGGTCTTTTGATGCCCGGACCTTAGGCGGGACGTGTACAGTTGATATGCCCGTCTCATCACAATTCGATATGGTATGGGCTGAAATTCCGGGTATTTTTGTAGAACCTTTTTATAGGTTCTCAAAAACATATATATACATACATTTACCTTATTAAAAGCTGTCGATCGAGTCAGGCTTGTTGCTTCTGGTCGACGTAAAGTCAACTCCTTAGCATACTTTTTGCAGAAAGTACTTAACCAGTACTTGCCTGCCATTTTATTGTAATTCCAGGACTTGTCATATGGTTGGTTATTTTCTTTAGCAAACTGGTAGGCTAAAATTCAGACATCTCTTAATGTTAAACCATAATGAATATGAGCAGCTTTTTTAATATACTCAACTAAAATGATCTCTTCATCTGAAATTTTATATATGTTTATAACATCATTGTTCTTATAACAAAACCTTTCCGATCCTGATTTCTTGTGTGATTTAAAGCGTCTCAACAAGGTCGTCTTTGAAATGTTCATTTCTTTAGCAGCTCCATAGACATATTTTATCTATAAATAATTCCACTGCCTTCTCAATATCTTTTACAATAGGTTTTCTTTTCACTCTAGTTTTACTTCATGGCATTTTCCTGGAAATAAACAATGAGCATCAACTAACAGCAATTAAGTTATCTGTTCCAGTATAGGCCTAACCTAACTACCTTAAATTTAGAGGATATTAAAAAAATTTATATTAATTTTTTATATAAAAACTTAATAGAAATATCATTTAATAATTGGATTTAATGAAAACTTATTTGGTTATATTAATTTTATCGGAGGTGTACTTTGAACCGGTCCAAGGTACAACACTTGGTCATATTTCAAAAACAGGCAATCAGCCATTTTGAGGTTAGTCTAAACCTTGTTTTAAACTCATGATTTTGTAGTAAAGAGAATACTTTAAAAGGCTATACTAACAATAAATCATGAAAACAAAATGTAGTGGTTAGAGAAGAAAAAGCAGTAAAAGCAAAATATGAGTACTTACATTCAATAGGTGAAAAGTAGTTTATTTTTCCCCAGTAAAACTGCAGCTCTCATTAACTAGAACAACTTAGAGGCCTCTATAGGCAAATAGACAAACTACTATGACTGGTTTTAAACTAACTCAGCAGATAGAGCCACAACCACTGTATGTCCAAGGTACACATGTCCAAGATACACCTTCCCCTATATGAATCAAAGCTTCTTTTGGTTGTATTGTTTGAGTGTGATAGAGTGTTTAAAAGTGTTTATATATTCAATATGTATAAATAATAACCAAATGGCAACCCACAGAGTAAGTTGCAAATTAAGTGCTTTTTAAAAGCCATATTGTATAAATAGTAATTCAAATTCTTAATGTTGCGACATCACTGGAAAAATTTGAAATCTCGTAACTCCAATGAGAGTTTCTGGGATCATAACCCACATGAAAAACAGGAGAGTTCTAATTCTTAGATGCTTGTTTTTATTAAAATCTGAGAAATTATTATCATTATTAAATTTATCTAAAAATTTTATTTCAGAATATACTAAAGCAACAAATGCAGCATTAGTCATTGAAAATAAAGTCAAAGGGTAAGTATAAGCAATTTTACACTTGAACAGGAATTTTTTGTCTTCCTTTTCTAATAGACCTTTCTTTTCTTCTTTTTCAGTTATTTTATTTCATTTTCGCTTATCTTATAGTAGGTTTTAATGCTTATCATGTGCATATATACTTATAAAATAACTAATTCTTTCAGGTTTTTTATGCATAATTCAAATTTTTACTGTTTCTGGTTGAATGTTATCCAATTTTAATATCCAAGAAACAAAAAAATTGTTTTATCTGCTATACATGTATCCATATATTAAACATACTATACATGGTGCCCAAAAAAGGTTGTTACGCACTTTATCTTTTTACCATTTGGAGATAGGCAATGTAAATTGCAAAAGTGCACCAAATAAGGTAAGTAATTAAGATATGTGAATAAAATTATCACGTGATAACAATTTTAGCGGATTCAGTTTTTAATTTATATGCGACCCCTCTAGATAAAAATCCGAGATAGCAAAAATGTTCCTTACCTACATCCCTATTGTTAGTAAAAAACTACATTTCTATAGGTTGAATAGTCACGGAGATACAAGAGGTTCCATTTTAAGGGGCCGTATCTAAATTTAGAACTGAAACTGACCCATGGCCAAAAATGAAGAGCTAAGTTCTGCATTGCTGCAGATGGAAAACATTTTGAATATGCGTTGTAAATTTCCTTTTATTTTTATTTAAACCATTTTTTCTACAATATTTTTTATTAAAGATTACATTGTCTACTATTGTTCATTGCGATTTTCATCTGCAGTTGCAATACTACATTACTTTGCACAATGTTGCACTTTCTGACCGAAAAAAATGCTTTTTAGCATTGTGTATACGGTCCCTAATCTGACTGCTTGAACAGCTGTGCACAAGCAGTATAAGTCAACTTTTTTGCGTCCTTATGCCTCTGTTACTGTTCGACCAACAGAAATGCAGTTTTCTGCTAACGATAGGGATGCAGGTAAGGAACATTTCTGCCATCTCGGATTTTTATCTAGAGGGGTTGTATACAAATTAAAAACTGTATCCACTTAAATTGTTATCACGTGATAATTTTATTCACATATCTTAATTACTTACCTTATTTGGTGCACTTTTGCAATTTACATTGCCTACCTATCTCCAAATGGTATAAAGATAAATAGCGGAACAACCTTTTTGGGACACCCTGTATATAACAATACTCTTTATGTTTTGGTACCATGTGGTATTCTTTTAAACATTGTTACAATCCATTTCTGACATCTTGTCTGTCCTAACCCTATCAAAGAGTAGGGAGTCAACACAACTTAGATTTAATTAGCAAAAATTACTAAACAAACCCCACTTTTATTTTTATTAACTATGGAAAGATCCTTTTCCCCCAAACAATGAAATTTTGCTGCATATATCACTTCATGAGCTACAGTGCAAATTTTTTTTACTTCTCTTTAGAGAACCTTGACTTTATTAAAATTGAATTTTACCCTAAATTTATTAACATGCTAGCAAAATTACCTGACCTAACTCAGGTTGAATTGGTTAACTATAGATTGAAAGTGACTAGAAAATAATGACTTTCCTCTTTTGTAGAAAAATGCCAAATCATTTAAGTGTGTAAAATATTTTTTTGCACCTTTTCAACATTTTTATAATTTCTACAATCTACTTTGGGCACAAATCCTATACATTCATATCCATTCATGTAATACATTTCGCATGTCTCGCACCCCTGCTTTCACAAACTGACGAAAGTTGACTGACACTAAGGTAACTATTACAAAAGATGATTTTAAGGGGGGATTAGGAATTCCCTTTCTGAAGTTCTTTTCCTGTAAACTTCTCTTATCCTGTCCTGCTCAATCAATTCATAAAACTGACGAATCTGCAGTGGATACTCACACTCATAATTTACCTGCCAATATTTTTTATTTGTGGCACTCTTCGAATTTCGCTATCATTAAGGGAAATATGGACAAATAAGGACAATAAAGGACAAATTAATTTGATCAGATATTTATCACTAAGTTTGTTTTAAAAGCGAAATTCTTCAAAATTTCGTTTTGTGGTACATTTAATAATAAAAGAACTTGTTTTAAAATTGAATGTCTTCAGTACAGATGAAGCAAAGGTAACCTATTACCATTTTTTTAAAATGGATTTGACAGTGCTACTAAAGAAAATCAATGTCTTAAACAAACTTTCCTTATATAAGTTGCTTAAATATAGCTTCAATTCGTAAAATAAACCACCTTGACCTTCTGTCACCATGACAAAGAATTTGTAATATTTCAAGTCATAGTTTGGATATTTTTCACATTGACGTTCTTTCAATAATGGCAAAATTCCACTTAAAATTTGCTTTATTCTAACTTATATGCCACTTTAAATCAAATATTTTGCAGTGGTGTTGAGTGTGATGAAAAGGAATTATAATTTATTAAAATAATAAATATTTAAAACAGAAATAAAATAAAAGTTGGCAGGAAAAAATTGTTCTAAAGATATAAATTTGTGATTCTTTTTTCATCTCTTGATCTCGCACAGTTGCCACAACTAACAACACAAAATTAGATAAAATTTAAAAATACGAAATTAATTCGGAGCGAAGAAAGAAACAAAATATCACTGTCCGTGGCAAACAAACAGGAGTTTCCATTTCATTGCACAATATCGTCTGTCCCAAATATTTGGAAATGTTAATATTTCACAAAGAAAATAAATAAGGCTCAAAATTCAAACGGATTTGAATTTAAATTCCGTAAAAATAGTTTTTGGAAAATAATTTATTTTTACAACAGTACTAGTAAAACAGTCTAATTGCTTGCTCAATATACCTTCCAGCTACTCCAAAACTACCACATTATGATTAATTTATGTAGTTACTCAGATGTTTTAGTATGAAACTTGCCTATATATGTAAGCAAAGGAATTTCAAATAATGCACTCATTAAACTAAAATATGGGTTATCAAATATAGAACATTACATTAAAATATGTTGAATAAATTTTATTTGATATGTGTACATACAGACACAAAATCAAAAATAGAACGAGAAGATGGACAGACTAATGCAAACAAGTTCAGTCACTAAATGAATGTAAGTACTCACAGTATGCAAAGTTTCATGAAAATATATTCAATCATTTGAATGTAGTACAGGCACACACATACAGACAGATGGAAAGACAGACCCCAAATGCACAAGAGACAAATTTTGCATCAGAAGTGGGTCGAAAACTTGAAATGGGTCGAAAATATTCATTGTACTAACAAACACTCCATTTTTATTTATATAGATTAAACTGTTATAGTTGATTCAAACTCTAATGCTAAGCTTATTTTACTGGTGGTTGAAGTTAAAAAGCATTTGCGACATTACAAAACCAAAAAACTTAAGATTCTAATTTTTCAATTATTGATTTTGCTCTAAGACGAAAACTGCACTGATATCTTAAATTACAGATCAAAAATTGCCTCAGTATATTAATAATATGCCTAAGCCATATCTACAATCACGTGAAAAAAAAATTTTAACGAAATACTTCCTTTCATGAAAATTACAAAAGAATGAAATATATCATAAAGTTTGTAAAGGAGTTGAACATAAATATTCTTGTAAATTTTACCACAACATTCCTCAGCACTTTAAGCTTCTTTAACAAAGTTGAAGTAGCACTTATGAGTAATAATATATATGCTTGATAAAAATAAGGTTTTTTTTATGAAGTATCGGATTAGTTTTTAATTATGTCTCAAAACTGCTTTTGTCTGATGTCAATTCTTCCCAGTTGTCAGGTATGTTTACATTAACTATTCATTTTTTGATAAATATAATTGTAAATTTTAATTTATAAGGTGAACTTTTTCTGTAGTAATTGTCATTTTTCAAATCCACTTATTAAAAATTCATTTCGTATGAATTGTTCCAGCAAATTTGATTTAATAAAATATTTTAATGCATCTCAATTGTAGGTTTTTGTAAATTTATTAATTTAAAAACATTTGCAGATTGCAGGATCAAATATTATCCATTACAAAAGGAAAATATGGTTTTGCTCAGAAGAAAATTGACAAAATAACGAAAGAAATAGATCATCTGTCTCAAAATATTACAAAAAATAAAGCTTTACTCAAGACTACTGAAAAGTAAGTTGGTATTTGAATCTGAAATTTGTTATTTTTATTCAAATTATGAATTGAAATTCATTTTTTGACAAATAAGTAAAAAGATATTTCTCTTGGTTTTGGGGGCAGCAGTTTCTGTGGGTTTGCCCACTGCATTAGCAGCCTAGGAGTTGTAGTTGGCTCAGATTCAATTCCCTTAATTACCCTGGGTGTATTTCTCTTGACTGTAGAGCCACAGTAGCCTGGTTGGAAGAGTAACGGACTAGCAACAGGAGGGTTGCGAGTTCAAATCTAACCAAAGACCGTCATGTGCAAAGGGGGCTGGTGCATGTTAAATCTGTCGGGGTCTCAAATATCCATTGGAAGCTTGGAGAGGGGTGCCAGCTAAGGTGTGACCTTCATCTGACCGCTGTTCAAAATTATGTGGTATTGTTCTCGGACCTTTTCCTTTGGGTTTGATCCTGGACCATCGCCAATAGCCTGTTGTGTTGCTTCTGTGTGGCGTTAATTAAATACGTACCTTTAAAACTTTCCTTGTGTTTGGCACAGCTTGGCCAGATTTGGCCCTTGCACAAAGAAAACCAAACAACTCTTGGTTTTTGTAATTGTTTTTACTTTCTTGATTAGAAGTAAACAGATTTCAGATGAATTATTTCTCCTAATAAATCTATATATATATCACTAACACGTGCTCCACTGATATTGACGTTATTTGTTTATTGTTGAATGGCACATTAATGAATATAAACAATATAAAATTGATCTTTACAAGATTCATTTGCCAATTTTACAACTTAGTTTAAATATGCTTGATTAAGCTATGAAGTTGCATAATGTTGCTAAAGCTACACAGAAGACCTAATGAAATTCTTCAGCAGTCTGATTACAGAAAGCAATGAGAAATCTGAAGATAGAAATCAGTGCATAAGAGAAAATATGAGCAAAAATAGGTTTTGTGTCGAAAAATGCCGGATCACCTTTCTACAAGGGAATGGGATGAAATTTAAATGGATGTTCAGGATCAAATTGTGGTAACATGACTGAGGTGTGCTTTTAGCCATGCATTTTGTTGGAAATAAAAATTAACATCATTAAAAGTAAGCGAAATGCTGTTAGATATGTTTGGATGATTTAATTTAATTTAGAAGTATGCAATCCATTTATGTAAACATGGATGTTATTCATTGTAAGACATTGGAATTTGGTATGAAAGGAGCAACAACACTGACATAGATAGATATAAGGAATTAAGAAAGCTTATCACAGTTGCTATGCATGAGTGCATTGGTTAAAAACAAATGCTACAGTAACTCCTTATTATAAACTCTAACTTGTCTCCTGATGAATTTTTAGTTTCAGAAGCAGAGGAATCTGTTTCTTTAGAATTGCAAGTTTAAAGGTCACATGTTCCAAAACTGCTATCACAGCTTGACCAAATATGTCCCTTGCTCATAAAACCCACACCGACCAACCCAAACTGCTATCTTAAACTGAACTGGTTAAAAATATTTGTCTCAAAAGTGAGGATAAGAAGCAATTTCTGTTTTCAAAAGTATTCTGCCTTGTTTAGTAGTGTTTTAAAAGGTTATGCCATCGATTTTGTGCTCAACTAGTTTTACATAATTTGAAATAAAAAATTGCATGATTTAATGTATAATTTATGCTTTTTTATATCTAGTATGGGTAACTTTTTTATTTCTCTTGACATATGCTTTGTTTTTTTTCTTGTATCCCTAGAATTATCACATATCAAGAGATTGCTGTCCCTGCAATTATTTTTTTTAATGTCAGCCAACTAGCCAAAGTTAATCTTGCTACATGCCAAAATTTTTAAAATTAGTTGTTTTTGAATGCTAGATATGGCAAAGACTTCCTTTATAACGTATCAAAAATATTTTACACAAGTCTTAGGTTAACATTTGCTGTTGGCATTTCTCAGGGTGTGGATACTTTAAATTCGTTTATGAGCCATGGTATGTTTAAATTTTATGTCAACATATGAAGGGTAAATCAGATTTGATCTAGCACACACTCCACATTTCACAGTTATCAAAAACAAACCATCCCAAGGACAGTAGTAACACATAATTTTACTACAGGTGGGTTACTTTGGTACATTTTGGCCTTTATAAGCGATTGTCTCAAATATACAATACAAAGTTTAATCAGTAAAATGATATGATTTTGATATTTCAAGATTTGTCCCAAATTAAAGGATATTCCAATTCAGCAGTGGTATGAACAACATAATTAAAACCATTTGTACTCGATTATTTCTATGTGTATCATGATGGTAAGGTTTTACAAAATATTACCATTTTTCTCATTTCCTCCTAGGAATTTAACAAAAGCAGAGGGGAAAATATCTTCCCTGAAAGAAGATCTTGAAGCTTGTCAAAATGCATTGGAAACATTGAAGACTGAATTTAAAACTCTCGAAAGTAATGGTATAGAAGTATCAGATAAGAAGAAACAAGCCGAGGTAATATATGAGTAGTGTAGCATGTCCTATAGTTGATTTCTTGAGATACTACACATTGTAGTCAGTTGCAGGAGGTGCTGATTCGATTCCTGTAACTTACCTTGGCTATATTTCTCCTTTCTGTGTCATTAAAACTTTTCTTGTGTGTCCATTACTTGACATTATCTTGTGTTTGAAGCAGCTTGGCCAAATATGGTCCTTGTATCAAAAATCCCAATCAACCACCACTTTTCTGTATCACTTAGTCCTCATGGAACATAACCATAATTGCCCATATACCTTCCTGCCAAACTCTTGCATTGTAAGTAAGGTTTTAATTCTTAAATATTCAGACCAGTGTTAGAAAACTTTTTACTGCAAACCGTTACTTTTGAAGATTTTGTTGCAAACTGATTCAAGTTACAAAAAAAATAACGTTACAAAAATTACATTTTTTTGCAAACTCATTACTGCTTTAATTAATAGAAATATTAGTGAATATTTTATATTGAGAATCTAATTTAGACAGCCCAGACTCCTGGTAGGTCAGAAATCTACTGTTATGACTAGATTGAATTCTTAATGTTGCTTAATTGTTAAGACATTGGGCAAGTTTCTAAGCTGCACATTTTCAGATTTAAAATAGAATTATTTTAGATCATTAACTATTCATATTGGACTGGCATGCAGTCCTTTATAATTTGACTTTTATCATTAATATAGATTTTTAATAAATGCAAACAAATCACGAGATTTGCACATCTTTTACTCATTCTTTCTCATTGCAATTTTTTTCTCAAATACCTTGGTGCAGTTGATCAGATAGTTACTATCTCTAATATAATTTTAGGAGGCCTTATTAGTGTTCCAATTTCAAAAAGCTTTGGCCACTGGCCAAGTCAAGGAGTTTTCTACAAAGATGCATGAAATCAAGACAGAAGTTATTGATTTGAAGAACAAGAGTAAGATGTTAGATATAGAAATAAGGACAAGTAAGGGTCAGGTTAAAGCATTGAAGGAAAAGGTGAGTTATTTATCCTCTTTTCAACAAAATGTGACATCTTTCACAAGCTTTCGGATCAATTAGAAAATCAGATACTTTGCAATCAATGCCTTGAGCATCTAAACGAAACAGATTACAATATCTTGGTGAACTCAATGGAGAATTGGGGGTTTTAGTCAAACACTTGTAGTAAACTTGTAAAAGAAACCTGGAATACAAGCTTTTCTATAAAAATTGTATTTTCATTTGATTTCTTTACATTTAATGAAATGCTAAAAACACACAGATTGTTTCCATAGAAATTCCATATGAATTCACATAGTTTGCTGTATATAAACTTAAAAAATTTAAATTTTTTGTGATCAGTTTTCTAATATACAACATAAACGTTGTTAGAATGTTTTGAAACCTGTAAAACTTAAGGAGTTAGGTTTTGATTTAGGAGTAGGACTTCATGCATTTTCCAGTGATAAACTAATTTTAAATTATAACTAGATACAAATTCTGTTTTCAAAGTAGATATTTTTCATGATCTTTTCCCTGCCTGGATATTTAAAATCAGGACCGTCTACTTCTATCCAGCAAATGCAAAGTTTTAAAAATAGTAGTTTTAAGTATAATATATAAAAATAGTATGTATATTTTGGCGGTGGGTATGAGTTTCTATTATAGCAGCTTAGTGACCTATCCAAGGGATCCAAGTTTGCATAGTAGAATACTTATTACTTTTTAATTGGTATTTAACATTGTTTATGATATACCTTTCCGTTTTATATAATAGCTTATATTAATTTCTAAATGTTGATTAAACTCATTGTTCAAACAGCAAGGTTTTTGGAAGACTTTACTATAAAACTTTCTATAGCTTTTGTACAGTAGAGCAATAAAGGTTTCAGTAGCTGATTTCCTTTTTGTATTGCAATGTCCAGTCAGTAACAAGAGGAAAGTATGGTGTTTGGTATCAGTTTCTAGTTCCAGAAGACATGATAAAGAAACATTTCTAACTTTGCTTAGCCTCTAACTTAGAATTCACATGGATGCCATGGCACTCATTTTCTGTTTATGCTGGAGTTACTGTTAAGTTGATTAGTCCATGTTAAACAGAAATTATATTTCCAGTTCTTAATTGAAGAAAGGGAATTTCTAATCTGTATTGATAAATATTAAGGGGACCAGAAGTAATGTAATTTCTGCGCATGTCAATATTTGTTTACCATTTATCAGCTCATTGTGTACTTCAAAGTCGTACCAAAGACATTTTAAGGTTAAAGTGACTTGCTTACTTGTAAATAATTAAATCTTAAATTTGTTTTCCAATTTGGGGTGAAATGGCCAACCGAACAAAGAGGCCAACAGAAGAGGTACATATCCGGCATTGTATGCTTTTTGAGTTTCACAAGAGTAGTAACTCAACAGTTGCTACCAAAAACATTTGCGATGTTTATCCAAGTACATTAGACGTTCGCAAATGCCAAAGGTGGTTTTCTAAGTTCAGATCCGGTAATTTTGATCTTTCCGACTCGTATCGATCAGGAGGATGAACAACTTTAGACAATGACGTGTTAAGGGCGGAATGGAAGCAAATCCTTGTCAGACAATCGAGGAACTGTCAAACACTCTTAACCAACCTTGGTCGACCATCCAAGAATATTTGCAGCAGATTGGTAAAGTAAGCAGAGCAGGTGTTTGGGTCCCGCATAATCTGTCCAAAGAAAACAAAGCTAACCGATCCATCACATGCAACTTATTGCTTCAATGGCACAATACAGAAGCATTTTTTGATCGCTTGATCACTAGAGATGAAAAATGGGTCCTCTATGATAATTCAAAACGCAAAAGGCAGTGGCTCTTTTCGAATAAATTCAGGTTTACATCCCCTAAAGGCGTTTTTGTGTGTTTGGTGGAGTATTCGGGGAATCGTTCATTTCGAAGTGTTGAAACCTGGACAAACTGAATGCAAACCTTTACTGTGAACAATTCGATCGAGTAAATCAATCTCTAATTGAAAAGTGTCCAGCGATATATATTGTCAACAGAAAAGGCGTTATTCTGCAACACCATAATGCAAGACGAACCCTGGAAAAAATTAATGAATTGGGGTGGAAAGTACTGCCTCACCCACCATACTCGCCCGACATTGCACCATCGGATTTCCATTTATTCCGATCGCTACAACACTTTCTATGTGACAAAAAATTTGAAAATTTGGATGATATCCAAAATGCCATCTCCAGATATTTTGCTCAAAAACCAATTGATTTTTATCGAATTGAAAATTTGCACACTAGATGGCAAAAGATAGCGAGGGTGATTACATCATTGATTAAAAATAAAAACATGTTAAAAATTTATTTGTTTGAATTTAATGTAAAAAAACGACATTACTTTCTGGTCCCCCTAATAGATTAGTTTCTCCTGAACCTTGCTGCCCCTCGTAATTCTGGAGAAGTAATGGACAGAAACTACCTGCTTTGATATAGAGCCCTCTTAGGACTTAGTGAGGTGTCTTGGTATTAGGAGGCAAGAGAATTTTTAGGCCAATGATTTTTCTTCATTGTTTCTCTATGTGTGTTATATTAATTTATTTTATCTTTTTACTATAATTTTTCATTGTTTTTCTTTGTGTTCTACACTTGATCTTTCTCTTGTATTATGATTGTGCCCTTACCATTGGAAAAAAGTTCCATTTACCTTGTAACAAACTAATTTTTATTTTTCATGACAGAAGCTGGGTATACTTTTTATGTATGCAATTTAAAACATCTTATCAGCAAGTTTTTATTAACTTGTTACATCTGATCTGTCTCATTTTATTTGAAAATGAAGTATTATTACTAAGTTCTAAAGCATTTAAATGCAGTTATCCAAATTGGAATTACATGACATTGAAGAAGGTCCAACTACATTACCTACCCTTACTGCTGAAGAACTGGATGGTATATCTGTGAGCTCTGAGCAGTATGAGATTGGGAAAATGAAGGCTCATATAAAAGAAATGAATCCTGATTTAGGAGCCATAGCTGAATTTAAAAGAAAAGTATGTTATTACATATTTTATTAGAATTTAATGACCTGTAAAATAGATGCAAGTGAATGCTTAAATGCTGAATGAGTGGCTTTAATGTTTTTGAATGCAATTTTTAAAAATAGCCAAAGCATTTACATGAACTGAAGTAGTTAGATATATAATTATTTTCTCTGCTATCACATGTCAATAGCCCGTTGTGTTGCTCTAGTGCGACCTTAATTACCATTACTATTACTCTTCTGTCACATACAGATTATATTCTTGATGTAAACATTTGTACTCCTTCCATAACCTTTTCAGTAAATGTTGATTTAGTCAATTGTTCTATACTCATTCAATTCATTTTTAGTTTGTTTCTGAGATGGATCTTGAAAAGTCCTGTCTTTCATTGTTCATTGTTAAAAATATATTTAAGTACTCAGAAATTTGGAGAATAAATCGCCTTGTTTATACACAAGTTTGACAACAAACATTTGTTGATTTTGATTTTCTGTAGCTATTGAATTGTGAGACTTAGAAATATTTGTTACACTTAGAAGAGCAGGTTTTATTTGTTTAGTGTCATACTTAAAAGTGTCTGTTCGGTTTATTTCACATTCTTATTATGATAGAATTAAAAGTTATTCTTTCTAGTTTATAAGAGGTGTTTATTTCTTTTCTTTAGTTTCTATGTGTTGTTTTTTATAAATGGAATTTCCTGGTATGAATTTATGTTACAATTCATTACAGTGACTACCATATATTATAATTCACAGCAGCAAAAGCTGCTTTCTTGAAATATTCTTTTATTATGTTATGCCATTGAAAATTTTCCTGTGTCCTATGGGATTCATGCCTCAGTGTCCCTCTGGTTTTTATTTCAAAATCATAAACAATTTATATCTAATATCTGTTTTTTACAACTAATAACTGAAATTTTATGCCATTGAAAAATTTCCTATGGGATTCATGCCTCTGTGTCCCTCTTAAGACCACACATTTTATTTAGATATATTAACCTTTTGACTACAGACGGGACAACAGTTATCCCAAATTCAGATAGCGGAATAAAAGCACCGTAGTGTAAGGGTTAATAATGTTACATTATAGTTGTTTTTATATTGCTCAGAAGTTAATAGTTACATGTTTGCTGGTGCGCATTCTAGACATATTGTTCCATTACTAATTATTGAGGTTATTTAAAAATTACATTGAAACTGATGTAAATTAAAATGTTCTTTGTTTATCGAAAATTATTTTGTTTCGACCTTCTCTATACTTAAGAATTAGTTTTTTCCACTGTTAGCTGTATTTTTAAAAATTTAATCAAATGTTTTTTCTTTTATATCTAAATTGGATGTATGAATAGTTTGATTTGCGATTAAAGTTCGTTTTTACTAAACGTTACTTTTATCTCTAGGAAGAAATGTATAAAGCAAAATTGAATGATTTGGAAAACATTACTACCCAACGTGATCATTACCGTCAACAGTATGAGAATCTCCGCAAACACAGGTTACAAGAGTTCATGAGAGGCTTCAGCATTATTACCCTAAAAGTTAAAGAACTTTATCAAATGATGACTCTGGGTGGAGATGCTGAGCTGGAACTGGTGGATTCTGTTGATCCTTTCTCAGAAGGGATTGAATTCAGGTATTAAAGAGTGTACTAGAACACCTGTACATAGATAGCATCTCCTTTTTCAATTGATGACTCAGTATTTACTTTCTTGCTTTATTTAAATCCGTTTATAATTGATATAAGCATTGGAATAAAGTTAGTCAAAAAATGTAAAATAGCATTTCATGTACTCCTTATTGGGGTTAATTTTTATTTTCAACACAGTTGATGGCAAAAAGTTCATACTTCAGTCATGTTACCATAATTAGCTTCTGGAAGTCCACTTTAATTGCATCCCATTTACTTGAAAGGCGATTTGATATATTTTAACATCTGAACTTGTTTTCTCATTCATTTTTATTTTCTTCTATCATCAGACAACTGAGGAATTTCATTAGAGTGACAAGCTCTTCAGAATATTTTTAACAGTGTTTTATAGTTCCATAGCACAAATCAAGCACATTTAAATGAATCGGCAAAATTAGAAGTGGTTGATTTGATATTGTTTACATCAGTTGGTTACCATTTGCCAATAAACAAATAATATAGTTTTGAAGCCATGGATTAATGAGGAGGCATTTTAACGAAATGAATAATTTATTTAGAATAAGTTAAGAGAATTATGTGCAAAAAGAAAAACAGGTTTGTACATCATCTTTACATCATGAGTTAGAAGATTAGTGCAAAAATTATCTTGCATTAATTTCCATGCGAAGTAAACAGTAACATCACAAGTCGAGTTAGAAATATGCTTTAGCAACAGATAAAAATATCCAAACAAGTTTTCTGTGCTACCATATGTTAGTGAAATATATATATCAAACTTTTAATTCTTACTGCACAATGATGCTGTATTTATGTTTTGCTATGCATGTCATATCTGCCCACTGCTCTGAAAATCCACTTTTTCTCTGGTCTTCTGGATGGAAAAAATATCTTCCAAACTTTTTCAATGTGGAAAATTTTCAAATGATGCCAAATTCGGCACCACGTTGCACCAATCAATGAAGGAACAATATTGGAATCCTCAGTTGTCCAGGAAAATTTGATTTGAGTTAGCCCACTGGAAAATGGATTTCTTGCATATTGTGATAGAAAAGCCAGTTATACACTGCCAAAAGTCATGGGATACCTCCTAATATCGTGTGGGACCTCCTTTTGCCCTGCGAAGTGTAGCAACTCGACGTGGCATTGACTCAACAAGTCATCGGAAGTCTCCTGAAGAAATATTCAGCCATGCTACCTCTACAGCCGTCCATAATTCCGAAAGTGTTGCCAGTGCAGGATTTTGTGCAGGAACTGACCTTCTGATCATGTCCCATATGTATTCGATGGGATTTGTCTGTCGATCTAGGTGGCCAAATCATTCGCTGGAATTGTCCAGAATGTTCCTCAAACCAATCGCGAACTATTTTGGCCCGTGACATGACACATTGTCATTCTGGAAAATTCCATTGTTGTTTGAGTCCATGAATGGCTGCAAATGGTCTACAAGTAGCTGAACATAACCATTTCCAGTCAATTATTGGTTCAGTCTGACCAGAGGACCCAGTCCATGCCATGTAAAAACAACCCACACCATTATGGAGCCACCGCCAGCTTGCACAGTGCCTTGTTGACAAATTGGGTCCATGGCCTCGTGAGGTCTGCGCCACACTTGAACCCTCCCATCAGCTCTTAAGAACTGGAATCGTGACTCATCTGACTAAGCAATGTTTTTCCAGTTGTCTAGGGTCTAACCGATATGTTCACGAGCTCAGCAGAGGCGCTGCAGCCGATGGCGTGTTATTAGTAAGGGCACTCGAGTCGGTCTTCTGCTGCCATATCCCATCAACACCAAATTTCGCTGCACTGTCCTCACGGACACGTCTGTCGAACGTCCCACATTGATTGTTGCTGATATTTGATGCAGTGTTGCTTTGTTAACACTGACTACTCTACGCTCATGTCGCCGGTCTCGGTCATTAAATAGATGCGGTCGGCCACTGCATTGTCCATGGTGGGAGATAATGCCTGAAATTATATTTTCTCGGCACACTCTTGACACTGTGGATCGAGGAATGTTGAATTCCCTAACAATTTACGAAATGGAATGCCCCATGCGTCTAGCTCCAACTAGCATTCCGCGTTCAAATTCTGTTAATTCCCGTTGTGCAGCCATAATCATGTCAGAAAACTTTTGACATGAATCACTTGAGTACAAATGAAAGCCCTGACAATGCATTGCTCATTTATACATTTCTTACTCGATGCTACTGCCATCTGTATATTTGCTTATTGCTATCCCATGACTTTTGGCACTTCAGTGTATATGTGCCCATTTATTTTTTTAACCATGAAGGAACAGCATTGGAATCAAATTAGAGGGGTGCCAGAAAAATTTGCTTTGGGCAAGTCGATTTTAGGAAACAAAAATTTCAAGCATATTTTAAAAGAAAGGCTGGTAAGCACCCTTTTATTTTTTATTGCATTGTTGTGGTATTATGAATTCAACTCTTTAAGCATTAGCAGAACTATAACAAGGGTTTTTATGGAATTTTTGCCAATATGAGTTGAAACAGTGTAATCAAGTTTATTACTTCTGTTTTGTTCAGCATTTTTTCAATTTCTAGTAAGCTATATCTATTATAACTTGAAATATTATATCCGACTGGTGCTTGAATGTAGCTCTGTTTGCCTGCACCTAGTTCTCACCCAAGGTAATTCCTGCCTCATTCTTGACGTCACCATGCCAAAAGAATAGGCTCTGGGCATTCGATGATACATGCAGCGAAAAAGACTTAGTATTAAGAAATCAATTTTCTATGTTTGTTTCAAACTTCAGCATTGGTTTGTATGCAGCTAAAAATCTTCTGTTTTTTCCTTTGAGGCTGGCTGGTATAGTGTGTAAAAGGTTATGCTTGTTAAGTTTTTAAGTAAAAAGTACCATTAAATTTTAAAGTACTTGTTAGTTTTTAATTATCTGTTGATATTTATGTAGTCAGTTGTATGCCCCTCCTTAGTATAATGCTTTAATAAATTATAAATTGCACATACTTCCTTTAATTTTAATGATTGTAAATTGTAGTACTATTCATTTTATAATACCATTCATACATTGTTACAACTTCATTAGTTATTTTAGAGTATTTTTTAATAACTCAAAAGGGTATGTAATTAAATTATAAAACAAAATTTATTTAACATGGACATAGAGTTACAACTCATGTATGTGAAATTTCAATGTTAAATAAATAGAAAAACTTAGCTAACATTACATGAGTATCATTCATCAAGTGGATAATATTCTGGTCTTTCGTTCAACAGGCTCTGGCTTTGAATCCTGGTCTAGACATGGATGTTCATAGAGGTTTAGAATCAACTTTAAACCATAGATCCAATTAACTCTCAAGTAGAAAAAATGACCATACAGTGGCAAATTAAACAATAACTAAAAGTATTTCGTTTAAAATTTATTCCGGACATCTTTGAACAGACAGCAAACAAGGGGTAATTCTGATTCCTCCACAATTGTGATACCTTTGGATAGATGTTTTTTCAGTGAACCAAACTTCAGCAGAAGCTGCTCGAGTCCAGCCCTTTTGTTAAACAAGAGAAGTAATTTTGGTATACTTTATGGAGGAAATCTGGAATGAATCACCATCTCTTTCGATTCCAGAATGAGCCTAATGACCTCCATTACTTCAAAAAAATCCCTAGAGAGTTGCCACTTCTTCTAAAGCCAGAATAGGCCACATTGTAACTCAGGCCCACTTAAATCGTTTGACTCCAACAAGTATGTTATTTGCCTTGATGAGGAAGACTTTGGAACATCTTGCACTGGAAAGATCATTTTTAGAATTCTCTTGAAGAAAATTTGTGATTCATCTATTCTTACTCTTTTTTCTAATGTTCATTTTATGTATAGTGTTTCGCTGATTTATACAAGACATGAAATCGGCTTTGATACGCGGGACTCAAGTATCGAGATGTAATGTAATCTTCAAATAGCTTAACACAGTAATGCATTTCATTGCTCGCCTAGAAACCAGTAGTTTGCCTTTGTATATCATCCACACTAACTTAGTATTTTCTTGGATTTCTTTTCTTCACATTTACTGCATTAATACCACTGTTTTGCAGTGTGCCATCTAAAATTTAACCTGATACTTACATTTTCATCAAAACAATTGCTTTGAAAGTATTGTCTGATTTCTATTTAATGTCAAACAACTGAAAAATACTACTCATTCAGTAATAATGGATTGCAGAATCTGAAATAGAAACATCACATCGAAAAGTAAAACAAAACACATTTTATATTTGTGCTTTTAAGGTAATATTTGTGTAGGTACTATACAACATTTTTCTCTTGAATTTGAGTTAGTTAAATTTTTAAGACCCATTGTAATAATCAGCATTTCTAAGTTCTCAAATGCAGATTTAAAATTTTTCCCCAGTATTGACTAGATAAAGGCGTTTAGAAGCTTGCAGTATTTCTTAAATTGTTTTTCTGATTCAAGTTTTTCTTTTAACTTTTAGTCATCAAATGTGTTTTTCTTCGGGTTAAGTTATTTCTAGTTTAGTTGACTCATTTTAGAGATGCCAACAATTAGATTTTTTGTAATTGTTATGGATTTTCTTTTTCAATACAACAATGGCAAATAATGAAATGCGACTTGATGAAAAAATTAGTGCAATCTATCGTCCCTTTTATCTCAGAAGATTGCCATGTTAATCAAATTCTGATCCATATTTTATTTGCATTACAATGTGACATGCATTTCAGCATATTGATATCATTTGGCAGCGCGGTTTGGCGACGAAAAATTGAAATCGTGTTTTTCTACGATTTTACCAAAGTTCAAGGTAATAAAGAAAAATTTTGACCCCCAAGTACGGATTAATATTAAAAAATTAATAAAAGTACACAAGAGCCAATGGCTGGAACTGACTTCCGTGTTAGGATGTAAGATTTATATTAAAAATTAACATTACAAATTTTGTAATCTTTATGCAAATGAGTATTTTTCCAGTTGCTGTATTTCATTATAAAAGTAAATATACCAATAAACTGAATGTCGCTTAATTTTGTGTTAAAAAATTAAAAATTTAATAATTTTTTAAGTAACTTATCCTATTTTTTGATGATTTAATTTTTGCAGTCAGTGTACTCCAAACTATTAATTATGTTTAAATGTTGGTTTTCAAAATGTAATCACATTTCTTAAATTCAAGGTATTATTACTGCAAATCAATCTCATTACTGATATGGGCAGCTAAAAGTTGGGTCTCAGTATTTTTTAATTGCCATTTTGTATTTTCAGCGTCCGACCACTGAGGAAATCCTGGAAAAGTATACGCAATCTTTCTGGGGGAGAGAAAACCCTGAGTTCTCTGTCCTTAGTTTTTGCTTTACATTTCTATCGATCAACTCCATTCTTCGTGATGGATGAAATTGATGCAGCATTGGATTTTCGTAATGTTTCTATTATTGGCTCTTACATTAAGGTAAGCAATTCCTCCTTTAACTAAAATTTTCAAGTAGTGCTTTTAGCAAATTCTATTGTGGAAAACTGAAACCACAGACAAGTTGTTTTTTAGTAATGTGTCATCAAAGCATATCAAATTTTTAATTGCCAGCTCACTAATATCCAGAATTTATTTTTAGTAAATAATCCCAAAGTACTTTTTAAGTTAGCAAATTAAATTATATTGTATCTATTTTCTTTTGTAGGACTGTACAAAAAATGCTCAATTTATTGTCATCTCACTCAGAGAGAATATGTTTTTACTTGCTGACCATCTAATTGGGATTTACAAGACAAATAATCGCACTAAAAATGTATATCTTAGCCCACTTAAGAAAGAGGATCCTCCAACATCCAAAATCACAAATGCCAGAAAAAGCTCAGAGCCAACCCGAAATACAGCTTTTAATGATTTGCTGAATACTGGACTCAACGAACAGAAACATAAAGATACCAGTAAGCCAGATAGCAAGAAACAAGAACCAAGCAATGTTCTGAATGAAATTTCTAAAATAACTCTTACTGCTACCTGTAAAGATAATAAAAGCAAAGATGATAGCTTAATCAATGAAAGTGCTCCAAAAGCAAATCTTACTGCTACAAGTGCTTATAAAGAAAACAAAACTGACGATAAAAGCAAAAATGTGGATGAGGATGATAGCTTTATTATCAGTGAAAGTACTTGCAAGATACCGAAAAAAGCAGCTGTTGCTGCAGATGCAAACCATACTTTTAATACTTCCTCTCAATGTCTGAAAACATCTAATAGTGAAAGGCCAAGTAAAACTGATCGCTCTAACTTGAGCAGATTGAAAACCCCAAAGCGCAAAATAGCAGAGGTTGCTAACGAAACTAAGTGGTCTGATGATGAAGACTTTGTCATTAAAACACCTGATGTATCAAAACGATATTAGCTCTTCTGTGCTTTCTTATAGATTATACTGTCTTTATTTCATTATATAATTATGAATGACTATATTTGCAATGCAAATTAACTTTTTTATTTTATGTGGTGTGCTTAATAAAGAGATAAAAGCTATTATGCTTGAAAAGAAACTGTTTATTTTATGTTTATGTACATGTATGTGTAATGGCCACACTGGAATTTTTTAAAGATTTATTGTAAAATTAGTGTTCATGTAAAAATGTAAATAGTTAATTCCTGTAATTACTCAACTAACTCATTTTGGGCCTAAGACCTTCAAATATTGAACAGTAGGATTTCAATTTTTCAAGTGCCATTTTGGTAGACAGCCAAGTGACAAATGCTCCAATTTCGGTATCACAATGTCTTGGATTCAAATCCTCATGTATGCTGGGATGTTTAATGGTTTAGAATTGAATTTAAGCCCTGCCCTAACTTACTCTTGTGTAGCTAAAACTGAATAAGGAGTGATGAAAATATGAACTTGAAGTACTAATTTATAACAATTTATCTGCTAATAGGTAAAGTGAGTATAACAGTCAATAGAAGAGCCTACCCATAGCAACCAACTACATTCTTCGAGGGGTATATGAAAAGCATGACCTATCTTTCCTTGACACTGAAGTTTGTTACATTTCACTAACCAATATATTTATTGTACAACAGACATGTTTAATCAGTTTGGTAAAAGTACATTTATATGAAATATGCAAATCAGTTTTTGCTTAAACTTAGAGGGAGGAATGTTTATTTTTACTGTCATTTCTTTTTATAACAGTTCCTACTGTTCTTGAATGCTATTTTTCTAATTTGGGGCCCTAAAAAGTACTTGAAAAATACCAAAATTGACATCTATTTGAATTTTACTGTGGATATAATTTTAAACCAAGTTTACTTAACCAAAACTTAAAATTACATTTTTTCCTCCTTTTTATTATACAAGGTGAAAAGTTCTAAGACCCATGTAACTGTCAAACGCAAATAGCTAGTTATGAGGAAAGTAATGCATAGGTATAGCGAAATGAATATGTGCTACAAGATGAGATCTCTTGCAGCACCCCTACCTGTAAAAATTAGAAACTAGGATACAGGAAGTAATTTACAAAGTTGTATACACATTACACCTGTCTGCTCGATGAGCCTACTATCAGCCACAATACATTCGTATCGTAGACAGAACTTTTCATTGCCCGTTCAACAGCATTTCAGGTGTCACATCAGTACAGGCACCCATGGTGCAATGTATATCCTGCAGTTGTTCATTTGATCTGATATATATATTCTTTGTGGTGCTAAGTGACTACAGAGTGCACATCACAAAATTTGCTGCTTGATGTAGCATTGATGAGAATTCATATACCGACAAATTAGCATTTCCTGCTTTCTATTCAGGCTATTCATGTAAGCAGGGTATCATTTCGAACTAAATTGATGCTTTTCTGTATCTTGTATTTTTTAAAATAGAAGAGCCAATTTCCTATTACCTCTAGGGATGCTGCAAGCAGACTTACCTTGTAGTGGAGTCAGTTTACTACACACTTCTACATCACTTTCATAACTAGTTATCTAAGTTCGGAAGTCACATGGGTGTGTAAGGACACTACCCTGTATACTGACAATTTGCTTCAGAATTTTAACTTAAATTAACTTCAGAATATTTTGCAATACATATGAAGTTTCTAATCTTGTGTGCCAATTTTAATTAACCTCCTTTTGCGGGTGTGGAGCAAAGCCCCTATGGTGCATGTGATCACTTAAACTATCGAAACACCTGCGAATTTTCAAGGATACCTATAAATCATATATTTTACACTATCCTGAACCCATGCCAATGTATATTTTGAAATATCTTTTCATGTAATAATGATCAGATATCTTTGGGTTAAAAAGAAAAAATATACTAACTACTGAAAAAACTGACTTTTAATTTGAATGTAATTTTACAGTGAGGAAGATTTTAATATGGTGACAATAAAACAGATTGTTATATATGTATTGGTGTTATAAATACAGTGCTATATTATCCTAGTGTTGAGATAAAAAGATTTGACAGCATATTCTTGATCATGCAAAGCACTAAAATAAAATGAATTAATTTTATTTTGACTTTCTGAATAAGTACAGGAAAATATTTAGTCAGTTGATAAACATCATAAATCTACAATCTGCTTTATTTTGTATTTAACTCGCACTCTTTCATATGGTATATAACAAAAATTGTCTCCATATAGTTTAAAAATGTGTCCATTCAGTTCAAAGCAAAAGACGCTTCCCTTTTTTAGAATTGCTGCAAAGACAAAAAAAATCGGTTATAAATATTTTAAGTTTATGTTAGTACAAAAAGTGGTAGTTTAATATTGAATATCAATATTAAAAATTTAAAAAGGTATATTAAAACATAATGCCAACAATTCATTGAATTTTTTTCAATGTCTTGTTATATAAACTATTCAACCAAATTTGTTACTAAATATAAAACAATTTATATAAATAAAAAAATCTACTTTAAAACTTACTTTTAACTTTATTCTCTTCTGTAATTAGCCTAAAGACATTTTTTGTTTCTTGAATTACAATTCCTCTTGTACCCACATAACTAGGGCATTTAGAGGACACCACAACTAGTAGACATCCATGATAATCAGCTTTAACAAGTTTCTGGTATACCACTGATAAATCGTCAGGTAGTGGTCTAATTACAAAAAAGAAACAATATTTGAATTTTGGTCATTCTCATGAAATCTAAATATTTTTTGCTCAGTAATTTAGATTTTTATATACTTAACAAGCTCGATACAGATGTATCTAGTGCCTTGTCTAGTGGCAACACTTGGCGCACTTTTAGTAGCGAATTATTAGCAGGTGAAGGTAACCCATCTATATTAGGGTTATTTTTCGTTTTTATGGCAACCTCGGCAAGCGGAAAGATTTTTAAGATATATTTATAAAGATAAAAAAGATTTCTTTCCTTGGTGACATAAAAAACATGCCAAGAGCGTTGCCACCAGACGAGCCAACGAGGATGCAATGGAAGTGAATGTCGTGAACTTTTTGCCATGCACTTTAATAATAAGAATTAAGACAGGAAGATGAAATACTGCTTTATATTTTTGATAAGTTTCATTTCCTTTGAAGGTATGAAAGCATATCTGTACTTCGATTTAATCTAAATTGATTTAAGCAAAGTATCAAACATGAGTAATAACACTGCCATTAATACAATTAAGAAACTTTAGTGCAGGTCTGCTAGAATTCATAAGCTCTGTTGATATTTGGAAATTATTTTTAATAAAGTAACAGACTGCTCATTTCATGTATTCTACATCATTCTATATATCCTTTAAGAAATATAACCATACAATAATTCTGGTGAAAAACTGTAGTACAGTTAGCAAAATACTTTTTCTCTGCAGTTATGTGGTTGGATATTTTTTAAAACAATAAAAAAATAACTTTTTTTATTTGAAAAAAATTTCATAAATTCATATTGAACAAATAGTCTATTGCTATGGTTAAATTTAACCATAAAAATTGTCAACTTAATTATATTACTAAATTTGCTTCAATATGTTTTGATAATTTCAAATACTATTGATTTAAATGTAACAGGAAACTGAGAATTACTCAGTCATCAGACTGCTGAAGAATTTCATTCGGCAGGAGCTTTCATATAGTTTTATCAATATTATGCTACTCCATAACTCAAAACAAAGCATATTTAAACTAAGCAGTGAAATTAACGATAGAACTCTAGCAGTAAATTTTATGTTTGGCCATTTGGCTAAACAAATAATGTTGATTGCTGGCACACAAATTAGTGAAACATAAATTAAAAAAAATTCTTCTAGTTTACCAGAATATGTATATTAGAAGTATAAAACCAAATCTAAATATAAAAATAAAAAAAAATTATAGATAGAAAAAAGCTGGATCTTTTACTATTTCAAAAAGTTCAAACTTACTCCTTTAGTTGCAACATTGTTGTCATGTATCGCTTCCATAGCTCATTAATAGGAAGAAAAGTTTGAAAGCTGTAAAAAAGAAAGTGATTAAAGCAAATATTGTTCCAGAGAAGTAATCAAAATCAGATGTTTATATACAGGTGTTTTTCCTGAATTCATGTTTCATAGGTCCTCATGTTCTGTCACAAAAAGGCAAACAATCAAAATTAAATTAATTTTAGATTTGCTAAATACTAAAAGCCTAAACCAGTGTTTCTCAACCTGTGTGCCGCGAGAGATTGTCAAATGTGCTGCGAGGTCTTTTGACAAATAATTAAAATTACATGGGTTTTGTAACTTTGAAATAGTATTTGTAATTACCTCAACGGTTTCTAAAAAAATCTTTTTAAATTTAGTTTTCCCACGTTTTTATTTGATATTATTTTTTCCCAATTGTAATTGACGTGGATTCAAATTGGCTCCTTAAAATCAAAATATTTGTGAAATAAGTCTTTAAATTTCTTTATTGTGATTGCAAACCTCACTTAAAAGCTACTTTCCTTCGCTTTCAGTTGACAAATATGAATGGTTAATCAACCCATTTGTAATTTGCAAGACACCAAATTTGGCAACAGAAAAAGAGCAGCTCATTGATTTGAGAAACGATAAGTTTTACCTTTCAACATTCTTCAAGAAAAATTTGGATGAGTTTTGGCTTTCTGTCAAAAATTTGTACCCTGCAATAAGCTTGAAAGCTATTAAAATTCTTCTGCCTTTTGCATCTTCATGGTTCTGTGAATTTGGATTTTCAGCATTGACAGAAATCAAGTCCAAAAAGCGAGAAAGACTTTTAAAAGTTGACGATGAAATGCAAACTTGTCTGGCGACTTTGGAACCACGTTTTGATTTAATTTGTTCAAGAAAACAGGCTCAGCCCTCTCATTGAATAAATTTTGTAAATAAATAAATTTTTTTTGTATCATACACCTTTTACATTTTTTATATTCAGGTGTGCAGTAAATAATTCCAGATATTTTTAGTGGGCCGTCAACCAAAAAAGGCTGAGAAACACTGGCCTAAACCCTAAATCCACTTATAAAGAAGGCAACAGCAAGGTCTTTACTATTACAGGGAACTGATATTTACAAAGACATTTTAACATCATCAAACAGTTAAATAAATCTTTTTTAGGAACTACTTTTTCACGATGGGGATTGCAACTAGATCACTTAAGACTTGTTTTAAAAACAATAGCATAGCTGAGATCTAACCAAAAAAAAAAAGAATCAGGTCCATTAGAGCATATCTTACATTATAAATGTCAAAGAACCTATATTTTATCAATGGAAAACCTGGAAAGCAAAATTTAGAGATATTTAGAAGATGCTCAGGAAATGTATGGTTCAAACGCAATAAATTGCTTATGCATGCAGGGCCCCACAAAGGTAGGTGGTTGCCAATACCATATGGTACCAAGGGTCTGGTAAATGTGAAAATTTTTTTGGTACTTTAAAGTGTTTTCTAACTTCAGTGCTGAAAAATCTACAATTGAAGAGAAAAAATTTATCTGTAAATGTATAAATCTTTTCTCTTTTTCCTTATAAAAATATGCATCCTAAGTATTGAATGTTTAACCTACAAATTTGTAGAAGTTAAACATGGAATACTTGGGATATAGGTACTCATGTCCAAAAGTTAAGCATAATTGTTGTTTATGTGAATATTTCAGAAAATCTACATTCGAATGGAAGGAAACGCGGTATGCAGGTGCAATAGAAAAAAACAATGCAAAAAGGATAAAGACTTATTATCCAAAGAAAAGGGTTGAAAGAAAAAGGTTCACAATAAGAGTGTCAACTTTATTGAAACAGAATCATTAAAACAATGTGATGCTGAAGTTTAATACAGTGTGTGGGAACCTCTGGTAGCCATGCATGCAGCACAACGATTTCCCATACTTTCGATGAGAGTATGGATAAGCTGTGTGCTCAGAGTTCCAAGCCTCATGGTGAGCAGTTTTCAATTCCGGAATGGAGCTTGGTGGGTGGCGGAAGGCTGCAATGTCTCCTGAGCATATCCTGCAAATGCTCTATAGCAGTGGTGCGCAAACCGTGGGTCACGACACCTCTGGCGGTCACTTGAAAATTTTTGTGCGTCGCCAAATTCAAAGAAATTTATTTGAAATAAAAATATAAGACTTTTCTTCAACAAGTATCAGGTACCAGTAAAATAGTGAAATGAGATATTTATAAAAAAAGAACTATATTTTTTACGATAGCAATTGTCTGTATTAGTATATAATACCTATACTTCGGCAACCGGCAGGCGAACAGACATAGTGATAAAAGATAATTGTCAATTTGAGATGCCCTTTACCTGCTCTCTGGTGGGATCCATATGCAACTTGGGTCGGTCTGACGTTTGGCAGTGGCCATCTTTACTACAGCTTTTTCAATATAGGTGTGCACCCCTGCTATTTAGTCTTTATACTGTGATCACAGCTAGGACCATGCAGTTCTTTCCGTCTGTGCCTCAGTAGTTCGGTTTTGCTGCTTCTTACGTTCATTCAAGTGCATTCTGTAATTCTGTTTATATACTGCTTTTGCTAATTTTAAGAAAACTTTGCAATCGGCTATGTACATAACATATTTTTTAAGTATAGGACAGTTCAGTAGCGTGCTCGGAGGGCAATAATAAACAATTAATTAAAAAATCAATATAGATATTAAAATGTTTATAAAGAAAAACTGTTTTTTAAATATTTTGTATTATTTTTTTCGTTTTTTTATTTTTTCGAAAATCAATTATCCTCAACTGATATTTCGTGGAAAACGCTACAAGGGTAGTTACTATTTTAAAACGTATAAGGGAACAGTGAGTTCTGTTTTTTATTACAGATGGCGGCACACTAAACAAAGCCTGCTTTTGCAGTTGAAGTGAGAGTACAAATTTAAGATCATAGTAAGATGAATTTTGAAAAGTAAACATGAATTGTAATTTTTAAATATATATTTTACCATCTTTGGAGTAAGTAATGTTGGTAAACATAATTATATTAAATCACTATAATTAATTTTGTACTTGTTTTGTATTTTTTTAAGTAAGCTCCAATATTTGTATGTTATGATTCACTGTAACTTCTGTGTACAATATAGATGTGTGCTCGACTGGCAACACCAGTTGAGATATTTCCTTGCCTCGATTACCATGTGTAAATTTTTACTTGAACGTTGCATTTTTTATTTCAAGTAGCGAACATGTGCAATTAATTGGTATAAAGAGATGTTTCTGTTAGAATTTAGTTTTCTTTTCTTTAATTCTCGTCTGAATAAGCTACAAATAAACATGATTTATACAGAGTAATCCCGGACTTTATTTTCTTCCCACGTGGTAGCCGCACGTGATTGAACAAACGCAAAGAAATGAAATATTGTATATTTATAATTTTGTTTTAGTTTTAATACCCTCATGATGGATAAATGGCTTAAAAATAGGTACCCAACGTCTAGAAAATGAAAAGAATGACAATACAAATGAGAATGATGGGTCAACATCCAATGAACTTAAAAAAACTGTGAATGAATTCAATGGCACTGTTTCTGCATAAAAAAATATCGAACAAAATGTGCTATCTAATAAAAAATTGAGAAAATATTAAGAGTTTATTAAATATGGATTTACATACTGCGTTGTTAATGGGAAAAAACATCCGTTGTGTGTTAATTGCAGGGATAAATTAGCAAATGAAAGTATGAAACCTGCTAAATTAAAAAGACATTTGGAAACCAATCATAAGAATTAGCAAATAAATCAGAAACATTTAAAAAAACGAGCTGAAAGTGTGAAAAATCAAAATGTATTTTTGAAAAATACACAATTCCTGAGAAGGCTTTACCTTAGAAGTTTCATATTTAATAGGAAAAAATTTGAAACCACATACAATTGGAGAACCACTCATTCTTCCTTCAGCAATTAAAATGACATCATTTATTCATGGAGAAACATATGGTAACGATTTAAAAACGATACCATTATCAAGAGATCGTTTCTCGGCGAATTTCCGCCATATCACATAATATATAATCAGTTCTGTTAAATCGATTACAAAACTATGTATTTGTTCTACAACTTGACGAAACTACAGACATTTCTAAAGTGTCTCAATTAATTGTTTATGTGAGATACGTTTATGAAGAAGACATATCAGAAAAATTTTTATGTTGTAAAAAATTGGAAGGAAAAACAAATGGAGAGAAAACATTTGAAATTATTATATTTTGGGGAAACAAATGACCTTACCTGGACACACTGTGTCGTGGTTGGCTCTGATGGTGCTGCTGCATTAACAGGTAGTAATAAAGGACTAAGAGGGTTAATAAAGAAAATTGCTCCCCATACAGTATTCAACCATTGCATGATACATAGACAAGCTCTTGTTGCAAAAGACATTGATAAAGAATTGCACAAGATATTACAGGACGTTGTTAGTGTAATTAATTACATTAAAAGCAACAGCTCCCTAAACAGTCGTCTCTTTTCAATACTTTGTGATGAGATGGGTTCTGTGTATGAGACATTACTACATACAGAAGTCAAATGGCTCTCACGCTGCAAAATACTGCGACGTATTTTCGATTTGAGAAACGAAGTTTACATTTTTTAGTAGAAAAGAAACATATTGGCAAGTTCATTCATTAATGAAGATTGGCTCGGAAAACTCAGTTGCATGGCTGACATTTTCGAAAAACTTAACGATTTGAATATAAGTCTACAGGGAGAGAATACAAACATTTTAACATCAAGCATTAAAATTGAAGCTTTTAAGAATAAGCTGATACTTTGGGAAGGAGAATTGAACAAAAACAACACAGACATGTTCCTGTACTTTTCAGAATTTAGTAAAGAAAATAATATAGATTTCTTGATATTTAAAAACACCATTTCCTGTCATATGATAAAATTGGGAGGAAACTCTTCTAGATAATGAATTAGGTTGGATACGTGATCCATTTTCGTTTGATATTTTTAAATCCAATATCTCTTTAAATGAAAAAGAACATTTAATTGATGTTTCAAGCAATGAAACACTGCACATTCAATTTAAGTCTGACTTGCCAGAAATTTTGGTTAACGATTGGAAACGAATATGCCGATTTGAAGAAAAAGGCAATTAATATTTTGATTCAGTTTGCATCGACCTACTTATGTGAAACCGGTTTTTCTTAATTAGTTGCCATTAAAACAAAATATCGATCTCGATTGGATCCAGAGGATGACTTACGGCTTGCGATTTCCAATACAGATCCGAACATAGAAGCAATCATGAGCTCTTTCCAAGCGCATACCTCACATTGAATTCTTATGTTGTAAGTTTTTTAAAAGTATTTTCCATTAAAAAATATTTATACCCATATGTATAAATAAAACCATTGCTTCATAAAATTATGTGTTTCATTCCGACCTCTAATAAGGCGAACACAAGCGTAAATCCCAAACAGAATTCAACTTTAACTACGTTTATGATTAAAAAAACGTCTATTGTCTACCCAGGAGTCGCGACAAAATAGTAAACAAAATTGGGGGGCGGAAATGAAAATAGGTTGCGCACCACTGCTCTATAGGATTCAGATCAGAAGAGTTGGCAGGCCAATGCATGCAGTAGATATCTTCACTTTTAAGGAAGACGTTGACCAGGGATGCACGGTGAGGTGCATTGTCATCCATTAATATGAAACCAGGACCGACAGCACCGCGAAACAGAGGAATGGTAGGCTCAAGGACTTATCTGTATCTTTGGATGGTAACAGACCTCGTGTCAAAGATGTGGAGGTCTGCAGCATGATGCCTGCCCAGACCAACTCCCACTGAAAGAAAATTATATCTTTCCGTGATGTTTCCCAGGTGAAAACGCATTCCACGTTCTCTCCAGATCGTGGTACGACAAGAATCAATTTGCAGACTAATTCTGGACTCGTCACTGAATTTGACATTGCCCCACTGTTGTCAACTCCACTGCCGATGTTTTAAACTCCACTGTAAACGCGTATGTTTCTGTTCAGACGTCAGGGGGATGCAAACTGCTGATTGTCTGGCATAGAGACCAACGTGTCTGAGTCTCCTGTAAGCAGTTTGTCTTGAAACTATGACTCCTGTGGCGGCTGTCAGAGCTGAACCCAGTTGTCTGGCAGAACGGTTCCTCTGACGTTACGCAGTGATCGCCAAATGTCTTACTGATCAGTTGTTACCCTTGGCCGACCTGGTACTGGTTGTCAGGTAACATCTCCAGTGGTTTGAAACCTCTGCCAGTCTGGAGATCACACACTGAGGCATATTCAAAATTCGAGATGCTTCGGTTTGGGATCAACCAGATTCCAATAATTCGTCCCTTCACAAACATGTCCAGTTGACATCTTTCGTGTTTATTGATTGTTAACAACACTCTGTACCACAGCAATTGCGAAATTTCTGTCTAAACTGGCAATGTCGCTCGAGGCCTTTTTATACTTGCTCTAATGTGCGCCGGTGCTTTGCACATGTCGACGCCGACTGAACTGTTTTGCATATGCACAATGTTTTACCTTTGTCCCACGATTCTCCACAAGTGATTTTGAACCATTGTATATATATATATATATCCATATTTACTCTGATTTTTCGCATTTTACAAATTATGTTTAACTTTTGGACATGAGTGTATATAATTACTTTAAATATCAGTTTCATTTTTATAATTTCCTGATAAGAAAATAAATTTATCTTCAAAATATTTACCAGTAAAAAACATTTTGGTTTAAGTAAGAGTGGTTAAAATTTCTTCCACTGTTAACAGATGAATAACATTTCAGTATCAATCTATAATGAATAAAATAAATACATTTGTAACAAAGATACTTACGTAGTGATATTAGGGTCCAGTTTAAAAACTGCTAGCTTACGCTGATCCCTTGCACTGAGTAATGTTTTTCGCCTCTTACTTTTGAGAGCATTTTTCCTTTTCTTAAATTTGTCGAAACTAAATATGTATTGTTTGTACTCATCTAATGTATAGGTTGTTGAACGTGGTAACGTATCCCTTAAGAAGTCTTTTATATAGCCCTCTGGAACTTTCTAAAAAAAGTACATGTAAATGAAGGAAAAGGAGACAAGTTAGTATAAAAAAGAGACGATTCAATTTTTTTTTCTTTTTAAGGATTTGGTTTTTTATCAAAAACCATATTTGACCAAGCCGTGCCAAACAATTTCAAGTAAATGAACATACACACAAAGAAAGTTTTACTGACACAGAAGAGAAATACACCGAGGAAGGATTCAAATATGGATCATCTACAACTCAGAGGTTGCTAGTGCAGTAAACAAACCCACTGGAATCCCTTCTCTTTGATGAAATGAAAGGGACAAAATATTCACTAGTAAAAACAGTTAAAACATTCACTATTAAAATTCACAATAATATTAAAGCAACAAGGGCTGGTGGTAGGACTTTGGCACACTCTAGATATACATTAATATCTCAAAATGTATCCAAGTACATTTTTGATTTAAGTGGTTGCAACATGAATAACATTTTTTACTGTATTCTTTTTGCTTTTAACATAATTTATAAACTATAACAATTTCCAGTGATTATATCACTACACATGACAAAAATTAATATTCTCATACATGAATCATTAGTCGATATAGAGTAAGAACCCAAAACACAAATGTTTCTTTGAGAGGGGCTGGTGATTGTAAGCATTCAAACATTACTAAAATAATGTTCTGTTCCAGTTTGGCATACTTATGAATAACTTTTTTATTTATGAAAACATTTAGCGTAAGGTTTGGTTAAGATTTCTACAAAATAAAATTTTAATCTGGAATAAATTATTCATTTTTTTCTAATTTGGATTGTTCAAATCAAAGCGAAAGTTTTGCTACATAAGCAACAAACTTGTTTATTAAAAGATAATCACTAAGACTCTAAACCCTTGCTCTATCTCGACCAAGTGAGTGATGGTGGCCTCATAGAACAAGCTTGGCTGTCATTTAGACCAGTCAATAGCCACTTGATTAACATCATTACCTATGACAGGAACTGCTTACCATCCCATTTATGCCAATGGAGATTTTGGATACAGTGCCATTCAATCAGCCTTTTCTGCAGGACTATTGACTCCGACGAACAAGAATTACTAAACACCACATGCATATGACAATTTGGTTGACATCTTTTGGCTGTCAAAAATTGGATCACAGCTTAATGATGTGACTTGAACAAATCCATGTCACAAGCATCCATTTTAACACATTCCTTAGAGCAGCCAATGAGAAATATTCCAACAAAGAACTATATGTTGTGTATCCTGACTGTACCTTGGCAGAAATCAGACACCAAGCAGCATTATTATTGGAGACAGCCAATGGATTAAGTAACTTTTTCAGTTGAACTGAATTATAAATAAAACACAGCACTCATTTATGATGTGTGCACTAGTGGACAAAATGATCGTATAATCTGAATCAAGTTGGTAGTTGAATTTATGTCGCACTGGAGCGACACAATGGACTATTGGCGATGGGTCTGGGATCCATCCTAAAGGGAGAGATCTGAGGACAACACCTCGTAATTTGGAACTGTCTGAGCTGGCACCTCACTCTCCAAACTTCGATGACATATCTAACATGCAGCAGCCCCCATGCACAAGAGTCTGGTTGGATCAAGTTTCAAACTCATAACCCTCCAATCTGAATTAAGATAGTGAATGATTTTTGTAATCCAAGTCACTTTTGCAGCACAGAACAATATTTCTCAATATTCTTGAAATAGGAATTAATTTAATGACTTAAAAAAGTACATCACGGGAAATGCAGGGAGAAATAGAAAATAGACGTTAAAATACAATTTGATGAAAATTTAACTGTCTTATGTTATCAAATGTTTGCTAGAAGATAAGGGTGGAGATGTCGAATCCGAGACAGTGGCGATTTATCGCCAAACATGGTAACCTTGGTGTTTTGATCCAGCTTTATGGCAACCCTATGCAAAAGGTGTTTTGCGTAGGAAAGTCAACGGTTTTTTTAACGAACATACTGGCTTAGGACGCCATCTTGATTTGGCAACAAACATGTCTCGGATTCTACATCTTTGCCACCTAGGGTGGTCCTTTATGTGTTAATTTTATTTAGTTTCCTGCAAATGAATGATTGTCATTAACAAAATGAGGTCTTTGATAAGTATGAGTTTAAAACTATTTGTGTGTGATTTTTTTAATTTTAAAGCATGTGAACTTTGAATTCCAGTTATTCAATGCTTGTAAGAACTAAAAGCAAGCTTATCTTGACAAAGATGTAGAATCTGAGACCTTTTGCATAGGGTTGCCATAAAGCTGGATCAAAACACCAAGGTTACCATGCTTGGCGATAAATCGCCACTGTCTCGGATTCGACAACTCCACCTTTCACTTTTTTCTATTATGCAAGAAAATAAAAAGAATGTAAGACATTAAAGCAATTTGAAGAAAGTAAAAAAGAATAGGTGGGGAATGGAAGTAAAAAGGTGTACTGGAAAACTTTTAGGTTGTAGGGACTATTTTGTTTTAAATGTTCAGGGTAAAATTCAAGGACTTTTTAGATTAAGAAAAATGTTCCTGCTTTTCTAGGATTATAATGAACATTATCATATTTAGGTTTCAAATAGCTTCGTACCAAACCTTGTGTAGTTGTTGCGCATCTAAATGAATGTATGTAACATAAATTCTATTATACAAGATATTTTTTCTTAAATACTACATCTTTCATAGCACTAATATAATTCACCAATTTCATAAGAATAAAATTATGGATACTTACTCGCAAACCTATTCTTTCACTTAATTTTTCAATTGATGGGGGAAGACATCTTAAATAAGGATCTTTAAAAGGAAGAATAAAATTAATTACATTAAAAAAGGGAAAAAGATTAATGATACGCAAAAGAGCATGATTCAGACATTACAACGCATTGTTGGCTCACAAGTGAAACAGTTCTGAGAAAACGAAGGGGGGCAAAAATTCTATTCGCAAAATGTTTCTCAAGAAATCCAACTTCAAAGAAAAAATGTCTTGGACTTCACCAGTCTAAAGAGATCACATACTGGTCTAGAAAAGTTGAAAAATTCATCTTGGAATTTCGGTGGGTACAGCTGCAGTCTCCGCTGCGCGGTTTTTAGCGACTAATGCCGGCTGATAGTAACCCATTTTTCTCTGGTTTTAGGGTTCTCGTGTTTTTATGGCAACCTTGCCAGTGTCCAAATCCTTCTTTTTTCTAGATTGTACAATTTATTTCCGACACTGTCAAGTGCTCTTGCATAGATTGTTCTTTTCAGAGATGCCTTCTATTTTTAGTGTAGTTTCAAGAGAATTTTTCTCGAAACTTAAAAGTTTACTTTTTCTGGTGTTAGACAAACTTACGGGAGTGAGGGAGTTGGTAATCGTTTATTTTGTTACGAGTTGTGTCGCCATAAAGAGCTTTTTTGAACTTTTTTAAAGGAATCGGGATTTATTAAATCAAAATTTTCTTGCGATAAATGCAACGGGAAATGACGTTTTCTGTTAGGAATTCAGTTAGCGATGGATACACGTGGATTTGTAGAAATCGTAGGGATAATCAGTCATGTCGCAGCTATAAATCTATTAGACATGGGTCACGATTTCGTAAGAGCTATTTGAAGCTGGAGAATTTTTCTTTTGACATGAGATTTTAAAGAGCACAGACTGAGGATATCGCGGGAGAGTATAAAAAATATTTTTTGTATATTTAATCCAGATTTGCAGTGTTTTGCTAGTCAAAATGTTGTTTTATCAAGATTTATATATTTAATCCATATGTATGCAGTATATATTCAATTTTGGAAGATTTCCCTGGCGACATAAAAAGTGCGCCAAAAAGAACGCGTTGCAACTCCGCGCGGCGGAGACTGCAGCTGTACCTTTCGGTGTTTCACAAACACAAATTAACTCAGAAAGGAGAAACAAAAACATGAATGTGCAAAATCGTAGATTCCACAAAAAAATGAAGGCAAAGGCTTGGCAGCTGAGGAAAAAATGTTATTTTGGAAGTGAAGGTGTGAATTTTAGTCACAAATCAGTATTCGTATTTTTGGCATAGAATAACAAAATAGAAAATGCATAAGGTGAAACCATTTAATAGCTGATATTTGGGACCGACGATTTGCAATACATAAAATAAAACAAAATCAGGTAACATATCCAATAATTACTTTTTGATTTCTCTTTCTTTTTTGACGAACTTTTGCTTGTACTGGGAGTGTTCATGTCTGGAATTTTGTTCACAACATGCGGATTTGTTTGGTTGGTTGATTTCATTGAGACTTTTAGCTGTCGAATCAGACTTTTGTCTCCATTGTTCCCAATTGATCTAGATTTGAGACAATGCTGAGCCCGACACAATTTCAAATAATTGTCACAAGACATACAAGTGTTCGACGCACACAGTGAAAGAAGCGTTACTGACACAGCAGAGATACACCCAGGGAGGAATGCATCTGGCCGGAATCGAACCTACGCAGCCTGCCATTCGAGGGTCTTACAGAAATATGGAACTTGTTATTAGGGAGCACCCGGTGAACTTGCTAGGTCCGCGCGCTTATTGGTTCGTTACACTTTGTCCCGTGATGCCTTTCGTCCATCTACCCATGACTCATCTCAGTTTTTATCACGCTCCGGCTAACTTGAGAGAACATTTGGCTTGAATTCTTGAGTTGAGCTTGTTGAAAATAGCTCTGGTGCCATTTTTTATTTCCAATCGTCATCTTTGGACATCTTTTTGCCATCTGATCGAATTTCTTATAATTGGCGATTCTATGGTTGAGTATTTGAATGAATAATTAATTAGCGAATTGTCTGTTCATGAAGTGGATCTTATTTGATATATTTCTTAACGAATTGAATAAAATAACTTGTCTCTTGTTCATAGTTATTTTATTTTCAAATCAATAAACTTAATACACACAAAGGAAAATGAAATTTTAAATTTCTTTAATTTAATATTTTTAAAAATAAAAATAACTTAATTTAAATCAAGCTTATTTAAATCGGCCTACTACCCTGTTAAGTAGTGTACAGAAATATAGTAAGTAAAACAATCCACACAACAGTTAGTTTGCTCTTGCAAAAACAGGAACAGAAAACTTCCAAAAACGTTCGGTTTCTCGATTTTCTCCCCCTTGGACTTCTTCGGTTCACAGGCTAACTCCTCTGCTTTTTTGGCGCCTTAAAAAATAAGAATAATTCCAAAGCGATAAACCTCGCCAAGCTGTTACACATGACTTTTTACAAACTGAAGATTCCAATAACCTCCCATGGAGCTCTCGGTTGACCTCTCAATTACTCATCATTTTCGAGTTCCAGATTTGTAGCGGACTCACCACTCTAAGGTTGCTGGCGCAATGGGCATAAATGTTGGCGTTACTTATCGTTGCGTGTGATATACTGGTGAATGTTTTCTTTTAAAATGATAATGATATGACTGACTCCGTAAAAAGATTCTTTCATTTTTCTTACTCCTTTAAAAACTTATTTTTTAGAATCACAACTCAAAAACTAAAACTAATAGCCAAACGATAAAAACTAAATTGCTGGCAATTCATCAACACAACAATCAATCAATCAACAAATAAAGATATTTTCGCTTTGGGGAAATGCTGCTACAACATTACTCCCCTACCAGTAACAAAGTTACGTCAAAGAGAAGTTACTGAAAGATTAAATATATGAAAAAAAAATTATATACAAATGTCCTGTTTTTGATCAGGAATTATTTCCGATTCAGGAGCGTGTTTAGTCTCATCAGTTTTATGTTGTGCAGGTGTTTCATTTTTACAACATACGTTTTTCGTTCCAGGAGTAGGTTCTTGTAGAATATAAGCGGGTTTTAGCCTGTCGACAGATACTGTAATATGTTTACCCTTTATTTCGAGTGTGAAATACTTATCAGCTTTGTCCGTGACTAGAAATGGTCCTTCATATGAGGGGTTCAAGTTGCTTTTTAACCCTGCCTTTACGTACGCAGACATGTGATGTGGTTGCTAAGTCCTTCGGAACAAATATTTGTTGGATATACTTCTTTGAGACGGTTCTAGGTCTCATGTATTTCATCGTTTCTTGTAGTTGGTTTACGTAGGTCTCGGGTGTTGTGTGAATTTGGGGTTCTTCAAAACATTCTCCTGGTAATCAGATGTTTTGTCCGTAGACCATTTGGGCAATGGTATGATTGGTATCTTCTTGAATTGCAGTGCGTAGACCCAATAGAACAGTTGGAAGTGTTTCACTCCAGGCTGGGTTACCATGTGCTATGATAGCTGCTTTTAAAGACCTATGGAGTCGTTCTATTTTTCCATTGGCTTGGGGATGGTAGGCCGTTGTGTGCTGCAATTTTATGCCGCAGATTCTGGACAGGATGTTAAAAACCTCTGATCCGAACTGCGAACCACGGTCAGTTACCAGTCGGTATGGTGTACCAAATCGTGCAATCCAATTGCTGTAAAAAGCTTTTGCAACTGTGTCTGCCAATATGTTTTGTAGAGGAACCACTTCCATCCAGTTGGTGTAACGGTCTATGCAAGTGAGACAGTATATGTTACCGTTGGATGGTGGTAAAGGACCGATCAGGTCTATATGAACGTCACTGAATCTTTCTGATGGCAGTTGAAATTCACCATAACTGGATTTTGTATGACGATTTATCTTGCTCTTTTGACAAGGAATGCAGGATTGAGTCCATAGTCGAACTTCTTTCCGAATGTTTGTCCAGAAGAATTTTGAAGTCGGCAGTTTAACTGATGCCTTTATTCCAGGATGGGATGCTCTATGAATTTGTTGAAATATCTTCATTTGGTGTGATTTGGGAATGTAAGATCGGATATTGCTGGTTGATGTTTCACACAACAAAAACTTTCCAGAAGGTAGCAGGTATTGCTTGAAATTCAGGGTTGTGGATGTCTTTAAACTCTTTAATTCTTCATCTTGATTTTGTTCGTCAGCAATTTCATCATAATCTATTAAGGAAATTTCCTCGATCCTGGATAAGGTGTCTGCTATGATGTTATCTTGACTTTTGATATGACGAATGTCGGTTGAAAATTGAGAAATGTACCGCAGACGACAAAGTTGACGAGGAGATGCCTTTTCAGGATTCTGTTGAAATGCAAATGTGATTGGCTTGTGGTCGGTAAACATGGTGAATCTTCTTCCTTCGAATAGGTGTTTGAAATGTTTGATGGAGAGATAAATACCAAATAATTCTCTATCGTATGTGCTATAGTTCTATTGTGCATTATTCAACTTTTTGGAATAAAATGCGATAGGTTTCCATCTATCAGATTTATACTGTTGGATCACTGCTCTTATTGCCGTATCTGAAGCATCTGTATTAAGTGACAGAGGTACGTCAGATCTTGGAAATGATAGTAGTGCAGTGTTAGCCAAATCTTCTTTGCATTTATTAAACTGGTCTTTAGCCTCTTCGGTCCATACAATTTTTCTTCTATCCTTTTTCTTGCTTCTTTAAGGTAGTCATGTAGAAGAGATTGGTTCTTAGCTGCATCTTTCAGGTAACGTCGATAGAAGTTAAACCGAGAAATGTTCGAAGTTCTTGAATAGTTGTTGGAAGTTTGTAATCAATGATGTCTTGAACTTTGTCAGGTAAAGGAAGTGAGCCTTGAGGTGTTACTAAGTATCCCAAAAATTCGATTTCTTTCACTCCAAAGACAGATTTAGAGATATTGATGCGAAGACCATGATTATTGAGTCTTTCAAAAACTAATTTGAAGTGATTTTCATGTTGTTCGTCACTAGTAGATGCAATGAGAATATCATCCAGGTAGGGAAAAACAAAATTCAATCCCGAGAATACTTCATTTATGAATCTTTGAAATGTTGCTGGTGCATTCTTTAAACCAAAACTCATTACGTTAAATGGGGTATCTATCAGGCACTGTTCTGGCGTTGAGCTGCCTGTAATCTCCACAAGGACGAAGAGAACCATTTTTCTTCGTAACCAAATGGAGAGGGCTTGACCATTGACTACTGTAAGGTCTTATGATGTTGTTATCCAGCATGAACTTAAATTCTTACTTTGCTGTGTTGAGTCTTTTCGGGTCGAGCTGTCTCGCTTTGGAATGAACAGGTTGACCTTTAGTAATGATATGATGTTTAACATGATGCTTTAAATTTGAAATAAATAAATTTGGTTTGGAAATATCAGGATACTACTGTTCCAATAACTTGGAAAATTTTGAAGCTTTGTTCAGAAAACTGACATCATTGTCCTCACTGATGGAAGCAACATCGCCAGTTACACTTAGTTGGGTTACTCCATCCAGCAACTTCTTATTATGCAAATCAATCAATAAATTGAATTTGCCTATTGATTAATGCCTTTATTAATTTTTGCAACAAAATAAAAGGCCATTGGAACTCACGTCGAAGTCCTATATCCAGAGTTAGCATTTTAATACCAAATGTTTCTATTTCTGTACCGTTTGCAGCATATAGCTTATAATCACTGAATTGTTTGTCTTGAGATGTCGCAGGAATGATGCCGACATCTGCTCCGCTGTTCACTAAGAAACGCACTTTCGATTTTTTATCTTTTACAAATAAGCGAAATTTGCGACAATCCCTAAAATTGTAGTCAGCAGCATAGCTTGCCGCATTCTCTACTGCATACTCGCGTTTCCCGGACTCGAATTATTATCATTAGCCCAATTGCAAGGCTGTGTACACTTTTCAGGATAGCACTTCGTTCCGAAGCGAAAATGATAAAAACAGTACTTTTCTTGGGGATTAAATCTTTTCCTTGAAATACTTCGTGTTCTTCCTCTAAAGTTCTGATTGTTTCGTGATCGGGGTCTTGAAATGTGATCCACACTTAATTTTGTAATTTTTTGCTCGAGTGACTGAATTTTGGACAAAAGGTCACAATTTGAAGAAACAGATGTGGTGGCTCTGCAAATCGCATTCTGCGGATTCATGTCTGCAATCTTGTCAGCCATGATGGCCTAATTTGGTAATTCTTCCTTACTGAAGAGTATAATATTCCTCATAGAATCGGGCAACTTTTCCAGCCATAGTGTTTTAATCAGCTTTACCGATACATCGGAAGTTGCCATAGTTTTCAGTTTCTGTAACAGTTGACTGGGTTTCATGTTTCCTAATTCGATTCCGGTAATCAGGCGTTTGATTCGAGTGCTTTCGCTCTCCTTAAATAAATCTAGCAGCCTCGTTTTTGATTCCGAATATTTTGTACTAGAATCCTTTGCTACAATGTCCCAAATGTTCTCAACATATTTCGGTTCCAATTGAGAAACCAAATAATTGAATTTAGTTTCCTCCGACACAATTCCATTGATTTTGAATTGTGCTTCAACTTGGTAAAACCATATCTCAGGCCTATCGATATTTTGACACTCACCTTATGGAGTTCGGGCATCTCATTTTTGTTGTCAAGTTCGTCTCCGGGCATCTCACTACTGTTTTCAAATTCGTCACAGCCGAGATTATCTTGAAAAACCGGGTCACCAGTTTGTTGGTGTTATTTATCGTTGCGTGTATAAATATACCGGTGAATGTTTTCTTTTAAAATAATAATGATCTGACTCCGTTAAAAGATTCTTTTATTTTTCATCTTTCTTACTCCGTTAAAAACTTATTTCTTAGAATCACAACTCAAAAACTAAAACTAATGGGTTGTTGCCAAACGATAAAAACTAAATAGCTGGCAATCTAACAACACAACAAATCAATCAATCAACAAATAAAGATATTTTCACATTGGGGAAATGCTGTTACAACATACCCACTGAGCCACGACGGTGCCCGCTTCGTTTGGTGTATTCACAAAATTTAACATTTGTAAAGTGTAATGTAGGTTTGATACTTTTTAACAAGATTCTTTTATCTCACACAACAAACTGAAACAAAATAAGGTAGGTAGGTATTTTAATTACCGTCACACTGCAGCAACACAGCGGGCTATTGGTGACGGTCCGGGATCAGTCCCAAAGGGAAAGGTCCGAGGACAACTCTACGTAATTTTGATCCACGTCAGATGACCAGGTCACACCTGAGCTGGCACCCCACTCCCCAAACTTCCACACCACGCCAACGTGAGGACATTTGAGGCCACGACAAATTTAACGTGCTCTGCCCCCTTTTAACACGACTGTCTTTGGTTGGATTTGAACTCGCAAACCTTCGGTTGCTAACCGTTGCTCTTCCAACCAGGCTACCGCGGTCCGTGAAAGTATGGAAAGTGTGGTGCCGGCTCAGGTGTAATCTCGTCATCCGACCGTGGTTCAAAGCTTCGTGGTGGCCGCGATGGCCCTGTTAAAAGAGTAAAGGATTAACAACCGGAGGGTTGCGAGTTCGAATTCAGCCAAACACCGTGGTGTACAAAGGGTGCTAGTGCCATAGGCGTGAAATATAAGTAGACTGAACATAGTATTGAGAAGAGCTTCAAAAAGTGGGAGCTACATGTCGCCAGTAGTCACGTGACTGCTTCGCGATAATTCAGCTTGGTTGATTGATTTTATTTTTTATCGCTTCTCTTGGCGACATAACATTTACTAATAAAAAGTTAGCGATGCGAATGTGTATAATACTGAATAGTTCTTAAATTTGTGTTACGTTTTAACATTGTTAGGCGACACGAATATTTATTGAATTTGTGTGTTACTTTTTAATGTTTTAGTTATTTGAATTATATAATTAGCTGAAGTACTCGTTGGGATCAAGTTTATCTAGCACGTAGGCAAAAAACCGTACGCGTAAAATACACTGCTGGCCACCGTAAATGCAACACCCTGAAGGAAGCATGCAAATAATATGAAATTTACAACATGCATTAGCGGAGGTGAGATATACAAATGATTAGAATTTCAGCGCAGACGCACATCACGCGCGCCTGTGGCGCCACTTCAAAGCGCTATTTAAGGCTTGGAGATTTCGACGATTTCAAGTACGGCAATTGTGTTTTTCTTGTGGTTTTTTCAAAAAAACGATCAATTATGCCTCGTAGAAAACAGCGATCATCTTTTGATCAAGTATCCGAGTTCGACAGAGGAAGGATAGTGGCCTACCGAGATTGTGGATTATCTTTCAGGGAAATCGGTAGTCGTGTTGGACGAAACTAAACAACTGTAATGCGGATATGTGATCGTTGGATGCAGGAGGGTACGACGGACCGACGTGTTCGATCGCATCCACCTCAGTGCACCACTTCACGTGATGACAGGCATATTGTGCGTATGGCAGTGACGGATCGCTCAGCCACATCACGAACCATAGCACAGCACATGCAGTCTGTACCGCATCATCCAGTGTCTGCGCGTACCATTCGACGCCGTTTACAGCAGAGTGGTCTGTCCGCAAGACGTCCATTGCTTCGTCTACCCTTGACGCAGAACCACAGACGTTTCCGCCGCCAATGGTGCGATGAAAGAAGGATGTGGACGGCAGAATGGAATGAAATTGTCTTTACTGACGAGTCACGCTTCTGTCTGCAACACCACGATGGTCGGATTCGAGTCTGGAGACACCGTGGAGAGAGGATGCTGAACAGCTGCGTTATGCACCGCCACACTGGTCCTGCACCGGGTATTATGATATGGGGCGGTATTGGATATCACTTTCGCACTCCTCTAGTACGCATTGCCGGTACTTTAAACAGCCAGCGCTACATCTCCGAGGTGTTGGAGCCAGTTGTCCTTCCTTACCTTCAGGGCTTGCCCACAGCCATATTTCAACAGGATAATGCGCGACCACACGTGGCACGCATTGTCCAAGGGTTCTTCGTCAATCGCCAGATTGAATTGCTTCTCTGGCCAGCTCGCTCTCCGGATCTTTCGCCGATAGAAAACATGTGATCCATGGTTGCTCAACGATTGACCCAGAATACATCCCCAGCTGCCACACCAGATCAACTTTGGCAATGTGTGGAAGCTGCTTGGTCTGCTGTACCCCAAGAGCACATCCAAAGTCTCTTTGAATCAATGCCGAGGCGTGTGGCAGCGGTGATCTCCAACAATGGCGGCTAATCTGGCTACTGATTTTGGAAGGAACCACACTTCACAGAAGTCTATAAATTTAATCATTTGATACTTGGTCAACATGTTATCAACAAAATAAATTTTGTTGTGATATCTCTTGTTTTTCTTGGTGTTGCAATTTGGGTGGCCAGCAGTGTACATAGGTTGTAGTGAATATATTGATCTCAGGCCCGGAGCCAGATACGGCCCACCAAATATTTTTATCAGGCCCGCAGACCAGGCCGGGCCTTCTAGATCAGTTTAGCCAACCTGCAGTTCAGATACGTTCTTACGGACAGATTTGGACCCGGTTTCTGGTATGCAGACCTGAACCCGGTCTACATACCCGATACGGCCCTCCAAATTTTTACCGTAGTTCAAACACAACTCTTCGGACAGGTTTACCTGGCCCATAGTCCACATACGATTATCCAAATATTTTTATTAGGACCGCTCACCAGATATACCCGTAAAAATCAATTTAACCAGCTTGCAGTTCAGATACGGTCCTCCGCACAGGTTTACCAGGCCCGCAGTTGAGATCGGCCCGGTAGTATAGATTTGATTCATTGCTCGACTATTACTTTTGCTATTGTATATTAAGGGCACATGTCAAAGGGTTAGGGTATGTTCGCAAGTATTTCGCCACTAATTAAAATTTTATATAAGATAGTTGTCCTGAACCTGTCGTTCTTTTATTAACTCAATATATTATATAATTTTTCTTTTTCCAGTATTATGTGTTGGGCAAATTAACTAAAAGATTTAATAGCAGAAAATAATTAAAACTTCCTTGTTTAAATTTAATGAGGTTAACACAAGTTGGAATAAATTGAAAAATAAATGCATGCTTGGAAATGACTGCTTCAATTATTTTACTGATGCAGTCATAATCAATAATAAATGCAGTGAAAACATAAATAAAAATATTGAAAATAGATAAAGTTGCATGCTCAAATCAATTCAAAGTCACCCCTGAAAGCTTTCATTTATATTATAGATCCTTAATTGCTTATGTTTTCGTAACCGCAAATTTATTTTAGGACAGTTACGCATAAAAATATTAACATGAAAAATTATGTATACAATCTTTACAAGATGGAAGGTAATTTTTTTAACCATATACTTAAAGTTCTTAGCTATTTTACCCAATTTTAAATTTCTGGTTCGAAAACTAAATAAGATTCACCCTTGTGTCTGTATTTATATTTCAAATTTATCAAAGTGATCATGTAAATAACTCTTGACAATTTTTATGATTTTAAGTGTGTGCAAAAGTACTGTGCAGGACTTTTAATATTAAATTTTTATTACTTATTGTGTGTGTGAAATCAATATTTTATAAATACGAAATATAAATAAGAAACGGTGAACTTATAAAATTTATTGTCACATTCATCACATTTTAAATCTAATAAATAAAATTCATAGAAACACGTAGCCATTACTAGCCTTCTTCTTTCTTGGAAAAACTAATAAACTTTGGGAAAACTAATAAATGGAACAAAATAATAACTTTAAATACATAAGAACTGAATAAATGAATTTCTAGCAGGTACACATCTTTACAAGTTCTTATTAGAAGTAAATATAAATTGTTTTATTTATAGTTCTAAAAATCATAAATACAAAATTATTTTTATTGTTTTAAGGAACGGAACCTTAAAAGTTTAAGTTATCACAGATTTAACGCTTTTAAAAATTAGTTTTTTCAACTTAAAAAATTGTGAAAGATAAATGTTTCGCTCAATTGAGGAGCATGTTTTGTGTACATAAATTTTCACAACTATACTTAATGCGTTAAAATACTCTATCTAGAAAGAAAAAAATCAAAGAGTGTCCCCTTTACAGGTAGAAAACAATAGAGTGAAGGATTTCATTTCGCTGTGGAATGTGTTTTTATCACCACCACGCTTTTTTATCCAGTCAAAGAACGATATAAACATTGAAATGCTCACGAATATTGTTAGAAACAATCTAATTCAGTATGATTTATCTCAAGATTTAAAAAGATAAGGAAGAAAGATAAAACTGACTTAAAAGTGGAAAATAATTAAATTTTAATGTTAGGTTTATTTAAATACGAAGCAAAAAAATCAGGATGTTAAGTAGATGTTTTTAGAAAAGGATTTTTTCAGCTGCGCGGATTGTTTGGAATTAATACAAAAGAAGTTTCATTTCGTTCTCTAATTGTTTGCCTTCCCAATTTGCTATATTTCATGCACATTAACAAGAATAAAAATACGTCAAAACAGGTAGACAGTATTTCAATTTCCATTCAAGCAGTTTTTGTTTTTCACATAAGAGAACGGCAATTTGCTTTCCGCCTTTTCAGTAGAAAGTTATAGGTCCAAGGAAAATTATTTTGAAAGAAAAGCTCGTTTGTCAAATGCAATCTTATAATGAAAGATTTCACACATACTTTAAAACAAGAACAAAAAAGATTCCCTAAAGCGCATAATGTGGTTCACATTTATATGTTTTATGAAATGTTTTAATCCTATTTTTAACAAATCGATTTTAATTTAATATATAATTCTTAAAAGTTTCAAACGTTATCTTTTATTTTAATTATTATTTTTATGTAATTACACAGATGGGTGGATACAAAACAATTTTATTCAGCAAGAAATAACAATTTATATGATGTACTTAAATTGATGTTATCAATTCTTAACATTTTTATCGTATAAGATACGGAAGATTATAGTACTCCTAGTTGGCGCCAAAAAAAATCATCGCCAAGACAGAGAGCGATTTCGCACAACTTTTTAAAGTTCAATTTATTATTTTTAATATTTTAAGCCCTTATAGATGTACAATTTATAATAGCAACCACACTCGAACACCAGTTATTTTATTTTAAACATTATTTTAGATATATATTGATTGAAAATGTATGAAATCTCTCTTTTTATTAGAACGGGAAATGCCAGCAGGTTGTATTTATTAATTCCAAAATTAGAATATCTATTTTTATCATACTAGCAAATATCGAAAAACACAAAAAACAAATGTAAAGTATACGTAAATTGCTCACCTGTGAAATGTAATGTTTTCACCTTTGATAAATTTGGAATTACATCCATATACACCACACGATAGAAACATGTTAGGTTTCACTTCAATGCATTTGCTATGAAAGAATGAATGCGCAAACTATATGCGCGTTGGAGAGAAGAGTCTAAGGAACACGTGACTGCTGTTTTTGGTCACATGATCATGTGGACATAAAAGGGTTGCCATAGCTCACTTTACTTTTATATCTCCTCTATGGGATTAACGCCAAATAGAAAGAATGTCGAAGGCAGAGGGCCCCCATCAATGTTTTAAAAAACTCTTTTGTAACATCGACCTTCTAATGAAATATTCAGAGTATGCGCGAGCAGTTGCGTGCTATTTCTCACGATTTCTCGGTTTGAAGATCCCCGGTTGAAGTTCACGTGATATTGAAAGAAAGCACGACTACTAATGTAGGACGAATTGACGAGCGTGAAAAACACTAGTTTGCGCTTCAATAGCCAATAGGACTAAATAAGCCCATGTGAACACTTCTGAGATTTACGTCCATTTCATTACAAGGTCGATGTTTTGAAACTTGTGAACATCTTACTCGAATGAAATTTCATCATGTATCAAAAATATTGGTCAGACATTGTCAAAGTGACTATAAATCAAATTAGTCCTTAAACGAAAGTATTTTTCTTTCCCAGTTATTTGTTTATGTTCACACTGAAAACCACACCACTCTCATAGGGAGAAGCCATGTTTACTGCGTAAAAACCTCGAACAGGATGCAAAGTGATTCAAATGGTTTGAACAGGTCGAATGGGATCTTTTTAAGTTGAAACAGAGTATTGTGTTCTGTATATATGATGTAGACCTGCTGAGGCTTTTAGTTGTCTCTTGGAGCGAAGAATATTGTAGTATATTTTTTTAGAGAAATACACATTTACAAGTACTATTAAGTGACTAAAATAAGAAAGTAATATTTTTTATTTCCTTTTCTCACACTTCGTACAGCCTCAAGAGATTTTGTATAGAATTTTTCAAAAATACATTCATAGACATTTATTAATGACATATTACTGAAATTTATTTTATAGTGCAACATATATTTTATACATACTATTATATATTAAAATTTATGCATATTACAATAGAACATTTTAGTAATACACATAAGAGTGATCTATGATAATAAAAATAAAAATCCTTTTATTTTTGTTTAAGTTCGAACTTCATTTATTTTCTGACAAAAGTATAAAGTAGCATACAGTTAAAACTGCATAAATTACATTATGGTACTTTAAAATCCATATATAATAAAACCTCGATCAGTCGTCACTCAAGGGACGAAGAAATTTTGACGACTTATGCGACGTAAGCGCAGAATGTACCCAATATGCATTACTGTAACAATCATATATTTTATATATCTATATGTATACATTTTAAATTTATTGTGGCATTTTCATAACCTTGTATCTTTTAAGTTCAGTACCTTCAACCGATGTAAGGTAATTTCGAATCGTTTCTAGGGCTTCAAGAACGTGTTTTATTTGATGGTGAAAAAATCCTCATTTTCACTCTCATCGTTCGCACTTTCACGTCTTTCTAAAAATTCCGTTGTTAAATCTTTCATTGTCGTTTGAGAATACACTGCAACGCTATTATCGATATCAATGTAGTCATTTATGCCAGAATAGTGCATTCACTTTCATTTACTATTTCAAATAAATTCAATAGAGAATAAGTGTCGGAATCCTCATTTTCGACTTCGTTTTGTTTGTTGTCAGACTCAAACCCTGCATGTTGTAAGATCTTTCCACAGTCAAGTGTTATCTGGGATGGCATTTGAAGTCGCGACGAGTAAATAAGGGTTTAATTACATTGTTGTCTGAATGAATTAAACGGGACTGAAGAAAAGCGACGACTTATCCAGGTGACGACTTATTGAGGTTTTACAGTATTGCTCACAATAGTTAGGTTTTACTTTTGAATCAATGTCCATTACCTTCCTCTTTATTGAATAGAAAGTAGATGAATTTTATGATGTACACAAAAATACAAATAATGTATTACAGGATCTAAGTATAGATATTTTTTACACAACACCAATTCCTGGCCTTTCACAGATGGTTATTGAACAAAATTTTAACTACTTAACTAGAATTTAAATGAAGTGCTTTAAGAACAACTTACAGAGAACATCAAATGAATGAGTTTTACAGTTTAACATGAAATACGTAAATCGATAAACATATACTAGAGATTTTCGATACATAGTTTTGTAACATTTTCGATTGCTTTTATTTCACTAAATGAAACGAAAAAAATTGAGATTTCATATAAAATTGATATTCATGTTACAAGAAAAAAAATCACTTGGCTCTTTTATTCTAATTTTTAAAAACATAACAGTTAAATGCACTATTAATTTATAAAAAGCTGTGATTAAAACATTTTTAGACAAAGTGTTTCTAAAATATTTCAAGAACACACCTAGGTGTAGCAAAATACAATGCCAACAAATGAAACTTTTGATGCAATAAAACATTAGCTTATCCTAGACTTTGATTGTCTCTTAATTTTCATAATTCACAAATTTTAACTTTTGAAATAGTTTTCTACACTAACTGTTATTGCTATCAAAAATAATTTTGAAAAGCTAACTCTTTAATTAACTCGTACAAATTCGAACATGTCTTCTCCGTAGAAAAATTAACCGAATTTTGGGTAAAGTACTTTGTTAAAACATCGAAAATACTTTGAAAATGTTTTATTCTACACATTAAACACTGAACACATTTAACAGCATTAAGATATGTTTCTTGAATACTTCTATTACCTGAGAGGCGAAGTATTTGTACGCAGAGTTCTTAAATCTACCACTAATGCTGCTGCTTAGTACGAATTAAGTACTCCTAACAATGTTACAGCTTAGGTGAATGATTTAAATATCACGTGTGAGAGAAAGTGCTCTTGTCACAAATACAAAGCTATTCTGTCAAAAGAGTGATAAATCTCAAAATATTGAGTCCTTAACATAAATTGTAAGTGATGAATCGAGGTCTTTTATCCTCAATATAGCATAAAAAGCCGCACGTCTATTAAGCAAGTTTTCGACTGCAAAGCAACTGCCTCTTCATCAATGTATAGTCTTCAACTTATGTAATTGCTATACTCTGACTCAGCTTAAGAGCATACCACTTCAAGGTGATCGTAGTGGAGTGTTTAGGAAAAATAGCTTCCACTGAAGCTGCATCCCTATCCAAACATCTGATAGCTATACTTTACAGTAAAATACAAGTCAAGCTCGTGAATGTTTTTATTATTCATTTATGTGACTTAATGAAAATTAGAACTGCATCACCTTTTTCTTAACCAAAGATAACTGCTTGACGAAAAGCTTCTAGTAACGGCTAGCCGAATTTGAAAATTCCTTGTTGCAGCACGAGTTTCACTTTTCTGCCACAAAATGCTGACCTTAATGCTATTGTCACTCTTAGAAAGTTGAACATGAAGACATTTATATCATAAATGCGTTGTACAATTATTTTTGCTATCTCCAAATCTTTAAAATATTATCTCATTACTATAGAATCAAATGACTTTATAAAAACTAGTTATATTAAAAGAAGCCACCAATTTTAAAAGGAAACAAAGCGGACTCGTCTGAATCGAAAGTCACGAATAATCTCACAATTCAAAAATTTAAATGTCCCCAAAACACTTTATCAATCCTAATTCGAGATAATAATTAAAACAAGAAACGTTATCAGATACGGGCGTGGTGTGGAAGTTTGGAGAGTGGAGTGACAGCTCAGATGTTGCCTCATCATCTGACCGGGACTCAAAATTAAGCGGTGTTGTCCTCGTTCTTTCCCTTCGGGATTGATCCAGGACCGTCGTCAATAGCCCGTTGTGTTGCTCCAGTAAATAACTACCCCACTTTGGGATTTTATTAAATAAATATTCATGATCTCAGAAAATTATTTACACATTAACCCTCTGAGCTTCACAATTCACGGGCCGTTGGAAGAGCAACGGATTAGCAACCGGAGGGTTGCGAGTTTCTTTGCTTCCTTGCTTTCTGTGATTGCGATTTGTTAACAGTTTCTAATCAATCGCACCACAAAGGAATATTACATTACTAATTTATTGATATAATTTTTAATACGAGCATTTATCAGTTTGTCTTAACTTATGTGCCCCGTTATTTTCAGGAATTTCATTACCCTACAGCAATTGAAGTTGACCGGTAGTCATGAAGGCGCGGTTTTGTCATTGCCAGAGCCCAATTTTGTCTTGGGGTTTGAAAAACATAAAAATTGCTGATTGGCGACCTTTTTAAGGCGTTTTCACACCACACCGACAAAACCGAAGCTGCCACCCACTCATTCAGTTGGCGTTTTTCACACACGCCGGCATTGACTATTTGCACATTTAACATTACTATTTTATTTTTGGCTGTGATGAAAGAAAGATGTTTTCTGTCAACAGACGTTATCTCCTTGAGCTAATGCACCTTAAAAGTAAGTAACGAAGAGGCAAATGCGAAAGATAATACTTAATACATCCACTTGACTGTGAAATACTCGGAAGGCAGTTTTCACACGCTAGTTGAAAAACTTAGAAAGGATCAGTCCACATTCAACTATTGACTTTCTGGTGGAACGAATAGAAAATAGTATTAAGCACCGGGATACTATAGAGAACATGTTTCCTCCAAAGGAAATGGTCAAAATAACAATAAAGTAAGTGAATACAATTTTATTTACAGCATTAAAAATTTACGAAAATAAAGTGCACTGATCGCTATAAGAACAACGGCATACCAATGTAAAAGTAAACAAACAAGTCACCGTAAATAACAGGTGTAGGGTAAGCAAAGCGCACCGATCACTAATGAGAACATTCCGGAATCCGATTTGTGGAGTTCAATGCTGTTTGCATTTGCCGATATTGGACGCCGGACCGGCTAATCTGCCAGCATCGGCAATGCCGATGTGTGTTAAAACGACTGAGTAGTTCACAGAAAATGTGATTTAACTGCCCTATCTTAGAAACGCCACTGAGTATCGGAGTCGATACACATCTTGGATTACACATACACAAATCTTAAAGAGGCGATGGGTGATCATATCGTCGCCAACTACTCGGATTACAATTACATAAAATGATACTTCCAAATAAGAACTGCAGTAGTTTACTATCATTCGTTTTAATTCACGTAATTCAACTAGCTGAACATATACTTTTAATTTTGGGAATTGCCTTATAAAAATTTGTTCCTCGGTCAGTTAGTATAGCAGTAATTAACGGTAAAATAACAGAAAGAGAATTACATATTTTTGTTTCAGTTCATATTCAAAAGGTATTTTCTTGATCTGAATCAGAGTACTCAGTTAAAACCAATCATTTCAGTTTCTCTATAAAGAATAGCATTGTAACTTTTTGCAGTACTTATTTGCAATGAATGATGAATACAATGAACATTATATAATAATACATAGTGGTATAATTTCGTCGAGTCATAATTCTTTTAATAGTTTATTCTGTGAAATACTTCATTGCTCAATACGAGTTCAAATTGTAGTATTATTGCTCTTTTTACATTAATGTCATGCCTTGTCTTATATCTGTGTGTCCTTTATTTTTTACAGAAAATGTGTTTTTATCGTTGTAGTAAAGGATAAAATTTCTACTCCACTTATAAAACCATCTAGGCTAAGGAAATCAGTAAGTTACGGAATATTGCTTTCAGGTATATGCACTAAGAAACGGATTCTGAGGCAAATTCGTGTTTAGTAATAATTTATGGATACAAAATATTGGAAAATAATTTTTAGGTAAATGAATAGCATACGGTACTAGATATACACGAATCGATATAGTTTATTCCAAGTATCACTAATTTTCAAATTTCTAGATTACTTTCAAAATATCCTAAAAATGTTTCAAAAATATTTTCGCAGTTAAAGCTCGTTTTAGGTTCTATAATAACTATATATATGTGCAATATTTTGTGTGCACATTCATAGGAAATATAGATTTTCTTCTAAAAACTAAAATGTCCTTTTTACACGATAGAGTAAAATGACAATTTGATAAATATTTTTTGTTTCAAAGAATAAAAATATTTTTATTTTGAGTAACAAAGATCAGATATTTGCCCTTGCTCTTATATAAATACACAATTTTTAATACAAAATGCATTTTTAAAAGAATGAGTTGTTTGATAGCAATTTTATCAGCTATAGTTTAAAACATCATTATTTGGTATAAATATACATTTTAAGCCCCAAATCCGTTTCTTAGAGATTGTCGATCCTTTGATTCCATTATCGATGAATTTCACATACACTCAGAGAGTTGCTTATAGAAATGATAGGCTAAGGGAAAATACTGATTAGACTCAAGAGCATAGTACCATAGCCAATTGGAGATAATAAACCATCGCCAATTAGCAATAAGCTTGGAATATGTAACCGTTGTAGGACTATCCAAATAAATGTTTAGCAAAGAAAATTTTAGACGCCAATTTGGCGATGGACAGGTACCGTGTTCTTGAGTTTCATCAAAAATTTATACATCCCACCCTTTACTTTCATAGAAGTAGTTATTATAATGAAAATTGACTTGCATTTGTCTATTTCAAAGCTTAATCAAAAGTCTGGTATAAAACAGGTGTTTTGTTTCTAACAATAACTCGACTGCATCAGGAAATTTAGTTTTATGCTCAACTTAGGCGAAATATAAACAAAATAATTTCGAGTTCCATGGTGGTTTTAAATGATTTTGTAATCGTATTTTCGTTTATCGTCCTGGGAATTTTGACTACTGACATAATGTTTTGAATTTTGGTAACAGCGACCACTTTCTGAGGCCCCTGAGCCCACAAGAAGCGTATTCATTGCTTTTAACTAACAAATACAAATGCATGAAAATCCTTTTTATTAGCAGTATTTTCTTGACGAGACAATGGAGTGTTTTGAGACTACTAAACATTGAACGCCCTAATGAGCTCTTTTGGATTGTAGTGCTATAAGAATCAACTCCCTTTACTCATAAATATTATCCTAGAATCATTTATAGGGGGAAGAGTCTACCTTTCCCAGACAGATTTTTGAAATATTTTGCAATACTTAATCCGTCGTTTTTGAAACTTTTTTTGACGCAACACTTTTCATTTCAATAAAATGTAAATATTCACGGAACAACTGTATTTTTGTGCGAACACAAAAAGTGAAATATCAAAAGTTCCTTTTTCTATAATATCGCTGATAAAATTGCAATATTTAGTGTTCATTATGAGAATCATATAATTTGAAAAGCTCTTATTTAATCTATCAAAATTTAAGATAGATTTATTTTTAGCATTTCATCTCTTCTAATTCCATAATTAGGTATTTGTACAAGATTACGAAGAAGCGATGTGTTTTACGTTAATTGATTAAAATATAGGTGTCTTTAAAAGTTCCGGGACAAATTTATTTAAAAGAAAACGGACGTTTAATTTAATTTAAAACTTTCAATTTTTATAAAATTTTTTAATTGACATTGCATGCCTAAATTTGCGGAATGTGAAGTCCCTCAACTTGATGCTTTCTAATTCTTATTTACATAAAAGCTAAGGTAGTAAATACTTTTAAAAGACGCACAGAAAATAAAAAGCATTATTGATACCGGAAATATTTTATAAATTTAATAGGCAGGTCGATCTTATTTCCATTTTTAGATAAAAATGCACATATTTTTAGAACGAGAGAAAGGTTTCTACATTAATTAGTTATCATATATAGTTCATACTACCATATTCTCAGACCAAACAAACTGTTCGCATTTTCCAATAAAAAAGGCGCACCATAAAAGCAAATTAAATGCAAATTAAAATTACTATATTTTCGAAACAATTTAATTTCTGTTGAAAGTTAATTCGTATCAGATTTGATTAAGTTAGGTTATTGTTCTAACGATTGAATCGGACCGCTAACTCTAAAAATGACCTTTATGCATAAAAGAGCTTAAAAAATGTGAAGTCCCTCAAAGCAAAATTTTCTGCACATCTCTATGGATCCTGACAATCTTCAGCAAAATTATTTTTACATAATTTTGAATTCTGACTGAGAAGTGCTGACTGAGGCCTTGTAGCGGTCTATTTAAAAATTATACAGTTGTTTCGAAATAGACAAGATCTAAGGATCGTAAACTGTGAAAATGTAAATAACAGTATCGCGTTTCAAGAACGTGATTGTGGCATCTAAATGTTTCAGCCTTAATTACAGCTGCTTTCATTTGGTGATTTTTCATCGAATACGGCTGTACCAAAACATCAACTCACTAAAGCAGTGATTCTTAACCTTTTTTATTTGATGTCACACATAAAGTAATCACTAAAATCCTAGGGCCCTCCAATATATATATATATATGATATTTTTGCCTATTTGACAAAAAATTAGGTATAACTTTAATTGATTTACAAAAAAATAATAATTACTGATGCTTTTTGCTTCAAAGTGATTTAAAAAATCTTTTAGAAACATTTATGATAATTTTAAATAAAAAACAATCCTCACAAAATTATTTATACGGGTATCAAAAATACGAGTATTACTTAAAATTACTTGTGAATACACTTCTTTTAAAACTTAAACGTTGAAATAAAATAAATCTTATATAATTAAAACACAGTTCAACCGATGTTCCACGGCACATCGGTTGAAAATCGCTGCATTAAAGCAATGCATAATATACGTCGCATTGATCATTTGAAAATTTTTAAGTTGTTTTCCTGTTCTACTTACTAACACGTTCTCTGCCAAACCGTTTTTGAGTAAGTACCACTTTCATGCCATGTGTACCGAAAACGGTACACTCTATAGAGTTTGATACGTAAAAATGATATATTTTTTCGGTTTTTATTAGCTGTCAACTTATTTATTTGTAGAGTAAGTACTGAAACTGGTGTAAAGCACATAGTATAACACAAACAAATAAGTTTATTTAATATTGAAAATATACAATATATCACTTGGCCTAAAAATGAGTTTCAGTGCGTACAGAAAATGGTACACTTGGCAGGGAACGTGTTAAATAATAAAATGTACAAAATATTGCAATATTATATTGCTAAAGCTTAGTTATGTGTTGGGATTGGAAAGGTTTTTATGTGAATGCGGAAACATGTATTAAAAAACAAAAACAATGGGTTAAATATAATGAAGAAATGTTTTCAAAATGGCACAAAATTCATATTTATCCAGAACTATTGACCATGGTTTTCTATAGGAAGAGTGCAGACAATTTTCTGTTGGCAATTGGGACATTTCAGTAGACGTAATATGTTTACATTTATATTTGTTTTAAAAGTTCCTTTTAAGAATACACATACAGTATCGAAAATGATTTCAATTTAGTCCTTGGATTCGATTATTGAATGAAATTTTAATTTTTAGCTTTTATTTTTATATGATCAGCTTCACCATTAGGAAGAAAACGTTTTTCTCTTAGAAACTCTAATTTAAATAAGAAATAAAAAGTATTGCCCATCTCAAAATTTATTTCCTAGAAATTTGACAATTCCTTTTGCATTTCTCTTATGCAAAAGAAAGTGCTTCTATTCAATCACTAGAACAATGTTCCCCAAACATTTTTGGACTAATGTCCCCTTTTTGAGCATACATTTCTACTGACACCTCTTACTACGTCAAAAATTGTACACTAAAAATTAACTTTTGATAATTATTTTAATTCAAGCCTTTATTTTACAAAAAATATTGTTCGAGAGTGCCAAAAAGTAATTTAAAATTGTATGTCTGGAAAGCTGATTTTACAAAGCTGTTCGGTATTCTTAGTGGTAATTTTATCATCCATCTCAAATATTCGCTTATATCAACATATCGTATCCTAACAGTGCACATACTTGTTCTCTAACAGTGATAGAAAAGTAATAAGTATGATAACCAAAAATAACATAAAAATACCTTTTTGAAAATACAAAAAGGTCTTAACTTTCATTCCATTTTAAAATTTAGATCCCTCCGAAATAAAAACATGGCTACACTACTGCTGGAAATACTGTCTTCTTGTGACTATCACTGCGATGTATTGTAATTTCGATTTGAATATATGTAACTTTATACTCGAGAAAAAAATTTTCTTAAATGTCCCTTTTCAAAGATCCAGCTCCCCTTGTTTTACAGCGTTCCCCTTGAATCGTCTAATGCCCACTGTGGGAATCACTGCACTAGAAGAATCCCAATTGTGTAAAATGTCTCAACAGTTCCATGTCCATGGAAAGATTTAATCTCGAATAAACTTCCCAACCCGAAAAAGGTAACACACTTTTGTTATTCTGATGTTTCGAGAACTAGTTGCCGGTGGAAAGCTTGTGCTTAGTGCTCATTATTTCCACTAGTTTCCAAGACCTCAGCATTCCGAGCTGCCGCCTTTGTCGAACTGCGTCTTGACGAAGTAGGTGGTCAGATTGCCCTTTCCTTTCACATAAATGGTCCCTCGGCACTCGCACTCGTAGTTATGCTCCATCAAGGTCTTTGCTGTGTCCTCTGTAACCTGAGAAAGATACAAAATGGTCTTTTCAAGCAGGGTGCTTTTTTATGTAAGGGAACCATTTTGTTAAGGAATAAATTTCAAATATTTTTTATTTATTTTTGCACATATTAACTCAATTGATGACTGACTAAATGACCACCTCTGGCAGAGCTGTAAATATAGGTTCTTTCCGACCACACTTTCCATTACGTTTGATCACATTTCCGGAGGGATTTGTTCAATTTCTTTGCGAATGTTTTGATTGAGCTGTTGAATTGTTGTTGGCTTGTTCGCGTTGTCTCGTTCTTTTAAGTAGTCCTACAGAAAAAATCCGGCACGGTCAAATGAGAGGAATGAGGGGGCAATCTACATCATCAGATTTTGACATTATTCGACCAGGAAATGCGTCCTTTAGAATTCGAATTATTTCATGCACTGTATGACATGTTTCTGTTGAAACCTTCTGTTAAAACCTTATGTATTGCAAGCCTTTTGTTGATCAATATCAGACAGAGAGAAATTTTGAAGCATCGCACAATATCGTTCACAATTGACAGTAACAGGAGTTTCATGAGCATCCTCGAAAAAAAAGGCCCAACAATGCCACTTACACACCAAATAGTTACTCTGCTGGGATGAAGAGGTAGTTCATGAATTAACCTTGGATTTTCTGATTCCCAATAACGGCTATTCTGTATATTTACGAATCCACAGATGTCGAAAGGAAGCTAGAAGAAATTGAACAAATCACGTTGTCCGAAAGAAACTATTTGCAGGGCGACCAGAGGCAGTAGTTATTTGTCGTTTATTGAGTTAAACAAGGTGTAAAAATATTTAATAAAAATGTTTTATTTAAATGCTATTATAAAAACGATGGTGCCCTTAGTAGAGAATGCTGTTCCAATGGTATTTTTAAATTGATTCTACTAAAAATGATGCAAGAATTTCTAAATATGCTTTCTGAATGTCTCATGCATGTATTGTGTTATCAACCTTTTGTAAAGTTGCGTTATAAGAAAGAAAGTTATAAAAATGTTATATTAGAACGTCTGATTATATTTATTTCACAGAATGAGGATTAGCTAGTGTTTGTATATTTCTTACCGATTTCCATTTTGTTGCAGGAAAGAACTTTATTGAGCTTAAAGACTCATATTTTGGGATTATTTCGTAGACCGAAATTGTGTTAGTTATTCATTGCAAAGGATAACTAGCAATATTTACAAGATAAGAAAAGTTTACTCGCTAACGAATTTTAATAAATGAAAAATAAAATTTGTACAGAGCTCTGATGAATTAATCTAAATTTATTTTGATGTTAAAAAGTCTGGGTTTGATTAATTGTATACATATCCTTGTAAAGGATTTCTTGCAGTAGTCTGATGGAATATACGTAGTTTGGTTTGATTTCGCCGAGTGGTGACATGATGGATAAGTTCTCAAGATCCCCCTTCCAACCCCCCAAAAGATATCACGATACATAAAAGACAAACTTGGCCATGACGTAAATGGATCACTTTTTATACATATCCCCATGTATCGCCGCCAAAGGGGAATTTGCAAATTACTAATTTATGCCTTTTCTGATGTAATTCTATCATTATAAAGAAGAGTTTAGATTTGATATTGCGATCATTTCTTTATCTCTTCATGTACATCACACATTTTAAGTTTCATTCCGATAGAACTCTGGCTTCAGGGTGTTTCGATTTCTTTTGGCACTGAGTATGCTTTAGTCGTTAAAAAACGTATTAAGCTGATTTCTGAAAGAAAATTAAGCAAAGAACTTAAACGTTTTCAGCAATAGGGTTAATAAAGGTTGCTTGGGGCAGTATTAGGAAGAGTATTTGGAATTAGTATGGGTATGAATATTTCTAAGGATTATGGTTAAGAATTATCGTCTACATCTTACTTGAATCTTGCCCATTACTCCACAGCTGTCCATCCTGCTGGCGACATTCACCGTATTGCCCCAGATGTCGTACTGCGGTTTCTGTGCACCGACCACTCCAGCAATAACAGGTCCATTGTTTATTCCTGAAAAACAAATAATTCTCTTAGATCAATAAATTTCTTAATCGATCTAAGTATAAATAAATATGTAATGTTCTGTATGTTTTGTTAACTTTTCCGATGTAATTGATTTTCAAAATCTTTTCAGAACAGCTTCAGGTATGTTCCAATACAACAATCTAAAACAGTGGTCCCAATTTTTATTACTAGAGATTTTGTGAACTCCTTAATATCCCACTTCCATAAACTGCGTCCCTTTATCTGAAAGAAATGCCATAAAAATAGTTACCAGAAATTATTTTATTATTACCAAAAAATAAAAGGGAAATTCAATTAGATTAAAATGAAATAATGTGAAAACAAATGGCGCATGGATTTTTAGATTAAAAAATCAGAAGTCAGAACCAACAAATGTTTTTAAAATGGAAAACGTTTTTCTTAAAATTAACGGCAAAATTTTATTGCATTCTTTGAATTTCTTTTCACAGGCATAGTTTTTTGGAATGAAATTCATGTGTAAAGATCTGAACTTGCAATAAGTTTGATATAATAATTATTTTTATGTTTAAGGAGAATTCTATCTCTACCAGTCGAAACTTAAGCTTCTTGTCAATCACTTTTTCCCAAATACTCAATTTTCGCTTATCATTGAACGTCGTGTCATGTACCCATGGGGACAAGACCGTTCAGAGAGTTTGTTAGACAGGGCTAAAATGATAAAAGGAGCATCGTTCTTTTATAAGAGGGGAAATATTCTGAATTTAGTTTATGTGCACATGCTCCACGCGCACACAATTAATAAAAAGTAAGAACCAGTTTCAAAGCAAATATATGTAACTATATTTCTGCATCTTGGTAAAAAAAATCAATGTCTAAATTCACTGATTTTGACTTATATCCGTAAATCACTTCGAGGTAATGAAAGGTATCATAGAAAAAAGTGCTAATGTTCTCCTGTCAATACATTATGAAAGAATCAAAACATTGGAAAGTATTTTTTGTTCAGGTACTAAGAATTAAAAAATAAACTTACTAAATCAGCCATAACTAAAAATTTGTAAAGTGGACATTGACCCTTTTTCTACAAAGGTAAAGATTTATACATCATAAAATTATCTAAAGGCTGTTTATGAAAAGCTAAATGTATTAAGAAGTTTTGGACAATGTTTAACATCGAAGATTCTAGCTTCTATTTACAAAGAGAACTCACTCTTGAATAATACAGAGGCTGTTCGGACATTTTTTGAACGATTTTAATGGACTGAAGCTCAATTTTTTACATGAAATTTTTGTGTTTTAAATGTTCCATTTGATAGCCTTTATTGTTAACTATCTTTCTACATCTTAATTTCCATGATAATAATGACTTTTGTAGTATCGACAGTGGTATTTTGTCCCATTCTTGTTCCACAATTTTCCAGTCCTTGAATGGTTTTCGGTCGACGTATCGATAATGCCCTTTTTAAAAGTCCAAAAGCACAAAAGTCCATGGGTGAGACATCTGGAGATTTAGCAGGAATATCAGTAAAGGGTATTGACTTGATACCAGTTTCTTGTTCCATTTTTTCCAAGAATTTAATAGTCGATTTAGATGTGTGACTGCTTGTGTTACCCTGATGCAGTTCTACTGATTGTTGGCACTGGGGGTAAAGATATGGTATTTCTTTTTTGAATATTGGGGATAAAATATGGTCTTCATAATATGTGGGAATTGATTTTTACATTCCCCCCTCTTTTTACTTTTAATTTTCCATTATATACAAAACCGTCAACAATCGTAAATCTCTTAGAGAAAGTTCTCACGTTCACTTTGCTGTAGTCCTTTGACTTTGCGGATTCTCTTTTAAAATTATAGATCTTACCTTACAAATATTCTCAGAAATTTTTTCTTTTTTGGATACGTATTTGAAAGTATTTTTCCACTTTTACGTTTTTTTCCTTTTTCATTAATAATATTACTTATCGTACCTTTAGATATCGAAAAACCATGACTTTTACAGCGTTTTTGAATAATTGAATAGGCACAATTCTCTTCGGAAAGAGCGGAAACATAGCCTTCCATCCATTGCTTATTTAAAAGCGCCATTTTGAAAGTAAACAAAACTCTGAGTTAGCAGACGATAAGTTACACTTTAACTATTTAACTGGCTGTGAAAATAAAATTTTTTCGTAGCATGCAATTTTTTTACAGCTCAATAAAATCGTTCAAAAAATGTCCGAACAGCCTCTGTACTTAAAACCATAGTTTCACAAACGTTTGTGGTTCAACGCTCCTTTTTCAAATACCATTTTTTCGGCGCACCTCTGGAAAACTCTGTCAACTAATAAATTGCAAGAATAGCTGTGCTTATAATGTTTGAATTTCAGGAAAATATTTATGCAGCTGTGTAATTTTAGAATTTCAAAGTGCAAGCTTGGAAGTAAAAACAACTTGGAACTGAAATTTTAAATCTAACATTGGTAAAGGTTTGTTTGTGGGTGACTGAATAAAGCCATACTTTAAATATTTGATAATATATTATGTATATTTCTTTGGTTCCTTCACGGGTTATCTGTAATTTATTATTTTTGTAAAGTTCTTTAGGGCTTATTTATATATTTAAAAAATATTGCCTTTGATTCACCCGGGTAGTAACTGAAAATCAAGGTTTTCAACTTGCCATGAAGAACTTTTGTTTAATAACTTTAACAAAATTACTCGTATGTAATTTGTGTCGAACCAAAATTATTCATAATTCTTTTTAATACGAAAGTTTTAAAAAAGGAAACGAGAATTTTTAGTACAATAAAACCTATTCACTTTTTGGACTATCCTTTGTATGTAATTATGAAAATTTGGTAATTATATTTCATAATCAAGACATTCTTTTAAAACGATACTTTTGACTTAACAAGGGCTTGAACTGTTACTATAGTCCTCCCCATTTGCATTGGTATAGGCGAAGAAGTTGGAAATCATTCATACAGAACCATTATAAATTCGACACATTCTAAAACAACATTGAGAAAGTTAAATTTTAAGTAGCATTTCAGGGCTAACAGAGATTCCAATTCAAACAATGGCAGAGCTTCCAAAATTTGCTTACACTAGGTTGGGTCTATTTAAAACAATTTTTTAGATCTAAATTGCCTGTGGTAGGAAAAATTATGTATTGGTCTCAAATGAACATAGAAAACTGCACCCATATTTGGTTTGTAGGTTGGGTTGACACGGGTGGAATTCGAAAGCAGCCACTTTATCCTGACGAATTCTGAGTTATTCTGCCACAATTTGGGTAAAATAAGCGAAGGCTTTAAAATATCGAAGAACAGCAAATAATACAAATTTCATAAGCCTAGAGGAGTGCTTGAATATTATACTAAACCAAAATAATTTTTTCAGAAACAAAGGGTATTTTTATGCAACCGTTTCCAGTACAGACGATTTAAAATTATGATAATTAAAAAAATAATTCTTTAGTACTTAATATTTTTTGAGATGTTTCAAGGGAGTGGCGAGGTATATGTGGGTCTAAATATAATTTAATTTCAAAACATTTGTTGTACAAACGTTTAATACCAACACACAAATTTTTACACTACAGGCAAGTTCGATTTTTTATAATTTTAAAAAATCTACCCAATCTAGCCTAGACTATGATCTCTGTAAAAGTAGCAAATTCAATTCTCACATCTTACCAATATTGTATTTTCGCCCATCTGCACCAGTAGAAAAGCTCTTCTGTGTGCTCATTACTTGACCACAGCTTAGTATGAGTCTGGAGATTAAGCTAACAAATCGGAATATACATACATGCAATCCCACTGAAACCAATCCCAATCAATCCCGCATCGGCAACGAGAAACCTAGAATCGGTATACGTACTCTATCGTAAGTTTTCCAGAATGTTCCATAACAACGAAGGAGTCTTTTCCAACCACAACAGTTTAAAGTATGAAATATTTTATCATATAACATGTTCCGAAGTTGTAACGGGGTCATTTTTCATGTTCCGCTTAACAACGTTCGTCCCTAAATATACTTTGTTTCTCCCTTAAAAGGGAAACAAAGGTAGGTAGGTAAAGGAAATGTACAGGGTGTGGCGATGATCAGAAACATTTCAATTCAACCCATCTCAAGAGAACGATTTCTATACTACTCTCATTGTAACGAATATTTTTCAAAAGCTGGGTGAGTTTTCATTGAAAATAACAACTTCCCAGAATATTCGAAATTGTTTTAGTGCAAGTTAAGTTTGGAGGATAGTTTTGTAATGATTTGATAAACATTCAATTCTAAATTGTCAGTTGTCAGATAAATATCGCTTTATCGCTAAATATGAAAATCTATTTTTAGTGCAGGTAAATTTGGAGCATACATGCAGATGTACTCCAATCGGATGCACAAAAGTTCTAAAAATAATTAATAGCATATCAAACCTCGGAAAATTTTACCACGGTATTCTTTTTTCATTCTCGCTCAAGCATTCTAAAAGAACTTTGTAAAATAATTCGAAGCAAAACTCACAAAAACCTCCACCTAAAATTTATTTAAAAATATGTGGATACCTCCCGTTGTTGATTGAGGATGTTTGACAAATATTTTAATAAAAATATCCTGATAGTTAACATGTTTGGTTTAAATTCTTTACTTTCAACGTTTAACTTTCGAATACAGGCTTAAATAATGAATGAAACAAGTATAATCGGAAAACGATAAGTGGAATATTCTGATTTTTATTCATCCATTAAAACTTGTTTTGGTTTCGACATTGAATGTGAGTCTCTATAAGGATACTTACATGATTCACACTAAATGTGATATACTTACCTACTCTGAGACGAAATCTCTGAAAAGATTCTCTATTTATTTGATCCAATAGAGTCATAAGAGCAATGGCAAATTCTGTGAGAGCTAAAAGGTTGTGGCCTTGTCGTGACTGATCCTGCGAAAAGAAAAAAAAAAATTGAATCTGACATTTTGCTCCTAAACACAATCACATTGCATTCAATGAAGAAATCTACACTTCAGAACTTCAAAACAAAAGAATTTCTCACTCCATTCTCCTCTCTTCCTGGCTGAAGACCAGCTGCAGCCATGTAAGTACTGCCGATGGTTTTGATCTTCTCGATGCGGCTGAATTTTGGTTTCAACAGCAGCTAAAAGGTAAATAAAATAAGGCTGGGCATGTAGTATAACGTAGACAAGTATGCAACTTCAATCTAACAAAAATTACTGAAAGGTTCAGATTCATGCTCTACTTTATATAGGGAAGTCTGTGTGATTTGATCTAGTAGTGCTCTCGGGACTAGTGAAAAATAGCGACCATTCGCGTAGGTGAGGATCGACTACTTCCAGGGCGTATTACTGCAAATTTTCGACACGTGAACTCGAATAGCTGGACTGAAACTGTATTTACATCAAATTACATGATATCCTTATTGTTATGTATTGTATTAAGAGAATACTATCGACTTCTATAGCTGACATCGCAAAAAGTTACTCTTGTTATTCAACTCATTCTTAAAGTTAGATGTTTCACAATTGGATTTAAATACTTCAAAGTTGAATCTGGTAAAGTTAATGCAATTAGACTGCCCGATAGCGTGTAATTTGGCCCAGCCTACACAATTAGAACTTATGATGGAAAACTAAAACCGAGACTAAATTACAGAATGTTTAATTCATCGCTACACTTTCCTAAAGGATAAATATGGAAACTAAAAAAGTGAAACTCATGTATTGTAAATGGAATGATGAGAATTTTAAAGTGATTTTGGTAGCTGTGAAGAATAGTGTTGGAGTTACTGAGTCGTCTAGGACAGTAGTGCGCAAACTATTTTCATTTCCGACCCCCAATTTTGTGTACTCTTTTGTTGCGACCCCTGGATAGACAATAGACGTTTTTTTAATCATCAACGTAATTAAAGTTGAATTTTTTTGGGGATTTGAGCTTATGTTTGTGCCTTATTAGAGGTCTGAATAAAACACATAATTTTATGAAACAATGGTTTTATTTATGCATATGGGTATAAATATTTTTTATGGAAAAATACTTCCAACATAAGAATTCAATGTGAGGTATGCGCTTGGAAAGAGCTCATGATTGCTTCTATGTTCGGATCTGTATTGGAAATCGCAAGCCGTAAGTCATCCTCTGGATCCAATCGAGATCGATATTTTGTTTTAATGGCAACTAATTTTGAAACGCCGATTTCACATAAGTAGGTCGATGCAAACTGAAGCAAAATATTAATTGCCTTTTTCTTCAAATCGGCATATTCGTTTCCAATCGTTAACCAAAATTTCTGGCAAGTCAGAGATTTAAATTGAATGTGCAGTGTTTCGCGTCGCTTGAAACATCAATTAACTGTTCTTTTTCATTTAAAGAGATATTGGATTTAAAAATATCAAACGAAAATGGATCACGTATCCAACCTAATTCATTATCTGGAAATTTTTCGAAAAGTTTTCTCCCAATTTTATCATATGACGGGAAATGGTGTTTTGAAATATCAAGAAATCTATATTATTTTCTTTAGTAAATTCTGAAAAGCACGGGAACATGTCTGTGTTGTTTTTTTTTCAATTCTCCTTGCCAAAGTATCAGCTTATTCTTAAAAGCTTCAATTTTACTGCTCGATGTTAAAATGTTTGTATTCTCTCCCTGTAGACTTAAATTCAAATCATTAAGTTTTTCGAAAATGTCAACCATGTAACTGAGTTTTCCGAGCCAATCTTCATTGATGAATGAAGTTGCCAATATATGTTTCTTTTCTGCCAAAAAAATATAAACTTCGTTTCTCAAATCGAAAATACGTCGCAGTATTTTGCCGCGTGAGAGCCATCTGACTTCGGTATGTAGTAATAATGTTTCATACACAGAACCCATCTCATTACAGAGTATTGAAAAGAGGCGAGTGTTTAGGGCGCTGTTGCTTTTAATGTAATTAATTACAATAACAACATCCTGTAATATCTTGTGCAATTCTTCATCAATGTCTTTTGCAACAAGAGCTTGTCTATGTATCATGCAATGGTTGAATACTATATGGGGAGCAATTTTCTTTATTAACCCTCTTAGTCCTTTATTACTACCTGTTAATGCTGCAGCACCATCAGTGCAAACCGCGACACAGTGTGTCCAGGTAAGGTCATTTGTTTCAAAATATCTATTAATAATTTCAAATATTTTCTCTCCATTTGTTTTTCCTTCCAATTTTTTGCAACATAAAAAATCTTCTGATATGTCTTCTTTATAAACGTATCTCACATAAACAATTAGTTGAGACAGTTTAGAAATGTCAGTTGTTTCGTCAAGTTGTAGAGCAAATACAGGAGAGTTTTGTAATCGATTTAACAGAACTGATTCTATATTACGTGATATGGCGGAAATTCGGCGAGAAACGGTATCTCTTGATAATGGTATCGTTTTTAAATCGTTACCATATTTTTCTCCATGCATAATTGATGTCATTTTAACTGCTGAAGGAAGAATGAGTGATTCTCCAATTGTATGTGGTTTCAAATTTTTCCCTATTAAATATGAAACTTCTAAGGATGCCCGTAAAGCCTTTGTTGTGTTGAAAATTAGCTTGGATCGTATAGTTGATAATTTACTTTGAACCGTGAATTGCCTCCGTAGGAACAATAAAATATCTAGACACAGTTCTTTAAAAATTACATTAGAAAATTTATTAAATTAAAATTTAAGGGTAAACAAAGTGCTGATTAACAATTGAACGAGAGGGGCCCCCGACAAGACACAGAAAACATCACTCTTTACAAATAATGATTTGACACAATACAAAAGACAAAAGTTCAGGGGAAGGAGGTGGGGACCAAAGGCACAACCCGAGGAACAGATGGACTCACCCTCGGCAAAAGATCTCAGGAAAATCGGTGTGGGGTTTCGGTACGTCGGCTTCGGATATGGACTTCAGTATCCTCTCAAATCTAGTAGCAGGTCCTATCCATGAAGGAGCGTGGTTGTCGAGATCAATCCAATTCAGCTGGACCGCCAGGTCGCCGGGGAAACTCGTCAGGGCAATCCGTTCTTCGCCGATTCCTTCTCTCCTCCCGATCGTCGTCTCCGCAGAAAAAAGTCAAAGTGCCCTCCTTGTAGGGGTGTACGACTATTTATCGTACTTCGACTTCTGAAGAACCGCCCAATCCATCAACCCTGATCAACGGTAAACCCCGTAAAAGATAAGCCCACCTGCCCCAAGAGGTCATCCATCAAAATCACCCTCCTCCTAGTGAACAATCCACCCCGAGGAAAGGGGCCAAGGGGTCAGACATCAAAGACTGCCAAATACGCCGATACTAATGAGCGCTTTCCCCTCAACGGGGACTTACATTCCTTCTCACGGTTAACCCGTGAGAAAAACTACCAAGCGCCCAAAAGGTGGCGCAAAGGCAACATAATATATACAGTCAAAAAATTACAGACAAAACAATTAATACTTACAAATCAACCCAACAATACCCCCCTGTATAAATAAAATTTTTGTACAAAAAAATTTTTTTTGTGTGTGAATACTTTTAAGTACTGCAAGACAGAAATCTTAGTAACTTACTGCGCTAGGGCTGCACAACCGTTATCCTTATGTGCTTATGCTCTATTCTGTGATACCAGTAACTGGAGAGCAAGATTTACACAAAATGACAAACCAAATTATAACTTATTCTAAAAGATGTGCATCCTTATAATTGGCAACTCACAATAAGTCTGTATATTTTCTGCCTTTAAATTTACTCACAATAATGGACAAATTGTCCTCCGTAAAGTATAATCATATTCAGTAATCAATTATTTCCATACTCAAGGTTAAAATAAGATACAAACATACTATGTAATAGAATCAATCGACATGAATATGAAACTGAAATTTGTATACATACAGTACATTATATCGACACATAAATAAACAATTATTAAAATCAAACCTTATACACTTTCACCAAATCATAGGATTCATTATTACACCCTTCTGAATCTTGTATAATTTAAATATGTGTCTGCATTTGAACGCATTAAGGCAACACCACTCTTCCATTTGAGCGTGGCCTTAAATCGTAACCATGGTTATGCATTCTTGGTGCAACCCATTTTCCCCACAAACCAGGGAAATTTCTGAAGTCTGGACCAGGTGCAAAAAGGGACACATGTCTACTGCCATTATTCACCTCCCTCTGTTCATCCAACTGTTCCTGTGGGATAAGCGTATCTTCCCCTGATTTCTGTGATTCCTGATTTTTCAAATGGTTTCTCCTATTTACAGCCAGGCTCAAGTTCTCTATATGCACAACCCTCTTATAATTGGATTTTTTGAGATGCTGAATCTCCACTGATACAGGAGAGAAAACCCTAGAAACAGTAAATTTCCCCTCATTGGGCCTTGCAAATTTTCTGGAAAGCCCTGCTTTTACCGCTGGGTTGTACCAGTAAACCAGGTCACCCACTTTGAAGATTTTACTATTAGCAATCTTTCCTCGACTGGTTTCCTGCTGTTCAGCTGCCTTAGTTAAATTATTTCTAACTTGCTTAAACGTATCTCTGAAACTTTGTAGAAGTTGGTCGGCATATTCAATATGGTCAGCATAAGAAAAGGTCTGTGCCTGTTTTAAGAATTGGTTAGGCAAATCGAATTCCCTTCCAAATGTTAAAAAGGCAGGTGTAAAGTTCGTAGCCCGATGCTCCACCGTCCGATAGGCCAGCAATGCAAAAGGGAGCTTTGTATCCCAATCATTATGCTGTGAGTTAACCAGGAAACTAAGTGCATTCCCCAAAGTCGCATGAGCTCTCTCCACACATCCGTTTGATTGTGGCCTCCAAGCAGTGGTATCAATCTTTTTAATACCCAACGACTTGTATATTTTTTGCATAGTAGCACTTAGCAGGTTAACTCCTCTATCTGACACTAGCACCTGAGGTGTTCCGTATCGAGCTATGAATTGCAGTAATATTTCAGCTACCGTATCACTAGTTGTATCTACTACAGGAAAAGCCTCAAACCAACGAGTAAAATAATCCGTAAACGTAATTATATACTTATTTCCCTTTTCTGTTATAGGCAAAGGCCCTACAATGTCAAAAGCAACCCTTTCAAAAGGACCGTCGGGAATCGGTATTCTTTGCAAATTAGCTAGATGTTTGGGTTTATGAGCTCTCCTAGTCATACACTCATGGCAAGATTTTACATTGTTTGAGCGTACATTCCCGGGAAATAATATAATTTCCTGATTCGATTTAAGGTTTTCTTAATTCCCTGATGACAAGCCATTGGTGAATCATGGCATAACGTAAATACCTTAGGAATTAATTCTTGAGGAATAACTAATTTCGGTTTCCTGCTATCATTTTTTTTTCTGGAATCTGTGCACATCAACACATTATTCTGATCAAAAAATTTAACATATTTGGGGTAGATTGTTTTTTGTTTCTGAAGATCATCTCTTATTTTTCTGCATTTCGAATCTCTTAATTGAGCCTGCTCTAACTGTTCAATTTCAATTTCTTGACAGATTATTTCACATTCCTGTGCAACTTCGTTGAACATTACTTGTTTAATTGGGCGCTCCGTTCTACCCAAAGGTCTGGACAAAAAGTCACTAATAGTATTCAATTTTCCTTTAATGTACTTAATCTCGTAATTAAATTGGGACAATGACATCGACCAACGGGCTACACGGTGAAAGGAGTCTTTAAATTTCCAAGTTGAAGTTAAGGGGGCATGATCTGTGTAAACAAAGAATTTTCTTCCCAAGAGATATTGCTTGAAATAGTTTGTGAAGTGCACTACGGCCAAAGCTTCTCGTTCCGTGACTGAATAACGAACCTCTGCATCTTTTAATTTCCTACTTGCATAAGCTACAGGTTTGGGAAAATCATTGTTATCTAATTGGCACAAAACCGCTCCAATAGCTATGTTACTAGCATCTGTGAATAAATGAAAATCTTCCTTCATATCAGGTAATTTTAGACAAGGTTGATTAACCAAACAGTCCCTCAAATCCAAAAATTCCTTCTCTGCCTCCGAATTCCAAACAAACCTCTCTTTCTCTTTGGTCAAATTTGTTAAGTGAAAAGAACGTTGGCTTATGTCCGGTATAAACTTTCGATAGTAATTAATACAACCCAAAAAGCTACGCACCTGTTTACGCGAGGAAGGAATCTTGCAGTTTTGAACAGCTTCCACATTTTTGGGATCAGGAAAAACCTTTCCTTTGGTAATTGTAAACCCTAAATAGTTAATTTCTTCCGTTAAGAAAGTGCACTTTTGCGGTTTAAGTTTGAGGTTATGAGCTTGTAATCTGTCAAATACCATTTGCAATTTATCTAAATGTGAAGGAATACATTTACTTGCTATTATAATGTCGTCAATATAACATCCTATTTTGAATACTTCCAAACCTGATAATGCTATTTTCATGAGTCTTTGAAAGGAATTCGCACTGGTACTTAGACCAAAAGGTGTGCGCGTGAACTGAAATAAACCTTGTTCAGTAATTATGGCTAATTTATGTTTATCTTCGGGATGAACCATCTGTTGGAAAAATCCACTCGTTAAATCCAATGTGGAAAAATATCGACTACCCTCCAAATCGTCCACCACCTCATTAATATTCGGGATTGGATAAGAGTCAGGAACTACCTTTTTGTTTAATTCTCTAAAATCGGTGACTAATCTAAATTCGCCTGAGGACTTTTTTACCAATAGAACTGGTGCTGAAAAAGCGCTAACTGAAGGTTCCAAAATTCCGGCCTGTAATAATGTATTTATTTGTTCTCCCCTTTTAGGTTATAAGGTACTGTCTTCGTCTGACAGGAATATCGTCCGATAAATCAACTCTATGTAATAGGGGGTCACAGCCAGGAAGATCCTGAAAACCCAATAATCGTTAGATCCGAATTCTTGGCAAGGTTCTGCTAGGAACAGATCGGATCCCAATTTACCCTTTAAATTTACCCTGACTAACGTTTGTGAAAAGGGGGGTAAAGTTACAGATCTATTAACGTAGCCAAAACAGTTACCAATTTTGTTGGTTCCTTCCTGTTCCACAAACGCCATGCTGTCTCCCTGCGAGAGACGCCAAGGAATGGAATGTTCTCCTAATGCGAAACATTTTTTCTTGAAATCTAAACTTCCTCCGCATTGTTCTAAAAATTTCATGCCCAAAATAATATCAAAATTTTCTGAAATAGGTGTTTCAGTGATATAAAATAAAGTACTTATTTTTTGGTCAGCAATTTTAACGTTTAAATCTAGTTGCTGCTTTAAATTTATAGATGTGTTAGCTATGGTAGAAATACATGCACTACACTGTCGAGTTTTCTGATTACTGTCCAAACACTCCCTAGGCATAAGGTTTATACTCGCTCCCGAATCAATTAAAGCTGTGAAAACTCTTTGTTTAATCTCTACCTTGTAACGGCGGCTAGAGAAACGATCACCACGGCAGCGTGGGAAAATGAAAAGTCTTGTTGACTCAGGTGTCGAGAGGAAAAACCCACACACCATAACGACCACCCGAAAACATCTTCTTAATGATTTCTTAACGACAGCCAGCCAGCAGGGGTCGGAAATCGTTCTGGTTTCAAAACAAAGGGCAGGCGCCTTTCTGTCGCTCTCTTCGACATTTCGAGACCAAGAAGACAGAGATAAATGATGATGAGTTTCCGACAGGGTTTGATGGTCCCCTTTCAAGTCCGCCGAAGTCTGTCGTAAAAGTTGAGGGGAAAGACCAACGTGAGACAGCCAATCAAGAACGTGAGAAATCTTCAACACCCAATCCAGCATCGACTAAAAGGCGGACCAGAAACGGAAAGGAGGAGTCGATAAGCACCCAACATATAGAGTTTTTGGAGATATCATCAGAGAGAGATCACGAGAGGAGACGAGAGGAGAGAGAGAGACGGAGACAGAGGATCACAGAGGATCAGAGAGAGAGCTTGGAGAGGCGGTCAGCAGAGACCGTTTTAGGAGCTTGAAGTGAATATCCGTTCACTGTTGTGCATTTATCCCACCTTGGGATCCTATACTCGCCGGAGTATTTTAGTGAGAAAGGCTCGACCGTAGCCGTAAAGGAGAACCCTCCTAGAGATCCGTGTAACTGTTCATCCTAGTAGTGATCCTGTCCAGAAAGACTGAGATTTCCTGCCTTGGAACTCTGTACTCATTCGAGTAATTTTGTGTTGAGAATAGGCTCACCCGTAGCCGTGCGTTAGACTTCCCCGAGCGAAATTGTGAGGCTCGCCAGCAGCCCTAAGCGCCTCGATAGAACTTTGGACCTTCCAAGGAACTAATATTAATGAACTTTACATTCATTTTCCGACTTTTTGTACAAATTGTAAAATAAACCAATTTAGTCCAGAATCGGATATTTTCAATGGTAACTAGTCTAGCTACCCGTGAATCAAGACGTTACAACCTCAATTATTGGTAACCTTTTGTGTTCACCACATGAAAATAGAGAAAAATTCTGTTTTCTGGGGCTTTCTACCTTCAGATCACCCGAGTTATCCAAGACACTCTTTCTTAGTTTAAAATTTCTGGGAGGTTGTCTGGATGAATTATTCAGTCTACCCTGCATTGTAATATTTACACGGCAATCCCTCCTAAAATGACCGAATTGCCCACACTTAAAACATCGTCTTCTCTGACCGACCCCCTCTCTCCCCGACTCTGTTTCCTTAATTCGTTTTATTTCCAGGTTCTGTAATCTTTCAGAAAACCCTGCAATCTGCTCAGATAAATCTTTCAAAACACTGCTGAGTGCTTGCTCCTGAGTACTTTCCGCTATTTGCTGCATTGCAAAAACTTGGGGCGCTGTTTCCTGACTTTTGGTTAAAAAAGGGTTTGTATTTACTGACCTACAAGCATTTATAGCTCTCTCCTCCATTCTCGCATAGGTTTTAATATCCTCGACGTTCAATGGATCTTTCACAATAACTCCCCGTAAAATTTCGGGTTTCAAATTCGTCATTAACATGTTGAAGAGCATTTGCTTCTGATAATCACGCAGAGTAACCTGGTCTAACCCCTTTCCATAATTCAAATTGTGCGACATATGTGTTGCCTTTGCAATAAACCGGTCAACCGACACATGTGAAGGTTGGCGAAAAGCCATAAATTCGAATAAAATTTGCTGTTGAGTCCTTTTAGCCCCAAAAGCATCCTCGAGAACCCGAGTTAAGGATTCAACAGTTTGAATGCCTTCCAACTCGCTGACATATTCTCTAGCTTCCCCATAAAGACAATGTTTTATAGCAAAAATTCGATCTGAATCACTCCAAATCCATTGCTCTGCGGCCTCTTTTACTCTAACCAGAAATTCTCCGACAGAAATGTCTTCGGGTCGTCCGCCAAACTTTGGAAGAATACTTAAATGCATAACGTTAAGTGCGGATGGGACAAATACCGTCGGGGTTTCAAAAGGCTGTGTCATTTTTGCACCCTCTCACACTGATTTACACATAAACAAAGTAGAAACGATGTCGCATTTACACTTCAAAACCAGCAAACACAAATACAATTCAAAATGTCAAATATTACTCTGGAAACGTATCATCAGAAATTTTATCAATTGGGATGATTCCCAATTACAAGAACTCTGCCAAACGTCAAACATTGCACTAAACAGATACTCCATTGCTCACAGGAGGCACTGGTCACGGCACCATTTGTTGTGTTGAAAATTAGCTTGGATCGTATAGTTGATAATTTACTTTGAACCGTGAATTGCCTCCGTAGGAACAATAAAATATCTAGACACAGTTCTTTAAAAATTACATTAGAAAATTTATTAAATTAAAATTTAAGGGTAAACAAAGTGCTGATTAACAATTGAACGAGAGGGGCCCCCGACAAGACACAGAAAACATCACTCTTTACAAATAATGATTTGACACAATACAAAAGACAAAAGTTCAGGGGAAGGAGGTGGGGACCAAAGGCACAACCCGAGGAACAGATGGACTCACCCTCGGCAAAAGATCTCAGGAAAATCGGTGTGGGGTTTCGGTACGTCGGCTTCGGATATGGACTTCAGTATCCTCTCAAATCTAGTAGCAGGTCCTATCCATGAAGGAGCGTGGTTGTTGAGATCAATCCAATTCAGCTGGACCGCCAGGTCGCCGGGGAAACTCGTCAGGGCAATCCGTTCTCTCCCGATCGTCGTCTCCGCAGAAAAAAGTCAAAGTGCCCTCCTTGTAGGGGTGTACGACTATTTATCGTACTTCGACTTCTGAAGAACCGCCCAATCCATCAACCCTGATCAACGGTAAACCCCGTAAAAGATAAGCCCACCTGCCCCAAGAGGTCATCCATCCAAATCCCCCACCTCCTAGTGAACAATCCACCCCGACGAAAGGGGCCAAGGGGTCAGACATCAAAGACTGCCAAATACGCCGATACTAATGCGCGCTTTCCCCTCAACGGGGACTTACATTCCTTCTCACGGTTAACCCGTGAGAAAAACTACCAAGCGCCCAAAAGGTGGCGCAAAGGCAACATAATATATACAGTCAAAAAAATACAAAGACAACATAATATATACACAAAATTACAATTACAGACAAAACAATTAATACTTACAAATCAACCCAACACCTCAGGAATTGTGTATTTTTTCAAAAATACATTTTGATTTTTCATACTTTCAGCTCGTTTTTTAAAAAATGTTTCAGATTTATTTGCTAATTCTTTGTTTGGTTTCCAAATGTCTTTTTAATTTAGCAGGTTTCATACTTTCATTTGCTAATTTATCCCTGCAATTAACACACAACGGATGTTCTTTCCCATTAACAACGCAATATGTAAATCCATATTTAATAAACTCTTCTTGATATTTTCTCAATTTTTTATTAGATAGCACATTTCGTTCGATATTTTTTGATGTAGAAACAGTGCCATTGGATTCATTCACAGTTTTTGTAAGTTCATTGGATGTTGGTCCATCATTCTCATTTGTACTGTCATTCTTTTCATTTTCTGGACGTTGGGTACCTATTTTTAGCCATTTATACATCATGAGGGTATTAAAACTAAAACCAAATTATAAATATACAATATTTCATTTCTTTGCGTTTGTTCAATCACGTGCTGCTATCACGTGGGAAGAAAATAAAGTCGGGTATAACTTTGTATAAATCATGTTAATTTGTAGCTTATTCAGATGAGAATTAAAGAAAAGAAAACTTAATTATAAGAGAAACATCTCATACCAATTGCATATGTTCGCTACTTAAAATAAAAAATATAACTCAAGTAAAAATTTACACATGGTAATCGAGGCAAGTAAATATCTCAACTGGTGTTGCCAGTCGATAAAATAAGTCGATAAAGTTAATCATAACATACAAATATTGGAGCTTACTTAAAAAATACAAAACAAGTACAAAATTAATTATACTGATATAATATAATTATGTCAAACATTACTTACTCCAAAGATGGGAAAACATATATTTAGAAATTGCAATTAGCATTTATTTTTCAAAATTCATCTTATTATGATCTTAAATTTGTACTTGCACTTAAACTGCAAAAGCAGGCTTTGTTTAGTGTGCCGCCATCTGCAATCCAAAAACAGAACTGTTTCCCTTAAGGGGGTCTGGGACTCAAAATATGAAAAAAAAGTCCACTTTTTTTATTACCTTAAAAATAATATAATATTTCTGAATAAAATAACACCTATATTTTGTTTCTACCATCAGTAGAACCGGAAATATTCGGCTTTTTATAACATGACAGCTGCAAATCAAACGAGCCTCACCCATCAGATAATGTAAACAAACTGTTTTGGAGTCTACTTTCTACTGTTATAGTTCTATTTTTTTTCTAACTCAAATAAAATACGCTGCGAACACTTGAAGTGATCTGAATTGATCATCGTCATATTTTCACTGTTTTTATTGTTGAATTTGCACGTTTTCTAATTTTCTGTTCTATCAACATATTAAATAACGCTTTCCGTAAAGGAATGTAGGCGGTTCAGGACAGCGACGATGAAGTCCACAAATACTTTTAAAAGATATAGGAAAAAGGTCCAACTTGCTAAAATTAAATTAAATGAAGCAGTAAAACTAAGAAGTAATACACAATACTATCCAGGAGGATTTTAAACAAGCATAAAGTATGCAAAAGTGCTTTTTAATAACTTGAATATTTTCATAATTTTAAACGCTCTTTTTCTCCTTTTCTGTTAAATGGGATTTCGATAGTGAAAAATGGATATAACTTAAAAACTAATCGTCATAAATGAATGAAATTTTCTACAATTACTTTTCAAATATATTTCTTTAATTTGTCTTCATCAATTGTGTATATATATATTATTATTTTTTCTATAATTTTTCGAACTTTGTGTTTTATGTAGTTTTTGAACAAAATATTTTTAAAATTTTTTCTAACTGTTTTAACCAAAAATCATGAAGACAGTTTAAAGTATGAACTTTTAGGAGTCAATTAGTGCAAAAATGATGTAATTTGTTATAAAATATTTTAAGATGTATCAATTTTGCCCAACGTCAAAATTTTTAAATTTTTTAATTTTAATAAAAAAAATTTTGAAGTTTTGAAAATATAAAATAGTTATTATAATTGCAAACTACAATGTACACCTATAGAAAAAATTCCAGAACAAAAACTTTAAAATTGAAGATTTTAGAATTTTGAGTCCCGGACCTCTTAACACGTTTTAAAATAGTAACTACCCTGGTAGCGTTTCCAACGAAATATCAGTTGAGGATAATTGATTTTCGAAAAAAATCAAAAACGAAAAAATAATACAAAATATTTAAAAAAAACAGTTTTTCTTTATAAACATTTTAATATCTATATTGATTTTTTAATTAATTGTTTATTATTGCCCTCCGAGCACGCTACTGAACTGTCCTATACTTGAAAAATATGTATGTACATACCCGATTGCAAATTTTACTTAAAATTAGCAAAAGCAGTATATAAACAGAATTACAGAATGCATTTGAATGAACGTAAGAAGCAGCAAAACCGAACTACTGAGGCACAGACGGAAAGAACTGCATGGTCCTAGCTGTGATCACAATATAAAGACTAAATAGCAGGTGTGCACACCTAGATTGAAAAAGCTGTAGTAAAGATGGCCATTGCTAAACGTCAGACCGACCCAAGTTGCATATGAATCCCACCGGAGAGCAGGTAAAGGGCATCTCAAATTGACAATTATCGTTTATCACTATGTCTGCTCGCCAGCCGGTTGCCGAAGTATAGGTATTATATACTAATACAGACAATTGTTTTCGTAAAATAGTTCTCTTTTATAAATAATATTATCTCATTTCACTATTTTACTGGTACCTGATACTTGTTGAAGGAAAACCTTATATTTTTTTAGTATCAAATAAATTTCTTTGAATTTGGCGACTCACAAAAATTTTCAAGCGACCCCCGGTTTGCGCACCACTGGTCTAGGAGGTAGAATATACCGCGCTAAAGAGACGCTCATTCCAAAGGAGAAACAACTTAAGGCGCGCAAGACCACCTGTTTTTATTGCTTTAGACATTGCTTCATGAGCTGTTAGTGATAAGCTTGAAGTCCAGTGGGATTGAGACAGCGACCAAGGCTATAGTGAGTGAGTAGGCTTGGGGTGCTTGCGTGCCTCGTTAACCGGAAGCTCACATAGTCGGGCCCGAGGATTATAGTAGTATTGATGGGCTACTCCTTGGGTCAAGTTAGCTACAGGTACCTCCTCTTGGCGGTTGCTTGTAACTGGTCGGGGTCGCTTGACCGAGGATCCCACCAGGCCAAATCTTGTCGGCATGCGAAATTTAGTCCGACTGCCCTGGGGATAGCCGGGACGGATGGGGACCCCCACCCGTTTTCCCGGTTATGTTGGAGTTGGGTTTGCACTGAGATATCATGCCTCATCAACCGGGGTGAGTGCCGCCCTCTCCTTCGTTCTTTGATCCCCCAGTGGTGGCGGATGGGCAAAGCGGTGATTTGGATGGAATCATCGTGTCGTCGGTGACGTGGGGATTATTGAGGCTGTCTCCCCGAGATGTTAGTGATAGTTCTGCTGATCTGGTCAACCAACATCTCCTCCACCGGAAAACTCAAAATGGACCAGAATATTGGAGTGGCTACTCAATTCCCATAAGACGAGCGAGCCTTGCGGGGACACGGTTCTGTGAGAATATTCCGGGCCTTCAACAGCGTTGCGACCGCTTGGTGGTTCGTGTGCTCTTTGAGCTTGCCCTCTGAGTATTTGGGGATCTGGCCCCTGCCGATGCTCTGAATTTAATTCATCTCGTTAATAGAAAAGAGGTGCACCTGCTGTGTAGGCAATTGCAACTGGCCTGCAACCAGCTTGCGATCAGCGTGAGAAGGCGCCATGATGGTATGCCAATTTCTTGAGCCCGTTGGTGTTGCTTTTGCACCAGAGCATTCCCATGGTCCCTTCTCACCCAATCATGGAAGGTTTTGCTGCTTTTTCCTTCCCCGTAATGTAAGGTAACATGTTAGTTCGTAAAAGTCCTTCCAGCAAAGGCAGCGCCCAGAAGATTGGTCACTTTCGTTTCATTCTACGAGATGCTTGACCGTAATCTCATTTAACTTATTATTGCTAGCCAGCAGCATATTTGCATGTTAGGTTCTTTAAGAATTGTAGGTGCATATTTGATTTGCGTACCCATTTTGAATAGGTCAAAAACGACGCACGAAGAACCGTTATTACTTGAACTATCTCAAGAGGATGGCAAGGACCTGTCCATCCATTGAACCGGATGTTTGAGGAGCGCAATTTCATTCGTCAGCTGTCGAGACAGCCAATAGTTTTTTAGACTCAGGATTGCGAGTTTCGTCCTTTGCTCGAGACCACTTGCTAAATTTTCCTGGGCCAGCCCCGTTACTCTGCAGTTGCCCAATAAAGGTAGGAGCGGAGGGACTGCGCCCCAACTACGAAGGAGTAGGATTGAGACACAGCGACTGTTGTAACTGCAATATAAACTTCATTTTTAGCCCAAGAGACTCCAGATTAGGTTCCAGCTAATTTAATCAGTCTGATACCTTCAAAGTGTAAATGGTTTGATAATAAAATTTTGAAAATATGGTATAGCAACTGGAGTAGTCTGACTTGAAAAATACAAAATCAACGTCAAATTAAAAAAAAGAGGCACTTCTCGGAAATAAAACCACAGCTAGATTCAAGAGCAATGGATAATGCCGAGACTATTAGTATGACAGCAGTATCATCAGGAAGACCGTATTCAATTGTAAAGTACAAAGATGGTCGCATAAAAACTCCCTTTTAACAAATACAATTATCCATTCCTGTATTTAAAATCCAGATAGCATTTTACCAGTTTAAGTAGACGATGCCAGAAAATTATGCTTAAAACCATTCAGATTCTAATACATATTTACGCGTTTACGTGGGAAGTAAGAATAAGTGTCTCCAAGAATTAGAAATCCAATTGACAAATGCAGAATTTAACTGGACTTTAAAAATAACTATTAGAATTACTATTTATATTTTAGCAACGATCTCATATAATCTTTACTTTAACCTAATGTTTTCTATACATTAAAGCTTAAAAATAATTTGGTATGAAAGTTAAAATTACGTGACCAATTGGCCCAAAATACACGCTCCCGCTCCACATTACCGCTCCGCATTTATATTCTACAGTTTATTATTTTCTACAAAAGTTTTCATAGATTAATAAAATTTACAACTGATGATTGGCATTTGTTGTATACCACATCTCCTTCAAAATATTATTTTAGAGTTCAATCAACAGTATTTAATTGATATAAAACTTCATTCTGGTTCAAAATACACGGACTTCCTCTACTACTCTATCATATTTCTTTCGTAGGGATGACCACTCCCTACAAGTATTCAGTACTCTTTGGAAACAAGCGATATCTTGTATTGTGCAGCTGATGTGGAAATTTAAATTGTGTGGATTGTGCACCACTCTTAAAAAGAGAATCTAATCAAGAGATTAAAAATAAAATTTTTAACCGGAATTGTATTGAATTGTGTATGAAAGGCATTTTCTGTTAATCTAAATATAGGTGATGGTAGTGTTTCTGCAGAGAAACTTGTTTCCTGTAAGTTTTTTTAACGTGACGTCACTTGGCTTGTTTCGAATACGATTTCAGCATTTCGTCAATAAAAATTCCAATGAACAATTCTGAATTGGTATATGAAAGTTGATTAGTCAACGCGAATTAGATTAAAGTCAAAAGTTATTAAAACGGTGGTAAACAACATTTTAAACTTATCCCGATATGTATCATGCGAATAGCGGAAGTAAAATCCTCGCATTCCGTCTGGTTTGTTTTCTTATACTGAAATCGCTTTCATTCGATTTATGTATAATGAGCATTTAACATTATTTCGTTCTTTGAAGGCATCTTGAAACACGATTTAGACGATTTAGTCGTTAAAACAAAAAATGAAACTAGCGATAAAGGAACTGTTACCTTGTCGAAGTCACAGATAATCTCATTGAGCAGCCTGAGACACTCCAAACCTTGCTTGTTAATGTCCGTTTCGTCATAGAATTCTTTGTAGTTGGGAATCGAAGCGAACATGACGGCAACGTTTCGGTATCGCTCATGATACAACTCCTTGAAAAACAAAACGGACAGTTAAAAAACATATATCTATGAGAAAAATGTTCCAATAACTCAAGAAAAGAGCATGCTTGTTAGAAATAATTTGCTAGTAGTCAAGTTATTCAGTATAGAAAAAATAAACACTTTTTTTTTCGCATTTTAAGCTAATTTTAGACAGTAGAAGATTCGCGCATTGCATACGCTAAAGTATCTTAATTGTCTATATCTATTGATAGCAGTGTCGCTAGCTATTCATATATTCGATACCATATTTAAATCCTTTTGTAATGTGCGTGCACACACACACACATGCGCGGCACCATATATATAGTTCAAATATCTTGATTTGAGCTATGGAGCTGCACAAAGCTAAATCTAGATAAAAATGTGTGTTTGCCGCTCTATATGAAATTCTTCGTCGGTCTGATTACAAGAAGCAATGAGAAATCTAGAAGATAGAAAACAGAGCAAGAAGGAAAATTTAAGCGAACGTTGAAAATCGGTTTACACGTAGCAAAAAATGTAAATACTGAATCGCCTTTGAACAAGGAAATAGGATACAATCGAAGTGGACGTTCAGAAACTAAATGGGGTAACATGATTGAGGCATGAACTTTTTTGCCACGTACTTTATTGGAAATAAGAATTATACAGAACACTGTTTTATATTTATGATTAATTTTATTTTATTTGGAGGTATGGCATGTGCCTATCGATGCTTATATTCATTATAAATGGATTTAAATAAGGTATTAAATGTGGAAAATGACATTGTCATAAAAAGATAAGCAACTGAGAAACTTTAGCGCAAGTCTACTTGTCTACTAATAATACACGGCTCTACTATTAACTAAAATTATAAAGCAGTATTTAGTGTACATTTTGGTGCTAATTTTTATTTTTATTAAAGTGGCATGGCAAAAACTTCACACCTCATTCGTGTTACCAGAATTAGCTTTTGAACGTCCACTTCAATTGCATCCTATTCATTTGTACTCCTGCGATTCGGAACTATTATTAACTGTTAAACCTATTTTCGCGTTCGCTCACATTTCCTTCTCTGCACTGATTTTTATTTTCTAAATTTCCCGTTGCCGTCTGCAATCAGACTGCTGAAGAATTTCATTAAGAGTGGTGAGCTCTTCCGTAGTTTTAGCAATGGAATTCAGCACCATCAAACGAAGTATATTTAAATTATTTGACAAATGAATCCTGTAGCGATTGATTTGATAATTGCTTACACCTGTTTGTTGCCATTCACCAATATACATATAATGACGACTTCTCTGAATCAAGTACATTTGGCAAATATACTCAATACATAGGTAGTATATATATTCGATACATTTCACCCCTGAATAGCTAATTTTTTCATCAAAAGATTAATTGATATTGTTTTTAGACACAGCTAGCTTGATTTCCTTTGATAATGCCTCAACAAACGAGAACACAAAAATTGAAATTTTATCTTGTTGATTCAAGAGCATCAATAATAGTAGACAAGTGATTCTACAATAAAAATCTCTCGATTATTTAATCATTATTTGTTACGTTTATTGCTAGAGTGACGATAAGTGTATTAAATACATATAAAATCCCAAGCCCATATCTATTAACCACATAGATAATAATCTAGGTTTATGTAGTCCAGTAATAATTATGGCATGGTTATATAGGCTGGTTTACTATAGCAGTCTTCTATAGTTGGTGAATTAGTTATAGAATACAGGAGAGGGGCGAGGAACTGCATGCAAAATTGAGCATGTTCCAAATTTCAATTCATTATATCGGGCATGTCATGATTATTCGGAAAATAACAATATACATTAAGAATATAAAGTGCTGAAATGCATAGGAGTAAAAGAAGACATTTCAAGATACTTGTCATTGAGGACCACAATTTATTTTAATAAAGACAATTTTAAATTTTTTCATTGATGAATATGTTTCGCCATGTTTCACATATCTCCTAGTACGAGAGGGGCCGCAGTGGCTTGGTTGGAAGAGTAACGGACTAACAACCGGAGGGTTGCGAGTTCGAATCCAGCCAAAAGACCGTCGTGTACAAAGGGGCTGGTGCATGTTAAATCTGTCGTGGCCTCAAATATTCTCATGGTGGCGTGATGTGGAAGTTTGGAGAGTGGGGTGCCAGATCAGATGTTGCCTCGTCATCTGACCGAGGGTTGAAAATTACGTGATGCTGTCCTCAGACCTTTCCCTTCGGGAATGGTCCCGGACCGTCGACAATAACCCGTTGTGTTGCTCCAGTGCGACATTAATTAATTACTAACCAGCCAACCAACCTAGTACGAGAGGGTTTTTCTGTAAAACTAAGTATAGAGGGAGATAGTCTTTGATAACTTCTTTCACAACTCGTGATTTAATTTGACATGTTACTTGAATGTAATTTCAGCATTTGAAAATTAATACGCAAACATCATTCAAAACGGTGGCAAATCAAATTAGTTCTTCATCGGAATTATTTTTTTATTTTTTTATGTAGTTTGTTTATGTTTACAACTCTCACATAATAGCTTTGACGAGTATTCCATTTCGTGACAATTTACACTCTTAAGATATAAATGTTATTTATGTTAAATTGAACAAAAGCAATTATAGCGACTTATTATAAAAAGCAAATAATGCTTTAATGTTAGATATGAGTAAGAAACAGGTATTTATTATTGAAATGGAAGATGCTGCAATTTGTGATTATTGCATGAGTATTGGAAAGCTAATTACATAAAACAAGTAGATACTCGTATATTGATCAAGGACGAATTTAACATCCCAGTGAGAGACATATCCCCAAGGTTAGAACTAGCAACTATTAGCATCAAGAAATTTCAACAATTAAAGGGTTCGAATGCGTTTATAATAAATATATAGCGATTCTTTATTGTGTTGAATCAATAGCGGTATTCATGAATAACAATGTGTTAAGTTGTATTTAATTGTCCTTACCTCTGTCTGTCTGTTGTTGGAGAGGAAATGCTGAGCCACGTGTGCTGGAAGGATGTTTTCCAAAAGAATCTTATTAATACTGCCCATGGTTTCTACTTCGTCCTGCTCCACTCTCAATTTGTTCTGCCACAGGAAGTCAGCTCGAGACGTCGACTCGGACTATAAATGATACAGATACAATAAAAAAATAACCAGACAGAGCTTGAAAAAATTATTTGATCGATACTATTCTTAGAATACGTTCTAAACGGGTAATGTCATGAGGGCGTGTCAATAACTACACGCAATGCAGCTTTAAACTTTAGTTCAACAAACACTGACTACTTACAGCATCCCTTTTCAACACAGAACTCTTCCTTTTCAACGCACTTGTTTCATCGTTGCACGAGCTTAATTATGCCTTCACCAAAGTGTTTTCGGCTGATCAGAGAGTCATTCTTACACTGCTTCTTTCAGTTCTCAGTCCATGGTAAATGACTAATTTGCCACTTCATCAACAATAATAACTCGTCTGTGTAACAGAATAATGTTACGCACACTGTAAATCGTACACTATATTTCGCATATTACGGTAGTGGACGGCCATCCGTCTTCTTCCCGTGATATCATTTTTGAACTTTTCAATTAATTCCTAGTCACTCCGTTGCACAAATTGCGAGTTCGAAACTCGTTTTAACCGAAGATCGAGGAATACGGTGGGGCCTGGTGCACATTACATCTGTCGTGGCCTTAAATATCCTCACGTTGGCGTGGTGGGGAAGTTTGGAGAGTGGGGTGCCAGATCAGATGTTGATCTTGTCATCTAACTGTGGTTCAAAATTACGAGTTGTTGTTCTGTGGTGATCTTTCCAGTTGAGATTGATCCCGGACCTCCACCAATAGCCCGCTGTGTTGCTCTAATGCGACGTTGATTAATTACCTACCTATCAACTTTTACAGCCTCCTATGTAGTATTGCGAACCATTGAAAGATGCCTGAAGGGGACATGATTGCAGGCAAGTTGCCCGTTAAGATGTCTGCCTTTGTCTTCCGAACATCATAGACCTGCTTCTAGAATGGTGCCGTGTTTGAGGGGTGTATACGAGAGGCTGACATGGAAAGTCAGCGCATCATGTGTAGTGAAGAATCCCGCTTCTGCTATAGGAGAAATGATTACCGCATTTTCGTGTGGGGGGGGGAGACCTTACTCTAGTAGTGGTACTGTAACGGCAGCTTGGAAAAATGGACAATCTTGCCGGCTCAAGTGTCGAGAGGGAAAGACCACACACCAAAGCGACCACCCGAAACATCTTTTTAACGACCTTTTAACGACAGCCAGCCAGCAGGAGTCGGAAATCGTTGTGGTTTCGAAACAAAAGGCAGGCGCCTTTCTGTCGCTCTCTATGACAGTTCGAGACAAAGAGGACAGAGATAAATCACGATGACCTTTGCCGACAGGGTTTTATGGTCCCCTTTCAAGTCCGCCAAAGTCTGTGGTAAAAGTCGAGGAGAGAGGCCAACGTGAGAGAGCCATTCGGGAACGTCCGAAGATGGTGAGAATTTTCAACAGCCAACCAGCACCGACTAAAAGGCGGACCCGAAACGAAAAGGAGGAGTTGATAAGCACCCAATATATATAGAGTTTTTTGAGATCTTGAGGAGAGGGAGAGAGGATCAGAGAGAGGAGCAGACAGAAGAGAGAGCTTGGAGAGAGGCGGTCAGCAGAGAGACCGTTTTGGAATTGGAGTGAACACCGTTCACTATCGGCGCATTTATCCCGCCTTGGGATTCTATACTCGCCAGAGTATTTTACTGAGAAAGGCTCGCCGTAGCCGTGAAGGAGACCCCTCCGAGAAACCTGAGTCGCTACTCACCCGAGCAGTGGAGACTTCACCGAGATCTAAAGTTCGCCAGAACTGATAAGGCTGATTTATCCCACCTTGGGATTCTATACTCACCTGAGTATTTTATCGAGAAAGGCTCGACCGTAGCCGTGAAGGAGGAGCCTCCTAGAGATCCGTGCAACTCTGCTCATCCTAGTAGTGGAGATTGATCTGATCCTATCTGGAAAGACTGAGATATCCTGCCTTGGGACTCTATACTCATCTGAGTATTTTTGTTGAGAAAAGGCTCACCCGTAGCCGTGCATTTAGACTCCGCCGAGGCTCACCAGCAGCCCTAAGCGCCTCGATAGAACTTTGGACCCTCCAATAAACTAACATTAATGAACTCTTCATTCAATTTTCCGACTTTTGTACAAATTGTAAAATAAATCACATTAATCTAGAAACGGATACTTTCAATGGTAACTAGTGTAGCTACCCGTGAACCAAGACGTTACAGTATGAAGTATTTTGACAACATAGCGATACGTTTAGCAGATTCTGCAACTTGTTTTGCCCTTCATATCACGTGTGATAACCAGAGAAATCTCACTAAGCTATGTGCACGAAAGAACGAAAATACCACCAACAGAACCACACAAATACCACACAAATACAATAGCATTGCGGATAACTATTGACTCACCCTCTTGGGTTCATGAGTGGTAAACATGTCGCACATTGCTAATGGGGAGAATAGCTGATACAAGGTTCATTCAAAGCGTGACGAGTGACTGGCACCAAAGGTCCATAACAAAGCTGTTTAGAAAAATACAGCTGAATGTCTGAACCCCAGTGATTTCAGCTTCATAAGGACGCATCGTTATAATAACCCGTTTATTCATTCTTGTTATAGACGGCGTAGAGTTCATATGTGTTTCTGTAATCCACTATGGATTTCAAATTGGAGCACAAAGAATTTTGCATGAGTTTGAACAAAAACACCACAGAAAGTAAATTATTAAACAGCTCAGAATTATTAAGCAGCCTTTGTCCCTTGCAAGAGTTTTTGAGTGGTCCAGGGAAATTGGCGGATGGTGAAAAGTGTCTGGGAGATGTACCACGCTTCGGCAGGCATTCGACATAGGCTATGAAGAGAAGGTTAGTGTCAACACTATACTTCTGCAGGAAGACCTTCAAATGAATCTTGAGATTGCTAATGCAGGAAGATGTCGATTGGTTTTGTTAACATTGAGAGAAACCAATTAGGGCCAGGAGAAGTTGCTTCAAATTGGATTCTTCACTTTGCTCATCGATGACCACAAGCTAAACCCTGATCTTACCTAACAGATTTTCCAAGATCTAGGTAAGGAAATGAAGACGTCCCTTCAATATTTATTCTCTTGACCTGGAGCCGTCGTAACTTCCATCTATTCCTTTAAACGAAAAACTACTTCGTGGGTGTCGGTTTGCATCAAATATTGAACTGAACAATGCTGTGAGGACCATAGCATTGTTCAGATGTAGAAGACCCATGTAGAAGGGATTAGAAACAACACCAATTAGATAGAAAATCAGACTGCGAAAAATGTATTAGTTACTTTTTCATCAGATTTACTGACTAAATTATTTTCTTGCGATTGATTGTTTGAGAAATGCTTCGATTGCTTCCACGATAAGTGTTATTTTTATTTCTGTTTGATGTTAATTCAGTTGGCTACTTGTGGCCGAGCGGCTAAGGCATCGTTCTTACAAAACTATTAGACTGGCAGCTCTTGCTTATGAGTTCGAATCTCGTATGTGGAGAAGTCGACATGCTTGCTTGAAGTTTTCCGGTTTGTTCCAGACTACGCGCAACTGTGGACCAGTTCCCTCTAAGTCCTCCAGGACGAATGTTCTATCCACAGTTCAAGGTGGTTGCAATATGGCAGAGTCTACCATGTTCTCATCGATTAGTGCTTAAAAGGTTAAGATCCATTCAAGTTTGCATTAGAGAAATATTCTATTATGTATATTAAATACAGTTTTCTCTATTAAGAATTTAAATGTTAATGTTATTTTAAACTTCAACATCTCTACAGTAAATTTCTACGTACTTTCTTTTCCCAAACACAACTCTACTCTATAACTAGAATTTTTTTACCCCGAAATTGGGACGTCTTGCACTCGCACTCTGGCTTTGTAATTATTAGATGTTGTCCGAACTCACCTTCCAGAAGTAGATAGAAAAGGAGGACCGGTGCATTCAGATCGAAGGAGAAAACTTCGAAAAATATGTAAGTAAACATGTTTACTATATTACATTTCTGATCCATGTTAAAACTATCTTTTTGAATGATCTCGTGGTCACTAAGAACGGTATATTCGTACACAACGAGAGAAATATGATAATCATAGCTTCCCAAAAGTTTTGGGCTCAATGCCCCTTTTCAAAGACGTACCCTCTCTCTGGAAAACTACACTGCTGGCCACCGTAAATGCAACACCCTGAAGGAAGCATGCAAATAATATGAAATTTACAACATGCATTAGCGGAGGTGAGATATGCAAATGATTAGAATTTCAGCGCAGACGCACATCACGCGCGCCTGTGGCGCCACTTCAAAGCGCTATTTAAGGCTTGGAGATTTCGACGATTTCAAGTACGGCAATTGTGTTTTTCTTGTGGTTTTTTCAAAAAAAACGATCAATTATGCCTCGTAGAAAACAGCGATCATCTTTTGATCAAGTATCCGAGTTCGACAGAGGAAGGATAGTGGCCTACCGAGATTGTGGATTATCTTTCAGGGAAATCGGTAGTCGTGTTGGACGAAACCAAACAACTGTAATGCGGATATGTGATCGTTGGATGCAGGAGGGTACGACGGATCGACGTGTTCGATCGCATCCACCTCAGTGCACCACTTCACGTGATGACAGGCATATTGTGCGTATGGCAGTGACGGATCGCTCAGCCACATCACGAACCATAGCACAGCACATTCAGTCTGTACCGCATCATCCAGTGTCTGCGCGTACCATTCGACGCCGTTTACAGCAGAGTGGTCTGTCCGCAAGACGTCCATTGCTTCGTCTACCCTTGACGCAGAACCACAGACGTTTCCGCCGCCAATGGTGCGATGAAAGAAGGATGTGGATGGCAGAATGGAATGAAATTGTCTTTACTGACGAGTCACGCTTCTGTCTGCAACACCACGATGGTCGGATTCGAGTCTGGAGACACCGTGGAGAGAGGATGCTGAACAGCTGCGTTATGCACCGCCACACTGGTCCTGCACCGGGTATTATGGTATGGGGCGGTATTGGATATCACTCTCGCACCCCTCTAGTACGCATTGCCGGTACTTTAAACAGCCAGCGCTACATCTCCGAGGTGTTGGAGCCAGTTGTCCTTCCTTACCTTCAAGGCTTGCCCACAGCCATATTTCAACAGGATAATGCGCGACCACACGTGGCACGCATTGTCCAAGGGTTCTTCGTCAATCGCCAGATTGAATTGCTTCCCTGGCCAGCTCGCTCTCCGGATCTTTCGCCGATAGAAAACATGTGGTCCATGGTTGCTCAACGATTGACCCAGAATACATCCCCAGCTGCCACACCAGATCAACTTTGGCAACGTGTGGAAGCTGCTTGGTCTGCTGTACCCCAAGAACACATCCAAAGTCTCTTTGAATCAATGCCGAGGCGTGTGGCAGCGGTGATCTCCAACAATGGCGGCTACTCTGGCTACTGATTTTGGCAGGAACCACACTTCACAGAAGTCTATAAATTTAATCATTTGATACTTGGTCAACATGTTATCTACAAAATAAATTTTGTGGTGATATCTCTTGTCTTTCTTGGTGTTGCAATTTGGGTGGCCAGCAGTGTATTTTAACGAATAATAAATTGCAAGAGTAACTGCCGATCATTTTTGAGTTTCACCAAAATATTTATGTAGCTATGTGTGTGTAATTTTAGAAGTTTAAAAAGCTAGTTTGGAAATAGATTGCAACTTGATAATGAAATTATAAAAGTTATTTATTAATAAATAATAACAGAAATAAATTACCACATAAACTCACTAGATTGCTCATTAATATCAATCCAATCAGTAAAGTTAGAAAAATTCACTAATATGAAGGATGAGCCTGGTATAACCCTACCAATTTGTTTAGTTTAGGCTTTATTTTCGCAGCAGCATCCCTAAAGCTCCACAATCAACTATTTGCAATAGGTACCTCATTTTAGTTGAAAGACTCAATAAAAATATATCACTGTAGTGATTATGTCTCTATGGTCAAGTTGATAAATGTTTGCTTTCAACATTTTTAGGCGACAATTTTTTCGGCATTTCCTTTTTGCACTCCTGCTCCTCAACTATTTACCCTAAATCCAACATTGCCCCAAGATTCTTTCAGCACCATAGGCGGCAGTAGCGCTACTTTGGGAAACTATGATGTAAATGTATGTTTAAAGTATTAAATACATGCCTGCCTATCCAAAACCAAGAGAATGAGCATGAAGACGGAGAGGAAGAGAATTGCATAAACAGACAAAGGTAGCTTGTGAAACCTGAAAAAGAAAACGTAAAACTGAAATGAGACCGTGCATTAATAAGTTTCTAGTATCATTTCTATTGTTCCGGCCTCTATACAGGGAAGAACGCAGGTTTCAGAATAGATATATGCATGTGAACGCATCAGAGGGTTAATTAACATACACTTTACGATATAAAGTATACAAATAATTAAATTATAATGGAAATAACTGAAACTACTTTTCCTGAAAAGTCACATTTTTATAGATCTGGAAAAGTATTTTTATAATACCACACATTCAACTCGAAACATTTTAAACTTAAAACCGAAAATTTTATTGCTTTAAGATGTTTGTTTTATGTAAAGATTTGTTCGATTAATATAATCTGCAACTCATTTTTGATTCGATGTGCAATCTAATAATATAGATTAAGTTTCCCGTATATGTTTTCAAGTTGGAGAACTATTTCTGGGCTTTACTGATAAACAAGGTTTTACTCTAAGTACATTAAAGAACCGCTATTTTTGTTACATTAAAATTATTCTGAACGAATTTCCATGCGATTGTTTAATATATTTGCATCTCTCGTTCAAAATGAGATGCTCAAAGCTCTTACTCAAGTTTCCAGACAGGATTGTCAAGATTCTGTAAGAACAATAAATTTGCTGAGTACTAATCGACACTTCTCTCGACAGTCTACTGAAGTCGAACGGTTCGAGCGAAATCCCAAATGGTTTTAAGCCCCTTAAAGCTCTATTAAATTGCATCCAATCTCAAAAATTTCCCCGCCTGCTCTTTTCATCCAAATAAAAAGCTTACTAAAAACAAATTTATTTCTTCCTTTGTACCCATTCGAGCTATGGATAATAGAGTTTTTGTCGGGACATAATTGAGTTATTCCCTTTTCTCGACTCTTAAAATCGGACTTGGCAGGAATCTTTCTACTGGGGAGATTTAAATTTCCACCGAGACTCGAGAAAATCGAATGTTCGCTTAAAGACGAGCTTAATCTCGTTTGTGATAGTTAAGCGCCCAGGACAAAAAAGGGATGCAATTATACATGGGAGAATTAAAATGCCTGCTGAATTTCAGCTGTGATTTAGTTGATGTGCTTTAAAGTTCAATGGAATTTAAAATAAAAAGGTCACTTAATCTGAAACAAAAGATCATTTGTTTTGAGAGGAGTTATGTTTTAATTCCTTATTTTTGAAAAGGTCTTTGAGAACTAAGTAATTTTTCTTTTCAACTTTGATCATGCTTTGAGTGAATGCTTACGAAGGAGAAATTATATTGTTCATTATTATACACAAATTTTCTTTTTGTGAGGATACATGATCTTTTATTAATTTAGATCGTTTTGGAATACGGATGACTGATTAATAAGTTGAATTCTTCCTTCACTACTTTTCTCGCAGAATTTTATGCTTTTAAATTTTGAATAAAATTGTATAAGAGGTATTAATATTGTCACGTAGAAATAATTAAAAATTGAAAGAAGAAAATTTAAAGGTTTAGTTGAAAAGCATAACAAAAGTATAAAAGAATGATAAATAAAAAAATTATCATCGCTACATAAAATAGCGAACGGCGTTTGATGATTTAGAATAGGTTACAAGAACTTTTTAGAAAGTTCTATGATGCCATTACCAAAATAAAAAATAAAATGTTTAAATTTAATTGAAAAAATAGTTAGGGAAAATATCATCGAAAGTCTAATGGCATTTTTGAACCTAGACTCTTTCTTCTTTCAGTTATTTGTTGTCTACACAGTTCAGTACATGGAAATAATAACCAGTAATCAAAATCATTGCTTGCTTTTGGATAACTTTCTTAATATGCATTAATAAAAATTTGATGATTGATAAATGAACCAAATTTTCATGTTATTGACCTTTTATTTAAAAGATTTAAAATTCCTGTCTCATCGTCAAAAGACAAGGTTTTTCATTTTAAAAATGTATACCCAAACAAGAAAAGATAAAAACGCTATTCTCTCTGTCTATTTTCAAAAACAATCTGCATAAGCTCATGTAGAAATTAACGTGTTAATTAATTTGACACGTTCTCTATTATTTTTGTTCTTGATCAAATCCAAAATCGTTGTATTGATTGGAGTTTTGAAGTCTTGTCCTAATTTATCTCCTTTTTTCAAAAATATATTGTGCAGTCAACTGTTTCCCCAAGGGCAGACATTTATTTTGTCATGAAATCCAGCTTGATAAGTTTCAAATGATTAATGAGATGTGTCATTATTTGACTTATGTGAAAATTAACTATATTTAGCGTTAACTTTTGGGATGAGGTTGTCGGTATATCTTTTTCACTATTATTCCAGCGATTTTACTATTTTATGTTTAATACTTTTCTGACATTTTTAATCTGTTTGGAAGTAAACTTTCCAGTGCTATCGATAATCTTTTTTAAAGATTCTTTGGCGTCATGATCAGCACCATTTCCATTATTTAGAAATGATACTTTTTGAGAAAATTTAAAAATAATCTAATTGTTGGTTGGTGATTATCTCATGGTGCTAGATAATTTCTACACCATGACATGGAGGCTGTGTAAAATAAATTTTTCAGATATTACAGTGGGGTTGGAGAAGATTTCTTGGCTATTGACATTGGTACAATGTAGAATGTTATGAGAAGAGGCTGACTCTTTTTAGATTTGGTGCACTGTGGAAAAGACTTTACCATCAATGAAGGTCATATGCAATCATAATTAAATAGAATAAAAAAAAACCTGACCTCCAAAATGGCCATTTTTGTTTTTAACCCTCTTGGTTGGATTGTTGATGAGGCATATCGTCATTAACAAAACTGATCAGATCTTGATGGACCAGATATTTCGTCATTAGAAGAAAACTAACCATATATTGATCTCGTCATCATAAGAAAATCGGCAATATCTTGATGACGCGATATCTTGTCATTAGCAAAATTAGTCAGATCTTGATGAACAAGATACCTCGTTGAAACCACTTTGAAGGTTAAGATCTTTGTTAGAGTGGCTATAATGAGAAGGCAGATGATCTTGTGTGAGTTTATTTTAACAAAGGTTGTAAGCAATAACGTAGTGTATGTAATATTGATAACTGGGGATACCGAAATTTGATAGAAAGCAAGAAAAAAACAAGTCATGTACTTTAATTTAAGCAAACTTATAAGTCAACTCCATTAGACATTGCTTCTCTCCCGAAGACAATATAATACAAATCCGTTTTAACTCTAAGTTAAAAAAAGGAGCCCAAAAGTCGCAATTGCGCCCAATCTTGGCAACTCTGAATGGAAGATCCAAGTGCCGAATTAGAACTTGATGGCAATCTTTTACAAAAACGGGAAAATGAAGAGATAAGAGACCATTCGGAAGGAGCAGCTGCGCATGTTATTTGAACTGGATACTAACATCAGTGAGAAGCAGAGGGGTAGAAGAGCAGAGTCTATGTAGAGAAGATACCCATTGTACCTAACAAATACTATTAACTTAACCAATCATAGTAAGATACTGTTTGAGGCTGAAAGGATGGAACAGGTTAGCTTGTTGTGGTGAAAAGTCAAGGACGTTAAAATAGAAACTGACGTTTCAATCAGATTTTCGTTAAAAATAGTCGATTTTGCTGCAGGCCTTATCGATTATTTATTTTTTTTGCGAATTTTAATTTTTGAATTATAGGAATGCCTGGAATCTGGGCTTTCATGGATGCTACACCACTGATGGTAAGCTTGAAATTCCACCAGGGGAGACCTCGTGCCTTTCCTCGTGAGGATTTACTGGTTTAGTAGTCTTCCTTCGGAATTAATAAGGTTCTTAAACGCACATAATCACTGCTGGCTTTCTTGTTGCACATCTGATGGTTATTTGGGAACTGTGTTTATGTTGGTCGATGATTTTGCATATATTCTCTCTGCACTTCCTATGTTTTAGTGCTAGATTCAGCCATCCTGGGCTGGGTCTTGGAAGTGAGCAACGCAGATGGTGTGAGTTTGTGAGAGGCACTCTAAGGTATATTGTATTGGTGTTTCCTCTAATCCACAGGATCATTGGTTGATCTGAGATAATCCGAATCTGTGGAGGTAGCTGGGGAATGGGATATGGCCCTTTACATACTGTAATAAACGTCAATCTTTGACTCGGTTATTTGTGGAATCGTTTGGGAAGAGATCGTATGTTGAGCTACCTGTGTCATCTGTGTTCCATCCTACTTGCCATAGTTAGAGAATGCGGTCTCTAGTGAGTTTCTCGAAGTGTGAGACTGGGAAGGCTATTTGATTGTCCTCTGGGGTAAGCTCGACAGGGGAAAGGACAAAACCATGTATTGTGATGACCATAAATATTTATTTGTTTAGCTTACACGTCATCACTGGTGTCGCTTACGGAGCCCAACGATAAATCCACGCCAAAGATGTCAATTATTGGAGGGCATTGTTTGCGTTTAACCTGCTCCCTAATTTAACAAATGGACTCGTTCAAAATCACTCGAGTCAAGTGCCAGCTCCTTGGAGCTGCATTGTAGCTTTTTTCGACCGTTTTATCCATTAGCAAATATCGTAGTTTTTGGTCAGAAAAACAAGCGTTAAGTTACATTCGATTTTATTACGGACGCAAATTAACTTGATTGAATTGAAAAATGTGAAAGGAAATATCATAACGTCTCACCCGTCTCCGTCCTCAAGAGTGGCAGAGAACAAGTCCGGCCGGACAAGAGTGAAGGCCAGACCAAACCCGATCACATCGATAATCATCAGGATGAGTTTGAGGACAAAGGACAGCCTTATAAAGAGGGACACAGCGGTCAGCGTCAGAACTGCAGGGAAAATTTGAGCCTGGGAAAAAAACACGATATTCAAATTGCATTCGAAGACAGCAGAAAAACGTCATGCTCTTAAAAACAGCTTATGGGAAGGTTTTACTGTAAAACTAAATACAGAGGGTTGGCCGATTAGGGAGCTTTAAGGTGCATGGACCATATTTGGCTATGCTGTTCCAGACATGACATACAATATCAAGTAATAGACACACACAATGAAAGTTTTACTGACACAGAAGAGAGAAATACATCCAGGGAGAAATGCATCTGACAGGAATTGAACCCCAAATACAGAGGGTACTTGTGATTTTGAGGGTACTTGAACTTCTTTCGTAACTCGACTTGCTACACTAATGCAGTGTCAGCATGTTTCTCATATTAAAAATTAACGTTGCATTTCCGAACATCGTCCAAGAGGCGATAAACCAAATAGGTCAACTGGAATTGTTTTTCCTTTTTCTGTAGTTCATTTACGTTTACACTGAAAAGCTCTCATTCAGTGTGATTAAGAATGGATGGGGCTGTGATTATCTTTGTAAGCATTTATTGTTGGAACATACTTCTAAAGAGAAAACGTATTTAAATCAGATATAGATATTGGATATTTGTAATAATTTATTTTTTAAAGGGTCACATATGTGTATACAAATGCGGAAGTTAACTTTTTATAAGGATCCTCTTCCGAGGCGAGGAACCGCCAATTAGAAAAATATCTTTCCACGTCTGACTAAACACATAAAAAGATTTATCTTTTACAATAAATTATTGTAGTTTACATTTTCGAACTTGTACCACTCTACTCTGTTGCTGTATGACAGGTTTTTCTGTCAAGCTAAATTTTAATAATTAAAATAACTAAGCTTTCTAAAGTAGCAGTAGTGTTTTTGAAACTGAGCGGGCTTCTTATACGAATATCGTACACTACGAATACCATCACTTGGCTTGCTTTTCGAATACAATTTCAGCCAGTCGGCAAACAAATTTCAAAGGATGAATTCCGAATCGATATATGATGGTTGATCGGTCAACGCCGATTAGATAAAACCCAAAACCTCTTCAAAACGGAGATAACAACAATTTAAGGCACTTTTCGGAAGGTTTGCTCAACTTTTCAGATGCTTCCTATTATTTGAAAAATGATGAAATTTTAAATGCATACCTCAGTGAATACAATCCTTGGAAAGATGAATTTCTTTATTTAACCAATTAGATGCAGAATTTTTCCCCCTACTGTTAACAATGCATTGGAAAAGGGTCCACATAAAAAGTTAAATTTCGTCCTATTGTATAGATATTCTTCTTGTAAAATAATTACTCATCGAACATCTCTATATCTCTGTTGAACATTTTCTCTAACTACAAATATGGTTGCTACTACTTCTTTATAAGATCGACAAAGAATTTCATTGCTGGATTAGACTTTACCTGTCCGTATTGACAATGGGGTGGTGGTTCTCGTGCTTGTCTTGAGAAGAAGCTGATCGTTTCGTTGAAGGAGATTCTCAATTCACTGTCCTCAGGTACACAAATTACCTACAGCCAAAATCAAACAATAAGGTGATTTTATGTTTTCAAGTTTATTCAATGGAAGAAAACAATATCATATTTTTCATCGATTATCAGACAGCAATAATAGCTCTTTCCACTCTTAGTGAAAATGAAATTGTGCATCTCTCGATGTCAAGAAAAACTAAGTCACCTTGGGAAAGATCAAGAAAAAAGTTGCCTTACACTGGAGCTAAGTTACTGTGATATATGTATGTGGCAATGAATAAGCGGATCAATTGGCTATGGCTGGAGCACAATTGTCCCAACCTAAATACCCTCAGCCTCTATGTAGCATAGAGGCTTATTTCATCGTCCATCAAGAATAATAGATTGGAGAATAATAGAATACAGATGTCGACAAGTATAACAGAACTGGAATGTCTTATTGAGATCTGGAATGTCTTAAAGCTTACATTCCAGGTTACTTGCCGATAGATGTTGGAGTCCCTTATTTTGGGCATCTTACCGGAATGGATACTTACATCGTATTGGAGTAGCAAATCAGAAAAAATGACTGACGATCATTTCAAGGACCGCTCTAAGACAATACATTTGAAAATATAGTAGACAGTGCTTTTTAAAGGATACTTTATACTTCAGACCTCTATTGATAGTTGAATAGTCTCTCCGAATGATAGTTGAGAGGACCCCGGAAACAGGTGTAAGTTAAAAAATACACAGTTTATTCAGTTCTATTACAGGAAAAATATAGGAAAAAGTGAAGAGGTTTGGCTTATGTTTGTGAAACTGCTGTACCACACACTCACGCTTTAATAAAATAGACTCTAGAAAATATAAACACGGATGATTAAAATGCGACAAGTACACAACTACAAAGCTTTGGTCGCCATGTGCAGATGGAAAATAGTGAAATATACCTCTGTTCAGATTAGTGAGTGCATTTACAAGAAGTTTAACATAATCAAAATATTATTCAAGTGTAGAAAAGTAAAAACATTTGGATATGCTTAGGTGTCCTTTATCATGGTAGACTGGGAGAAAATTCGGACTGTCTCAAGCTGTAACAGATGGAAAGTGTTGACAAACTTTGTTACTGAAATGTAATTTATGAAAATAGACGTGTTATCTGTCAATTGTGGAGAAGAAAATAAAAGATTGTGGCAAAACGTACACAAAATAAGGTAACTCATACAACAAAAGCCCGAACTAAAAATGTACTTCTAATTGTATTTCATGTTTCGGGCTGAGTACAATTAGCACGAAATATTTATTTGATTGATTTCAGAAGTAAGGTGAGAGAGATGGGATTCTAAAACGTTTCTGAATAAAAAAGGTGCTGCAACTTGATGAAAATACTTCATAGAGTCACCGGTAGAATGCTATGAATTTTGGCAGGAAAGTTGTGCAGATCAAAGGGCACGAATGAGATGATATGATCTTGAATCCCTCACAATACTATCACAATGCAAACCAGAAAACATGGTATGAGCTTGCCCCATCACAGTGAAAGTGCGACCCTATGAAATAGTATCGGAAGATATTAAAAAAAATTATATCAATGCTAAGTTTAGGTATAATAAGAGTGTAAGCACATTTTAGTTAAGGGGCTGGGAGTGTGTGCATGATAAAAATATGAATGAGGTGCAAGTGCGACCATGTGAAATATCATAAGAAAATATAAAAATAAATTAACCAATGCAAATTTAAACAAATAAGAGAGTAAAAAATACATATTAATTAAGGGTCTGGGAATGTGTGTGCGTGGTAAAAATATGAATGAGGGTGCAAGTGCGATAATATGAAATAGCATAGGAAGATATAAAAAATTATATTAATGGTAAGTTTTTGCAAATATGAGTGTAAATACATGTTATTTAAGGGTCTAAGAGTGTGTGTGCGTGGTGAAATATGAATTAAAAAAAATTACTGGGACGCAGGGTAGTAATTGGTTCAATATGAATTTTGAAGATTTGGGATAGTACTTGCTCTACCTCACTTTACCTAACTAACTGTGATGCAGAGGTTTGGTTTAACTTGTAACTGTTGAACCAAACCATTACGTAAAAAGAAGCAACCGTCTTGACAATGATGGTATCGTCTTAGAGATGTAGTGGGGTATTACTCACCATGTTGATGAAAGAGGACGCGAAGATGAAGGAGTTGGCGATGAGGAAAAGGATGACTCGGAGGACGTGACTGGTCGCGACATCTGTCGAGCACGAGCCCAACGAGTGAGTGTGGTGACTGTTGCTGGTCCTGCGCTGCAATCAAAGAACAGACATTTCCCCTCACGAAAAAGATAGGATGCTCATCACGTTGATTGACTTTAAGAGAGGGATATTTAGCGTTAACAAACAAACCTGATGGAAGCCGGGGATTTCCCTTCCTTTCCCTAAAATGCTCTATCGCAAGACACACATCGAGATACCACTACCTTAAAAGGCAATTTATCACCGATTTGCCGACATTTGGCGTTTAATACAATTGACTTTAACTATCATATGCCAATTCGGAATTCATTCTTTGGACTTTCTATTGGCGACGTGTCCAATTGTATTTGAAAAGCAGGTAGATGGCGTCACGTCGGTAATATGTACAGGAAGCACATTCTACCACAAGAAAAACTATCGCCACCTACATTTAGCTAGGTCGGAAATGTCTTTCATATGAAGGAGTGGAGCATACAAGGGGGATAATGGACTTCAATAAAACCAAAACTATAAGTAAACTGTTCATCAACTTCAAAACATTATCAATCGAATTGTAGTAGATTTGCTAAAAAAATCTACACAAATTCTCTCATAAGAGGTTGGGTTCAGGGTAAAGTTAACTAAGCTCACTACATTGATGTCAGTGTCTAATGGTTTCTTTTCACTTTAATTGGATGTTTGTCCACAGGAAAAGGATACAAATGTCTTATCGTGAGAGGACGAGTCACCCTAGTTCTGGTGGGTAAATTTCTCCATAAAATAGCATCAAAATGGACCATATTATAGCGGTTGCCGAATGCTGACATGCTGCCAAATGAGAGGGATGTGGAACAGAAAGTAACAAGTGTCGTGTATTCTTCTAAGAAACCAGTGCTAGTTTCCAACTGTAGCAAATCTTAACGTCCACAGTTTCAAAAATGTACGGATGACGATCGGTTAAGATACCAGAAAGAATACTTCTACATCCTATATCTTGATAGAATTTGTATATCAATTTCAAGCGCACAAACCAGTTTTAGTTTTTGATTTTTCATAATTTATACGGTCTGAAATGTAACGGAAAAGAAATCCCCAAATTACAACTATGATGATTTTCTCAGTCCTTGCAAAGGAAAAATTCTAGATCAGTGACTGATATGAAGTTCATCGGTTGGTATAAAATCTAGGAAACACCAAAACAGTGAATACAATAATCGTTGTGAAACTTTTAACTTTTTTAAAACATTTCAATCAAGTTAATTTAAATCATTTTGTCCAGGGCTCTAAAGTTAAATCATAATAAATTTATTTTAAGTAGTATCAAAGTATAAACTCCCAGCTTGGTGATTTATTTGACATAAAATTTTCACACCATTTGCAAATCTTAGACTTGAAATAATGAATACTTATTACTAGGTATTGTTTAAAGAGTAAATATCTAAACCTTCCCTAAATTATAGTTCATAATATTAGAGATTACTTATCAACTCTAGACGAACAATAACCTTTGTCTAAATTATTAGACAAAGATTATATTGAATTTGCTACTTAAGTTTGCGAAGTATTTGTATCATGGATTATTTTTTGTAAGACCGTAAAAATGTCTCGTAAGAAAAAAATGGAACATATAATTTATATTCCTACATAATAATAGAATTATTTGCGCCGTTGGTCACGCGGAACACTTTATTTTAATTAGTATGAGCATTTAAAGAACGTTGGTTAATATTTAACCTAACTATATCGTGAACACTTGTTAAGTATTTAATACCTTAGTATGGGTTTTTTACTGAAAGAAGTTAAGTAATATCATGTGCCTCCTAGCTAAGCATGATTTTAAAAATAGAATGTGTACATCGTTGAATACGCAGAATTTAAAATACTAAAATTCTTGAAATGATTTAACATATTGCATTATATGTTATAAACAAATAAAAAATAAGTGACTGGTATTAACCTTCCTTTTAAAAGTAGACAATAAATTAATTATAGAAAACTGTCTCACACTCTCAGATATTTCTAGTATTATTATTAACACATGTGATACATCGCTAAAATAGACACCAGCAAATATCTACATGGGGATTAAAAAAAAGAAGTACCAGCAACAAAAAATTGATGGTTAATTACAGTAAAAACATGAGATTTATTTCTTGTCATTGTGCATTTTATTTTACTTGTATATGTAGATTCAAAGAAGGTAACTCATTCAAAATATTACTTATATAAAGGAAAGTAAAATTTTGGACACGTTAAATGTCCTTTTTCAAGGCAGGTTCACAGAAAAAATGCTGGCTGCCTCCAGCTCTCAGACAGAAAGTGTTGACAAATTTGTTATTAAAAATGGAATTTATGAAAATCTAGATATCATAGAAACAGAACCTGCGCCACATGGTTTATAGCTATTTTGATGGAACTAGACGTCCACCATCACAAGGATCAAAACAAAAAAGGCGAACAAGTTTGTAACTATTCCTCTTGCTACCCAAAATAAACCAGAGATTGTTGTTCACATTGTGTAACTAGACCCAAAGATCAAAATAAACAAAAACCTCTTGTTCAATTTGGTCCTGACATTAAATAGTCGTTTTATTTCATAGACTGGAAATAGCTGCAGACCTGTTTTATCATCTTGCTTTATCTCATTGATCATTTTTTGAAGCTTTTACACTATTGTCTTTTATACTACTACATATAATTATGAAATATTTAGTTTACATATTACAGATCTAATGCACTTGAAGAAATAATAGAATACTACGAATTGAATTTATTGTTGGTCATAAGCTGCTTTATTTCGACACTGATATAAACTATTAATACATAGAGAGAGAGAGAGAGTATACGTACTTGAGCTCGTTGTATCCAGACAGCTACTGTTAGAGTGGCTATGACGACAAATGTGGATGTTAGGGTTCCAATGAGAGGTACAGACCTGTTTGTATAAGAATTTCTATTCTAGGAAAGTTTTATACATGTGCATGAATGAGATATTAAGAGTAATATTTCTATTTGCTTCTAGTACGAAAACTAATATACAAACGAATTGCGATCACACGTGTTTAGGCGTTATAAAAATAACTTAAGAAAGTACCCGGAAACCAAAATAAAAAGAACGTACATATGCATATTTTGTCCACGATGCGTATTTTACCAATACGATAAGGCAGTAGAATTTCCTAGAATGCACCAATATTTGACGGCATTTATGAATGAACATTATATAACCTTCCTAAACCGTATATATTTTTATAATATTTAAAAACTTGTATTTCCCGTTAGAAAACGTTTTAAAAAATTCTAGAAATGATAGAAAACCAGCTGGATACAAAAGAAACTAGTATTTAGAAACAAGCTTAAAATACTATTTTTGATTTGTCCGAGTTCTCTTTAAAATGTTTTGCATTGCTTGAAAATTTTTGAATGGTAATCCCATTAAGTACTCACCAAATTTTGTCCCACTGAATTAAAAATCTCACAAATCACCGGAGCACTTACGTAAAAATTTATCAAATTTACATATGAAAGAACTAAAAATCATATATTCAGTGAACAGTCAAAATCTAATTACATTTATGTGCATTATATCCAGTTTGAAAAATAATGCACAGGCTACTTTATACACCTACACTAAGCTCAACGAAAGAAGAAACCGAAACAAAGTAAATCCATCTGAAAATTTATGAAAATTCAGGTGACAGTACGAATACAAAAATGTCACAAAAGCCAAGTTGAAATATGATCTTTCACCTGTCTTCTTGAACTGTTTTGACTGCTAAGATCCTATACCATTGGGACGAATGGATTAGTAAAAACAAGCAATGGAGACACAAAGTTTCCCATATAATATGTCACGTTGGAAGTTTGGAGAGAGGGGTGTCAGCTCAGGTATTGTCATATAATAATAATGGACACAGGGGTGAGGCGTAGACGTGAAATATAAGTAAACTGTGCCTTGCTATTGAGAGGTGCAAAAAGGTGTGTCCAACATGTCGACTAATAATCACGTGATGGCCATGTAGAAAATGAACTTGGTTGGACGATTTAATTTATCACCTCATTTGGCGGTATAACATCTTATGACCGGGTAGATGTGCGAATGCGCATTTCTATAGTATCGACAAAAATTGTGAAATCGTCAGTCTATTTCTATGTCCCATGGTCTAATCATATGATGAATCAGTGGAGCGTCTCCTTCTCTCCCGCAGACCAATCAGATGAATGTTTGTTTCCACCCAGTAGAAGCAAGTAGTCTAAGGGTCGCGTTACTACTAGTTTTGGTCACATGATCCTGAGCACATAAAAAAATCACCATCGCTCACTTTACTTTTATATTTCTCCTATGGGATGAGACGTCTGATCTGCGTGGAGGTTGAAGTCAGAAGAGAGAGAAACGTACGTGCGAAACGGCAAGCATAGCTCATGGAAAAAAGCACAATCGGAAAATTTAGGGGCTGATTTACAGGCTTCCGGGAGAGAAATAGAATGGTGTTGAATCAATAGAGTCTATGCCTAAGAACTTGACCTAAAAAGAAATAGTGAATATAAATAAAGTGTGCTAATGTTAAGGTGTTTTGAGATTTCCCCACATTCATTTATATGAGAAGCCTGCTTAAATTTATTGAATAAAATGTGCTTTGGATATTCGAGGATGCAATTCTCAACGTTTCTCGGTACATTCCATGAAAACCAAAAGGAGGAAACAAACCCAGCCTTCCCGAATCCTTAAAGGGATTTGAATAACTGGGGAATCACAGAGGCATTAGACTGTTTGTGCTAAATGTCATTTCGAGACTTGACGCTAAAACCGTTGCTGTGTTCTGCCCAACGTTGCTGTCAGGGGATTAGGACTTTAGCTCGTTTATTCTAAAGAGGTTCTCTTAATTGCTCACGTGCTGTCATTAAAACTGCAGATGGACTTTCGTTTACTAAAGAATGGCTCTTATTCAAAGTTGCGGTTCTTTCATTTGGTCTGTAGAAATGCCCTTAAAATGAGGTCTCTTAAGACCGAGTCACCCATTTTGCCATACTCCTTGGTATTCATACACCATATATTCGACGAATTTATATGAAGTTAGAGTTACAATTGTAGTATACATTAGATAAGCCCTATTGATTGCTTTCAATGAACCTTTTAGTATATACAATTTTTGAATTTATGAACTCTTATTTTATTTCTACCAAGTTCACAGTCTTCACCATTGTGCATTAAAATGTGTTTTTAAAATTGTGCAAAAATGAGGTAAATGTATGTAGAAACCTTTTGACAAGTACAAATTGGTGATTATAAGAATCAAATAAATAGTATAGCTGAAGCATCCATTATATATACAAATTTTTAAATTTCTTTTGTAATAACGTCGGGAATTAAAAGTTGTTAGAAGATATTATTCTATGTCTGAGTGTTTAACATGGTTTTTAAAAATTCTTTCACTTTACAATTAATTTCACAGTATCTGCAATTTTAACTAACAATAATAATTAATAATCTATTACAATAGACGAAATAACCAATCAGAATAGCAGATTTATTTAAGTGAGCCTTAATGTTTAGAAAACGTTGTCACATCTAGTAAGCATATATATTTCGATTTTTAAAAGCATTCTATTACACTAATTTTAGACGAGTAAGTAAATTTTTCGTAATAAAAATCAAAGTACTGGTGAACAAAAAACGTTTATTTATACACACCGATAGTAAATTAGGAAAGAAAAATTTTCTCAAAGTATCCAGCGTTTCTCCTTTTGCATTTGTATATATATATTGTCTTTTACGCTGAATTCCCGAATTACGGAAATGCTGCATAAAACATTTCACAAAACGAACCTCCGTTTTACAATTCCCCAGTAAAGAGGAAACATAATTTAAGAAATACACACAACTATAAATTAAAAACCGACACATTTTATAAGTTCATTGGAATAATACCTCTAATGTGTAATTGAAGAAAAAAATGGTTTTACAAAACTTTAAAGTGTGTGACTTTTTAAGTGCAACTTAGCATGCGCGCGTAAATAATTCCTAAATTCAGGACATTATTTAATATTGTGCATAGTTCTATGTTTGTAATTTTTCCATCTGTGCAAGATAAATACTGAGCTTTATCTAGCTTGCTCTTAGGTTGTATTAATGCACATTTATCTCCCTGTCTAAAGTGCTGTCACTATAGTGTAGTTATGTTTTGTTGATTTCAATTTACCTTCACGTGTTTACTCTATAATGGTAATCCTTCGCCAGAGAAAACCAATAAATGAAACATTATCCTTTTATACCATACTTATCACCACAAATATTTGTTTCTTTGTTTTACATGATTTCAATCTACCTACATGTGTTTACTTTACAATGATACCTTTTGGGCAGTGAAAACAACATATGAAAGACTCCTATTCATCACATGTCCGTACGTTTCTGTCACTAGAGTACAATTCCGTTTGATTTCAACCGACTTGCATGTCTTGTGTTTACTTTACAATAATAACATTTCTGCAGTGAAAACAACATATGAAAGACTCCTATTCATCACATGTCCGTACGTTTCTGTCGCTAGAGTACAATTCCGTTTGATTTCAATCGACTCGCATGTTTTATGTTTACTTTACAATAATAACATTTCTGCAGTGAAAACAAAATATGACACAATTTCCTATTCATCACATATCCTTAAGTTTTGCTATAGAGTTCCGCTTGATTTCAATCATCGTATAGTAAGCTCATGGAGGAAGGCAACATGTGTTTTCTTTACAATGATAACCTTTCGTCAGTGAAAACTATTCATCACATATCCTTAAGATATCTGACTACGTTCGGATTCCTTTTTTAATGTCCAAATTATACTATTATTTCTTTTTAAGGTAAACTAATTTATAAAAACACATAACAAAAATCACTATAAATAATTATGATTTATTAAAACATTGGCAAAAAAATGGAAAATTTATGTAAAAGAATGATGGCAACGAAAAACTTGAATACATTTGCCTAAAATTTTGTATAGTTTCCTAAATATAAAAGCTAGGGCCTGAACTTAAATATATATAGAATAATACTAGATATGCAATATTCAATTCTTCCACATGCAATATTAAGAATAATGTAGAAGAAAGCACGATCTCTTGAAATTTTTCCTTACGCCACAACACTGAAATCTCCAAAAAGTTTTCCTTTCGAGATAGCTCTTATATCCTAGTTCAAACCCTTAAAATCAAATATAAAAATCAGTATACCAAACTTCATTCAGAAATATATTGTACATTTTTAGTTATCACGTAGTGGACAAATTTTGCTCAAAACCAATCAGAGAAAAAAATGCCTTTAGAGATCTGAAAACGAATTAAAAAGCAGCAGCCAAGATCTATTGAAATTGTTATACCTTCGCACAGACAAAATAAAATAATTTTGTAAAGAAAAGTATAAATATTAAGAGTATTGAATGAAATGAAATATGAAATTTTAGTCGAATTTTCAATGTAGTCAGATAAAGATACCTCAAGTTTCTGTCACTAGAGTACAATTCAGCTTGATTTCAATCTACCTGTATTTACTTGTACTTTACAATGATATTCTTTCAGAAGTGAAAAAAACATATGAAACGTTTACCTATTCACCACCTGTCCTTGAGCTTGTGACTAGAATATAGTTCCGCTTGATTTCAATCTATCCATATGCATTTATTTTACAATGATAATGTTTCGACAGAGAACGTTTTCTTGTTACGAAACCCCCCCCCCCCATTCATTGCTGCTAATTTCAGTTCCACTATAGTTCCCCTTGATTATAAGCTATCTACATGTGCTTACTCCACAATGATATATGTTCGGCAGAGTAAACAACACGTGAAGGGTTTCCTATTTATACATCTGTTCACCGGTCTATAAATTAGGTCCCGATCGAAGTAGTCCTCGTGCGGAATGAAAGTAAAACAATAAACCAAATCAAATCAACCTTGTATTAAGTGTCTCTGACTAGTGTTCGGTTCCGTTTGATTCCAATCTTCCTACATATTTTACTTTACAGTGAACACCTTTCGGCGAACTGTACCACTATAAAGTGTTGATATAGCCAAATGTTCTTTAAACTATGAATCAGGTAGATGTTTCGGATAGAATGCTATTAAAGTCGTACTAGCAGTTTAAATTTTAACCTGGAAATCAAGAGGATTGTTTATTTTAAGTTTGTCATAATTGGATCTTTTTAAGAGAAAAATACACCATATTAAATCGCTCAAACATTGAATTTTACTAAATCAAATAAGTTTTTCGAAGTCCGTCAAAATTGGAAACTTTCCATTCAATTGGGATCATTCTTCCAGTAATAAAGTTAGTTGTCTTACTCCACAATGAAGGCATTTCTCAAATGCTCTTCTGATAGCAGACAGATGTTGAACCGTGGATATCTGAAATATTATTGTAGGGTTAATATCCCTCATGTCCCGTTCATTTCAAGCATTCAAGATGGCGGTTGCTTCTCTCCAGATGGCACTAGATATGATGCTCGAATGATTCTCAACTATTTGCATGGTATGTTGGTGAGATTTCAACTTAGAAGCGGCAGAAAGCTTTTGCATCAGTGGTATTTTCGAGGAGGGTTCCATCTGCGATTTCTTTCCTTGATGTTTTATATTTTACGGAGGCATTAAAATATAACTTTTAAACGCAGTTTCGAACTTCGATACAGTAAAAATACAATTATTAATATTACAACTACACAATTAAATTTTTAATTATTTTAACCAGGAGTTTTGAATGGAATGAATTTATTTCTTCGATTTCTAATCTTCTCTCATATGAGGAAAAATTAGAACAATGTTAATTTGCTGTGGTGATAAAGTGATGCGTTTTCAGAAATGTGAAAGAAAAAAATTGTTTTTCGAACCTACGTATACTATTAACGAACTATGTGTACGTTTACTTACCAATTCTTAAGTTAGTTCAATTTACGTCGCTATGGAGCAACACAACAGGCTACTGCCGTCGGTTAGGGATCAATTCAGAAGGGAAAGATCCGAGAACAACGCCTCGTAATTTTGAGCCATTGTCAGATGAATGACCTTAGCTGGTACCCTACTCCTTAAACTTCCACACCACGCCAATGTGAGGATATTTGAGGCTACGACTGATTTAACGAAAGTCTAGCAACCATTGATTTCGATGTTTTTCTTTCACGGATGGGATGTCACCAATACTCCGAAATTGTCGCACCTTGTAAATTTTTCCCTAAGGTCCCTTTCACAGCAAAAGAATCCGGGTCAAATTAAGAATCCAATAGAAACCGACTAACATTCGGGTGAGGTGAAACTGAGCACTTTGTTTTCAAGAAGTGCGAAAGGTTTTGACTCACAAATTAGTTCTTATGGAAGCTGCTCTCCTCTCAATCTTCGTCCGTAAGTTCTAACTGGATTCAGATTGAAAATAACTGACTGACGAAGTTTCGTGAGAGCCACTTCCATACGAACTAACTTTTCGTCAAAAAATTTCACACTGGAATATGGAGCGTTCAATTTCATCTCACCAGAATGTTAGCCAGTTTCTATTGGATTCGGATTGCCCAGATTCTATTGGTGTAAAGGAAGTCTAAAGAAAAATCTGGAAAATATTTTTTCCACTCCCAACCCAGAAGATCAAGTTTTCCCCTGAAAAGTTGGCAGGTATAGTGTATTCTCAAGAACATCCAGGTGGTGCTTGTAGACATACAGTCCTATGTTAATATTGTTTAATTTTGTGTTTTCTACCACCCATAAACGTTTGTACAGGAGGTTTTGGAACACCATGTACATTCATATTTAAGTAAATATTTATTTAAAATTAAATGAAAGGAAATGCATAACCAGTGGTGCACTTACAGGGAAAAGACCAGGAGTTGCAAGCCAGCATTGCACAGAAAGAGGGCACACACCCAGGCCATTGAATGAGCGAATTTGGAGTCCGGCTGATTCCGGAACGCTCGCTCCAGATTCGAATCATAGAACTTAAGAAGTATTGGGTTGAGATCTTCTCGCTTCTCACACTGCCTAAAATGAAATGGATACATTATGTAAAAAGCATATAATTGAGATCCCAAAACGCATAACGACATTACGCATAACAAACGCATAACGACAAAACGCATAACGACAAAACACATAACATTTCGTAAATCCAAGTTTGAATATATTCTTAGCTCATATCTTAAGCCTCCATTGGCCACGAGTCTATTCAAACAAATGAGATTGAGATGCTTCTGTGAGGTGCTCGATGTTTTCTTTCCTAATTGCACACGCATTAATTATTCATATTTAAATAAATACGTATCATGTTTTAGGAGATACTGTAAAAAATAACTGTAAAAATGCATTTAAGTTAATAAATAATACATTTTTTACCGTTATGATTTTTATTGCATAACATTGAAAAAGTCACCGTGCTCAGGTCAGGACAAGGGCGACTAACGGAGGGTTGATGTGGAAGCTTAAAGCCGCGTATAAACACTTGTAGATACAGCGTGACTCACAACATGGACCACGAGCGGATTTTCGACAAAAGTGATGGTGATGATTATAAAATGTCGTGATTTCCTTTCCCGTTCGCAATCAGTTCATATAAAAAATGCATCTGTCACCGCATCATTAACTCTCAGAGGGTTCAAACGCATATATCCGTTCTGCAATCTGAGGTCTCCCCTGCATGACTTCCCTGATGATGCTTTTCTTTCATAGTTGCCACGGCTTGGCACCAAAACTTCGCTGTTGGCGTCCCTTGGAAAATTTTCTTAACAGAGGAAAATTATTTTTGTCATCCACTATTATTTTAAAATAAGAGACTAAATTTTCGTTGACTTCTGGTGAATTTCAAAAAAGTCGCTAAAAGTTTCATAAAGTCGCCAACATTTTGAAAATAGGAGCTATTGAGACGACTTTGCTAGAAAAAAAAGGTTGAAAAATCGTCACGGTTGAAAAATAATAGCAAAAAGTCGCCTTTTAGTCACTTGAACAGCCTGCAATCAGTTTTGGATATAGTTATAAGTTCAATAGAAATCAATCACTTATGACTGTATTATTGTCATTATGCTTTTACTTTATACGTGAAATTTCTTTGAAAACAATTGTCATGATTAATTATTTTATTATCAGGACAAAGTACTGATATTGAAATGACTAAACGCAATCGGATTCGTAGTTGTGAATCTTTTCAAAATAACAAAACATGACCCAAAAATCAATATTACAATCAAATAACCATTTATATTACATACATTCAAATATAATCATTGCATTCATATTTCCCAATAAAATAAAATTGACCGAGAATGGAAAAAACGTATTATGTGTATTTTGGTAGTGTTTAATTCACACATGTTTTTATAAAGTATGACAAAATGCTCACAGCTTAGTAGCGTATGTACAATGATGATCCTGAATGTCTACCTTAAATGCTCCACATTCTCTTGTTTGAAGAATATTCATTGTTGATCAGTCTTGAAATTCAATGAATTTCGCGTTAACTTAAATTTTCTGTTTTGAAAGGATCTCTACCCTTTTACCTATATCAAATAAAACTATTGATGCCTTTCTTTCACCAGACTGCTGAAGGGGTTAACTAAAATCGCGATCTCTGCGTTTTAAAAATTTTGCTGTTCTGTAACTCAAATCAAACCACATTTGAAAGAAGTGGCAAAACGGACAGGGAATCTAGTAGCTGTTGATTTTAATTATAAAAATGTCATGTGTCAATAACGAATAAGGCCGATTCCTGTGCCACGTACTTTAGCGAAACATATATCTAGATATTCTGCTTAATTCACACTCATATATTTTAATTTAAGTATATGTAGATACTGTAAATATAATTCAAAAAGAAGTAAGAATTTGACTTGTAAATAACGTTATTAATAGTGATTATTGTAACAGAAACAGATATTTGTTGAATTAACTTTGTAAATACATACCTACAACTGAATCCGGAGTCATTTCCTGGTAGAAGATTCGTTTCAATAAGAGCCAAACTCTAAAGAGAATGGAATATTTAATATTTTAAAATTGCTTTGTGGGAGGAATATAAATACACATACTTTAGAAAAAATATTGAAATGCTGTGAATTTTTTCACAGCATTCCCTGAGAGTATACTCGCGCAGTATAAACAGCAAAAAACTATAATTCCTACCACCGAAGCAAAACCATTCCTTTGAGGATAGATGCAATATGTGAAGACCAACTACATCCTCTACCATCACTCCCACACATTCTTTCACTTTATCAGACAAGTTGATCTTCAACACCCCAAAATCACTCATTAGCTTGGAGCACAACCAACAAATTAGAAACATTATCACATCTCTCGCAATTTACGCCAGACGATTTTAAGTTTACTTTGGTACCGAATTAATTCCGACTTGCATCGCATGATGTTTTATGGAGATTAGTGCCTCAAGGAGGTACCTGGCTGGTAGGAATGGGGATAACTAAATAATGCTCCAAAAGTCTGTCGCTTCCAGACGAATGATTTAGTTATATGCGGTCATTTGTTATTTGTGTTCATCTCAGCTGTATGGCTAAGTTCAGCTGGTTGGTTCGTTGATATCTCTTGTATTGGTTTGTCTGGACATATTGTGTACTTTTGTTTGACAGAGGTATTACGTGAATCTGTTTTGACTCTGAATAATGAACACACTCTGCTGAGGTTCTTTAATAATAATACGTGATATTAACGAACATTTTCATGTATTTAATCATATGGGCCAATTTGTTTCCATGAGTATCGAATTATATACCATTATTTCATACAATATTAACATCATCTTATCTTATAATACTAACAAGATAATTTTTTTATTTAATGTTTATGTTCAAATATAGATTTGTAATTTGAAATTATTGTTATGACTGCCATATCATACATATTGAAAGAATGCAGATTAAGTATTTTAAGAATTATGAATAATTCGAATGTATGTTCTTCTGAATTGAAAAATCATTTCGGTTTCATTTCTTTGAAGATATGTAAAGACATTTCTTTAACGAACATTTTTTACAACTTCCTATATGAAAAAATTAATTCGTCCGTTTTGGTTTCTTGTATGGATTTTAACGTCTTCAGGTATACCACCAGAAACTGTAAATTATTTTTTGCTAAATCTTTGAAAACGAATGTATGTTACAGGTTTGCTACAAATAGATTTTTAAACATTTACTTCTTCTCGGGGTTGATATATTTTTAATAATTTCAATTCAATAATAATCTGCTTCAATGAAGTGTTTTATCTCTTACTTAGCTGTATTTGCGTATGTTTCTTCCTTGCATTTTTTGGATCATATATTGTTTGTTCTTTACAATTATACATTTTTCTGCAGAGAAGCAACAGTAAAATAAGTAAAACACCTTTCCACATTTACAAACTATTTTATTTGTTTAAATAGTTCATGTGTCTGCCATAGGAACAAATTGTAAAATACCTTCAAGCAAGTTGCGCTTGCCTTTACTCTTCCTGTGTATAGTCAAGTTGATTACTTAAAATTGAAATTGATCCAAGGGGGAGAAGAGCGTTGACCAATGAAGAGACTTGAATCATCCCTAAATTTTCATATTTAAAAGTGTTCAGCGCAACTAGGAGTCAATCAAATCTAATAGAGTACTCAGTTAATCATACTGATTTAATGTATCTAGTCTAAATGTGTAGAAATATTCAAATTTTGAACCTATAAAGTAACACACATTGTAGACTTCTAGTAGACATATTTTGTAAGATTTTCTCAGATAAAATAGTCGATATAAATATAAGCAATGAAGGTAAGTAATGTTGAAATATATATATCAAGCTTTGATTCTAGACATCAAATTTTGATCAAGGACCATGTGATTTTCTTTGCAAAATGGGCATGTGAAAAGACTTAACTAATTCCATATAATAGAGTTAACTACAATGGGTTAAGTCAATTAATTAAGCTGTTTTTTAATCTATTGATTAAAAAGAAAGCTTACAGAAATTAAAATTTATTATAACAGAAATTAATTTATTAACAGAAATTAAAATTTATTATAAACGATATGCTAAATGTCAATATAAAATTGATTTATGTCAATATACCAATTGATTTTTGTTTATAATTAGTATTTATGGCACAAAGGACACATTTGGCCAAGCCATCTGTTTATTGGTGTTTGTCCTGGTGAGTAACAAATTTACAGATAAGTTTGGGTTTGATAATATATTTGAGAGCACAAGGAGGTGAGTATTTTGCCCTTTTAAGATTGTAAATTAGATTCATACTGTCCTATTATATTGGTTCATACTACAATTAGGTTCATAGGTTCCTCTTCCTGGGTCATGCATTTTTATTCCACCATGCAACCTACAGACTGCCGACTGTTTTCCCTGCACGACTTCTAACATGTCAGAAATCAGATTGAGTCATATCAGATTTGCCTTCTTGATCAATATAATCGTTTCTGATATTCTTTCAAACGATAGATGTGGTTATTCACTCATCATGTGTGCTTACATAAAATAATAGCACACTTCTCACAAATCTCGTGACACTCAGAGGATTAAACAAATGCCATCAGCATCTAGAAATTTCTCCGATTTTTCAAAGTTAAGAACTAATTGACTTTTAATTTAAGTCATCGATTTCCAAACTTTACCATCTCATGGTCCACTTAAACTAATTATTAAAATTCTGAGGCGTGCCAAAAAATATATTTTCTGTCCGTCTAACAAAAAATATTACAACTTTGATTGATTTACAAAACAAGTATAGTAATTAAATACCCTTTTTATTCCAAGTGCCTTTTTTAAAGATCTTTTTGAAAAATTAATTTATGGTAATAAGATAATAATATTTAAAATTTTTTTGTATGGCTTTTTCTTGAAATTATTTGTAAACACACTTGTCCAAACTAAACCGGTGAAATGAAATAAATCTTACACAATTTTTTCCACCATCCCCAAGGAACAGTAATGCTATTCTTGCGGTAGACCTGTTGAAAACCTCTAACGTATGCAACAATTTTAAATTAAAACTTAAGTGTATAACTGAATAATAAGCGTTCCAAGAACACTGCAGGCTCGATGTGGGATCACCTACCGTGAGTCGTATGTTTTTGGCGAGGGTGGATTCCGAAATATTGGCGAAAGGCTTGTCCGCTCCCCAGCATTCCATGTATTTGCTCATTTTGGTGGAGATTCTGGTTCGAAAGCTGCGCCTCAAGTCCACTTCTCCGAGCAAAGGGGCGAGAGATTCTGGTTTCTGAAAATTAGATTACTTTAATAGGCTATTTAAGAACCCTAAAAATAAATTAATTTTAAAAGTAATCAAAGCAATCATACTCACATTTTAAAGAAAAAATATCTACAGTGTTACACAGTAATCACAGGAGTTATTTACGAAAATAGCTCTGATCATTTAGATCTTTGCATATCACACTGTGGATCCCCAGTTACCGTGGTATTATTCATGAATATGTTGATGGTTTAGCTAAGGCCTTTTCTGAATTACTTCAATATTGTTCTCGAAATGGAAAGACATGCAGTAAAAAATACTATAAATACAAAAATCAAACATTATCGATTTAATACTTAGAAAGGTATAGTAGAGACAGACTGGAACTCCCTTTAAGGTCCCAGTTGTCTCAGGATCTATCAATAGCTATAGGAGTCGCTTGTTTTCGTGCTCTCACTGGGCATGACTCTTCTATGCACAAAATCTTCTATACCGAATTGGCTTGTCCAGATCTCCAACATGCCCTCTTTATGGCCTTTCAGACATGACAAGAACTCACTTCAACAGTTGACCTGATCTTACTGACGTCGCAGTGAATAATACTGCTGATATAGAGTTACATATTTTATTTCTGTTTCTAGGTTATTGGGTTCCTGACAGCGAATTATGGCGAAAAGACAGATCTGACAGCATAAAAAAGATCTAAGCTGCAATTTAGCAACTAAGGGGTGACTATTTGACTAAGTTGTTTAGACAAGTTTTCTTTGTAAAATCAATTTTAGTTTACTTTGAAACGACTTTTTAACGATTGTTCTTGTGACTGTTTAATTTTTGTACAATTGTTTGTTTCTTTTTAAAAATCTCGTTCATTTCTCTTAATTCAAATGCTAAATGATCGGAGATTCTCAGACTTAAGATATTTTGTCTTATTTTTAGTTTTTAGAAATTGATTTAGATTGTTATTTTAATTATAGATTTTTTTGAGTTAAAGTTGAAAGTCTTCCGACTTCCTCAAACTTTAAAAAATTAATTTCTTAGATTATGCACAGTAATATAAATTATTAGACAATTTACCTGGGCACGATCTTCATCCATATTTTTATTAAAAAAGCATGGGAAATGATTTCCTAAAAATTAAGAGTAGTTGCCCGAAATTAAATGATAATCGTCGTGTTAAACTGATTTAGTCATTTATATTTATAACCTAATGTTGAATTCATATTATTAGTAATTATATTTTTATTGAAAAAAGCATGGCGAATAATGTTCTAAAAATTAAAAGTAATAACACTTTATGCATAATCTAATTTAATCAATTATGTTTATAAACTCAGGTTGAATTCATATTGTTAGTAATAAATAAACGAATAAGAAAATTATTTATATCATAGCTTCTAGATAAAAAGGAATATATAAATTCAGAAGCATGTTTTAAAGGCAGATCAATGTAAGGAAAGAAGAACGAAATGAAAAATTTTAGGTTATTTCTTCTGCCATTATATTTTAATTTGATTTAAAATATTTCAATAAATATACGGTAACCTTCAATTTAAATAGAAAATAAAATATTTTATATTCAAATACTAGACTGAAATCAATTTTATTCTTAAATTGACAAGATCTCGAATAAGCCATCAAATTAATTTCAAAGAGCATTTAACAAGAGACCAGACCCTCTCAATGATATTATAAAATAAAAATATAATCGTAACCTTTCAGTGGAAACATAAGAATAAATATTATGAAAGTTAAAATAGATTACTCCACATTTTAAAAGAATATTCAAATGTAAAAAATAAAAAATGTATGAACATAATGACATATCGAATTCCAATGATTAATATTGAGTACAGTTTCTTTGATTTTTACCGATCAGTTAATCTCTATTGTTTAGTAGTCAATGGGATAGGTTAATTTTTCTTCGTTCAAACTCTTCTAATATTTAAATGTAATAACTATTTTTATTGGTATTGTTTTACATCGAGAAGGTAAAGTACAGCTTGTTTTCTACCTACGGATTGACAAATAAGTGAACTTTTAAACGTTTTTTAATGAGAAAAATAGAAAAATAGGTACATTGTTCTAAATCAACAAGAAATTTATAATTTCACCATGTATTGGTCATGTCATTTCCCAAATAAATGAATATGAAATTAAGATGTATTCAAGAGTTGTTATTCCTTAAACAAACTTTTGACCAGAAGATCCTCATAATTTTTTATTTACCAATAAATAGATGTGAAAACAAAACGTATACAAGGAACAGATTTTCATTAAACTATTATACACATAGCACAATTCGCAGAAAAGCACTTTTATTTTGAGTTTTCATTCTGTTGCATTAGTAATACTGAGTAAACTTAAATCTCGTTCCAACATTATTTCGTCTATTGAATGCAATAACTTCTTCCACATACATCATACTTACATCAAATATTCTTGTTCTTTGATTCCTTTTACCATCAACTTTGAACCATATCACAAATAGAAACTGCTAAGTACACAATCAATGTTACCGCAAGGATTACATCCCCCATCGTCCAAATATCAATAAAAATGCTTAATCACAGAACATATTTGCAATGTCCTAAAAATATGTCCCGCCATCTGACATGGAACATATTACTCCGATTATATTTCCATTATACTCTCCCCTTCAAGCGGATGTGACTTAATGACATGAAGGGGAAATGGAAAAATTCTCATCAAATTTGTCTCGAACCCTTTTATTAAGAGAACGAAGGAAACAAACAAAATACTCTTGTGCAAGAATTTTAATGGGAAAAAGCCATAAGTCGGTATAAATTATCTATTTTTCGGACAGGTGGAGGCAGAGAAAATGAATGCATAAAATAATTTGGGATGGCAATCATATTTCATCATCCCACCACCTCGTTCTTATTCAAATGGTACAAGGTTGAATACGACGATGGCATTAATATTCTTGCAATAGTTATAAAATATTTCGAATTTGATGAAGTAAATGTTGATTGTAAAATGGCTATCAGAACTTGATATTATCTTCGATGATCTTATTAATAGTTGACCATCTAATTACACCATGTGTAGCAAAAAAGATAGTACGGAGACAAACCAAATTAAACCTTTTTAGTGTAAAAAGCTATTAGTGTTGTGGTATCAATAACTGATTTTGTTTTTGGAATACAGGTGCTCCTGAATAAACGACTTACCTGTTTTACGACCACTCGGACTTACGACCAGCACTCCCTTGTGCGGGAATCCCCTTTCTTAAGCCATTTTTACCCCTCACACCGACAAAACAGGAGCCAACAACGACGTCAGATCCAATATAATAAAATGGAGAATTTCATACATAGCCCTGCCTGGCAAAATTGCCGGTCCGGTCGCTAACATTGGCAAATGCAGTCGGTGGTGAACTCGACCAATTCGGATGCCAGAAATTTCTTATCACATATTTTGTTGGTGAACATCGCGCTATACTTACCTGCACCTGTCCTTTCCTGTCATGATTTCTCAGCGGCGCTAAAGTTCTGGAAATTACTTTAAATCTAACTATTTATCGACACCGCAAGTTGGAGTTTCCTTAAGACTTTTTCTCTATTCAGAACAGATGAAAACGATAAAGCTTCTCGCTTAACGACCTAGCCATTGGAGCATATATTGGTCGTTAAGTGAGGAGTGTTAAAAGGAAAGGAGGAAAATACATGCTGCTCCCCTGTGTGACAGTGCTCTGTCAAATAAATGAACGATTATGGATTCAGAGAAAAATTCTTGAGTTAATATTAATAATGCGATAGAAGATTTGAATAGCTGCCGGAAAATAAAATGTCGAACTTTTTTTATTTCCTGTAGGAGTGTTTCCCCAATTGCATGTTGCAAGAAATACAGATGACAAGCTTTATTCTGGATTTGAGTGATTGAGATAATGATGACAGATAACAGTTAAAGAAATACAAACACAGACAAAAAGAAACAAGTCAATATATCGAAAGCTATATAATAGCTGAAAAAGACTATTTTCATCAGTGAATATATCATTACCGTACGAAGATGAACCTGTTATGCAACGGTGGAGCGGTTGTATCAAATTATCGATCACAATAAAGGGAAGGACCCTAAGCAACGGGAAAACATGTATTATGTGTCTTATTAATCAATGGCCACAGTGGTCGATTGCTTAGAACATTCATTAGGAGAAAACTTAGAGCATTCGTTCATTCTACCATGTGACGATGTTGGGCAGGGTGCTGAAAATTTCTTGACTTTTTAAAGTCGACACATAACTACAGATTTTCCCAAAGACTTCCAGAGAGGCATTTGGTTTCCTCATGTTTGGGAAATAATTGACCCAGTTCAAATAGGATAATCACCGGACCCAAACCATGTGGCAAAATTAAGCGGATTGAGGTGATACCGAATTGGGGAAATTAATCTAGGATCGAGGATTGGTTCGTTACGCTTTAGGTCCCATAAATTCGGGCCAGCTTTTCCAGACCCTCATGAAGATATTGGGATGAATCCCTTGAGCTTAGGAAGTTGTAAACCCCGTCTGAATACAAAAATCACCGGGCATAACCCACCTGGAAAAAATAATAGGATAAGGTTGATATCAAAATGGGAACATTAATCTGAGGAGGATTATATTAGGTACTTTCCGCCCCTTCCCATAAATACGGGTCAGCTTCTCCAGATCCTTATGAAGGTCCCCCTGATTTTCAGAAACTATTAACCCAAACTGAGTAGAATAATCACCGGACTAACCCACCTGGTAAAATTAATAGGATTACCAAATTGGGGGCATTAATCTGAGATAGAGGTGCTTCCCCCATAAATGTGGGTTAGAGACTCCAGACCTTTATGAAGGCATTTGGATCACCTGATTTTCAGAAACTATTAACCCAGTCTGAACAGAATAATCACCAAGTATAAACCACCTGTCAAAACTAATAGGATTAGGCTGATACCAAATTGGGGAAATTAATATGAGAAAGAGGGTTATGTTAGGTACTCCCCCTCCATAAGTGAGGGTCAGTTTCCCCTGACCCTGAAGAAGGAATTCGAACCTCTGTTTTTTAGAAAAACTATTAACCCAATCTGAATAGAATAATCAAAGGGCCCAAAACACCTAGCAAAATTAATCGAATTGTTGTTATATCAAATTGGGGACCTTAATCTGTGGTAGAGGGTTAGGTTAGGTGCGTTCTAGCTCCAATAAATGTAGATAAGATTCTTTAGACCATCAGGAAAGCATTTTGACCACCAATATTTCGGTAGCTATTATCCAGTTTGAATAGAACAATCATTTGGACTAGCCCACTCGGTAAAAGTAATTGGATTAGGGGATACCAAATTGACGTCATAAATCTGGAGTATAGGATTAAGTCGGGTGCGTTTTAATTACGCCCATTCAAAAGGGGTTAGTTGGGTAAATGGATTTTGTGGCTCAATAATCATTCTTGGCCTAAACGAAAGATTAATAATGTCAAGTAAATACACACACTCACACACAAGGAAAGTTTTACTGAAACAGAAGAGATACATACACCCAAGGTAAATGAATCGAACTTACGCCACCAACAACGTGCAGTTTGTTAGAGCAGTGAGCGAATCCACTAAACAACGGCTGTTCTATTCAAAAGGAGAAAATCCCATCAGAAACCAAGTACCGTAAGGTGTACTAGTGTTAGGCCATTAATCTAACAATCTTTTCTTCTTTGCTCTGTTAGATGAGGTTTCAGTAAAAGGATACTTATAGAATACCAAATTATCTCTTACTTTTGTAGGAACTATGAGGTAGGTCTCCACCTGGTGGTCAGCTAGGTAAGAGTCCCTTTGGGGACCATTTCCTGGTTCTGCTTCGAATTGACCGTCCAGTTGCTGCAAAGTTGCTTTTGTTATGTGGACTTTTCTGGAGAGGAAAATAAATAAATATTTAAATGGTATGAATTAGACAAAATTAAGCATAAGACCGATGTGAAAGTGGTTTTTAGATGAAATTAGAAGAAAAGTGTAATTGTAATTAGATGCACCTAACAAGAAACACATAAGCAGCCGATCAATTGAGGAAGGATCAGCCAGACCATTTTGCATCGGATTCGTACCAGTGGGACTGGTGCGTGAATTCCTATTGGAATGCAACCTTTGGGACTGGTGTGGCATGATCTATCTTTGATTAAGATGATTCACATGTTGCACTGAAGACTAACCACAGAACACTAGACTACCATCATCTACCATACCCTTATCACCTGTGCATCTCGTACAAAGTTGTGATGGTGTGCCTATTGTTAGTACTTTAACATTTTTAATTGTAAAGCTCTATATTATATTTACTGTATAGAGTGAATTAATAGTGTGCATATGAAACAGTTGATTCTTTTTAAATTTTCGGTAAAACATCTCAAATAAAGATGAGAAATTTCGAATTTAGTTGGGAACAAGGATCGTGAGTATAACATTGATATAAGTGTACATGGCAAACTGTTTGAAAACCCTTAATATATGACAATGGATATTCGAACATCATTGGTATGGCACGCAAAAATTCCATACCAAAGACCAAGATCCCTAAATAGATGCTTATTTTGTTTAATGGTTAATCTAGTCTGATATTTGGGTGACAAGCCTTAGAATTTTCCACGGTGAAGTTTTCCATGATAGTAATTTATTGCAAGTACGTTTATTCTTATTATAATTAGAAGTGAAGATTTGCTAACAATGTTTATGGGAAAACCCTACTTTCATCTTGACAAGAACTGATTTTTACATACAACTTGCTCACCTTAAAAAATAACTAAAAAATATAACTACATTTTTAAACTGTCTGAATTTTATCCATCTAATTCTGTCCATGTATTCTATAAACTTTTATTTATTAAATTATTCTTTTACTTTTAGTACAGTCACTAGATATAGACAAATATTTTATGTAGTAGTATTTTTCTAACAAGGTCTATTATTTTTTGCATAGAAAGTTTCGAGTTTTTGAAAAATTTCCTTGAAAGTAATACAAATGTACAATATTTTAAAAGATGTAGGCGATATTTTACATATTGATAGTACATAATTTATTTTTTAAAAAATAAATAAAAAAGGTGGTTAAAAAGAGCTTGCATAACATTTTTCTATAAAAAGTACCGCAAACGTATTTCGGTTTCGAAATATCCATACATATTGGTGATCCCACCTATGTTAATGACTATGAGTAGTAACATTAAATAGCAAAACGAGTTCTTATTATGAATTATTAACTCCCATCTCCTTTGTTTATAATGCAATAAAAACAATTTAAGAGATAAATTATGCTAGGATAAACCATAGAAGAACTAACCGTTAAGCCTAGATGTATTAAGTACGTGAAATCTAAACTTACGTTATCGTTTTTCGAACTCGGACATAAAAAGCTAAATATCCCTCAAAGCACTTAAAATCCGCCCCATCCCAATCCTTCTCTTCAATTCATTTTCAAAATGCGTTACTATTCCATTCTGGAATATATTATTCAAAAGTTAGAAATACTTTTCTCGCACTAAGCTATGGCATGGTGCATGATTGATGTAGCGTTATGGCGATAAAACAAGCTTTTTTATTATCAAGAAAGTGGTATTTTATGTTTGCCATTTCATTTTTTAGTTGACAAATAAGTTTCTGAATTACTTCGGGGGAAAGAAACTGTCGCTGCAGTATGCCTTGAGTCATCTCTCACCAAGAAGAATCATCGAAGACGTGTGTGTAATCTTAAACGCAAAAATAGATTAAATCGTTTCATTCTCAATTTTTTGAAATGAAGAATGTAGATGTAGAGGCAGAATGTAGATGTAGTTGCGGATAGAAAGAAGATTCATCCCCTACTCACTCCCTTTAGTCAACCCACGAAGCTTTAAGCAATCTTGATTATTTGGCCTCGATTGCTAAAGGGAGGGATACAATTCACACCTGCATCAAAACATTTGAAAGTTATTTCGTCATCAAAAATCAGCACACATTTCCGGACCTGGTGTCACGAGACGAGTATCAATTTAAACGAGTGTGTGCACATGCCACCGAGGTGGCATAGCAATCTAGAATTAATAATGTTATATCATATTATATTGCGAGTAAATTTCCTATACTTCAATGCCTGTAATCAGAACAGTACAGTGACTGCAATCAAAACACCCCCAGTGCCTGGTGTCATGAGACACTGTACCGGTTTTAACGAGTGTGCCTGGGGTAAGCAGAACATGCCAGCAAGGTGGTATGCCTGTCTAGAATAATGTTACACGTTATATTACGAACAAATTTCATCAACTTCAGTGCCTGTAATCAGCAGACACCCAACGCCTGCAATAAGGACACACCCCAGTGTCTACAATCAGCGCACACACCAATGTCTAGTGTCGTGAGATATTATACCGATTTAAATGAGTGTGTCTGGGTTGAACAGTACATACAGTAGGTGGTACGTCTACATATAATATGTTATATCATATTATATTACGGGTACATCGCATATATTACATAGTACAATCTTATAATACATGCCCATTATATAATAAATCACTTCGGAATATCATGTCCTGGATGAATCTCCATGAATTTCATCATGCCCTTAATTTGAACCCTCGAGCATTATTTGTTAGTAGCGATGTTCCTGAACCATGCGACTTTAACGTTGTTTTCATATGCTATGATGCTGTTGTGGCAGATTGTGATGCAGTGCAGAGGTGTGCCGATTTCAACACAGGATTAAATGTCTGTATTAATGTTTTCAAACCCCCTTAAGGTGGGATAGAAAGGGACCATGTCCTGTGAAGGAGAGTGTTTCTCCCTAAGTCGAATCTGCATATTTCAGTGATTCTCTTGAAACCATCCAGTAAACTGTTCTGCTTGGTTCGCAATCATTCCATTCATGTTATTTTGTAAAGTAAAAGTTACTGTTTTAACGATTATAACGTAATAAGAGTAAAAAGGAATATCAATTATAAATTTAGGGCTCGAAGATTTTTGTCTGATCGGATGATCTGACCTTAGAACAATGTGGTCAATTTCTAAGAGGAACCTATGAAGGTAAAACTCTTAGCAGCATTCTATTGCTTAAAATATATGCGATAATTCTGAACGTCTGTTTCTGAAACATCATTTTTATCGCCAAAACGGTGATAAAATCATTTTGATGTAACCACTATATATATATCATGCGAGAGTATTTTTGGATAGCGTAAGTAAAATCTTCGCCATTTGTTTGTCACTGAAAACCCTTCTCATAGAATAGTCACAAAGTTTATGGGGATTTTATGGGTCTTTTAGGGTATACTTTTAAAATAAAATATACAATATCTGTGGAAACTTAACGCGACTAAGATTCATCATTACATCATTTCCGACTCACAATAAGAACCATCATGCAGGTCGTTCCCAGGGATGCAAATGCTTCGTACTAGTGGGGGTCACACACACTTCTCACAAATTGATGTTTCTCGACATAACAGCTCTAACTTATATAACCACAATTACATCTGGCGTCATCTATTGGCCAAATACACAGTTGACAGTTTAAGATTTAAAAATCCTACAACTCGGCCATCCTGCTTTATCACTGGCTTCAGGAATGACTTAACACAAAATAGCAATTGACAAAATACCACACAATTATACAAATTGGCAAATATTTCACAAAATTGGAGATCATAAAGCACAATAGATTTTGCTACCCTTTTGTTATAATATTGACAACACAAAATGCCATATGTGGGATAAGGAAAAGCAAACTAAAATACTTGAAACACAAGGTACAAATTGTAAAAGGTGTAAAATTATACCTCACAAGAAATTAGAAATACTGAAATGCTAAATATGATATGAAAATACGAAATGCAAATTGAGTGTAAAGAAACAACTATAAAATTACAATATAAAATTTAAGATTCTGGATCTATTAGTGAAAAGGGTTTCATTAGATCAACAGAACTGACAGTGGTCACAGGACCTGGATGATTTTCAACTTTTTTCACTTCATATCGGTCACTTGGATTGGCCTTAACAACCTCATATGGACAAAAAAATTCTGTCTAAATTTCAGTCCAGAACAGAATTGGTTCATCCGAATGGCTATTAAACCAATCTTGTAAAAAAGTCCTTTTTCTTTTGTTGTAGATTTTGTCATTCTCATCCTGGATCTCCTTCTTTGCCTCTTGTTGAATACGATTTCTATGGTCTTGGAGATCTATCATTTCTTCAGCTTCTTGAGTAGATATCCTGTATATCTTTTTGAAATTTTAGCAACTCAAAGGAAACACGCTTTTTCAATTACTCCCAACCATGAGTGCAGTAACCTAAACCAGACACTACAACAGTTCAATGAAGGTGACTCATATTCTACAGTCACAACGTCCTTAGATATCACTATCTTTAGGGACAATGCAGTGACACTTGCAGCCACTATCTTTTGATTACAGGTCAGTATATCAAATTCATTGCAAAGATTAAGACTTGAATGCTTTGCATTCAATGAAGTGGAAAAAAATATATTTTACAATATGACCATACCTCTCAATAAAACCATGTTTCTTATAGAATACAAGTAATTCCACAATATCTTCTAGTTAAAGATTTTTCCAAACGAATATTGCAAACTCTAAAGTATCTTGTATTTTTGTCAGTACCTCTATGATAAGTGACTATCAGGAGGATGCAACTCTACACTTCCATCAACATCTTCAACAGTTTTGACTTTTTGATTCATATGTGGATTCTTTCCTAAATTCTGATACCTGCATCTGTTCTTAGGCTCTAATTTCAGAAATGCAACTCCCTTCTTATTGCAGTTCAATAAAGCTTGATCAAGAAAATCAATTCCTATTAGATAGAAATCCATTTGACCAGTTGGTACAACACGCAGTAGAAAAGAAAATTGATCATCAATATCAACTTCTTACTGATCAACAATGTCACTAACTTCAATTAAAGTTATTTATCCGTTTTGGACCCTTCTAATACAAAATCAATGGTTTCAGCGTTTAAAATCTGTCTTTATGTTTGTGTGTGCCCGCAACACTTCCAAACAGCTGATTATATTTTCATGAAATTTTGTATATTTTTAAGTACTTACAGTAACTTAGAGACTGATATTTACTGTGTTATTATGTCTGTCTTCCGTTATATGTCTATTTTTTGTGTATTTATGTATGTGTTTCACACCAAATTAATTTATTTTAATTTCATAAAATCTTATGTATTTTATAAATTATATTTTAACTTAGTAAATACATAATTTAAATTTCATTTACCCTCATTTTTTAGGCATATTGTACACAATAAAGCTGAGTATCCATACATATGCAATGATACATAATTCACTGACATGAGAGGGATTTTCAGTGCAAACAAACCTGTCTGTAAAGATTTTACTTATGATGTCTAAATGCTCTCGTATGCTGCACATCGGGGGTTATCTTGAAATGTAGTTTATAATAATAAGGAATGTAACAACCATTCAAATTTTTTTGTTAGCTAGTAAATATTTTTTATAGGAATAGTTATGTCCCAGATGCTGTACTCATTCTCTAAATAAAATACTAGATTTGAATTTCATGAGAAATTATTTGAATAGAATTGTAAATAACCCCGAAAGTGTGAAATAAAATTTGGTACTTGAAATTTCACTTACTTGTTGCTTTACTCAAATTGATAGACGACGCAGTTACATAAAATGTAGCAAGTTTGGGCAGATTTTAAACTAATGGAAGTACAATACCGAAATTTCGAAGCTAAATGAGCAGTGCAATAAACTGATTATCTGTACTAAGTTATTATACCAAGTTTGTAAATAACTTGGTAAAATATAACTAAATTTCAAATACATTTTAACATAATTTAGGAAATTCATTCATCATTCATTTTCATTCATAATCAATGGGAATATAAGCAGAATATTTGCTTGGACCATAGACTTTCAATAGAAATGAATTTAGTAGTCCATACAAATTTGTATGTAAATGTGTACAGCTGCAGAAAATAAAAATAAAACCACCTCTTTATTCTAACATAGTTCACAGTAGAGCAAATTCAAAGGTACCATTCAACTGAAAAGAATGCCATCTATAAATCCATATGTAAAAATTGAAAAGGTCTATTTTCATAATAAATTTCGCACAAACCTCATTGTTTTCATGACACTACCACATTTGGACTCTATATCAAAATTTAATCCCAAATACCAAGTTTGAAGTGTCCTGGTCTTTCCGTTTCTGAATTATGATTTAGATCTCCTAAAGTCTCCCAGACGTGTATTCATAACCAGGAATAATCTTTCTATCACGTTTTATTATGTTACTATCAAAGACCTAAATAAAATCTACGTATTATTTCTAAGTATATTTTTGGTATGAGAGGGTATTTCAGTATTAACAAACAGACCAGACGGAACGCTAAGGTTTTAATCCCGGTACCCAAATGCTCTCTCATTATACATATCGGGGTTACCTTAAAATGTAGTTTATCAGCGTTTCGCCGTTTAATCTAATTGGTGTTGACCAACAATCACACATCAATTCGGAATTCCTTGGAGTTTTTATTGGTGAAGTGCTGAAATAGTATTCGAAGAACAAGCCAAGTAAATCCACGTTCTAAATGAGAAGCATTTTCTGACAAGCTAAATAAACGTAGCAGTTGTGTTTCTGTGATAATACGTGCTTTATGTAAGTATTCTGAACGTGATGCTTGTTTTTTTAAAAAAAATATCTGAATTGATGTATGATAGTTGATTGTTCAACACCAATTAAATGAAATGCCAGACGTTTCCAAAACGTCGATAAACTGCATTTTTAAAGTAATCCTGATATGCATAATGCGAGAGAATTTGGACAGCAGAAATAAAATATTCGCAGATCGTCTGGTGTATTTGTTTCATTGAACGACCTCTGATACGTACAGGAAACACGTTCCACCACAAAAACACTACCGCCACCTATACTTATATTGACAGCCCCCAAATGCCTCTCATAAACTACTGTAGAATTTGCATAGCGACGCGACATGATTTTCTGAGTGAAGAATTTCCTCCGTCTAGTAGCTCACAATTATTCACGAGAACTAATATAATACAGTAAATGGAAGCTTCAGAGCACTCGATAGTTCGATTTAATATTCACAGGAAAGCCGATTACGCTTGTGGGCAAGGTAATGCATTAATGTACCGATTTGGAATTGGCACGTTCGACGGTGATTCCTCGCTCAGATGCCAAGCTGTACATCTAATTCAACTACTGTTCGGGGGAATTACCAGTTTGCGGAAGACTGCCAGCGTCACAATGCTGTTGCTACCGACAGAACGGATCTGTGGAAGTCTGAAACAAAACCAAGGTCCCATTAATGATAGAAGGGTTTGTCAGAAACACGGTAAGCTTATTTAAATTTGAAAGCTGAGATTTCAAAGGATTTGGGATTTGCTATCGAATTATTAAGAGTGATTTATTATAAAAATTGTTTTGCATTCATAATGAAGCTCGATGTCAATCTGAATAGAAATTAATTCAAATGATTAGTAATTTTTGGGGAAATTATTATGAGCGAGGGAGAGGAAAAGAGATGGATCAAGCTTCGAGTTTATTTTGGTAAAAATGTGCCCCTCTTTTTACTTTATAAATGTACAGCGACTCTCATTTTAACGTACTCCGATTTTGCTACCATTTCTTAGTGTTTAATTTTTTTATTTCGAAGTCAGAATATACGTTTTTATGCAAATGTATACTAAACAGAAAAATCCAACAAATGTACAGTTTTGGATTCGCTTATCTAGGAGAGGGAGTTTCAATGCAAACAAAGAAATCAGACGGAAAATGAAGGTTTTATTTCCGCTATCCAAATGATTTCGCATGATACATATCGGGGTTACAATAAAATGTTGTCTATCGCCTTTTCAAAATGGTGTTTAATCGAATTGGCTTTGACCAATCGCATCTCACTCTGAAAATTTGTAGGCAAGTTGCTGAAATCATATTCGAAAAACAAGCCAAGTGACGTCACGTTCGAAATGCGTGTAGGAAACACAACCGACACAGAAATTCTACAGCCACCTACAGTTAACTTGAAAGAAAAGGCCTCATGAATTACAGCGAAACCCGTTTTGATTTTGCTAACAACTTTTTTAGTGTTTAAATTTTTATTTCGAAGTTAGAATATAAATTTCTCTACGAATGTTTACTAAATCGAAAATTATATTATCTGACAGTTTTGATTCTCTTATCTATAGGAATAGAGACATTGGCAAACGATTACGTTTGAAGTAAAAACTTAAGTTTGTAATAAAAGTAAAACAATAAGTAAAAATCAGTTTGTAATATAACTATGAACAAAATATAAGTGTGGGATATAAGTACTAAATTTGTCCGGAAATTATCCAGCCATGTGATACGAAACAAGATACATTGTATTTGGAACTTTTGTGCCTAGTTTCTAAAGTAGAAACCTTGGGACATCCCCAAAGTTACTTCTCCCAGCTTCTCCACTTTTCAAAACTCTGTTAAGATCATTGTTGGAATCACCATCAGCTCCCTCGTCGTAGTCTCCTGAATCGCATCAGAAATATCTTTTCTTTCAGAGATGATTTTAGCTTTGAGAAAAGCCATAAGTCGTAGTGCGCCAAATCTGGACTGCACGGGGGGCTTAGCCGCCTGGACAATTAAATTTTTACCGAAAACTTTTCTTGATATGTGATGAATCTGCCGATCACCTATTTCCCACGGTTGTTTTCTTCGTACTACATCTCAAATCCGGCGAAAAACATCGAGGTAATAATTTGTATTAATTGTTTTGCCTGGAGGAGCACTCTCTTGATGGACAACACCTTCATAATCAGAAAACACAATCAACATGATCTTGACGTTTTTGCTACTTTGCCAGCGATAAGAACTATGCGTCTTCCACTGGGAAGACTTAATCATCTGAATAGTTTCTCCAGACGAACTTTTAAGTTTAACGCAAAATGTGATATAAATTCGCTGCTCTATTTGCTCGATCATTGCGAATGCCACGGTCTCATAGAACATACGCTCACTCAAGGACGTCTAGTACCCAAAGGATTAATCTAATGGGTTCATGACTTTTCATGAACATGACTTCGCATGAGCATCATTATTTCCTCTCCTTGGCTATAAAATTACATCAATGCCGCACAAACCGTTCTCGTTACATTAGCAATGACCGGATACTTTCCGGGATAAATAAAAGTAAATTTGTTCTTGTAAAGATATAAGAATTCGAAGTTGGTATATTATAATGTTAGTGGCCCTGTTAGCCAATCTTAGAAGAATGCTATAAAATCTTCAGTAATTCGATTGGCAAAACATGCTCGTTCGAAATTGGCCTAGCATTTGATATTTATTTCGTTAAATAAAAAGTATCGATTCAAGGAATATGATTTGATAAGTGTAGAAAGAAACTTATTAACTACACATTGAGGACTCCAATACACTTGCAGACTTTTGGCCTCGGGATGGAGAATCTATCCAGGAACAGTATGTACCATTGCTAGGAAGGGACTATGGAGGTTTTTAGCAACATTCTTTTCTTAACATGTTGATAACTACTTACTAACTCTTTTAAATTATTTAATCAACTAAATCAACTTTGTTAAAACACCAGGATGATCCAGTTACTTCAGAAGTACTTTCATATAATGCGTGCAGTTAGAGAAAGTTTTTTAAAATTCAGCAATAAGCTTCAACAAAGTTCCCACAACTAGTTTCGACTCTTTTCACTTCTCGTCTTTCCTTTAAGAATAAATTGGCTAATTGATTAGACCTTTATTATGAATGAAATAATTGATGGCGAGAGCAATTGAAATGTTTTAAAATGCGAATTTGAAACCATTTATCTAATTTGTTTTGATTTGAATTCGAAGGAAAAGTCTACTTTCTTATCGCAAATTTAATTTGCAGAGGAATAACGTGATATTTGATTTAGTCGTTGCCAAACAAAAAAATTACACGAGCTTTTTCTATGTCACGTACGGGAAATATATTGAGTCTTTTTTCTGTCAAGCTAAATGTAGGTGGCGATAGTTTTTTGGGTTGGAACTATTTACTGTACGTATTCAGAACGTGATGTAACTTTTGACTTGTTTTTCGAATATCATTTCAGCTCGTCGCCAATAAAAATTTCAAGAATTGAATTCCGAATTGATGTAGATAGTTGATTGGTCAACGCCAAATAAGTTAAAGGCCAAACGTCACCAAACCGCCGATAAACTACTTTTCAAGGTAAGCCTATGTATGTATCATACATGCGAGAACATTTGGGTTACGGGTAGTAAAATATCTTGTTTTCTACCTAGTTTGTTTGCATATAAAAAATCCTTCTCAGAGATTAAAAATGAAACATCTACTCAGTAGATTAAGCAATCAATAAAATAAAATAACGGTAGTCAAACTAATGTGGTATCGTTACAATATTTCAAGTACTATTACAATGACTTTTAAATTCTATTATCGAACAATGAAAGGCTGCTTTCTATGAGAATGGTGGTAAATTAAAACCTAAACAATCCTTTCCGATAGTTTTAAAACAATATTCAATTTAAAATAACCCAAATGAGACATTATTATTTCTTTTTAGTGAAAACACACAAACTTCCGTGAATAGAAAACAGCCAAAGCATCGTGAACCCCAAATGTTACTTTATCCAACATTTTAAAGATCTTTTCACAAGCAGAGGGAACTATAATCCAACTGAAAGCGGAAAATCACCTTTCATAATTCATCGTAATCCTCTCAATTCTCTACCAACATCTCAATGAAAAGATTGTAACATCAATAAAAAACGACGTTCGAAACCACACTTCGCGCAGTAAAGGCCGCGAATCGTTCGCTATTTATTCGATAAACTACCAACGTTGCCATATTCTCGCGGCGTAATAGGGGACGAAATGAGTGAAGAAGTCGTTTGCGTCGTTCGAGGCGCTTCATTAATCTGGCGTTCGAAGGTTTATATTCGGCATTCAAGTGGAATTTTCGATAAATTTTAGCAATATAACCTGAGTTTAGTTGTTTAGAGTAAAGCTTTCGTGTAAGAAGAAGGTAAACCTTGAACGTTAATTGAGATATTGGTTCAATATAAATGTTGAATAGAAATACAGGATTCATAGAATTAAACTCCTCTCAATGAGTGTGAATACATATTGATAATTATTCTATTGTTTAGTAAACACGCCCTTTCTTTTCCCATCTAGGCAACAAAATCTTTGCTCTATGAATTTTGACATAAAATAATAATCGAATAAAAGCTCAGTTAAAATATTATGTTAACAACTTTCCTATATTATCCTATAGTGAGTAAAACCTCTTGTATATATTTCTTATTTTATTTCCAAACTTATAATCAAATACTGTTGTTTAGTTATCAATGCCGTATTTCTAACTAGGATGAGTTGAAAATATTAGCACATGTTCAGGTATTGAATGAATTTTGGATACTATTTTATGTTTCTAATGTGATACCAAAACAATAATGCCTTGATCCCAAAAAATCAGTTAACAGTTATTGGTATTTGAACCCATATAGAGCCTATAATGGGATGCTTTGATACAAATTCTTTACTTGAAGAGAACCTTCACACAGGCCACTATAATCTCCAAACTAGTCATCTTCTATTTTCTTCCTTTGGCACTATTACAAAGTTAATGTAAATCTACAATTTTCTGAACACTAATACATTCAGAACACAGAAGAATCACGGTTGCAGCATACAGACAACCTCAACTACCATTTTCATACAAATATGCCATTTATGGGAACGAGTTTTCATTCATTCTGATTTGATCCTTGATCATCAAATATTGAAGCTGCAAAATTATACATTTCTTTTGTAGGGAAAAATTAATACTTTTAAATATTAATTCAAAAGTATTTATTAAAAAGTATTAAAGTCTATCAAAAGTCGGAGACCCAATATAATACGCATTTAAGTAGATATGTAGGGTTCTTTAGACTTGTACTAATTTCAACATTAAGTTAAATGCATTCATGGAAGTTTTTCCGCACAAGAGTACTTTTGACAGAAGGGTTCTTTTGGGGCTTGATGGATTAAGACCAGTCACTTACAATAATCATCCGATTTATCTTGAATTATTGATTTCGTCCTTTGGGGATACCACAATGAACGAGAACCCCATTGACTCCGAAGCTGATTTCGCCATCAGCGGCGCATCTCGTTTAGGTGTGTGCAGGATTCACATACCCGAGGTAGTCCAGTGATCTTTTCTTTTCACATGGGGCTTAATGTGTTTAGTAAACACTGGGATCGCGCTCCCGGGATACCCAAGTAATTATCTGCTTTCATCGCTCTACTCTATTCCCAAATCCCTCTTTCTTGCCCTTTCACGACATTTTTTAATTGACATTGCCTGTCTTGTGTTTGGCGCAGCTGGACTAAATGTGGTCCTTGGGCGGCCCTAAAACGCCTAAACAATCAACCGAAGCTGGTTTCATTGGAAGTCAGAGATTAGGTGTCCAAGAAGGACCAATAATTTTTAAACATGTACGATAATCTATAAAGTATACGCTGTCAGGCGGGCATTACTGTTGACGGTCACAATTCTGAGCACCTAGTATGAAAATGTAGCTGTCAAACTGCAAAATTCAAACTAAAGGCTGATAAAAAGTGTTATTCACATACTTGTTTATAATTTCTACACCTTAGTGTATATTTTACCCCATCCTGATAGCGCTTGCGGACATGCATCCCTCGTGTGAATTGTATTTAATTTTGCGTTCATACTTCCACTTCAAGCAGTTGTGCACAATGTCATGAAAGCTGCGGGCTGGATTGTAAATGATTATGATGAAAGCGGGTCACATGTATTAAATAGAAAAAAAGGAAGATATTGAATACAATGTTACATTTTTAGGAGAATTATTTACTAAGCATCAATGCGAAATATCAACTTATTTATCATTAACAAGATTGTAGTCAAGAATTAATCCTGTAGTAGAAATACTCCAGATCTTACCCAGATTTTAATAAGCCAGAAATTTACACTTATTTTGATTCATAATTGAAAACATTTGCCCACCAAATGTGACCTAAAGGTTCATTTTCTGGGCAATCGATTCGAAATTTGTAAACTCACCATTTTCCAAGCTTTTGTAGAAATCATTTACGCAAAACTTTTTAGATGTTCATTTATGTCTTTGAAGATTGAAGATCAATTATCTCCCGTTGGGAAACTGTTGTTTTCCTGGCACAGAAACGCTGGTCCCTAGGACTTGGTTTTCTCCAAAATATTATGTAATGCACTGCCATGCGTCTTCTTAGAACTAAATTTACACCTTTTCCTTTTTATTTCATTACGTAATAGCTCGTGTTGCTCCAGTGCGAGGGAATTTCAACTACCTACCAACCTACTTCATTTCACTGCGAGTTGTAGGCGGTGCTAATTATATTTCTGTAACTTACCCGGGGTGTATTTCTCTCTTCTGTTTCAGTAAAACTTTCCTTGAGTGTCCATATGTCATCTACTTGAAGTTTGTCTTGAATTTGGAGCAGCTTGGCCAAATATGGCATTTGTGCTAAAACCCAAATAACCATCTTATTTCATCGATATTATATCTGCCTGGAAAATTTAGCCCACTAGATGTTGAAACTCGATAAAAATTATTTTTTTCTAGTCTAGTTCAGTGTTTATGGATGTAAGACATGCCGCATGTTATGCAGCTTTGCCTTAAAGTTTGTTCAGGAAGTTTTGAAACACTCTGTGATACGGTATGTGATCAGATCTGGAACAGAAGGCAAAAAAGTTAAGTCACGTCTTGGTACACTAGTGTGCAAAACTTTACCCTTCAAATATTTCGACTAGATATCTCGTCCAAAATCTGGTCAATTTTGTGATATCTCGTCGGGTCAAAACTACCCTATTACTTCCAGGGTAATGAAGATACAAGTAGGAAAAACAAATTGTCCCTTGCCCCGAACTGGTGACAGTTTGGAACAGATTTTTGCACCAGAGGCTAGACACTACACTGCAATTTTCAACGCGAAGATAAACCACCAAGTGGGTTAAGGAACGTTAAGCTATTCAGCTGCTATCTTGCGATGACGTGACATGGATGTGATAAATTGATAGAAAACTTACGTAGGACTTAGCGAACAGATGAGTAAAAGCGAAACGATAAGAAGAACAGAAGCGAACTGTAAAAAGTCTTTGAACTGTAGTGGCTACATGGCACAGGGTGCCATAAGACATCAAAGTAAATGTGAAAACAAAGAAAGAGCGGGGACGATCTTTAGTAGGCTGTTTGACTAACTCCAACACTGATGCTGGCTTTGTACAGCGATTGCATAGTGAGAATGAGGTTAAGAATGAATTACTGCAGTGGCAGAATCCATCACTCTGTCAGAGCCCCTGACGGCATGATTCCCAAATTCAAATATGCATCAGGTTTTTTTGTGTGTACTCAATTATGCAAATCGCCACATGCTGTTACGCTTATTTTTGAGGTTGTGACCTTTAAAAATAGTGTCGTTCCTTACGTTTTCCACACCAGTGTAGTTGTCAGAACATTTCGGAGTTGTTACAATGGTACACTTAGCCTGGATATTTTTTTAGCCTTCAACATTCTGATAAAGAAATGTTCTCTCATCTCTTCTGACACTTGATTAATCACCTAACACACGCTTGTTAGTTACATGGAAGAAAAGATCACACGCAGGAAAATTGGACCAATGGCGTGGCAGGACACGTTTTCGTCCAGTAGAATAGATGGAACACATAGAAACAAAACAAAAGGGACAAGAGGTTCCCTTGGATAAAGGGGTTCAACTGATGCGTCATTTGTTACGAACAAGACAACAGGTTCGTACGGCTTATGCATCTTCGTGGAACTATTTCCTTGCGCGTGGGTTCATGTTATCGATCATTCTGTCCGGGACGTGAGGAGGTTAAGAGGCCGTCGGAAGGAAGCGGGAATCGACTTCTGCCGTGTTTTCACGCTCTTCCAGGAAAATTTTCCCATTCCTTTTTTAAAATGTTTTCCTTCTCCCGTTTTTGGGATGCGAGAGGGAGGGTCTGTCACGTCTGATTTTTCTTCCGAGGAAGGCGCTCCACGCGAACTTCACTTCACTTCAACCCGATAATGGAGTTTTTACGAACCTTTACCTTTTCTGTCCGCTTCCAACAAATGGAAGAAATAAGAAAAGTGAAGTAAGGGAAAGAAGCAAGCCTAATATTCCGAAACGTTTTATTTTCTTGTTGGAAAAGTACGTAGGAAGTAAGCTGAACGAAAAATAGATGCATAGAAATTTGTTTGGATTATGAAGTCGAGTTTTCCTTAGTGAGATATGAATCTCAGAGATTTTGCACAATAAAGAAAGGGAAAACGCTTACAAACTATTTTCAAAATCTAAATAAAACTCTTTTTTCGTAAATGATTATTTATTTGAAAATGGACGTTAAGTTTATTTTTATGATTCTTTAATGTTCTGAATGTAATACACCCTCTATTCCTCTGGCGCAGCTTATCCGTTTTGACCTTACGCCATAAAACCTCAACATCCATCCATCTATTCCCATTATTATTTAAGTCCTGCGAAACAAAGAAAATCAAAAGTGTTCAGTGTGGGCAGGGTAAAAGTTGTCTATAAGCGATGAGTTGGTATTAAAACGTCTCTATATTAGCAGAAGTGTCATTAATTGTAAATTTGATTTTTGGGACAAATGTATTATTATAGATATCACATAAAAATATCATCGTGTCTGAAACCCATTCAATTATTATCTATGTTGTATAACAGTTGTGTGAAGGTGTATGACGTTAAAATTTCTTCATAGAATAACGGCTCAAAGACTATAACTCTGTGCATGGCGAAACTCCTAAAGTTGGAGAAAATTAACCCAGATATCTCTATAAGCAAAGTTTCGTTTCAATTGTTAAATGTTAGAAAATGATAAAAATCTTTTGGATATTCTGGGAGTATAACACATATTTACATGCACAAATAATATCAGTCCCCATTTACTGCTGAAACAATATAATGATAAATAAGATACAAATGAGACTTAATACCTTCATCTTTATTTCACTTACTCTAAAGGTGGAATATTCCATTACAATCTGAAAAGCCCTGAGTTTCACTACATTTTAAGTATATTTTAGTGACTGGTGCGTATTCGGAATTCCAAGATATCCATTTGAAGTTCTTGGGTAACTCACAGCAAATCTTATGATTTACGAGAAATATAAATGATGAATAAAGTAACAGAATTAATCTTTTAACACATTTAATTAAATCAGGGCACAACACCAATCTGTTTAAAATTAATCATATTTATTAATTAAGTTCAGAGTAAATGAAGTGTTGAAACCTATAGTGAAAGTTTATATAATCATCTCATAAATCTTCTTAATGACAGCATAATACCTCAATATGTTCTAAACTTATCAGACGATCCTCCTTTAAACTATTCGATGGAACCCATCCATCAAGGTTGATAGCCAAAGAATCAAAGAATCCAATCCGTTCTGTCAACAAGATAAACGAAAAATCGAACGTCCCACTTTCGTGGTTGAAATTGATTTTCTGAGATAATGTAGGCACCCCGCCATTTCCATCATAGAATCTCTGAGATCACTTGGTTATAATAGGTTAATTTAATCATTAAACTTAGATAGTTAAAATGGATTGCGTATTCTGTCCCTAAACGCTCATAATGTTGGAAAAGTTTAAAAACTGTTTTAAAAACATTAGAATTTTTTGGACGGAAAACATGTCTTAAGGCTTATTTTATTCACGAATGATAAATCGCAATTCTAAAGTTTCTCAACCAGTCAAGTACCTTCACTTTGGAATCTGTTAATTATTTATTTTTGATTCTGCTATACTATAATTACTACATCTTTTCTTATGTGTCTTTATGTCATTAATTTCTTATTCTAACTCTTCTGAATCTGACGATTCTTCTCTTCTGCCCTCATTTAAGCCTATCACTTTTCTTATACCGTTTCCTCTTTCAATTTTCGTTTTGAATACTTATTTAATAAAAGTCGAACGTAGTATTTGGGCATTATTAATTAAAAAAAACTGCCTCAGACAGCTTTAATAAGCCTTAACAAAGTTTTGCGAAGTGTTGTAATGAACAACGTGTTCACCAGTTCAACAGCAGTGTCATTTTTCAGCGAGTGTTGCCAATTTGGTAGTTTTCAATGGCCTCTCTGATCACAACATATCCTTTGTTTTAATGATTTGATACATAATTATACAATATCTTTTTAATATGCTAGTGTAATCATTTAACTAGCTAAAATGGATTGTGCAAACTGGCCACAAATGCTGATAAGGTAAGGGAATTTTAAAACTTGTTTCAAGATTTTAGCATTGTTTTAAAGAAAAGCATTTCTAAGGACCAAATAGCTCTTAGTTTGTTGCCGGAAGGTAAATCGCATAGAAGATTCGTAAGCTGTTAATTACCTTCACTTTGAAATATGACATGGAGTTATTTAATTAATTTTTATTGAGCTTACAAGCATAATAACTGCTCGTGTATAATTTCTTAGGCATCCTTATGCGTCGTTAATTTCTTTATAGTATACTAACTGATTCTTTTAAACTCTTTTATAAAATTATCTCATCGGCCCTCACATAAACCTGTGATTTTCTTGTACTTCTTACTCTTTCAATTTTCATTTTCAATAACTGTTTAATGAAAGTATAACGCGTTATATGGTGTATCAGTAATTATAAAACGGTCTCAGAAAACTCATACCCATGCTACCACATAAAAGTTTGTTTGGTACAGTACATTGTTCTATAGCGTCGCTTTTGAAAGAGGGTTGGCAGTATTTTAATACCTCCACCGAAGATAATATATCTTATATTATGGTGATTTGGTGTCTGAAGAAAATTTCGAACCACTTCTCTTTGGTCGTGCATCGTTCATAGTAGAGAACATTCAAATGCACTTTCCAATAGGGTATAGCGTCTTGGAACGAATATGTTGAAAATGTTTACATCGTGAATCTGGTGGAGACGAAGATGTATTGGTGCTTTCCGTTTACATTGTGATCTATCCCTTCCTGTCACTTCAAATGTTATCTTATTTTTAACCCTTCTGGTAGCTGTATCGACGAAGTACCTCGTCATTAGAAAACTTGGCCAGATCTTGATGGACGAGATATCTTGTCGAAACCACTTGGATGGTTAGTAAAAAAAGCAAACTAAAATAAACATGGATGTAGAACTAAAATTTAAACTCGAGTCTTTCCTGAGATAGTTCACGGAAACACCAAAATCATAACCTCTGTGGTTACTCCGTCATCGACCTAGATCCCTATCCTAAGTCACTACCTAAAGTTAAATTTTTACCATTTCGCAGAATTGAGATGTTCAACTTACCCAGGAACTCCTCCAGATTCCATGTGATTGGCGAGTGTCACGTCATCAGACCACACATCGAATTGCCATTTTCGAAGACCAAGGACTCCACACAGCACATCTCCCGTGTGTACACCGATTCGCATGTCCACATTCACTTCCGTGGCTTCCCGCACCACGCTGTAAAATAAAACAACGAACCAGGGTTTAGTTTTATTTTCACGGGTTCATAGATTTTATATTTATAATTTGAAGAGGATTTTTTAATACAAAGCTTAGAGGTATACAAATATAAAATATATATATGACGATGGTTATCAATTAGTTTCCTGTGATTGTGATGCTCTAAGACAATTTCTTCCAATGGTGTCGACTTAAGGAAATTATTGAGAGGCAAGTAAAATCCCAGTTCCTCCCTATATAAGTGTACTTTCCGGTATCTTTGTTTTCATTATGAAGATTATTACCAATTCTTTGGGAATACTTTCAATATTTATTCTGTTATTGCTTATTTATTGTAAACTGGTCCCTCTGGTACCAGGTAGTTTGAAAGCACAGCCACATGTCCAGCAGTTTCTACGACCGGGTTTGCTTTTATATCACTCAGGGCTATTTTCCAGCACGATCACGCAGTCACATATGACTTGCCTCTCACAAGAGTGTTTCAGTGTTGTTGAAACTCTTCCTTGGCCAGATAGATCCCCAGAACTGTCTCCCATTGAGCATGCCTGGGATATGCTTGGCCGCCAATTGCACTTTCCCCGAAATAAAAGGAACCTGAATCAGCAGCTGCAGAATATTTGTCATAATTTGTCCCGGGATAGTTTAAGGGTTTTGTTTGACTCGATGCCAGACCATATATCGATTGTATCGCCACCAGACAGCGCCGCTTTACAGCTTACAAATTTATGACATTTCTGAGGTAACTCTACAATAATATAGAGTGGTCTATATTTGATATTGGGATAATTTCTTTATATTTTTATGTGCATCACACATGCTAAGTTTCAATTCGATCCAACCCTGACATCAAATGTTTCGATTTTTTTTCTGTGCAGTATTGCTTGTGCATCTGTTGCTTGTGTTTTTGGGTTCCAAGCCCTAACCTTAGAAATATGGAGCTGCTCCACAGGGATCGGGACCTAGGACTTGGAACTCCTAGTGATGGTGTTTTGTTGAAAAAACCTATTTAGTTACAAATTGGAAATATTAATATTTATTCCTGCCGTTTGGATAGGGGCGGCACCCTCCATAAAATTATTGGGAGTGTGTAAGGGGTTTGAACCCCGGTGAGCTGGATTTTGCTCTTAGAATAAGTGTTATTTTCTGCATTGTATTTCAATTGAGTGATAACAAATAAAAGTTTTACTCTAGAAACTCACAACGGTTCAGCTAGAACTTAATTAAGACAATTTGATTTTTAGCCGTTATGTAGCCACAGTGATTAAAAACAATGTGACGTACCACATTCATTATCTAGAAATAGTTAACATATTTTTTAACTAATAAAATTGTTTGACATTTTTTATAATTGTTGACGCTGTACTTGAAACTTCTGAACTTAGGAATATAGACGAAGGATACAGATAATTTGATTAAAAATATTTTTAAAAATGTTTTCATTCAATAGTCGGCGTATGGCAAAACCTCAGTTAATCAAATTATTTCGTCCCTTTAAAAGCACTTACTTAACGTCAAAAGTTAAATGATTGCTTAAACAGTTAACGTCATGGTGGTTCTTAATGGCTCTTAAGTTTTGCATCAGCTAAACTAAATTACGGAGAGGAAGGGTATATCAAGATGTTTGCTTATAAGTAGAAAAAAAGGAACTTTTTTAAAAGACATTTTTAGAGAATGTATTTATTGCATTATATTTACTAAATCATTTATGACGACATTCTAGCAAAGTTTCCAAAGTTTCTCGCCAGGAAAACTTTGACACTTTTTACCTTAAAATAATTAGATAAGAACCGAAATAAAAAACGATTATCCTAAATTAAAGTCGCTATGCAAGAGAATTTGATTTTTACTAATTACTATGTGAAAAAGTATTATTAGGCTCCTACATTTGCACTCCGTACCGTAGTTCAAGGATAGAGGCCCAGTAGAAGGTTAAGTTATGGGCCTCACGAAACACAAATTTACATATAAGTACTTGTAGGTTATTGCGGACATATTCTCTTTGAAAACTTACTTTTTTTAAATATTATTAATATTCCAATAGCAAATTCCAAGAATCAAAATCGATAATTTTATGGAACATCTATTGATTCCTTGTTTTTTATCATTTTTTGTTGCCACATCGCAAAAGAATATCAATAAATATAAATATATAAATTTAACTAGCAGTTAATTGTGGCATTCTCGCACCTGGTATGCGATATTTTCGAATTTCATCATCAATATGAGAAGCTGGTAAATTAAATTGTTACGGCATTCGTGATTAATTTATTTTGGAGCAAACACATTTTTTTCTTGAAAATTTCATTCAGTAGCACGTGGGTATTTAATTAATATCGCACTGGAACAACACAACGGGCCATTGGCGACTGTACGGGATCATCCTTCGAAGCGAAAGATCCGAGAACAACACCACGTGGAATAACGGAGCTTGTGTTAGAAATAAATGTCATTGGTGTAGACAAAGCAAACACAATCAATTACAATTTTTCAAAAAACAGAAAGTCAATTTTACAGCGTTTTTTGAAAAGAAATCACTGCTTTCTACGAATGTTTCACATATATCTAACTTCACATATATCTAAGAACAGTTTCCATTTATAGAGTAAGCAAATTCGACCTTCTATCACTTAAGACAAAAAATTTCAATTTTACAAAATTCCTCACTGATATTATTCCAAGATCAGCAAAGTCTTATTTAAATTTCTCTTTACTCCAACAGATATTCAGTTTTAAATAGAATCCTTATAGTACTTTTTTAAATTCAGATTCAGTTTCTAAATAGAAACCACGTACCTATTTAGAATGATAGATGTAATTACTTGACTATGGAGTACAGCTTTCAATAACACCCATGAAACATGAAAAACAAATGTAAATTTAATTGATTTTAATCGTCTTGTAATGAAAATCAAAGTCAAAATTTTGAATTTTATTTGAACTACAACGTATGACTACTGGGTTTAATTTAACTTAACCCATCTTATTTAAAGTGATTTTTTAACTCTACTGGTGATTTTAAAATAAGAAATTACACACCTTACTTACAAATGTTTTTATTTAATTTAATTTATTTTTATGAAAGAGCATTCTACAAACCATTACGTAACCAAAGACAAAGAAAGTTTGTCGAAATATACATATACTGCCAAGAAATTACCCATATCTTATGATATTTTGCAGAAAATAAATAATTCATTAAAATTTAAATCCTAAATAATATATCTGCAATAGGTGCAATACTGTGGAACACATAAATAAAAACTGAAACGAAATTCAGGTCATTCTAAAATAAGAAGTTATGCACCTTACTTGAAAAGTTTTTGTTTTGTATACTTTATTTTTATGAAACAGAATTCTACAAACCATTACTGATTCAATCAAAGGAAAGTTGGTCGAAATATACATATACCGCCAAGAAATTACCCTTAACTCATAATTTGCAGGAAATAAATAAATCATTAAAATTTAATTCCTAAATATATATGTAATATGTAAAATACAGGAACACATAAATACAAACAGAAACGAAATTACGATCCTTGAAAAAAATACAGAATTCTGAAGAGAAAGATACGTGCAAACGTGTCGAATTTCAACTTCCTGAATATATTCAGAAAAAGAACAATTCGACAAAATACTTTTGAACTATTTCGATAAAGACAATAATGATGTATTTACAAAAAGAACACATATTTATAATACTTGGAAATGCTTAAATATGACCACAACATTTCTGTCTTAACCCAAATGCACAAACACGGAATTCTAAATCTAATTTATAAAATAAAACATTAATTCTGGCGTTGCCAGATACCGAATTGCAAAATTACTCTTTTATGATCAATGATTTTTTTTGTTTTGGCTTTTCGTGTTCCATTACGAATGCAAGTTGTGTAAAATTGAGCATTTTAAATATCCATTTTCTATCATTCAAATATTCCTAAATTATTGATATTGTGGAAAGAAATAAAAAATCAGTTCAAACATAATTAGAATTTTAAATTCTTTCAATATAACTTTTCAGAAAAAATTGTTTTTCGAGCAATACTGGTAAAACAATTTTATTAGAAAATTTGATTTTCGATCAATACTGGTAAAAACAAACTGAGTTGCGTACCGCAATCGTTCTATCTCAATGTTTTCCTATGGAAATTTCGAATTGATTTAGCCCCACCTAGGTTAAAGAGAAGGGAGTTAATATGTAGCTTGCGTTAATTGCAGTCTTCCAAAGTATAAGTGTACCAAATTTGGCGTGGATTGGTCAAACGGTGTAGATTTGTATAGAGAACCTACAGACAGACGCCAACTCTGCTTTATATATATATAGATTAATTATGAAGCCTAAATAAATTTAAATGTATTTTTGAAAAGAGTTTGTAAAACACATTTGTACTTTTAATTGAGAAATTATCTTCTGATAAGGTATAAATAAGAACTTAGATTTTTGAATAAAATTATTTGGCAAAATATGTTCCTGTACTTTATTCTTGACATACTCAAGCTTTAACTCTCACTAAATTGTTGTATTCTTTTGCATTTCTAATGTTTTTTAATGTATACAAGTCAGGAAAAAAGCCAGTCATATTCATCATAAAATCTTTATTCTTAATCTACTTCATCAAAAACGTGCATCCTTTAATAAAAATTGGTAGAGTAGTGGTTGCTATTTTGAAACTCGATTCAACTGAAGATCGTCGTGTACGTAGGGCTGGCGTACGTTAAATGGACGCCTCACATGTCCTCACATTGGCGTGACGTGGAAGTTTGGAGAGGGGAATGCCAGCTCAGGTGTTATCCTTGTCATCTGACCATGGTTCAAAATTACGAGGTGTTGTCCTCGATCTTTCCCTTCGGGATTGATTCCGGACCGTCGCCAATAGCCCGATGTGTTGCTTCCAGTGCGACTTAAAAACAACTATCTGCCTACCGTTTTATAAAACAATACAGATATGTAATACTTTACAAATTTAAAGTTCTTTGCCATCATGTGGCATATTTCACTTTTATAATAAATAGTTTGTCGAATTTGACGACTGAAAGAAAGTATTTACTTTTCCACACAAATATTTTCTCCTTTCACTCACATTGTGCAGCTGTATTGATATAAATGCAATGAAAATATTTATATTTATAAACTTAAAAACAAAACACATACAAAAACTTCTAATTTGCGCTATCGGACAGTTATTATGGTACAGGTGACCCATTCCAAGTTGGGCCCTAGAATTATCAACATTATCGGCTTACAGTTAACATAGAAACACTCGGAATTTGAATAATGAGAGGACTTCATTTCTGTATGAACACAAATTTGCACTCACCGTATTGCCTCTATCATGCTCAGTCCCATTTGTACACAGTTGGTGGCATGACTTGGTCTGGATACTGGAAGGCCGGACACGCAATAGTAACAATCACCAAGTATCTTGATTCGCATGCAGTGGTTCTCCTAGGAAGAAAAGCAAAGACAATCAACTTGTGATCTGCCAGCCTGATTCGGCTAGCTCAAAGATGGAGAAACTTTTCTGAAATTGTGCCATTAAAGTTTGCCTTAGTTTCAAGTGTCCATTGGGTCACTTTAAATTTCTCTTATTGATTTAAGTGTCTAGTATAGCATTTAACGTTTGACCTCCTGCTTTCAGGTGTCTAGTGTCCAGTTTAGAGTTTCCTCTACTGCTTTCACGTATCTAGTTGAGTCATTTAAAGCGTGTCTTTACTACTTTCAAGTATCTAGTTGAGTCATTTAAAGCGTGTCTTTACTACTTTCAAGCATCTAGTTGAGTCATTTAAAGCGTGTCTTTACTACTTTCAAGCATCTAGTTGAGTCATTTAAAGCGTGTCTTTACTACTTTCAAGCATCTAGTTGAGTCATTTAAAGCGTGTCTTTACTACTTTCAAGCATCTAGTTGAGTCATTTAAAGCGTGTCTTTACTACTTTCAAGCATCTAGTTGAGTCATTTAAAGCGTGTCTTTACTACTTTCAAGCATCTAGTTGAGTCATTTAAAGCGTGTCTTTACTACTTTCAAGCATCTAGTTGAGTCATTTAAAGCGTGTCTTTACTACTTTCAAGCATCTAGTTGAGTCATTTAAAGCGTGTCTTTACTACTTTCAAGCATCTAGTTGAGTCATTTAAAGCGTGTCTTTACTACTTTCAAGCATCTAGTTGAGTCATTTAAAGCGTGTCTTTACTACTTTCAAGCATCTAGTTGAGTCATTTAAAGCGTGTCTTTACTACTTTCAAGCATCTAGTTGAGTCATTTAAAGCGTGTGCTACCTCTTACTTTCGCTTTTCTGACGTAGGACTAGGTCTAACTCCGCTGATAGTATGAGATGACTCACGACCAACCACCTGTGACAAAAACACAGACCAATTTAAACCATTATATCGTTAAAATATGTGCCGAACAGTAAACGTGTTAGCATATTCGCACACTTCATTGAGCCGAATTCGCATACTGAATAATAATACATGGTGACGGCGACGCTCCCCTACTCTATGGCAGATTCTGAGATTCGATTTTTTGTCCCAAATCGTTTTTTTAGATTTTTACAATGAGTTTAGTCATGCACCAATATTGAAAGCAAACAATCTCTGAAGATCAAGGTCTTATATCTACTTTTTTGTTCCAGCGTTTCATTTCAGTTCCAGGGATAGGGTTATTGGGATTTGCTATGGAAGTTTTAGTTGTCTTCTGTCAGTCATTGAGCGTATTCCGTTTGAAAGTGTGCTGTTACTTTGTTTTTAAACATTTTAACCTGCCGTAAGTTGCTTTATTATCCTCTAAGTAAGTAATTTCAATATATATAAGAAAACACTCGTAAGTCTGTCTATAATATTTTACATAATTACAGATGTTGATGAAAGCTTAATTAAAAATTTTAAAATCAATTTAATTTGCCTCTCCCGTATATACCAGATAGATGCACAGTTTGAAGACTATTGTCACATAACTGCTAAGCTACACATGGTTAAGTAATTCTGGTACTTAATTTCAGTAACCATACATGAAGTTCATGGCCGACAGATAATGAAAAAAATTACTTCATTACCAGTAGGTTATTTCGGAGAAGGATTGAAGCAAGAAATAAACTATACAAGCACTGTAGACAATTCCACTCCAGAAAAACCAGTAGGCAAAACAATCAGGATGATACTTTAAATAGAGTCATGGACACATCAAATCCTACGATTTCAAACATAAATTTACAAAAACGAATAAATCGCCACGTATGAACTAAAACTTCCTTCTGAAGCAGTTGATATTCCGATGTCAGAAGCTTTTCAATGAAGACGACTTTCCTTAGAGGAGATAATACCTGTTAATTTATAAAACTGATTATAAATGTGCGTGGTATTGTTTTAAAGTCCTCAACAAGATCTTTTCAAATATACGAGAACATTTCACAGTGGTTTGAACTGAACATTTGAAAAATTGTTATCTTATGAATTCCTGAACACTGTTAATGACTGAGTATGAACAAATTCGTATTCAGTCATCTTGTATAATGCACACCAAACGTTCCTTCTTGCAACTGGCGAGAAAAGGGTACGGCACTATACCGATCATTATTTGGGCGATTAGTTGGGCATGACACTTAGAAGAAATTAAAAGAGTTTGTCCCGAGATCTCGGCATGGAAGTTGTAACCGTTCCCACGTAGAGCACCACGTTGGGTAATTTTTGTATCACAATGTATGCAGCATTATTTTAAAAAAATTGTGTAAGGTTCTTCTCATATCATAGACCTGTGCTGTCTCTAACCAAGTTAAAGAAACGCTTTGAAACAATACTTGACTAGCTCCTTTCAACTCTCCGATTTACAACTAGTGGTCTTATGTTGTGTTCGATTTCCAACTGTAGTCTTATGCTTCAAACTGACGGCTCAATCAGAACTGAGCCTACTTTTGTTTTAAAAATTGAGATCCGTCATGAAAGTTTCTGTGAACATCATAAAGTTGATATAGCCAGAATTATAAATGAATTTTAAGACAGACAACTTCAATTTGAAATTCAGGGATTGGCGATCAGAAACGAGCGGAGGGAAGAGATCCCAGTTTATTGAAATTCACTTTTTAAACAATCATTTGCTCACACAGTACTCCTTTCTCTCAGCTGATTCCAAATTATCAAAACCCTAAAAAGGGTAGTTAATGAATATAATAAATGTGGGATCATCATTAAATACCACCGATCTCATGCAATATTTCCTGATAATACAACGATATTTTAACATGTCTTCCATATTCGTCGAATTAAATTCTTAATAGCATGTTACCCAATTATTATTTTATGATGTATAAAATAACAATTATAGTAATTAAAACAGTAATATCATTTGATTTCCCCCTTATTTTCACATTTTTAGGTGATAAGAGCACGCTGTATTATAATTTTAGATCGTAAAAGAAATTCTCCGCACAGAAATCAAGAAAATTTTTAAATTCAGCAAAAATTGCGAATACGACATTTTTGAATGCTAATGAGTTTCTAGGCAGTCTATTTTCCTTGAAAATTAAATTTTCTCTCGAAGATCTTTTAAAATAAATTTATTCATAACTTCTTTCTTTCCTGTAGGAACTTCTCGACTTCGTCTAGTGAACTTTGAATAGACCATACAGATGGAATATGCAAATCCAAATCATAAACAAGAAAGCGAGTTTTTCTTTTTGACTGTGATCCCGAGGAAATAAAGTCGAAAGAGGCTGAAAAACAAACAAAGAATTTTGGGAAAAGAAAATTCAATTGCATTGTAGTATATTGGAAAATATCTCTCATTTTGATCCTTTTAGCATTGTTTATTTAGAAAAAATAGAGACAAATATACTGGCATCTAATCTACCGTTAACCATTTCTAAAGCTTCCCAGAAATCTCAACGGATATGAATTTAAATTAGACAATCGACTTTTGAACCTAAGCCTTTTTTGTCTTCCGTTTTCAATGGACCGATGATACTGATTATACTAAGGTTGCTTTGTTCTCAGCACAATGAATAAACTAAATGAATTCACTGGATTCGTGAACAATAATTTGAGTTATTGTTATGTAAACACCATGTTAATCCGCGAAGCTCAAGGGAAATATTAAACTACAAATGCGAGCGATAGGTAGAAAATAAAGGATTCTTCATATCTTAAAACTCTCCACATCGTTCCAATTTGTTTTGCAATAAAAATTTCATTTTGAATTCAGATGAATTTTACTTAAAAAATAATCAAACATTTTTAAATTATTGGACTCCAGATATAATGGTTTTAAATGGTAATTATAACACAGAATACAGGATACCTCTTATATAGGAGAAATACATGTGCATTATACTTTACGAGAGGGATTTTTTTCAGTGCAAACAAATAAAGCAGATGGAATCAAAGATTTTGCTTTTGCTACCCAAATGCTCTCTCATAATGCATATAGGGGATACCTAAAAATATAGTTTATCTCCGTTATGGCGTTTGGAATTTAATCTGATTGGCGTCGACTAATAAACTGTCATAAATCAATCCGAAATTTATTCTTTGGAATTTTTATTGAGAAAATGCTGAAATCGTATTCGAAAAGCAAGTGACGTCATGTTTAGAATAATTGCAGGAAACACGTTCTACCGCATAAAAACTTACGACGAAACGAATTTCCTGTACTTATTCAGAACGTGACGTCAATTGGATCCTTTTTCGAAAGCGATTTCAGGATTTCGGGGCAATAAAAATTCCAAATAATAAATTCCTAATTGATATATGACAGTTGATTAGTCTACGCCAGGTGTCGGGAACACGCGGCTCTTAAATGTTTAATAAATATCTGCTGTGGCCACCACACAGAATCGACACTCACCCCCAAAAAATCTATAATGCGTCGGTAAAGTAAATTGAAAAAAAAGTAGGCATGCATAGAAAACGCCGCTAGCAGTGTAATGTTCGCAACACTATCACCGTCTCAGCTCATGCGCGTTACGACACAAGACGACGGGTCGGTGTAGAAAGCACAAGACAGATACTCGTCGTACGCTGCTTTTATACGAACCGCACTCGCATCAGAATTGTCAGTTGAGATTGTGCTTTGGATATTAGTGTGTGTCAATATAGTGCTAGAATATGTTATGCACAATTTAATTTGTATTACATTGACAGAGTAGTTTAGTTAGTATTTTATGCCTACGCAGTTATTCAAATTCGTGTGATAACAACCCTTATAAAACAATGACTAAAAAAAAAAAGAAAAATATTTGAAAAAAACAGAGGCTTCAATAAAATGTGAACAGAGAAATTTGCATTTATAGAAGTAAATGGAAGTCCTCAATGTTTAATTTGCCACTTGCTATTTCAAATCAAGTAATATAGAACGACATTTTCGCGGAAAACATTTGGATTTTAGTGAAAAGTATCCTGATGGTGATAATAGAAGAAAAGCTGTTGAAGAATTATAAAATTTCTTTTATAATTCTTCAACAGCTTTCACACAACTTCAGCAAAGAAGTTTGTCATCTTGGACGAATTCTCCGTCAAGTACCACTGAAGCGAATTTTTGTTATCCCTGGAAATAGCAAAAGCTGGAAAATCTTTTACTGATGGCGAATTTCTAAAAATTTGCAAGTGCAATATCTCTGAAATTCTGTTTAAAGATAGAAATGAAAAATAAGGATGATATATGTAAGAAAATAAAAGATTTACTCCTCTCAAGAACTTAAAGAACGAATCCTAACTATTTCTGAGGAAGTATCAGATATGCTAATTGTGGATATTAATTCTGCTGAATTTATATCTGCTGTTGTTGATGAGTCAAGTTAGGTAGGTATTTTAATTAACGTCACACTGGAGCAACACAACGGGCTGTTGGTGATGGTCCGGGATCAATCCCAAAGGGAAAGATTCGAGGACAACGCCACATAATTTTGAACCACGGTCAGATGACGCGAGGCAACACCTGAGCTGGCATCCCACTCTCAAAACTTCCACACCACGCCAACGTGAGGGCATTTGAGGCCACGACGGATTTAACGTGCACCAACCCCCTTTGTACATGACGGTCTTTGGCTGGATTCGAACTCGCAACCCTCCGGTTGCTAATCCGTTGCTCTTCCAACCGGGCTACCGCAGTCAGCTGTTGATAAGGTAAAGATATTTCAGACAACCTCCAAACATGTTTATAGAATAAAAATATAAATATAGATAATATAGTATGCATTGCGACGGACGGCGCGCCTTCCATGATTGCAAAGAACAAGGGTTTTGTTAAATTATTTTCTTCTAATATTTCTCATGAAATTATTTCATTTCATCGTATTTTGCATCAGAAGCTTTAATTGCAAAATCTTTAGAGTTTTTTATTACCTCAGCTGAAAAAAGAGATGGACGTTGTTGTACCAATGATTAATTTCATCCGATCTAAAGCTTTGAATCAGACTTTTTGATGCATTGTTAGAAGTATGTAGTCAATATATACAGGTAGATTTGGCTACATTTACGTCTGTAAAATGGCTATCAAGAGGAAAAGAATTAAAACGGTTTTTCGAGTGTTTTAAAGAAGTAATAACTTTCTTAACTTCTAAAAATTAGAACACGGAACATTTACAACCTCTCACCAATCCCGAATGGGTTCAAAATTTTTGATTTTTGGTTGATATGACTGAACATTTTAATAAATTGAATCTGAAGTTACAAGGAAAAGGAAATACAGCTTTACAATTATTAAAAGTGATTACATTTGAGCAAAAATTAAGAGTGATTTTGGAAGACATTACCAAAGATGAATTTGTATTTTCTGAAAATCTAAGAAATTATAGGTTGAGTGTAAATTAAGAAATATTTATTGCAAAATATTTGCTGAAATGATTAATTTTATTTCAGTTTCATTTTTAAACAGATTTCAGGATTTTAGAAAGCATCAGGAGATGATGAAATTTATATTACATCCACTGAAGTGTGATTTAAAATTAATAGACGTCAAAACGTTTCCTGGAATATCTATTGCAGATCTACAAATAGAGATTCTGGAAATTCGGAATAAAAGTATCTGGGTGCAAAAACTTCAGGAAATGGTAGCACAGGTTGAAAAAAATGTGACAACTATGGAGGAAACACCACAGGACATTATATTTAAATGATGGAACTCCTTTCCAACTAATTATTCAAATGTCAGGAGATTAGTTTTGGGGATTTTGACCTTATTTGGGTCCACGTACAATTGTGAAAATTTTTTCTCTACACGATGAACTACGTTAAACGCAAACATAGAAGCAGACTAACGGATGCAAGGTTAAAAGCGGAACTCCTAAAATGCAAGAAGTACACTCCAAATTTGTCTAAATTGGCAGAGAAAATCAAAGTCCAAAAATCGCATTGAATGTGAACTGAATATTGAAATAAAAAGTTGTAATATTAATTTTGTAACACTTTGTTGTATTTACATTTATATAAATGAAATAAAAATTTACAAAAAACTATCGTTTTATTTATTGCACCCACAAAAAACAATAACTATTATAAATAGATATGAGAATTTTTTTGAAACTTGCATCTGTTTATAGTGCTTGTAAATACTGAAATAATTAAAAAATAAATAGAATTAAAATTGCGGCTCCGTAAATTTTATTTTTGTATGTTTATTGTTGAAATGGCTCTTCGTTTCCGAAAGGTTCTCGATCCCTGGTCTACGCCAATTAGATTAAACGTCGCCAAAAGTGCGAAAAATTTCATTTCACGGTAACTCCGATATGTATCATGCAAGAGGATTTGAATGGGGTTAAAATAAAATCTTCGTTTTCCGTCGGGTTTGTTTACATTGAAAATCCCCTGTATAACTAATTTATTTGATTTTATTTCATAAATTCGTTTCCAAATCACAGCTTTTACTGACGCAAAAAAGTTTAAATCTTCTTTCAAAAAATATACTGAGAATAAAATTACAATTAATAAGGGGACATATGAAGATATAAAAGCGTCGACAAGTTAAAAACTAGAAAATCGCTTTTTTTGTTAATGTCATCTGTCAATCGTACGAAAATTTACGTGGCTTATATCTTGTTAATAAATTTGCTTTTAAGCATATCTAAGTTAACTTGAGTGGTCATATTAGAGTTTTAGATTAAAAAATTATCTTACATGTTTTAAGAGTACAAAGAGTTGTTAGTTTTGTATATAACTTTACTTTGGTTTTCTTATAACTTTTATACGTACTCGAAAAAGTAACTATAGTATAAGTAGAACAGAACCTTCATTATCCGAGGTAAAGTGGACCGTGATCACCTCAGGTAACCAGAAACTCCGATAATACCGGATGCAATACCACAAAACAACCTCTACGGAATGCAACAAAAATTTACTGCAGTAAATGTTATTACTACTGTTACTGAAAGATTCATAAAGCAAGGATTAAGAATAATCTATGCATGGGTATGTGCCACAGTATGTATTTATTGTGATAGTTTTACAATAAATCTGGAAGCGTTACAAACTCTTTTAAACTGTCGTGGAAAAAGTCCTTTAAAGGTCTTCTGTTTCGTAGCATTTTTTCAAACTGAATCATTTCATCTTTCACAGTCAATGCATTTAAACTACATTTTACTTTTTCATGATGATGAGATGCTTTTAATATATTTACTTTTTTCATAATTTTGAAGTGTTTATTTTGTTTTCATATTTACTTAGATGTTTTAGAGTGTTTTTAATGTTGGCCGGGTTGTCAATTTGATATTTTTAAATACATTTTTATTGAACTTTGTTTTGTCTTCCGTTCGACGCAGCTTATTCGTTTATGAACCTAGCGCCATAAAATCCAAACACGGATAAACGGTTAATCGGAGAGCGGATAATCAAGGTTCTACAGTACGTCTGAAATATATCCCTTTCATTGCAGTCACAAGAATGTCATTTTATGACAGTTTGGTCACTCACGCGGAATGGTAAACGATAAAAGAACATAAAACGTGCACTTTTCAAAATTCGAAAAAAAAAATCCCTTCGTGTCGCTCAAGGGCATAAAATAATAGTGTAATCATTGGGAAATCGGGGACGTTACAACCTGGTGGTGTCACCCGTTTCTGCTAAGACAAGGTCCACAAGCATCACAAGCTGTAAAATTTCATGAGACAAAAAATCAGAATAAAAGTTGCTGACACAAAATATTTTCCCGCGCTCATGAAGATCCAGTTTCGGATTTCCCCACATCTTTTGAAAGACAGTACATTCTCAGTTTACGATGGAGTGGCCTTAAGTTAAGACGGAAAGCTCTGTTGGGTTGAGATAAGTGGAGATGGGTTTTTCTTTTCAGATTATCACAGCACTAGAATGTACTGATTGAATGGAAGATTGTTTCATTATTGTATAGGTTCTTGCGTGCATATATTCTATTTGGCGAAAGAACAGGAAACGCGATGTGTGTTCGAAAGTTAAATTTTATTTAAACATTAATACAATTTGTAATAAGCTAACAAATCGAAATAAGCATTTATACCGATATTTTCGGGGATATCTATTGATTAATTGTTTTTATCTCATTTTTATTTTTATTGTTACAGAGCAAAAGAACCCAATATAAATAACCCAATTTAAAGCATTAATAAAAATAGTTTGCAAATAATATCGAATTTGTAATTTTAAATGCGCAATTAGTTCTGATAAGATATAAACAAGAATTTTACTTTTGATGAATGTTTAGTAAAATATATGAGACGGTATTTTCTCATAAGGGTATAAAATTCCAATGTTGGTATTTTGTAAAGGAAGAGAGATAATAGATTATAAGGGAATTATAGATTGTGATAAAAATAGGCAGAAAGAATCTGCAGTAAATCTAGCAATGACTGTTCACTGCAATCTTGTCTTTTAAAACACATTGAAATTAAATTGAGGAGATTATTTTGATTATTGACGGAAAAACACTTCTTTACATGTGCAAAAAATTTGAATGGGTACAAGGCATACTAGTTCAGCACTTATAGCCACCAAGCATTTCTTGTCAGAAATTGATTGTTTCAAGCGTGTGAAGGTAGCACATGTTAACAAAACTAAAATCTGCTCTATACTAAAACGAAGTCAACATACAGAATGCATTCAAAAATTCAAATATTTTTTATTTGAAAACTATTCCACCTAATGTCAGCTCGTAATACTCCAAGCATTGATTGGTGAGAAAGTGGCATTTTCTGCTATATCCCGGGGCATCATGTGATATGCTGCCACATCGTACTCACCTCGAATGGGAGGGGCATGCCTTCCTGGAGGACCCTGGGAAAGCTGGTCTCCCTTTGCGTGTTATCTTGGTGAAATCAGGAAACTTGAAACAGAAACTCGACTTCGGCACATTCGATCTCATAAACAAGCCTTCACTCTATCAGTTTCTTAAGAACGACGCCTTTAGCCACTGGTGAGACTAATTGAAAGCTGGTCTACGACATCAGTTTTATTATAAAAGTAATATTTCCTTATAGTAGATTGATAAATAAAAAAAGAATAAGCGTACAAAAAAATTCTAAAATACTTTATTATTATATATAGCGCATATAATGTAATGATGTTATGTATGTCATTTCACGATAATTTTTTGCAACCAAAAGATCAGACCGGAACCAATTGATTTTAATCAATTGGTTCTGGTCTGAGCGTATTTCAAACCACTCAGACTATTCATATTCAGACCAGGTTTCGAATGTAATATAACAACCACTACCAGACCTTCTCAACCGTATGCGAAATACTGTTCTTGCTATGCTATACTAAAGAAACTAAAGACTGTTAAAATAAAAGCTCCCATCTCGCAAACATCTATTTGAAAGATTTATTTTTTAGTCTAATTGAACAGTTCTGTGTGAAAATAAGTATGCAACCGAAAGTCGATATTATTCAAAGCAGAGGAAATAAATGTGATGTTAGCTATTTAGATAAAACGGTTTCCTACATAGGAAAAACATCTACACATCTTTCGTGCAATCGAATATCTAAGCAATAAGCAGTTAAAGATTAATTACTTCTAGGGTATTTTTCTGAAACAGTTTTGAAGAATATACTGCTTGTCATCGAAAATGCAACACCATGAAGAGCAAGAGAAAACCATATAAATTTTATACAAATAAAACACATGACACAAGGGTGAAATGATTGAAATTACGATTCCGGTCGAATTGAGGAACGTGAAGAAATCAGTGTAGCCCCCTTGGGTGGCAATAATTGCTGCTACACGTCCCGGCGTTGAAAGAGACTTCTGATGTGTGTTTGGGGCATGTTAGTCCATACTACTTCCACACATTGCCAAAGTTCATCCGGAGTAACCGCGGTTGGTCTATGGTGTGCCAATCGTTGGGCGATTATTGACCAGATATATTCGAGGGGCGACAGTTCTGGTGAACGTGCGGGACACGGAAAACGTGAAGCCTGGTGGATATTCAGTAATTGTTGAACGTTGCATACTAAGCGCTGTCGCACATTGTCCTGTTGAAAACTGGCCGCAGGCATGCCCTGAAGTTAAGGGAGGACAACGAGCTCCAAAACTTCAGAGATGTAACGGTGGCAGTTGAATCTACCGGCAATGGGTAATAGGCGGTAGTGGGAGTGAAACCCAATGGTACCCGATACCGTAACGCCAGGTGACGAACAGTTAAGGTGATGTATCATATAATACAAGTCATGCAGTCTGTCGGCGGGGTGACGCCAGACTCGGATGCGATCATTGTGGTGTTGTAGACGGAATCGATATTCGACTGAAAAGACCATGTCATGCCATTTGTTTGTCAATGTGTGGTGTTCTGAGCACCATTGCCGTAGACGCTTGGGGTGTAGAGTCAATGCAACCTTACAAAAGAATTATGCTCCGGACAATGTCGAATTGTAGGTATTGACACAGGTTGTTGTGCAACACACCCTGATTCTTGAGCTAGGGATCTTGATGTAACAGAACGATCGGTAACGGTTAAGCGCACAAGCGTTAAGTCCTCTCGTTCGATCATGTGACGAGGCTGTTGAAATCGTTCACACTGGCAGTTCGTCCCTCCTGCACCCACTGATTTCATATTTGTATCACAGCGACTTGATTTCGCCCAACATGAGTACAGATTTTTCGAAAGGATAATAGTCTCGATAAGCCACGATTCTTTCTCTGTCCAAACTAGGAGCTTTCTCTTCGGAATTGATCCCGGACTGTGGCCAATAGCCCTTTGTGTTGCTCCAATGCATTTTTAACAGCCCGTTGTGCTGCTCCAGTGCGACGTTAATTAAATATACCTATACCATATCAGTGCAACTTTAATTCACTTACCTACCTATCTCTTTCAAACTCAGAAGCGTAGAATATTTATATCTCCTTAGGAGCTTTAATATTTCTAGAATATTTATAAACCTAGCCCTAACCATTATAGAGGGTTTGAACTCCAGCGAACCACCGCACTTGAAAGGGTCTATCGATTCGTTTAAAAAATCACTACCTTCTTTCAACAAAGACAAATTCAAAAAAATATGACAAAATATAAAAAAACTACGTTCAACCGTCTCGTATTGCTTATTAAAAAGACGGATAAATAAAACTAGTTTTATGAATCGTATTCATCGTGAAGTGTTTTGTAAAATGAAAATTTTCTCTTTTATCGAGATTTTTTAAGAATTCAATAACTACACAACCATTTCCACCTTAGAATACGTACGTTCAAGATAGAAATTTTTTCTTCTATTCCTTATTTTCATTGAGGATTTTTCTACACAATTCAATCATTGCTTTCGTTTTTCAAACGATAGAAATACATATTTAGAAATATTCGGAATTTTTGGATGCATTGAAAAAAGGGAGAAAGTAAATAGAATGGAAGGAGGATTCCAATTCAGGTGTGTTAGATTACCTGCTATTCGATTTATTGCTGCCAAGCGGCAGATCATAGTTCGAAGGTATTGCCAAGGTTTTTCGAACTGCTGAAAAAACGTGGAACGAATGAGAAACAGAACTGATGGATTGTTTGCTCAACTTTTCACAAATTTCGTGCTGGAGTAGAGGAGGGGTAATACGGAGAATGGAAAATTCCTGGATTTATCCGGACTGGTATCGGATAAAGAATGTTATTTTACTTTCCTCGGAGGCTCCTGGAATGCATTTTAGGAAAGCAGCGCGATTCCAGGTAATAAATCAAATTGATTGGCATTAGGATTTCACAGTATGGGACAGTCCTATCGCATGTGATACGGTTTGAATTCGAATTGTGAATAAAAAGAAGAGATGGTATTATTTGTTAAAGAAATTGTGAACTTGTTGCATACAGTGTTAGCGCAAGGGCCAGAAATTGCGCATCTATTTCTAACCCTTGGGCTATTAAGAAACACCCTTTCATTAAAATTCATATTCGTAGAGATACCTGGATATACTACTGTACGATTCACAAAACACTAAAATTACATTATAATTAAACTGAAATTTCAATTACTCCTAAATAATTTATTTACAGTGTATAAAATAATGGAACATATAAATACAGCAGTACCAGAGCCAACAGAAATGAAATACCTCATCGAAAAAACGTACAATTCTGCAAAACTAAAGATGTGAGCAAAACGTATCGAATCAATCCCGTAGTAGTTGATTTTATATTGATTATATCCTTTTATGCTATTCGCCAATATACAAATAATGTCAATTAATGCGACATATTTATTAGTGATATATTTATTTTAAGAAATGTGAATTTTCAGGTGTACAAACTTCTGAATTGCTAAAAAATTTCGGTTTCATTACTTTTAAGTAACTAAGAGATATAGCTTTAAATAATTTTTTGACAACCTCCTACATAACATAATTGATTCGCCCTTTTTAGTCTATTGTATTGTTCTTAACGTCTACAGGCGCAGTCGCTGAAAAAACGAATCCCCCGAGCAATTCTTACAGTAGAGAAAATTCAAAGATGACATTCGACAGCAACTAACGTCTTCTATATATTCAAATTCATAAAATCTGCATAAGGGGCCGTCTTTATATTAAACTGATCACTAACTTCATAATTTCCAATGAAAACCCCCTATTTTGACACACAATTTCCAAATCTATATCAAAATTTAAATTCAGGTATCAAATTTCATGTCATTAGGTCTTACCGTTTCAAAGTTATGAGTACAGAAAAATTGGATCTCCTAATGTTAAATCAGTTTCTTAGACCTTTATGGATATCTTCCTAAATAACATTTCTATAACGCTGATATTTTGTACCATGTTATTGTTAAACAACTCAGAGTCCACTTATTATTTTATTTAAAAAATAGTTTTTAGTATGCAATAATAATTATTAAATTAATGTTTGAAACAATTATGAATTGGAACCTTACTATATTTTGATGGGAATCGATTCAAAGAACTTCTAATATGATCATGCAAAATTTCAGCTCAGTCCAATCGTTAGTTTTTGAGTTACATTAAATTTTCCTCATTATTGCGATTTTAGGGGGCAAAAAAAAGGGTGAAAAAACGTCTGACAAACTTCGGACAATAATTCTCGGATCGTTTGCACATGTAATTCTCCAATCGTTTTCACTTGCATAATAAATATAGTAATTCTCGGATCGTTTGCACGCTCTGACAAATACGTTTGAAATAGTGTTCAAATTTGAAATTCCGGTAACTATAACTACAATTAATCTCAATCTACGAATAGCGATTTTCAATGTGGAGGCGATCCCTGAAATTGACAGCAATTTTAACGTTGAATATCTCCGGAAATGAAGATAGTAGAGTCATGAAATTTCAGACTTAGACTAATTTAACGATGCCGAATCTGATTAAGGCATCAAAACATGGCGTTTCCATTGGAAATTTTGTTTGTGCAAAATTTGACATGAAGACGGCCCCTAATGCAATTTTTGCATTTTAATTTGTAGAGGACGTTATTCTCTATTGAATGATATCTTTGAATTTGCTCTTCTATGAATAGTGCTCGAAATAAAAGGGGGTGATTCGATTTTTTCCCGCGACTGTACAACACCAGACACCGTAAATTAGTTTTTGTTAAACTTTAAAATGTACGTAATAACTTTGCTACAAACAGATTTTTTAAGATGTATAATTCTATCTCGGTGGTTGATATACACTGCTGGCCACCGTAAATGCAACACCCTGAAGGAAGCATGCAAATAATATGAAATTTACAACATGCATTAGCGGAGGTGAGATATGCAAATGATTAGAATTTCAGCGCAGACGCACATCACGCGCGCCTGTGGCGCCACTTCAAAGCACTATTTAAGGCTTGGAGATTTCGACGATTTCAAGTACGGCAATTGTGTTTTTCTTGTGGTTTTTTCAAAAAAACGATCAATTATGCCTCGTAGAAAACAGCGATCATCTTTTGATCAAGTATCCGAGTTCGACAGAGGAAGGATAGTGGCCTACCGAGATTGTGGATTATCTTTCAGGGAAATCGGTAGTCGTGTTGGACGAAACCAAACAACTGTAATGCGGATATGTGATCGTTGGATGCAGGAGGGTACGACGGACCGACGTGTTCGATCGCATCCACCTCAGTGCACCACTTCACGTGATGACAGGCATATTGTGCGTATGGCAGTGACGGATCGCTCAGCCACATCACGAACCATAGCACAGCACATTCAGTCTGTACCGCATCATCCAGTGTCTGCGCGTACCATTCGACGCCGTTTACAGCAGAGTGGTCTGTCCGCAAGACGTCCATTGCTTCGTCTACCCTTGACGCAGAACCACAGACGTTTCCGCCGCCAATGGTGCGATGAAAGAAGGATGTGGACGGCAGAATGGAATGAAATTGTCTTTACTGACGAGTCACGCTTCTGTCTGCAACACCACGATGGTCGGATTCGAGTCTGGAGACACCGTGGAGAGAGGATGCTGAACAGTCTGCGTTATGCACCGCCACACTGGTCCTGCACCGGGTATTATGGTATGGGGCGGTATTGGATATCACTCTCGCACTCCTCTACTACGCATTGCCGGTACTTTAAACAGCCAGCGCTACATCTCCGAGGTGTTGGAGCCAGTTGTCCTTCCTTACCTTCAGGGCTTGCCCACAGCCATATTTCAACAGGATAATGCGCGACCGCACGTGGCACGCATTGTCCAAGGGTTCTTCGTCAATCGCCAGATTGAATTGCTTCCCTGGCCAGCTCGCTCTCCGGATCTTTCGCCGATAGAAAACATGTGGTCCATGGTTGCTCAACGATTGACCCAGAATACATCCCCAGCTGCCACACCAGATCAACTTTGGCAACGTGTGGAAGCTGCTTGGTCTGCTGTACCCCAAGAACATATCCAAAGTCTCTTTGAATCAATGCCGGGCGTGTGGCAGCGGTGATCTCCAACAATGGCGGCTACTCTGGCTACTGATTTTGGCAGGAACCACACTTCACAGAAGTCTATAAATTTAATCATTTGATACTTGGTCAACATGTTATCTACAAAATAAATTTTGTTGTGATATCTCTTGTCTTTCTTGGTGTTGCAATTTGGGTGGCCAGCAGTGTATTTTAAATGATTTCAATTCAATATGTAATCGGCTTGCATGAAGTGTTTTACCTTTTATCTAATTGTATTTGTGTATGTCATTTTGTCTTGCATTTTTTGGATATCTTTCCTGTTATCTGTAATTGCATATTTTTCAATAGATAAACAACAATTAAATAAATTTAAATACAAACAGATCTATCACAATTGTTTTCTCTGTGCCTTTCATCAGGTCTAGCTTCAGTTCCCGCCTACACAGATCTGGCTAATTTTAATTTCAAATCAGAATAACACATCTATTTTAATTCAATTATATTTTTCAATTATATCTCAGAAGCTTCCATGCGGTCTCCAATAATAAAGTGAAAGTTAGAACATTACATTAGAAAATGAATCGGCAAAATCGTCGAATGAATCCCATAGCAGTTGATTTTACATTGTTTATATCCATTTGTAGCATTCGCCAATTTACAAATAACATCAATTACCGTGCCATGTACTTCAGTGAAACATGTATACAAATATAATGCAGTTATAATTTATGTAGACTTTATTTTGTTCAAATGTTATTTTCATCAGATACAGCTTGTTACTACCTACTCAAATTTGGCCACTTTCCTCTGAGGGATTTACACGCATAGTTCAACTTTAAAATGTTCAGTCTTCCTTGCATGACTTCTAAGCAGTTTTGGCCTTCTTGACCAAAGGATTTTTTCTAAGGAAAGTACTAACAGAATCATTTCAAAGGATTCTATATTAAGGAAATGACCAACGGAATCTTTCCAAATGATTCTATTCTAAGGAAAGGACCAATAGTATATTTTCAAAGGATTCTTTTATAATTAAAGGACAAATGGGATCTGTCCAAAGAATTATGTTATAAGGAAATGACCAATATAATGCTTCCAAGGTTGAAAGAATCCATGGATTCTTTCAAGCAATAGGTATGGTTATTTAGTCATTGGGAGTGTTGTGGAGTGTCCCAAGAGTTGTGGAGTAAAGGCAATACTACACACTACTCGGAAATCTCGTGACGTTCAAGAGGGTAAATTTAAAATCAAGTGTAACTTTTCAAATTTTTAATTAAGTTTCAAAAGCTTTCAGGCGCCTTCAATGAGATAAAGCGAAAGTAAAAACATTACATTAGAAAAGGCACCTTGTAAAAGCAGTGAAAGCTCGCTACCAAAATAGAATAAATTCCCCTTTTTGAAATTCATTTTAATACAGCTCCCGTTTCCTGGAATCGATCTGCCCATTGGGGAACCTGATCAACGTTCTCCTCATAAATGAGCTTCTCGGCCCATTACAGAAGGCCTGTTCCGAAACCAAATAGATATTGATGGGCAAAAATGGATCTTTTGTTACAGCAGGTGCAGTGCGGGGCAAGCTCTATTATAGCCGGTCATTTTTCTCCATTAAATGTTCTTGTTCCTTTGTGAGATTGTCGGCGGCCGCCTCTATTGTCGTCGAATAGATACCACTTGCCGTTTTTCAAGGAATAATAGCCGTGGAGAAGAGTGGGTTTTTTCTTATCCCCGAATGGCAACGGTAGTTTGTCAAAAGGTAATTTGTGGTTATTGGAGAGCCACAGTGCGCAATGTACTTTAGTTCGTATTCAAAAGATGTGTCATAAAGGGAATAACATTGTAATGTATTCGACTGCTGGATTATTTGGGAATTGGACATTTGTTTCGCTGGTCAAATGAAACCTGTGAGTCAAGAGTAGCTTTTGTACATAAGGAGATATTTCGTGAGAATATGAGTACAAATATATAACTTTTGTGATTAGTTTTGGGAGTAATGCATAAAATTTTAATTACAATTAATTTGTCTCCAAATAGTAGAAAATGGTTTCTGCTTAGAATTGAAAACACTTCACTATCTACATTTAGGTTCAAAGAAGAAAGTATCTTATTTACATTATTTACAGTGGCATAGTCTATTAAAATCAAGAAGCCCGGCATTCCCTAATAAAACAAATTAAGATTTGGTGGAATAAATAAATAAAAATCGATAAAATGTGAAGCTAAAATGACGAGTTTTTTGAAACGTAAATCTGAGTGAGATCTTACTTTCTATTTTAAACCTCCTGGTGTTTGTCTCGACGAGGTATCTTGTCATTAGCAAAACTATCCAGCTTTTGATGAACGAGATATCTCGTCATTAGAAAAAATAGATCAGATCTTGATCTCGTCCATCATAAAAAAATTTGGCAATATCTTACTGACGAAATATCTCGTCAGTAGCCAAATTGGTCAGATCTTGATGGACGAGATATCTCATCGAAACTGCTTGGAGGGTTGACATCCTTCAGTTCCACCCGAAAGGCAACCAGGGAATGCTGATGTCTCATCCTTTCAGCCTCAAATGATTTCTTATGATTGTTTAATGGCGTTTGTCATGCGCAATGAGTATCTTAAGTAAAGACTTTCTACCCCTCGCCATGCTTCCTACTGAGTCTAGCATCCAGTTCAGATAACATGCTCAGTGGATCCTGACGCATGATCTCATTCTCTTCCTCATTTTCCCGCCTTTGAGAAAGACAGCATCAAGCTCTAAGACAGTGCTTGGATCTGGCACGAAATTGCTAGGATTGGCTGCAATTGTAAATTTTGGGTTCTCTTTACCCTAGGACTAAAAATGATGTCTTTGAGGAAAAGAAACAGCGTCGAATTTAGATGACTTACAACTTAAGGTTGCTGCCTAAGCTAAGCATTAGATTTTTTTTTGTTTTTGATCCAATCTTAGCATCCCCAGTTATCAATGTTAAGCTAAGCTTATTGCTTATTTAAGACAAAATAGTTATGAAATTGCACAGTATATGTAACAGCTTCACAACTCAAAAAATCAAATTTTAGTTTTAGGATGATATGAATGCCTATTCTTAGACTGTCACTGGCACAACTGTCGTAACCGAAGTCGTAAAGGCTTGAGTATCCGCTGAGTACCTGCCAGATAATAGTGCAAATAATAAAAACTAGCTTTACAATCGATTAGCAATTCTTTTTACCGTGCAAACAGGACCCGTGTAAAGTGTGGCTCAGTAGGTTTGCTCACTGCTATTACAACCTGCGAGTATAGGCAGTGTAGGTTCGATTACTCCATGGTGTATTTCTCTTTTCTCCTTGTATGCATGTCCATTTGCTTGACGCTGTTTGGCGCAGCTTGGCCAATATGGCCTTTGCGCCAACCATCCTGAAGTAAGGCACACAGATTGGAGTTATACCTATATCGCTAGTGGTTCTCTAGCAATTCCTGCTGAAGCATTGAAGAGGTAGATATATGACACTCACCATTCTGAAAGCATTCTCTGACTTATGCCATTCCAAAGTTTGTAAGATACAGCTTGTAGAATGGTTTCAGTTTTTCATGAGTAATCGTACTGAGATTAGAAACTACAAATAAAACCGTCGATAAAGGAGACACAGAAGATTTATCAGCGATGTACTTATGATGCCAAGATTGCCGCTGTAAATTGGAGTGAATTAAAAAAGCAACCCAACTGACTGGTAGTCTGTGGAAACAACCCACATTGGCTTGTATTTTAAGTATTCAGTTCCGATTATCTGGTGAATTTGTGTTGCGTTGAAACTCTTTGTGGTTTAAAAATTTCTTCATCTAAAACGTGTTATGATTTTCGAAAAGAAAAGATCACGAGTATCTACGAATCTTAGTAATCTCAATGAAACGTCAGCAGATTCAGTCTTAATTATCAGAGATCGCATTTGTGTAATGCGTTGCCGATTTTAAGCGCAATCAAACGTAATTACTTGCTTATGCAGCGCAATTTTTCATCCTCAGAACAGATCGCGTGCCAACTTCTATCCCGTCCGCACAGTTCTTGTTCGAAATTGCCATTTATTTTCAAATGCCTCCTCCTCTAACGAGATTCAGACTTGCAGATGAGGCAGAATTCCCTTCGTTTTTCCCCAGTTCGCTCTTTCAATAAAAGCACAAGGAATGGCAAGGAAACAAATGAAGCTTTCTTAATAAATCCCAAGAACAATTTATAAACCACGCATCTCTGAGATTTCGGTGTCAGAGGCGATTTTGCATTGAGAAGGCGCCAGCTCATTAAAACTAGAGGCGAAAAAGTGGAAAGATAACAGCGACGAAATGAATTAATGCTTCCTTTTCATTTCTGTAATTCCACGTACTTAATTAAGTCTCTTATTCCTCGAGGTGCTAATGAAGGTAAAAAAAGCAGGTCAGGGTGGTAACAATTGCTTCCGAGTGTTTTCGTTCTGCTTAAAAGTACATAGAATGAAGTATTTAGCTGTCTTATAAAGAGTTCTGAATTATGAGATGAGCTCCTTTATATAAGTTGGCTTATCAAGGAAAAAGCTCAAACTTATGAATAAGATAAAAATGAAGTAGAAAATGAAAGCGATTAGTTTTTAGGAATAGGTTTTATAGCAACTCGAGTGGCAGAATTTGAATTTGGCTTAATTCCTGTTCCGTTAGGGTTAAAACGGAATGTCTGATATATATGATACCTAGGACATAGGGAATTAATGATGAAACATTACTCTTCAAAAATGAATACAAATTCTGTAATTTCATTATGAAAATTCACATTCAGTTACAAAGTCTATTGAAAAATTGCGTGTCATTAATGTTAGGATCACGGTAAGTAGTTACTGAAGCAACACAACGGGCTATTACCATGAACACGGAGAAGCAGAAGCTGTTAATTTCGTGCTTTAGGCCATGATTTACATCGAGCTTCAAGTCGCGGTTTACGTTGTGCTTAAGGTCACGTTTTACATCGCAATTCAGGTCACTACTTACATCGCGATTCAGGTCAAGGTTTACATTGCGATCCATGTCATGGTTTACATTGCTATCTAGGTCACGGTTTACATCGCGATCTATCACGAGTTACATCGCGATTCAGGTGAAGATCGTGATTTGAATCGATAACGAGGTAATCAGAGATTATCTTTGCAGAATCCTAGGCTCTACCTCAGTGGATTATCGGGATTCATTATAGTTCTTCATCGTTAATTTTAAGTTCTTAATCTAACTGTTCTGTTATAAAATTAGGGAAATATTCTGTGGTGATAATATCTGTGATGAACTAAATGCAACGTGTTCTATCGAAGTTGAAGTTACCTGGTGTTAACTCTTGTAATGGAGAAGTCAACTGTCAATCAAGATTTTTCAATTGCATCTTCTGGGCTATGTGAAAGGGCAAATAAAAACCAATAAACCTCAAACGATTGGAGTTTAAAATATATCTGGCGTATTACAGGGGAAATATAGCAGCAGTTATGAAAAATTGTCATGGAAAGTTTCGTCAAAAGTATGTTTACAAAACACAGGATTCTCATAAAATACACCTGTATGAGCAAATGATTTTATATTGCACTAACAGAATTACCCTGGCTTTGCCGATTTGAATTGGTTAATTGTGGATTGAAAAGTGATCAGACTAATCACTTTAGAAGAATGTAAATATTATTTGAGTTCATGGAGAATATTTTTGACATGAGTATGTTTTTAACAGTACTGGGGAGCATGCATGAAAAATCCAGCGTTACAAGAAAGCGTTACGACTGTTTTGTCTTATGATTTCAGAACTAGAAGATCCAGAAGATAAATATAACGTCGTATAGACAAAGGATGTCTTTCTATACTTGGCATGACCTTTGAACCGAGTGCGCATGCGCATTGAGAGCGGGGAGGGGTCCGCAATATGTCAAAATTCTATGGTGATGTGCGAGCTTGGGGCAAGTGTAAATTTGGATTGGGTGAAGAGAGGACTCCGTAAAAGTGGTATCATTCGAAAGCTATCGAACTGCGCTACGATCACATATATATGATTAAATATTATTATCGCACTACACTTTAATCGTTTAAACTGTAAATTAATTGTTGAGTATTCACTATAAACAATCGTTCAAACTTCCTATGCCTGATTCAATCATTCTACGATCCATCATCAGTCCCGAGTATGCATGTCAAAACTCCGATTCATGTTCTCGACACAACCTACCTTTTTTTGAACATCGTTATGACTTTTTATAGCTTCTACATTTTAGTTTGATAGCAAATACGTACATACTGTATTCATCCATATAAACCATTTCACACCTGTTATAGGATAAAACTACAAAAGATGATACTAAGGTGACTGCTGAAGAAGTCGATTTTGGGTTTTAGAATGATTATGAATACCTCTTATGGAGTTCGTTTCCTGAAAAATGACGTACGTACGGCGTATAGTCTGAAACTCAGTTTCCCTATCAATATTTTTTCACTTGTGGCAGTCTTGTACCAGGAATGCGATAGTTCCGAATTTCACGATCATTATGAGAGGATGACAAAATACATTTATACGATATTCATGACTAATTTCTTTTGAATCAAATACCTTTTTTCTTTAAAATTTCATTCAGCGACATACGAAAGATGGAGCTTGTTTTAAAATTAAATATCCTTAATACAGACAAAGCAAAGGTGATTACGTAACTTTACGATTACGTACTAACCGATTATAATTTATTCTGGAAGGTCAATTTCAGAGTGTTCTTAAAAAACAAAATCACTGTTTTCAGCGAATGTTTCACTGAGCTATAAGTTGCATAATAGCTTTAATTCGTAAAGCAGTCAACCTTGACCTTCTGTCACTTAAAATAAAATTTCGATTTTCCAAAAGTTGAATATTTTCTATCCGTGATATTCTCAGAAGTTTGATTTTAAATTGGCTTTACTTCAACTGACATGCAGTTTTCAAGAGAATACTTATGTCACTTTTTTCAATACGAGATTTGGTTTCTAAATGGAAACCACGTACCTATTTAGAATGATATTACTTGACTTGATGTATATACTTGACTTTTGAGTACAGCTTTCTATAAAAACCAAACAATGTAATTTTAAACATGAAAAACAAATGTAAGTTTAACTGATTTTAGTCACCTTGTAACGAAAATTTATATCAAACTTTTTACAACGTATGGCTACACGTCTTATTTCAATGCTAACTGTCTCATTTTGAAATGACTTTATTTCAAAGTTGCTTGTCTTAATAATAACTTTATTTTAATTGTTAATTATTAATTAATTAATTAATTAATTAATTAATTATTTTAATATTATATACTCGTTCTTTTAAAATAAGACGTTATTCGTCTTATCTTAAAAGGTTTTGTTTTGTATACTTCATTTATTTCCATGAAACTGAATTTTACAAACCATTATGTATGGAACCAAAAACTTTCAAAGGAAAGTTGGTCGAAATATACACATGCCGCCAAGAAATGAAAGAAGTATGATGGAGGAGGACAATTTTGTTTGAAAATCATATGACAATCATGTTAAAATTTGTTTTGAGTGCAAGAAAAATATAGGTAGGTAGTTAATTAACGTCGCACTGGAGCAACACAACGTGCTATTGGCGACGGTCTAGAATCATTCCCGAAGGGAAAGCTCCAAGGATAACGCCTCGTAACTTTGAATCACGATCATATGACGAGAACAACACCTGAACAGGCACCACATTCTCCATTTTCACATCATGCCAACGTGAGGACATTTGAGGTCACGACAGATTTAACGTGCACCAGCCGCGAAAAATATAGAAAACCATTTGATAATTTAAAAACCGTGTATAAAATGCTTTACATTTGTATATAAGATGCACATGTATTACATAATCTTGTTATCTAGAGAGGCAGTGTAACGTAAAAAGTATCGAAAATCCTCTGCGCATATTTTGGATTCATCGGATTTTATTCAAGGGGGAAAAGAACAATACCTTTATATATTCTTAACGGATTTCCCCCTTATAATATGTTACATTGATAGTGAGTAGTTAAATTATTATGACCACAAGATCATATTATGTACAGGGGCTATTTTGAAAATATCACTGACTCTACCAAGTATATCCATTTATAATAGGAGATTTGTCCCAATAGTGATACTCCATGTCACAAATCCTCGCATTAACACAGATCTTGCCTTGCTACTTTGGCCACCTCAATCGCCGGATCACAATGCAGTTATGTATTGAGAGATGAAGTCGAAAGAGGTATTAAACAGCTAGTTTACTAAAAACAAAATGTGAAGGTTCATGGTATTTAGAATAATATTTCACCCATTATTTTCAGAAACGGATCAACATTTAAAAGAGTTCGAACAAATTCAAGTTGGATTAAGGGCGAAAGACAATCCAACGATATCCAAATAAGATACTATTGCAACCTAATTACTCTATACATATTCCTCTTATGCTACAAAATAAAATAAGATTTTATATTGTTCACTTATTCCGAAACATAAAAGTCTTTCCTTTCATAAAATATTATTTAAAAGCACCTTCAGATTTTAAAAATCTATTTGCTAGAAATAAGCTTTCATCTCCCATAAAGCACTTTATTGAAATGCAAGAAATATGGCACAAATCATGCGTTTCAAAGCACTAATGGACATGAATTAAGCGCATATGCAAAATGATTTAGTTTCTGTAAAGGAAGAGGCTATAAAAAGAATAAACAAAATTCGTTTATGGATTTATGAGTTCTAAGTTTGCTTTACTCTGAAAACTCTCTTTACATTAAAAGTGGATAGAATGTTATAAGATCACGGGCTAAAGTTTATTTAAATAAAAAAATCGAATTATAGGAACATTGGGGATAGTGTGTTTTTCATTTTCACATGTCTGCTTAAAAGTTGATATTAATTTGTATTCATAACATTATGAAACAGAAATATGTTAATAAAATTTAAATATTAGAACTCTACACGTACTTGCATTTAAGTTTTATGCATTAGCGTTCGTCTTTTTGAGGAAAAGGTCCCAGTTAAGTTGGTTTCTTGTTCACAAAAGTTTTGTTTAAGAAACAACCATGCATAACAATATAAATTACGATATTAAGTTATTTCTGCACAAAATATTAAACCTGCATATATTTCCATTTCAGAGTGTGTAATAAATAACCTGGAAGACCTATGGGCGAACACTTTTAGCTCAATCTCATAAAAACGTAAGTTCTATTAACAAGCAATGACGAAGATGATGATTTTAAATTTTATACTTAACTTGATCCTAAATTACTCAATTTAGGGTTAAAGTGAGAGGTAAACATGGAAAAATTCCCGGAAAAGTTTCTTCCCGTACAGAACTAATTTTATTTAACGCCTTATTGATGATGTTTGGCTTTAATATTTAATGTAAGCGAGATGCTGAAAATGCTTTGGAGAAACATGCTGAGTTACGTCACAAGGTTACGCAAGTTTCCTAAGTATTTCCTCCTCCTATATATACACCCTCCATATTTAGTCCTTTCATTGTTTAGAAAGCAAGCTGTTAGCCATTTAAAAATCCTCTTCTTTCAGAATTTGATTTGAATTATAGAAAGCTATAAGCTCTTTCAGCCCTCGCGCTATCCAAATTACATCAATATAGTTGTGTCTAAAAAGAATCCAAACTTTAACATAACTGTAGCATCATTTTATGACAAGCATTTTCTGTCAAGCTAAATGTCGATGGCTGTAGTACTTCTGTAATGGACGTGTTTCCTGTACGCATTCTAAGCATGACGTCACTTGGCTTGTTTTTCGAGCACGATTTCAATACTTGGCCTATAAAAATTCCAAAGAATTAATTCCAACTTGATATACGAAAGTTGATTGGTCAACGCCTATTAGATTAAACGCCAAAACGACAATAAATTCCATTTTAAGGTAACCCGATATGTATCATGCGAGGGCATTTGGGTAACAGGAAGTAAAATCTCCGTTTTCCGTCTGGTTTGTTTCTTTACACTGAAAATCCCTCTAATAGCTATGATTGTTTGTGGCGAATGCAAGTTTGTAAGTGGTATGGAAGTTTTAAAGACGGAGGATAAAAAAACGACGATCCAAAGTCAAGTTAGCAGAAGACTGCCCAAAGGCCTTCTCTCTCTTGTGTGATGTCACAGTTGGTGGCCGAGATCACCAACAAACGGATATACGAATTAGCTCTTTATGTCCACTTTTAACAAATGCACGTTAATGGATTATATTTTCTTGGTGTTTTAAATTATTTTGTCTTATCTGAACTTACCTTAAGCCCGGTTTTGATCAAATTAAAGCATTTCCCCCAATTTACTACAAAAATTTACATCTATCCAACAAGTTCATTGGCAAACACCGACTAAAGACCGGCGAATGATATATACCAGTAATGAACTGTAATTATAATTGCTCCTTATTCACGCGTGTGATAAAATATTCCAGTCGCCTTGTAAAAATAACACAAAAATGATTTCTTTGCAATTTTAAGGAGCTGGGGAGTCTGCCATATTGAAAGAATATTAATTTTAGAAAAATTTGAACTAGAGCTTTTGAAGTATTAAATATTTTTGTCTTAATAGCAGAGAAGGTCAAGGTTGCCTACTTTACAATTTGAAACTACATTTAACCACCGTATATCAGTCAAAAGTTTGTTGAAAACATACAATGACTTTCTTTTTCAAGAAACGATGCCAAATCGACCTACCGTTTATTTAGAAATGGTAGGTCGATTTGACAGTGATGACCATTTTTTGAAAAATGGTAATCATTTGCCTTTATACTTTGTCTGTATAGTAGACATTCAATTTTTAAACAAAACACAGCGAGCTATTGGTGACGGTTCGGGATCAAACCCGAAGGGAAATATCCAAGGACAACACCACGTAATTTTGAACCAGGATCAGATGACGAGGTCACACCTGAGCTGGCACCCCACTCTCTAAACTTACACACCATGCCAACGTGAGGATATTTGAGGCCACGACAGATTTAACGTGCACCAGCCCCCTTTCTACAGGACGGTCTTTGTTTGGATTCGAATTCGCAACCCTTCGGTTGCTAATCCGTTACTCTTGCAACCGGGCTACCGCGGCCCTGCTGAATTTATATGTTACATTATTTTATACGATGTAAATAAATTACTTTGGAGATAAATTTTAACCATTTATTAATTTTGTGTACATTATCGCTAAAGACGCGGGTTTGTTTCCTGATGGAATGTGTATTTCGACCAATTTCACTAAAAAGTCCTTGATTTAACATGCATGGTTGTAGAATTCCGTTTCATGAAAAGAAATAAAATATACAAACTAAAACTTTTTAAAATAAGACTGATAGCTAATCGTGCGCTGTAATTCAGATTTTCTAAAATGCTAGATTCCATTCATAAACGTTCACGTTTAAAATTCTATGACATAGGTTTCTTTTAGAAGACGATTAAAATCAGTAAAAATTGCATTTTCTGTCACGAGAATTGTTATTTTTCGTGAAAAGAAGCGACGAACAACTCAACTCCACTGAATTTGAGATTGGAAGAACAAGAACAATTTTGTTTTCCGTAGAATATATATGTAATGTAGCATGTCATGTCTTATTTTTTGTACGTCCTCCGTATAATAAATGATTTCGTTGGTATTTTTCGAGTTTGTGAAGTCATTCACGGTAAAAAGAACCTCTGTTGTCACACTTGACTTAAATTGAAGTGACATAGCATCCGCGACAGGACCGTGATTTGACTTTAGAAATCAACGATTCGAAGGGCAATTTTTTGAAAGGCAAGTGAGCTTATTTGAAGATAAATTATTTTTCTATTAGAGATTTATCTATTTGCTGAACTGTCTTTTGAACTTTTTATACAGAAATGGATGCCTTAAAATTGAAACGGAAGATTGTCCGAACTGCATAACAGAAGACATATTTTTAGCGACATTTCAGCCACTTGCTGAAAAGCATCAAGAACTTTCACTGCTTAACGAGGGTATTTTAGGTTTTATACTGGCTGAAGAAAATGTGCATGAACAGGATTTAGAGAATGAAATGATGACAGCAGGCGAATATGCACACAAATTTAAAAAGATAAGTTTGCTTGTTAATTCGAAATCTAGTTCCTTGGGTCATATTGATACTCACTCCGAAGCCAGTGTTTCTAAACGCAAATTTTAAACTACTTTGTTTAGGAATTAAAGAAATTTGGCGGAGAAATTAAAGACTGGATGCCGTTTTGGGGGCAAATTGAAAAAAATTGATGAAGACCCCGACATCGATGAGGCTGACAAGTTCTAATACTTAGTTCAAGCCACTATACCAAATACCAGAGCCCGAGAACTCGTCGAAAGTTTTCCGCCATCCACAGGAAACTTACAAAGCAGTTAACTGCTTGAAATCTCGCTTTGGCAGAGACGATCTCTTAGTCGAATACTATGTTCGAGAGCTTTTGAAACTGACTTTCACATTCAACCTGAAAGAGAAACAAGTGAAGCTTTCAACAGTTTATGATCGCATTGAAACGTAATTTTGAAATCACTAGAGACTCTCCGCGTCACCACCGAAAAGTATGCAGTCATGCTTTTACCACTTTATGGAATCTTGTTTAAATGAAGAAGTTTTAAGAGCTTGGCTGAGATAAATGGATCGACCAGGGAAAATGAAGAAAAGAAAGAATCTCGATTGGACAGTTTAATGAGTTTCCTGAAGAATGAACTTAAAAATGAAGACAGAATAACTCTGGCTATGCAGGGATTCTCTTTGAAAACACGAAGGCTGTCAAACCAAAACGAGATATACCAACGGCTGCAGGACTATTTTCAAGAAACCGAAATTCTGCTCCTACTTTAAAATGTGTATTCTGTGATAGAGAAAACCATGAATCAAAGGATTGTAATTTTGCTTGAAATTCGGATTTGAATGAACGAACAACTCGATTGAAGAAACGAGACTGTTGTTACAGATGTCTCCAGCGTGGTCAAATGGCAAAGCAATGCAGAGACTATGTCAGGTGTGTACACTGTGACAAAAGACATCATCTTGTGATGTGCCCCGATATAGGAACTGGTGGATATTTCAATTCAAAGGAAACAGTTACTGAAGCCGCTGATAAGCCTGCCGAACAGTCAACCTCAAATACACTATCTAAGTCAATTTATTCTGCCAATGTTTTCCTCCAAACTCTAGTGGTGCTGCTTCTAGGGAAAAACCAAGACATTGCAGTTAGAGCACTGATAGATACCGGAAGTCAAAAATCTTACATAACGAAAGAAGTTGTTTCGAAGCTGAAATATCCTCCTGTAAGGGAGAACACCCTGATTCACAATTTATTTGGAGGGGTAAAAACCCAACAAAACATAGAGTTATAAGATCTTTGTCAGCGATTGACAAACATTACCATTGCAATTTCAATGTTCTTGACCAAGAAAATATTTGTTCTGAAATTCCTCCAATGAAAACAGGCTCCTGGTCAAAGGAATTAGAAGATAACGGAATTAAGCTTTCTGATCAAGAATGTTTATCGTCTTATTCATCACTAACTATTCACTTACTTATTAAAGCTGATATTTCTGGTAAACTTCTGACAGGAAAGATCCTCTCTGTCTTGTGTGCTAACAGCAATAGAAACATTGCTTGGTTGGACACTGATAAGAAAATTTGACAAATGAGTCAGATCACGAAAGTGGCTCCTTATTGGTGACCACCTTACTCATTAAAGAGAGCACAATAAGTGACTTATGGAAATTGGAAACAATCGGAACTACAGATCCTGCAGAGTCTAAAAAGAAGTCTGAAATTCACCTAGAGACTTTGGAGTATTTCCAAAGCACACTAATGATTGATGAAGGAGGCAGATACGAAGTCGTTTTGTCGTTGATCTTGGAATCTTCCCGTCTTCCCAACAGAGAAATGGCCAAAAAATGTCTTGCTTCTACTTATAAAAGGCTATTGGAATCTCAGAAAGTCGAAGTATATCAAGAGGTTTTTGACAAGTGGTTTTCGGAAGGGATCATAGAAGCCGACGATAGGGAAGAGGTAAACGTGCACTATCTTCCTCACAGACCCGTGGTCAAGGAATATAGCCAATATAATCTTAGAGGTTGACAGTCAAACGCTCCTCTTGAAGTCATCGATCAATTTGATAACCCCGAAATCGTGCCTTTGCTAGGTTTGAACTGGGACTTGAAAGAAGACACTGTCTTACAGCATTGCTTTCCTGAACGAAGAACGATCGGTTCTTACTAAGAGAATGTTGCTCTCCTTGGCGCAAAGTGTATTTGATCCTCGGTTTCACTTCCGCAGTGATTGTCATTCCGAAGCTTATGCTACAAGAATACTGGGTTCTGGGACTGAAATGGGATGATGTGCTTCCTGACGACCTAGCAAAACGATTTTGAATTAGGTGAAGAAAATACAGCTGCTGTCAGAAGTCAAGATACCCCGGTGGATGAAACGGACAAGAAGAGGAAATCGTCAACCTTCACGTGTTTTGTGACGCGTGCCCAAGTTTACGCCACCGGCATTTACTTGCGAGTTGAAGTGAATCAACAAGTTGTCAGATTTATCCAGTCCCGTGCCAGAGTAACTCTTTTGAAAAAGATTACGATTCCTCGTCTTGAGTTATTGTTATATTGCATTGGTGCCAGACTGAGTGCGAGTGTTACGGCAGACCTTAAAATACCTAATCTAAAGATCTACTGGAGCGATTTATTGACTGCATTAAAATGGATCGAAAGAGATACTCAGTGGGGAACATTTGTATGGAACCTAGTCCGGGAGATACATGCTCTCACACAGGTTGAACAATGGAGGCATGTTCCTGGTAAATTGAATATAGCAGATCTTCCAAGTAGAGGATGCTCAGCAGAGCAATTCTTGCTCTTGAAATGGTGGGAGGGGCCTATGTGACTATACGACAAAGAAGATTGGCCTCAAAGCACAGAAATACCAGATGAAGATTTGATAAATGCTGAAAAAGGAAAGACTGTTTTGTCAGCTCACAACGATACATCGAAGACAAATGACTGGTATTATAGGTTTTTCTCTTCTCATCTGAAAACCATTCGAATGCTTGCTAGATCGGAAGATTCTACAATAATGCAAGAAAAGTCAACCCTTCAAATTCCGAAACCCTGTCTTGTTCTGAATTAAAGGAAGCTGAAAACTTGCTCATGTTTTTGATACAGCAGTAAGTGTTCAATGAACCTTCTGATCAGAGATTACGTTCTTTGAATCCAGTAATTGATGAAAATGGCTTATTGCGAGTTAAAACACGAACCATTTAACGCCAAGATACTAAAGATTTTAAGTACCCAGTGATTCTACCAGGTGATTACCCCGCAATGGCGAATTTAATTATGCATAAGCATAGACAGCACTGTGGAGTTCAAATTTTGATGGCGCAACTTAGAGAAAACTACTGGATACTGAAAGAGAGGAAGTCCCTTCGGAAAACTCTTAAGAACTGCATCCGCTGCAAACGTTTCACTGCCAATCCCGCAGAAATGAACTGAAAAAATGAAGAATGCCAATCCCGCAGAAATGAACCCTTACCAGAAGACCGTGTACGGGATGCAGCAGTTTTTGAAGTGACTGGCGTTGATCTTGCTGGCCCACTCTTTCTATGGATCAGTACCAAAACGTGGATTGTGCTCTTTACGTGCGCGGTGCACCATGAGATTCATCTCGAACTAGTCTCTTCTCTATTCGCAGACAGATTTCTGCCTGAACTCAGACGTTTTATTGCTCGTCGTGGAAGGCCATCCATTATTTACTCTGATAATGGTAAAAATTTTGTTGGAACCAATCGATTGCTTTAGAGTATTGATTGGAATCGGGTAAATGAAGATGGAAAGATAAAACATATAACCTGGAAATTTATTTCACCGTCAGCTCCATGGTGGGGAGGCTGATGGGAACGCGTCATTGGACTTGTGAAAGATCTTCAAAAGAAAGTCTTGGGTAGAGCATCCTTAAGGTACGAAGAACTGAACACAGTACTCTGTGACTGTGAAGAGGTTTTAAATTCAAAACCTTTAACCTACACCTCTGAGGACAACGATCTTGATCCCCTAACACCCTCTATGTTTTAGCGAGAGGTTAAAGGAAGTGGTATTCCGGATCTTGACAATTTGGAATCATTGAGTACAAAAGAGGCTACAAAGAGGCTATCGGATGAAACATAGAGAGAATCTCCGAAGTCGTTTCAAATTAGAATATTTAGGGCTGCTTAGACAGCAAACAAAAAGATCGGGAGCAAGCACGAATTCATAGTGGGAGAAGTGTTTTTGGTCGAAGTTATCTACAAAAAGCGTTTGAAAAGCGAAGTTATCTACAAAAGCATTGGGAAAAATAACTGAGATTTTCCCAAGAAAAGGTGGATCTGTTCGTCCTGTGAAGCTTAAAAGCTTCGGAAATATTTTTTCCCAAACGGTGTTAATGTTATTACTTTTAATTTATATATATAACGGTGATATTTTTCATGTTTGAAGTTAAATAATTGTGTTTTACATAAAGATGTACTCAACAGTCAGTAACTACGTATACAATGAATCACAAAAGTATTCGTCCACCTGACATTTTTTGCTGTTTTCATGAATTTGATGATATAGTTAAAATTTACGATTTATAATTTTACCACATGAAAGTTATCTTTATATTTTATTTCTTCCCATCAAAATAATCAAAATACTATTAAAAGATTTGCTAAACATATTTAAAATGTAACGTAACGCATGAAATCAGACTCAAAAGTATTCGGTCACCTACCATAAAAAGGACAAATGTTAAACAAAAACGTGAAAATCAATGTCTACAAGATTTTTTTCATTTTACTTACAGCTTAGATAGTTTTTTTTGTCTAAATATGATTGTTTTCACAAGTACTTGATCAAACTGGAACCAATTTCATTCTATTTTGCTTGAAAGTAGATTTTCAATGAATTTCACTATTTTGTGACACACAAATGTGTGATTTCTTAGATTTCCTCATAAATTAACGATCGTAACAAATCTTTACAATGATGTGATATTTTAAGTCGCTCTTTGATATTTTATATATAAACCTTATATATCATATATAAGGCATAAACCATACCTTTGCATGTAAAGTATTACATTTTGGATAACTGTCATGACGGATCAAACTCTGTACTTTGATAATTCAAATATATATTATATATTAAAAAACGAACCGAAATTTTAACTTTTTGCGCTTTTTCCTTGCTTTAACAAGTATTTCTTAAAATTAAGAACATTCACAGAATTTAGATTTTTAAAGGTAATTATCTCCGAAGCTGATTGGATTTTGCCTTAATGGGCTAAGGGGTAATAAAATAAAATTTTCCAAGAAAATATATCATTGCTGTTTCTGCCCTTAATTTCCAACACAAGCTCATCAATAAAGATTAATAAGCTGTATAAAGGTTGATAACAATTTGATTGGCTCTATCAAGAACAGTAATTTTTTAAAACATAACGTGATGCATACCAAGCGCATTCTTCAAAGATATTGGATTGAACTCAATTTTGTTTCAACTGCTTTTCTATAACGTATAGATACATAAGTATCAATACGCGCTTAAATAAAGACCATTTGTTACATTTCATTCATCAAATAAATACTTTTAATTTGATAATTTTTAATTACGCTATATTTAACTATAACAATTTGAATCGAAAAATGTACAATAATGTTTAGACCATGACACATTATCGATTAAAAAAATCACTATTGTACTTGACAATCCATTCACTAATTTGTCCATATGCGCCTTTTGAAAATAATCGATATGGACAAATTAGGGACCTCGTCAGAAATTGGTCGGTCACAAAAATTCAAAATTTTTTCTTTAAAGAAACAAAGACGTAATGCGTTTGACTAATAAATGAGAGCAGTGTTAGAATAGAACAAACTCTACTGAATCTGAATTACAATGCGCATCTTTTCAACTCAGCCACGCGTTGTGGCATAATAGCACCACATCACGACCAGGAGAAGACCTTCTATCTGGATGATCGTGATTGTCTTAATTGCTGAACTCATAAAAAAGGTTCCAGACATTTCAACCGTCATTTGGAATGTGATTTATAAGATACTTTCGGAAATATTTGACGTATCCAAGAATAGCATTTTGACGAAAAATTGAAGATAAAGACCTGTTCTCCATTTCCACTGTGCAAATTAAAAGAACATCATTGAAAATAATTATTAAAACGACTAAAAGAATGACCAAATTCTCTTTAGCTCAATTGTAGTGTCAATTGTAATTTATATTTAAAGCACGTGATTGTGCGTGGTGTTTTAAGTATGACCCAGCAAGGCAGAAATAATATGCGCTATAAAATATAAGGCACTCATATCTTTGCGTTTATAAATTTTGTGCATACGAAATTTATTCCTACATTAATTCGAACATAAATAAATTTCTCCCATCTCCTTACTAATTCCTTACTAATACTGCAAGTTTCGTGCCTTCCCATATACTATTCTATAATTCCAAGCTCCAGTACACATCAAAACTATAAATTTTAAACGAATAAAATCATTTTATTCTATTTGAATTCCGAAGAGGATTCAGTCAACGTCAGAGAATTCCCTCCATACACACGTATTCCGTTCCATCTATAATCTTAACATGACAGAAAACTTGCAGCTCATATTTTTTTCAGGATGAAAATATGCATTTATTTGCGCCTACTCAAGGTTGTTATCCAGCGATTTCCGGCTGTCGATTGTCGTTGTCTTGGAAACGACTAATCCTCAAGCGACAGGTGTTCAAGAAACATTGCAAGTGCTTCAACGGTTTCCAGATTCCTGAGGTTAACATAGCAAACGATTGTTTCCTCCATAGTAAGATCTTATGAGTGGTTAGAACACGAAGCTGTTCAGTGTTGTTGATATATTTCGTAGCATTCATAGCGTTTTGGACTAATATATTAGGGGGTCATGGGAGATCTTCACAGAAAGGCAACAATGAATGATCACTATAAAACATTATGGAATTGTTTCCTATTAAAATCTTGAGACATTTCTGTCAATGGAATGTTCCTGTACGTATTCTGAACGTGAAGTCACTTGGCTTGTTTTTTAATCCTATTTCAAAAAGTCGCCAATCAAAATTCTGAAGAATAAATTCTGAATTTATATGATAGTTGATTGGTTGATACCAACTAGATTAAACGCTAAACGTCTTCAAAACGGCGATAAACTATATTTTAAGGTAACCTCGATACGTATCATGAGAGAGCATTTGTGTTGAGCAAGTAAAATCGTATTCTATCAGGTTTGTTTACACTGAAAATGCTTCTCATGGGTTCCCATGACCACGACGTTTATTTATGCACATAAATACGAGAAGCTTTTTCTGTAAAGCTGAATATAGATGTCGCTGGCGTTTTTCAGATCGACGCATTTCCTGTACGTTTTACGGAAGTTACGTCACTTCACTACAATTTAGGTTATTCAGCCAAATTAGAAGAATGCTAAAGTTTTAGAGAGGGAAGACTAATGTGTGTGCGGATTATCCTCGACTGGTGTAGAAAATTTTTTATTGTGTGTGAATTACTTCAATAAGGACTTTTAATTCTTTGACAAACTTTCAACGTTTCATTTTTCCTCAATGTCAGCGATAAATGAATGAATAACATGAATAGCTTGTCTGAAACCTCGAAATTGTGCATTACTTTGGAATTCTTCGTCAAAGTAAAGTATTAAGAATCCTTGCGGTGTTCTTATAATGAATTTATGTTCTTATAAATAATTATTTTATGTTATTATAACTATAACATAAAATAATTTTACTACACAGCGATAACAGCTTACACGCTATTATTTAAGTGAAAAAATAAAGTGGAGGTGAAAGACGCGCAGGTAAAAAATATTTGATTCTTTGTAAGTGAAAGATGACTAATAAATTATTTATAATCCAGTAATACTTGCTCATGGAACGTGAAGTGCCGTGGAGTCATTTCATGTGAAAACACCCATTTTGAGAAAAAGTTGTGGCACCATAGTAAAGGATTTTTTCAAATTTTTGCCATAGATAGACTTGGTAGTGAAACCAAAAATCACAATTTTTTAAATCTTTTGACCAATATTTGCTGAGAATTTGAAAATTGGTCAATTTCACAAAATGGCGGCCATCTTGGATTTGCCATACTGTCTGTAAATGACCATAATTTGAGAACTAATTGTTCAAATTTAATCATTTTGGTACTAAATGGAAGCCATTTATTTCAGAAGTGAAGTGTATGTAATACACAAAACCAGTAGTAATTTTACATTTTAGTGGATTTTTTACATGTAAATTGAAAATTCTCTTTACAAACAGTCGAATAGAAGAAAAATGAACCCTCTTATTTTTCTCTGAAACTTTGTAGAAGTATTAAATAGCATATTTAATTTGATGGTTTATCTAGTGATGTCATTAATATTTTTAATTCTGCCCTATCAGATTTTATTCCGGTTCATTGTTTGTAAGTTATTTCACTGCCACATTATTCTAATACATTAAATATTCCTTAAGTACTTCTAGGGATGGACACTTATCACACCTGTGTACCATGCATGTTCCTGAACCAATTCTACAAACTTTTTTTAACAATGATATGTAATAATTTACATGGATATGATAGGGCATGTAGCATGAGCCTAACATTCTGATGAAATATACACGCACTGTGAATGAATACTTTTGCTTACAACAGCCACACATTTTCTTGGCCGTAGTGAGCAAAGTTTAGAAATTCCCATTTAATTATGTTGTTCCTTGAATGCAATATCTAATTATTTTAATTTATTCAAAATCAGTCTCTTTGGTATTAATACTCTCCCATTTTCAGAATCAGATATGGAAACTTTTTTCCTGGACACATACGACTGTTATTATCATCATAATAAAATGTTATAACTTTTATAATATCGGCACTTTATTTTACCATTTTTCTTCCATTAGGAATGAATAATATCCCTTCAATTGTTTTTAATTTTCGTACTACTTTTACTACAAAATCTGTAGTGTTAAAATAAGTCTTTCTCGCTGGAATTTAAACGAATCTGGGACTAACGTAGGAATTAGGACTTTTTAAAATGAAATATTCAAAAATTTATTTCGAAACTTTTCCATCATAGATTTGCAGTCTGTACAAGTATTATTTTTTGAATTTTGTAGATTCTAACATTTGTAATTCTAACACCTATAGCTACTTAAGCAGCAACACAGCTGATTAATTTTTCTAATTTGGGAGTTCATGTGACGTAGTTTTCTTTTACAACTATACCAACTCATTTCTACAGGTGATATATGCAAAACGTTACAGACCTTGGTCAGTTCAGTTGATCTGTCACTACTGTGGAATCATTGTAATATGTGTCCATGTTAGGTATTGGAGTCACTAAGTTAATAACTGATAGATTCATTGAAGAAAAACAGTTTGTGTATAACTTTTTACCAGGAATAAGTACTTCGGGGTCAGACAAATTTAAAGAAATTGTTTTCAGAGATTTTGCACACATCTTGCTTTGATGTTGATTAAATGGGTCACAACATATTTTCTGTTTTATCATACACCACTTTATAAAAATTTAATGGGTATTTGTGTTGTACAATTAAGTTTATTATAAGAATTTGTATTTCTAATAAATATAAGAAAGTAAAGTATAAGAATTTCACTGTAATTTTGAAACAATGTACCCTAAGCATAAATGTAAATATATTTAACAGAAACATTGTTATTATGTATTATAAAACGCATTGCATTGTAAAGTATTTTTAGAAAATAATTTAAATAAAGAAAAACAATTTTTCTTCAACGATTCTTAAAATACCTTTCCAAAGACAACATGTGAAAAAATAAATTAAAAATTACATAGGACTATAATTTGATATTGTATTTATATCCAAACATTTATTGTTAGCCTGCTTTGAATTATTACTCGATAAAAATTCATTATGGTCATTTTTGCATTGTAAGATAACCAGTTTTGAAATACATATGATATCAATAAAATAGCTTTTATTCAGAAACAGAAAATTTTACTTCTCTGAATTTTTTCAGATTAAAGTAAATATGTTGATTAATACTTCTACAAAGTTGCAGAGAAAAATAAGAGGGCTCATTTTTCTATAGCCTTTTAAAGTCGACTGCTTTTAAAAGTGAATTTTCCACTTTGCATGTAAAACAATCCACTAAAATAGAAAACTACCACTGGTTTTGTATATTACATACACTTCTGAAATAAATGGCTTCCATTTGGTACCAAAATTATTAAATTTGAACAATTAGTTCTCAAATTAAGACCATTTATAGACAATGTGGCCAATCAAAGATGTCCGCCATTTTGTGAAATTGACCATATTTTAAATTCTCGTATCTCAGCTAATATTGGATAAAACATTAAAAAAAATTTGAGATTTTTGGTTTCACTACCATGTCTATCTATGGTAATAATTTGAAATCAATCTGACTATGGTGCAACACCCATCATGTGTCCTCATATGGAATGAATGACCACTGAAGACATATTTTATTCTTTTCTAATAATATATATGTTAAATACATCTGAATATTAGTATATGAATTTAGATTTCTGGCTGATGGGCAATGCAATTGTAAAAGTTTAACTAACGTTGAATTCTAAATAAAAAAAGCGGATTTCAACTGTTCAACATTTCGTTAACACATGCTAACATAATTCAAAGATCAACCAGCTGCTGATTTTATTAGATGTTTAAAAATGTATTTTAAATTTATTCTTTTTATATGCTGTTTTGGGTCACGGTTTCAAATCCAATGCTAGTATTGACCGTTTGGAAACATTTTGCAAAGTTTTTACAATAATACTTTTAGAAGTAAAACCCCTATAAGTTCCAGTGTTTATTTTTCTGGTTGTTTCTTAGACAACTTATGCTTCGAATGATTGTTCCAGAACTTTTTCTTAGTTGGTGTTCTGATAATCAAAAATATTTCGGGCAAAAGTTATAAATTTGAGACTTTTTATAATTCACGATTATGAACGTTCTGAAATAGATTGAGAAATTGCTAAGTGGATATTTCAATTTTCTACTTTTTATTCTCCTAATATTCTCAGTGGGTGTTCTGAATCAATGCTTGTTTTTAATTGCTTGTTCCATAATTATAATATTAATGCCTTCCTCCATAATTGCAATTTTAATGGCTTGTTCCATATTACGAAACACCTATTTCTAGAGATGGGCAAAACTCACTTTACAAGTCTTAAACGGCGGTTATTGATAATTTGAGGTAGCGCGGTTATGATTAACTAGTAATATTGACAGTTTAGTTAAGAATTAATTATTCTCACTTAAAGTTGTAGTTGTGCTTGAAATTGACGTTAACAGTAAATTTAAACAGCTTGTAACAGATTAAGCTCGGGTTCAATTGGTTAAGCATTGATTGAAAAAGTGATAAGAATAATCACTTTTATAAAAAATGTAGATATAATTTAAGGGTGAGGAAAATAATTTAAAAAACTTTTTTATAGCTTCTAAGATTTACTTTGGATGCAAATACAGTGGACTCCCTCTTAACCGGCCACTTCGGGACCTGGACTCAGACCGGATAACGATTTGACCGGTTAAAACGTCGTTCCCTTAAAAGCATTAAAATACACTCCCGAAATCGTTTTTATTAGAATAAAACTAAGTATATAGCCTACTTTATTGTAATATGATATGTATAATTAAGAGAACTTAACCTGGAAGAACTTCCTTTGTTGGAAAAACTAAACACATGTTATTGTAGGCTACTATATTTACAGCACATAATTGGTCAGTGGCGGCCGGTTAAAGCGGAGGCCGGTTAAAAGGACTGGTTAAGAGGGAGTGCATTGTACATATTCATTCTATATCCAACCATGTAATCCATTTCATACACAGCGCACCCCTGGTGTAAGACGAATATACAAAACGTGATTCTAAAGTGATACAACAGTAATAGATTTTGAGTCATGGAGTAATAATGAATGCCCTAAAGTTGATTTTCTGTAAGAATGACGAACCTACGGCTAACAATTTTGCACTCAGTTTTCCTATTAATATTTTTTTGACTTATGGCACTCTTGTACCAGGGATGTAATATTTCCGAATTTCACCATCATTATGAGAGAACGAAAAATGAACTTGATACTATATTCATGATTAATTTCTTTGATGCGAATAGATTTTTTTCTATAAAATTCCACTGAACAGCATATGAAATTGCACACACAAAGCTTGTTTTAAAATAAAAAACATTAGTACAGACGAAACAAAGGGAATCAATTACAATTTTTCAAAAAAGGAAGATCGATTTCAGCATTTAAAAAAGGAAAATCCCTGTTCTCAACGAATGTTTCACAGGTAGCAAAGTTACATAAAAATACATAATAGATTCATAATAAAATAGCTGTCAAAGTTACATAATAGATTCAACACGAAAAAGTAAGCAACCTCGACTTTGTCAGTAAGACAACAAATTTCAATTTCTAGAAAGTTTGGTTTGAAAATTTTCTAACCATGATATTATTCGAAGATCACAAAATCGAACCTTAGTGACACTTTTTCTTTCAGTTCAGATATTCAATTTCTAAATAGAAACTGTCTACCGATTTAGAATGATAGACGTAATTACTTGTCAATTTAATACAGCTTTTAATAAAACCTAGATATATATTATTTGAAACATGAAAAACAAATCTAAGTTTAGCTGATTTCAAGGGTTTTGTACTGGAAACCTATGTTAAAATTTAAAAAATCTTTGAATTGCCGCAGGATTTAATGTAAATTAACTTACTTGACAGTTATTTGATTTTAACGTTTCTCGTCTTTATAAAATATGACGTTAAAACGTTCTATTTAAAAAGGTTTTGTTTTGCATATTTTATTTACTTTTATGAAGGGACGTGGTATCCCAGATGGTAGAGTTGTAAATTAATAACCGGACGGTTGCGACTTCAAAACCCTATCCAACAAACGAACGTGATGTACGTGGGGGCTGGTGCACATTAAAATTTTCGTAGCCTCAAATGTACTCACGTTGACGTGGTGTGGAAGTTTGGGGAGTGGGGTGACAGCTCAGGTGTTGATCTCGTCATTTGACCGTGGTTCAAAATTACGAGTTGCTGCCCTTTGGGATAGATCTCGGACTTTCGCCAATAGCCCATTGCATTTCTCCAGTGACGTAAATTCAACTACCTACCTTACTTTTATGAAACAGAATTATACAAACCATTATGTAATGAAAACCATTGGAAAGTTGGTCCAAATACATGAAACGATACCTAAAACTAACCCCCTAAGTACAATTATCACTACACAAAAGTCCATTAGCGGTCCCCTTTTCTCCCAGTCTCTGTCTCCCTCTCTAAGTGGTCAATATATCTTCACCCCCTTTCACCTTTGAACTCAAGCCGTCTCGTTAACTTGGACCTCCCACGGGCTCTCCTGCTTTCAAATCGCATATGTAAGATCACATTCCTCCTCCGTTAAACCACCGATTTCTACCAATCAACTTTCTTGTTAGATCTCCTGGTCTTATTTCTCTTAATCCTAATCCCTCTAGCAAGATCATTGAAAACTATTCATTCTTTCACGAGCCCCTTGGGCTAAGGAACCCTCAGAGCCGTTCCAAACTCCAAACCCTCAACAACCTCCTCGCCTTATGACGTTACTACTCGTCTATTGAAATAATAAAGAATTGTTATGGAACTTTCTGCCTCTGCAGTTGTGGAATCTGCATTGCACTCAATACCAATGAATAATTCTCTCCGGTTGCCTTACACCACTCTCGTCACAACTGCAGGCTTATGAGATCTGTTATTATGATATTATATACATACGAAAAAAATATGATCCCCTGTTTTTGGGAAATTAGAGAAAATCTAACTACTAAATTGTTATTTACATATAAAATAATGGAACGCATAAATACAGCAGTAGCATCTTAATAAACAGAAATTTAATTTCGCTCATTGGAAGTGTAGAATTCTGAAAAATGAAAGATGTGAGCAAACGTGTCGGATTTCGACCTCGCATGTACTCACGAATAAAACAATTCGAAAGGCTGTTGATACCATATTGATAAAGACATTAACGATAAATTTACAAAAAGAATACAAATGCATAGTGCTAGGCTCAGATAGGACCGCCTCATTTTGCTGTCTTAGCTTCAAATACAGAAACTCAATTCTAAATCAAATTAGGAAATGAAACATTAATTCTGCGTTGCCAGATACCGAGTAGCGAAATTGCACTTTTATCATCTGTGGATTTTTCGCTTGCGCTTTTTGCATTAGACTCCTTTGCTTCCAAAATATAAGTTATACAAAATTAAGTATTTAAAACCGTTTTATATTATAAATAAAATAAATTAGAATTGTAGAAATAAACAAAAAATAATTTCAAACGTAACTATTTGAATTTAAATTCTGTAAAAATAATTTTTTGGAAAGATAGATAGTTGAATTTACATAGCACTGGAGCGGGGCTATTTTTGAAATTTTTTTCAGCTATACTTGTAAGACAATCTGAGCTTCAACGGCAATCGTAACAATACTCGATGTTATTCCCATGGGAATTTCAAATAGTTAGACCCCACGAAGAATCGAACTGTGGTTACTATGTAGCCTACGTTTTCCACACGTCTCTAAAGAATAAGACCACTAAAATTGGTGCAAATTGTTCATACAGTGTAGATTTATATAGAGTACAGACAGCATCAACTCTGATTTGTATAGATTTCAACTTCTATTCTTATCAAAATTTATAAAAAAAATGTTATATTTTTAAATTACTATAATTTTGTTTAGTGTAACTTGATAATTTTCAATTATTTAGGCAATTTAAGTTCATTTTTAACACGTATTGATAACTATTAATATTTTCGAAAACAGTTGTTAAATTAATTTGTTATATTATTGTTATTTTAACTATCCTATATCTACCTATGAGAGGCTTTTTCTGTCAAGCTAAATGGGTAGGTGGAGGAACTTGTTTCCTGTACGTAATCCGAATGTGACTTCGATTGGATTGTTATTCAAGCACTTTGCCTACAAAAATTCGAAGGATTGAATTCCGAATTGATCTATGAAAGCTAATTGATCAACGCCAATTAGATTAAATGCCAAACGTCACTGAAACGGCGATGAACAACATTTTAAGGCAACCTTAATATGCATCATGCTGGAGCATTTGGGTAACAGGAAGCAAAACCTTCGTCTTCTGTTTTTTTTTGCACTGAAAATCTCTCTTATTTAATAGATTACACCACTTAAAACGTTTAACCTAAAATATTTTGATTGTTTGTCTAGAGCGCGTTATCAAATTATTAATCCCATTAATAGTTGATTAAGTAATACTTCAAGAACATGTCCAACCCTCCGACAGTTATGTGGAAACTTATAACTTTTGGCGCATCTGACAGAACAATTCAACCGCTAATTGAAAACGAACCTCTCTTCCCACAGGGGAAATTTTGCCATTTAATTAAACAAACATGGCCATATCAGTTTGAGAAACTTCCAGACTATTATGTATTTCATTGTTGTTAATTGCATACTTAAGGGACGAGTGAGCACCCTCTATCTTCCATAATGCGATCCAGACACACACAGATTAAAACGTGACTTGCTCTAACATTGATATGCAAATTCACATAATAGCTGCAATGAATGAGAATCATTCCGGCCGCAATCATCCGCCATTCTTTTCACGTTGCAGCCTGCGTTGTTGTTCCCGAACTTAATTTTATATTCGCCAAAAGAAGTTAAGAGAGCTCTTTGTGTAATTCAATTGTTTCAGGAGTTCGCAGAAATTGCAGCCTCCTAATTTCGTTAGCGCAGGTAGCCTCAACCGTGACCAGTTCTCCAAGAGAGGTGAAATACATTCCACGAGTTCTAAACCACACCCTCCAGCATTGCCTTCCACGGATAAAGAGCATGTGTTCGAGTAACTTTCAATAAAACCTAGTTCCCACCAGCCATTATGGGATTGTTACCATTCCTTCACAGTGCTGTTTGTGAGTTTAATTTGCTAGAAGCTGGATATTATTGAACAGCTGATGCTAAGCAGAAGAAAGCATAGTTTAAAGAGCCCATTTTAAGGGAAATTTTGTCTCAATATGACTAGAGCCCGATGCCCAAATGAGTTAATGGTTGTGTCGTTTAGTAGAATGGTAGTGTAGAATAAGTGTAATTTTAATTTTATGAAATAATTCTATACCATGGTAGAAAAAGAGCCAATATCCATTTTGTAAGTTTTGAAAACCAGTTTAGTAATTTTAATATATAAATTTTTAATACCATCTTACAAAAAATCCAACGTTTTGATTCTTGCAGAATATATTGACAGGAGTATATTGATCTTTTTTCTATTAGAACTTTCATTACTTTGAAGTGATTGATGAACATAGCTAAAAATCAGCGGCTTTGGACACTGGCCCCTTTTCTACCGAGCTACAGAATAAAATCTCGAAAAAGTTAATTCAAAACTTAAAATATCACTGATAAATCTTCACCACCAAAATGTAGCGAATCGTAATTAGTAACTTGTCTGTTTCTCAAATAATTAAGTATTGGGTATCTTCATTGGAATGCAAAATCACGAGTTCGTTCATGCTATTGAAGGTTAAAATTAATAATGTTAAAGAATATTTGTTAGCAAAGCATCTTGGATGCTTATTAAGAAGCTCATTACAATTGATCTTAAACCTCCGAGTGTTACTAGATTTCCTAGTATTGTGTAATATTGCTTTTACTCCACAATGTACATAATAACTAAATCAGCACAAAATTTGGTTTAAAGAATCATAAGAAAATTTTATTGGTCTAGAAAATCAAAATATGCAAGAATTCCCCTTATGGTTTAGTATATCTTGTATATTTTCCGTGTCAGGGCAAAAGAGGTTAAATCAAAATGGCTACTTTTCAGAATCTTAAGTTGAATATTTCACTCTTTGTCACAAACATTCAGGAAGAAAAAGAAGCATGGCAAGATACAAATAATTGTAATTTAGATTCGTAGATTCATTTGGTTTTGTTTTTAAGCATATTATAGTATTTTTAAAATTAATGACACACCTGACTCCTTTGGATCCAACGGGAGTCATAATTAACCTTTTTTGCCCTGACACAGAAGATATATCCCTTGTAAATGAAAGATTTGATGCAGTTAAAAAGAAAGGAGGTATGAAGCTAGCTTAGTGAATACTCTAGGTTGAAATTATGCCCTAACTACTTTCTCTCTAGAATCATTATATCCATAGCACATAACTAGTGGAATTTTATGTGTAATGGGATCGAATGTCGTATGCCTTTCGAGCAAAATTACGATCGGAAAGAATAGAATATATCTCTTCCAGCGTGATTCAGAATTCACATCAGACGTTATCCAGATCAGTGGAGTTTAAATGAAATTTTTGTGAATCAGTAACAAAATTAAAACTACATAGTTTCGAATTTATGAGTTTGTAAGCAAAATATGCAGTGGCGGATCAAGTTGCTTAGATAACCTAGGCCCATAATTTTGAAGCTTGTGCATAGATATTCTCAAATTTACTTGTCAAAATGCATTTGAACATTTAGAAGAATGTTTAGTAAAATGTGAAAATTTTAATCAACATATCTTTAATTTTTAAATACAAATTATTTTTGATCCTCATTTTAAAATATTACTTATCAAATCAAGGATTTTTAATGTGTAATTTCAAGTCTGAAAAGAACAAATTTTAAAATTTGCTGTAACATATATTATATTCTCGATGCTAATAAACTGAAAACTGCTAATATTTATAAAACAATTTGAGAAATTCCATTTACTCTAAACTTCGTTTCAAACGCATCTCGGATACTCATGTCATCAACGATAAGATTAATACGATTCTTTAATCGTTTAAACGAAATACATCGTAAATTACAAAATGTTATAGCTAACTATTAATTCAATCCAATAGAATGAACAAATTGGAAAACTAATTAACAGAAAAAAAACAGGCTGGCATACTAATTGCCTGTTTAGTTTGAAAATGCGAAAAATTATCTAAGAAAGCATCTATACCTATTACAATATACAACAAAAAATGTTTTAGCAAAATTTTAAAAAAGGAAACGTTTTTAATTTGTTAGAAAATATTTTATGAAAAGCTATATTTTTCTTTATCATATCATCTGTTTTTAGACTGGTTTTAAAAACATTCTATGTCCTTGCCTAGTTGGGGATTCGCCAATTGTTAGTTGAGAAGAATATATTTTTAAACATTCATAAATACAAAAAATATCCATTTTATGTTTTCAAAACAACATGTCATTCCCGTTAGAATTTATTGGACTTGATACTCCCAAGAGATTGACCTTTTTTGCATGTTGTACACAAAGTTTAACATAGAATATGTATAGATGTAATCAATGTAGAGACCTAATAATTAATATATAGGTATAATAATGCTTATACGTAATTAATATACAAAAAACCCTAACATTCTGGATAGATATATCACCTCAGCGACATGCTTTATCCATCCCAACCACACTCATTCAAACTGGTGCAGTATCTCTCGACACTAGGAACGGGAATATGTGATGGTGTTAGTTTGTTAGAATTAATTGTACTAATACTATTTAAATTATGCCAAATAGATTCAAATCTTAACTTTTTCCTTCAAAACCATAATGATATTGCAAAAAAATCAACTATCGAATATTTTAAGTACATGATCGATATCATTCTTTTTTACTGTAATACGAAATAATGTGTTGACCATCATTTCTGAAAGAAAAGCAAACAACTTTTGAAATTTAATCCCTTTACGCCGGAAAGCATTACAAAATTTACCTCATCAAATGTTTTCGTATCGGCAATTGCACATAATTAAAACCAGTCTTTAGATTGCCAACTTTGGAAAAGTTGATAGGCATGCCCTCAAGTTTTGTTTTGTTAATTTATTCCAATTTCCTGGAAGAGGCGGTTTCACTTCGCCCCAAAGAAGAAAACGAATGAGAGTTTAAATTTATGCAAATCCTGTAGAAATAGTCAGTGATGTAATTAAAATAGGAAAGAGGGTTTGGGGATGGTAGTACTGGCTTGTTATTAAAGAAGTTCTATGGGAAATATTTAATCCGATGCCTTAAAATAGCAAGCAATTAATTGGGATCTTTTCTTCAGTTCAAATAATTTTCTGTTCGCTTAGGTATTACGATTAATAAACAGAGTGGATTTTAAATAGATTTCAGATTTTTACGTTAAGTGGGATGCTTAGATGTAAAATGTAATTAAAGTTCACTGAGGTTTATATTATCTTTACTTGGAGACTAGAATTTATTAATAGAAAGCATGAATAAACTGTTTCAATTGAATATCTAAATTAAAATTTGGAAGCATAGTAGGTACTATACACTTTTACATTATAGAAACAATAGAACGTATAGAAGAATATTTCTATATATTTCAATAATGTACGTGGCTGAGAAATTGGCGTTATTTGTATATTGGTGAATGGCGGCAAACGAATACAAACAATATGTAATCAACAGCTACGAGATTACTGCACCAATTTTGCCGTAAAGTTTAAATATGCTTAATTTGAGCTAGTTGCAGCATAATATTGCAAGAACTTATATGAAAGAACTCTCACCGGTTTTATGAATTTCTTCAGCAGATTAAAAAAGGCAATGAGAAACTGAAAGAAATTAAAGCAGAAAAGAAAATCTGAGCCAAACCTAAAATAGGCTGAGAGGTAAAAAATATCGAATCTCCTTTGAACAAGTGAATGAGATGCAATTGTAGTGGAAGTTCCGGAGCTAGTTGTGGTAACGTCACTCAGGAATGAATTTTTTATCATGCACTTTCTTGAAAATAAGAATTAACACAAGTAAAAATGTATTTGAAAAATGTAAGCAAAAAGCTATTTTATACACTGTTGGCCATAGAAAATAAAACACCATGAAGACAAGCGATATCAAAGCCATATTTATTATAGAAACAACATAAGGCACAATGGTGAAATGTTTGAAATTATTTGCTCATTCATCATCAGCACCATTTGACTTGAGGAACTCGCAAAAATCAATGTTTTGTATAGCCGCCATGGGATCAAAAGAACTGGTTCTACACGCTTCGGCATTGACAAAAAGAGACGTTGAATGTGTGTTTCGTAGTCGTAGATGCTGCTTTCATACTTTGCCAAAGTTCATCTGGCGTAGCCGCAGGTGCTTTGTAGAGTGCAAGTAGTTGGGCGATCATCAACCAGACGTGTTTAATGGACGAATGTTCTGATGAACGGGTGGGCCATGGGAGAACTGAAACCTTCTTAGTTGGGAGTGCAGCCCCTCCGCTCCGACTAACTGAAGTCACTACAGATATAGGGAAGGCCGAGGTCTGGCAGAAGTCTCGACGAATTCGTAAGAGAATCGTTATCCACAGGGTGTGAAACCGAAATTTAGATATCGTTCGCCTACTGTAGGCTGGCAAGTTTTCCCTCACATGTGTTCATATGTGACCGGAGGTAAGTGTCCTTCAGGTCAACCTTACATGGACCCTAATCAGTATCTTTAATGCGGGGGACGGATAGAGCCTTATCCTTATTCATTCGTGCTACTATTTATAGCCTGACTCGGATTTAAGCTTGCAGAGCTTAGGTAAAATTTCTATATTTAGCTCAGATGCTAGATGTGGGTATGCTAGCTTTTATGTAATCAATAAACTAGGGAGTACTCTGAAAGGCACAAGCGTTGAACACGGCAGTTATCTCAATAGTAGAATACTTTCTGAGGCATCTGAAAGAACCTTTTCGACCACTACAAGCCTAGCCCTAATGGACTCATTCTTTAATAAACTCAAATACATATACACTGTAGGAGAAACGAGATTCATTGATTAATGGGACAGTATACATTTAAAACAAACTTTTTAGTTATTATTCATTTGCTTTGAAATTTGTGCACATTGTTTGGTTTTTATTAAAAAGCCTGAAAAAAATTTGGTTCAAAACATTGTTATTCAGAAGTTATTACATAAACGTGTCACATAAAATGTGGTCAGAAAGTGTGATAAATGAGGAAAGTTGATAGGTCCCATGCTCACACACATTAATATTCCATCTATTGTCTAAATTTTAATTTGCACAATATTTTATATGCATGTAAATCAAATGAACTCCATTTGGTAAGTTTATCGCTCAAATGTAAAGCAAAGAAATATATGTACTAAAACATTTAAAATTTTACAAAAAAGCAGGCTAAGCACAACATTTTAAACCAAAATTTCAAAATTCGGAATCATGATAAATTTCTCACTTACACTGAGATATTTACAACAGATTTTAGGATTATTCAAAAACAATTTCAATACAACAGAGTGTAGGATTATTAAAAAAACGATTTCAAATAAATCAGTTAAAACAAGATGCGCATGGAACATTTTGAAATCAGAATGTTAAAAAATTTCAATCGGAGATAAACGCTTTCTGTAGTAGACTTACTACACTTATCTATTACATCTTTGATGTTATGTATCTAACTCCGTCAAAAAACGATCGTGATTGAAAAATCCTTTTTTCTATCCACAGAATTTGATATATATTAATTTTTAAGCTAAAATTAAAAATAATAAATTTTGGTGATTTTGAAAGTCTATCCCCTTAATTATAACATTCGTCGAACAATAATAGTACTAAACTTTGACGAATATCACTAGTGATGTAAGAATCGATTTACACCTTGTTTGCATCGTCAAATGAGAATTAACTAGTACAGAGTTGAAGGAGCATGAGTTAACATCACACATTTTAATTCTAGAGAAGCTCATAAACAATTCTTCCACATCTTTCAAGTAATTGAATTGTTAATAATGTTAATTAAAAATACCAGAATTAGTTATGACATTATCTTCTTTCATAATTATATCTTTTCAACCTGATATAGCGTACTCGAATTATCAAAAAAACTTGTTCGAGAACCACAAACATCCAACCAATTGCAAACTTAATTAAACTCGAAATTAATTCCAGACTTCCTGATCTAACTCAATTTTTCCTAAGGCGTCAGAACTTCCTAAAGCTTTAAATTAAACAGGAAAATACATGACACTAAAAATTATTCCATTCAGTAGAATGGTTTGTACGGTACGTGTAAAAAGCTTTGAAAAAGATTGTTAATTGCCTTGGACAAACAGAAAATTTTCTACGCCAGCAATTTCCTTTAGTTTTAATTCAAAACCATTTTTTACGTCTTAAGAGTTAATTTTAGGTAGTGATCAATTAAGAAGATACAAATTTTTGCAGCCATATGATTCAAATAACGTGAGAAACCATCAGCAAGGAGTGTGTGTATTGAATTTTTCGCATAACATTAAGCCCATTTGTGATTGCTATTCTACGTTGCCTCTATTTCTCCCACAAGCTAGTCTTGGACTTGCTGTTTTAAGCAGCACAATTTGAGTGATCCTCGATATGCTATACCCCCCTTTTATCTTTTATTACCTCTTTCTACATATATATCACTAATGTACGTGACACAGAAATAGACGTTATTTGTATATTGGTGAATGGCAACAAACGAATATAAAACATGTAAAATCAACTTCTACTAATTTTGTCGATTCGTTTAAATGAGCTTGATTTCATCTATGGAACTTTAAAATAGTGTTAAAAATACTCGCCGCTCTAAAAAAATTATTCAGCCAGTCAACTGACAGAAGGCAATGAGGAATCTGGAAGATAGAAATCAGTGCAGAAAAGAAAATGTGAGCTAATGAGAAAATACGGTTAGATGTTAAAATATACCGAAAATCCTTTAAAAAATGGGATGCAGTTGAAGTGAACTTCCAGAAGCTAATTATGGTAACATGACTGAGGTACGTTTTTGCCACGCACTGTATTGGATAAAAGAATTGATCCCCGTAAGAAGTACGCGAAATGCTGTTATATATTTTTTGACTAATTTTATTCCAATTGGAGGTATAAAACGTGCATATCAATGGTCATATCGATTATAAAGGGATTTAAATAAGGTATGAAAAGTGAGTAACGACACTACTGTCAATTGACATAATTAGAAATTTCAACGCAGATGTTATGTCGAGTTATAGAAAAAGCATTTCATTTTTATCTATTAGGTTTCGACTTTGATTACCACATCTGATCTTTGATTATCACATGAAAGTATTTAACACTCGTATGTATACATAAATTGAATGATGAGTCAATAATTATCTGCAATGCAATTGTAATTGCGTTTCGTTTGACAGCAAGTCGGTGTGCATCGCTAGGTGAAGTTTCTGACTTATTGCCCATTTTCGAAGTTGCTAGGTCAGTTCCATTGTCTGTAGAGATGTAAACCTTGACCGCCTCGCTTTCCGTTTGCACCAAATTTCAGTTTTTAGTGATCCATTTTTTGTGATTTTTAGTTTTTTTTTAATATTGTGCGATTGGTGACAGCGATTTACAGTGAACCTAACATGATTCTTTTACGCAAAGGAGTGACTATTGTTCATGAAATGGCAAATTAGCCCTTCACCACGGATTAATAACTCGAAGAAGCGGTGTATGAGTTGATGTCTGCTCAGTCATAAATCCTATTTTAAAGGACGTATACATCAGCAGCAAAATGAAATATCTGTGTAGGAGGAAGATGATACATCTTCAACGGATTCCTTCACACGTTGGTCTGTAAGGGAACGAAACCACCGACCTTTTGGCTCTGTAGGAAAGTCTAGATACTCTACCATCTTACGGCAAACTATGAAGAAACTATGAGGACTATGAAGAAATCGTTTAAAAAATCACAGTGAGCATGGACAGAATTTGGAGAACTTCTGACTCTTGACTGGTATTCCTGCTATCAGCTCGGTTCCTCCCTGGGTAATATGGACAGCAAAGGTTCAGATGGCTTTCCCTTGGCTTCGGAGTGGACACTTGAAACCAATAAAGATAGGATTGGGTTGAAACTATTTTTTTCTACTCTAAATAGGGCAATTCAGCTTTGGCAAGCACGTTCGAAACAGAGAAACTTTGTCTACCAAAAAGTACTCCATGGTAGAGTTCGGTTACACTACTATATATACTACTAGCTGAATTACCCGGCGTTGCGCGGGTTGAAATGGTTAAATGTTGCTTGAAGAGTGAATTAGAATAAACACTTTTCTTTCACAGAAAAATGCAATCATTTAAGTTGTACGGAAAATACGTTTTAACATTTTCATAGCTTCTACAATATACTTCGGACGCAAATATATACATTTAATTCCTGAATATATTGAAATATGTAAAAGATTAAGACATAAATACAAACAGAAACGAAATTCCGACGAAAAAATGCAGAATTCTGAAAAAAGAATGATGTACAGTGTCGAATTTTGACTGCCTGAGTGTATTCTGAAATAGAGCAATTCGAAAAAAGAAATTTGAAAATATTGATAAAGACGATAATGATTTATGATATTTAGTAATGCTCAAATATGACTGCAACATTTCGCTGTGTTAACTCAAACAGATAAACTCGGGATTCTAAATCAAATTTATAAAATAATAAAACATTAATTCTGGTTTGCCAAATCTAAAATAACAAAATTACGCTTTTATGATTAATGAGTTGAAGTTTTTCGTGTTCCATTACAAAATGTAAATTATGAATAATGAAATAGTTTAAATATTCTTTTTTTTATCAATCAAATATTCATGTAAAAATATAAAACTCCTCATAGAAATAAAATAATAATTAAATCGTGTACATCCAGCATCTCGGTATTCCAAATACATGGCCCTTTGTTAAAACGTCAATCAGTTTCAACTGCTTCTGTTTAAATACTCTAGCAATCAAGTCGTGGCGCTCACTGGGTAATTGACCATTGGAAAGAACCTCCTTGATCTCCGTCCAAGTCGGATTGCAGGTGAAGGTGATAAATAAGTCTGGTCTCCCGTACGTCCTCACGTACGTCATAGCATCTTGCGTGTATTCGCGCATGTGTCTGGGACTCCTGTAAATGTAGCTGGTAGGATGACCAAGGCACCGAGGTTTTCAACGTTCCCGTCATTTGCCACAGCATCTCTCAGGTGAATATATTCGTCAACTCTCAGTTTACGTTGATTTAGACGAATATAAAGGAGACGCTCACTCACCACTTTTGTGTACATATCGACGATGAACTGATGAAACAATTGCCTGCAGTTCAATACGTGGTACTGCTCAGTATCTCGAACCATTAATCTGTACGCATATAAATCCATCACTGAAACTTTCTTGCTCGTTGTTTCACCTGTTCTTGGGTTGATCTGCCTCAGATTAAAATGATATTCATCTTCACCATGTGGGGGAATATCACTGGGTACTCCAGAGCATCATAGGATTGATGTGTTTCCGAAATGCGCTGCAATGATTCACCTCGTCGTTGAATAACGATATCCCGTTGATGGAACTCATCGCCTGATATAACCACCGCGACTTGATCTGCTTGAGGAGAGTTAAAGCGCCGTTCGTGTTCACCTGCTGGTCTTCGGTCTGCTCTTATGAGTACTTTATATTCATCTGTTGACATACATTCCAATGCTGTTTCAAACGTTTTTATAAGATTATTGCGCTCATGAAATATCCTCTGTAAGTTTAACACAATCTGACGTCTTATTCCCGAGATGTAGGCGTACCTCTGATCAGTTTCCATTTGTTCGTTTTGAATAAAATATAGTTGTAGAAATTTTGGTTGTTGATCTGGCAGCGGAAGCAACGATCCCGCTCTATGGTAAATCTGCCCTTGCACCTTGAATGTCGACGGAAATCCGGGCTGTCCAACAACTGATGTGGCGCCGAATGATGTCATTTGGAAACATGAGTTGTATTTTCTGATGTTACTAAGAAAATGCTTCGACTCTGACGTATCTCCTGATGTGTAAGTCAAAAGGTCATGTGGTGGTGGTTCCAGTTGGCAAAGTTTAACTTTTCCATTTTTGCAGCAAATACCAGTAGACTCTGATTTAAACTTTTTGGCTTGACAGTAACTACAAACCATTTCCATTTTCCCGATGGTAACACTTGCATGCAGCGAGTAGTCTTTATGTAAATCGTAGTGGAATCCTTCCGATGCTAAGCTAAAGTGGTGCGCAGTCCGTGATCGTTTGGCTTTATCCCTCTTATCCTGTAGTCGGGCCTCACGCTGCTGTGCCGTCTCTGTTGCTCTAGATGATGTAGCTCTCGCAATCGCAAGTCTTCTATTCCTCTCCTCGAAAGTTTCTTGACTACGCTTATCTTTCATCATCTTAGCCGTTGACTGTACTTGGCCGATCGCCTTCCGCTTCCTTGGAGACATTGCTACAGAAAAGAAATCTGTAAATGAATACAAAAAGGTATTTCATAAATTAAGCAAAAGGCACACTCTCACTGAACAATGAAATCTATTATAGAATACAATAAAAAGCTAAAATTAACGAAGAAACAAATTCAAAATTATGAAGTACTTACATCAGTTTAGAAATATAAATCCAAAATGTACACTATCACTGTCGAATAAAGTAGGAAACACTTATACAATCAACTAAAAGAGCGAATTAAAACTGTCAAATTTACTGAAAGATGATAAACTGGAAGACTTACCGAGTTAGCTTCCTTTAAATACGACCAGTTAAGAATCGAGTGGGTGCTGGAATGTTCCCCACCATGAGTCCAAGGAAGTTTCCGTTTCCCCAACTTTCTAGAAAGTTCTACAAAGTTTTATAAAAAAAAGTAAACATTAATTCTGGTGCTGCCAGATACCGAGTAGCAAAATTACGCTTTTATGATCAATGAGTTTTTCGTTTGTGCTTTTCGGAATAACGGTGCTTGGTTTAGAAATAAATATAATCGGTGTAGACAAATTAAACTGAATAGATAAAATTTTTTCAAAAAGCAGAAGGTCGATTTTACAGAAAGAAAATCACTGCTTTCAACGGAGGATTCACATGTATCTTTTCCGGACATTTTAAAATAAGTTACACGCCTTACCTAAAAAGCCTCGTGAAACAGAATTCTTCAAATCATTACGTATTCAATAAATTATTTAAGGAAAGTTGGTCGAAATATACACCAACTTTCCTTGAAAATAATCCTTGAACTCCTGAAAACCTTTCCTTGAATTTCCTTGCAAACATAAATATTTTAAAATATTCTCTCCCCCTTCATCAATAAAATATCTATAATTTATTTACATCATGGGAAGAACTAAAAAGTCAGTTCAAACATAAATACTGTAATTTAATTTGTTTCGGAAAAAATTGTTTTTCGATCAACAGTGGTAAAGCAACCATCCCTGCCTAAAGCAATCAATCTATGCTCAATGTTATTTCTATTGCGATTTCGAATAGTTTTTAGCCCCCCAGGGCCAATAGAACGGGGGTTAAGAGTTAGCCTATGCTGACCGCAGTGTTCTAAATTATAAGTGTACCAAATTTGGTGTGGATTGGTCAAACGGTGTAGATTTGTATAGAAAATATACCCACATACACACACACACACATCCTATTGTATATATATAGATTGTATCGTAAGTTAATTTTTGTAGTGGTAGTTAATTTCGCCACAATACTCCCCCTCTAGAATTTAGAGCGGTCGCCGAATTCGACAGATGTCACCACTAGTTGAATGATTGCCATTTGCGTGGGACCGTGAGAGCTGTATTAAGATCATGGATGTACTTTCGCATGAGTGGTGAAGAAATTTTAAGGTTGTGATCGTAATTGTCATTTGTTGCCTTTTGCAGCCGAGTTTGAGTCACTTTGTGAAGAGAAGGCTAAGCAACAACGAAAGGAGTGAAGCCGTGATAGGAAAATGAGCAGTTTTTGCTATCACAGAGCCTCAGACTGCTGTTGAAAGTGATTAGCATCGCATTGGCAATTCAACTACTCATCGTGGACCATCCATCGAAGTCAAAAATTTGCGCGTTCATCACGTTCGTCGGTCACCAATTTGGTGAGCTCGTGTGAAACAGTGCAACTTTGTCTATCAGAAGTACCCCTTGGTAGAGTTGGGTTACACTACTATATATACTACTAGCTGAATTACCCGGCGTTGCTCGTGTTGAAATGATTAAATGTTGCTTGAAAAGTGAATTAGAATAATCACTTTTCTTTCACAGAAAAATGCAATCATTTAAGTTGTACGGAAAATACGTTTTAACTTTTTCATAGCTTCTGGAATATACTTCGGACGCAAATATATACATTTGATTTCTGAATATATTGCAATATGTAAGAGATTAAGACAAAGACAAACAGAAACGAAATTCCGACAAAAAATGCAGAATTCTAAAAAACGAAAGATGCGCAAAGTGCAGCTTCAACTGCTTCTGTTTAAATACTCTCGCAATAAAGTCGTGGCGCTCACTGGGTAATTGACCATTGGTAAGAACCTCCTTGATCTCCGTCCAAGTGGGATTGCGGGTGAAGGAGATAAATAAGTCTGGTCTCCCTTACGTCCTCACGTACGTCATAGCATCTTGCTTGTATTCGTGCATGTGTCTGGGACTGCCTGTAAATGTAGCTGGTAGTACGACTAAGGTACCGAGGTTTTCAGTGTTCCCGTCATTTGACACAGCATCTCTCAGGTGAATATATTCGTCAACTCTCAGTTTACGTTGATTTAGACGAATGTAAAGGAGACGCTCACTCTCGACTTTAGCGTACATATCGACGATGAACTGATGAAACAATTGCCTGCAGTTCAATACGTGGTTCTGCTCAGTATCTCGAACCATTAATCTGTACGCATAGAAATCCATCGCTGAAACTTTCTTGCTGGTTGTTTCACCTGTTCTTGGGTTGATCTGCCTCAGATTAAAATGATATCCATCTTCACCATGGGGGAATATAACTGGGTACTGCAGAGCATCATAAGATCGATGTGTTTCCTAAATGCGGTGCAATGATTCACCTCGTCTTTCAATAACGATATCCCGTTGATCAAACTCATCGCCTGATATAACCACCGCGACTTCATCTGCTTGAGGAGAGTTAAAGCGCCGCTCGTGTTCGCCTGCTGGTCTTCGGTCTCTGCTCTTATGACTACTTTATAGTCATCTGTTGGTATACGTTCCAATGCAGTTTCAAACGTTTTAATAAGATTATTGTGCTCATGAAACATCCTTTGTAAGTTAAACACAATCTGACGTCTTGTTCCCGAGATGTAGGCGCACCTCTGATCAGTTTGCATTTGCTCGTTTTGAATAAAATATTGTTGTAGAAATTTTGGTGGCTGATCTGGCAGCGGAAGCAACGATCCCGCTCTATGGTAAATTTGCCCTTGCACCTTAAATGTCGATGAAAATCCGGGCTGTCCAACAACTGATGTGGCGCCGAATGATGTCATTTGGAAACATGAGTTGTATTTTCTGATGTTACTAAGAAAATGCTTCGACTCTGACGTATCTCCTGATGTGTGAGTCAAAAGTTCTTATGGTGGTGGTTCCAGTTGGCAGAGTTTAACTTTTCCATTTTTGCAGCAAATACCAGTAGACTGCGATATAAATTTTTTGGCTTGGCTGTAACTACAAACCATTTCCATTTTCCTGACGGTAACACTTGCATGCAGCGAGTAGTCTTTATGTGAATTGTAGTGAAATCCTTCCTATGCTGAGCTAAAATGGTGCGCAGTCCGTGATCGTTTGACTCTATCTCTCTTATCCTGTAGTCGGGCCTGACGCTGCTGTGCCGTCTCTGTTGCTCTAGATGCAGTAGCTCTCTCTTTCATATCCTGTAGTCGGGCCTCACGCTGCTGTGCCGTCTCTGTTGCTCTAGATGTAGTAGCTCTCTTGCAATCGCAAGTCTTCTATTCCTCTCCTCGGAAATTTCTTGACTACGCTCATCTTTCAGCATCTTAGCCGTTGACTGCACTTGGCCGATCGCCTTCCGCTTCCTTGGAGGCATTGCTACAGCAAAGAAATCTGTAAAGGAATACAAAGAAAAGCTATTTCATAAAATAAGCAAAAGGCACACTCTCACTGAGCAATGAAATCTATTATAGAATACAATAAAAAGCTAAAATTAACGAAAAAACAAATTTAAAATTATGTAGTACTTACATCAGTTTAAAAATATAAATCCAAAATGTACACTATCACTGTCGAATAAAGTAGGGAACACTTATACAATCAATTAAAAGAGCGAAATAAAACTGCCAGATACACTGAAAGATGATAAACTGGAAGTCTTACCGAGTTAGCTTCCTTTAAATACGACCAGCTAAGAATCGAGTGGGTGCTGGAATGTGCTCTACCATGAGTCGAAGGAAGTTTCCGTTTCCCAACTTTCTAGAAAGTTCTACAAAGTTTTATATAAAAAAAGTAAACATTAATTCTGGTGCTGCCAGATATCGAGTAGCAAAATTACGCTTTTATGATCAATGAGTTTTTCGTTTGTGCTTTTCGGAATACCGGTGCTTGGATTAGAAATAAATGTAATCGGTGTAGACAAATTAAACTGAATAGATAAAAATTTTTCAAAAAGCAGAAGGTCGATTTTACAGAATTTTTAAGAAAGAAAATCACTGCTTTCAATGGAGGATTCACATGCATCATCACGTTGGCGTGGTGTGGAAGTTTGGAGAGTGGGGTGCCAGCTCAGGTGTTGCCTCGTCATCTGACCGTGGTTCAAAATTACGTGGTGTTGTCCTCGGATCTTTCCCTTTGGGATTGATCCCGGACCGTCACCAATAGCCCATTGTGTTGCTCCAGTGTGACGTTAATTGAAATACCCAAATACACACATGCATCTATTCCGGACATTTTAAAATAAGTTACACGCCTTACCTAAAAAGCTTATGAAACAGAATTCTACAAATCATTACGTATTCAATAAATTATTTAAGGAAAGTTGGTCGAAATATGCACCAACTTTCCTTGAAAATTATCCTTGAACTCCTGAAAACATTTCCTTGAATTTCCTTGCAAACATAAATATTTTAAAATATTCTTTCCTTCATCAATAAAATATCTATAATTTATTTACATCATGGGAAGAACTAAAAAGTCAGTTCAAACATAAATATTGTAATTTAATTTGTTTCGGAAAAAAATTGCGTTTCGATCAACACTGGTAAAGCAACCATCGCTGCCTAAAGCAATCAATCTATGCCCAATGTTATTTCTATGGGATTTCGAATAGTTTTTAGCTCCCTAGGGTCAATAGAACGGGGGTTAAGAGTTAGCCTATGCTGACCGCAGTGTTCTAAAGTATAAGTGTACCAAATTTGGTGTGGATTGGTCAAACGGTGTAGATTTGTATAGAAAATATACCCACATACACACACACACACATCCTATTTTATATATATAGACTAGCTGAATTACCCGCGTTGCTCGGGTTGAAATAGTTAAATGTTGCTTGAAAAGTGAATTAGAATAATCACTTTTCTTTCACAGAAAAATGCAATCATTTAAGTTGTACGGAAAATACGTTTTAACTTTTCCATAACTTCTACTATATACTTCGGACGCAAATATATGCATTTAATTCCTGAATATATTGCAATATCTAAAAGATTAAGACATAAATACGAACAGAAACGAAATTCCGACGAAAAAATGCAGAATTCTAAAAAACGAATGATACGCAGTGTCGAATTTCGACTGCCTGAGTGTATTCTGAAACAGAGCAATTCGAAAAAAGATATTTGAAAATATTGATAATGACGATAATAAAATTTAGTAATGCTCAAATATGACTGCAACATTTCGCTGTGTTAACTCAAATAGACAAACACGGGATGCTAAATCAAATTTATAAAATAATAAAAATTAATTCTGGTTTCCCAAATCTAAAATAACAAAATTACGCTTTTATGATTAATGAGTTGAAGTTTTTCGTGTTTCATTACAAAATGTAAATTATGAATAATGAAATATTTTAAATATCCTTTTTTTATCAAACAAATATTCATGTAAATATATAAAATTCATATAGAAATAAAATAATAAACTTTAATTCAATAATGCACATTACACCTGTCAAATAAAGTAGGAAATACTTATACAATCAACTAAAAGTTAGATTTAGTAATGCTCAAACAACGGCAACAGCTTTGCCCGGGTATTTATCCCAATCTTCTATTGGACAGGAAAAGGAATGAAATCAATGTATAGTGTAAAATCAAAGTAATTATATTAACAGGTTCTAAAAGTATAAGTACAGTACACGCATTATAAAGTAAAATATTTTACAAATTCACTGCAATATAAATTTAACACAAAACTTGATTATACACAACATTTTTAGTTTCACCTCCGGGAGCAAGAATAAATAAATTCTTGGGTGAACCCACCCTCGAGCAACCAACATAAAGTTGTCCGTGGGAGAAACACGGCGATCTCAAATCCACTCCGCAGTACTTGATAGACTGCCCCTGCGACTTGTTGATCGTGATCGAGAACGCAAGTCTTACTGGAAACTGCAATCTCTTAAAGTCGAAAGGGAGATCCGTCGGAATGAGTGGTATCCGTGGGATAAAAACTGTTGCACCCTCTCCCTTTCCTGTCAAGATAGTCGCTTCCATTACATTGCCCAGCAGCTTCTTGACACACAGCCTCGTGCCGTTGCAAAGTTTTGGCGGGTCGAGGTTCCGCAGTAAAATAACCGGAGATCCCACTTTAAGTAAAAGACGATGTGGTGGCAATCCAGCCGGATCAAGCGAGTTCAGGAACTCTGGCGGGAAATTGACGACCTCATCGGCATCTACTACGGTATCGATGGACTTGTATTCACTGACCACGCCTGGTAACATGACAAGTATTTGATTGTTTATGTCGTGGACGTCTTCATTTTTAGCAGAAAGAATGGCCCTCTCTCGCAACCAGTTCAAATCGTGATAGTTTTGGGAAACAGACGGATAGACTGCATCTATCAGCTCTGAGACGGACGACACCAGATTACAAAAATCGGATGGGAATTTAATCTTGCCAGAAGACTCGACTGCCAATCTGCCTTCTCCGATCTCCAGGAGTTTGTCTGAGAAAATTTGAGCACTCTCATCCCCCAGATGTACTCTCATGTTTTGCTTCAAAGTTATCTTTCGCACATGTCTCCACAAAAACGAATGTTTCAAACATGCATGGATCTCATCGGCCGGCGTCGACTTCGGGATGACGGGCAGAGTTTGACGGAAGTCTCCACAGAGGAGTACCAGAGCTCCTCCCATCAGGTTGTCGTTTCCTCTCAGATCTCTCAGAGTGACGTCGAGGGCCTCGAGAGCTTTCTTGTGAGCCATGGTGCATTCGTCCCACACGATTAATTTGCAAGTCTCGAGCACCTGCGCCCGACCACTTGCCTTGCTTATGTTGCAGGTAGGATTTTCCTGCCTGGCGATGTCAAGTGGCAACTTAAGTGCAGAATGGGCCGTCCTCCCTCCTTCCATTAACGTCGCCGCAATTCCCGAAGAGGCGATGGCAAGAGCAACTTCTCCCCGAGTCCTGATTTCGGCCAGTATTATATTAATCAAGAATGTTTTCCCTGTGCCCCCAGAAGCATCAAGAAAAATGATACCACCTTGTTGTTTTGCTGCCTGATCCATGATAATTTGGTATGCGTTTTTCTGATCTCGATTCAGAAGTGGCTTCTTGTCCGCGACGTATGCACTCAGCTCTTCGACGTCGTAGTTCGTTTCTCGCACGTAATCTGCGCGAAGTACGTCTCGTCGATCTCTTACTGGTGCAGGCAGGCCCAATTGCAGTAATGTTTTATTTGTCATGGCCACACATTTGTCCTCAAGAATAACCAAAGCCTCGTTGAAAATGTCCGGACCAAACGCGATTTCTAATGTCGGGGTTTCCCTCCGGACTTTGGCGAGTATATCCTCACTCAGGGCCTCCTTATACTTTTCCCATAAAGTGTTTGGATTCGATGGACTGCATGTAGTCAATATTATAGCAAACAGGTTTCTGATTTGCTCTGGTAGGGAGATCAATTCGGCTTCTCGCAACGTGTCATCCCAGTGCTGGTCTCCTTCCAGCAAACCCAACTTCTGACAGGCCTCTCTAAATGTCTGGCATACTTCGTCGTTTACCGTTCTCATCTCTGCGAAAGATCTAGGTCCTCGTACCGAGTGAAGAAGCATCCTAAGGAAATAGCATTCGGCGTTGTTGGGGTGAACAGTGTACACTCGACCCAAGGCGTCACTCGCGACTGCATCATGTCCAGGGACGGGCTGGCCAACTTTTCTCCTACAGAAAATTTTCCTCGACGCATTCCACGTGTAATATCGAGGTATCTCAGGATACAACAAAGTCCTCGCAAAAGGATCCTGCTGACACAGTTGAAAGAATGCCGTCAAAGTCGTGTTTGGTGGCTGATCAATCACTCTAGGGGCGCTCTCTGTTGTGAAATAAACTCTCTGACCATTTTCTAAATGGACGCTGAGGTGAACAACAGTAGGGTGTCTTTCGTGAATCGAAAAACCCAGTATTCGCCAAACTGCCTCGTTACTGCTGAGGTATCTTCCCAATTGATACCTCGTCACTTCATCGTTCGATCTCTCGTCGCTGATACCGAAAACAGCCATATCACTACCTTTGTTGACATACTTGCACACATATTTAATCGATTTCACACTGTTGCAGTACTCCACGTTGATGTGTGCCCGAAACATTTTCGACAGCAGCGGCGAAAAGGGCACAACCCACCTATTGTCGATTTCTATTTCCGTGTTGCTGCGTATCGTTAGTTTCGCCGTGAACCCTCCATCTTCCGGAGCCCGCCGTCTGTACAGGGGATAGCCGTCATTTCCAGTTTGTGTCTCTTTAATCAATTTTCTAGGGTATTTCTTGGTACACTTTCCGTCCTTCATACACGGAGAAATGGGATTGAGATTTCCACACGGTCCGTGGATCATGTTTTTCGTTACCACTTCAAAAAGTTCGGGATCTTGTTCCGGGTCTGGCAACTCGGCAGATATAACGTCATCGATTTGAGTGGCTGAATTTTGTCCGCTAACCAGATCAAATTGTGCGAGTGTGGCAGCCCTCTTTTTTGCCATTCAATCGTATACATCCAGCATCTCGGCACTCCAAATACATGGCCCTTTGTTATAACGTCAATCAGTTTCAACTGCTTCTGTTTAAATACTCTCGCAATCAAGTCGTGGCGCTCACTGGGTAATTGACCATTGGTAAGAACCTCCTTGATCTCCGTCCAAGTGGGATTGCAGGTGAAGGTGATAAATAAGTCTGGTCTCCCGTACGTCCTCACGTACGTCATAGCATCTTGTGTGTATTCGTGCATGTGTCTGGGACTGCCTGTAAATGTAGCTGGTAGTATGACTAAGGCACCGAGGTTTTCAACGTTCCCGTCATTTGCCACAGCATCTCTCAGGTGAATATATTCGTCAACTCTCAGTTTACGTTGATTTAGACGAATGTAAAGGAGACGTTCACTCTCGACTTTAGCGTACATATCGACGATGAACTGATGAAACAATTGCCTGCAGTTCAATACGTGGTTCTGCCCAGTATCTCGAACCATTAATCTGTACGCATAGAAATCCATCGCTGAAACTTTCTTGCTCGTTGTTTCACCTGTTCTTGGGTTGATCTGCCTCAGATTAAATTGATATCCATCTTCACCATGGGGGAATATTACTGGGTACTGCAGAGCATCGTAAGATCGATGTGTTTCCGAAATACGCTGCAATGATTCACCTCGTCGTTGAATAACGATATCCCGTTGATGAAACTCATCTCCTGATATAACCACCGCGACTTCATCTGCTTGAGGAGAGTTAAAACGCCGCTCGTGTTCGCCTGCTGGTCTTCGGTCTGCTCTTATGACTACTTTATATTCATCTGTTGGCATATGTTCCAATGCTGTTTCAAACGTTTTAATAAGATTATTGTGCTCATGAAACATCCTCTGTAAGTTTAACACAATCTGACGTCTTGTTCCCGAGATGTAGGCGCACCTCTGATCAGTTTCCATTTGTTCGTTTTGAATAAAATATAGTTGTAGAAATTTTGGTGGTTGATCTGGCAGCGGAAGCAACGATACCGCTCTATGGTAAACCTGCCCTTGCACCTTGAATGTCGACGGAAATCCGGGCTGTCCAACAACTGATGTGGCGCCGAATGATGTCATTTGGAAACATGAGTTGTATTTTCTGATGTTACTTAGAAAATGCTTCGACTCTGACGTATCTCCTGATGTGTAAGTCAAAAGGTCTTGTGGTGGTGGTTCCAGTTGGCAAAGTTTAACTTTTCCATTTTTGCAGCAAATACCAGTAGACTCTGATTTAAACTTTTTGGCTTGACAGCAAGTACAAACCATTTCCATTTTCCCGATCGTAACACTTGCATGCATCGAGTAGTCTTTATGTGAATCGTAGTGAAATCCTTCCAGTGCTAAGCTAAAATGGCTCGCAGTCCGTGATCGTTTGGCTCTATCTCTCTTATCCTGTAGTCGGGCCTCTCACTGCTGTGCCGTCTCTGTTGCTCTAGATGTAGTTGCTCTATCTCTCTTATCCTGTAGTCGGGCCTCACGCTGCTGTGCAGTCTCTGTTGCTCTTGATGTAGTAGCTCTATCTCTCTTATCCTGTAGTCGGGCCTCACGCTGCTGTGCCGTCTCTGTTGCTCTAGATGTAGTAGCTGTCTCTTTCATATCCTGTAGTCGGGCCTCACGCTGCTGTGCCGTCTCTGTTGCTCTAGATGTAGTTGCTCTATCTCTCTTATCCTGTAGTAGGGTCTCACGCTGTTGTGCCGTCTTTGTTGCTCTAGATGTAGTAGCTCTCTCTCTCTCGCAATCGCAAGTCTTCTATTCCTCTCCTCGGAAGTTTCTTGACTACGCTCATTTTTCATCATCTTAGCCGTTGACTGCACTTGGCCGATTGCCTTCCGCTTCCTTGGAGGCATTGCTACAGCAAAGAAATCTGTAAAAGAATACAAAAAGCTATTTCATAAAATAAGCAAAAGGCACACTCTCACTGAGCAATGAAATCTATTATAGAATACAAAGAAAAGCTATTTCATAAAATTAGCAAAAGACACACTATCACAGAGCAGTGAAATCTGTCATTAAAAAGTTATTTCATAAAATAAGCAAAAGGCACACTCACTGAACAATGAAATCTATTATAGAATACAATAAAAAACTAATATAAACTGAATGGTAAAACAAATTTAAAATTGTGAAGTACTTACATCAGTTTAGGAGAATATCAAACTTTTAACACAAATAAAAAAAATTAATGCCTTACTTAAAAGCTGTCAATCAAAATACTCAAACACAGAATTCTAAATCATGTTAAAAATAAACTTTTATTCTGGTGTAAAAAAAGCATTAATTCTGATCCCATTAAACTTATTTAAAAAATTAAGCAAAAGGCACATCTCACTGAGCAATGAAATCTATTATAGAATACAATAAAAAGCTAAAATTAACGAAAAAACGAATTAAAAATTATGTAGTACTTACATCCGTTTAGAAATATAAATCCAAAATGTACGCTATCACTGTCGAATAAAGTAGGAAACACTTATACAATCAAAAGAGCGAAATAAAACTGCCAGATTCACTGAAAGATGATAAACTGGAAGACTTACCGAGTTAGCTTCCTTTAAATACGACCAGCTAAGAATCGAGTGGGTGCTGGAATGTTCTCCACCATGAGTCCAATTAAGTTTCCGTTTCCCCAACTTTCTAGAAAGTTCTACAAAGTTTTATAAAAAAAGTAAACATTAATTCTGGTGCTGCCAGATACCGAGTAGCAAAATTACGCTTTTATGATCAATGAGTTTTTCGTTTGTGCTTTTCGGAATAACGGTGCTTGGTTTAGAAATAAATATAATCGGTGTAGACAAATTAAACTGAATAGATAAAATTTTTTCAAAAAGCAGAAGGTCGATTTTACAGAATTTTTCAGAAAGAAAATCACTGCTTTCAACGGAGGATTCACATGTATCTATTCCGGACATTTTAAAATAAGTTACACGCCTTACCTAAAAAGCCTCGTGAAACAGAATTCTACAAATCATTACGTATTCGATAAATTATTTAAGGAAAGTTGGTCGAAATATACACCAACTTTCCTTGAAAATAATCCTTGAACTCCTGAAAACCTTTCCTTGAATTTCCTTGCAAACATAAATATTTTAAAATATTCTCTCCCCCTTCATCAATAAAATATCTATAATTTATTTACATCATGGGAAGAACTAAAAAGTCAGTTCAAACATTTATACTGTAATTTAATTTGTTTCGGAAAAAATTGTTTTTCGATCAACAGTGGTAAAGCAACCATCGCTGCCTAAAGCAATCAATCTATGCTCAATGTTATTTCTATTGCGATTTCGAATATTTTTTAGCCCCCCAGGGCCAATAGAACGGGGGTTAAGAGTTAGCCTATGCTGACCGCAGTGTTCTAAATTATAAGTGTACCAAATTTGGTGTGGATTGGTCAAACGGTGTAGATTTGTATAGAAAATATACCCACATACACACACACACATCCTATTTTATATATATAGATTGTATCGTAAGTTAATTTTTGTAATGGTAGCTAAGTTCGCCACACAGCTTAAGTTTCTTTCGAGCGCATTATCTCCTGTTTCATGGGCCAGATTATTCACCATCTTGAGCAAGTTCTCGAGGGCCTCAAGTCTCACGGGATAATAAACGTGGTGTAATATATTTATGCCAAATGTGAGATAGGTAGGTAAGTAGTTGAATTTACGTCTTACCGGAGCAACACATAGAGCTATTGGCGACCTCCCCGGCGGTCAATTCCGTAGCAATAGATCCGAGAACAACACCTCGTAATTTTGAACCAGTCAGATGTCGAGATCACCTGAGCTGGTACCCTACTTTCCAAACCCCACACCACGCTAACGTGAGGACATTTGAATTCAAGACAGATTTAACGCATCAGCCCCTACGCACAAGGCAATCTTTTTGGTTGGATCAGTTTCGAACTCCCAACCATCCAGTTGCTAATCAGCGACTCTATCAACTGGGCTACCTGGGCCTCTGATATAAGTAACAACAGCAAGAGGGCATAAAAAAAGTTTGCAACGACGTAACAAGTGCAAGGGACAATGCTGAAAAATTATGTTATCGTCAGTTGTATTTTTATAGCTGCATTACGTTTAATTACTAACTCATACGCGTACATACAAAAGCACGCATCGTGAGTCTACAAGCCAAAGGCACGAATATACAAAACTTTTTGTTTCGAGGAAGTATGTTTAAAATTCTGACGCTTCAGTAAAATATTGAGTTAAATTGAGTCTTAGAATCAATTTAGTTTATTTTTAAGCTACGAATTAATATTAGAACGCTTTTGAAATAATATTAGAAGTCGAATAACAGTCTAAAATATGCATTCAAGGTGAAAACAGCTAAAAATTACATTTGTGTTTTTGGTTTGGTATTGTTTTCGTAGGAAGGTGGTTGTTAAATTTATGTCCACCTAGAACAATACAATCGGCTATTAGCGACGGTCCGGATAGTTGTTTAGGATGGCAAGATTTATGACGTTGATTTGGCTAAAATTGAAAATTTAGTTATGATTAAGAGAGGAGACGTAAATAAGTAATGCCTGTAGTGTACTAATTTTCTATGTGACATGTGTGCAGGTATGTTCAGAAAATGATTGACTACTATGAGAGGATTTTTCTGTAAAACTAAATAAAAACAGAAGGAGTTAGTACTTTGGTAACCAATTTCGTAACTCCTGGAGTAACAGATTGTTACTGAAAAGATATTTCAGAATGTCGCTTATATTAAAAATTAAGGCCAAACATCTCCGAAATGGCTACGAACCAAATTAATTCTTAATATATAAGAAGTATTATTTTTCTTCTCCAGTAGTTCATGTTTGCATTGAAAAACCATCTCATGAAGGCATAGCCAAATATGGCCCTTGCGCCATAAAACCCTCAAACCAACCATCTCATGAAGCCTAATAAAAGGGAAGTAGCTCAAAATAAAAAATTATTAAAAATTTAACTTATCTAAAAATCATCCTATGACAGACATTTTCTGTCAATCTAAATGTAGGTGGCGTTAGTGTTTCTGGGCAGATACGTTTTTTCTGTAAGTATTCTGAATGTGAAGTCTGGCTTGTTTTTCGAATGAAATTTCAGCAGTTAGTCAAAAATTCCAAAGAATGAATTCCGATTTGATGTATGATAAATGTTTAACACCAATTAGATTAAATGCTAAACGTTTCTAAACGGGTGATAAACAATATTGTAAGGTAACCCCAATATGTGTCATGCCAGACCGGTTGGGCAGTGGAAGTAAAATATTCACTTTCCTTCTGACTTGTTTGCTTACACTGAAAATCCATCTGATATGAGGGTCCGCGGAAGCTTAGTTGGAAGAGAATGGGGTTAGCAAACGGAGGGTTGCGAGTTCGAAACTAGATCCAACCAAAGGACGTCGTGTACACGGGGGCTGATGCACGTTAAATCTGTCGTGACCTCAAATGTCCTCACGTTGGGGTGTGTGTGGAAGTTTGGAGAGTGGGGTGCCAGCTCAGGTGATGACCTCGTCATCTGACCGAGTTCTGTTCAAAATTACGAGGTGTTGTCCTTGGATCTTTCCTTTCGGGATTGATCCCGGATCGTCGCCAATAACCCGTTGTGTTGCTGTAGTGCGAAGTTAATTACCTACCTACCCTCTGATATGAATCCTAAATTAAAGTGTTAAGCTCTACTATTTACTTTAAAAGAACTGTCTTAGCTTAAAATGAAATTAAGCCCTTTCGCGTATGCAATGTGAGACACCAATAGGTCCTTCTGATTTGCATATATCACACCAGCAAGTATTTGAATAACAACGAAATGATTATCGGCGTTCTGCAACATTGCAATGCAAATGGAACATTGCGAGGTGATCGACTCCCGTGTTTCCCCACACAACGCAAAATGTGAGAGCTCAGGGGAGGGGTTTTGAATAGTTAGTCGAATGGTAATGAGCGCGTTATTAATGCCGATGGAGATTGCAGTCGAAATACAATACAGCAGAGAACGATTGCTTCATTTACTTTACGCGCGTCTACTTATGCATTTATCATCTACAAAATGGCGCATACTTCGAACTAGTTTTTAGCAGCCCTCGGTTAAGCTTTCGAATCTCAGTGTTTTGTAATTGGAGACACAGACTAATAAAAATAAATTAACTAGTACGTACAATATTTATAAAGCATCGCTCTTTGAGAAGTTAAATAATTCGAGGTTCACAAAAACAGATGAAAAACACTAAATTCTGAATAATGTAACAGTGTAAAACACATTTTTATTTAGGATATTCTTGAGATAGTTTTGATTTATAAAACGACGAAGAATTTTTAGAAATGTGCTTCATGATAGACGAGTTGACATAAATTTGACATAAAATATAATTTCGAAAAATCTTAATAACTTTAAATCAAGTCAATAATTTTTGGGATTAGGAAAAACATTTGCTCAGTGGGATTGCCCGCTGCGTTAACAACCTACCAGTTGTAGCCAGCGCAGGTTCGTTCCCTGCCTGTGTACATTTCTTTCCTTTGTGTCAGTAAAATTTTCTTTGTGTGTGAATTTCCTCTTGACGCTGTTTGTCGCAGCTTCGCCAAATATGGTCCTTCTGCCATAAAACCCCAAAACAACCAAGCTCCATCTATATTTAGCTTTACAGAAAAAGCCACTCATATTAGAATGGGAAATATAGCTTTTGTTAGGCTTAAGAAATTTTCGAATCTTAATTTCATCTGTTATAAATTCAGGTATATAAAAAAACTCAATAGTTTTCAATATACAGTGGCATGAAAAAATTAAGGAAAGCAAGGTTTTGATCTGCTACTTTGCATTGAGGTGAAAGTGATCTGGATGTGAGAAAATGATACAAAAGATCGAGAGTTACCAAACTGATCAGTAAAAATAAAACGAGAACGAGAACAGAAGCGGATAGTAAAAAGTCTGAAATGAAGTGGTGACATTGCATTGGGTGTCATGAGAGGCTTTGCACTGAGTTTGCATAGTGTGAATGAGGTTGTGCTTGAATTCCTGCTGTATCCATTACTCTGTTAGAGTCTCTGGCGTTACGATTTGCAAAATTTGACTATACACCAGCTTTCTGCTGAATACCATCTGTCATACAAATCGCCATACTCTGCTTTGCTTAATTTTGGTATTGTAATCTTTAAAATAGCAATTTTCCATAAGTTTTTCACATCAGTGTATTTTGTTTTCAGAGTTCATTTGTAGTCCAAAATCATAAGCTTGATACTCTTTCCAGAAAAATCAATTGGTATATGTTGTAAATACATCGGATGCTAGAATTGGAGAATGGAACGAAGAAATTTACTCAAATAAAACCACCACTTCCAAAAGCACACTTTCATAATTGAAACAGACAAGCCTCTGTGGTCTTCGGGGAAATGGAGTTACGCGATAAGTAGGGATTTGCAATTTGAGTGGTAAAATTCAATGACTATGGTGTAGGCGGTTAAAACTAATCCACGTGACGTACAAAGGATTTGAACCCAATCTGCACAGTAACAGTAGTAGCTGTTACTAGTAGATTGGGTATGTAGATACATTGAACCCTAATAAAGTATGTAGATATATTGTACACTTAATACCAATAGCAATGCAAATTAAATTAATAACGAATTGGAGCCTATGGATTGGTTGTGATGCATTTTTCACTTAAAAGTTAAATATTGCAAAATAGTGATACTAGAGCATTAATTAATTTAGAAAATCAATCAATATGCTTCCATTAAACGTAGTCTTTTACGTTGCTCATGTAGTATAGCTGTGTTAATTTTAAATACAATTTTGTGGTCTGGAATATGCAGTGTTGCACCGGATGAATTTGAACTTGCTTGTGTAATCTAATTGAAGTGGAATTTATTTTGAGACCATTTCCAATAAAGCGATCGTACTATTTGATATAGTTTTCAGATGCTTTATGAAACTTAACAGGTGACGCAAAACAAATGTCTAGAGATTGATTTGCCAATACACTTAAATCTAGTTTTAAACCGATGAAATTGTTCTATGTACACACATGTACAAAAATGAAGGGTAGTTCGTAGAGTTTGGTGACAGTTCATGTCATCACCTGACCATAGTTTAAAATTATGATGAGTCGTCCACCCATATTTCCCTTCGGGATTAATCCTGGGACGTGTCCAATTGTTCGTTGTAATGCTCCAGTGCGACATAAATTCTATTACCCACCTATCTATCAAGGATTATACAATCCGAGATGAATCCAGTGCCACTGCCCGTAATGACACCAAAAGTATATCAAATGATAAATGAATAATCCAGTTATGTGGAAGAAAATAAGAGCATCCACATACCACGTGGTGCTACTGGGAACAAGATAAATGAAAAACATTGCTCGTATGTACAGTGTAGGTTTTAGTGATTTCTAAAAAAAGTATTTTTTTTCCTCCTTTAAAAGCAACCTAATAGAAATAGAGCTGGCCTGACTCAAATGCGTACCTCACAACGTGCAGACATGCTTTCTACAAGGCTGCCCAAGAGTTCTTGTGGTAAGGAGGCCAATTCAACCATTAGAGTACATGTTTGCTCTTGTGTGGTCCTTGGTGCTGTTGGGTAGGCTTCAATTCGATTTCCAAGATCATCCTAAGCATGCTCTTTTGGATTGAGATAAGGTGATCTTGTTTGATACGAATTCAATTTTTTCCCTAAATTTTGGATATATGTGTAAACATCCATATAACCTTAACTTTCGTATTATCCTTAAATGTGGAAAATATGAAACTTAGGTCATTTTAATCGAGCTAAAGGAAAGGTACCATACTAATAGAAATTCACTCTCGCCTGAAGACCATTCCAATTGCTTATCTTCTTGTTTCTTGTGTATCATATAAGTGTAAAGAGAGGAGAGATGAGTGGAAAGAGAATGATTTTTATATTTTAGCTGAATTGAAATTACCATTACCTAAAAGGTGTTTCATCCAGAAAGATTCCTAATTATCTTGGGTAAAAAATAATTCTTCTCAAAGTTTATAATATAAAAGATATTTCAAATCTATTTAACAGACGTTTGACATTCGATAGTATTTTAATTTTAGATTTAGTGAAAATATAGGATTATATACTTAATGAACGACAGATGGTTTGCGTTTATAACAGTTTGTGTGCCAAAAAAGGTTTGGAGGTATCGATTAACCGAATTTAGTGAATTTTTTATACCTCAGAATCCAAAAACTTAGACTCTAAAATTCTAACCTATCCTAAATCGAAGTACAGAGAATTTCAACTCAAGTTATAACTTTGTAAAGGAAAACGAAACAAATCCCAAATACTTCGTATCGACTCAACTTTACTCTTCTTAGAGAAAAGTACATTTACTGAACTTGTACGCCCAAGAGAAATGCTCCTAAAATACTTCACTCTCACCCGAACCACGTTTGACTGCGAAAGCCCGTTTGTCATGTTATTACAGGATTTCAAGAGCTGTCACGGCCTTAACAGAAGCGTATAATTTTTTATAACCCATTCGCATGTGGACGCTTGTCAAAACCAGATATGCAATGAAACAGGAATACAACACAAATAAAATGGGAAAGGTCCGTCTGTGTCGATTCAAGAGGTGAGGTGGATGCCGAAACTTCCTATGAGGGGGTTCAATCAATTGAGATAAGGTCTGTCAGTAAGAAAGAAATCTCGGAGAGTAGTTACCTTATATAGGGATTTGAATTTCAGATTCAATCTCTGCTTACTTTTAGAGTTCTTTTACTTGTAGCTGATTGTGGAACTCGGAGATTACTCTTTCCTTCTTACTTTATTCGTGGAAGAGAGGAAAAAACTTTTCGGGAAAGAAATGTTTGCTGATAAAATTTTTCGTATGATTTAAGATTGGAAGACTTTAAAGTGTGGTAAAAATATGCGTACAGTAGATATTCGGGGTTTTCCCTTCAAATACGGACCAAATGAGATTTCAAAGCCTTTTGGTTTTAAAGGTCTGTTTTGTTTCGGTTAGGTTTGGTTTTATTTTTGATTTTAGTTTCGAATTTGCATATATTTTTGAATAGTTTTATTAACTTAGAAGCTTACTTTTAAAAATTTAAATATTGGCTAACGTTGCGTTATTTTAGTTTATGTTTAACCCGTGAACAGTGTGCTCCAAAATGTCTTGTACAGACTTTAGATAGGTCGGTTAAGCTACATTTCCATATTTCGACCAACGCATCAAGCTAATCCAAACACAAGGCGGACAACGCGTTAATTAATGTGGACACAAACACAAAGAAAATTTTTAATGACGCAAAAGAGAGAAATACCCTCAGGTTTAGTTAGAGGCAGCGAAATTGCGTCACCTAAAACTCGCAGGCTGCTAGCGTAGAGGTCAATTCCACTGAGTCACACAAACGTTAGAGTTGTTTGTCTGGGTTGGGTTTTATGGTGCAAGAGCCAAACAACGTCAAATAAATTGCAATACACACAAAAGAGAGAAAAACACCTGGTATAAGTTACATGAATCGGTCTTGTACCGCCCATAACTCGCAGATTACTAGCGTAGTGTGCAAACCCATTGAGTCACACAAACTTTAAGGAGTGGTGGGATCATAAACCGTATTCATATAGGTTGTATGTACCTAAGAAGCTCTCAAGGGAGCTTGATGCATTGGCCTTGGTGGGCCCGTTGCTGGGCCACACGATCATCCGATTTATCATGCATGGATTTCTTCCTCTGAGGATATCTGAAAGCCACCGCGCACGATTGACTTTATAGCTAACCGCATCGCAAGTCTAATGTCGCAGTAAGTCTCCGCCAAATGATAGGGATTTGTGAACAAGCATAGTAATTCATGCATCGACTCTGTCAGGTGTAACTTGCTATTAGTAGTCGCAACTTTGAGCATCTAGTGGCTTCGATAAGAAATAGCTTGTTTGTCTTAAAACCTTTCACACCGCCTGCATCATGAGCGTCCCGCTTCAATGCATCTGAATCTAGGTTAGTCTTCTGGATTCAGATTGAAACGTATTGACCAAGATTCTGTGGGTGTAAAGAGGCCCTCAGTGTACCAGCTATCACGTACGAGTGGCTCTTGGCGAAACATCCTATGTGAATGAGAGTTTTTTTGTATTTCTTATTACTCCTTAAAATTTTACAAGTTTCGAAACACTGTGCATAATTTTGAGTTATATCATACGCATGTAAATGGATTTCAAGTTACTAAAATTGCCATTTACATTCTGACGTATAGGGAGTATAATATACTCTGCGATCCATAGCGGTTAATGGTATTCCAGATTCTTTTTAAAAGTATATTCTTAAAACCTGATTGTCTTATTTAAAATTCAGTGTGTCACACACACAATTTCAGTTCTATTCACAAAAAATTACTTTTAAATCATTTAGCAAAGCACTGACGAATGTTGTTTTGGTCAATCACAGAAAACATTATTTTCACTTCATTTAAAGAAAGTTTTAAAAAGTAAATGCAAAATTGAAAGAATCGGCTAATGGTATTTTATTAGTACAATAAAACCTGATTATAAGAGAATGTGGTTGGTTGGAGTTTTATAAAGCAGGGGTCCATATTTGGTCAAACTGAGCCAAACAACGTCAAGTAAATTATGGACTTACACACACAAGGAAAGCTTTATTGATTATTTACACAGAAGAGAGAAATACAATCAGGGCGGAATATAGATATGGAATATAAGTATACTGAGCATTGCTATGGAGAGGAGCTTCAAAATATGTGACCAACATGTAAGTCACACGTATCTAGTAGTCACGTGACTGCTCAGTGAAAAATTTGCATGATTGACCGATTTGGCTTTTTCTCGTCTCGTTTGGCGATATAACATCGTATAACAGAGTAGATGCGTTAATGTGTATTTCTTTGCGACAAAAATGGTGAATTGCCAGTTTACTACTATGTTGCGAGGACTAATCGGATGATGAATCAAAGGATGGTCTTCTTCTCTTCCGTGGACTAATCAGATGACAAATGTTTGTTTCCACCCCGAGGACGAAAGTAGTTTATGGGTCACATTACTACAAGTTTTGATCACATGATTCTGGGCATATAAACATGCTACCAATACTATATATTAACATCTTTTCCTAGAGGAGCAATCATACCTAAAAGGAATCAAACCGCCACCTACGTCAGTATAATCAGAAACTCAGATAATACGGACGTAGCAACACAAAACAGTCTATAAGAAATACAGAAAAACATTTCTGTTCTTCATGTTAGTATTACTGCTACTGAAAAATTTATAAACGAAGGGGCGCTGCGAAGCTCTGTGGGTTTTTCAACTGACTTAGTAACCTGCGAGTTGCAGGCTGCGCAGGTTTGATTCCTCCTTAGGAGTATTTTTCCATTCTATGTAAGCAAAACTTTCCTTGTATCAGTAGATCCATTACTTGAAATTGTTTATGTCGTGTTTGGCGTTGCCTGGCCAAATATGGCCCTTGTGCCATAAAAACCCAGTCAACTAACCATCATAAAGCAAGGCTCACAAGGACCCATGTTGTGACAAGCAGCATAGGGCCCGCCTAACCAAACCAGTCAAGGACAAAGTATACACACTCGTGCTCAAAGTTTCAACTATAGCTTAGAAAAGCACTCGGTATCAAATTTGGTTCGGATAATACGGACATTCAGTTAATCTGCTCGGATATTCAAGGTTCTACTGTATGTGTGGAATGCTAAAAATATTTTATGTGAACTGATACAAAAATTTATCGACTCTTTTCGAAAAAAATGTATACATTAAATTCGTATCACGGAGTGATTGAAGTCTGTTTTAAAACTAAGGGCCAATAATCTCTTTTTTAGCTTAGAAAACATCGAAACGTGTTCATTTTTATCCTATCTCAAATCCCTTTAATTAAATATCGTTAAATCAATCCTTCCCTTAAGTCCACGACTTCATGAATCATTCTTTTTCTTCTTTTCGTACTTAATTAATTCCCTTAAAATTACATGAAAATGACCTTTTAACTAGATAATGATCACAGAAAAAAGCTCACATTAAGGAATAGGTCGAAATGAAAGAAATAAAATACAATGAAAAAGTTGAAGGGAAAATGGGGAAGGGGCTTATTCGAATCAAATTAATCTCCCAAAGGGACTTCCTTTAGAAGAGTTCTATTTTCAGAGATCTATTTTAAAGTTTCTTGAATTTTTGTGTTTCTAATTAGTCTTAAAAATGGGCTTGAAAAATATCGTAACGTCAGAGAATTTACGTACACATTTTGTAAGCGTAGAGTAACTGTTATCGGTATTATAAAACATGTATGTTGTATTCTCTTAAGTTAATTTAATTCTCCGAAGCCATTCATAGACGAAAAGTAATTACATTTTTTTTGCATATACTCGTATATATCTGCATGTATCACAAATCACTTCTCTTTCATTAAAAAATACAAACTGCATTTATGTCTACGTAAACTAATTTTTTAATATTATTATAACTTTTTTATTTCCCTACAATTTACTTAGGACGCAAATACGTATACATGATATATCCATCATATGATCCATTTTACATTCATCGCACTCCTGTTGTAAGACAAACTACAAAAGGTTATACTAAGGTGACTACTACAGAAATCAATTTTGGAGTAACTATGAAGACCCTTAAGTTCATTCCTTTCATTTCCTTCCGGAGTATAGTCTTGTAACTCAGTTTTCTAATCAATATTTTTTGACTCTCATCAGGTAAGCGATGTTTGCCAATTTCAGTATTATGAGAGGATGACAAATTAAATTTAGATGATTAATATATTTTGAAGCAAATTCATTTTCCCCTTAAAAATTCTATTCAGCCGCATGCAGAATAATGGGGCTTGTTTTAAAATTAAATGTCAAGAATACAAACAAAGCAAAGTCAATCGATTACAATTTTTCGAAAAACAGAAGATCGGTTTTAAGAAAGGAAATCATTGTTTCAACGAATCACGGGTGTCCAAGTTGCATAAGAATAGCTTCATCTTGTAAAGTAAGCAACCTCGGCCTTCTGTCACTAAGATAAAAATTTTTAATTATTCCAAGTCCTAACTGTGATATCATTCCAAGATCATCAAAGTCTTATTTAAAATTTACCCTACTCCCACTGACATGCAGTTTTAAATCGAATCCTAATGGCATTTTTTTCAATTCAGAGACTCGGCTTCTCAATGGAAACCGCGAATGATTACCTACATAGAATGATAGGTATAGTTACTTGACTGTTAGGGGTAAAGATTTCAATAATACCCATGAAACATGAAAAATAAATGTGAGTTTAAGTAATTTTAATCATCTTATAATGAAAATTTGTATAAAAATTTAAAAACATCTTTGAATTGAAACTTATGGCTGCCCGTTTTATTTCAACGTTACCTGTCTTGTTTTAAAATGATTTCATTTTTAACGTTACTAGTCCTTTTAAAAGGAGAAGTTGCATATTTTTTAAAAGGTGCTGTTCCGCATACTTTATTTTTATAAAACGAAATTCTACAAACCATTATGTATTGAACCAAAGACTTAAGGAATGTTTGTCGAAATGCCCAAATACTGCCCGTCCTTATCGATATTTTACAGAAAACAAATAATTCATTAAAATCTAATTCCTAAATAATTTATATACAACGTGTAAAATATTGAAACACATAAATATAGAAGTAGAGCTTAACAAACAGAAATGAAATTACAATCATTTATAAAAGTGCAGAATTATAAAAAACAAAATTTACGAGCAAGCGTGTTGAATTTAGACTACCTGACTACGTCCAGGAATAGAATAATTCGTAAAAGGACTTTTGCACAAAATTGTTAGACAATAACAATTAATTTACAAAAGTAAGATATAGATATACAATATTTAAATTGCTCAAATATGACCACAACATTTCGCTGTCTTAACTCAGATACATTAACTCAGAATTCTAAGTAGCATTTTAAAAAAATATAATCCTGATTTTTCCAGATACCGAGTAGCAAAATTACGCTTTACGATCGATGGATTTTTCGCTTGTGCTTTAAGCTTTAAATGGACTCGTTTTTTATGCAATGCATGTTACATAAAATTAAATATGTGTTTCAAATATCCTTATACTATCAATCAAATATTAATAAATTATTTATGCATGGGAAAAAATAAGTTAAAATACAAAGCATAAAATTTAAATTCTGTAAAAATATTTTTTTTTTTGGAAAAATTGTTTTTCCAACAATACTGGTAAAACAATCTGAGTTTCAACCGCAGTCGCAATTATCTTCAATGTTATTTCTATAGAGTTTTTGAATTGTCTTTAAACCCTTCTAAACACCAAGGAAATATTTAACGGTCAATACGTAGTCTATAGTAACCGCAGGGTTTTAAAGCATAAGTATACCCAATTTGATGTGGATTGGTCAAACTGTGTAGATTTGTAATTTGTAGATTAGACAGACAGACGCCAACTTTGCTTTATATATACACTAGTAGAATTACCCTGCGTTGATCGGGTTGAATTGGTTAAACGTTGATTGAAAAGTGATTAGGCTAATCACTTTTCCTTCATAGAAAAATGCAAACATCATTGAAGTTGTACGGAAAATAACTTTTTAACATCGTTTTAACTTAAAAATAGCTCCTACAATTTACTTCGGACGCAATTATTTATACATGATATATCCACCCATATAATCCATTTCATATTCATCGCACACTACAAGTTTTTCTAAGGTGACTACTTCAGTAGTCTAATTAGAAATATCTTTGAACTACAACGTATGGCTACCAGCTTTAAATTAATGTAACCTATCTTATTTTAAAATTATTTTATTTTAACCATTTTAAAATAAGAAGTTACACACCTTACTTAAAAAGGTTTTGTTTTGTAAATTTTACTTATTTTTATGAAACAGAATTCTGCATACCATTACGTGTTCAACCAGATTTAAGGAAAGTTGGTCGAAATATACATATACCGCCAAGAAATTACCCATGTTTAGTGACATTTTGTAGAAAATAATAATAAAATAATTCATTAAAATTTAACTCTTAAATAATATATCTGTAATATGTAAAACACTGGAACACATAAATACAAACAGAAACGAAATTCCAATCATTGAAAAAGTGCAGAACTCCGAAAAATCAAAGATATGAGCAAGCGTGTCGAATTTACACTTCTTGAGTATATTATGAAATAGAGAAATTCGAAAAAAAGACGTTTGAAAAATATTGATAGACAATAATGAATTATTTACAAAACACAAATTTACAAAACTTAGAAATGCTCAAATATGACCGCAACATTTTGCTGTCTTAACTCAAATACACAAACATGGAATTCTAAATCTAATTTATAAAATAAAACATTATTTCTGGCGTTGCCAGATATCGAATTGCAAAATTACGCTCTTATGATCAATGATTTTTTCGTTTGGGCTTTTGTGTTCCATTACAAAATGTAAAATGCGTAAAATTAAGTATTTTAAGTATCCAATTTTCATCAATCAAATATTCATAGATTATTTACATTATGGAAAGAAATAAAAAAAACAAGTTCAAACATAATTAGAATTTTAAATTGTTTAAATATAATGTTTTAGAAAATATTGTTTATCAAGCAATAATGGTAAAACAATTTTACTGTACATCCTATTTGTAACATGTAAAGTACGTTACCCACAGAGCTTTAAAGTATTTGTTTGCTAAATTTGATGTGGTTTGGTTTGAACTGTGTAGATTTGTATAAAGAGCAGAAAGACTTACTTTCAGACGCCAACTCTTTTATATATAGAGATTAATTCGAAAAGCATATTGCTTAATTAATTAGTCTAGCTCTCCATCTCCCAGTTTTTGAGCTTATTCTTGAATTGGAAGCAATAGGATAGTGATTAAAATAAACTATCATTACACATTAATGAGTTACACATTACACATTAATGAGTTACATATTAATGAGTTACATATTAATGAGTTACACATTACACATTAATGAGTTACATATTAATGAGTTACACATTACACATTAATGAGTTACATATTAATGAGTTACACATCACACATTAATGCAAACATTAATGAGATTTTATTTTAATTGACAACAGAATTCCGGTATATTAAATGTGATGAACCAATAGATCATACGCCTATTTTACTTAGAACTTGACTCATACAAATTAATAGAGGCTGTATTTCCCCATAGTCCAGAACATTGAAATATTTCCTCATTAAATGATTAAACTTTGAGAAAAATAATCCTTTGCTAAGCGGTACTGTGGTTCTACGTTATTCACGTGTTTTTAAATTTAGAATTATCCCTTCTAATTAAGGGGCCACGGTAACCCGGTTGGAAGAGTAACGGATTAGCAACCGGAGGGTTGCGAGTTCGAATCCAAACAAACGAAAACGGCGTATAAATTGTTATAATTGAAACTGTCTCTTGGAAGACCATTTATCTTCCAAAAGCATAACGATTCGAAACACACCGCCATATATGGCAAAGAATGATTACTTTACCATGTATGGCGCAGCAACTACACACCACCAGTCTCCTGATTTAAACCTCATGGAACACTTATGGGAAGAAATCGGTCGTGAACTGAAAAATTATGATACCACCAGCAAAGATAACCTGAAAATTGTCACTCTGGACCTCAGGAACAAAATTACTCCAGAAACAACAAAAACCTTGTAGGAGTCATGCCTAAACTTCTGAGAGAGGTCATAAAAGCAAAAGCAGGTTCAACTGACCATTAAATAATGGAACATGTAGGAGGAAATAGCATTCAGTGAAATATTTTTCACCGTACGGAGCCTTTTTTGCGTTATATTTGCCATATTTTTGTTATGAATTATGAGTTAAATTATATTAATATTTTTGTTTAAATGCAATACAAACTTTCTATGCAATTATGTTCATCTGTTTTTCCATTTTTATTTCTCCAATATTTATATTCTGCAATAACAACTTATTTCAAATAGTATAGGGGCGTACAGAAACTTTTTTACTCACTGTATATAAATAAGAATGGAGTGTGTGTTTGTACATTGAATATTTTCGATTCATTTCAAGTTTTCTATCCAATGTGGGTCCTGATGCAAAATCCGTCTCTTGCGCGTTTGGTGTCTGTCTGTCTGTCTGTATATGTGTGCCCTTACAGCGTCCAAATGCTTGAATATATTTTCATGAAACTTTGAATACTGTGGGTTATTCTGCTAGTTTTAAATATAATTCAAAAAAATCTGATGCTGGAAAAGATTTCTTACATTCATTTAGTGACTGAATTTGGTTGCGTAAGTCTGTCCGTTTTTCTGTTCATATTTGGTTTTGTGTCTGTGTGTTTGTACAAGCATCACATAAGATTTGTTCAACATATTTTAATTAAATGTTTTATATTTGATACATCACAGTTTAATTTAGTGAATGCATTATTTGAAATTTCTTTGCTTACATATTTAGGCAAGTGTCATGTTAAAACATCTGAGTAGCTATATTTAAATCAATCATAATTTTTTAGTTTTCGAGTAGCTGGAAGGTAAATTGAGCATTGCAATTACTTGGATTGTTTTACCAGTGCTACTGAAAAATCATTTATTTTTCCCCAAACTATTTTTACAGAATTTAAATTCTAATACTTTATTTATTTTGAGCCTTATTTTTTCTTTACAAAATATTAAAAAATTCTGAATATTGGGACAGATGATAGCACAAGATCTTTTAAAATAGGACTGGTAGCTAATATGGCAACCTTGGAATTTACATAATCGTTTGCTTTTTTAAATTTGTGTCTTATATTCTAAGAATCTATTCTATAGTGAAAAAACAGATACAGTCATTACTTTTCGTTCGAAGATTTTTCAAAATTTGTTTTAAGATGTATTCCTGGATTTTTAATTTGATGTTTTTTGTCAATAATTGTAATTAAGGTAAGTGGTTTAATTAGTTTTAGAAACATTTTTAATCATTGTATAATTTTTGGAAAAGCTTTTGTTTTTATATGATATACAAGGCATTTCTGTGCATACTCTGAACTATTCTATGCATTCTCGGTAAAATTGGCACACTCTAGAGACTTTTCTTTCATACTAAATATTTAAATTTACCAAAATGTAAAATGTTAAATATGACATTTATTTACATTTGTGAAATTGTTTATTTAACAATTGTGTACCTTTATTAGAGTGCGGTAATTGTTACATGTGATGAATAGGATTTACAATTTATTAACGAAAGCGGAAATTAGTTATCCAATTCAATCCGAGTAATGCCATGTAATTCTGCTAGTTTTAAATATAATTTTAAAAAAAGATCTGATGATGGAAAAGGTTTCGCGCTCAGTTAGATATTTCTTTCCGCTCAATTAGAGATTACCGTCTTTCCTAGAATGGTAAGTTTGAAAAACGGACAATAAATAAATTCAAGAAGATTATTAATTGTCTTGATGGATTCGACATTGATTTATCTATGCTTCTAAGTACTAATACTTGTGCTGCGCAAGTTACAGATGATTTACTTAGGTACATAGATCGCATCTTTCTTAGATACACACAGCACAAAATAATTAATTTTTTCAGGAGAAAGGGAATCTTAACCACCACCACAAAAATTAACTTGCAATGCTGTAGTACAGCATATAGCAGAACAATGGATATAAACTATGAAGCCCATTTTTGTAGACTGTTTTTTATAGCATTTCCGCGTGCTGCTACATTGGTGACTGGTAACGTGATTATATTTACGCACTTTTAAAAATAAGCCTGGTGACTCTTCCCACATTTGACGCGCACTTTGATGGATTGTCCACGATGAATAATTGAATTGTCAACTCACTCCTAACAACTGTCTTGTACAACAACATACACAGTTTCTACTACTATTATAGCTTCACTCTTAGTTATCACACAGTTTCATTTAAAAAAAGCCGTCCAGCACTTATTCGACTGCCAAAGCAACAGAAGACGTTAAACAGTCGCAATAATCCATTGCATGACCACGCCTATGGAAGTACGACTATCTTTTTGCATTGATGATTTTAATCAACATACTTATAAATACAGTTTCGATTGCAATTCTGGATTATAAATAAGGAAAATTTAGATCTCCTTATGTTAAATTATTTCCCCAGGTTTCCAGAAATTGCTGGACCACATGACTTGAAACTTGGAAGACAATATTTCGATACGGATCTTAAAATTGGCGTCAAAATTGGGTGTTACCATTCAAATTAAGAAGTTGGTGTGGAATTTGACATGCCGATGGTTTCCTTTTGCAAAATTTATGCATATTTATTTAATTTAATTGTTTCTCTACAGAAAAATGACCAATTACAGAGAACAATTTTATTATATTTATACAATAAATTGTTATAAAAACACAATTACAATTTATTGTATGTATAAATTTGCAGTATTTATAGTGGCCACATTATTCCTCATCAAATGCCTTTCAATTCGCTCACTCTACTATAAACAATGCATAGTTAGAGGAATGATTCATTTCCCCCGCGGGCTGTGTATATTTTATGACATAACGTAATTAGTAGTCCAGTTTGGAGGTCAGCTGTTTTGGTTCGGTGTATATTTTCAACTTTCCTTCGTTTACTTTCCCACTTACCAAGTTTTCCAATTTTCAGAAATCAATTGCTCTAAACACGTATTTTAAATACGAATTAATGATATAAAAAGCCAGGAGAGAATGAAATAATGTCGATCCCAAAGTATATGTATCCCCTTTGGAATAATTGAATAAAGGTCAAAATATTCAATTCTTTACCGGTCTATCTCTTGACGTAGACCATTAGAAAATACTGAGTTCCTTCAGATCTTTCATTCATATCCCCATATGACAGAAAAATGTTTCACGATTCATTCTATTGCTAGTTTTCTACACAAGTCCTATCCAAGCTCCAAGAAGGTAAGTATTTTACTTTCTTGGAGCATTTCCGTCTGGGGTAACATGGGGGAGGGGATATTGTGTATGTTTACTTTCAATGCATAGGACAGGGATCATTATTTTCACGCAGAGCACAGTGTGGGGTACGGAGCACCCAGATAAGTAGGATCAAATTTTAGGTTTTTTTTGCTTCTTTTCAACTCTGACTCTAGCGATATCGTGGATATTCCCAGAAGATTGCCACGAGCAGTCAATTTGTATTGCACAGTACAAAAGACTGTTTTATACAAAATTGTTTCTTGCTTTCTACGAGAACAGGATTGAATCCATACTGTCTTATAACTGCTTAAGTTAAGGTGTATGTATACACTAGAACATTTTTTTAAATTTTTACTTCAATAATTCAGTTTTTCAGAATAGGTCATTGGTTTGTGCTTAAACTCATTTCAGTGTGAAAAATTCTGATTAAGATAATAATTAATTATCTAATTTAGATATAATTAGCTAATTAGCATGTTTTTTGAACAGCGATATCTCAAATTCTAATGTGTTCAGAAAGACAATTCCTGTTGCAAATTATTCCTAATATTATTCATGTTTTGACCCTCCATCAAGTTGTTAGAGGGAATAGGTAATTTTTTACATTTTTTTTCACGAAGGAAGTCTAAAAAATCAAGGTTTTTTCAGGAATTTTGACTTCTAAAAATCAACTAAAAATTCATTTCTTAACCAATAACTTCGACTGAGGGGAAAAACATCCACTGCATTACATAGATTATAATGACACAAAAGTAATTGCAATAGATCAATTCATTGTTGAGTTATCACTGTTCGAAAGAAGCATCCTATATTAAAAACATAGTTCTTCAGAAATCGAGTTTAAAGTTTTTGAAACGTGTTTGTCCATGGTGACATTACCTAACCCAATCCCTTGTAACTTGAAAACTATTTCGAATATTTACAAGATCTTGGTATCGTTTGAAAGCTAAGGGGTTGAACAATATTTTGAATTATTAAAAAACAGATCGATATTTTGGTCAATTTTCATGATTTCTAGTGTATATATACACCTTAAGTCACCGATTAAAACATCAAAATATTTTCTGTTTGATCGCTCTATTGGCAAATTAAAATAGTCAGGCCGTGGAACTAATTTCAAGAAACAAGACCTTTTCAAAAACATTTGTTGTTCCCTGAAAGTTGATACATAGATATGAAGAATTCTTAAATAGTCAAGGTATATTGCAGCTTTGCTGTAACCCCAAATCCTCTTTGTTGTGTCAGTTATTACCCCTCTGAGAGGTTTACAAGGATAATGCCACCTTGAAACCTGCAGTCTTCCCTGCATGACTTCCAACCAGGTTTGACCTTCTCATTACCAATTTAATCTTTCCTAGGATTCTTAAAACCAATAGATATAACTATTTAGTCGTTGAGTATATTGTGGGGAGAATCAATATTACACTAACCGGCAATCTCGTGATGCTCCGAGGGTTGAATGACTTTGGTGAAACACCATGGCAACTTAAATTAAGGGTACCGAATCACTAGTGTTTATAAATTAGGACATTCTCATTCCCGGTAAATTACTGAGAAAAATTCTCAATACCAGTATTAAGTTTTAGTCTTTCTTGGAAGCAGCTTTAAAGTAGATTTGCTAAATGACACCAATTGTTGTTTGCCGAAGGCAATAAGACACATAACGTTTGGAAGCATTTATTTCTCAATTTATTCCATACAATAAATTCATTTGAAATAGAGAATCAGTAAGTTAAAACTTTGAATAGATATACCAAAACGGGGGACTTATTAAACTAGGTGTCCTAAACTTACTGACTGTACTGTAAAACAGGAACACCATCAGTACAAGATTTTTTCACTGTGGCATGCAGTCGAGATGTAATTTTTTTAGAAATATATGTATAAGTGCCAGGAAATCAACTTATATTTTACTCTGATAAATTAATCCTTTTGACATAAATCGTGAAAAAATAAAAGAATCAATTTTTATTGATGTAGCATTTCCTCATGTTTATGGAGGCCTTAAACCTCACGGAAAATATTGCAGTTCAGATTAGATTTCTGGCAGCCTTATGCCCAATACTGACGGCATTTGCCAAATAGTAGTGAGTTTATGCAACGAAAGCTCTGGTTCACTACTATTGTCGCATAGACTGATCCATGAAGTATGATCTTAACCCTCCAAGCGGTTTCGATGATATATCTCGCCCATCAAAATCTCACCGATTTTGATAATGACGTAATACCTCGCCATCAAGATATTGTCGATCTTGTGATGATGACAAGATCAAGATCTGATCAGTTTTTTCTAATGACGAGATATCTCGTCCATCAAGATCTATACAGTTTCGCTAACGACGAGATACCTCGTCGTTAATAATGTATCTTCCAATCGGTAATAATGCTTCGGTAACGGTAATAAGCACCAATTTCCAAAACCTATAATTATTTACCGGTTTATAAACTTTACCAACTATGACCCACACGTGAGATCCAGTACTCGGAATAGGTTTATCAATCCCGCGGACACAAAAGAAAGTAATGAAAAACCAATTTCACACATTAAAATAAAAAAAACAATTAGCTAGAAACATGTCATTCATTAAGCTCTCTGTCGATGCTTTAAGGCAAGACGGCTTTATTTACTTCTATTTTGTGTGTGTTAACCCTCTCTCTGGATAGGCACAATCGGCAGAAAGTTTTGTCCTCTCCTTACGAAAGGCTCTGATTCTTTCAGCCCTCAAACTCCTGAAGAATCACTCAAGCCCATTACAATTTCCATCCCCTATTTTCTGTGCTACAAAGAGACCCTCGCGTGAATTACCTTATCTCCCCGTTGACAAAGATGGCAGAGTTATCGACGGGGAGCCTCGCAAATTGTTTATCCTCGAGTATTTAGTCTGTGAGAGTTGAGTAAATGAAAAGAGATACACTTAAAAATTCACCGCCGCCCTTTCAGTTTACCCGCGAAGAATCTGTCCCTTCTAGGCGTCTAGGCGTCTCTTCTAGTTCGTCTGTTGCCACGACCCGACAATAGAAACCGGCACATTAGGTGATAATGGGACAACACATATTCCCTCTCCTTCTGGGGGAAAGCATTGGAAAGGCCTTTTCGGCCGGTTTCAGTAAGTCGCCTGTAAAGCCGTTGGCTGGCTGCCGTAACCAAAGAAGGAAACTATATTCTGTCCCGACGTATGCAGAGGGTTAAGGAACAGTTTGTTACCATATTTTTACATATAATACGCATCGGCATATAATAAGCATATTTTGCTAAGGAACAGGGATCACTTTTAATGTGTTTTGATGATTTCAACTGGCAAAAAGAAATGGCTTTGGAATTCTACTTTGCACGAATCTTTGGCTGAAATAAATTACAGGATAAGTGTCATTAGTGACCATTACAAAATCATCAGGCAGACAGTACAGGATGAATGAAGAAACCAAAATTATTGATTGAGGTATGAGCTGTCAAAATATTAAATTTACGTTGGGATTGATTTGAGGAGTTTCAAAATGAAGAAAATATAAATTTCCCATTCTTGGGATTGAGAGAAATGATTTTCGAGGATTCTGGTGGTTTTGAGAGAGTGTTCGTCTGTTTGCTTTAGAAGGGAGGAGACAATCACGATCTATTCTCACGGAGAAAGATCACCTCCCCTAGTCAACCCCCAGCGCATTTTTTAATGTTTTGACCAATACCCTGTCTACTCAAAACGCCAGTCAATCGTTTTGGGTTTTTTGACTCCACCCATATTGTCTGGTTGGTAATCTTGTACTTGTAAGTTTCCATTCCATCATTTTACATTTACTTGCCTTACAATGTTCAAATATTGGTGGGTTCCAAACCTGTAATATTATGGAGTAAAGTATGTCTTTTTTCCAATCGACTTATCGAATATTTTCTTTTACGTGCTAATTTCTATCTTCCAGATTTATCATTCCCTTCTCTTATCAGACTGCTGAAAAATTCTATTTGAACGGTGGAAGCAGGTTTTGCTATATTAGCAGCTTCTGGCTCAATTTACGCATATTTGAACTTTGCGGCTAAATTGGCAAATCAATCAATCTCGTTGCGGTTGATTTTATATTGTTTATAATCGTTGTTGCCATTCACCAATTCACAAATGACACCAATTTCTGTGCCACGTACGTTGCATAAAGAGAGATAGATTGGCAAAAAATATTATTCAATGTAAATTTGTAAGAAACATCAAATGTTTTTAAGAAGAGGAAAAGAACGGCTTTTTGAAGTTAGTTCGTCTTGAGGTTAATACCACTGGAACGTCCGTGGCTGTATCTTAATTTGAAAATAGACTGAGCAAACAGAAACGGTTTTGCTATTTTAATCCATGACTTAACAGTAAATTAAAAACAACCAACACCTATTACATTAAATCACGGCGCAACTTTTAACTTTTTTTCTTATTTCAAAGTTAATACGACACCCGGTGAAAGAAATAAAAAAATGTAAGCTATAAAACACAATGAAAGTAGAGGCAGCACTTTAAACTAGATATCGCAAGTCTTGAAAGTAATATCTCATTAAGGTACGTGTTAATTAAAACTATGCCATGCGGGTTTATTAACTTTTTTCCTTGGGTTTCATTTTAAAGCTCGAAATCTCAGAGATAATCGTCTGAGCATTAGCGAAAGGGCAGGGAATTTTGAAAGGATGCCATTTTCGGAAAAGAATGATCACACTTCCGGAGTAAAACGATATTTCTGGCTCCAAGAAAGTTAATTAAAATAAGTATGATATGAGCTTGATAGGTAGATGAAAAAAATATCGCAGAATCTCGTATCTGACTCATGAGTGATGCTAATACAACACTGAATGTGAATTTTGTCTTCACAGTATTTTACTATGGTAAATCGTAAATCTAAAGAAATCGTACACTCCTGTCATAGTACAGGAGTTGTGAAGAGCTAAAGGGGAATTTTTATTATTCATTACAAAGTAATCTATACGACATCCTCATATTTCTCAATAATTAACGTCGCAGTAGAGCAACAACAACACACATATATATATATATATACATATATTATATATATATATATATATATATATATATATATAGTTATATATATATATAGTTATATATATATATATATATAGTTATATATATTTATGTATATATATATATTTTAATCAATGATTCCAATTACCCTACAGTAAATTATAATTTTTTTTAAGGTCCCATCTTCCTATAATATAAATTATGGAGTTTGAAAAAATCCTTTTTGTTTCGTTTTAGTTATAAACAAATGACTGCGTTGTATCCTAATTGCATTGCATTCATACATTATATTTTAGAATTACACTAATTAATTACATTGCCTTTCAGAACTACATTAATTAATTACATCCAAATTAACGTCGCATTAATTATATTGAAAATGTTTTTTTTCTATTTGGAATAGATCAATAAACTAATACGAATATTAATCCCATTTATTTTAACGTTATTTATTCTGTTAATTTAAATATGAAAGCTATCCAACTTATTATTAATTAGATATTTCCATTTAAAGAAGACATCTTTTATGAGAGGGATTTTCAGTGCTAATAATTAATCTACCAGAAGACCAGGATTTTACTTCTGATTACATAATATGGAAACTGACAGGACACACATTATCCACCACAAAAATACTAGCGCCATATACATTTAGTTTTACAGAAAAGACCTCTCATAGGTAATCACTAGTAAAATTTGATCTAAAATATAAAATTAAATTATTTTCTATTTTAATTTTATTAGATATATGCATAGAATTGTCATTATTTTAACAATAGCTACGTAAGGTCATGTTTAGTTTCTATTTATAACATTATCAACCATGATAAACAAAAATAAAATCAAAAATACAAAAACTGAGAAAATGTAAACAATTATCGCGGATATTCCCAGACTAAACGAAAACAAAGGTTATTAGGGATCGCTCAGTCATATATATAATAATGATTTATTTTTAATTTTACTTTAGATGCTGAGGACACATTAGAAATCTTACAGAATTAAACGAATGCTGTTCTAAAGGAACATTTATGTATTTAGTTTCGCTCAAATATTACATCGCATAATACTGTCCAACCACAATAAAAGAAAAAAATTTTAATTTCATTCTATTCGAATCCAAATGAGAGCGGTAATTTCTACCTTTCATTTTTAATATTCTCTTAACTGCAAATAAAAAATATATAATTTCGACGGAAATTTATCCTTTATTATGTTTAGAGAAAGACGAAACTGCGACATTGATTAGAAAACAGAGGAAACAATTGCTTTCAATTTATATCTTGATAAAACAATGGTATGGAGATATTCTATATTCTCGTTTACAAATTGTCACTTTTATGAACAGTTTTAATGAACTGACATTAAACAGGCTATAAAACTACATTCCTAGGCATTCTAAATTAAAGTATCAAATTAACATATTTTAAAATTCATGTTCAATTGAAGAGAAATTTATATTGATGATAATCTAAATCCTCTAATTTCTTCTACTCACCAATCTCCGATAATTCTAGGGTTGTGAGTTCTAAACTCGATCCAACCAATCATCGTGTACGTGGGGACTGGTGCCCGTTAAATCTGTCGTGTCTTCAAATGTCCTCACGTTTGCGTGGTGCGGAAGTTTGGAGAGTGGAGTACTAACTTAGGTGTTGACCTCGTCATCTGACCGTGGTTCAAAATTACGAAGTGTTGTCTTCGAAATTGATCCCAAACTGTCCCCAATAGCCGTTGTGTTGCTCTAGTGTGACTTAAATTCAACTACCTCCTAACTACCAACAATTTTAAGCAATCATTAGTTTTCTGCTCTCTTGCAATCGCCATAGCATTAAAACATTTTATAGTTATTTTGTTAAATAAAAAGTATCGATTTAACGAAAATAATTTTAAAAATATTGAAATAAACTTATATAGCAATTGAACGTTTAGGACTTCAAGATATACTGAAAGATTTCTGATCTCATGGTAGATGATCTGACCATATATTTAGAAACAGAATTGTATACTTTGCATTTAAATTAACTTCTTTCAGTCTCTCTTTTCACATTTCCTCCTAAAATGCATTTGCTAGTTGATTATGCTTTGTTCGGTATGGATGTAGTACTTGACAGGTCTGGTTTCCAATCCAGTGTAGGTATGATTGTAGTGGTTTGGAATCCGTTTTAAGTCATAGAACCCGGTGTACTTCGTCTAATATTAAAATTATCCATAACCTGATACTGTTATTGATCCTACGGGGGCCTTTTTACAACATTTACACTAAGTTTAAAAACTTTGACATGACTATTGCTAAATTTGGCAAAAGCCTTGATTTTTTTTTGCGTTTTCAGCCTCTATGACAACTGTTTACTTCATATATAAAAAGTTATTTACTTAATATTCATATTTATTTAATTAAAAAAGTTTCCGACACCTTGTTTCTCTAATAATTTATCAAGAACATGCAAATGTGAAATTCATTCATTATCTTTAAAACATTTCAGAACACAAACGCATTAGAAACGTTTCCTGTCAAGCTAAGTTTCTGCGAAGCAAAATAGTTTCTGTACGTATTCAGAACGGAACTTAACTTTGCTTGTTTTTCGAATATATTTCAGCAATAAAAATTCCAAAGAATTCTACATTCAAAGAATTGATAGTTGATTGTTCAACGCCAATTACATTAAATGCCAAACGTCACCATAACGATGATAAAGTACGTACGTTTTAAGATATCTCCAACATGATTTCTACCGTGAATATTTGTGTTAGCGGTAGTAAAACATTCACTGAAAATTCCCTCTCATATATTAGACAAATATCGATAACATCGAACAATCCGCTTCGAAATTCTACCCACCATTTTGAAAACAAAACTAACTCTCTCACCGGTCCCAGACGACAACAAAAACTACCTTCCGCTCACCGAATGAAGTTTCTCCCCCAAATAAAAATTCTTACATTTACTGATACCACAGCAATAGCTCCTTAATATGAGGAACTACCGATTGCAAATACTTAACGTCCGAATGATTACTACAGGTTATTAAAGATCGTCGCTATGGCGGCTGTTTTCTTTATTTTTTAAGGGGAAAGTCTATCCGGCACCATGATGCATTCGGCAGAACTTGCCGTCTAGTGATCTCTCCATTGATCCTTCCGAAAGTTTCATCGAAAGTTAACGTAGCGTAAGAAATAATTTCCGACGCCCCAGACGGAAGGCGATGTGCGTTTTATGCGAAACTTTCTTTGCTTTATTGCGCGTAGCCGTTGCGCTGAGACTTGTTTGGCCCAGGAAAGCCTAATCGTAATCGAAGCAAATGCGCTTTGATTTTTACGACCTCGGGGCGGATTCATTTGGGGCTTTGATAGTCGGGGAGCTTGTTGATGTTTTGAAAGTAACGTTGAGTAACGAGTTGTGTGGGTTTTCCTCTGTCCGAAATTGAAGTGCTAGCTTCCAATTTGTGTGGCGTTCATTTCCGATTTTAAAGCTATAGATCCAAGGAGATGCGAAAAAAGTAGAAGAACGGGGAATTGCTAAACTGCAAAAAAGGAGCCTATTCATTAGTTCTAGAACCAGATGAGCCTTCGTATGTGCTACCAGTTTGCTTTCCACAAAATGCAATAAGCTAAGCAATCAATATATATCGTCGGCTTAGAACAAGAACTTATTAACAGACAAATTTTTTGCTGTATAGCTGTTTAACCTTCCTGGTGGTTTATCTTGGCGTCAAAAACTGCCCTGTAGTCACCAGCCTCTGGTGAAAAAACATGTTCCAAACTGTAACCAGTTCTGAGGAAGAGACTATTTGTTTTTCTACTTGGATCTCCATTCCCTTGAAGTAATAGAGCAGTTTTTCTCACCGAGGTATTTCATCATTAGCAAAACTGACCCTATCTAGTAGCAAAATTGGCCAGATCTTGAACGACATATCTCGTCTTAAAACGTGGAGGGTCACAGACTAAATATTAGCTTTTAGGCCAATAAATAAAATTATAAGCCTTTATATAGTGTTATTTATCTTTTATTGCAGGTTATTATACAGGTTATAATATGGCATCATTATTCATCATAATGGAAATAAGTAATTAATGTCTCCATAAAACTGCCAGGTAAAGAGTTTCTGCCTTAAGCCGACGACTAACGTATGTGGCACAGCCATCGACTTTATTTGTGTATTGGAAAATGGCAAAAGGGAATATGAAACGATATAGAGTCAAACACTACAGAATTTATTCGCCAACTTTTGACACTTAGTAGAAATATGATTGATTTGTGCTATGGAGTTTTGAAACGATAGTAACAGTACATGGAAAGTTCACCATTTTAATAGAATTCTGCAGCAGTCTGATGACAGTAGGAAAGGAGAAATCTAGAAGATAAAATTCAGCGCTGAAAGAAATACAAGCGAATATGGAATAGGTTAAAACTTCAAAAAGTACAGAACTGCCTTTGAACAAATGAATAATAATGTGATTGAAATGGACATTCAGAAGCTAATTGTAATAAGATAACTGAGATGTTCACTTTCTCCATGCACTTTATTGGAAGTAAGAATGAACACTAGCAATAAGTACACAAAATGCTTTTTAACATTCTAAACCATTTTATTTTACTTAAAGGAATGCATGTCGATGTTCAAATGTGATCAACGACATTGAAATCAACAGATTTAAGCAATAAACTTTAGTACCGATGTTATGAGCGGGTCTGCTAATTTCAGAATAAAGTTTGTAAATTTATAGAATACAATCCAATACAGATGCCCTCATATACAAATATTTACAGATGTCACTTGAGTTTCACACAATTCCAATGGAAAGTAAAGGACATTAACATTCATCTTAATATAAAGTGCGTACTACGAAACTACTTGGGATGCTTTCGAGATAGTTATTTTCAAACTATAGTAACTATCGAAAATGGTTTAGAAACAGCATACCCTTGGGGGCAACAATTTTTAAATGTTGGTTGTTAATTTATTATACACACATTCCCCCAAATTGAGGATAACACTGAATTCGTATCAAGCAAGGTCACCTAATTTGAATCCAATAGAACATGCTTGGGATGCTCTTTGACATCGCATTGCAGCCTAGACAACAACACCAAGGAAAGCACACTAGCGAAGATGTGCTATAGTGCGCAAATTGGACTTCTTGCCACAGGAACTCTTGGACAAATGGAAAGGAAAGCATGTCTGAACGTTGTGAGACTTGCATCAGGGTCAGAGGCAACATTTTCCCTATTAGGTCATTTCTAACAGAACAAAAAATTTTGTAGCACTAACTAAAACCTATAATGTGTTCACCCAAGCATTTATTATTTATTTATTTGGTTACCAGTAGCACGATCGGGGAAAGACCAACAAATAAGTCGTTGTTTACAATGCATCGAACTTTTTAAAAGGTAATCGGTATATCAGCACTTAAACTGATATCAATGAAATCGAAGTAAAAAATAATCCTATCTATCACAAAATCAGATACATGGAAATGAAAATAGACATAAATAATTGCAACTCTATTTAAAACGAGGATGAAATACAACCACAATTCAACTTAAATTCGAGTTATGGCAATTACTATGACAGACTACTTTCGTTATCCTTGAAACCCATGATATTAAACCATACCTTAATATATGGTTCATTTATCAAATTTCTGATTTAGAAATGTTTCTGCTATTTTCACATTTTCTTGAAATTTGATATTCCATGGAAATTGAAGTATCAAACATGTTGAGATGTGCTGACAACAGTGTTGGTACATATTTCCTCATTTCAACTTCTGAGCTTTGAAATTTTACTGTATTGCCAATTCTTACAAGATCTAGTTGTTTTAGTCCGGAAAGTTTTATATTATTTGTTACAAAGTGATGGTGAAAAGTATGAGACGGTTTTTCAGTTTAAACAAAAAAAAGAAACAGGCGGAAAACGGAGATTTTATTTCTTGCTATCCAAATACTCACATGATGCATATCAGGGTTACCTTAAAATGCAGTATACCACCGTTTCGGCGACGTTTTGCATTTCATCTAATTGGCCAATCAACTATCGTAAATCAATTCGAATATCATTCTTTGAAATATTTCTGGCGAAGTGCTGAAATCATATTCGAAAAAGAAATCAAGTGATGTCACTTGCGGAAATAGTACAAGAAACAGCAGCAGAAACATAACCACCATCTCCTCATTTAGCTCGAAAGAAAATGTCGCATACTGGATTAACCCCTTAAAGCTCATGAATTAGTATCAACTACATTAGTGGTAATCGTTATTTCTTTACATACGGGTGAATCCATTCAAAAATACAGGCAATAAAAAATAAAATGGTCGCCTCACCACCTTCGATTTTTTTTTTAAATTTAGTATATGGTGGCCAGTGGCGTATGTTAAGCTATTCCATGTTTATTTTTTGCAAAAGAATTTTTTTTCATGAAAATAAGACCCTTTAAAGGGCGTTAAAAATATTCAATTTTACTTTTCAAGAAGGTCGCGTAGCACTTGAAATTCCGCTACGCTTAAACTATTAGAGATAAACTTGTTTTGTTTTGCTAGTGATACTTAAATGTATTGTTCGTAATAATGAGTAAAAATATCTCTTAAAATTGGATTAGTTTTTTAAAGGTTTGGCACGGAACTTGCTGAAGTTTGGTTAAGATTTATTAACAAAAAGCCATCTTTAAAACTTTTGTGTAAGTTCATTAGAATATTGTTAATGTAGTACACTATATAGCTAATGCAATTTCTCAAGGATTAATTTTTAAGAGCCTTCAACGTAAGATATCATCGAAATTTTAACCTCTAACGCGCGCTCAAAGAGCGGGGCCAACGATATTCCTCCACTAGTAAGTGAGCACTCGAATCTCCTCAACCAGAAGAGCAAGCATGATGCGATATTTTAACATGATTCATTATTTCTATACATATATCAATAAAGTGCATGGAACTAAGATTTTTGATAATCCTATAATTCTACTGCTAATAGTTTTAAAAAGAAATCAGCCAAGTTCTAATTATTTATCGCGGAACTTATAACTAACTTCTAATTATTTACCGCATAAATATTTGGACTGCATATTGCTTCAGGACTTTGCATTAAAATTTTCACTTGGTAATAACTTGCACACATGGTTTCACTTGCACCTGCTGCAACAAATTATAACATAAAATAAAATTACAAGATATACTATTCTGAGGGCTTTGGGAGTATTGATTTTGCATATTAAAAAGTTTTTATCTTTGTCTGATTACATCTTATTCCTATACATTTTAAATCGTTTGGTATATAATATTCATTTACTCTTAATTCATTCTTGGACTTGGGTATAATTCATTCTGGCATTTTTTATGAAATTAATCTCTCAAACAAATCAATATATTAGGTGAAAAGCAATCTCATGGTTTCAGAAGAGACTAATAAATTTAACTATGTCTTTATGGAGGAAGGCACATGAGAATTTTCCTGCAACATCAAAAAATAGTTTTTAAATAACAAACAAGTTCACTCTTGTTGAATAGTTTTACAATGATGCATTCATATGACAAAATCGGCCTCTTGTTATACACAAAATCCGATCTCCTAGTATTGTGACATGAGAGAGCAACTTTTCAATTGAATCAAGAATTGAGGATGATCGAAAGTAAGTTTACTTATGAAGCTGTATTTAGTTATGAATTGCATTCGTGAAGTTCAACATTGAAATAGTCATTTATTGAAGTATCCGTTGAATGCTTTCTTGGAGTTTTATGTGACAGAAAGGACATATTAAACACTTTCGCCGAATATAATAAATCTTTCAATTTATTTTAATTAATAGTTTATTTAACGTAAATAATATTCAAATTAGCAGCTTTTCTGATTGTTTCAAGTAAATAACAATTTATATCATTATTTTATCTGCGATGTTAAATATATATTACTGAGCTTCGTAATTTTTCTTATCTGCAATTTTAGAACTGTTTTATGAGGATTTATAGGGTATTACGTTTTGTGCTACTAGTTTCAATACTGTTTAAATGTTTTAATATAGTTATAGGAATTTATTAATATTTTAAATATGTTGTTTATTACTCTGGTCCTTTCTATCAAAACAATAACAGTGTATTTTTAAATTTGGTTTTGTAGTGAGATGAACAGCAAAGTTATGATATGCTTGTGAGATTCTGTGTAAATGTTTAATATATAATTCTGTGGTAGATAATTCATTCAAATTAAGTAAATACTGTAAATTATTATTCAAATTATTCGATTAACGTTGAGTAAAAAAGTATTTTTAAGCAAATACAGAAAGCGTAGTTCTCACTGGCTGAAAGGGAATCCCGATTTAATTTAGGGATTTTGAACCTTTTCGTCCTTTTATAGGGAATTTGACATGCGCTTAAGGATTTTTCGTACTTCGAAAGGGAATTTGACTGTATTTCATTATTTTCTGATCGCGTCGGGTTTTCCGAACAGGGTCATTACAATAATTTATTTAAGTTTAACTATTCAAAAGCTGCAAAGAAGCTCACACACTTTGATAGAATATTAATACAGGAACTTAGAAAAAAATAATCAGATTTTTAAAATAATGCTTTTTTGGGAAAAATAAATTTAAAATTTATCAAATTAAAAAATTCACATTTCCAATACTATTTACGTACCACTAATGAAATTAGTATCAATAGTTGCTCTAAAGTCTTACAATTGTTTTGAAAAAACCGAATTGGATTATCTTAAATACTTTAGGACATATGCGATTTATAACTAGGTGATGTACACTAAGAAAAATAAATTTAAATTTGTGACGTCACTTTTGCAGTCCTGTATCTCGAAGAAAATTTTTTTTTCGAGATTATAAAAAACATGTTGATCAAGGTGGCCCAAAATGTACCTGTTTGCAAAATATCATTCGATTCGAAGATGGTAAGGCGAACAGCCATCCGGGATTTGAATTGAACCCATACAATTAATTCGAAAATTGCTTAATTAGTCTGGCTCTGACTTCTCAGATTTTGAGCAAACTCATGAAATGGAAGCAATAAGATAATCAATGAAGTAAAAGAATAGTACTGCACATATTAATGAGATTATTTTAATGGAAAACAAAATTCACGGTACATTAAATGGGGTGAACTAATACATCATACTCTTATTAGCTTAGAACCTGACTCATACAAATTAATTAGTAGATTATACATACAATTGTATTAGTATGTATTTTTACTACATGAGAATTATTTCCGGTGTAAACAAGCAAACAAGACGGAGTGCGAAGAATTCACTTCCTGTTACACAAATTTTCTCACGTGATTCATATCGGGGTTTCCTTAAAATGTAGTGTATCGTCATTTTGGTGGCATTTGGTGTTTAATCTAATTGGCGTTGACCAATCAACTAGCACATAGCAATTCAGAATTCATTCTTTGTGATTTTTAATTGGCAACGTGCTGAAATCGTTTTCAGTAAAGGAAGTCAAGTGACGTCACGTCCGGAATACGTACAGGACAGACGTTGCACCACGCTAACGATTACCGCCCCTACATTTAGCTTGAGAAACAAATACCTCTAATAGACTTTTATGCTCACGCTCTATACGTGAATATAAATTTGCGTTTTTGAAATTTATGCATAACTTTGATAACGTAACTTCTGTCATTGAAATTTCTATCATTTCATTTTCTGTTGCTCTGCATTAATGCAAATGATTTAAGAGAGCTTATAAAGGACATTTATTTGATAAAAGAAAAGATTCTTGTTGAACACTTGTCCATTGAGATAATTAAATTTTCGTCTTTCAAAACAAAAGAAAAAACCATAACATTATAACATTTAATCAAATATTCCAATTACTGCTTCGGTTATTCGAGGTGGGAAGAAAATACGTTTTCATTAAAAGGAAAAAACAACGAAGTTTTCGATTGGAGTATATTGAAACACGAATTAAAAATTTATCATTTATCAGGCACCACATAAAAACAAGCATGAAACAGAAACTGTATTAAAATACTTAAGTGGAAGTCTCTTGTAGAAAGAAAATAACAATTTCAAAGTTTAAGCGATTTTCTGTTTTAGTAAATTTTTGTTTTGTTTCAAAATTTGATAAATGTAGGATAATTATTTGTTCGAAGAGAAAACCCTATTATACGAGTATTTGATATATAACGGTTCAATCGTTAAATCTATCTACCTACAGTGGCTCCCAAAAGTGTTCGTACACTTACGAATTTCAATGAAATACTGCTCTATCCATTAATAAAAATTAATATTTCAGAATGGGAATTTTTTAATAGCATCTATAACTTGTTCTTAACAAAACTACATAAAATATTTTAAAAACACAGTAAAACTTTTTTTTTTGGAAAATCAATAATCAAAAAGTAACAAAAAAATTACTTCACAAAAGTCTTCGTACACTTTAAAAAAATCTCTACATATTAGTAAATATTGTAATATTTCAGTAAATTAGTACTTAGTAGGATATCCTATGGCATCCACAACAGCTTTTATGCGTCTAGGAATAGAGTTGACAAGTTTTTTTGTAATTTCTGCATCAATGTTCCTCCATTCTTCAATCATTACTGTTTTTAGTTCGCTTTTCGTTTTAATGTCGTGTCTTCGTACTCTAACCTTCAGTTCCCTCCAAATGTGTTCTATTGGGTTCAAATCCGGCGACTGAGGTGGTGTTTTCAGAACTTGTGGACAATTATAGAGGCACCAGAGGCGAACGTTGAGAGCCGTGTACTTAGAATTGTTATCTTGATAAAAAAACAAAGTTGTTTCCAATACCCAAATTTTGGGCTGATAATTTTAAATTGTCTTTTAAAATATTTAAGTAAAGAATATTATTCATTATGCCATCAATAAATTTGAAATTAACTAGTCCTGATGCTGACATGCACCCCCACACAAGGACACCTCCACCGCCATGCTTTACTGTTCCAACTAAGTTCTTGGGATTAAGTTCCTCATTTTTCTTCTCCATACAATTATACACCCATCGGAAGCAAACATGTTAAATTTGCTTTCATCTGCAAATAAGACATGATTCCAATACATTTCGGGCTTATTTATCATTGATTTTACGAAGAAAAACCTAAGCTTTCTATTTTTCGCACTTACAAAGATTTTTCTTCGGGCAGAACGCCCATTTAATCGAGCTGATCTGAGCACTCGTCGAACAATTTCAGATGAAATTGAAGTAGAAAATTTTTCAGTAAATTCTGTAGAAATTTTTGCAGCAAACGTGGATTTTTCAAAAATTTTCTAACTATAAATCTCTGATCACATTGAGTTAACTTAGCCAGACGGCGTTTCCTTACCTTGTTTTCGATCCAATTTTCTTCTTTAAAGCCTTTTATCACATACTGCACCGTAGAATGGGATGAATTTACTAATTTAGCGATATTCCGAACTGATTTACCACTACTATGATGAAAAATAATCAATTTTCGAATGCTGTTTGTTGTTTCCCTACGACTACGAGCCATTTTTAAATAATAAATAGAATATTACGAAGTAAGCAAGCAAAGATTAAAGCCAAACGATTATTTAAATGTCACCACAATGCAAAAATAAAAAAAAGCGATAAACGCTAATTTTTTTTATGAATTTATCCGATAATGTTTCGGTGCACGATCACTTTTGTGGTGTGTTCTTTCTCTGCCTCCTTGCATTTTCATTTTTATAAATAGAAAATGAGTCAATATTTTTTTAAAGAATGTTAGGTTTCATTCAGAATCACATGGAGATGATATGAAAAAACACTGGACTTTATATTCGAATTCAATTCCAGCCTACAGTGCTTTTTCTACAAATTTTTAAAGTGTACGAACACTTTTGGGAGCCACTGTATATATAAAAACAGAGTTGGCATATGCCTGTCTTTCTCTCTGTCTGTTCTCTACAAATATACACCGTTTGACCAATCTACACCAAATTTGGTACACTTATATTTTAGAATCCTGCGGGTAACGTAGGGTAAATATTAGCTCCAGTTCTATTTGTTCTAGGTGTACACAGGGGGGCTAAAACAATTCGAAATCCCCATAGGAATAACACTGAGTATAGAACGATTTCGGTACACAACTCATTTTGTTTCACCAGTAATGATGGAAAAAGAACTTTTCCAATAAAATTGTTTTAGCAGTATTGCTCGAAAAACAATTTTTTCCAAAACAAATTAAATTATAATATTTATGTTTGAACCGATTTTTCATTTCTTCCCATAACATAAATAATTTATGCATATTTGATTAATGAAAAAAGGATATTTAAAATATTTAATTTTACATAACTTACATTTTGTAATGAAAACACGAAAAACCCAAACTAAAAACTCATTGATCATGACGTAATTTTGCTATTTGATATCTGGCAACGCCAGAGTTAATGTTTTATTTTATAAATTTGATTTAGAATTGTGTTTGTATTTATGAGTTAAGACAGCGTAATATTGCTGTCATTCTAAGTTTCTAAGGAACTTTCTAAATTTCTGTTATTTTTTGTAAATATGTCATTATTGTCTTCATCAATATAGAGTATTTGTGTTACATGTTCATTTTAAAGAATTGTAGAAGCAATTCGACGGACGATTATTAGGTAATATGCTATCGCATTTCTTTATTTCCACATTAATCTTTCTATAAATTAATTTAGAAATAAAATATTCCAAAATAAGAACACGTGATCGTTTGAGTTTTTACATATTCATTTATGAATGAATATTATATCATATTATGAATGAGTAAATTGAATCGTAAAATTGAAAAATTAAAAGTCGAAAATCATTGCTAATGTTTAATAGTGAGACATTGTTTCTTAATTTGAATTTTTTTCGTTCGAATTTTGCATATAAGCAGTGAGTGGAAATAAGATTTAGTTCTTTCAGCTTCCGGAAATTCAAACATATTTCACAGAACACAAAAATCTACAAACTTGCTATACATTGCTAATAACACAAACAAAGCTATAGTATCGGATGGTAGAGGAGAGGTTATCGAACAATTAAATGATTTCAAGTGATAGACATTTTTAATCTATTGCTGAGATTGAATTGTTTCTAGACTAGATAGTTATATTGGATTTCTCTGCATACCACCAATTTTTATAATTCTATAAGCTTTGCTACTTAGTTTCACCCGAGAGTTTTGCTTCTTCAGACAAACCAAATCGTGCTTCTGCCTCCTCAGCAGTTTCGTCGCATCTTCGAACAGCTTTTTGAGCTTTGTCTGCTTCACGTGCTCGTTCATTCCTCTCATTTCTCGACTCATGACAAAATAAACACATTATTGCATTATCTATATTAATGAAACGAAGTTGTGTGGTGTCTGTAATTCGCATTACCGAAAAACTACGCAATTTAGAAACCTGGAAATTTGAACAAAGAGAGCTTGCATATCGGGAATGTGCACCTCTGACTTCGACTTTCAGATCTGTGAGTTTTATATATCAAAAGAAGTTACTTGAAACACTAATGCTTTTTTTACGATGGTCAAAGAAAAGAGCGGTTTCTGAACGAGACACCAGACAAACTCAAATTGCTTTATCTGTATTGCTGAAGAAATAATTTTTCCAAAAATTAATTAAATCCGAATGGAAATTCTCTATATTTGAACTTATTTTTATTTCTGTCCAAATTATGACCAATTTCCTAATATTTGAAAGGTGATATAAAAAGAATTAAAAAAACATTTACAATTTTGTAATTTTGGAGAAATGGTAACTAATTTTAAAGATAAAGATTTTCCCACAATTACAGCTACTTTAAATTTCATTATTAAGCGAATCGTTATTTAATAAAGTATTCCTTTTTTCCAGAATTTGCAATGGAAGATTACACAATGATAAAGTATAAAGAGAATGCGAAAATGATACTATAAGTTAACAGCATCCTATAAATTAAAAAAAGTACCGTTAACAATCTTTAAAAAATTTGTTATACGAAAGCATCGTGTATCTTTTACAAAGATAAACAATAAATTACATAATAGAAAATAAAACTGCTGATGACATTAAAAAAAAATTAATATCTGTCTGAGGACAATAAAAATTTCACTAAAGCTCTATTTTAGTTTTATCATAGAAAGATAAGTCTACCAGTTCTGAAAACTGAATTTGACAGATGTTATTGATACATGTAACAAGTTGGTTAATGGAGTTAAGTGGAAATCCTCTCGGGGTTAAAATTAACACAATTTATTTACACGTTTTATAAAATAAGATAAAACATTTAGTAAGACAGGACCACAGCGCAGTCGCGCGCAGGGAAGGAACCGACAGAACTGCACCTCTTCACAAGGAAGAAAAGAATTACGGAGTTCGATATCCAATGGAGCAGTTGGTAACGTTCTAAAAAAGGTTTGAGAGTTTGATGGCGTAGTTGCTAATGCACCAATAGTTCAGTTTGCTGTCAACGTGCTAATAGTTCGATTTGATATATACCTATATTGTTGTACAACTGTTGTCTTAACGTGTAATACCTTTTAAAATGCACGAGGAAATGTACTATATAGTGTCCTCTTAGTTACAAATAGAACAAAGAGCAGATTCAGCAAGCCCTAATTTATTTAATAAGTAGTTTGTCGGCAGCATTTTTGTTTGCAGTCTATATATTAACACGTCCAATTTTCTACTAAGGGATCAAGTTAAATTGATATTATTCTTGTCAATGTTTATTTCTATTTATGCATCTAAGTTAAGACAACGAAATGCATTCTTATTTGAACATTCCTGGGTATTATGAGTACATATATATTCTGTTTGCAAATAAATCATTACTTTTATCAGTATTTTATTTTGAGTATTTTCGGAATTGCTCTACACTGCAATCATTTGACCAGTTTAATATTTTGTTGTGTTTTTTCAACGTTGGTAACTCTAAAATCATTTCATAACACTGCTGTTCAAAATGATAAGCACGCACACACTGTAAAGAGTTTCATGCTTCTTTGCATCTTAATGATAACAAAATATCTCAACTTCATATTTTTTTCTGAAGTGAGGAAACGGTATTATTCGAGATAACAACCACGGAAATAATGAGTTCCATTCAAAAAACATACAACTATGCTCATTATTTTTTGCAGTAATGTGTAAATGTCAACACCATAAGGCAATACAGTCTCAATTCTAAAAATAATTTGAGTGTTCCCAGAATCATTTCGTATTCAGATATTTGGTTGAATATCATATTGCAGTTGGAGCAGTTTACTGAAAATCATCGGAGTGATAACTTAGTAGTGTGAGTTCAGTTACAATTATAGTGTTTATTACTGTGAATGTTGAAAGTGGCATTTCAGAGTAAGAAGTAATGAAAAAACTTTTTACTTCAGTATTTAGCTTTACATTTTGTTTTTAATTTATTCACTATCTAATCGTAATGATATCCAGAATTTTGAAAAACAAGAAGTTGGAAGAAATAAATAATGTAATTGAAGAATGCTCTGAAATTTATGAAGAGCGTTTTGAAAATGAAGACGATGTGTGTAAAAAGTGCCATTTAAGATACAGCCATGAAAATAAAGCTACTAAAACCTGTTCTCTGTGCAATAAATATGCTTGTGAAAAATGTTTAGCATAGCATCCTTGCATCAGTACAAAATGCGATAAATGAAGCTAGATTTTACTATCGAATATAATATTAAAAAAAGTAAAACTACAGAATGAAAGTCAAAATAATATTTTACTTATTATTATCAAATTAAAAAAATTGTTTAGAATATATTAAATTATTATTTAAAGATAATTTTGTTTATTATATCAAACACTTATTCCATTGTTGCCTACATCCAAATGATAAATGGGTCATTTAACCCGTTTAGGTAAAAATAGGTATTTACAAAATTTAGTGTTAAATCGTCTATTGCTTAACATATAGCCAGAACTTCAGCTGTGAAGATCGGTTTGATCGGCGATACCCGAAGTAATTGTCTTCTGACCATCCTCCGATTGAAGTCAATTTTTCTGATTTTGATGCATCTAATGCGATGATTTTGGAATCTGATTTTTAGATGAATTCTTGGAATAATAGGTTTATAATTTCTGATGCTAAGGATTTTTATTTTGAAGTTCGTAACTTGATATTTCGATGTGAAGAATGGAATGATTTATGGAAAGTGGGTAAATGTATTCTGTAATATGATCGGAGGGAGATGGATTTCTGCCACGCTGAATGTTTTAAGGATAATGTTTTTTTCTTGATATTGGTTTTCATTTCATTTTAATTTTAATTCCATTGTGGAAGAACTTATCCGAAAGAAGTCTTTTAAGACTGATGTGTCGAATCCAGTAATTTAAATTAAGGTGTGCTATTCTTTTCCATATTTTTGTTTCATTTGTTATGTTCATTAAGGTTTGTAGGAATCCATCTGGGTAATCCTGTTGGAATCTGAGTGCAGCGTTATAAGTAACTTCAAAACTTGGTTTGCGATTTGCTTGCTGAGTTAATGATGATATTTTCATATTCTAGTAGGCTGCGAATTGATGACTGAACAAGTTCAGGAATGCGTTGGGATCTTGCTCAGTCATTTTTGCTTGTTACTACTTTTAATAGAGTTATTATATTGAAGACTTTCGTTTGGACATGATCAAAATGCGCTTCAAATTCTTTTTTTAGGCAATGCAATACCTAGGAATTTAAGTTGAGGGATGAAGGAGATATTTTCTCCTGAAAAATTGAAAATGAGAATATACGAGTCTCTCTTGATTGAGAAGTTGATGGAATTGCATTTAACTGGTTTGACATCAAGTTTCAGAAGGTGCACAATTTCTTTATGCTACCCAGAGAGTTTTGCATTTTGTCGCGAATGATTTTAATGTAGATCCCATAATGTAAGGAAAATGTCGTCAGCATAAATAATTGGATTTACCTCGGACGTCATTCTTTCAAAGATGTCTTTTGACAATCTATGTAAATAAGAATGGAGTGTTTGTTTGTACATTGAATGTTTTCGACCCATTTCAAGTTTTCTATTCGTTTTAGACCCTTCTGATGCAAAACCCATCTCTTGTGCGTTTAGTGTCTGTGTCTATTTTTCTGTCTGTATGTGTGTACCCGCACTACGACCAAACGATTGAATATATTTCCATGAAACTTTGCATACTGTGAGTTCTTACATTCATTTAGTGACTGAATTTGGTTGCGTAAGTCTGTTTTTCCTTTTTTCCGTTCTGTTTGATTTTATGTCTGTGTGTTTGTACTAGTATCACATAAGATTTGTTCAACATATTTTAGTTAAATGTTTATATTTGATACACCACGTACTAATTTAGTGAATGCATTATTTAAAATTTCTTTGCTTACATATTTAGGCAAGTTTCAAGTTAAAACATCTGAGTAACTATACTTAAATCAACCATAATTTGGTAGTTTTGGAGTGGCTGGGAGGTATATTGAGCATTGCAATTACTTGGATTGTTTTACCTGAAATATCAATTATATTCCAAAACTATTTTTACGGAATTTAAATTCTAATAGTTTATTTATTTCGAGTAGACGATGAAGAGAATAAAACTATGCAGAACAAAACGTTTAAAAATAGGACCGGTAGCTAATATGGGAACCTTGGTATTTTTTAAACGATTACTTTTTAAAATTTGTGTCCGTTATACTTTAAGAATCTGTTTTGTAGTGAAAAAACAGATACATTCATTACTTTTCGTTCGAAGCTTTTTTAAAATATGTTATTAGATCTATTTCTGGATTTTGAATTTGATGTTTTTCGTTCAATAACTGTAATGAAGGTAAATAATGGTTAATTATTTATAAAAACATTTTTAATCATTGTATGATAATTTGGGGAATAACTTTGTTTTTAAATGACATACAAGGCATTTATATGCATACTCTGAACTATTCTATGAATTCTGGGTAGCATTATCACTCTAGAGACTTTTATTTCTTACTAAAAATTTAAATTCTACAAAAATGTAAAATGTTAAATATGACATCTATTTACATTTGTGAAATTGGGTATTTAACAATTGTGTACCTCTATTAGAGTGTGGTAGTTGTTACATGGGATGAATGGGAATTACAATTTAATACTGAAAACGAAAATTAGTTAACCAATTCAACCCGACTAACGCCGGGTTATTCTTCTAGGTGTGAATAAAATAAGGTAAACGAACACTTTACTTTGGATTGACCCGAGTCATTAACTTGAAGTAGTGTCTTTCAATAACTTTTATTCTCTCTTTTATGAAATTATGAATCTGCAGAGTTACAAGATTTTTTATATTATGTTTAAGACATTTTTCGATTAGGCTATCAATACAGGTTGATGGCATATGACATATGGTATGAATTGTTTAGAGAAATACAGATTATAAATCTTTTTCTGTTTTTTCTGCTTTTTCAATTTGTTCATGTAGTTGGTAAATAGCTGTCTGTGTTGGTGAATGGAAGAAAACCGAGGTGATATTTTTCTAGTGAGTTTTACAATAAAGTATTTCTGATTAGTCTTTGGACAAGCATTTTATCGAAAATTCTTCCAATAATCGAAGTTAGGACGTTAGGGTGATAAGATTTTTTTGCTTTATGTATTGGAACGATAACGGTGAATTTCAAGCTGTTTGAAATCCAAATATAGCAAATCAGAGAGATTGTTTAGAATTTAGAGAGATTATTCTGTTACGTTTTAGTAGAACTGAACTCAAATTCAATCTACTCCGGGGGTACATATTTTGGTATTTGTTAATATATTTTTTTAATTCTTCTAGTGTGAATTCCATATTGATTTTATCATCTCCTTGTCCTCAATAATCGATTGGTATTGGTTCGTGGCCCAATAAGTTGCTAAAGAATTTTGTGAAATTTACTTTGATTTTTAGGCAAGTGGAATGTGTTTTTGATTTTGAATTACATGATTTTGCGATGAGTGGTTTTCTAGTGATCTTTGTAAAATGGCTTTGAAGATTTTTTTTAGCGTTTTGGCATTGTTTGGATCTGAACATTTTTTTTATCCCAGTATTCTTTTAATGATTACTTCATCTCTGATCTGAAGTTTGCTTGCTGCGGTTTTTTGTGACTCGAATGTTCTTTGGAAATATATTTTTGCGAGATTGTGGTGGTATTTTCGTTTGCTTAGCAGTGAGCTGCATTTTGATGTCCATAATATGAATGTTTGTTTTTGAATTTTCCTATTTTGTTGATTGCTTTGTGGAAATGTTGAAAACATCTTGGTAATTGGAAGTTTCAATTTTCAGATTTTTATTGAATTCGTGGCTTATTTCATACCACCTGTATCGTGTTCAAATTTGAGGTTAAGTGTTGTTTCCAATTTTAACAATGATTTGGTAATGGTAACTTTGGAAAGTGTCATCGGAAATTTCAAAGTCGATAACTGGAAGGAGATTTGGAGAACAGATTGATAAGCAATTAGAGATGTGAATTCAGTAGGAGAGATGTCGCTTGGGAGATGGTTATTTATGATGCGCATGTTATTCAGTTTGCTAATTTTTCTTCTGTTGAGTTCGATTCCGTTTCCTAGAAGCTGGAATGAGTGTTACAATCTCCGAGAATTAAGGCTGGTCCTGAGATTTTCCAGATTCTAGGTCTTCAAAAGGGATTTTGCTTTTAGGACATATATTTATTATATTAGGGTTGAGTACATAGGAGGTAAACTACAATGTTTTAGTTGTTGGGACATTCGAAATTTTTAGACGATGGGATGTTAAGCATCTGTTTACTGCAATTAATACACCTCCTCCGCTGTTGTCGACTTTGTCTTGTCTATAGGTTGATTTATTTTTATATCGAAATTTAAGTCAGGTTTAAGAAATATTTTTAGAAATACGGAAACGTCGGAAGATTCGAAAAGATAGTTTCGTAGCCGTGGTTTTTTGTTTTGTTTCTTATGCTCCTTGAATTCAATTGAAATATTTTCATTAATTTTTTAGTAGTGTGAAAAGCTTGTTAAAAGTTAGGTTTCCTTACTAGAATGTGAGCTTGGATACTTAGATTTGTAGTTTATTTTTTTCTGAGAGATGTGCTGGTTGTTTGGATCTCATTTTTACTATATCCTATGCGTATGGATTTTCGTCAAGTTCAATGTTTTCTTCTTCGATTGCATTTATGTGTTTCCTTATTTTATGGGTCGTAAATAACTTATTTACAAGTTAGATTTTAAATAATTATTTATTTTGTGCACATTATTGCTAACGTCGTGAGTTAATTTCTTGATAGTATGTGTGTATTTCGACCAACTTTCCTGAAAAGTTCTTGGTTTGACATATACGGTGGTTGGTAGAACTCCTTCACATAAAAGGAAATAAAATATACATAATAAAGCTTTTAAAATGCTATTGTTAGCTGATCGTACATTGTACTTATTCAGTTTTTTAAATTTTAACATTGATTTCCTTTCCAAGACGATTAAAAGCAGTAAAACATACATTTATTTTCATAATTCAAATTAAATTATTGGGCTTTATTGAAAGATATACTCAACAGTCAAGTAACTACATATATAATTATTTGTAAATTGTAGAAGCTATGAAAAAGAAAATATCTTCTGTACATTTAAATGATGCTTGCATTTTTCTATAAAATAGAATCAATATTTAACCAATTCAACCCGAGCATCGCCAGGTAAGTCTGCTAGTATTGTATAAAATAAATTTCTCATGCATTTATTTGTTAATGAAGGTGAAATTTGGAAATATCGATTCGATGATGCAAGAGTGCAAGAAGTCAAAATATTGTTCGGAAAACTAGTACAAGACTACTCGCTGCAGGTTTGTAATTTCAAACCAAGCCGGATTATATTCGGCTAGTAAAAATAAAACACGTTTTTTCTCAACCGAAACAAGTTGGATAAATATCTGATAAACATCCACACGTACAGTCCATAGTATCCATGGTAAAAATCACATAATTACCTCCAAAATCCCAGAAAGACGTAAAAACAAAGTGCGACAACATTGCTGGAGAGCCAGAATGTCTACCTTCTATAAAAAGTCCATAAATATTAACATTAACCGATCTATGGTAAATCTCGTTATGTTCAGGAAAGTGTGAAAGGCTTATAAGAATTCTTTTGTAAATCTATCGCACGTTTAATGTATCATGAAAAATAAAGCACGTTTCCTTCCTGACCTAAACCTCGAATAGTTAGATAAACATCTACACGTATAGTCCACAGTATCCATCGTCAAAGTCACATAATTTCCCTCATATCCCAAATCGCCAGACATCAAAATCAATTGTGGCAACACAATTCTGGAGTCAGATTGTCTCCCTTTTTTTTGGGGGGGGGGGGCGGATAACATGTCCATGGATATTAATGAAGTACAGGTCCATAGCAAATCTCCTCGTGTTCAGGAAAAGATGAAACGCTTATAACAATATTTTATAAGCCTTTTTCACATTTAATGCATTGTAAAAATACAACACGTTTCTTATCCGACCAAAATCTCGAACAGTTGGATAAACATCCACACGTACGGTCCACTTTATCTCCATTGTCAAAGTCTCAAAATTGCCCCCAAATTACTAGATAGAAGTCAAAATCCACCACGACAATGCAATTGTAAAGGCAGAGCATATCCCTCCTAATAACAAGTCCATGCATATTAATGAAGTACCGGTCCATAGCAAATCCCGTTATGTTCAGGAAAGAGTTAAAGGCTTATAACAATATCAATAAGTTTTTCACACATTTAATGCATCGTAAAAAATAAAGCACATTTCATTCCTGAAATAAACCTCGAAACAGTTGAATAAACATCTGATAAACATCCACACGTATAAGTCCATAGTATCCATTTTGACAAAGCCACATAATTACCCCAAATAACCAGACAGACGTCAAAATCAACTGCGACAACACAATTCTAGAACCAGAATATCTCCCTTCTGAAAACAAGTCCATGGATATTAATGAAGTACCGGTTCATAGCAAATCCCTTCGTCCTGTATTCAGGAAAGGGCGAAAGGCTTATAAGATTTTTTGTAAGCCTATTGCACATTTAATGCATTATAAAAATAAAGCACGGTTCCTATCCGACTAAAACCTTGAACATTTGGATAAACATCCACACATACAGTCGTACGTGTGGATGTTTATCCAAATGTTCAAGTATTTTATCGTGACATTGTATAATGACATTGTATCGATCGCTAGTTTCATAGTTACCACCAAATCACGGACAGACGTCAAAATCCACCATGACAACACAATGCTAAAGTTATAGTGTCTCCCTCCTGATAACAAGTCCATGCATATTAATGAAGAACCGGTTCATGTCAAATCCCGTCGTGTTCAGGAAAGTGTGAAAGGCTACACAAAAATGGGTGCGCCTGCAGCATAATATTCCAAGTGTCCTTCCAAATATTTATCTTCTTTCTGGATGGGGAGCTAAAAATAAACGGGACAGGGAAAGATATTTGGCCGTATCGAAAGATGAAATCCGATTCCAGGAAAACAGATATGCATCACAACGGACTGGAGTTTTTTCTCCAGGAAATGGAAGAGGGAATTACAGCGAAGGGATCACATTCGATATTTTGCTGGAAGTTTCACCCAAGAAGTTTGTTGAAACAAAGTTTATTTTGAGCCGCGGGGTTTTCTTCAGATTTAATTCCCCTCTATATGGGTTCGCTTAAGTAAAAGTGTATTGGAGGACAAGTATATTCCATACCTATTTTTATAAGTGATTTAAATTTAACTTCTTTGTAAGAACGCTATTCGCATGAATTTATTTGGCTGATAAATATTCTGTTACTGTTGTTTTAGTTACTGACGATTCTGGAGGAATTTTAAAAATTTAAAAAGACAACTCAGATTAGTTTAATAATAAATAATAGACACTAGAATAATATGTTATGCAATCCAACAGTCTCAGTTCTGATTGAGTTGCCAGTTTAGAGTGTAGGACTACGACTTTTTAAAATGGTCAGTTCAAACCACTGCGAAGCGTTCTTCATATGCTTCAATAGATCACATCGAGAGCTTTACGTATAGTCGTCTTGCGCTCGCAGTTGCCGAGATAGATTGAGTCAAACACTCAGGCATTCCCAGAAATATTGCATTATTTTCCCCGCCCACGGGGAGGGAATAAATAATGAATGCGAGTCGAGTCTCGGACATCTTTTTTCGAGTTAAACATTCAGCGTAATCAAATTTTACCTTATGTGAATTATTATTTGATCGGTTTGTTGGCTGATTTTTTAAGGCGCAAATTATCTAGCCATGTCGCTCCAAGCAATGTTTTTGATGCGAATGCATCTTTAAAATCGAAACACTACTAAGGGACAAGCATCAAAATTAGAACTTTTCTAAAAAGCGCTACAGCTGTCTTTTCTTCCGAACTAGAAGGAACACCCAGAAGATAAATATAGCTTCGTGTAGACAAAGGATGTCCGAACCTGACCTGACCTTCGGACCGAGTGCGCAGGCACACTAAGTGAGGGAAGGGGTCGCAATATATCGAAATTCTACGGTACTGGGCGAGTTTGGGTCAGTGTAACTTTAGATTACGTGGAGTAACAACTGCGTAAGTGGTGTCTTTCGAAAGCTACCGAATTGCATTACAATTAATAATGAACAACTACAACATCTCACCAACAATCAATAACAAAATGCACTTTAATCGCTCAAATTGTAAATTAATTGTTTTGAATATTCACAATAAGCAATCGCCAAGCTGCGCAAAAAGACGTCACGTAAATGGGCACACACAAGGAAAATTTTACTGATACAGAAAAGAGAAATATACCCAGGGCGGTTACAGGGATCGAACCCGTGCCGAGTACAGCTTACATTTTGCAAACGCAGTGAGAAAACCCATTAAGCCACGGCGGTCTCCTGACTTACTAGAGAGTATTAGTGAGTCACAGACTTTTTACGGTGTTCTGTATGAACCTTTAACCCTCCAATTGGTTTGATGAGATATCTCGTCCATCTAGATTGGATCAATTTTGCTTATGACGAGATATCTCATCATCAAGATATTGCAGAATTTTTGATAATCACCAGATCAAGATGTAGTCAGTTTTCTTTCAATGACAAGATATCTCGTCGAGACAACCACCAGGAGGGTTAAAAAACGAATGAGGCAACACTGTTAAAAGATAGGATTTAAACTCTACTTTTCCTCTCGATATTTGTTTTGGTGCTGATGATGGTGGACGTTTCGTTCCTTCAAAATAGCTAGACCAGTTTTAACAAACTGTTTTTATCTTCTTTAATAATCCTTTTAAGGAGATGTGTAAAAAGAGTTTCTTCTTTTTTTACTCTAGCGACTATCATAGTTAGATGTTTGGAAGAGGTGGAGGGTAGTTTGATTCAGAGAAGAAAGTTTTACTGACACAGAAGAGAGAAATACACCCAAAGCAAATAACGGGAATTGAATCTGCGCCTCCTACAGCTCGCTGGCTGTTAAAGCAGTTTGAAAAACCATTGATTATTTGCAGTCCCCAATTGAGTGATAGAACCTTCATTATCCTTTCCCCCCATGAAATTGAAATCATATATGATATAACACACTACCTACTATTCCAGTAAATAAATCTGTAATCAATTCTTTTAACTACTCGGTCGCTTGATTCAACATTTGTCATGCTATTCTGTTTCCTTAACTAATGTGGAAGAGTGCTAGGAACCTGCGAGTTGTAGGCGGCGCAGGTTCCTTTCCTCCCTATTTCCTGGGGTATTTCTTTCTTTTGTGTCAGTAAAAGTTTCTTTGTTTGTGTGTGTCCATTACTACGCGTTGTCTGTCTTGTGTCTGGCGCAGCATGGCCAAATATGGTCCCTTCACCATAAAACCCCCAAACCAATTAACTTGAACTAATGTGGCACAAAAGTTTGAGATATTTTCCAGTTCTGTACTTGTACTAATCGAACTTTTCATTAAGGTTTTACCGTGAGCTTCTTTATAAAATATTTATGTTTTATCTTTCAAATCATTAATTACTTTTAGCGTAATAATTTGTTTTCCAAACTTGCATCGTTGATGTTGAATTTCATTTCCAAAATACAATTCCGCTACTTTCAATAAGGATAAACTAGAATTGATGTTACATTTTAAGTGCTTAAACGTTATAAGCAACTTGTTCATAACCATTTGTACAATATTTGACGTTAATCTAGTCCTTTCGTGACAAAGGTTTCCCTCCGTTTTCAAAATACCTGCAAAATTATCTTTGGTAGGAATTCTAAATTAATGTTTTTTCAGAAAGCTTGGCGATCCTAAACAGAAGACATGAGTTATCTTTTAACTCTCAGTGGAACAGACCTATCATTATCGAAAGCGAATGACTAAACGCATGTTGGGCTGATTTTTTTTACTTCTCTATTTCCCTCTTCGCTTCTCTTCTTTCCCAATTTCTTTCCGAATGTAGTTGTGAAATGAAAAGCGACGGCGACATGAAGAAAGGAACAAAAACTACATGAGAGTGGTAAAAAAATAGGAAAATTACAGAAAGAATGCTCACCTCATTATGGAAATTAACTGCAACCTGGAAGCGTGGTCTTCCAATGAAGGAACAAAATAAAAAGTTTTATGCGTACAGCAAAAAAAATCGTTTGGTTTAGAATAAATATTCTCAAGGGTAAGCCGCGCCATTAATTTGCTCTGGAAAGTTATGTTGGTTCATCTATTCTCTGAAGAAATGCTTTTTATGTTTTTGTTCTGTTCGCTCCTGTTAAATAGCACGATAATTCCTAAATGGCGGCGATACAAAATGCCTTTACCATCATAGTTATAGAATAATGTAATGCATTCTTTCATACAATTTTATTGATGTAGCCACATCATTTTAGTAATAGGCTCCTGGTTCTAATTTAAAAAGGACGATTCCTTTTTCTTTGTATTTTATACTGAAATACAAGACTTCAGGGGTTGTGAAACGGTAATTAAGGGAAATTGAAAATCAAGGGAAAATAAATTTGAATTCGTGGCAATGCTTTTAATTAAATCAGCAAAAAAATTCCAAATAATTCTCCAGCGAATAAAATTGATGGTCTGCTTCTCAGCTCGTGGGTTCGTTATTTAAAATAAATGGTTAACATGACCTTCCCTGCATGTAACACTGGTAAAAATGTCACTTTAGAAGCAATTAGTTTAATGCTTTACTTAAATCTAAATGAAGAAATCCCTTTAAGGGTCATTTCAATTTTTTTTATTCAACCAATTAATAAACTGTCTAAATTATAAAAGTTTGAGCGTTTGTAAATATAATAAAGCGGAAAATTTAGTCAAATATAATGTCCATGCGCGTTTAATTAAAGTAGCATTGATTATTTTAAAAGTTATCTTGTGTTTGATTCATTGTCTTTTCACTTCTTATATGCATAGTTGTTAAATTTTTTCTGCAAACTTTGATAATAACCGCTACATCACGTGGTATGATACAAAAGTTCCATGTACCACAACTTTCTACAACGATTTGATGGTAAAAAGTTAGAAAAATACTAAATTATTTCAACCAAATCCGAAGGATGGGTATATTATATTTATATGAATGGACATATTTCAGAAAAACACAGAAAATATTAATATTTTACTCATTTTTTAATAAGAACCAAATAAATTTCATGATCGTTCTTTCCTATTTGCTAGAGAAGTTCCGTACCAAAACGTCAAATTGGCAATATCTGATGGAAATGCACATTTCTATATGTTAGGTAATTTTACTAGTTATCCTACACAGTGAATAATCGAAGCTTTCTCATTAAGTAGCTGCGATTTTTGAGCGCTTTGTTTTGTATTTATTTTCGTAAGTCATTCATTATTGACGAACACTTACTTTCCCAAATAGTACTATCAAGTAAGGTTGACTGTGCGTTTAGCAAATAGAAGTAATTATAAGTAAATGAAAAAGCATGTAAATAATTTCGTAAAAATTGAACGTAATGAAACATGGATGATAGTGCATCATTATATGAAGAGAGCAATATCCGTTGAAGTTGCATGGCAGTTTATGTTTGCCTAATGAATTTCAGTTTCTACTGACTCCAATGAAAAGCAAGCGTCATATTAGTAAATTGATTATTCATTTGGTATAAATTAAGTCATAATTAACCTCAAGTTAACTTTGTCTGTGCAACGCTTAGTGACAATGCTTTATCATGCCCTATACCCTTTCATTTCTCTGGATCTCTGGTTCTCTGCAGATACAGCAGACGCATTCAAGGAAACATTCAAAAGCTTGGCGAAACAATATTTCTAAACTACGAAAGATTAATATTTTAAACTGATGTCCATATTTGCATGCTACCCATGCAGTATTCTCATATCACTGAACCTGCATTCAATTCTACATCAAAATGTAATTTCAAATTATTTATTCACAAGTAAATCGTTGACCGACAACATAATAAAAGTAAATAAAAGTGTTATGCACTGTTCCCACAGGCTGGACTTACCTGTGCGATCTGGTCAAAACGCCCGAAGAGCTCGTTCAAGGTTCGTACGAGGTCCGAAGCCGAAAGCTGTTCGGATAGTGGAGTGAAGTTCACAATGTCCGCATACAAAATACTGAAATGGAAAGCATCGATCAGGGCAGATAAATCAAGGATTAGACTCAAGAATACGGTGCCTTCACCAATTGGAAGTAAGTACTGTCACCAATTGGCGATAATTTTGGAATATTAGTACTATACTACTTCCTGTTGTAGGTTTGCTACATGCACAATTGGTAGGCATACAATGTGGCAGCCTATTCAATTAGCCTTTTGGCGACGAAACTTTTCGTCGCCAATTTGACGAGGGGAATGTACGGTGTTCTTGAGTTTTACCAAATCAAGATATCAACATAAAAACAGAGATGAAAATTACTGAATTATAAAGCTACAAATATAGAATTAATTATTTAAGAGAGAAAAATGTAGCGTAGTTGGAAGTTTAGGTTTGGCCCTTCAAAAACTGAATAATGTTTTTACTGTGAAATACTCGTTGTTACTGTTCTGTAGAAATAATGAATCAACAGTTGTTAAAAAGTTATGCTAGAGCGCGTCAAGATAATGCATTATAATCATAAATACGTTATTTTATGATTGTATTGTATTTTTTGGCGCAAGGTCAAGTTGCGCCTACATCATGTTATTATGAAAAAGTCAGTATTAAGTAAGTCAAAGTAGAAAAAATTGGGCTCAAAATATAAGTGTAAATACGTCGAAAACCATTGCGACATTTTGATCACTATTTCTCTCCAAATATGGGGGGGGGGCGAAGTAGGCAAGTTGTTAAATAGTTGTATAAAATATAGTATAAAAACGCTAAATATATAGTGGCCTCAAATGTCCTCACGTTGGATTGAATAGTGTGGAAGTTTGGAGAGTGGGGTGGTTCTGACCGTGGTTCAAAATTACAAGGTGTTATTCTCGGATCTTTTCCTCCGCGATTGATTCCGAACCAGGTGCCCATAGCCTGTTGTGTTCCTCCAGTGCGACTTCAATTAAACTACTTACTGCCTATCCCAAAAATGGAATTCTGTTTCTTGTCCCACTTCAAAAATATTTCTGCGACCGACATTCAATGATTTCGGGTTTCATGATTATACTGTTCCTTGAGTCTGATGTGATCAGTGCATATATGGTTCTAAGAATAGTTATAATAAAACCAATATGGTAAAGAACACAGAAGAGTTGCTAGTAATAGTGTAAGTTTAATTATCTTGGTAGCTATGCTATGGGAAACACGCTATAAAAATATTCTGGAAATAAATAATCTCAGCGGAATTAGGTTAGCATTTTGTAATTTTGCATGATTTCATTTCTATGTAAAAGTTACAAAAATAAACAGAAAATGCTTTAGAGAGTTCTGAAGAGCCTTCTAAAAATATCCTTAGCCCAGACAGTTAAGGAATGTGCCAGAAAAAAAAGATTTGCTTTTCAATCTGTGAATTTCATCCATTTGAAATTGAAAAGGATGAATTTCATTACTTACTGTGCATATCTATTAATGAAACTGACACTAAAAATTTCAATTTGAGGAATACGAAAGTACACTTCAAGAGCCACATAAAACGCTCGAAAGGGATAATTGCCAATCGGCCGAATGTGAAATTGGAAGTTCGCAAAATATATTGCAGATGAAAACGGTAGTGAGAAAATTTTGTAACCAGAGATAGACTGAAAGAGTAATCTGTTTTTCTCTCCAATTTAAAAAATCTTTTCTTGTTAATTTATTGTATTCAAAATGTTACATTTTTGCTAAACTATTTAATATTAACCAAATTAATTTTTGTCTCTCGAACTTCAAATTTAACCAAAACAGCATTTAAGGAATATTAATTCCATCTATCTCCCAATACCGTAAACTTTTTCAAATATTAATGATTTTTCTTCAATTCTGAATTGAACTGCACTAACGACGACAACATTTATTAACAATATACGGCAACTTAGCAATAACACTCGGTGTTTTTTTATTGTAAACGTAGACTGGTGAAAAATCCAAAAAGGAACTGTTTCGCTATTGTAGGTAGGTATGTTAATTAACATCACACTGGAGCAACACAACGGGCTGTTGGTGACGGTCCGGGATCAATCCAAAAGTCGCTATTTGAGGAAAACAGAAAACTTTTCTTAACATTTCGAACATGTTTGGAAGTGTAATGATGTCATCTGGAAGTAATACCTACAAAATTGGTCACATGAAAAAAGAAAAACTGTGACTTGACAATTGCCTTCCAAGTAATATCAGATATAATCCTTAAACTATTAAAAGCTAAACACTGTCTTAATATGTAATATTTAACAATGGTAGAAAATAAACCTTTAATTTACGATAAAACTTAATCTTTTTTTACAAATGAGTGAGCTATTTCGGAACGAAATTCAAGTGCTAAATGTGACACTTCTTCGGATCATCAATTGATGAATATAGGCAATAGCTGAAAATTCAGACTCCTCATATTGAATTTACTCTATCTTTTTAATTGCATGACATAATTTGAATATCACATACATCATAGAGTTAAGGCATATATTCCTAGCAATATCCCTCACTGAGACAACAAACTTCCAGCAACATAACCTCACTGAGACAAAAACATGCAATTCCCCTTATTAACTGTTAAAGCCACATATGAGTTTTAAATTAAGGCTTAATCTATAGCGTACGACAATAACGCTTATTAAACTGGTAAAAAACCTCGGCAACCTCTCACAAGCCATTCTGATTTAAAAATTATCCGAAATAAGATTTCTGATTATTCTGTCAAAATTAATATAAATAAAGTAAACGTCTTCCTATTTTGAATGATTATAATTAATACCAATTGCAGTTTTTTATGCTCCAGGCGTAGCTAATGGACTAACAAAAGTCAATACTAAATATTCATGTAAATTCAAAAATATTGCTTTCCCTATACAAACCTCTCCTTCCTCTATAGCTCTTCAAAGAAATAAAAAAAAAACACAAAGCGCAAAACATATTACACAACGTCCAAATCGGCACGTCTCCGCTTCGTTTAGCTATTTGTTATAATTATTTCCACTTCTCCCAGGGAAGAGAACATCGGATAAATGGTCGAATTATCGATTGCTGTAAACGCATCTGCTGAAGTAGGAAAAAATTACAAAAAGTCGAACGTTAAGTGGTAATTAAAGTTAGAGAATCTTAATGACAGTCTTTACTTCATCGAGGGGATTGAAAAAAGCTCCAAATGGGTGCGATGGAAGGGAAATGCAATATCAATATTGAGGATCTTCGCATCGATTTTACTATCACATTAAGTTTCTAGAGGGAGGGAAGTGATGCCTGAGCATTGTAGCTCTCTTTTTTAGTGTTTGATTTGCTCGGATGGCTATTAATGACGATTTTCATTTTTAATTAATGTATTCATTTAATGCTTTCCATTGCAGAACGACGGGTTATTAGAGTTGAAGTGCAAATTCATGATAGAAATAACAGAACTGGCTTCTTTATTGAAATTTACTGCTAAATGTACTCATTTAGCAGTTGATTTAGTAGAAATGTAGGATAAAGCTTCTATAGGTAACATATTGTTTAAAGTACAGATCTCTTTCAAAGATTATTATACCAGAAGAGGTATCGATTATGCATTGCTTTTAATAAAAGTTCTTACCGTAGGTTTTAAGGTAAATTTCGATAAAGATTTAAATTTACATTAAAAAACCATCAAGATCACTCAATTTGTAGACGCAGTGAAAGTTTTCAGAGTTTATTGGCTGTGCTGGAATAGTTGTAAGGAAAAAGATCGGGTAGTTACAGGATTTAACATAATTAAGTTGATTTCAGGTTTAAAGTATGGTTAAGTTAAGTACTGAAAAGCTTTAAATCCCCTAGAAAAACTTTAAATAAGATCAAAACAAAAGATAAAAGAAAGTTTTAAGATGTTCTAAATGAAATAAAAATTAAAAAGTATGCCCCATTCCCCCCTTGAAAAATGAAGAAAAACTGTTTGAAAAACAGGCAGCTAAACGTCTTACGACGTGCATAGTACATATAGGAACAGATAAACAAAAGACCCCTAAACTTACTTCTAAAATGACTGAAGTAAACTAATTCTTCTCAATTCCATGTTAAAGTAACATTGGGTTTTAACTCAACTAAACTCATTCTAAATTCCAATACCAAATTCGAGTTTTAAACAAGAGATCATTAGGCTTCTAATGAACATCCCATTTAGGAAAGCAATCGGAAACGAATCCTGCTCCATCTTGTTAAAGAACCCATTTCTTTTAAGGCCATTTTTTATGTATTTTGTTTAGGCCGAAGTTTCGGTACATGGTAGGAATTTTCGCGGATAGATGAGGTTAAAAGGGATTCCTTTTCCCCTAAATTAGGGACCATTAGCGCTACCAACAAAAGGAAGAAAGGAAGTACAGATTCCATGGAAAAAGAGGCACAAGTGGTATAATACTTTGAAAGGTTGTTCGTAATTAGTGTCCACCATTGCTGGAGAGCATTGAGTGAACAAAGAGCTAGTGGTATGTAATTAATAAAAGGCGAATCGGAGAAACGTAGTATGATAGGATCGTTACTTGTCCTGGGTTCTTTGTCCTATGATTTTGCTGACTGCTGCAATTCTTTCTTATGAGACTCAGATGACTCCGATTCGTGCAGGAAAACTGACCGTAGATTGACAACTTAATCAAACTAGGAGACTACAAAAGAGGGCCATATTAAAAAGACGTGGTAAGAGGTGCTTTAAAATTTAATAAAAATAACTAAATAAAAATGGTTTGAAGCGTACTGATTTTATCCTACATTGCACTTAATAATTAAATAACCAGTTCTGATTGGCTGAAGGACTCTTAAGAAAAATTTTATTGGTGGAAAAGGCCCAGACTGGTCATAAATCAAGCAGGGAAGACGGCAGATAACCAAACGTATATATTCGTGTGAACCCTTTAGATGGTTAAATCACTTTTCACTCCCTTAATTTGGAATTCACTCTGCTTTATTCGCAGTCATAACAAGGAAAAATTTTAAATTCCTGTCAATTTATTTAGATGTGAACTCTTACCACTAACACTCTAAATTAAGTCTTCTGCATACTTTTACAAGTCATGATTCATTGCTAAATTTCTCCACATATTGTGCTCCATATATTTCTTAGAGTGAATAAAAATAGTAATTAAATCGCTGGATCAGATAATGTATTTACTGTAAAAAAACGAGAAAATATTCAACCTTCCTTTTATTTGCCTTAATTAGATTCTGTCCGGAGACAGCACTTTGGATCATCGTAATTTTGTTTCCAGCTAAGATGACTGTTGCACAAGACTGGATTGGAATGAACCAATGTTTGTTTTGATATCCTTATAAACTCATAATCGGATATGAGGTATTGGTGTACGGGACCTTTTATTCAGAACAAAACGTAGTCATCTCTCTGGGAAACAAAGAAGAAAAGACACGGAATCACGAAACAATCTGAAGATCGTTTTAATTTTCTTAAAAACCAGGGAGTAGTCCATCCTGAGTATGGGCCTTAGGATCAAATCATCAACAATGCATGTTACTTTATAGTTATCTATTGTCAACGGATAATTTCTTTAATGAAAATCCTCCAATTGGAATCTTCCAGTCGCCGCTCTGAGTACCGACTGGAAGATTCCTCCAATTGGAGGGATTGGGAGATTCCGACTGGAAGATTCATCATCGCCAATTCCTTTGGCTAAATATAGCTAAACACAGATTCAGCAGTCCCTCCATTTTCCAGACATGGTTATATGCGACTTTTGGTCAATTTCTATGTTAAAAATAAACACAGAAGAAATCAAGAAAAATGTGTGGAAGTACCTGATAGAGGTCCCAAAAAGTGACATTAAAATGTTTCCAGCAGAAGAAAACGAGAAGTATTTGGTCAGAATGAGTCTATTTTCGAGTCTAGGTTTGAATGAAATATGTAAAGTAGTAAAAAATGCAAAGCTTCATAACGACCTAATAAAGATTAAAACTTCATCTTAACCTAAGAAAATCGTCAATGCCCGTTTCGGTGGAGCACGACGTCCATCGTCAAGACAGAAGTAATTTACAAGAAAACGCGAGTTTAAATATGTTGTTTTCGAATAGTGTTACCACAACTCACTTTTAAAACTAAGATTTTCAAGACCATGTGTAAAGGCGGGGAAGCACTAGAGTCAGTAGTGTGTTGGATAGCGTAACAATAAATAAGGTTTCTTTGATATTCAACTTGAGAAGAGATCTCGTAGATTCGAGCACTTGTTTGTCAGAAATCAAACTGGTGAGAAAATTCCCAACTTTGTTGAGGGATTGCAAATTTTTTGATTTCCTTACACTAGTGAATGACGCTAGTGCTGCCGCGCGCTTATACGCGGCGAAAGGCTTAGTTACAAAAGTGAGTTGTAACACCATTTTAGAACAACATATCTGAACTCCAGTTTTCCTCTTTTGACTTACCTCTGCCCTGATGATGGTGGAAGTTCTGATTCACCGAAACATCCTTCAACGATTTTTTCACTTGAATTTAATCTTTATTAGTCGTATTCTGAAGTTTTGATATTCGTATGACCGTAATACCTATTGCGTACATTAAGAGTGACACTCTTCCACCGAAATGGCCATCGACGATTTTTCATTTTTCAATTGAATTAGTCGGTGTATTGAAGTTTTGCCTTTTTTACTACCAATTTGTTTTAAAATTTCACCTGTTTATCTGTGCAAAGTAATTTTAGTTCATTCGGCAAAAAGATCGAACTTTTTTTATCAGACCCCGTTGGCTTGCTCATCCAGGTATTAGTAGAATGGCACCAATTTCTTATGCAATAGTTTCTCACTACACATTTTATTTTCAACAATATAATACAATAACCACCGCAGCATACTATTGGAGGTTTATGGTTATAAAATTCGCGGGGCGTGATAGAAAAGATTTCAGGTAAGCCCCCACTAGGTGGTGTGTGTGTGCGACAAAGGTGCTCATTGGATACAGGCACTTCTGAGGAGAGGACCGAAAGTTCATATTCCCGAGCAGATTTTCTTCCTCAACGTTCAAGAAGCGAATGAGCTTTCTTTACCAATTAATTCCCAGTCAATTTGAATTTGTTGGAAGGGCTTTAGTCCTCAACTACAAGGGCGGAATTGTGAAGCACTTGGTGCTACTACCCTGGTTGCACCAAGGGGGGTGAGTTCACGATGCATCATATACATACCATATATTCAAGGTACAAACCATTTATAGAGAGGCCATAAATTCACTACAAACTGACAAACATCCATGCCTCACCCCTGATTAGAACCAGGAACCTTTCATTAAAGAAACCAGCATCTTAACCACCAGCCTGATTCGACGGCGAATAAACTATTAACCCTCCTGATGATTGCACTCGTCGAGGAATCAAAAACAAAACTGATCAGATCTTGATGGATGAGATATCTTTCTATTGAAAAAACTGACCATATTTTGATCTCATCATCAAAAAGTAATATCTGAGAAATATCTTGATATTGTTAATATAATCATAATAATATATTGTAAAGCAATATTTTGAGGACAAAAAATCTCGTCATTAACAAAATTGGTCAGATCTTAATGGACGAGATATGTCGTCGAAAATACTTGAAGGGTTAAGCAGGTAATGGACCCTATGTTTTTAGCAATGTTCTTGCACCATTTGCCGAAGAATATTTCTGACCGAATAGTGTCCTGTAACATTTGAACGTGTAGGCAAGCAAGTTTGTAATGATCTGGGTTCCCTTTTCGCCCACAATAACACACAGTATGGAGTAAACGAAATCTGAAGAGATATGAGGCAAAAGGTCCATGACCTCAACTAATGAAAGGCGGAAAATATTTTAATGGTTTGGCAATTTTAAATTCTGTACACATTCCTGTAATACAACTTTAGTATAATACATTATAGACACTCATTTCCTATTTGAGAATTCAAAAGTGAATGTGATTTTATTTATGTTAAACATAATAAGTAATTACAAATTTTAATAATAAAAATAATTTTCATTCTATTTGCATTACAATACAACGAATCGCGAGTGATGCATTTCAAAATTAACGTAGCGAGCTACGAAAATCTGATCTTAGAAGATGAAAAATTCGATAACCACTACATCGTTGGAAACTTGTCAAGACAATCTTAGGATGTTTCAAAACTGTCTCCCTTACCGTCTGCCACCCTATCGAATGTCACACATACCAATTATTAAAGTTTAGGGTTGAAATTTCAGAGCTTAATGTCAGAGCAGATGTCAAAGTGAACATTCCAAATGAAAGTGAGTTTCGGTTAATAAAGCACTTAAAGCAAGTATTAGTGCTGTCATTTCTAATCCCGTTTGAGCGTATTGTACGTCGTAGAGCACATGGTATATTGCGAATGCAGTTAATTTTATTAAATTGCATTTAATGGTGTAGAAGGGTTTACAAGGTCCAAATATTTCGTATAGATGGGGCAAATTACAAAACTTCATACTTTAAGTGGTAGAAATAACTTAGTTTACCTCAACCAGTTTTTACCTTTGCAATACGTTTAGTAATTCCAACATTTGCAGCTTCCAGAATCTCTTGGCCAAAATATGGCCTTTGCACCATAAAACCTAACCAACGAACTAGAATACTTTTTATTGCAGTTCTTAGGAATAAGTAAAAGTCGAGGAATTTTCTGCCTGGTTACTTATGTTTCATTTGGATTTTAGAATAAAGGAAATTTTTATAAATGGTTGAGCAAAATATTTTATAGAATTTCACATTGAAATGAAATTTCTCCAAGTACACTGATGTGCAAAACTCAAGGAACATCAAAATTTTCAAAGGTTGCAACCTCAAAATTAAAGAAAACAGCCTGTAGCCATTTGCATAACAGATATATTCAGTAGAAAGCCGGTAGATACTAAAATATTGGAATCATATCGTCAGAGGCTGACAGAAGAATGGATTTTGCTACCACCAGGAACTCACTATCAAACTCATTACCAGTATACATACAGCCTGCATCAGTTTTCGAGGTGGTCAAACTAATGCCTACTGATTACCGTAGTAGACTTATATACTTATCTCTAATATCTTTGATGTTGTATATATAACTCCGTCAAAAGAGTTCGTCATTGAAAAATTCCTTTTACTATCCACAGAATTGGATAACAAGTAATTTTTATCCCTCAAATATAAAAAATCGATTTTGGTGATCTTGGAAATTTACTGTCCCCTTAATTGCATCAGTAAGATAAGATTAGATCCAAAGATGAGAAAGCCAAGGAAAAATAGTAGAGGTTATTGCTTAAATAACTTTCAAAGTAAGCATGTGTTTACCTCTTAAATTACCTTAATAGAAGCATAAGCTATTGCTCAAGTAACTGTAAAATAAGCGTGTTTACCTCTAAATTACAATGAAAACATCACGTGAAAAACAAAAAGATGCGCAAATAACTTCAAGTCAATTTGAAAAAGTGAATACATTAAAGTGTTCCAAAATTGGGACGTAACAAGATCTATCTCCTTTTTGGATACACGAAGACTAACAGCTGCCAGATTGTAGAATTGTTTTCATCATATATGTTATCTAAAATTTGGCATAATAGTATAATAGGGGAATGTACAGGTGATGAAACTCACCTAACATTGTTGTGTCTCTGGACATAGAGTTCGTGAAAGCGTTGCTTGGAATGGGAGTTGGTGCTCTGGCAAGCGTCGGCCATCTTCAGCATGATGCTCCTTTTCACTTCAGCAGCGATATAAGCGGGGATGACGCTTAGTAACAATTGTTCCTATAAAAATCAACCAGATTTCTTAAATCACATCAGTTTAGATGTATTCATCAGGAATTCAAGGTTTAATAAACAGGTCTAAATCAACTAAAATATTCTACATAAATAATTTGAAAATAAAATATGATTGTCAAAAACAGTTTTTGGGTGCTAAAATGAGATTTTTCAGGTTTCACGAAGTCTTGGATTTTTACTTTGATCTTTATTTTTAGTTGCACTGTTCAACAGTTTTGAATATTTAAATGAAGGAAGTTTATCTTTAAATATCAAGATAACGGGTAATATGCTAAGACTCGACCGTTTTATGATATTTAAAATTATAAATTTAAACTACAAAGCAAAGAAAAACAACAACTAAATTGTTAATTTATTGTTATTGTAGCATTTTCATGAAAATATTTAGAAATCTCTTAAAATAAGCTACTACAAAAACGTAGTAACGAATCCTTCCGCTCAAATGGTACAGTGGTTACAGCATTTTTTTTGCCACCCAATAGGTCCTGGGTTCGAATCTTGGGGCGCTTGAATGTTGATAATTGTCCCAGTAAGGAATAACGGTGGCTTACACACCGGGTGTTCCTTCCCAAATATCCACCAGTTTGCTTCTTGTAGTACCGATGGCCAAATAGACCAGTGGTTGAGTATTAAAGAAATAACGTATTCTGTGTTTTTCAGCAATTGTATGGAAAGTAATTAATCAAAATTTGGTTATTTCCCACTTAAATTTTCCTAAAGTTTCTGGAAATACAAATGAAACTATTTTACCAAATTAGAATCCAATTTCTGAAAATGAATCGACCAGAGAGTTGGAAGAGTAGAGGAATAGCAAACGGAGAATTGCGAGTTCGAAACTCGATCCAAACAAAGACCGTCGTGTACAGGGGCTGGTGCACATTAAACCTATTGAGTACTGGAATGTCTTCACGTTGGCGTGGTGTGGAAGTTTGGATAGTGGGGTGCCAGCTCAGGAGTTGCCTCGTCATCTGACCGTGGTTCAAAATTGCGTGTTCTCGGATCTTTCCCTTTGTGACTGATCCCGGACCGTCACCAATGGACCGCTACGTTACTCCAGTTGCATTATGTTGCCCCAATGCAACGTTAATTCAACTACCTCCTACCTACCCGAAAATCAATCAATCAGATTCTTTGAACTGATTTTAATATTATCTGCAGCTAAACTCTTTTGAGAAATAGTTTTCGCACTAGCAACTTAGCAGAAAGAAACGCGTTTCCCACCCCCAAAGTTTCGTTAACGCTGGCGCTGCTAAAATTTTAACGAGGAACGTATTAGAGGAGGCCATTTAGAAGAGAGTCAGGCTGTAAACTTTAACTATCGCCCGTTCAGAGAATGATTATTTGAGATTCAACGATTCAGTCACAGCTGGCTTCGGGAAGGGAGTGAAAGTAAAGCAGGTGTAAAACACATTAAACTGGTCTGATTTGGGAAAATAAATTTAGAGTTTAGAGAGCTCTTAGAAGTTTATGTTCGTAAAAATATGTAAATGATCGAATCGTTTGATTTCTCTAATGTTGCATACCTTAGGGTGCGATCATGGCGAAAACTCTTAAATCACGATTCAGGCTGGAATTTATATCATGGGCGATGGTTTGGTGTGTGTGAGAGGGATTTTCAGTGTAAATTAATCCGGCTATTGCTTTTGTAGCATAACCAGTTTAAACAGTACGTAGAAGATAGCCGAAACATTTACTATGAGAAGTAATAAGACAAGACAATCAATCGTACTAAACATGAACTTAACTTTTAATAACAATTACGTTAAGCTAAAGTACATAAAACAAAAACATGTAATCGGATAGCCCCAGAGAAACAAGGAGGTAACCAAGGGATATTGCATTTCCTATAGGTCTGGAAAACCTTAAAACATGATCAAATTAAATTGTTCTCTAACCCTTCTGGTGGTTGTCTCGACAAGGTATCTCGTCAATTGCAAAACTAACCAGATCTTGATGAACGAGATATCTCGTCATTAGAAAAATTGGACAGATCTTAATGGATGAGATATATCGAAACCACTTGGAGGGCTAATGTCCAATAGCCGCTTGAGATGAAGTCTCTGAACTCTATCTACCTTAACTTTAAAGGTACCGTCTGCTTTCTCTGGTACCAGTTATGGGGGAGGAATTTTCCAAGGTATAGTTTTCTGGGTTTCTTTACCCAAAACTTTCATGAATAAGATAAGTAGTTAATTGCAAAGACTCTGATATGCCTTCCTTTACAAAGCTATTTGCTATTTCATTTCTGCTGAGGTCCACTTGAGAAGCGACCCATTACAAAATTAGTAAATGAAGGTTTGGAAAATGCTTGACCTTCGCTCACTAAGATGTACATTCTTAGCACAAACTGGATGAACAGCTAAAAAATTGAATGGAATTGAACCAATGTTACTGTCCCGTTTGCTTTTTTGTCCCAGATTTCCTTCAGTAGCACTATGAAAACCGCTTCATCAATTCAGAGATTTACCACATCGCTTTGATGCTGGTTCCTCCATACAACCTCTATATTTGAATTCTACCCTTAGCTATATCTTAATGCATCGCGACAGATCAAAACCACTTCTAAACCATCAAAAGGCAACAAAAAGTGAAATTTGATGAATTACAGTCGTTTGTAAGCAATCCACGAGCTTGAGACAGGAATTCGTCACTTACTTGCTGGCAAGGGCAAGCAATTCAAACCCTATTTACTTTTTTCATCATGCCATCAGGGGCACATCTCTTTTAGGTGCGTAGGGCTTCTCGGACCCGAGGTACTCTAGTGATCTTTTCTTTTCCCATGTGGTTTACTATCTTTAGTAAGCAGGGGAGTCGCGCTTCCAGGATATCCAAGCGATCTTTTTCTGCTTTCATCCCACTATATTCCATAATCATTCTTTCTTTCCCTTTCACGACATGTTTGCTCGACGTTGATCTGCCTTGTATTTGGCGCAGCCTGGTCCAATCTGGCCCTTCTGCCATAAAACCCCAAAACAACCAACCCTTTTTCTCATAAGTATATTAAAGTAATTTACTTTCCTTGTGTTTTGAAGAGATAAAATTATCCATGAAAAGTTATCGGTATAGAATTTTGAAACAACTTTATGTAACTGATCCCGCATATTTTAAATGTAATATGTTTTTGAAAGTTTCAGTGAAGAGCATTCTGTAAAACAAATAACTTTTAAGAACTGTACTATATAGAAATGTATACTAAATGCACTATACAGAAAAAAATTGTGCGCCTATCGGTTCCGTTAATATAGGATGATTTGAAATTCCTTGACCAAATTTTAAAGGGTGGTAAGGTGCATCAAAGTCAAAGAATGCATGTCCTCAACTGATGCGCTTAGGCGGTTGCACAGGAATGAGTCAGAAAGTGAAACAAAATTTTTATTTACTTAATTTCATTGTAGTTGCTCAAACAACGACCGCCAACGGTAGTACAAGGTTTGTCCCATAAATCATAAATTCGTAAACACTTCAAAAATTAAAAAAAACCTGAAGAAATTGGTATATTTGAATGTTGTTTAGGAAAAAATTATTCTCACGAAGGGGGATTTTTTTTGGTAAAGGAAAAAATGTTTGATCAAATTTTTGTCGATGAGGGCTTTTTATGCATTCAAACACAGAAAATATGCAAATCAGAAACTTGTTCCCCTTGCAATCCACCACAATAATTTCACCAGCTCTTACCAAATAACACAGCTAAAAGCAAGAGGAATTCGCAAGGGGGATTTCACGAAAGTCACAGGAGATCCACAATGGCTGCTCAGCATCTTCTGGACAGATAAAGCTATTTTTCATTGCATGGGACAGTCAGTACCCGTAACTGTAGAATCTGGGCAAAGGAGAACCCACATGCCTGCACTGAAGCAGCCGTTAAATTCACCACGTGTTACTGTTTAGTGTGGATTCACTGAGTCCATTATTATGGGTCATTTTTCTTTGAATAGCCCTGTGCAAAAGAAGCAAGCTTGAAGACGCTCAGTTAATGCAGAACGCTCCTTGCAAATGCAACATAATCTTCATACTGACGCAGCTTGTACGTTTTTGGGCTTTGCGTCATAAAACCCCGACATCTAATCTATCCAATCTCCTTCACACAATCACGTTTATGCAAGACGGGGCACCTCTTCATATCACACCTACAATGAAGCAGTTCCTGAGAAGCACATTGAAACGAAAAAAATGAATGAAAAACGAAATTGAATGGCCTCCTCGCTCACAGGATTTGACACCAGTTGATTTTTGGCTGTAAGGGTATATAAAGTTTAGAGTGTACCACAGTAGCCTTTCTTCCTTAGAGGTGTTAAAGGACGTTATTAGTCATGAAATATCCTGCATTCATCTAGATATGCTACATGATTCAGTTAACGGTGTTCTCACTGCTTGCAAAGTGTAATGTAATGTCTTGTGCTGGTGGTGGACATATTGAACAATTATTTCTGTGATATGCTTGTAAACATTTGCCTAAATGCATTGGCGACGTTCCGGGATCAATCCCGAAGGGAAAGATCTGAGAATCACATATCGCATTCCGAAACCAAGGTCAGAAGACATAATTTAGGAAAACCATGGTTAAATTTTTATAACAAAGAAATCCAAGTACTTTAAAATAATTAGGAAAACGGGATAAATTGTTTCAAGACGTTATTTATAGATGGCATAAAGAATTAAATAAGAATAAATCCTTGAAACGGAAAATTTCATGAATAGACAATCATATACTACCTTTAAAAGTGTACGTTTGCTTATTCGTTGGCAAAATTATTGACTTTTACATCAAAATAATTATTGCCATACATATGTGTATTATATATGATGATTGTTATACGTAATGAATACAAACATTTTTTATAGAAATTATTCATTATAGTTTTTAGCTAATAATGATTAGAGTCAATTTCTATCAATAATAAATCAATTGGTCCATAAATTCGAAATACCAGCTTTCTTTTACTGGATTTATTACTATCGTCTTACAAATATTTTACCCTGAGGTGATATATCCGACATACAAGTATGCTCAGTGAAAAATAAATATGACATCTCTGCGATAATCCGTATTTACTACTATCCCGTATATCACATTTTTATGCAAATTTCAGTTTCTAAAAGTAACCATCACACATGAGAATTCTGCAGAACCGTCGAAAAGTTATTCACTTTCCCAAGGCGTCCATTTCTCAGTCCATTGATGAAAAAGATTCCAGGTATAGCTTAAAAGTTTATGTACTAGATAAAAATGAAATGTATGGATAGAGTACTTGGATTTGAGTTTTATGTAAATAGAATTGGCTTTCTGAGACCGGAACTGTGTTGGTCAACGAGAGGAAAAAATGCCTAGTATGATCATAATTGGGTACATCTGCTCGGCTGTGCTTGTCAAAAATGCAGTATCTACAAGTTTAGGCAGTGCAGTGAAGTTTAGTTACACGCTGTGCACAGGATGTTTCAAAACTTCCTGTATAAACTATAAGGGGAGGTAGGAGCACAAAAATTGATGTCTGCAGTGCCTGCCAGATGTGTTAGAGGGTACACCAAAGGGAATTAATGAAAGACAGCAAGTAAGTGAACATTTTTACTAGTCCTAGTTTTACAATTTAACATTAGTTATACACTTAAAGTTTCACAGTAGGTGCTCAGAGCTATGGCCGCTAACAGTACCATCTGATAGCGCCAACACATGGATCGCTGTACATACTGGCCAACTGCAGCTTCGCAAAATAGCACCCTCTAACAAATCCAAATGGCGTTTAAGAACCTACATTCCAGTTTTAATACAGATTAATGTGTTGTGTTCCCTTTATCTCCCCTTAAAGTTCATGCAGGAAGTTTTGAAGTATTCCTTATATTTATATAAAAATTCTGTACACATTTACAGGTTAGAGTACAGTAGACACTTGTCCTTGTGTCAACGATTCTTGCAAGGATATCAACTTCGGAGCCGATTTGAGTCTAGTACAAGATGCCCCAACTACGATTACAAGATGTCATTATCCTCAAAGGAAGAAATCAGTGGGTGGATAATAATCGTGCTATCGTGGTAGCCAAGCGACATGTCCACTTTGGCTAATCCATCGAACTCTGCAAGACGCCAGATAGCTCTCCTTATCCAGATGTGAATACGATTTTTTTGTGTTCCTACTTCCTCTCTTAAAGTTTGTACATGAAATTTGGGAATAACTTTATAGTTCTTTATAGCTAATATTGGGTGGGATACGAAAAGAAGCTGATTTCGGTTTCGTTACTTTGTGTAAATATCACGTGAAATATGATATAAGGACGTGCCTGTAGGGAAATGTAAAAGGGAAAGCGTATGCCATCAATCCCCAAGACAATAGTGCATACTTTCCATTTTGAATTTCACCACAGGCACGTCCTTTGACCATATCTCGCGTAATATTCCACATACAGAAATGTGATAGAGACGGGATGCTTTTTCATTACCCACCCTGTACTTAACATCACAAGATAATGAACTAATCGCTCAAAAAACTGTTGATAGAGTATGCTCTAAATGGTTTGAGCTGTCATAGGGCATCAGATACAACGTTTCAGATCAAACGCAGCATTTTAACAAGCGTTAATCCTAAATACCAAATTTTCAATAATATTCTCTGTATTACTAAGGCAGCGTTAGACAGCAGGTTTTCACGTGGTTGAACTAGGCTAATTGTTCAGCAAATTTTTGGGTAAACACATTGCTCTATAGCAGTGGTGCGCAAACCGTGGGTCGCGACCCCTCTGGGGGTCGCTTGAAAATTTTTGTGGGTCGCCAAATTCAAAAAAATTTATTTGAAATAAAAATATAAGACTTTTTTTCAACAAGTATCAGGTACCAGTAAAATAGTGAAATGAGATATTTATAAAAAAAGAACTATATTTTTTACGAAAGCAATTAGTTTTCTTTTCTTTAATTCTCGTCTGAATAAGCTACAAATAAACATGATTTATACAGAGTAATCCCGGACTTTATTTTCTTCCCACGTGGTAGCCGCACGTGATTGAACAAACGCAAAGAAATGAAATATTGTATATTTATAATTTTGTTTTAGTTTTAATACCCTCATGATGGATAAATGGCTAAAAATAGGTACCCAACGTCTAGAAAATGAAAAGAATGACAATACAAATGAGAATGATGGGTCAACATCCAATGAACTTAAAAAAACTGAATGAATTCAATGGCACTGTTTCTGCATAAAAAAATATCGAACAAAATGTGCTATCTAATAGAAAATTGAGAAAATATCAAGAAGAGTTTATAAAATATGGATTTACATATTGCGTTGTTAATGCGAAAGAACATCCGTTGTGTGTTAATTGCAGGGATAAATTAGCAAATAAAAGTATAAAACCTGCTAAATTAAAAAGACATTTGGAAACCAAACATAAAGAATTAGCAAATAAATAAGAAACATTTAAAAAAAACGAGCTGAAAGTGTGAAAAATCAAAATGTATTTTTGAAAAATACACAATTGCTGAGAAGGCTTTACGGGCATCCTTAGAAGTTTCATATTTAATAGGAAAAAATTTGAAACCACATACAATTGGAGAACCACTCATTCTTCCTTCAGTAATTAAAATGACATCATTTATTCAAGGAGAAACATATGGTAACAATTTAAAAACGATACCATTATCAAGAGATACCGTTTCTCGGCGAATTTCCGCCATATCACGTAATATATATAATCAGTTCCGTTAAATCGATTACAAAACTATGTATTTGCTCTACAACTTGACGAAACTACAGACATTTCTAAAGTGTCTCAATTAATTGTTTATGTGAGATACGTTTATGAAGAAGACATATCAGAAAAATTTTTATGTTGTAAAAAATTGGAAGGAAAAACAAATGGAGTGAAAATATTTGAAATTATGATATTTTGGGGAAACAAATGACCTTACCTGGACACACTGTGTCGCGGTTTGCTCTGATGGTGCTGCTGCATTAACAGGTAGTAATAAAGGACTAAGAGGGTTAATAAAGAAAATTGCTCCCCATACAATATTCAACCATTGCATGATACATAGACAAGCTCTTGTTGCAAAAGACATTGATGAAGAATTGCACAAGATATTACAGGATGTTGTTATTGTAATTAATTACATTAAAAGCAACAGCTCCTTAAACAGTCGTCTCTTTTCAATACTTTGTGATGAGATGGGTTCTGTGTATGAGACATTATTACTACATACCGAAGTCAGATGGCTCTCACGCTGCAAAATACTGCTACGTATTTTCGATTTGAGAAACGAAGTTTACATTTTTTGGTAGAAAAGAAACATATTGGCAAGTTCATTCATTAATGAAGATTGGCTCGGAAAACTCAGTTGCATGGCTGACATTTTCGAAAAACTTAACGATTTGAATATAAGTCTACAGGGAGAGAATACAAACATTTTAACATCGAGCATTAAAATTGAAGCTTTTAAGAATAAGCTGATACTTTGGGAAGGAGAATTGAACAAAAACAACACAGACATGTTCCCGTACTTTTCAGAATTTAATAAAGAAAATAATATAGATTTCTTGATATTTAAAAACACCATTTCCCGTCATATGATAAAATTGGGAGAAAACTCTTCTAGATAATGAATTAGGTTGGATACGTGATCCATTTTCGTTTGATATTTTTAAATCCAATATCTCTTTAAATGAAAAAGAACATTTAATTGATGTTTCAAGCGATGAAACACTGCGCATTCAATTTAAGTCTGACTTGCCAGAAATTTTGGTAACGATTGGAAACGAATATGCCGATTTGAAGAAAAAGGTAATTAATATTTTGATTCAGTTTGCATCGACCTACTTATGTGAAACCGGTTTTTCTTAATTAGTTGGCCATTAAAACAAAATATCGATCTCGATTGGATCCAGAGGATGACATACCGCACATTGAATTCTTATGTTGTAAGTTTGTTTAAAGTATTTTCCATTAAAAAATATTTATACCCATATGCATAAATAAAACCATTGCTTCATAAAATTATGTGTTTTATTCAGACCTCTAATAAGGCACAAACAGAAGCGCAAATCCCAAACAGAATTCGACTTTAACTACGTTGATGATTAAAAAAACGTCTATTGTCTATCCAGGGGTCGAGACAAAATAGTAAATAAAATTGGGGGGCGTAAATGAAAATAGTTTGCGCACCACTGCTCTATAGTACCATCAGTCATCCGTCGATCATAACGTACAATTTGTTCAAATTCATTCAACGGCTATTCGAATAGCAATTTTAGCCGGTGCTTTACCAAGTTGATTTAATAGAAGTGATTGTTTTGAAAAAAGTAAATTAAAGACCGTTTCAGGTGAGGTTTTTTACATGAATCCATTATGTTCTTAAATGAGTACCTCTTAAAACAGTTCGATAAACTTTTTCAATACTTTCTTAAAAATATGTAAATTCAACCAATAAACTTAAACAAATTTCATTCATTGAAAACCGTGAATACCTTCCATTTAAATCATATCAAGTATGCATACAAATTTTCTTGAAACTTTTTATATTCTGTGCTTGATAGGATTAATTGCGAAGCTCAAGTCACTTGGTAAAATCCTCAAAGGAAATTCGAAAGGATTAATATGTATAAAGTTGTAGGCCTTTCAGCTACATAAATAGCATCACCCAGGCTGCCTAAAAGTTGTTCGTTTCACAAAATAATACATTTTGCATTTAATATGAATTGAATTAAAATGATACTAGACAATATATACTACTCAGTGGTTTTGCTGCTTCAGACAAAGCAATTCGAGCCGCTGTTTTCTCAGCAGTTTCGTAGCTTCCTCGAACAATTTTTTGAGTTTTATTTTTCTTCTGATTACTCGGCTAGTGATAGCTTTAGACATTTTTTATTCATTCGTGATTAAAAATTGTTCTCTCTTGATTAATATTCTATACTAAATTTGACTTCTATGATACTAAGTGAACGACTTAGCAAGCACAAAATAATTGCGTTGACGTAGAAATTCCAGACTGAATAAGCAGTGCAAATTTGATGTCGTCAGAGCTCAACGTTAGGGAGTTTTTGGTAATTCAGACGTTTCTGTTAATACCAAAATATATAATTTACTAACATACGTGGCACAGAAATAGACCTTATTTGTTTATTGTTCAATGGCAACAACGGAAATAAGGATTATAAAATAGACCATTACGGAATTTATTCGCCAATTTTGCCACTTAGCTTAAATATGCTCAATTTGAACAATGGAACTGCATAATATTGCTAAAACAACACATACTTCATATGAGATTGCCACTCCAATACAATTGTTCACTGATAACAGAAAGCACAATGAGAAATTTAAATCAGCTGAGCAAAGGAAAATTTAAATCATCTGAGCAAAGGAAAATTTAAATCAGCTGAGAAAAGAATATGCGAGCAGAAATAGGATCTTATCGTAAAAGAATGTGCAATCACCTTTAAAAAAGAATGGGATGAAATCGAAGTGGACATTCAGAATCTGAATGTAGTAAATGACTGAGGTGTACTTTTTGCAATACATTTTACAAGAAATAAAAATAACTACTCACTATTAGATTATTTCAGTGAAAGCGAATGATTTTTGGATAATTTTATTTCAGTAAGAGGCATGAAATCCATTTATTGAATATGGGTTCTATATTCATTATAAATGGATTGAAATAAGATATGAAATTGAGTAATGATACTTTGCTTTTAAAAGATATAATCAATTAAGAAAGCTTAGCGCAGATGATACGCTTTCTTAATTGCTAGTTAGGTCTGCTAGTTAGTCTTATTCCATTACTATTTCAGTTAATTGGAAATAAAACAGTTTCCCTTTCATAAATACGTTTCTGCTTTTAAGTGTATTTTAAGTAGCTACTTTTGTCAGTTTATATATAATTCACATTAATACTTCAACAAAGCAAATAAATTAAAAGGAAAGGAAAATTTGAATATGATGCGTCATAATATGCTGAATTATAATACAGCGATATGTCTTAGGAAAAGAATACCGAAAGATCTCATTAATAGAGATAAGTACATTTTAAAAGGTGAGGAAATAACATAAATCTGAACCTGATCTGAATATAAGATTCAAATTAAACATTCAAATTCGTATATGTTCGTTACGATTTCAAACAAATTATTAACATAAGTTCTTTCTTAGAAAAATCAAAATGCATTTATTGTACAAGTTATAATACTTGTTTTAAAGTGATTATGGAGATGTGCTACAGTTTCAGATCTTTGTCTCTCAATATATGTCTTGCCTTTATATCCTTAATTTAGGACTTTGTAATTGGTGGTAACAATTGAGTCTACCTAGTAACTCAATTGTACGTTGTAACAAGCTAGTTTATTCAAATTCAGAAGCATTAATTTTCTTTGGAGGAAACTTCCCGGTAAATTTATGTGAAGACCGATGAACTCCTTACGCATATTTAGCATTTCCAAAATATCGGGTGTTTTTAATTTACGTTTCAGGATAGGGTAACATGGAAAAATGTGGTTGTCTGAATGCTTCAATTTTTAGCAAGACGCTTGGGGAAAATAGCTAATGATCAGGATTCCTTAATGCTTTCTTACGCAAACCTTAATTAAATGACAGTTGAAGAATCGGAGTAATTACTGAATCTCGGAACATAGGAATTCGTTATTTCTGCGGAAGCTTTATTCAAATCTTATGAACTCGGCAAAGTGTGGAAGATTTACTTTTTCTCAAATTAGGACATCGGTGTTTAAATTGTTTTCTTTCTTTCTTAACCCTCTGAGCGTAGCGAGATTTCAGAGTAGGGTAGTGTTGCTTTTACGCCACAACACATTTAATGACTAAATAACTAAATTTTTCTAACTAATCCATGGATTCCTTCAACCCTTAGAAGGATTTTATTGTCCCATTCTGTGGAATAGAATCCTCTGGAAAGATTTTATTGGTCTTTTAATCAGAATAGAATAATTTGGACATATTCTATTGGTATTTCTTTACAATATAATCCTTTGGAAAGATTCTGTTGGTATTTTCCTTAGAGTAGGATCCTTTGGAAAGATTTTATTGGTCAAGATTAAAACTGGTTAGAAGTCATGAAGGGAAGATTCAAGTTGCTAGGTAGAATTATACGTGGGACTTCCTCAGAGGGTTAATGCTTCAGTTTTAACTGAAGAAAATAAGGTTTGGTAACAGTTTTAAAATGCTTCTTTTAATTTTACGTATTTGCTCTAATTTTTTAATTAAAGCGAAACGCCATAACACATTAATGATTAAATAACCAAATCTTTCTAATTAATCCATGGATTCCTTCAACGCCACAGCGAAAAGTATAAGGATTTGAACAAGACGTGTGCAACTTAGTCTACCAAAAAATACTTTATAGTGGATATAGGTTACAGTGCTTTATTAAATACTGCATTGTAAGCTAACTTTGGAAGTGGTTGCTAAGTTCACCACAAGTTAACCCTCCAAGTGGTTTCAACGAGATGCCTCGTAAATCGAGATCAGGCAATTTTGTTAATGACGAGATACCTCGTCCATCAAGATCCGATCACTTTTTCTAACGTCGAGACAAAGCTGCATTATTAATACAAGGGGAATGGAGATCCAAGAAGGAAAAACAAATTGTTTCTTACCCAGAACTGGTGACAATTTGTAGCAGGTTTTTGCATCAGAGGCTAACCACTACAGAGCGGTTTTCGTCGCGGACATGTTTATTTTTAGAGACATACTGAGCCTTTTATACGGATGCCTCTATTTGATTCCTGACTACGTGTAAGTGCTTGCTCAGTATCACACTTCAATCCACGTAACACCATCTCGTTCTTGACAACAATAGTCATGAGCTTTGTAAAGGCAGTTTGTTAGTATAAAAGTATTGAGAGAGGATAGTTATAAGAGTTTAATTGATTTAGCCTGCCAATTCAAACAAGCAGGTCTATCCTACAGCAATTTTTACTTGTTTTGAACCTGAAAGGAAAGTTTCAGGGGAAAAATTCATCTCTTGGGGAGTTTGAGACTGCTATACACACAATTAATGGAGAGAAAAGAAATTTTCAACGAAAATTCATCAACTCAACTGTGTTTAACTGTTTGTCAACTTGTGGGTTTTGTTAAAAAAAATGGAAATACAATTATGCATAGCTGGATATAAATAAAGGTTTAAGTAACATCTTATTTCTATTGTCTCAAGGTTTGTAGAGTTAAAAGATTCAGTTCATGTGTGTACTTACACTTTCTTAAACTTCTGCGTATTTTCGTCTTGAAAGCCTTTCAAAGCGGATTTTTTAACGTTCTTGACTAAACAAATATGAGCGGTATTTATTCTCTTGTAAAAGTAGTAAGAAAGTAGTTTAGAATAAGTCACTATCTCAGTAACTTCAGTTCTGCATAGCTCTTAAAAATTTGAAAGTTTCATAATTTTTCTCGAACAATAATGAGCACACCGACTTTGAAATATTTCCCAGCATTTATTGAGATCAATAGCAGAAGAGACGCAAAGCAAAACTATGTATTCCGCAATAGCGATAATTGTTCCAAAGTAATGGTTTGAAAAAGTTGGTAAATGACAAGAATGATCTAGGAAGAAAGCTTTTTTCATTTTATTATATTAAAAAACTATTTGTGACATACTATTGTCCGGCCTTGGCGAGTTGGCATTCGAGTCATGTGGCCCATTTGTTAAATAGGAGACAGGTTATAACGCAAAAATTTCACTTGCACAATTGGTGTCGGTAGCACGGATTCTAACTTCGAATTTATTGCTTGGTGCTGGACTCGGTAACAGCGATTACCAGTTAGCTTTGTGGGATAGCTCCTGGATGAACAGGAGTTTTTCACTGTGCCACTTGAAAAACATGGTCTTTTGGGCTGTATCAAGGTTACAGTGATTCAAGGCATTAGTTACAACAAACAACTACACGTTAGCACATCAAGTAACCACGTATGACAATCACCATACGGTATTTTTCGCATAGCATCCTTCCCCTGCAAATCTACTATCTATCTACAAATGGACTCGGTCAAGGTTACCTGCTTTACCATAAGAGCAGCACTATATTAAAACGTTTCCTGTATAGTTATAAGATTTCGTTCATAAAGACAGTATAGCTGTATAAAGTTTATACACTACTGTTTGTGAAAATTGCAAGACCATGAAGGAATCATGCAAATTAAACGAAACCTACAGGAAATGCAAAACAGGTTAGGATATGCAAATGATGAGAATTACAAAGCGATTATGCATGTGTAGGCCGAGAAACATCCTCTAAACTTCCAAGTGAGCCGTGTATAAAAAGCACTGTAAAGGTGCTTAAAATGTGTGTATCGTCGTTTGACTGCTATAAATGATTTAATAGAAGTCAATATACCTCGCCAAAAGCGCAGAGTGCCATACGAGCAACTAACGGAGTTCGAACGGGGCCGCCTGATCGGCCTCCGTGAGGGTGGACTTTCGTATCGTGAAATCGCCACTCGCACGGGGCGCCACAACAGTGATGCGTGTATGGAAGAGATGGACCATGGAGAACCAGAAAAGTCGAAACTCCGGCAGTGGACCTCGCAATATGACGTCACCACGGGACGACAGACACCTCATCCGCATGGTGGTGACGGACCGTACAGCATCCTCTGGTGCGTTGGCACAACATTGGAGCACATCTACAGGTGTGTCGTTGTCTGCCCCCACGGTTCGTCGACGTCTGCTGCGCCACGGACTACGTGCAAGCATTCCCCTGCGCAGGATTCCCTTGACGCTGAACCACCGACGTCTCTGCCTACAATGGGCTCACCAACACAGCCAATGACGTGCCGATTGGCAACTCGTCTTCTCAGATGAGTCCCGCTACAATCTGGACTATAACGATGAACGCGTGCTCGTGAGACGTTACAGAGGTGAACGCCTTCTCCCGGAGTGTCCTATTCAGCGTCATACTGGACGAACGCCTGGCGTTATGGTCTGGGGCGCTATTGGATATCATGGGCGATTCCGCCTACTCGAAATTGTGGGAACCGTGAACAGCGGAGCTACATCAGGGAAGTTGTGGAGCCCGAGGTCCTACCCCTCCTGCAACGCCTTCCCGGAGCTGTATTTCAGCACCCGTACACATGTTACTCGGAATGTACAAGCCTTCTTCAGTGCACGACAGATTCCACTTCTTCCATGGCCTGCATGTTCCCCGGATATGTCGCCTATTGAGCATGTCTGGGATTACATTGGCCGGCGACTCACTCGTACTGCTCTCGGGCAGAGAGCACGACTGAACTTTGGCATCAGATAGAGGCCATTTGAGATGCCATTCCTCAGCATGACATTCAGAATCTGTATGATTCGATGCCACGACGTGTATACGCTCTCATCGGCTGCTGCACAAGATATTGATTTTCGGCATTATTTTTGTTTTATTGCTCTGTAAATTTGATCGTTTATTTTACGACTATACGTGGAATAAATTTTTTTTATTTCTGATGATTCTTTCATAGTGCAATTTTCCCAAGCAATAGTGTATTTTTAGGTTTGAAGTAAATTTTGATGTACGGTTAAAGTAAAAATGACTTATATTTAGAGAGTATTCGATATATAGTCAAGTCCAAAGTAGTTACCTGCTGTTCTTTCTCATACTCCAGTTTAATTCGAGATTCGATGAAGAATCGTGTGCCAGCAAATGTTTTGTCGTGCGATGCATCTGTCATACGGCGATGAAAATAGCCTATGAGAGTACCGCAAGCCAAAAACACTGAACAAGCTGAGACCTAAAAAAGAATACTTTTATAGAAGACATAGACAATTAGATTTATAAAACTTTAGTGGCAATGTGATTGTTTTTGAATCAGTAATAGCTTAGTCAATATATTAGAATCAGTAATGTGAAAACTTAGAGAGGAGGTGGTCCTTAGTAGTGTCTGTATAATCACCTCGTACTCATGCAGCTCAGAATGAGACTGGGGATGAGTCCCTGCAGTAGTAGAACTCCTTTTTCTATCACATTTTCACTGAATATCCTCAGTTAAGCAAATCAACACATGCTGTTTGACCTAATTTTGAGGTTTAAATTAACCGTAACAAATAAATTTTGAGGTTTCGCTTTAAAAATCATGATGTTCCGAATGTTTTTGAAGCCAGTGTAAAATGTATTAGGTCATTTTGGTAGAACCAAAAATAAAGACGAGTGAAAAATTCAAGTTTAAATAAACTTTCTTCACTTGAAATAGCAAATGTCTTTTTAGTGTGTATTTATTGGTTATATGCAAAATCATTAGTATCATGAACTAATTAGGCAGATGGAATAGAATCTATCAATTTTCATCTATCTCTATCTACAGTTGCTGGACGACTAGACTGATTGCTTCTATATTCTGACACAATCACAGAAAGCATATGAACATGTATATGAACAACTATTGAACAAAGGAGAGGGAAAATAATAGTATCCTCAACTAGATTTTGATGAGAAGTTAGAAATTTCCCCACTTGGTTTAGTGCCAGATAAGGAATGTTTTCACGGTTGTATTGAATGTTATCGCAAAAGGAAACACAAATGATACATATGAAGTGGATGATACATAATCATTCCCAAGTGAATTGATCATTTTTGTTATCCTTCAATAGCTGCAGTTAATGGACGACTGGTAATTTTCTTCTTCATACCGACCTAATCGAAGAAAGTATAAGAATATATTGTATGTAAACTGCTATTCCACAAAGGGGGGGGGGGCGAAGGACAATAATATGCCTTTACTCGATTTTGACGAGAACCTAGAAATTTCCTTACAAGGTTTAGTGCCAGGTAAGAAATGTGTTCGCCGTTACATTAAATGTTACCACAAAGGGGAAACACAAGTAGTTGATATGAAGTGATTGACACATAATCATTCCCAAGTGGATCTATAAATTTCCATCTTTCCCTATCTACAGTTACTGGACGACTGCACTATTTGTTTCTATATTCTAACCTAATCGAAGAAAGCATAGGAGCATATTGTATCTGAGCTACTGTTTTATAAAGAAGAGGGAAAATAATATTCCACTTCTATATTTTGACGAGAAGTTAGAAATTTCCCTACTAGGCTTGGTGCCAGGTAAGGGATGTGTTCTCAGTTGTATTAACCCTCCTGGTGGTTGTCTCGAGGAGGTATCTCGCTCATTAGCAAAAATGGCCAGATTTTAATCTTGTCATCATAAAAAAATCGGCAATATTTTGATAACGAGATACCTCGTCATTAGAGAAATTGGTCAGATCTTGATGGACAAGATATCTCGTCGAAACCACTTGGAGGGTTAAATGTTATCGCAAAGAAAAACGTTAGTGGTTGAAACATAATCATTTCCAAGTGGATTGATCCATTAAAAATTTTCCCTAGTTGAAGTTACTGGACGACTGGGATATTTGCTTTTCTATTCGGACAATCGAATAAAGTGTACAAACAGATTGTGTATGATCTACTATTCAACAAAGGGGAGGTAAAGATATCACCTAAAATATTATCTATCGAGTTTCTTATGCTTTATAGTGTCTCAAATGAATTAGTGTCAGGAAGATGAGAGAAAAAATATCAAAAGAATGTGATTCCTCAGTCTCATCAAAGTAGATCGTAGATAGTAATCAAAATAGATCGTAGATAGTAATCAAAGTAGATCGTAGATATTAATCACAAATTAGATCGTAGATAGTAATCAAAGTAGATCTTATTGCAGATGGTAGCTATCAAGGTCGATCTTGGTAGATCGCCTTCGCTATCTGGAAGGTAGTAAATTCAAACCATATTCGTAGGTAAACAATTTATTTCAAAAGTAACACAACATAACCTGTACTAGAGACGGAAAAGTTTTCTGTACTACATGTTACTACTACTGTCACTGAGATTCATAAATCAAGGATTAATAATCTATACTCGAATTTGTGTCACATTATCACACTTTGCTAATATTACAATGAATCACACTCACGGTGTGGCAGGCAGATTTCTTCCCACTAAACCAAACCAGTCAAGGAGAATATTCTACCAGACCAGAAAGGAGTCTTCGAGCACGAGTGCGGCACTCGTACTACACTGCTGGCCACCGTAAATGCAACACCCTGAAGGAAGCATGCAAATAATATGAAATTTACAACATGCATTAGCGGAGGTGAGATATGCAAATGATTAGAATTTCAGCGCAGACGCACATCACACGCGCCTGTGGCGCCACTTCAAAGCGCTATTTAAGGCTTGGAGATTTCGACGATTTCAAGTACGGCAATTGTGTTTTTCTCGTGGTTTTTTCAAAAAAACGATCAATTATGCCTCGTAGAAAACAGCGATCATCTTTTGATCAAGTATCCGAGTTCGACAGAGGAAGGATAGTGGCCTACCGAGATTGTGGATTATCTTTCAGGGAAATCGGTAGTCGTGTTGGACGAAACCAAACAACTGTAATGCGGATATGTGATCGTTGGAAGCAGGAGGGTACGACGGACCGACGTGTTCGATCTCATCCACCTCAGTGCACCACTTCACGTGATGACAGGCATATTGTGCGTATGGCAGTGACGGATCGCTCAGCCACATCACGAACCATAGCACAGCACATTCAGTCTGTACCGCATCATCCAGTGTCTGCGCGTACCATTCGACGCCGTTTACAGCAGAGTGGTCTGTCCGCAAGACGTCCACTGCTTCGTCTACCCTTGACGCAGAACCACAGACGTTTCCGCCGCCAATAGTGCGATGAAAGAATGTGGACGGCAGAATGGAATGAAATTGTCTTTACTGACGAGTCACGCTTCTGTCTGCAACACCACGATGGTCGGATTCGAGTCTGGAGACACCGTGTAGAGAGGATGCTGAACAGCTGCGTTATGCACCGCCACACTGGTCCTGCACCGGGTATTATGGTATGGGGCGGTATTGGATATCACTCTCGCACTCCTCTAGTACGCATTGCCGGTACTTTAAACAGCCAGCGCTACATCTCCGAGGTGTTGGAGCCAGTTGTCCTTCCTTACCTTCAGGGCTTGCCCACAGCCATATTTCAACAGGATAATGCGCGACCACACGTGGCACGCATTGTCCAAGGGTTCTTCGTTAATCGCCAGATTGAATTGCTTCCCTGGCCAGCTCGCTCTCTGGATCTTTCGCCGATAGAAAACATGTGGTCCATGGTTGCTCAACGATTGACCCAGAATACATCCCCAGCTGCCACACCAGATCAACTTTGGCAACGTGTGGAAGCTGCTTGGTCTGCTGTACCCCAAGAACACATCCAAAGTCTCTTTGAATCAATGCCGAGGCGTGTGGCAGCGGTGATCTCCAACAATGGCGGCTACTCTGGCTACTGATTTTGGCAGGAACCACACTTCACAGAAGTCTATAAATTTAATCATTTGATACTTGGTCAACATGTTATCTACAAAATAAATTTTGTTGTGATATCTCTTGTCTTTCTTGGTGTTGCAATTTGGGTGGCCAGCAGTGTAGAAGCTTGACCATAAAGCTTCTAGTGTTAAAAGTGTTTAAAGCTTAAAAACAAATTTGGTCGAATAACACAGACATTCGGTTAATGGGAGCTCAGATAATCAGGGCTCTACTGCATCTCAGTTAATAGGAGCTCAGATAATCAAATCAAGCCTTTATTGTATTTCAATTAATTGGAGCTCAGATAATCAAGGTTCTACTGTATTTGGAGTTATGGCTCTTTTATAGTCTGTCCATCAAGAGACAACCACAATCTAGGTCTAGGACAAAGTCAGTCTACTGGTGGTCACTATAGAAACAGGTCTTGTACATTTTAAGTGGGAATGAGTCGTGTAAGATTTTGATGATTTAAACGATATTGGCGATGGTAGGTAATGTCCTCTTATATCATAAACGTCTGGAGAGTCAATTTCCGTTAAGTGCACCAATATGACAAACTAGAATGATGTAGAAAAGGATGTGCCCCTATAGAAAAGGGGCTAACTCTCGTTTCTATGGCAAAATAAAGGTAGACTTTCTGTATGGAGCAGTCATCATGATAGACAGACAGCACCGGGGACGCGATATTTTACTGGACAATATATTCACATAAATGAACATAAGCAGAGTCTACCTGTCTGGTGAGGTTCTCAGTATCTGTGTTGGCGAGGATAGCCTCCAACGCCACCTGCGACACGGCTGTAAGCACGGCGATGACACAGGCCACCAGCAACGGCAGGGACAGCATGGTGTGCGAGACGAAGACCGCGAAGTAGACGAAGAGTGCGTTGTCCGTGGTCCTTCGATGGGTCCGGCTGTAGGAGCAGACCACCAGAACGGCCAGCAGGCACAGCCATACACCTGCGGACACGAGCCAGGAGCAGTGGGCGAAGGATCGCTCCAGTGGAACCATGCAGATGAAGAGAAAGACTAGAATACCCACGACGGTGGCGATCGTGAAGATTCGCACATTATCTTCCCAGATGTCCTGAAAAAGAGAAATTTCCCTCTTAGTGTACGTGAAGGGATATATGGTCGTAAAAATCTCAAAACTTCAAAATATGATAAGTAAAGATTAAACATGTGAAAAAATATCGTCGATAGATATTTCGGTTTAGCAGAATCTGTACCATTATCGGGACAAATAAACGACGAGAGACGAAATTGTACCATAGGTGATAAACCAGTTTTTGCCAAAACTAAAATGAAATTTTTTTCCATATTGAGAAATTGAACACATTTGTCTAATAAATTATTAACAGTGAATTAAGGCTGACTTTCAAGAATCATCGTGCAATCGTAAGCAGTCATACACAAATAGAAATACATTAATATTATTTAAAATGCAACTTCCAAATCCTCCATATATCGGATGAATCTTAAGAATAACTAAGAATAGAATACAATCCAGGAAAGTTCTGAATCATGAAGCATTGCTCCTTAGAGCTTTTCTTAAAAAGGAGTGATGTACTTATTTTGAACTAACGATATATGGTGTATACAGAAATGCAATTTTAACACAAAATACTATTCTCCACATAGTGCGTGTGGTAGTTTGCATTCAAACAATTTAGGCATTCCAACAAGAAGGAAATAGGGTGTCCCTTAAAATCTAATGAAATTATTAAGGAACAAAGTGTGAGTCTACAGATGTTATTAAGGATTGCATTGATGTGCATTATAAATATATATATATGGTTTAAATTTGTGTAATAATATATCTTTCATCCACCAAATAAAATTATTATTATAAAAGGTTTTCAAAACTACCTGTACAAACTTTAAGGAACTAAAATTAAACTGTATTCTCAGGGATGTATGCCCGCAAGCGCAACCCGAATGTTTTAGAGGGGTAAAATAAAGGACAAAAGTATGTGAACATTTTTATAAGCTCTAAATGGTTTGATTGTAGCAGTTTCATAGTCGGCGCTCAAAGTTACGACCATCAACAGTAATATACGTCTGACAGAGTAGAGACATGGATTGCCATACATGTTCAAAAATTCCTGGCCCTTTTCGGACACTTTCAGCTGTGACAGCGATTTTTACTATGAGATCATCTTCAAAGTCAATAGGCGTCTCGTACAAGAGCTATCTCCGGAGGAACAAATCAGTGTATGGATAATATATCGGGTGATCGTGATAGCCAAGCAACGTATCCACTCCAGTCCATCCTTCAAGCTCAAAGCATACCCCTGCGGTCAAACGTTCCTATGTGAATACAGTTTAATTTTGTGTTCACTACATTCCCTTAAAATTTAAACAGGAAGTTTTGAAACACTCCGTATACCACTCTTGAAGAAAATTAAATTCCCTGTATCAAAAGATAAATCAATCCACTAGGAATGTAACGGTTGAGGTAACTGTGAAGTCTTCACCATCCAAAGTGTCCAAAGTTTTGTTAGTCACTACACTTGTCAAACTACGCTGAATGGGATATGATGGGTTCAATGATTCTACCGTCTCTGGATGCATTTCTGTCACTACCTCTGTCTCAGTTCTAATTAGGATTCATGCATCAAATTAACCGTACATCAATATATCCAAACAAACTTTCGTTTGTGCTAGTAAAACATTTCCTTGTGAATTCCCATTGCTTGAAACGTCGTTTTATAGAATTTTTTTTTTATCTGAAACACACAAGTCCTAAATGTTTCCAAACAAGAAAGCAAAACAAACAGCACCAATAAAACTGCTCCCTAAAATTAAAACAACGCATTTGTCACCAGTAATCTGAGTTGATAGCATCACACTTGTGCTCCCTCGAGAGTAACACTCATGTCCCGAGGTGAAAGCAAAGGAAAAGCATGAATGGTAGCACATGCTCGCGATAAGGAAAGAAGCACTAAAGACTGAATGGTTCAATAAAAGGCGCAATAAAGAGCAATCTCACTGAACGATGTAGTGTGGAATGACTTGGTTTAATGGCCCTACTGAAATCTGTGCTGGTGGAAAAAGTGATTAATCACTTAGTGGATAATTAATTAAGTTTGCAAATTCTTCATGGCTACTGGGGAATTTTCTCACACCACTTCATCAAAAAGCTGATGAAGGTATCCCTTTTGCCGCCTATTGTTTTCTGAGGTTATTAAGAGCGCTTTACAGACTCGGCCAATGAGATGAGGAATTTCCGCTATTTGTGTATTGTTAAATTTGACGAAATCTGGTTCACAGAGCTTTTTTTTTGCTTTAATGAACACAATACTTACCTTTATAGTGGTTTTTAAATCGCTAGAGTTCTATTTTTTAAGACTTTACGACTAACCGGATTTCGCACTATGCTTATGAAGTTAAGTAACATGGTAAATCCCCTAGAGCATGTTTTATTTCTTTTTCAAACTTTCCGAATTTTATAGATTTATATATAAACACGATTTTAATAAGAAATAACATCGCACCCAGGTGCAATACCATCATAACTCAAAAAGTGAATTTCTAGTTTTTATGACTAACTACATGTTTTTGCATGGTAAAAAACAGTCACGAATTTCCTTTATTGGAATCTACAACTGTTTTACATGTGCTTAGAAGCATGTTTTTTTAGTCTTTCTACACATAAAACTATAAATTCATCTTCTGAGTTATGGAGGTATCACAGCCAGAATTTTTTAATTATGAAAATCTTCCATCAATAAATAACTCGTAAAGAGCTAGCCTTTCAAACTTGAATGCGTTAGAAGCGGTTCATTTGTGAATAGTTTCATTGTTCGCATTTGATGTCAGAAAATTGTTAGGGTCTTGATACATAAAAATAATGACAGAATGGTTTTACTGAGTGTTCTCGCTTTACTTGAGTCATCTGAACACACACTAATACTATGCATACATTATCTTTAAGAATTCCATATACATCTTAACAATTTTAAAAGGTGGGTGACAATTTCTTTTCACGTTAACTATAATCTTTACCATACTGTAATACGGAATTGAAAGATCACCTCGGAAGGCAACATTGGAACTGAGCATTCTGATCTATTTATTAGAACACAATATTAGAATTCATTATTGAGCATCAAATCAGAATACCACATTGTAATATATATTAGTTCGTTATACGCTCATTTTTTGCTACAGAAGGGATAATTAGATTGGGACCTACGGCTTAAAGTGGATTCTGAATTACTACAAACATCCATATCCAGCCGACATTAAAATCCATAGCCTGTTGAGCCTACCGCCAGAACCAGTCGCTATATGACTGGTGGAACATCAGAAGGACAATATTGAAACATCATCAAACCTCCTGGTGGTTATCGCGACGAGATATTCGTTAAAACTGACCAGATCTTGATCTACTAGATATCTTTTCATAGAAGAAAATTGACCAAATCTTTATGGACGAGATATATCGCCATTAAAAGAAAACCGACCAAATCTTGATGGACGAGATATCTCGTCATTAGCAGAAAACAGATCAAATATTGATCTCATCGTCATAAAAAAATCGAAATATCTTGATGACGAGATATCTCGTCATTAAGATATAGCAAAATTGGTTATATAAATATTAAGATAGCAAAATTGGTCATATTTTGATGGACGACATATCTCGTCGAAACCTCTTGGAGGGTTAAACACACAAATCAGAACACAAGTTCGAAGCGTATCGAAACATAACAAATGTAGCACTATATCGTAACCGGCATTGAAATACCATGATGTCATTGGAACAAAACACTATAAATGATTTAGGACCGCTGTAGTCCAGTTAGTAGAGTCACGAATTAACAGCAAGAGGGTAGTGACTTTGAAACAAGATCCAACCAAAGACCGTCGTGTATGTGGGGTACGGTGATCTCAAATGTCCTCACTTTGGCGTGGTGTGGAAGTTTGGAGAGTGGGATTCCAGCTCAAGTGCTGTCCTCGTCATCTGACCACGGTTCAAAATTAGGAGGTTTTGGCTTCGATCTTCCTCTTTGGAATTGATCCCGTATCGCCACCAACAGCTCGGTGTGTTGTTCCAGTTCAACGTAAATAAAACTACTTACCTAACATCTAAATGATTTACGAATAAAAATTATATTAATCTTAAACCTCCTAGTGGTTTCAATGCGGTGTCTCGTCCATCAAGATCTGACCAATTTTGCTCATGACGAGATATCTCGTCATCACGATATTACCGATTTTTGGATGATGACTAGCTCAAGATCTGGTCAATTTTCTTCCAATAACGAGAACGAGATATCTCGTCCATCAGATCTGGTTAATTTTTCTAATGACGAGATACATCGTCGAGACAACCACCAGAAGGGTTAATTGAGCAAGCAGTTCAAGCTCTCAGTTAAACTAAACGTTATCTGAATAAATATTGAATTGTCAATCAGAGAGAGTGCTTGAAATTACAATGGCAATCACGTTTTTCGATTATGCTGATTATTCCTCTGAGTAACATAAATACGATTCACCTAATTATGATTCCATCCGATTAAGTAGCCCGCAAATGGATATGAGGAAAGCCAGTAAACAGAACCAAAATGGGACACGGCAATGAATCCGAAGTGAGCACTTTGTTTAACATGCTTCAGAATGGAATACCCAAGCTAGTGGAAAGAACAAATGATTTACTGCACAAGTCTAGTTATTAAAAGTTTGATAAGAGAAAAAAATGTCGCTACCGAGTACTTATGAAGTCATAGATAGCCAAGGCATTTCCTATTTAGGTTCAGTTTAATAATTTAAAAAGAAAAGTTTTGAAGTGTCTTTTTCTGAGAAAAGGGTGAGCTGGTTATCTCTCTGGCCCTTTGATAACAGGCTTGGGATTGAAATCCCGTCTTTGGAATGGATGTTCACAGTGGTTTAGAATCCACTATAATCCGTAAGACGCGATCGATTTAGTCCTCATCTAGAAAACAATGACCGTAGAGTAACAAATCAAACCGGAGAAAATGGTTTGAGCTTCGGAGATATTTAATGCTTAACCCTATAAGTGGTTTAACGAGATATCTCGTCCATCAAGATATGACCCATTTTGCTAATGACGAGATGTATGGTCATCAAGACATATAGGTTGTTTTATGATTATGAGTGGTCGCATTCCACTCTGAGAGGCAGAAAAGAGTAATATTAGAATTTCAACATGAACTTACAACAGTGTTGGGAAAGCAAATGAACGATACCAAAAGTTGCACAATCTGATTTATTGATCAGAGAAAAACTCACAGCAAGTGCTCAAAGTGGCGGCCGTCGTTGCACAGTTCACACCGGCGAAGGAATGACTGGCGCACCCTCTCGAAGATTCCTGGTGTTGTGTTAATTTTGTCTGCGGCAACACCGATTCTCGCTACGAGATCTTCAGCCGAGTCCACAGGCGTCTGGTACACTAAAGATTTCATGTGCCCCAGAAGAAAAAGTCCAGTGGTTTGAGGTCCGTTGAGCGAGGAGACCAAGCCACAGGTCCGCCACGTCCGATCCATCGTGCGGGATATGTGGCATTCAAGAAGTGCCGGACCGTGCTGGAAAAATGTGCTGGGGCTCCATCCTGCATTAACCACATGTCTCTCTGGATGGAGAGCGGAACAGCCTGCAACAAGCTGGGAAGCACTTGTTCCAAGAAGATACGACCAGGCCATTTTGCTTAGGAGATATGCTACGTAGGCAGGTACAAAACGACGTCAGAGGCGATGACTTGTTCATGCTCGACGCGTTTCGACTTTACTCTTTTCTGCCTCTCAGAGTGGAATGCGACCCTATGTTCCATGGCAATTATTGCTCGTCCATCACCCCTCTTATTTTGTAAAAACAATTTAGACTCACCCTGTATGTTTCATCCAATATTTAACAAATGATATTATATTGAAAAAATTTTATATCATCTTTGCACAAACACACAGACACAAAAACAGTCATAAAACGAGAAGATACAGACTGACTTAATGAAGTTCAATCACTAAATGATTGTAAATACTCGCTGTATGTAAAGTCTCATTAAAATATGTTCAGCCGTTTGGACGTAGTACGGGCACACGCATACATACAGACACCAAACGAGGAAAACACTGATTTTTCAGTAGAATGACTTAAAACGGACGGATAAATAACTTAAAATGGGGCGAAGACATTCAATGTACAAACACTCCATTCTTATTTACATAGATTTATTTTTTTTTATTAAGACTCAGCCTCTGCTTAATCAGCCTCTCAAAAATTCTTTACACTTAATTATTCCGTACTTTAAAAGAATAACTACTTAAAACTACTCGCTTGAAGTGGACATACTACTTGAGCATTCATAGGACTAATTCAGGGGTGAGTAGTTATGTGCTGGATAACTTAGAGACAATGAATACTTCAGATGTTAACTACGTAGTCTTAATAAAATCATCAAATTTCTCAGACAAAGCCATAGATAAGTTTTGTTTGGCTACAGCTCTATAGAATAAGATTAAGCCTTTCGGGAGTAACAAAGAAAAAAGAAAACAAAACCCAAACCACTCTGGGAAAATAAAACATAAGCTGTCCAAATTAGTGTACATCAAGAGCGTCACCCCTAATGGAGAAGAGGTGAAGTAATGCAATTACTCCACCTATCCCCTTAGAAGGCATAAAGACGTTTGCTCTACGCTAACTCACCTTAATTAAACGCTCTTAAAAGGCGCAACTAAATCCCTTTCAGAACTGCGACAAGGATCCACTCAAAGTAGTTTCGTCTTCTACCGAAAAGCATTTTTCAAAAATGGAGCATTGTCCTTAATTATGCTTCAAGAGACGCTGGATTAATAAAAAAAACATTCTTTCCGGGTAGTTTATGTTGTCCTTTAAATTAAATTTGCGAGCGAAAGAATCCATTGAGGGAAGATAGCAAACGATGTTGGAGGGAAGGGGTTGTTAAGTGGAGCTAAAGTGATGTTCCTTCCCTCACAAGTCACTCGTAATCGGGTTACACATGCATATATGAATTGTCTTATGAGAAATGATTTTGTTAACAGGTTGCCTCTTCGCTGCGGTACGATGGCGCCGAGTTGCCTTTCCTTGAATTAAATTGTAATAGTCTAGTCATAGAGTGGACAAAGCAACTTCATCCAGTCTACCAAGAAGTACTTCAAGATTCGTTGCACTGGTATACATGGTACTTCACTGTAAGTTAATTATTTAAGTGGCGATGTTCCCCTAAGTACTCCCCCTAGAACTTAGCAATGTCTGAATTCGATAGATACTGCTACTTCAGTGATTGACTATAGTGGGGAAAACCATGAAAGTTGTTTTAAGATCACGAGTGTATTTCCGTATGAGTGGTTGTGCAATGGATGATTGTGACCGTTTGAGAATCCCATTAAATGAAGGTTGAGTGACAACAAAGAGTGAAACAGTAATAACAGTAGAAGCAGTGTATGTTATCGCAACCTTTATTCAGTGGTTTTATCACCAACAATTGAACTATTCATTGTGATAACCGTTCACCAAAAATGCTTGCTGATTGGGGAGACATTTGGCTTTGTTTGAAAGCGCTGTTGTGCATAATCATGTCAACTAGTTACCAAGGTAAAAGTGACTGTGGAAAGACAGTATAAATACAGACAACCAAGAAGTACTCCATGGTTAAAAATTCGTTGTAGTGCTAAATATAATTCCGTACTGTAAGTTCATTATTGCAGTAGTGAACTTTCCCCAGTCCTCCCTTTCTAGCAGTGGGGAATTCAATAGATGCTACTCTACCACAAGTTGATTGATTGCGCTCATGGAAAGACAGAGGAACTTCTTCGAAAAGGTAAGTCATGATTGAAATTCGTTGCACTGCTATATGTACTGAAGTGTCAGAAAAACTGGTACATTAGTCTAAAACTTCGTAAAACTCCAACGGGAGATTAGAACTGCTGAAATACGATGGAGCATGATGTCACGAGCTTGTGGAAGTATGTTGTAAGTATTGAACACCATATTTCTTGCAGAAGTGGTCCACAATTCTGTTGTAGAATTTCTGCGTTCCACAGCACGTTGCATGACATCCCAGATGTGTTCAATACGTTGAGATGATTTGGTGGGAATGGCCACACCTCGAACTCATGAGTGGTCCATTAACCATAATTTTACGTGTCTAGACTTGTGTGATGGCGCATTGTTCCGTTGGAAGACACAAAACCCGTCAGAATAAAAGCAGGACGTGAAAAGGTCAGAAAGGATACCTGTAAGAGATGTTTGTAGAAGTACCAGCTGTCCCGTTGAATGACAGGTAAACAAACACCAGACTATTACGGAACACCACTAGTTTGTACAATCTCCTGTTGACATGCGAAATCCATGGCTTCATGGGTTTTTATCCTCACACGGATCCTTACCAACTACCCGAAACAGTTTGAAATGCGATTCATCACACCAGGTTACTCGTTTCCAGTCATCAAGTGTCTGTGTTCCTGAGCCAGGTGAGGCTCTTAGCTCTAGTATTCATCAAGGGTCCTCAAGTTGGGCGTTGGCTCTCTACCTTTGAGGAAACGTTGCACATTCCACGCGTTGATGTTTGTCGAGGGCCCAGCATTCAATTCCGATGTTGTTTGAAGCAATGTTATACGCCTATCACGCGAAAAAATTCTTGCCAGCCGACGCTGGCCACGCTCACCCGGTCTTTTTACAACCACACTACTGTCGAAAGTTACAGGTTTTGCCTTACAGTCACGGTAAACCCTTGAAATGGCAGTGTACGAAAATCCAAATTTCTCATCTACCTGCGAAATGTTGACCCATTTCACGAGCTCCAATTATTAAATCGCGTAGAAAATTACTTAACACGTGATAACTTGCAATTCTCATGGTTGAAAGAGGTTTCCACAGATCTCCATCACTTAATATATTCACTGGTAGATGGAACTAATGACGTACATACAGATTTTGCACGCTCTATGTACACTGTCGTGCAAAACATAAGGACGGTTCCGTTTTATCGTAGTACCTTCGCAATGGGGCAGCCTGAATAAAAGAAATGCATGCCACAGAGATCTCAGTATGCAGCACATTGATGAATGTATAAAAGCATATGCAAAGATGAGTACAGGGATTAAATCGGGCTTTATTAGGAAAATGGCTATAAAGCATCGAGTACCGTTGTACAGAAGAATCTTTCCTAGAGATGGAATACAAGATGGAAACAAAGATGTGGTGTTCAGTAGAGGGTATGGTGTCCCTTAACTGGCAATGATTGCTTTGCAGCGTTTAAGCAAGCTTAACACGAGTTGATCGATGCGCTCTTGGGGCAACATTGTCCATTGTTAGTGCTCTTTTTAGTTGATGGACATTTTGCAAGGGATGTGGTCGTGTCACAAGACGTCTCCCCAGAGTGACCCACACATGTTCTATATGATTTGAATGAGGGGAGCACGCAGACCAATCCATACGAGCGATATTCTCACTTTCAAACTGTTCATCCGCAGCATTTGTACTATGTGGTCTGGCCATATCGTCCATAAAAATTAGCTCTGATTCCTCTGGTACCTCGAAACGACGTTGATGGGGAAGGATCACCTCATTGCAGTAGCGGTTTCCGGTTACCTGAACCACGTTCGAAAATATGAAGCTCAGTATGACCATTCAACATGATGCCTCCCCAGACGATAACACCTCCCCCTCCATACCTATCTCGTTCGGTAATGTTTGCCGGATGATACCGTATTCCCACCACTCTTCAGATCAGTTGACGTCCAGAATAGCTCGTTAGATCAAAGTGACTCATCAGTGAAGAGTGCAGTACCACATTGCCCTATGGTCCATTCTTTGTGGTCCTTACACTATTGTAAACGGTATCTACGATGTGTAGGCGTCAGCGGGATGCAACATTCTGATCGTCGGGCAAATAGTCCACCGTTATGTAAACGTCTGGTCACAGTGAACCGCGATACTGTGTGTCCTGAGGTCATCTGCATTTGCTTTGCAATATTTCCTGCAATCTAGATTCGACCTCTTTTGGCCTGTAGGACTATATATTGGTCATCCCTTGGAGTTGTTTTCCTTAGGCAACCTCCACCAACCTTTCTAACAACTGTTCTTTTAGTTTTGAAGGTCTTCCATGCACGTGAAATAATGATATGGGCAGTACCAAACTCTTCGGCTTCACTATTCACATTGCACCCTTTCTCCAATTTACAACTATTTGACCACGCATAAAGTCCTCTAAATGTTTCCTACTAAACATTGTACCGTCTGTAACACAATAAAAATTCATTTGAACCTCTTTTAATAATGACATGCAACTTCCATGCACACACTTTCTTTCCACTTCTTAACCGTGCTTAGAAAAGTGCTTTTTATCAAGTTCAGTACTTCACGTAACGTGCAACATCACTTTTCAGAAATTTGCATACGCATCGTCTTTCTACCAATAAGTTTTCGTTTTCAAAATGGCAGAAAGTTTTAGTGTTTCATTTTTCTGGTTTCATCTCAAAATACTTCCGTTTACTTAACTTTAGTTTTGCAAGCCAGTATATTTTACATAACCTCGTCTGCACCAGCATTTCTATCACTTTAGTGTATACTATACTTATCATACAATCATAGCAGTGGTGTCTAAATTCCTCAGTTTTTAATTGGCAGACAAACAGAAATCTATCAGTTAATTGAATCGAGTAATTATGGTAATTATTCAAATTATAATAAAAAATATGAGATTGATGCTGGCACTGAGGTTCCCCAGAATAGGCATTTCGTATATCCATAGGAAGAGCGAATTTGTATGGGATGGTTAGATAATGCTATGAGTGACGAGGATAACTGAAAACATTTATCGAAATGACTTAATACTCTCATATGACATCCGAAATTTTTCTCAGAGATTGGAATATATTTTTATTTGATAACGTTTCCTATTATGGTATTATTGATGAATTTATTTGCAGATGACAAATAAATATATTGCTTTATTTGGCGAGTGCACCTAAAATTTGGAGAAACGTAATTGCAAAATTTTTTGGGCGGCTTGAACAAGTCACATTAAATGATGAATGGGATTATCGACCAGCTTGTTCATCAATATACTTTCAGAAGCCAGGTTTTGATACATTTTCTTTGTAAATTATGTATGCACACTTTAATACAGATAGACCCCTATTTTCAAAAGGGATTTGCATAAAAATCCTTCGAGTTTAACGATGTCGTACTAAAAACAGTCGAACATTTTGTAACTTGCATTAGATAAAATATTCCTTAAGTCCATACTTCCAATTGGATATTTACCCTCATGAAAAACTGATTTTGCAAATTAGTAGTTTAAAGTTAGTCACTTTAAAGATGTTTTTAGCTGGAGAGCCTAATAGAAAATATTCGTTTCTTAAAAGGGACGAAGCAAGGACAAGTTTTTCAAGCAGCAAGTAAATAAAATTCGGTTTACCTAGTACAGCTCTTGATGTTTTCATATTTAAGTCACGATTTAAAAAGGTTCTTCCTAACAAAAAGAAAATCAGCAGAACAGAGATATTTTTAAACTTTTGAAAAACGTTTCTTTCATATTTATTTTTTATTACTTTTTCCGTTTTAATGTTGAAAAGAATCTGTTCCCAAGTATTTTAGAAGTTTCTTTAAAACATTGAAAAATTTATAAATGCCAAAATCAAACATTTAACCTGGGTGCATTTGGATATTTGTAAAAACTAGGACCTTACAATTTGTTGTCCAAAAATTCCCCCAAAGAATGCCCTCAATAAAAAAACTATCATTTAAAATAAAATGTTTTTATTTTCATACAGTCGATTTGCTCGGCTGCTCAGATCGCGGTTTTTATTTGTTGGCACCTTTAACAAATCATCTACGAGTGATTGTTATGATTGATACGAATGCTACAGTTGATTTAGGAGTTAGAGTATCATAGCCAGATGAGATTAATCACGAGTAGCATTCCACCAACCATTATCATCCAGAAATTCATCAATCCAACGTTACACAATAGCATTTGATAATTTAGCTTAAAGCTCTGTCATGGTGTCAGAATACATGTATTTACTTCCTATTACTAATTTTTATCCTGGAAATTAGGAGGAAAATACATAAAATTAAATTCTATCCTCTAAGTAGTACCATATTTACGGGAATGTCTTTCAAACGTACCATGCAAGCATTCAGCTCATTCACTGATCAACACCTTTATTTTATTTAATTAAGTCTAATATGATGCACAAGCTAATGTCATTATCATTAAAAATCAAGCATTTAATATGTAAACAAAATTTTCTGAATGACTATTCAAAACTCACAAAAGCATCTGCGTCGTACACACATCGTTTTCAAAACAAGCCTTACAATTTTATCAAAATAATAAATAAAAATGCGTATTCATGAACGTGCCGAGTAACTTCTCACAGCGGGGTATTTAAACAAACAAGTTCACACGGTAACCTTTTCCGCTTTCATATTAAAATCCACATCTATATCGCGAAACCACCATAAGCAGGATTTCGTATGCATGGCGGCCTTTTTTCTGTAGACTAGTCGAGCTTTGAAACGAGCCTGAAGCAGCGAGCGGTCGTCTTCTGCCATTTGCATCCCAATGGCGGATTTATCTCGGCTGGTAGGAGCGAAATAAGTGGGAAGTATAAGGAAGAAGTTGTGCTTTTTTACATATATTTAATGAAAGAATGCGCTTTTTTTCGGAAATAGGTTAAGAACCCCGTTTATTTTGTCCTCTTGAAAGTTTAAATACATGGGCGGTGACACATCTCACCAGGAAAGTATCTTATCGGAAATATAACTGCCACTGCGTCTTATGGCATCTCAAAATGAATAATACATCATGATATTTTCTAGAAAGACTGCATGAGTTTGTGGTAAATCCTTTTCTGATAAGACATTCTTGGTTGACCTCCCAGGACCCCAGGAAGCAATAAATTTCCGGTCTTCAAGAGTGTATGGAAAATTCTTTCTAAACTCCACCTGGAGCAAAAGAAACATCACCAAATTCTTAAATCATTGTACGATCCAAATGCACTTAGTTTGCGATGGCTCTTGAAAAGCGCCATTATTTTCAACGGGCTTGTTGGAGAGAAATCGCGTTTTCCGCTTCACCACTCCTTAGCACTCTCCAACATCTGTTGTGAATGCAGATCTCTCATTGGTCTGGAAATTCTGTTTGCAAAGTAATATGTATATCTCAAAACTCACTATTCATTTTTCGTTCTTCTGGTTGTTTTGGAGTGTTTTTATTGAATTCCGAGTGTTTTATTGAAAGGAATAGGTTCAGTAATTTATTTTTCGTCGTTCAGTGTTCGGTCGGAATAGTGTTCAGTAATTTATTTTTCGTCGTTCAGTGTTCGGTCGGAATAGTGTTCAGTAATTTATTTTTCGTCGTTCAGTGTTCGGTCGGAATAGTGTTCAGTAATTTATTTTTCGTCGTTCAGTGTTCGGTCGGAATAGTGTTCAGTAATTTATTTTTCGTCGTTCAGTGTTCGGTCGGAATAGTGTTCAGTAATTTATTTTTCGTCGTTCAGTGTTCGGTCGGAATAGTGTTCAGTAATTTATTTTTCGTCGTTCAGTATTCGGTCGGAATAGTGTTCAGTAATTTATTTTTCGTCGTTCAGTGTTCGGTCGGAATAGTGTTCAGTAATTTATTTTTCGTCGTTCAGTGTTCGGTCGGAATGGTGTTCAGTAATTTATTTTTCGTCGTTCAGTGTTCGGTCGGAATAGTGTTCAGTAATTTATTTTTCGTCGTTCAGTGTTCGGTCGGAATAGTGTTCAGTAATTTATTTTTCGTCGTTCAGTGTTCGGTCGGAATAGTGTTCAGTAATTTATTTTTCGTCGTTCAGTGTTCGGTCGGAATAGTGTTCAGTAATTTATTTTTCGTCGTTCAGTGTTCGGTCGGAATAGTGTTCAGTAATTTATTTTTCGTCGTTCAGTGTTCGGTCGGAATAGTGTTCAGTAATTTATTTTTCGTCGTTCAGTGTTCGGTCGGAATAGTGTTCAGTAATTTATTTTTCGTCGTTCAGTGTTCGGTCGGAATAGTGTTCAGTATTTCGTTACAGCGGATATATTGGGTAGGTGCGAATGAAATGTCCGGAAAATGACCAACACACTTCGATGGCGATAACTGAAAAATACAATTCCTGACCAACTCGAAATAATCTCCCTCTGAATTGAGACACTATTGCCACTTGTCTGACAAGGCCATGATCCCAGAACGAAAAAGTCTTGTGGCTGGGATGCGAAGAAGTCATCAACTGCACTGTGAATCTCTGTATCTTGGGTGGACCGTTTGCCAGACAGAAAGCGATCCAGGTGACGAAACAGATGAAAATCTGCAGGTAACAATTCAGAGGAAAAGGGGGACGAGGCATCGCTTCATTGCCCAACTCACGTAGTGTCAGCATCGTCCGTTGTGCGACACGAGGACGGGTGTTATCTTGCATGAGGAGAACGCCATGCCTGTTTACCAAAGCCAGTTGTTTCACCATCAATTTCCGGCGCATCTGTCGTAATTCATCACAATATTGTTCTGGTTTGGCCACTTGGCAGGAAACTGCGATGAATTATTCCAGCTGTAGACCACCATACAAGAAGCATAACCTTCCTGGGATGTAAGGGTGACTTGGGATGACGTCTAGGAGGCTGTGCTTAGATCAACCATTATGCAGATAATTTCGATTGTCATAAAGGACCCATTTCTCGTCGCAGGTAACGATTCGCTGCAGTAGAGGTTCTCTTTCATTCCTGGAAAGGAGCGATGCACAGACTTCCAAACGTCTCATCTTATTGGCAATTTTCAATCAATGGGGCAGCCAAGAATCCATCTTTTTGACCTTAGCCAGTGCAGCCAGGCGGCAGACAATTATAGTGGGGTGGACTAGCTCGGCCGCTATCTCACGACATCTTTTCCGTGATTCAGCTTCAACAACACTTAGCAGAACATCGTCAGAAACTGCAACTTCTCGGTGACCACGTGGTTTCTTTTTTCAAGTCCATATCTCCACTTCGAAACCATCACAGAATGGTTCATTCATTGGCTGTATTCTCCCCGAATGCTGTGTTAATGTTTCGAGCCGCAACTGTAGCAGAATGTCGCAGTTGAAATTCGTAAAGGAAGATGACTCTCAAATCTGAGTTTTCCATGTCGAATTTGGAAGCACCTTACGCCCAAATAAATCAAATCTGGAACTTGTACTTCGCACGCGTGAAAGCTATTTATAGTAGCTCTGTGATGTAAGATGCCGGAACCTTGTAGGTAATTACTTTTAGCTGTAAGGGGGTCGTTCCCAAAACCATTTCTCATCAGACATTTCATTCGCATCGACTCTAGCTATTAATTCTATTATGCAAAGAGCTCCTGAAGTTAGGCCTATAATTTCAACCCTGTGTCACCAGTGGTTGTCTAGCAATACTTGTACGTTATCTGACACTTACAGTACGCACTGAAGGATTAAGATTCAATTGCATTTGCTGCCACTAATAAGATAATTTCAATATCCTAATGGGCTATTTAACCTTCTGCATGGTTCATTTTCAAAAATATTATTTGCGTACACCTTCTCGTTCAATTATTATTCTTTGAATTATACTCGAAAGCGAATCCTTTTCAAAACAGATCAAAGACCTCTTATTGAATTACCCGATAAATCTCCTCTCCAGCTGTGCTGCTGTTCATTAATTCTCGTAAGGTGGTCCCCAATACCGTCTCCGCCTGCAAGACTCGACGGGGTTGGAGGATGTTGTGGTTCCGATATAACTCATCCCCGCGGAGTCGTCGACTTGAATATATTTCCGATGACATATCTGAATTCCATGGAGACGTCATTGCATCATAAGGAAAATGAATTTCGTTTGGTAGAGCTGATTTGATTTCGTTTCGGCAAAGAGGCCGGGAATGAAGATGCGTGTGCATGCTATTCTAAGTCTGCTTTCATTCAACGTTGAGCGCTTTCTTTTCCCTTTTGGGAGTTTCATAGATTGCGTAGTGGATGATTACCTAGATTTGATTTTGTATTCATGGGTGTGGAAAGTTGATTTGATTGTCATCGCACGTATTGAAAAATATAATTTTGAGGATGGCTGTGCTGAAAAGCTATTTCTTTGTTTGTCAACAGAATATATCGTCGGCTTAGAGAAGAAATTCATTAACTGACGAATATAATTTTTTACTGTACAACTATTTAATGACTAACTATTACTTACTAAGTGAAAAAATAGAAATTTAAAGCATTTTGATAGTGTTAGGTATATATCATTTAAAGACGTTACAATATGATTATGTACTTCACATCATCATGAAAATAAACATTCGAAGAAATGACAGTTAATGAGTTTCTGCTATTAGATGACGAATGATATATCTGCTATTAGATGACTTTAACCAACCAAAAGTAGGCACTGCTACATTATTGATTGGTTAAAGTGGTTATTCAGCGTGATTAGAAACACTAGTCTGCGCTTCCATAGACAATCTGTCCTCCAAGTCGATTCGTAACTCTACGAACTTACCCTCTTTTTTAAGATCTTACTACTGCGCCTACATGTTCTGACTATTTCATAACAAGGTCGATGGTTACGGGCCTTGTCTTGTCTCATATGCCCAGATTAGATGGTAACAGTTAATCTTCTCATTCTTTAGGAAGGTCCTGGAAGATTTTCAATAGTAGGATTGTGACCCACTTAATAACTAATCCTAACTCGTCCAAATACTACCCAACGAAAATATTTATATATCAGTAGATAAATAAAGACAAAAATAGGGACTTAAATGGCGATAGATTACATCTACCATAATGCTACCAAGTTAAAATATTTATGCATCGTGTAAATAAATGACAAAAGAAAACAAGTCAAAGGGGACTTACGTGGGGATAGACTACAGTGACCAGGAGAAGAAATGCCGATCCATAGAAGATGCAAATGAGAAGAAGGGAGATAAAAAGGGAATGTTGCAGACGACCACAATACCTTTTCTTTAAGTCTTCGACATCCATGGAAGGATTCATCTTGGTCTGGAAAGAAACGAAAAAAATTATTTTAAACGGATAAAACATGCTCAAAAATTTAAGCATTCATCTACAAAAGATACGGGAAACATTATCTGTTGGAGATTTTAGAGTCAAAAAAGATATTGGAAGGAAAATCAAGATAAACCGTGCGCTTCTTTCTAAAGAATCTTTCGGATGTTTCCTCCTGGTATGGATAGTACCTCCAACCGCTTTCAATTGAAGTGCTTATTTACAATAACATATGAATCTTTGACCCCATTTACAGGTGGTCTTATTCTCAATGGAGGGTCTTATTCATAAACTCGATCCCATTCCAGTACAAATGAAATATCCTTTACGTTTATCTCTCAGATGAGACCACGTCTTTCAATGAACATACAAATTCTATTTTATATTTGAAAGTATAAATAACGGTGTTTTGGAGTTGTAACCGTTTATTGAATGATTTACGAAAATACATGAAAAGAAAACGCCGAGAAAATAGCTTTTTAACAACCCGTAATTTTTGATATACTGTACCATTGCCACAGAGTGTGCCATTTAAAATAATATTTTTGATTTTTGTGTTGTAATAGAAATTTGAAGTATTTTTGTAGACGCTGATCTTCTCAAAAGGAAAGGGGATAGGCTATTACATAAATTTCTCTCTTGACTACTAGCATAAAGATTAGCAAAAGATTCGATCTATACAAACATGAAAATATGGGAAAAAATTAACTTTATTCTTAAAAAAAATAACGAAACTAGTAATGCAAGAAAATATTTTGACCTGCCCTAATATTGTTTAACAAGACCAAAGAAAAAAAAATCTAAAAATAAAAGTCGTTTTGACGAATTTCAAAAGAAGAGTTGAATATCATAGCAGAAATGAGCTCAAAATAAATAGACAACATACTTGAAAAAAGTCATAATCAAGTTGACTTTTCTGAAAAAAGGACTTAATTACCTCCATGCCTTAAAGGTAAGGGTGAATTTACTGAAAAAAGCTTTCTTCACCATCAACTATACTGGAATCACATAATGCATTCATATACTTTTTAACGCCTCCGTGAAGATATTTAATCTTCACGGAGGCGTTAAAAAGTATATGAATGCATCATGTGATTCCAGTATAATTGATGGGGATGAGAGCTTTTTTTAGTAAATTTGCTGAGGGCAATGCAGCCGTTGAGTTTTCCGTTTCAATGTAAACTGAAGAAGTTTTCAGAGCTTGTTTTTAAATTTCAAACTATATTTGTAAAATCTCTAAGGGACTTTATTAAGAATGGTTGTATTTATATTTAGCCATTAATAATGTGTGCCTTTTAAGAAAATACACCAGGCGTGAAATATTAAAACATGGAATAGAACATTTTTATATAACTTCCCACACTTCCCACAGTTTTTGACACTTTCTTTCCCAAAGCGATAGAGATAGTCTGGGAGTTGCTTTTACCCCAAGGTGAGCGTAGGCTTTTTTTAAGTAAACTTCAGTTCAAACGCTCAATGTCATTTCAACCTTGGTGAAAACGTATCACGTTCTCCATTATTCAGTTACGATGACATACGGTGCCTTTGGGAAAAAAGCGAAGTTGATTCTCAGCAAGAAAAATTACTCATATTTAGTGATGCATGGGTGGAACATTTTTTAATATTTTAAACGCTGTAAGGCACAAAACACTGCCAAATAAATGCAGTGCAGTCTAATCACTTATTAAAGATCTAGAAGATCTTTAATAAGTGAGGAGATTTAGGAGCATTTTTCAGATGATACAATTTTAACCAGTGAAATATTTTAAAATGCTAAATAAAATATTACATAGAAAAACATAACTGTTTTGTTCCGAAGGTTCACATAGGTGAACATTTGTTAACTGAGGGCAAAATTCTTTATTGTAACCACGGGTTTACATGCGTAAATGTTAAATAAACTGCTCAATAAACATTTACGTTTGTGAATCTGTTGTTACCGTAAAGAAATGGGCATTCAATATTAGCAAAAGCCATTTCAAAATTTATTTAAGTTAGATTTTAAAAGTACAGATTTATAAAATGGGATTGATTGATTGAATTTTAATGGCACAAGGGCTAGGTTTGGCCAAGTTCGGCCAAATTATTGGTAATTTCAAATACATTTTTATCGTTGGTCATTCATAAATTTAATGCTAATAATCAAAATTCAACAGATAAAATAGTAAAAAAAACCACTTCAAATCATTTTTAGATAAAATTATAAACACCTATGTCTGATATAAATAAAATTTGATGAGGAGGATCACTTAATAAGTCTTTAATAATAGAGTTAGTAGCACCAAAGTGACTGAGTCTAATAGCAATAAAACCAGGACATTCACTTAAAATGTGTCCAACTGATAGGATGGATTGAATCACACGTAGGACATGTCAGAGCTGGTTTTGAGGGTAGCAAATGCCTGTGAGTTAAATATGTGTGACCTTTGCGAAGTCTTGTAAGTTTTACTTCGAGTCTTCTACTAAAATTATTGGATTTAAAGCTCTTAAATTATGGGGTTGAATGGAATATAATTTATTTTGAATTTTATAAAATGGGAAGAAACTGCCGAACTTTTGAATTAAATGCGTGGTACATCTATGTCTTCACTTATTAATATGATTGAAATTTCTCACACCTTTACCATCTTTTTCTGGTTGTTTGGGTTGTGCTTATCGGCGCAAGGGCCATATTTGGTCAAGCTGCACCAAACAGCGTCAAGTAAATTGACATACACGCCAGGAAAGTTTTACTCATATAGAAGAGAGAAATACACTCCAGGAGAGTTTTATTGATACAGAAGAGAGAAATATACTCCAGGAAAATTGTACTCATACAGAAGACAGAAATGCATCCAGGAAGGAATCGAACCTCCATCTCTTTCGCTCTCAGGGACACAATTCCTTTAGGTACGGACTTCAGAGATCCGAGGTACTCTAGTGATCTTTTCTTTTCCCACGGGGTTTACTGTCTTTAGTAAACATGGGGGTTGCGCTCAAGGGCTACTCAAACTATCTTTTACTGCTTTCATCGCACTACTCTATTCCCAAATCCCTCTTTCTTGCCCTTTCACGACATTTTTAAATTGACATTGCCTGTCTTGTGTTTGGTGCAGCTTAGCCAAATATGGCCCTCGCGCCATAAAACCTAAAAGCAATCAATCAATCAAATCCAGCTTTTTCTGGGCAGAAATTTCTAGGTTCAAGCAACGCTTGACCGCTGAATGCAACCATAATCAGCCTTGCTTTCAAGTACAGGAAACTAACCCCAAGTTATAATAGATATACAGAGTTGATTTAGTAGTTTATCTGTAACAGTTTACTGTATTTCTAATTGAAAAAAATATTAAATTACTACATGAAATAAACTCTTCTCGTCAAATGACCCGTTATTTTTGTATTGAAAGTGCTACCTGCCTCCTAGAAGCACCAGTCTTTCGAGAATTTCCGTGAGCCTGTCTATTACTGAAACCCCATTTTTCTGAATTTGTTTAGTAGTCACCATTTGACGTTTTTACTTATTTGACTAACACCAAGGACATCGCGAAGATTTGATTTGACTAATTCTTACCCTTTTACCGGCTTGAGAAACTGCCGTCTTTCTAACCACGCCATCTTGTGAAGACTTAAAACATTCTATTGATCTTTTGCTCATAGCACATACCAGTATTCCATCACGATCAATCGATTCAATTCAATCGAACAGTTACTCAAAAAGCAACGGGAAATAATCGAGTAGTGTTATCATGTCAACACCTGTTCGATTGACGCGAATGCTACTCCTTTCCCAAGTTCTCTTCAGTTTATCTCGAATCAAGATACATGTTCGCAGAACGCAGATAAGATAGACATCTCTTTCTTGATAAGACAATTTCTTATTATCTTAAAAGATGGTTGGTTAATTGGGTTTTATTGCGCAAGGTCCAAAATAGATTATGCTGTACCGAACACAGGACGAAATAAAAACAATACGGACAGAACCAAGGTAAAATGACTACAAATGATTTCGTATTCATTTTTAATGTCACAATAAAATTTTGCATAAGTAGTAGAAACGATTAATAAAATTTAATGGTTTTGGTCAATACTGCATGCCTCGTTAACAAAACAAGGGGTAGAAACCATCTCTCCGCCTTTAAAAAAATATAAAACGGTTTCAATGAGAACAATTTTTACAGCCAGGTTATTCAGAATGTTCTCAAGCACAGTACAAATAAAAAAGGTTCTATAATTTTTTCTAGAATTCTTTCGAAAAGCCCTCTAATGTCCACTCCACGAACTATTCCCAAGAAAATTCTACAACATAAAGCATTATTTTCACGCTCATAATTCATATTTACCCCCAATGTTTTAGTTTATGAAGAACATAATTATCATTAAGAAATCTACTAATTAAATTTATTTTAGAGGTAAAAATGTAATTTTGATTGTTTAGTTAATTTAGATATAATGTCCCCTATAAAATATGTCCACTCCGTGGACAACAATTCAATTTTCCGTAATATTTAATATAGCACACTACCAGTTAGTTACCAGGGTATATTGGGTGGAACAAAGGGAAAGCCATCTTGGATTTTCATGAATATGTGGTGAACTGAGTACTTTATTTAGCCTTGTAGAAAAATTTTTGTCTGATACTCATATTTGGCTCTCATCAGTACATTACGTGGACAGATTTATTTACGTCAGTACAATAACTTTTCATTCTCTGATTATTATTGTAATATAATTATATGATTTAATTTTACATTGTTATCAGATTACTCATAACAATACTGCCTTGTTCCATAATAATCAAATTCATTCATTTTGTTTACTCCTTGGATATTATCTAATCACGGAGTGGGCATGATTATTATTCATTAGATTCATATCTGCCGAGAGGTAATTCAGGAGTTTTTAAAATTTATTGGTGAAGTTTTATATTTTCAAATTGGATCTTATTTTCTACCCCTTAGACTGTCAATGACCCCTAAAATAGTAAAATGAGAGTAAAATAGTAAAATACAAATGGTTGGATGAAAATTGTTTTATTGCAATAAGAGGTATTGCATTAGAGGAATGAATAGAGATAAAAACATTATATAGAATTTAAAAAAATTAATATTATCTAAAAATTTATAGTTTTGAATTTGGATGATTATCTTAAAGAAAAAAGAATGTCTTCGTTTGTTTGTAAAGAATAATTATTACTATTTATAGATTCCCAACTATATTGAAATTTTTACATGGATATTATTTTCATATCTCTAGAAAACGTGTTATACTATAATCTTTTGATATATACAGCCCATTTGTTCTAACATTAATATAAATTTATAAACGTACTATTTTATAAAACTTTTGCCATTGCTACGATAAGATAAAGTTTGAACTAAGTGGTTTCAACTCGTTTCTCCAACACTCATATATCATTCATTTGCTGTATCAATGACATAACATCAAAAATTACCATTTTTCAGTTATGCCATTGTTACATATAATGTTAAATATGACAAAGTTAGAATAAATTCGTGTTTTCTGTAACACTTACACACATCACTCATTTGCTGCAATATAATATATGCATACGATCAAAATTACCATTTTCAGTTGTTAATGCTGCATATATGTGTTACGATAAAGTTTGAATTAACTCGTGTTTCCTGTAATACTTTTAAATATTACTCATTTAATGACAACTCAAAATCACCATTTTTGAGTCGTCAGTGTTATAGTACAAAGTTTTATATTGTAATAGGTGATACGTAAAAGGTGCATATTATAAAGTTATACTACTAAACCATTATCTTTTTCAGCTATTTGGAGGAAGTACTATTTGAAAATATATTTTCAGCTACAATTCTTATCTTTATCTAAGTTAATAGAAGCTCACAACAAAAGACCGGTTTTAAGTTGATAATTTACAAAATAGTTTTTAAACAACGTCTTCTGAAAAATCAATTGTCATTGTGAGTAAGCGATATGCATTATTTTTAGCTATTATTTTCACTTAAATTTGTTCCTGTGCTTCTCCCATATCTTTCAGAGATTAATTAATTTAGTAAGGTAAAAAGGGGAGAGTAAAAACATTTTTAGCTAAAAAAACCTTTCTGCGAGTAAGCGATAGTAAGCTGAAACTTAATATTTAGATGTTATTCGCAGAAGTACTGCTATATAACTGCATAAGCAAGTCTATCTTGTACTACATTTTAAGCAAAACAAGTCTTGCTCAAAAGGTAGTTTAAGATAGAAGTACAATTTTATAAAAGAGATTGGAAGTAAAAACTGAATATCATATAAACAAATGCTACACCCGATAATGAAATACTTCCGATTAAATAATGAATAAAAATATTTGTAAATGTTTTAAACGAAGCATTTATTTCTATAACTTACCGAACATTCGAAACAAAGGAAATTTTAAACCTTTATGAAAAGAAACCACTGAAAAAACAATTGAACAAAAGTTTTTTTTTTAATAAGAAAAGTTCTCTGAAAAGTTAAACGTTGAATATGAAAAGGAAACAAAAACATCCTTAAATGCAAAACGATAACGCAATATTACATCTATTCTAAACATGCACTAATGTTTAATTGCTATAAGAAATATATTGATGAAGTTGTTATTCCTATATTCCTCTCCATATGACACAAAATACTCTCAGGTTTATTGTTTCTGTCGACAAAAATCATAAGCTGGATAACTTTATTTTCTCACATTTACATAATCTCGGACTTTAACTTTCCAAATCGAATTTGCGACGCAGAGAAGGAATTGAATTTGGAATTCTGACATTGAAATATCCGATTCTGTGACATGAAAGAAATATATCGAACTTCCTGTAAAACTGCCCCATTTTATCTTTGGTCTGATTGAGCATTTTACCCGTGGGAATTGAACAGACATATTTTATTGGATTCCCAATTCCTTTGAGAACGTGGAATCAAACGAAGCAGCTGTTTCGTCTTATTTTGTACATATATACATATTTTCACTTATATATTCACACATATAAGTGAATTTTTCAGTCACATGACTGAAAAGTTCACTGGTATGGTCGATTTGGTGTCTTATCGCCTCTTTGGACGATGTAACATCTAATATGTAGGTGTGGAATTCCGCATTTCAATACACAAAAGTGATTGGCAGAAGTGATAAAATCGCTAAAATCTACTACTATCAGATGATCAATCAATGGTTCAATCATATGATGAATCAAGGGATGAGCGTCTTGTACCGTAGACCAATCAGATGATAAATGTTATGTTCCACTCTGCAGATGAAAGCAGTCTAAAGGTCACGTTACTACTAGTTTTGGTCACATGATCCTGGGCACATGAAAAGGTTACCATTGCTCACTCTAGTTTTACATTCCCTCTATGGACAACACCTTGTAATGTTGAATCCTTGTCTTCTGTAAAACAAAACTGTTGAAAACTTAAAGGATAAATGTAGTTCGGTTGACACAGTGGGAAATTAATGGTAACAATCCATATCTGTTCTCGTGAAACACAGTTTTTATCATCTGTTAATATGTTGGAAGTACAAAATATGTGGTTCTTTACACTTTTAAAATATAGGTACGGCATTAGTTTAATATTGTTTTAAATGTAGTAATTGAAGGAACATTCTACAAAGAAAATATAACCTCAATGCATTTTATCCACATTTCTCTTATTTTTCCTATGGTACAATTTTTTTAAGAAGTGCAAAAACATACCATAACTGACATCTGTTTTTAATTATTGTTTTTAGGGCAATTATTCTTATTATTACAAAACACTATTTACGTATTTCCATACTAAAATAATGACATTCTAAATAAAAAAACAATGTGTTTTAGATGTTTCACTTCCTGAATTCACAGGATACTTTTTTTAAACGCGCCATCTCGCCTTCACTAGTTCTTATCTGCTTTTACTAAATTAAAACCAAATTCAATTCTGAAATATATTATTTCAAATTCAATTCAAAACGGCATCAAGATGCAATGTTTATAAACTGTTTTGTTTCTTTCTTGTTAAATTATTATTTTACTTATACTCTTAATTATTTATCATCCACACATCAATAGTGTTTAGTTATTTAATATTTATGAAATTCTCTCGTGATGTCGCAAATAACTTCATCCTCCATTAGTGAAACAGGGTTTTTGTTTTACTTTAGACTTCTATGTCAGTCTTGATTATTTTTGCTTTGCACATTCTGAATCAATTAATATCTAATACCAAGCTTTTTGGCTGAACAATGTTCCAACGTATCACGCAGAATAGCGCAGGCACATCAAATTACGATAAAGTACAGGGTGTCTTTTATGTAAGGGCACCATTTTGTACTGGAATAACTGTTAAATATGATATTCTTAATTTAACTTTTTTACATACTGTTTACTCAATTGATGACAAGTGGTAATTAAGAGTGAAGGTATTATTGGATTTTTTTCGAGGTTGCTGTTACTGTCAATTGTGAACGACACTGTGCAATGTTACAACATTTCTTTCTGCCTGAAATTGATCACACAAATTCCCTGAAATTGATTACAACACACGTGATTTCAACAAGATCGAGCAGCATGTCATGCAGCTCGTGCGATCATGCGAATTTTTAAGGACTAGCTTCTGGGTCAAATAGTGACAAAATCTGGTGATGTCAATTGGCCTCCTAGTTCCCCTGATTTGACCCGCGCCGTATCTTTTTTCTGTGGGTTACTTAAAGGAACGAGTCCACGCTAACAAGCTGATATTGATTCAACAGTTTAAGCAAAACAAATCCACCGAAATGTGCTCAAACAATGGAAAATATGATCGAAAGAGCAGGTGTTTGCAGTACGGCAAGAGGTGGTTATTTAGCCGTTATTCAAGTACTGGTAATTTCTTAACCCACCAAGTGGTTTCGACGAGATATTTCGTCCATGAAGATCTGACCAATTTTGCTAATGACGAGATATCTCGTCATCAAGACATAACCGATTTTTCAATAACCGTCATCAAGACATAACGGATGATGACGAGATCAAGATCTGGTCAGTTTTCTTCTAATGACAAGATATCTTGGCAAGACCCGGTCAGTTTTGCTAATTACGATATACCTCGTCGAGACAACCACCAGGAATTTTAAACAATGTCCTTACAACTGAGTAAGCAATATGTAAACAAATTATAGCTCGAAATATTTTATTTCAAAGTTATTCCAAAACTAAATGGTGTTCTTATATAAACAACACCCTGTACTTCACAATTTTATCTTTTGTTCTGAACTTTGTTACATGCCACTAGACATAGCTATCTGTGTGACTAAACATTATTTTTGATAGTGTTCAGAAATTCAATTTTCTCCTGTAATGCACTTTCCAATTATCACAATAGCAGTGACCAGTTGTACACGCTGATTACAAAAGACATTGCCAAACGCTATTGATTGATATCAAGTCTATTATTACAGTTTACAGTACACCAAATGGTGTGATAATACGGCCCGGAAGATTTGATTCACGTGGTTTTGAACGAGCCTATTTGCTAAATTAAGGTAACGCAAACAAAACGCTTTCATACTGACGTCTTTAGCATGGATTCAAGTCTATCGTCCGGCGACGAAAACTATAAAGGCGATATCGAGTTCAAAGGGGGAAAACATCCACGGCGATCCGACAAAAAATATTTTTTAACCTGTACTAAGTAACTTTTCTGCGAGATCTCGTTTTCGGACAAATACGGAGTTAAAATGATTCGCACCATAAATGCAAGCACACATGAAAAACTTATTGATGAAAATGAAGTTTTGGTAACTCAGTTATTCAAAATTATTTCACGTACTCCGAGTGTTATATGTCATAACCATTTGCTAACTCTAAATTTTACTTTCGCCGCTTCACAGGTTTTGCGTTATACTGTGCTCCAAACTTTCTTCCTATACAAACTTTAAGGGAAGAACACAAAATTAAACCACATTCACACGGGAATGTATGTCTCCAAGCTCAACCGGGATCTGCTAGAGCTTGTACTCAGGTGTAGAAATCAGACTGTAAGCTTGTGAACGTTTTTATTGCATTTCCCTAATTCTAACAGTTTGTTCTTAGTTTTTTACACCATTCCGGGGAATGTTCTGGTTTCACAAAAAGTCTGTCGCAAACTTCAAGATACAATCTCACATCGACTCTTCCTTTTACGTTAGCTACCCATACTGGAAGCATGTCAGTCACCTCAGCATTCGTGAATGATGCATTTCACCAAACGAACTCAGGTCTAAGGTAACGGTGGTTCCAACTGGCGAACACCAAACAGAGCTCTCTGGCAAATAAAAGTGCGCTTGTAGACTTATATTCTAATGTGTAGATGCCTAAATATGTTTGGGGCCGCTATAGCCCGGTTGGAAGAGCAGTAGATTAGCAACCGGAGAGCTACGAGTTCGAAACTCGATCCAACCAAAGACCGTCGTGCATTTGGGAGCTAGTGCACATTAAATCTGTCGTGGCCTCAAATGTTCTCACGGTGGCGTGATGAGGAGAGTGGGATGCCATCTCAAGTTCCGATCTTGTCATCTGACCTTGGTTCAAAATTACGAAGTGTCCTCGGATGTTTTCCTTCCGGATTGATCTCGGACCATCACTAATAGCCCATTGTGTTGCTCCAGTGCGACATTAATTCAACTACTTACCTACTAATACAAATGTGTAATCAGGCACTGGACAGTATTCGTTGTGAGACAGGCACTTTGATTAACGATACTTTGCAAGTAAATTGCACTAGTATCGGCATTGGTTTTCAGGGATCGAAATTCAGTAGCGTAGATTTATTTTCCCTGCACTCTTTAATAATTATGTAATGATTTATATTTAATCAATCTTTATAATAATGATTGAACGATATTTTTAATAACATATTTATATAGGTTATTTCAAAGCTTTCTGTACAAACATCAAGGAATGGAAGTTTTGCATTGCCAACACAAAATTAAATAATATTCCCATAGCCATGTATGTCTATAAGCGACACCTGAACTGGATGGAATTAAGAGAATTTTCTGTTTCTATTCCTATTAGGGTGAATAGAGAATTTCTCTTGATTCATACAATTATCTCTTTGATAGGATAAAATCATCGCTTGAGATAAAATTGAATGATATATGATATGATTAATGAAACATGTGCCTTCAAACGAAATCTTATAAGACAATCTTTTAGTTTAGTTAATAATCTAAAAGATAATCTTATGTATTAAATTTTATTTTCAAACTATGTTTAGTCGATTGAAAATAAAATTTAATGCATAGAATATGTTTGGACCTGGGTCTTCCAAATGGGATTAAACATTAAATTGAATTAATTATAAAACAGATATTAGTTGTTTTTCTCCCATCCTATCAATGATAAATAATATGCATTCATCTAACTATTTCTTCCAAAAAGACTGTCATACCCAAAAGTGTAACAGTAAAGTGATATATTCTTATCTGCATCAAAACAACATACAAGAGTGAAAAGATGAACCGTAATGAATGGCGAGTCCTATTTCAATGCCTTTTAAGCATAAACATTTATTTCTCTTTACAATTTGAGACACAATGATCTTATTAGGCTTACAAACATAGCTCGAAAACAAAATTTAATAACGCAAGATAAATTTTATGAAATGCGTGTCTTTCGAAAGGGAATGAACAACGAAACACAAAAACGCATGAAACCAATTTAATAAAATACAGATGTTAGCTTGTTTTTGTTCAGCCCTCCTTTGAATGGAAAGCGGAGTGCATTCATTCATTCATCGGCGTATTTCTCAGAAAGACTATCGCCTTCCCTCCGCCAAAGCGAAACACACAGAACACTCTGATTTCATTTACCACTAAGGCAGCCGGATACTGAACAGAGTTATGAAAGACAAAAAGAGGGATATTGTCCCCCATAGGGAACCAGAAACCCGAGTCGATGGCACCAAGCAACAAACACAACTCCCTATTTAAGAGCCCGTCGTATTCCGTTAATAGCGGCACAGCGAACAAGCATCTTTTTTTGGTTATGTTTCTTTCCCCACTCAATATTTCTGCTGTTGCTGGAATTAACCGAGACAACAGGCAAACCCCACCGATGTTATTGAAAGCGACTTCCATTCATGAAGACGGCGCCCCGACGCCTGACGTAACCTTGGATACCGATGGCAGAAGGTGGCACGAAAAAGAAGCATTAGTGTGTGGGGATGGGTGAGCAATGTTTATGATACGTTCGCTGCTGTTTATTCCGTCGCGAGTTCAAGGGTTGGAGGGGCAATGGTGTAATATGGTGTTTACTTTTCAGAGGTTTGTGTTCCTTGTAAGTGCGAGTCGGGATTTCAATACCCTGTTTAATACTTTCATGAATGAATGCAAGCTAGACGCGATTTGAAGTTCTTGACTGTTACTCTTCAATCTGATCTTGAATGTGTTGTTCAATACATTTGTGAATGTTGTTGTTCAATGTGTTCGTGAATGAACACAACCACGATTTGAATATGCTCTCGAATATTCCTGTTCAATATGCTCTGGAATGTTTATGTTCTGTATGTTTTTGGCTGCATGAAATGTGGAAAGTTCTGAGCAGTAATGCGTGAAGTCCATTTTCTAAGCTTAAAATATAAAATATCCATTCTATGTACAGTAATAAAGCTATTCAATAATTATGGAAGGAATTGAGAAACATTTTACATTTATGCAAGTTAAACAACTAGTACTTTGGATACATTTTGGTTTTTGATGAGGCTTCTCAATATTGTAATGGGACCCATCGTCTATCCTGACACAGGAGCCTTCATCTCGATGTGGTACTGAGACCAGTTATCTAATCTGGCACTGGGGCCCATCATCTCATTGTAGTACTAAGACCCGTTATCTAACCTGGCACAGGAGCCCGTTATCTAACCTGATACATGAGCCTGTTATCTAATCTGACACAGGAGCCCGTCATCTCAATGTAATACTGAGACCCGTTATCCCATTGTAGTACTGGGACCCGTCATCTCAATGTAGTATTGGGACCCGTCATCTAATCTGTAAGTGGGGTTCGGAGAGCAGATATATGTGCCCACTTGGATGTTACCACTGATGTTATTGGCAGTCACTCCCATTCATGAAGGAACCTGACGTAACCTAGGATACCAATGGCAGGAGATTGCACAAAAAAGAAGCAACAGTGGGTGGGAATTGGATGAACAATGTTTATGATAAGCTTGATGTCGCAAATCCATCTTACGAACATATTGAATTACGAGGTTGGAGGTACAGTGGTGCAAGATTTGGAATAGGGTTTATTTTTTTGAAATTCCTGGCTTCTTTAAGCGAAAGAGGTTCACAATTGCAATATGTTCTTGAATGTCGAGACAGATTTATTTTATAAAATGAATATTAATATCGTGACATTTTTTTGCAATGTTTGGTATTAGATTTTCATTATGATTGCCGTAGACCACAGAGGGAAGTTTTACTGGAGCAGCTATAAACCCTTTTCCCTTTTCATATTAAAACTGAGGATGCGTGTCTTGAAACAACTGTCAAAGTAAACTATTCATTTATATTTCAGGATAACGAATTTTTGTTGTTTCTTAGAAAAGGTATGCTATGCACACTAAGCTGTATTTAGCTTTGGGAAATGCTATCATACTTGCAATAAAAGCAATGATATACGTATATAAGAATTTTACGGTACTTGATGGCAATCCTTCACAGGTAATGTAATTTGTTTGTAATAAAATGTTAATATCGTTAAAAAACTGAAATATTGTGCACCTTATTAAAATAGGTTTGATTGAATGAAGAGTAACAAGTTTTTAGCATTAGAAAAACAGTTAATTATCAACAAAACTGTCAGATCATAATGTGTACGTTGTCATTCAACCCCAATAGAGATATAAACAACATTACACCAGTACACGCTTTTGTACCTAATCCCTAATCGGATTTACCTATTTGGATAGGTCCATACCCAATGTTTGTCGATACTCATGAAAGGAAAAAGCATATTCCTACTCCCCTTATTTGTTACCCACTCTCTAGTCGAAAGCACCGACCTACAGAATTAGCGTGCATATACCTAGTGTACGTATGAGGGTTTTTCAATTAGATGGATGGGATTGAACCTAGAACCTCTCTCTCCACGCTAATGCGGGAGGTATAACAGTTTTGCATGAAAAAAATGAAATACTTTTCAAGCTCTTTTCGAACTTCTAAATTTTTCAAGAGCCTAATTTTATTAATGACGAGCATTCATTTTAAAGTAGTTGAAAGATCAGTAAAATAAATGGTAGGTAGGTAGATAGGTATTTTAATTAACGTCTTACTGGAACAACACAACGGGCTATTGGCGACGGTCCGGGATCAATCCCGAAGGGAAAGATCCGAGGACAGCACCTCGTAATTTTGAGCCACGGTCAGATGACGAGGTCACACCTGAGCTGGCACCCCACTCTCCAAACTTCAACACCATGCCAACGTGAGGACATTTGGGGCCACGACAGATTTAATGTGCACCAGGCCCCTTTTAAATTAAATGGAATGGAAAATAAATTTAAATAAATAATAAATTTAAATAAATAATAAAATTATAAACATTTGGCTTTCAAACTGCTGCGCAACAGAGAAGACAATAGCTTTGTTGTTTTTTTAAATAGACAGCAAAGAGTATCACAAATGTTGGTTTTCGTTATTGTGCAAATGAATTAAATTTAACGAAATTATTAATATTAGTAACACGCAATATAAAAGAGGAAACATTGAAATATAGATGGAAAATGTACAAATCAGATAAGTTTTAATTTTCAGGCCAAAAGTGTTAAAAACTACAGACCCCACGCGTGGGATCTGCACTATAGTCCCTTAATTGCTTCTTTCCCTTTGGGATTGATCCCGGACCGTCACCAATAGCCCGTTGTGTTGCTCCAGTGTGACGTTAATTGAAATACCCCCCCTTAATTGCTTATATCTATTGATGACAGTGTCGTTATTCCCACTTCATATTTAAATTTTAAGTCCTTTTATATCAAGCATTAAAATATGATTCATTCATACCTCCAAAAGGAATGAAATTATCATTTTTGTCTTGCATTCTTTGGATAACGTATTTTGGTTCTCTGTAATTGGATATTTTTCTTAAGAGAAACAATTAAATAAGTAAATGTTTAGAATATCATTTTACGCACTGGCTTTAATTTTGTTTTCAGTAAAATCACTGCAAAAAGTTTACAATTCAATAATACTACCACAATCGGTTTCTGAATGTCCATTTCAATTGTAACCCATTGACTTGTTCAAATACGATTCGGTATGTTTTGACATCTAAACATTTTCGCGTTTGCCCCAATTTTTTTTTCTACTTTGATTTCCATCTCCCAGATTTCTCAATGCCTTCTATAGCCAGACTGTTGAAGAATTTCACGAGTTCTTCCATGTAGTTTTAGTAATACATTACAGATTCATACCCAAAAATCAAAGATTTTTAAAATAAGCGGTCAACTTGGAGAATTATCCCCATTGTAGTTGATTCTGTATAGTTCATAACCGTTTGTGACATGCCAATATACAAATAATGTCGATTTCTGCTATGTATGTTAGTGAAATTTATGGATAACAAAATCCAGGTTGGTTGTTAGATTTTCTTTATGATGCGTGGAGACAGATATGGGAAGCTGCGACAAGCAATATTTTTACCGTCAAGTGAGTGGATTTATGGATAATGAAACCCAGGTTGGTTAGTCGATTTTGTTATGGTGCGTAGACAAATATGACGAAGTACACACACACAAAGAAAAGTTTTTACTAACATAAAAGGTGCACTCCACTGTCAAGCCGTCACTCTCCATGGTTACCCGCATCAAAGATAGACGTCTCTTGCAATTTATAACGGGTCATGGCCCATTCCCTAGCTATCTCCACAGATTCGGTTTATCCCAGACCAACCAATGCTCCTGTGGTATAGAGGGAACTCCAATGCATTATGCCTTGGAATGTCCCCTCACAAGCTCACTCCACCTGCGATGCCTATCACCAAGACCCACCTCAGGATGGTTAAACCTAGCACTAAAGCATAGGAAATGCAGAGAAAACATTTGTAAAATCATAGATATCCTGCAATCCCGAGGCCAGGATTTCATAGCAACGACATAAATTTAGTTACCGTATGACCACCAGCTGACCGTCAAGAAAACCAAACAGTGTCTCTGGAATAAAAAAAAACTAATAAACTCCCAAGGGAGACTACTAAACCGGTAAATCCTCACAAGGATAGGCGCGGGGTCTCCCCTGGCGGAATGTCAAGCCGTCACTTGATGTCAATGTGACTAGATATGTCCCATGTCTGACGACTTCAGTATAGAACTCTTTCAGTATAGAAAACTAATAACAGATATACCCAAACATTTGGAATAGGCTTTCTTATTACGGCTTGCACGTGCTTAATAAGTATAATATAATAATTCTCGGATCGCTCACAAACCCTCATACATTCGTGTCTTTTGAACGAAACCTTTTGATGCTTATTGAAACTACAAACTCCAACGCTCCTACACCCTGAATAGGTTCCGATAAATGATCACGCAAACCCCACACGCCATTTAAAAGCAATATTCAGAAAACGAGGGCTGGCACACATTCACAAGCTCTTCCTCTCTCTTCCTCCCAAGACGTAACCTCCTTGCCTCACTAAACCCCTTTAAACGCATCTCGTCTCAACAGTTAAACACTCTTACACGAAAGCAGGGAGACGGACTCTTTCAGACCTCACGCGTGTTTTAGCAAGGTTCTGTGGGAGACGTGTTCATGTTGAGGCTCCTCCTCCTCTCTTCCAAATGAAGTTTGTGTGTGGTCGATTTCATATAACTATCCCTTCCCGGGATAATCATTTGTAGGAGTAACGGCAGCTGTTTTCGTTTCCAGGCCTCGCGCCTGTATATCTCCCAGAACTCCCGGGTAAAGTCACCGCATGAATAATTTCTGCCCGGGTAATGAGTTAGGCGAATGGAACTCGGGGAAAACGAGTTCATAAAGTGTGGTGAAATGCCTGAAAAGTGGAAGAAACTGTTCCGGGACGTGTACTAGTTAATGCGAAGCAAACAGGGGAGAGATTATGAACGAATGGGAATTTGTATGAAAGTAGTGGATGAGATGTTTGTTTTTTTACTGTATATAGAATGAGTGTTGTTCTCATTGGTTCATCACGAGGACGAGGAAGATTTTTCCTGGTAGAATCTATTCTGAAACCATTCTAAGAACTTTGTTTCAATATCATTCTCCCAATTTCAGGTAGCTAACTAGAAAACGTGCTGCACGTAGGAATGTCATATTAAAACGAAGCACCCACACGTTTAGGACTAAAAAAACATGACGAATAATTTCGGTGTGGCCCGTGTAATGAGGCGCCTAGAACTTGGTGAAAACGAGTTTATAGAGTGGTGAAATGCCCGAAAAGTGAAAGAAGCTGTTCCTGTGCATGTACTAGTTAATGCGAAGCAAACAATGAGAGATTATGAACGAATAGTAATTTGCATGAAAGTATTGGAAGAGATATCCGCTGTTTGCTCTTTTACTGTATACAGAATCAATGTTGTTCTGTGGTTCTCATTGGTTCAGCATGGGGACGGTAAAGATTTTTTTCTGGTAGAATCTATTATACATTCTAAGAACTTTGTTTCAGTATCATTCTCTCATTTTCGGATAATTAAATAGAAAATGTATTGCACGTACGAATGTCATATTAACCCACCAAGTGTTTCGACGAGACATCTCGACCAAGATCTGGTCAATTTTGCTAAGAGCAAAATATCTCGTTGAAACAAAACTGTTCTATTACTCTAATGGGAATGAAAATCCAAGTAGGAAAAACAAATTGCCCCTTTCCCAGGACTGGTGATAGTTTGGAACTGGAGGCTTTTTACATCAGAGGTTGGCCCCTTCATGGCAATTTTCGATGCGATAAGCCACTCAGAGGGTGAAAACGAAGCAGTCAAGGGCATGCGCTTAAGACTATAAAAACCCTGGTGAACAATTTTGATGCGAGCCCGTGGGTAATGAAGCGCCTAGAACTCAGAGGAAACGAGTTCACAGTTGTGAACTCGTTTGAATGACTCGTTTAACTCGTTTGAATCGTTTGACTCAAAGTGAATGAAACTGTTCCGGGACATGCACTAATGACTGCGAAGTGAACAATGGAAAGAGATTATGAACGAATGATAACTTTCAGGAAATTATCGGAAGATACTCGATGTTTGTTTTTGTTATGAGACGGAATTTCAATGACAAACCAGACGTAAAAATAAATATAACTTTCTCTACATAAAATCTGCAAACGTCTATATATTTATTCTATTTCAACAATACAATTTAAATCTCAAACTCAACAAAAATAGAAAAACCACATTGGCAAAAAACTAAAACGAGTGAGTAAAATTTAAAATTTTTGATCAATAGTATAAAATAATAAATATGAGATTAAAATATGTAGATTGACTAAATAAAATAATAAATCGTGGAATTCATTTTTATGCCGGAAATGTTGATTTAAAATACACTGGTTTCCATACATTATAGAACAAAATAGTAATAACTTTGCAATTTGCTTCAAACGTGGAGAAATAATCAATGATGTGATGACGTTCACTTATAGATTGCAAATTTATCTCAGTGAAATCATATGACTTCAGACATCGACCTTCTAATGAAATAGACGGAGCATATGGATTGAGTCGCTGCCATACGATCTCAAAGATATAGATCACGTGGGGTTGGGAATCCGATTGGCTATTGAAGGCACAAACTAGTGCTTTTTTATAACGCTCGTCAATTAGTCCTACATTAGAATTCGTGCTTCTTTCCAAAATCACGTGACCTACACTCGAAAATCTTCAAACCGAACGTTCGGGAGTAGTAACATAAAGCGGCGTGCGCATGGTTAATCCATTTCGTTTGCAAGTAGATGACTTTCGACCGGTAGCAATAAAAAGCGCACGCTAACAAGGAAATCGGTATTTCGTGAAGCAAAAACGAGAAACTAATACGAAAGAGTCATTTCAACACATGACCTCGCGGCATTATTTGATTGCAGAATTCGATACAGAGCTATTTGCAGGCTCGAGATGGGACGAAGTCTGGATGATGATTCAAGATTGCTAAATTTAAGTCATCTTGAAACATCACTTGTGGTCCAATTCAAGCATCAGAATCAGCATCTCCACGAAGTATGCCGAGGGCAACGACAGTCTCCTACGATCTCTAAGTGCGCTTATTTGGGGCTAAGATACAGGCTATCTACTCCAACTCACCTGCTATCTGTGCTTGCTGCAGTAACAGTAAAGCTGATATCATCGTCTACGTGTCTAGAAGGATGTATGAATGAAGGCTCAGATGACCGGTAGTATATGCGACCCTTGCCTCCCGTCACAATACAGCTCGTTTAAATTGGGCACAGACGCATATCAACTGAATTGAAGATCAATAAATGTCAGTACTATATTCACAGGTGAGACCAGATTTTCTTTACGGAGTTATTTTAGACGCATTTTTAACTGGAGAGAGTTTGGGACATGATATCATTTCTCTCATACCTTCGAAAAGGACAGATATGGTAGTGGAAGTGTACTTGTTTAGAGGCATCTCTTTAGGTGGACGAAGTGACATCCATGTACTCGCGAGGAGAATCATGAATACTCACCCCTAAAGAGATGAGATTTTGAACCCCATGGTTCTTCCGTATGCTGGTGCAATCGGTGATTTATTAATTTTGAAATTGTGTCCGTCCACAAACAGCTCGCCTTTCGCTACAATACCTTGAAAATGAGAGTATGGATTGTTCAGCATACTCTCCGGGCTTGAATTCCATCGTGCATGTATGGAATGCTCTTGGGAATCTCTCAAACCACCTCCCCAAACCCTGCATATGCTTCCAAATGCTTTACTGGAACGGTGGAAATAGTTACCTACAGACCTTATGGACAACCTCATTGAGAGCATGGAACATCGTTGTCCGTCCTGAATTATTGTATCAAGAACCACCCCTTTTACTGACTTATTTTTCTATTAAATTTGCACACGCATATTTATGACTTGTTCGTACTACTTAGACAAGATATACACGACTTATGTCATATGCTCTTGTTACTTTCTGTAGCATAAGATATAAAGATTTTCTCCAAATTTCATTTAAATAGGCTGAACAGCTTTAGAGCAGTACCTATTTTGCATTTGTTCCTTATTTCGCCAAAATCCGTGTAGTAAATGTTGATGATTGAGGATGATTGATTTTAAGATTTTTTCATGAAAAACATAGAACCGAGTGATGAGGAATTAAAAAAAGTTGTTTCTTACAATTTATAAACTGCATTTTATTACGCAGCTTATGCATATAAAATGCGTGAAGGAGGTTTATGTATAAAGTTCGACAACACATTAAACTCCTCTAGCGAGAATTTATTCGTCACAATATTAAGAAAAAGGCTACACAATTTGTATCTTTTCCTAAACTATGACTTTAACCACTACCCGTGCAAATAAGTGTCTTCTTCACAAAAGCAGTGTAGTGATATACGACACACTTCTTTCCACAGGGAAATACAAAATAAACACCGTTATCCTTGAGCGGGTTTTTCGTCCCCAGAATTCGAGTTGGTAGAAAGTCGATTAGTCGAGGATCGAAACTTAGTTTCTAGACAGTGTTATTACTCGACGAAAGTGAAAGACTTAGGGTTCTTCCTCCTAATTAGGGTTAGTTCTTTATTCCTTAGGGTAGTAGGGTTTTTGAAACTTCGGTCAAACGAAAGTTGTGTTCCGTTACATTAAAAGTCTTATCAAACTGTCCTTATGATAAGCTTTTCTGTTCACGTCTGGAATCCAAAAATCGGATCATAACGTAGGAAATACTTTCGATAGTTGATGTGAATGTGAAAACACTTGTATCGCTTGTAGACTGCATAATAATGAATGAAGTTCTCGCTAAATTACAACCACATTAACTGTGGTGTATCTCACACTTGTTGGATAACTTTGTGAAAAATATGCGTATGACTAACATCTTTTCCTAAACATTTTTTCTGTTCAGTATCATTGCATCTTGTGGGAATGAGGAAGATACAGGGAAGAACATCATTATGGATCAACACTAATTTAGCGGTAGGTAATTAATTAACGTGCACTGGAGTACAACGGGCTATTGGAGACGGACCGGGATTAAACCCGAAGTGAAAGATCCGAGGACAACACCACGTAATTTTAAACCACGGTCAGATGACGAGGTCACACCTGAGCTGACACTCCACTCTCCAAACTATGCCATCGTCACGACATTTGAGACCACGACGTATTTAATGTGCACCAGTCCCGTGTACACGACGGTCTTTGGCTGGACCGAGTTTAGAACTCGCAAACCTCCGGTTGCCAATTCGTTGCTTTTCCAACTGGGCCACCGCTGCCCCGCTATTCTAACGATTTAAACAATATCTCACGATGGATAACTGTTTACATCAAAGTATCGGCAACGTAAGTCACTCATCATAAATGAATGGCGTAGTGGTCGTCGTCTGCCTCCGTGGAGATTCGTCGTCCTTCTCTGTCCATCCGAGTGTGACTCTCCGTTGAAAAAAGAACGGTTTCCGTAATGTCATTTCAAGGTTAGAAGTCCTGAGCATGATCCGCTCGCTCTGTCCATTTCCCATCTGTATATCTCCAGTCCCTTTTATAAAAAGATCTCTTATGAAGTACCATCTGTTCACTTTTGGGATCCCAATATTGGGTACATGCTATATAACGTCGGCAGGCATTCAATTAACGTCGCACTGGAGCACGACGAGCTATTGGAGACGTTCCGGGATCAATCCAGAGGGAGCACCATCCCCCTTTGTACACGACGATCTTTGTTTGGATTCGATCTCGCAACCCTTTGATTGCTAATTCGCTACTCTTCCAACCGGGCTACCGCGGCCCCATATAACGTCGGAGAAGCTTTTGATAGTTTGTGTGAACGGGGTAGCTCCAGTTGTTTGGTGTGGATTGTTCGTATAACAATGAATCAAGTTCTCGGTAATTAACAACTACATTAACTGTGGTACATGATTTTTGAATAAATGTAATTATATCACTAAATACTACAAAACATTTTTTAATTCAGAATAATGCTTTGTAATAAGTAGATTACATTACATAGATGTGTTTTGGAGTGGAAATCCTTCTGTCGTTTGGTACAATCTGTTCACATTATAACGGACCGTTATTGGTAAATTATAATGTTTTTATAACATGATAGACGATGAAGCTTTGTATTCCAAAAAGCACTTCATGGTAGTACTTCAGTTGGACTGCACTGCCATGTATACTATTATGTTGCAAATTGATTTTTGTAATGGTGGATATTTCACTACAATACTACCTCTCCAGAATTTATATTCACTGAATTCGATAGATGCTATCACAAGTGGACAGATTGTCGATTTTGTGAAACCGTTAGAGTTGCTTTAAGATCACAGGTGTTCTCCTGTATGCAAGATCACGAAGTGGATGATTGCTACTATTTCACTGTCCTGTATTGACATTAGCAGCTAGGTGTGAGTTCAGGCCGGCAGTTGTGAAATGAGACTGTACGGCAACATACAGTGATGCTGTGATAGGAATAGCAATTAAACTACTCATTGTGGACCATCCATAGAAGTGCGTACCAACTGAGGCAGGTGCCACCTATAATATGTCAGTAGCGCCATTAATCTGGTTTTTTTTTTGGGGGGGGGGGGCTTGTTCAAATCAGTCTACCAGACTCTAATCTGACAACACTTGTGAGAGACAGTGCAAAGTTGTCTACCATAAGGTTCTTCATGATGGAGTTAGGTTGCACTGCTATGTATACTACTATATTGTAAATTAATTTTTGAAATGGTGGTTAAGTTTACCAAATACTTTGCTGCAATGTACATACCTTAAACTTATTACTGTCATTTGACCGTGGTTCAAAATTACGAGGCGTTGCCCTTGGATCTTTCTCTTCAGAATTGATCTCGGACAGTCGCCAATAGCCAGTTGTGTTGCTCCAGTGCGACGTTAATTAACTACCTATCTGCCTACCTAAACTTGTTACGTTACTTCATGATTGAAAGACCACATTTGTATTAGAAACGACAATGACCTTTCACTTCTAATGTCTCGACGTTAGATTTCGTTTGAGACCGATTTCGACGTCGTAGTCCCGATTTATGCTGATTTGAAGTTTACTGAAGTTCCCCAAAACTTCACTTACTCCTCGTTTATCGCGGCTCGCGAAATCAAGGTCACTAACAAGGCTTTCTTCACTCAGCTATCGAATGACATTGGATTTGTCTTGATTCGCGTTGGTAATATAGGAATTATTAAAACGAACTCGATGCCCATTGTTTCATAGCGCTCAACTTCCTGTACTGGCCACCTAGTACTGGTCATGCATTCACGTAAAAAAAACTGTTTTATTCAACATAACTGTAGAATGAAACTGAAATAAAAACAAACTTAAGTGAAAGAAAGCGTTTTCTATTTACTTTTTATGCTGCGTCTTGTGTCTTTTTTTCGCAAAGTGCCAACACTCGCAATCGTGTAAAAACACTGCTTCCTTTTTATTGACATGTAGTTTTAACTTTTTATTGATCGAATGAAGAGCTTTAAATTCAGAGGAACATTCGCCTGCTATCAACTTTAGTACAAACTGAAAGCTGTTGCTTACAAAACTTTTTCGGCTCTTATTTCGCCCTCCGGCTATGAAAAGAACTGTAGAAACGTCCAAGTATTTTTTTGTTCCGGTGGATTGAAATTTCTGCAGAACACCTAAAGCACATCCATTTTAAAAGAGGGACATATTCGAAAGAAATGTAGCACTCCGTAAGACTGCAGATTCGTGACATGTTTATCGGGAAAATAAAATGGGATAAACTACTCGGAACAAAAGCAAGAACTTTTCCATCAGCTAGAGCAACATTTTGATGCTTCTTTGTTTCCGTTGTTTCCTTCTTTCAATTTCCTTCGTTTACAGCACGAGAGTGGAGAAAAGTAAGAATTCTTTCGCGTTGCCAGATTCGAAATAACTCTTTTTTATTCATCCGATATTTGGTCTTGGGATTTTTTTATCAAATAAAGAAAGAGGACAATTGCAATAAAAAACGATAACCCTGCGGCATTCTGGGTGACCCCTCCTACTTCCTTTCATCCTCCCCTTTGTGGAAAGAACATTCCATTTGTGCGTGCCTCACTGTTCGATACAGATTTCACCAAACGATAACCATACTGCTGAGAATTTTTTAGTTTTGCTTTGGATGTTCCAAACTGGAATGATCGATTGTTGTTGTTTATAGAGAAATAAATGATTTTGGTGAATTAAATATGTATTGATGAAATGGAATATGAAATCAGAGAAGTAAACCTCCGATGTGGTTTAACATTAGTTATTTACCGACCTACAGTGGATTAGTCTTACCATAGAAGAGCGTGACTCAATGTTCTACAAAAAATACGTGGAAAAATAATATTTCAGATATTGAGAAATTGTATAGGGTAGATTTGATATTGTGTACTTCAAAGATGAGATGCGAAGATCTGAAATTTTAATCGACGTTTCATGTTTTATTGTACTTGAAATTTTTGAGGATATTTTTGTGAAAGTTCAGCAAATGAAGTTTTGTTGAAGTTAAGTTCTCCTTTCAAATCGTAAGTTTAAGCAGATTTAACCCTCTGAGGGATTCATACGCATATGCCCGTTCTGCAACTTGTAGTCTTTCCTGCTTTACTTTGGCCACTTTTGACTATCTTGAACAGCAGAATCTTTCCTAGGATTCTTTCAAGCAATCGATGTTGTAGTTTTGTCATTGAGTGTGTTGTGGGGGAAAAGCAATACTACACTAATCGAAAATCCCGTGACACTCAGAAGATTAAATCTGTGTTAATTTTTATTCGAAAAAAGATGTTTTTATACGTAAATACAGGTTTTATCGACGGGATCAAGGGTAATTTATATGACGAGGTTAATATGAATTAAAAATATGTATTCCAAGTACTCAGAGTGTATATAGCACAGATGTATACATTTTTTATACTTTTCTTAAACGAGTAAATCTAATAAAAATATTTATGTCTTTCAAAACTTAGATAGATAAGTAGTTGAATTAATGCCACTCTGGAGCAACACAACAGGCTATTGACGACGATCCGAGTAGAATCCCGAAGGAAGAGTTCCAAGGACAACACTACGTAATCTTGAACCATGGTTAGATGACGAGGTCAACACCCGAGCTGGCACTCCACCTCCAAACTTCCACACCACTCTAATGTGAGGACATTTGAGGCTACGAGAGATTTAATGTCACTATCCCTACTAACACGGCGGCCTATGGTTTGATCGAGCTTAGAACTATCAACCCCCCGGTTGTTAATCCGCTACTCTTCCAACCGGTTTACCTGCAGCCCATTCCTAAACAGAAAACATATGCACATTACATGCTGCACAAACATATGCACATTTCATACTGTCCGCCAACTGAGGCTGATCTTCTCATGATCCTTTGAGCCCAACTAAACCCAACTAACCGTATGTTTTACATGTTTGATCAAGCTATTTACGCTGAATAAACTATTTTCAAAGTGTACTACCAATTGTTTTAACATAAAATATATTTCGAGGATGGTTGAAGCTCCATACCCTCCCTGTATCCTCTTGAATAGTCTAGGCAAATGGACAGGGAGCTAATTTTCTTGCAATCCAGCACATACACGATTTTTTCGTTTGTTTCATCAACGGATGAAATTACTATTACGCTAAATGGACAATTTCCTTACAGATACTGGTTGCCATTTTTAAATCTCTCTGCGATTAATGTACTTACGGGTTTAACAATCTTTGGTTTACATAATTTAAGCTAACTTCAGTAGTTACTTTTGCAAAATCAAGTATATTTGGGGGTCTTTTATATGAATATGTCACTGCCAGAATGGAAATCTGCACTAACGTGCTAAACTTAAGGAGTAGTAAGATTTTCAGCTACAATTTTGCATTGAAGTGAAATGAGTGTCAGAAAATGACACTAAAGGTGCTGCGAGAATTACTGAACCTAACGAAATGATAACGAAAACATAAATGAACAGTAAAACAATCTTTGAACTAAAGTAGTGACACTGCACTGGGGTGCTGAGACAGAAGGAAAACTGAAAACTTAAAAAATAGAGAAGAGGCGGGCCTTTGTGGGCTGTTTTGACACCTCAAACACTAATGGAAGCTTTACACCGCGTTTGCATACAGAGTAACAGGTTGTGGATGAATTACTGTGATAGCACAACCCATTTCTAAGTTAGGTAGGTAAGTAATTGAATTAACGTATCACTGGAGCAAAACACGGGCAATTGGTGACGGTCAGCGATCAATTTCGAAGGGAAAGATCCGAGGACAGGACCTCGTCATTTTAAACCACTGTCAGATGACGAGGTCAACACCTCGGAACCCCACTCTCCAAACGTCCATACCACACCAACGTGAGGATATTTGAGGCCACGACAGATTCAACGTACAAAAGTCCCCACGACACGACAGTCGATTAGCAATTCTCTGGTTACTAATCCGCTACTCTTCTACCGCTGCCCCATTTCTATGTTAGAGCCTCTGACATCATGTTTCCGAAATTTAAATATGCTCCAGCTTTCTACAGAATGTCCTCCGTCATGCAATCGCCACAGGATGTTTATTTTAATTTTGTGGTTGTAACCTTTAAATATAATGGTGTTCCTATGTTTTTCTCTCCCTGTGTATCTATAACTTTCAAAAGCATCACATTTATATCTTTGGAAGAAATAATTTTTTTGAAGGGAAAGCGAATCAGACTCATTCTTTTGAATGATTTCGAAGTCCACCTACGGCAACTGTAGAAGATTGATATAGCCCGTGTCCTTCCTACTGCACTCATGCGAACTACTTCATCGAAGAGGGTTCCGGAAACCGAACGGCTGTTTGAGACATTCTCGATATATGACAGCTTCCTCAAAATTATGTTCCTTGTCCCCGGCATAAGAAAATAAGATAAACTGCTCCTTCGATTTTCCCGATGAGCTATATCCGTTTTTCCGGAGAGATTATGATTAGATATCCATTATCGGTCCATCATTCTTCATACTTCCGTAAGTAACTTCCAGATAAGTGCCATTCTGGTGGTTGATTTTCCCAGTTTTGTGAATTAATAAGGAATGCATGGCGGTGATGTGGAGCTTTATCGTCTTTATGACATACCGCCTACAGAGTTTGTACTTCCTGGTATACCACATGCAGGGATGAGTTGTTGGCTTTTATGGCGTAAGGGTCAGAATTGGCCATATCGCACTGAACACATAAAATTATCAGATTAAATTGTTTCATTTATATAAAATCCTGCTTAAAATTAACTAAACTGAAATGATGTCAAATTTTTAACGAGTTTGAAAGACCAATATCAGTAATAAATTAATTCAAGTCTGTGTGGTAAGGATCCATCGATAGGCCTAACAACCGTGAGGTTAGAGGCTTTGATCTTAGAATCAACAGGCACTGGTTTCGAATCTCCATCGAGGTCCGTAGAAGCTCGGAATAATCCTAATTTAATTACTCTACTTGCAGCAAAAAATGACCGGACGTGCACAAAACAATTCATCAATAGATCATTTAAGGTGAAACACCAAATCAGTGTAGCTTATTGAAATTAAAATCCAAAGTGTGGGTCCCATTGAAACAAATTCTCGTTGTAATAAATATGTACATAAAATAAGCGCATCCGATTCGAAATTACATCCATTTAACATTGTATTTTTTATGCCACATACTGAGTTTATGCATAATTGTTTATTACATTGCTCACTGTCCAGGTGATTTTCAACGGAGGGAGGGGTATGATTTGAATTCATATTTCACGAAGACAATTTGAAAATGGAATACAATAAGAACACTTTCCACGCAGCTGAAAAGTGAGAAAACGTTCCATACCTAAAATTGAGTTGTATGACAAGTTTTTCGTTTTTAAATGTCAATGATTACTAGTTTTGGAAAAATTTGATGTTAAGTGTTTGTACTATAGCAACTGAATAGGATTCTAAAATCAAAACTATGTGTAATAAACACCACCACCAAGCTCAATTATCTCACAAGCTTGAAGGTATCGAATGATTTTTTTCCCAATTTTGATTAGCTAAAGCTGCTGGCTATTTTAAATTTGTGGCATACCTTTACCTAATATTGTTAATTTTAGGCTTTTCAGCTCCAACATTAACCCCTACATAGTTTTTAAAGGATAATTCAATATTCTTTTTAAAATTTGAGGTTAATCGCTGGAATGTTCTTTGTACGTAATTAGTTTTTCCTGCTTCAGCAATATCAGTATCTTTTACCTTCTTCTCAAGTGATTCAATCTCCAATTTAAATGCCGGTTCTATTACTTCGTTGGCTGCTCTATCACAAGACATTGAGCTTTTAGTTTTAGGTGTTAATTAAATCGCTTGTTATTTCTTAATTAATAAATTTTATAACACTCTTTCAACCACATATGTGTGTTTATATTTATTAGATCATCACATTTCTTAAAGTATCAAAATGGCCATGGTGCAAAAAGTTAACAATCATCGGTCCACACAGAAAACTTAGAGGATTAGAATTTTGGAAAATCCTGTATTTTAACCAGTCTTATCAATAAATCAGTCAGCCTAATAGCTGAGTAGTTAGCAGTCAGACCCTTCCTTCAGCAGATTCTGTGTTGGCCTTCCGGTCTATGTAGGATTTTTGTAATGATTCGGGATTCATTTTAAGCCGTAGATCCCGCTCTAATTATCCTTAGTTTAGCAAGAAATGGCCGTAGAACGATAAACCAAATCTAGTATCAATGAATCGTGAATAAAACAAAGTATTGAAGAGTAAGGATTTTCTTGTGTTACTGGATTTGCATACTTAATTCACCAATGACAAATTTCCTTGTCCATATACCCGATGAATAATTTTAATCAGAATTATCCTGTATGTGTTTCATGTGTAATTAAAGTCTTAGATCTATCGATTTATTTATCGGAAATAACCAGTTCAACACCCCGTCCTGTTTCAGCAGTCATAAGTCCCAAAATATATCGTGGTTAAAAATTACGAGTTGTTGTCCTCGGATATTTCTCTTCGGAATTGATCTTGGATCACCGTCAATAGTTCGTTGTGAAGCTTCAGTGCTATGTTAATTCAATTGCCTACCTATCTACCTTACAGAATGTAAGTTACATAAAATGAAATGTGCTTTTAATAATTTCACATCATTTATGTGCCAAATGTTTATAAATTATTGATATTTTGGAAAATAAAAAATAAGTTGATTTAAATTCTTCAAATATAAATTTTTGGAAGAATTGTTTTTCCAACAATACTAGCTCAATAAGCTAAGTTGCGTACAGCAATCAGTTATAGTTATTCCTATGGGAATTTTGAATAGTTTTAATTTTTGACCTTAATTTACGATATTTTTGAAGCTTATTCATTTTATAGTTATAAACTGAATACACCCTGGTATAATTGAATTTGAATAATTCCCAAGAAAGTTTGGATCACGGTAGCCCAGTTGGTAGAGTCGCGGATTAGCAACCGGAGGGTTGCGAGTTCGAAACTCGGTCGAGCCAAAGACTGTCGTGTATACGGAAGTTGGTGCACTTAAAATCTGTGATGACTTTAAATGTTCTCACGTTGGCATGGTGTGGAAATTCGGGTGCCAGCTCGAGTCTTGAACTCGTTATTTCATTGCTTTAAAATTACGAGATGTCTTTGGATTGATCCCGAATTTCCGCCAATAGTCCGTTGTGTGACTGCAATGCGACGTAAATTCTACTTCCAACCTACCTACCCAAAAATGTATCTAGCAAGAAAACTCAAATCTAAAACTCGATACTGTCTCCTTTTCAAAGGGAATTTTGAAATCACTATTCCCAATGGAATCATCTCCGCTATTCCTTTGCTTTCATCTCTGACCTAGACTTTCAACAGACATCCATTAACCAAATATTATTTTTTAAACGTGTGATTTTCAACTCTTCAATAGAATCATAAAAACGGAATAATCTGATAGGTGAAAGGAACGATCCAATAAGTGCTTTATATTCATAACACGGAAAAAAGCACTTCATTGAATAGATAGTTCTTTACGTATACTTGTTATCATCATAGATAATCAATCCCTAGGAAGCCTCCTTCAGTGTTATTTCCAATAAGCTGTTACTATTTAAATTACCCTGTAAACTTTGTTTTTTCATGATCGAATAGTTCGTCTGGTTGCTTATATAGCGATTTAAATATTCATGCAAAAGTTTGGCGACGAAATGGTTTCCCTCTATTAGGGGAATGATGGCGAAGCGTAACTTTGGTATTTACTGATAGAATGATTTATATTTTATTTCAAACTACGGGGCATAGAAATCGATATTATTTGAACATTGGGGAATGACAACAACTGAACACAAACGATATAAACTCGACCACTAGGAGATTCATTTGACAAATTTGCTAGAGTAAAAAGCGCTTGATTTAAGCTATGGTTGGTTGTTAGTTGAATTAACGTCACACTGGAGCAACGCAACGGGATATTGGAGATGGTCCGGGATCAGTCCTGAAGGGAAAGAATCGAGGACAACACCTCGCAATTTTGAACCACAGTCAGATGACGAGATTTGAGCTAGGGAGCTCCATAATCTCTCTCTATATATATTATGCTAACATAAGAACGGTCTGTCCACCATGAGAACTATTTCAGACACTAATTGCCGTAGAAACGGAAGTTACTTTATTTTCCATAGGGATGCTGGAAGAAATATTTTCAAGATTGCCACATTTGCGCACGTGATGTCACTTTGAAAATATTAAGTTGGATTAAGAGAGAAACGAAGATTTGTACTTGTTTCCAAAATCCATACTAGTAAACTACCGCTTTGCGCCTCCAACATTCGCGAAAATAAAATAAAATTAAGCCATCTGGAAAGTCACCCCTCCTCGAAATGAACGAGCCCTGTGCCTATAGCGACCACCACCACCCAAATTTTGGGTCTGGTGCAGTTCTCGTGGAAGGCAGACACAGCTTGAAAATTGATATTGTTTGTGTATTGGTGAATGGCAGTAAACGAATATAAATATTGTTGAATCAATCGCTACGGGATTCATTCGCGAACTTTCCCGATTTGTTTAAATATGCTTGATTTGAGCTACATAGTATTGTTAATACTACAAGGAAGATATTGCTGCTCTAACGAATTCTTCACCAATCTGATTACAGAAAGCGATGAGAAAATTAAGCGAATGGGAATATAGGTTTAGACGTCAAAAAAAATCGAATCACCTTTGAACAAGTGAATGGAGTACAACTGAACTAGATATTCAGAAGATAATTATGGTACCTTGACTGAGGAGTGTACAATTTGCCATGGACTGGTTTAGTAATAAGAATTAACCCAGCAGTTATAAGTACTCAAAAGGCTACTCTACATTTTTTTAAATTTATTTCATTTAAAGTTATAAAATGTATATATATATATATATATATATATATATATACATCTAGAAGATCTAAACAATTAAAGAAACTTAGCATTGCATATGCCATGCGCTGGTTTGCAAGCATTGTATCAGTTCCGTGGGGAGTGTTGAATATCAATTCATGTATAAAATATATGCTAATTTATTTATTGATAAAAAAATATTAGATTTATATCTTATGTTTTATCGGGCAAATGATTATTGATATTGAAGTATGCATTACCCACCTTGTAATATGCTTATTTAAGTAAAGGATTGGAAAAAGCGAACTCAAACTCAAATAATTGCATCATAATGAATAAAATATAAAAAAATTGAAAATTAAAAATGAAATTAGGACAAAGATGACCTTATTTCAAAGCTAAAGATCAACACTTACAAAGTTTTTTATATTGGGTCATCTCCAAAGTAATGCGGTTTTTTAGAGTATGTTTTAAAATAACGCAAAAAACACATTCAACTTTATCTAAGATATATTTACCACTATCATTTACAACTTTTCTCCATCTTAATTTTTTTAATTTTTATTGTTCTGGTGATAGAAGCTCTTACGTTTTAATCCAAAGAAGGAATTGAGCGCTCTTAGGACATCATATTCTGAATTCAAAAAATTTCCAATGAGGAGGTATTGAAGGCTTCGAAAAAGATGGTAATCTGAAAGTTCCAGATCAGGAGAATATGGTGGACAAGTCATAAATTTATAGTGAACTTGTCGAAATTTTTCGTCTTTTGTCGGATAACCAGACAATTACGAAGAGTATTTTCAATCACTCGATCTTCTAGTCTCATACCGGGTGTCGGAACCCGAACAGGAGGAAGTATTCCTGGTCGGATCCATAAGAGGGATTATTTAACCCAAGGTCATGCATGCATAATTCCACCTTGCTAACTGCAGACTTCCCTGCATGACTTCTAACCAGTTTTAGCCATTGTGAGCAATACAGTCTTTCCTAGGATTCTTCCATCCAATAGATGCGGCCATTATATGTGTTGTGGGGGTAAAAACAAAGCTACAAAACTTGGAAATCTCGTGACGCTCAGAGGGTTAATTAGTATGTGAAAACGATTTCTTTTTATATCTGTTCAAACATTAGATCAGTTAGAAGCTTTGTCTCTGTACGGACAATGATCATGTCTTTCATATCATCGGCCTAAATAAATGTTTGTTTTGTCTTTTCAATGAGCAATTCCTAATTTACCCATTCCAACCACAACATCTGAGGCCTCCGTAGCTTTATTGCTTTATGCGAGAGAGATTTTCATTGCAAAAATAAACAAACCACCGGAGAAGAAAGCATAGTACGTTCGGTTAATAACTAACTTGATTTATCGCCGTTTTGATGATGTCGCCGTTTTGACGCCATTCTTCTGTTAATTTTTAATACTATATGCGGTATGCTGAAATTGCTTTCGACTAGCATACCAAATTGCTTCTCAAGTTCAAACGAGGTTGCCAAAACACTAGCGCCCTCTGCATTTACCTTTACAGAAAACTCAGGAGAGCCGTTCCACAGTCCGTAGGAAGTGCAGTTTCGATTCTTATTAGTAACTTTGGATGTACTTTCTCCAGCGTCAGAAAAATCGTTTCCTTGTGTAAGTCCATAACAAATAGATTTATTACCGGATCCTTCAGATCAGAAACAGTCAAAACAATGTTTGTTTATAAGGTCCCTCTCCAGGCAACATGTTCTCAGAGACTCGGGGCTAAATTACATGACGGACCCCTGTAATATGTCATATAACTGGTCTTGCATGAAATACAAATTTCCATGCAAAATGAGCAAATCACCTGTAGCTGACATATCACCGATTTTAATGAAAAACAGTTTTTAAATAGATCACATGTAGTAATGAGCAATTGGAAAATATTAGGTTTCAGAAATCTAGATGCTGTTAATTATTGACTTTTAAAGTTCAAGGTCACACTAATTTTGATTTTCTAGCACTAAAATGAATCTAGCACTATAGGCTGTTCTAGCACTATAGGGTCACAAACAGCCAAGGACCTGTTTGCAACCCTATATTTCAATCAGTTATTGACACAAATTTAAAATTTTTATATTGTTACATTCTTCAGGAAAAGGTCTCTTAGGAAACGTCAGAATATAATTTTTGCTGAATCTGAGAGATCGACGAAAATAGAAAATTTGCCAATTTGCTCTGATTTCAAATTGCTCTGGTACCTCTAGAAATGGAACTACAATATTAAAAATTATTCTTAATGAAGAACTTTTCATAACAATTAACGTGGCGTAATTTAGTGATTGTATTTCTACTCCTTTACAAGGAAAAACATCTAAAATTAAAAATTATGGAAAAATATAATTTTTTAATTTTTAAAATGCATATTTGACTGCGAGGAAAAGCTCCGAAAACATCAAAACTTATCAACATGAAGGAGCAAGATGTCTATTTATGTCCTGAAATTTTCATAATTATAATTTGATTATTTTTGTCTCAAGAAAATTTTTAACTAGACGTAAATTTTACTTTTCTATCGCAGCTGATAATGAGTTATAAGCTTTGATAATATAAAAAATGCGATATAAGAATTAAATAACTATTATTATGGTGCAAGTGCAAAATTTCACATGAAATTTCTTTTTAGTCTTTTTTTGCTTAATCTAAGGAGGTTCCATCAGTGAAATAATTAGGTTGAAAGTTGATTTTGTTAGAGAAGTCTTTTCGATATGCTTTTTTCTTGAATCGTAAGTATTAAATACTATTACTTGTGAATATTAAATACGTTTTTAAATATTAAGCATCATTAGACAAATAAACATAAGTTTTGAGAGTAAAAAAGAATTTAAACATCGTTTTTATATCCGATTCTCCCAAATGTACACAAGTCTCGAATCTTTATTCTATCACAAACACTAGTGAAATAAGAAAAAATTTCAAGAATTCGGCAGCAGGGGAGAAATTTCAATTTAAGCAATTACAAAATTGAACAAGAGACCTTTACCAGATTGGAAGTGAATTTGAAAAGACAATCAAGTAAAAGTTTTAAATGTTTAAACTTTTTCAATTGTGATTTGATGTCCTGCTTTTATAATTTGCTTCAAAAGTGAAAACTAATTTGGCATTTCATTGTTTATTTCGGGTTTTATTGTTTTCATTTCATAATTGTCATTTTAAACGAGTGATAATCATAGAATGGGAAGGAAATGCTATTATTATCGATATAATAGACATTGCCAGTTATGGCTATAGTTATGGAATATGGTAACCCGTCGTAGGCCTCTCCGAATAGTCGTTTGGCGACGAAACTTTCAGTCGCCAATTGATCAATGGGCAAGAGCGTGTTTTTACGTGTTACGAATTTTGTTGCTGTTACTTTGGGACTCAAAATACAATACTGATTTTTTTTTACGATAGACATACTAAAGTATATTCCTCCAAAATATATTTTTCGTTTGAGCTATCCTTGATTTTATTTAGTATGCCTATTTTAAGTGGAAAATTGTCATTTTATAATTTTATTTTGCTGTCTGGAAGAAGGAAATAAAAGCCGACTTCCAGACTTCACCAATAGTTTTGTCATACCGAGCACTATAACTGGCACGAATTTCAACTATACCTTTAAATTCCTTTAGTCCATAGAAACTTTTTCAATTCTATCAAAATCGACCATTTTCTATTTTGCTACTAATTTTTAGCTTAAATATGATGTTTAAAATTGTTGATTTCAAATAGATAAAAAGAAAATTCTTTACAGATTACAACAAATGTGAAACATTGTTGTCTACGTTAAGTAGTTTTTGAGAAAGAGATCTTTAAATATGCAAATATCAAGTTATTTCACAACTGCCCTTCAAAGTTGCAAATCGTTAAAATGCCGGAAACTTCCAAAATATATAATTTTAAGTGAAAATATTTTAGATATCGTTATTTATGCATAAACTAAACCCCTGTAACAAATTTCATGAAAATCCGTCACCTTACGGCCACAGATTTTTCTGATTTTTGCCCATTTCACAACGAATGACCCAAATATTTGTCTGGTGGTGACTCCTTATATGTGGGCACTGAAATGTACCTAATCCATCTGACACTACACTTTTTGTTTCCATTAGATAACATGGCATATTTTTTCGCATTGACTAAAATATTTTTATTAAAACCTTTCCAACATCATTCAGTTTCTCCACAGCCCAAAAAGCACTTCGTCAGCAACGATTTTTCAAAATGTATCTATAAATTTATCCCTTTTGGAAGAAACTGAAGAACAATTTTTTACCGGAACTTTCTGAAAACTTCCACCTAACCCAATTTATTAGAGTTTGCAGCCGATATCAATGTTTAACTAAAAAACCTTTTCCCTAATCCAGGAAAGGAAAACGTCTGTTTCACTTAACACGTCATCTCTTCTTCCTCCAATCCCGTCAACTCAATCTATTCTTCTCCCCGCCTTTTATTTACTCTCGAACTGCTGATAGTTCTGACGTTTTGCGGTTGGATTAAAGTCGTTATCGAGGATCGGCCGGGAAATTGCGAGATCGGATCAAACTTTTCAAGGATTCCCCTCTTCCCAATTCTTATTCGCGAGGATTCCGTTTTTTATTCCTTCGAACCCTTGTTTGAGAGTAGAAGGCCAGGTGCCTTATCGGTCGTAAAAGTAATGAGTCTGCGACGACAGTTCCATTTCGGTTCTTTGGGGATCAATTCCTGGATTACCGGGAGAAGAATGTTGAAGGAAGTAATCAACTTTGTGTTCAGTGTGAGCCGATCTTGTTTGTTATGCTATCTTTTTAAAACGGATTTGTGGCTTAAAAGTTAAATACAATCGCGTTGGTTCCATTGGAAGAAGAAAGTTGATTGAAAATGGCGTTTATCATCAATGAGATCTTACTGACATCAGCTAGTACTGGTCTAAACAATTTGTGGGAAAACAACTTGTTTTGATTCCTTTAAAGAGGACAGTGGATTTTCGAAACAAACTTTTGCAGTCATTATTCTATTGTTACAAAATTGGCACAGATTTTTTTTCTACTAATTAGCATATATATAAAAAAATTGTCCAAAAATATTAAGTTGTGCGGAAGTTATTTCATAAAACGTGATCTCAAATTTTGATAAATTTGCAAAAATTAATAGTTCCTATGTGCATTAATTTTCAATATATTGTCAAAATTTTAATTCACATAATAGTTAATATAAATATAAATCAAATTAAATCCATTTGGTAAGTGTATCATTCAATGCACTTACCAAACAAAAATGTATACTGAAACACCTGAAAATTGGAAAAAATAGCATAGGTTAAGTAACATTTTAAACCAAATTTTCGAAGCATGGTAAATTTCTCATTTGTAGTTAGATATATTCAACCCCTTCAAAAACGATCGTAATTGAAATATTTTTTGCTATCTATAGATTGACATCTATTGATTCTGACGTTAAAATTTAAGAAACAATCAATTTTCGATAAATTTTGTTAAATTTTTTCCACTGTCTCTTTAACATTGCGTTATTCTTTCAATACCAATGTAATAAACATTGTAAATTTGTGAAATGCAGGTTTTTACAGAAAGGTGTTTTCATTAATATGACGTCTCGCCGTATACGATATTTATACTGTCTACGAAGATCAAAAGTACGTTCCGCCTATGATTGGAATACCATTTTCTACATTTCATATACTGCTGTGAGCTTATACGGCCTCTTCCAGAAGGGCCTCCGTTGTGTTGAAACCCTTCATTTCTCAGGAAGATCCTTAGATCAGTCTTTCAACGAGTATTTTTGGTGGTCAATTGTACTATACTCGGAGTGTAAGAATTATGGAGAAGTGACTGAAAAATGCTTGGCATAATATGCCACTGGATAGCATAAGGTTTTGTATGACTCCATGTCATTCTGTATATCTACATGTATCACCGCAGGTAATCATCTCGCGCTAGTTGCAGCTTGTCCTTTTCCAGATATTGCACCATAAAACTTGAAAACACGACATTTTCCACATCAATGAATGATGCACACATGAAACGAAAACAATTCCCACTAACACATTCTTAACTTCTCGTAATATCCATTGTTAATATCTAAATAGTCCCCAAGTTATACCCATTATTAATTCAATGCCACTCCACTCGTCTTCCTCAATCCTGGAAACCAACCTTCAAATTTGATGATTTAGTACCTTTTCCGTGCCACTGGGTTCGACATTAGTAATTTATGTTCATAGTGTTGTGGTGACATCAGTCTGCATATGAAAATAAGTCGCGTGGCTCTGGCAACGGATTCAATTAAATTACATTTTCTTTCAGTCGTGCTGAGCGGGCGCGCTGCGAATAAAAATATCGTTTGCTTGCAGCTATCAAAGCAGATTGAAATATTTAGATTAAATTGTTAAGCCTTTTTGCTTTGAGAAAAGACGTTTGCTGGTAGATTAGCCAGTTTATGTTTATTTAATTTGTGATGAATTTTTGTTCGTTATTTTTTTTCCTGTCTCATTATTCATTGAACCAGTCAACATCTTCAGATGAATATGTAGGTAGTTAATTAACGGCACACTGGAGCAACACACGGGCTATTGGCGACGGTTCGGGATCAATCCCGAAGGGAAAGATTCAAGGACAACGCTTCGCAATTTTGAACAACGGTTAGATGACGAGAACAACACCTGAGCTAGGCACCCCACTCTCCAAAGTTCCACACCACACCAATGTGAGGACATTTGAGACCATGATAGATTTAACGTGGACCAGCCTCCGTACACACGACGGTCTTTGCCTCGACCGTGTTTCGAACTCGCAACCCTCCGATTGCTAATCCGTTGCTCTTCCAACTGTGCTACGGCGGACAGAGAGAGAATTAACATTCAAGTATACCCATAGTGTTGAAGTATGTCTCAATAACCCAGCTTTTTTAATCGAATCACTACTAGCTTGATTCTAATACGGCACACATAAATATATTAGCCCAAAATGGATAATACAATTTCTATGAAACAATAAAATTGGATGAATATATGGAACATCTAATATTATATGACATACTTTTATTAATATTTCACCTATTCTTAAAGACATATAGGGGAAAACTCTTTTTATAAAACATACTCTTTCCATTTTGTAATATATATTTATTAAAAAACGTTATTGCAAAGGTTTGTAGTAAAAAAATTCCAGTGTCTCAAAAGACAATTATATCACTTCTTAAATAACTCAATTTAAAAAGCAAATATTTTGTTTTTACGCAATTACGCTTACCAAGCATTAAAATAAAAAAACAACTCCTATGTACGCTTTTTCTTAAAAGCAGAGATGAGAAAAGAAAAAAGGTTTAAAATCTTTTTTTACCCCCCCCCCCGAAAAAAGATTAAGGCAAAACAGTCTCTTCAACAAGAAAATTCTTGACTTCTTCACTTGACTGGATTCAAGTTTTTTGTAGAAACGAAATTATTACAGAACTGGTTTAATTCTTTGTAAGCGAAAGTATTCCACCGCAAAATTCGTTGACGGCTTTTTATTTTCATTTCGATGGTGGATGATTTTTTTTTGTCTCAGCCGGGGGAGTAGCTATGAACCAGATGAGCGTTCCTTGAGTTTAGATGACTGAATATTACACTTCAGCGGCGTGCTATATTCATTCATCTAAGCTCAAGGGGGGGATGCGTTCTTTTAATCCCATGTTCATTCTTGCAGAAATGAGTTAAAACCAACTAAATTCTTATTTTCGAATAGAAGGCTTTTTCATGAGAAGAATTTTTAATTGCTTAGGGATGTAAAGTATTTACGATTCCACTTCGTTACCAACTCGGAAAACGATAAGTCTCTGGAAGTGTTAAAAAGATTTCTAGTGGTTGCACAGCCGTCACCATATGTTGGGCGCCTTTTATAACAATGCTCCGTATGATGACAAAATTAAATCTTTTTTTCAATCTTATACTGTTTCCGGCGATAGGACACCTTGGGAAAGTTCATTTTTACGAGGGTGGTTAGCTATCTGGGGGTCATGCTCGTCAAAACTGAAAGTTGAAAACATTCTTCCTAGAAAAATAGTAATAGCTGAGGCAAAATGGCTGCATGAATGGCTTTCTAGTCTTCTACACAAACACTAAAACTAAATGAGTTTCTCCATTCCAAAGGTGAGATCTGAGATACAATGTTTTTTCAAAGAGGGAACCAAAACTTATCTTTCACTCGAATTTTCATAATTACAGGAATGACACTATATGATTTATTTCATCACATTTAACTGAATATTAAGTGGTTCTTTCTATTTAAGATCAGTTGGTTTTTTAGGAGGGTTTATTATCCCTATGAGGATCATACGTGCATTATTCCATCATGCAACTTATCCCGGACAGTCGCCAATGGCCCGTTGTGTTGCTACATGCGACGTTAATTAACTACCTCCACCATGCAACCTACAGTTTTCCTTTCGTTAATTCTAATCAGTTCGGGCCTTCTTCACCAATATAAACCTTTCTAGGATTCTTTCAGTCAATAGATGTGAATATTTAGTCATTATGTGTGTTGTAAGGTAAAATCAATAATCACTACTCAGAAATCTCGTGGCATCTGTAGGTTGATCTCGGAAGGAAAGGGCTTTCATACTGAAAATCATGCATGGCGATCACCATATGTGATTATTTGTTTCTCCAATTCATAATCACCACTATGGATTCCGGCACCGAACGATAAACTTGCAGCCAGAAACGACGCAAATGTTGACAATTGTGGGAACATATTGTTTTCGTTTAATCTGTCCAGTAATTTAACGAATAGACTCCACGTGACTCAAAAATGCCAACTTGCCAGTCGGGTAACACCTTTTAGAAACTAATCTGCAACCATAACAATATAATATGCATTATACAAGAGTTGGAATTTTAATATGGCAACTAATTGTGTTTGTACTACCGTGTTAGTCAAAGGCAATGAGTGCCTAAGTGTTTGCTTCTTGCAAGTTGAAGCTTGGTCAAATATGGCCCTTGCGCCATAAAGCCCAACCTCACAAGTTGACGATTGCTACAGGTTTGCGTATTGCGTATGTCTCTCATACTTAACAATAATAGTAAACAGTAAGATTTGATCAATCAACAAACTGTAGATTGATTGTACTTTTTCGAGGGGGCGTTGTGAGGCATTATACTTTTATAAGCAGCATTTTAACAATCGCTAAAACCTTAAACCGAGTTGGAGATAGAAATCCGTGTATTTTGGATCAATTAACTTTTATGTAAATTAATTCCCTCTTGGGTTAAACTCTGCTACATAATATTTTGAAGGAATATAGTTTTCAACAGGGACACCAATTGCTAGTAGTAAATTTAACAATTCTATAAAAACATTCGAGGGAAAATAATAAAATCTAAAAAAAGAAAAAGCGTGTAAATTGGACTAAAAAATAAAAATGCTTTTTAAGTCTTAGTATATAGCAAACCCAGATCACAGTCTGTTATATACCACCGAATTTCAATGCAAACCACCTATTACAATATAAAGAGAGACACAAATATTTTGGGACACAACCAAATTTCGATAATTTTATGAAAAAATATACATATTAGAGTAATTTTTTTCGTTGCATAAAGTATCTTAGGACGGAAATCTACAAAGGAATACATTCTCCATAACAAGTTCGAATTCCCTATTAGAATGCATTTAGGGGAGTTAAATTTAAAACCACAATTCTTGGAAGAGCTAAACTTTATATAATTCTAGGAAACGCTTCTAATTTAAGTACAAGTTGCTATTTCCTTCCTAACGTCATCTGAGTCCCAAAGTTCCTCGAGTAAACATCCGAGAAGATATATACCAAGAAAAGAGAGCAACCTTTTCCTGATCCCATGCCTGTTTCCGGGAGGAACAAGAGAACATTCGATGCCTCGGGAAAACAATCTTTTGAGTGAGACTGAGGCAGGAAAAAGGAAATTGAAGGCAGTCGAAATTGCGGTCCAGTAGACTATGGAAGTCTACCGCACTCTAACCATAATCTGTTGCACTAAGCACAGCTACGGGTGTTTCCCCCAAATCTTGATTAGATCTCATTGTTTGTTCAATCGCTAGACGAAAGTTCTCTCGAATTTCGGATTACTTTCAGGAATGGATTCGTTTTCCTATTATGTGGTTTTAGGGTTTCGAAATCGTGGAGAGGAAGTTGAGCCGTGTGTGTGGAAAAGTCTGTCTTTCTCTTGCACTGTCTGAAAAAGTGTAACGCGTTGAGACAGTCGAAAACTTGTTAGACGAATGTTAGGAAACTTTAAAAAGCAGAATTTTCTTTCATTTATCTTTGTTAGATGATGAATAATAAACATTCAAAAAATTCATCTTTACAATTTTCATTTTTAGAAACCGTTTGCACTTTTTAATTCAGAATTTAAGAATATTCTTTGTGCTTCAAGCTGAATTCTCAACAGCACCGCTATGCAAGGATTTAACTTAACAATTTAAACAAAAATGATGGGTGATAGTATCTTTCAAATTAAAAAAAAACATCAACGGTTTAAAAATAGATTATATTTCCAAGAACATTTAAAACAAGTAAAATCAAAATTAAACAAAAATGTATTAAAAAAGATACTTTAGGATAAGTACTAAATTGTATAATTGAAGGTAAGCTTGAAATGTATTTTCTAATAGATTTTCACACTCAATAATTTAAAAAAACTTTCTTAATGTAATTAAGGAATTTAGTATACTATTTAAAGTTAGTACTATTTTTACATTATCTGAATGCGTATTTAACCACTTGGAATAATATTTAAAGAAAATTAATTCTTGTTAAATTTAATAAACTTCTGAATTTTAAGTGTTGCAGTTTAAAAAATACTAAAACATCGTTTTTCTCTATTATTCTAGTTCACAGAATGAAGTACCATTTTCTATTTGCAAAAACATCCATGTTGTTAAGCAAAAAGTACTTTAGTGCTTTTTAAAAGAACTACCTATTTTATTCCTGCAAAATATTATGAAGAAATAGAATATACTCATTCTGTCCAAAATTAAATGTGTCATATTTAACACTTGAATTTTGTTCCGAAATAGTTGTCACATTTGTAAAAAAAGATGGAAAAGGAAAAGATTTCTAACAAATTAAAAGGTTTATTTTTCTAGCATGTTAAATATTGCACATTCAGATAATGTTTGACTTTTAATATAACTTCAAGATTCAATTAATGTTATTTGGAAGCCTATTTCATGTCTCAGATTTCATTCTTAATATGCACAATTTTATAGGCATTGCTTCCAGACGACATCATCATACTTTCCAGGCAAGTTTTCAATATTAAGAAAATGTTTTCTAATGGGTGCACTTTTTTGATGAAGCTAATTTTTTTACCCGCCTTTCCTTACAAGTGGTATTCATAAGTTGCCTTATAACGTTAATAAATGTCCTCGTTGTCACAGTTCACTTCAAAATTGAAGAAATCTTGTTAATATTCGATACAAAAAATGTACAAATATAACAATTATTTTGGAGACAAGCAACTATCTTAAAGGCTCTTATTTTCATTAAGTGAAGGAATTGTGGATTAAATTTACTCTAATATTCATACTAGAATTGCTCCTCTTGTATAAAGGATTTCAGTTTTTCTTTACAACAATTTATTTATATACTGCTGAAAGCTTTGAGTAGCATCTAAGATATATTTATATGTATAACCAAGAGTGACATTTCTTTTTAAAAACTGCCTGCCAAACTTTAAATTTATGAATTCTTTGTGAAATACAATTTTCCTCTACTTTTGAAACCATGAGAAATAGTATCTTGAAAGTTTTACAATGAGAATAGCAACTTTTAGAAAAGATGTGACACTTTACAGGGTTAAAGTACCCGTATTGTTGCCATACTGTCAACGAAATACACCAAATACAACCTAGAAACTTATTTCAAAGATTTTTATTTTGAATATAAAAAAGGTATATATATATATATATATATATGTGGGGGTGCTGGTTTGTGGGCGATTGGCAACATTACGAAAGTTTTAAAGAATAACTAAATTTAATGAGATTTATGAATATTTACAATGAATTTGGTTTAGACAATTAAAGTTAAGTGCACAGCACAGACATCATAAACTCCATCGGCGCTCGTCAACATTGCACAGTCTAACGCTACGTCTGTCTTGTAGCTTCGTCGTCTTCCTTCTGTGTCGCTTTTTGACTGCGTTCCTCCAATGCGCGGAATGGCTGCGCAGTGGTCGGAGATGACATCAGCGCGGAGGTGCCCTCTAGTGGCAGTCTGGGCACCACAGATCGGCCATCCTGGGTTCGACTGGTCCACCAGGCGTTTCTGAAAATATACAAAAAAAAAAAGGCAAAAGCAGAAGCAAAGTTCCAAAATCTGTCAGTCTCTGTAAAGCAAATGTATCTAGGTTATAGAGCTCTGAATCGTCCTTCAGCTCTGGAAATGATTAAATGAGCCAAATCGTCTTCTGGCTTCATTTGTCGTCTTTAAACATCGTTCTCGTCTTTCTTTAAACGTCTTCCGTCTTCTTCAGCTTTTTTCGTCTTTAACTTCTTTCAACGTCTTCAAATTTCTTTCGTCTTTAACGTCTTCAAATTTCTTTCGTCTTTAACGTCTTTCTTCTTCGTCTTTAACTTCTTTCTTCTTCGTCTTTAACTTCTTTCAACGTCTTAGCAAACCCTTAAATCCAATTCCACGGTTTAAGAAATTCAGCGCATGTTGTAGTGAGGTTGGGTCCTTCATGACATCCCTCTTTTACAACGTCGTATGTATTTCCTCCTTTAATTCTGGTGATTCTATAGGGTCCAAGGTACTTTGGTTTTAGCTTCAAGTGCGGACCAAACTGAGTTCTCTTGATGGCAACAAAATCATTAACTGCATAAGGTTTTGGTTGCTTTCTTCTTAAATTGTACGTCTTCTTATTTTCTTCTTGAATTTTAAAGATTTGTTGTTTTGCATGCTTCCTGAGTTCTTCTCTTTGTGTTTCAAAACTTGCTTGAAATTCAACTTCGATCATTTCTTTGAATTTGTCCAGACCCTTTACATTCATCTTCGAACCGAAAAGTAATTCGAACGGTGTGGTATCTATGCTTCGTTGATAGGTCGAATTTATCGCTTGCTGTAATTCACTTGTATATTTGTACCATTGGGCCGGATTTTCTAAGGATAGCTTTGCCAGAATTGATATGATCGTCTGGTTAATTCGCTCGACTTGTCCGTTTGCCCTCGGCAATCCAGTAGTTATTAAATGGTGTTTAATGTTCTCTTTAGAACAATAATCAGCAAACTCGCTAGATGTAAAAGTTGTACCTCTATCGGAGATTATTTGAGAAGGGCTCCAAAATACAGCCTTTTGAATCTCCAATTTTGCAATAACTTCAGCAGATGTAGTGGTTTTTGTTGGATAAATCCATACAAACTTGGTAAATGCATCGATTATTGCTAGAATGTACTTATAGTTCTTATGGGTGCTCTCTAAAGGTCCTAAGTGATCAATATGGTACGTCTTTAATGGAATATCTTCTTTTTGTAAGGGGTGCAAAAGACCTTTTTTTCCCTTTTTGTGATTCACTAAAATGCAATGTACACAATTGGCTATGGTTTTTTCTATCTTCTGCCTAAGCTTGGGGATGAAATAATACTCTTCGATGTTCTTTTCAGTATATTTAACTCCTACATGTCCCTTTTCATGGGCATCCCTTATTATTTCTGTTTGCATACCCTCAGGCACGACCACTAATTCCTTACCATCAGCGAATTTATACAAAATTCCATGTCTTTCGCAATAATCTTCATAATTAGAAATTTTCAGTAGCTCTTTAATTGTTTTTATTTCGTTATCTTTATCCTGAGCCGCTTTTAATTTTGGTAAGATATTATCGACTGAAATACAAAACATATTTATCGGAGATCTACTAAGTGCGTCTACATGAACCATTTTAGAACCGGGTCGATGCTCAATGACATAATTAAATTCTTGTAGTAACAAAACCCAACTAGCTACACGGGTGGACAAATCTCGCTTTGCCATTGTCTTTTCAAACGCGGAACAGTCAGTGACAATTTTGAATGGAATTCCCAAAAGGTACACACGAAATTTCTTTAAAGCTTCTATGATGGCAAGAGCCTCAAGCTCATAACTAGAATATTTCTTTTCGGCATCAGATGTTTTTCTACTCATGAAATAGGTAGGATGAAAATTTCTGTCCTTTACAATAACTTTATTTAACCTTCTATAGTCTATGCACACACGAGGGGTTCCATCCTTTTTCTTTACAATTACAACGGGGCTACAATATTCTGAAGAACTTGGTTCTACTATCCCTTGATCTAACCATTCAGTAACTTGAGTCTCGACAATCTTTTTCTCTGAAAATGGTAACCTACGTGGCTGATGAGATACGGGTTCATTACTTTTTACCAAAATATTTAATTCAACATTTGTTGTTTTTGTTTTGTGTGGTACATAATTCAAAACTAACTGTTGTACCTTATCCTTTAAGATATTTGGAACGTCAGGTTCAATATTTACATCAACATCGTCTTCAGTTGACAAATCAATTGGTAAAATAGACAAAGTATTTATTTCCTCAACACACTGGGATTTATTTTTCAGAGTAATTCCGTTTTCATTAATTAGTGTTTCACCCAACATTAACACATTTAGTCCTATAATAGCGTCATAAGTCATAACATCGTTTCCTACTACGCATATATCTGAATCTCCCTCAAAATTATCTATTTGAATGTTTCCTTTAAAATAGCCTAACGGTTTTACACGGCATTTTCCAAAACCAGTCAAAGTAGAATTCAACGGGCATAGTTCCTTAACATTTAATTTGTCAAAAACAGATTTACGAATCAAAGTAGCTTGACTTCCAGTATCTATCAATGAATTAACACTTAAACCATTAATCATTACAATTTGCCTTACTTTCGATTCTACGCCAACATCAAACATGGCTACTTCTGGTTTCGAATTCATTCCGCATTCCGAAGCCTTGTGACCAAACGTGCCACATCGAAAGCATTTAAGTCCCTTATCTTTATGAATACAAAATCTAGAAATATGATCTTTTGATCCACAATTAAAACAAATCTTATTGTTACGATTTTCTGGACCATTGTATTTCATTCTATCAAACTTGACTCTATCTCTATTTACAGTTTCGTTTTTAGAATTAAATCTATTACTGTACTCATTTTTTGTTCTATCAAAAGAGTTAATTTTACCGTGATCATCATGTTTGGTTTTCATTCTATCAAAATTCTTATTATCATAATTAATCCTATCGAAATTCCTTCTATCGAAATTTTTTCTGTCGAAAGCACTTTTACCATATGCAGAATCAGCTTTCATTATTTCATACACTTTCAGTTTTTCCTTAAACTCAAACACATTTTTACAACCGTACAGAATAGTTTTGTTTTCCTGTTTGTCATTTATTCCTTTAATCACATAGTGCATCAAAGCAGCGTCATCGATTTTTCCGCAACTGCACAATTCTTTCATCTTAAAAAATATTCCTGAGTGGATTCAGAATCCCTCATTTTCCTTTTACTCAAAAGTTCATGTAAATTAGCAGAGTTTATCTCAAAAGAGAATTCGTCGATCAAGGCCTGTTTCAATTTTGACCATGAATTTATTTCTGGTTCTGTTCTAACAAACAAAGCAGCGTTACCACTAAGCGATCTCTTGCCAAAAATAAATTTTTGTAAATCTGACAAACAAAACAACTGAGAAATATTCTCGAAATGTTCGATCCAATGAAAAACATTTTCGTGCTGTTCTGCATTGAACTTAGTAAGGGTACTTTCGATATCAGAGTAATTTATACTGACATTTTGAATAGCATAATTACTATTATTCTTATTTCTACTTGTATATACATCATCACACTGAGAAACATGAGTATTACTTTTAAAATCATATTCACCACATTGCATAGAGGGCCGCGGTGGCCCGGTTGGAAGAGTAACGGACTAGCAACCGAAGGGTTGCGAGTTCGAATCCAGCCAAACACCGTCGTGTACAAAGGGGGCTGGTGCACGTTAAATCTGTCGTGGCCTCAAATGTCCTCACGTTGGCGTGGTGTGGAAGTTTGGAGAGTGGGGTGCCAGCTCAGGTGTTGCCTCGTCATCTGACCGCGGTTCAAAATTACGTGGTGTTGTCCTCGGACTTTCCCTCTGGGATTGATCCCGGACCGTCACCAATAGCCCGTTGTGTTGCTCCAGTGTGACGTTAATTGAAAATACCAAATACCATTGCATAGAAAAATCATTACCATCAATCTTATTTCTACTACTATGCATATAATCACACTGAGAGTTATGAGTCACACTTTCAACACATTCATTGCACTGCATTGAAAAATCGTTTGTTTTGCGTATGTCTTCTTCTGATTCGGATTCAGACAGATCGGCGCGTTCGTTCTCGACGAAGCTTTCAAGGTTACATAACATAGATAGAATTCTTTTTGCTAGTTCCGTTTTCGTGCCTTCGAAAGAAATGCTTAGCAAACTAGATATTGCAATCAATTCGTTTAGAGAAAAGCTATCTTCTTTATTTTTTAATTTCTCATCAAATTCTTCACTATCCGTTCCGAAATTAAAGCCAGAAAAATTTTTAACGTGTCTTCTATTCGATCGATTGCCGTCATTTTCGAAAATGAATCTATGCAAAATTTTTATTTTGTCTGTCTTGCAATTTTTCAATGCAACGCTGACTTCTTTAATATCATTCAATATCATCTTGTATTATGGAATGTTCACGTACCTTTAAGATGCTTGGCAACAAGGAGCAGCTTGGAGACTGGAGAACATAGTTCGGTTTTTTTTTTTAAATATCCTTTCGAAAATACTGTCTGGAATCTTACTAGGCGTCTATCCCGCTTCTGAGATGTGGGGGTGCTGGTTTGTGGGCGATTGGCAACATTACGAAAGTTTTAAAGAATAACTAAATTTAATGAGATTTATGAATATTTACAATGAATTTGGTTTAGACAATTAAAGTTAAGTGCACAGCACAGACATCATAAACTCCATCGGCGCTCGTCGCCCGTCAACATTGCACAGTCTAACGCTACGTCTGTCTTGTAGCTTCGTCGTCTTCCTTCTGTGTCGCTTTTTGACTGCGTTCCTCCAATGCGCGGAATGGCTGCGCAGTGGTCGGAGATGACATCAGCGCGGAGGTGCCCTCTAGTGGCAGTCTGGGCACCACATATATATATATATATATATATATATATATATATATATATATATATATATATATATATATATATATATATATATATATATATATATATATATATATATATATATATATATATATATATATATATATATATATATATATATATATATATGTGATGTGCGATTACCCGCTACTCTTCCCACCTCTGATTCACCAACGGTGAACACCGGCATGGACGTAACAGTGAGAACGTTGCAGATGAACACGAGCGACTTCCTGAAGCTCCGAGAACATTCTAGAACACGAGCGATTCCCGCCGAAAGGGTTGCAAGAACGTTCGAGCGGGAGAAGAGTTTCAGACGATGAACCGAGAAGACGTGTCAATGGCAGACGGCCATCCTTTTTTTGGTTTTGTTTCAAATATGTTCGTAACTGTCCTGTCCTTAATATAGTTATTGTTAAATTAAATGTTTTATCGTTAAAAGAAGTTTCAGTGTTATTTAAAGCCCTTTTGCACTACCTCTGAACTTCACATGGGCGCTCAGCCGGTCCGATCTCTACAGTAAACCCCCTAGACCCGGCAACGACGAAAATTCACCGATGAAAATTCAGGATTAATCTGTGCTCTATCTGTGTTTCGAACTGTGCTTCTAATAACCTGTTCTTGTTTTGAACTGTGAGTCGACAACTTGGCTATTGAGAAATTTTGCACCTTCGATTGAATATCGTCAAAGAAAATGTGAGTACTTTGTCTTTATTTCTTCTGATTTGATCTTCAAAATATGAACAGTACACCTGAATTTTAATTACTTCTTGCATTATAAAGAAAATGGGTACATTAAATGACATTCCTCACATTTCCCAAGCACTTAAATCTGGATCTACGAAAATGATTAAATTGTTGCATAGCTTTATTTTCGGAAACGATGCAGGCAGAAGCAATAGGAAGGAACTACGACTTTTTTCTGGATTTCCAGACTCATATAACATTTCCGGGAAGAAAGTAACACTTTTAACTGCATTTTCAGGTTCTGATTTAATTTCGATTTCAAATTTTCTGCATCTTGAATGTTCCACAAATCGCGATAAATGCTGTGATGTCATCCTAAACGCTTTGCAAGATTTCGGTTTATTCTCTCCCCCTGAACACTCAGACTGTAGCGACAACGATGCCAACGCCACACCCAATGTTCTCTTGGCAGCAAGCCAATTTTCACTAACTAAAGCTTCTGCAAATGAAAATATTTTTTTTCCTCAAGTTGGACATCCGAACGAAACCGAAACCACCTGCCCTTCCCAAGTTCTACAACAACCACACTGCGGTACTGTTTTAAATTTATCATTTAGAGACCTTGCTGATTGTATAAAGTATTTTAACGGATCATCTGATTCGTATACAATTGAAATTTTTATACAAGATCTTGAAGAACTTTTCCAACTTAATAACATTACAAATGATGTTCATAAAATTGTATTCACGAAAAAATGTTTAACGGGTTCAGCTAAAACATTTGTGTATTCTCTTCATGGTATTGTGACATGGGAAATTTTAAAACAACATTTATTGGAAGAATTCTCTTCGAAACTCAATAGTGCTAATTTACATCAAATGTTGCAACATAGACATATGAAATCAAATGAATCTTTAAGTGACTATTTTATTGCTATGAGGGAAATAGGTTCAAGAGGTCAAATCGATATTTCTTCTATTTTTGATTATGTAATTAATGGCATACCAGATTCTACATCCAATAAGATAATGCTACATGGTTGTAACACGGTAAGTGAATTCAAAGAAAAGTTGAAAATTTATGAAAAACTGTTTTCTACTACAAACGTACACAAAACTCCATGTGTTTCTAAACCAAAACATGAAAGTTACAAATCCGATCGAAACTTTGATCGCAAAATTTTCAAAGGCCCTCCGAAAGACATAATCTGTTATAATTGTGGCATTAAGGGACATAAGAGTTCGACATGTGTAAACAAATCTAGAGGCCCTAAATGTTTTTCATGCAATTCTTTTGGACACTTATCCACAGACTGCAAGACATCCTCTGCGAAACCTACCACACCACATACACGACACGTAGCCTTCCATATCCCTTCACCATCCAACTCCATGCATGTGTTAATCAAAATAAATAATGTTGACATTCATGCACTTCTTGATTCCGGAAGTGAAGCTACGATGATCAACGAGCAGACCTACAAGTTAATAGGATCCCCACATCTCACTCCCTCCAGCACCGCATTCACCGGTATTGGTCAGACGATAATACACCCCATCGGACTTTTTCATGGTTCGTTAGATATCGATAATACCACATTCCATACTCGAATTCATGTAGTCAAGAATGAATTTCTCTGCGTCGAAGCATTAATCGGAATTGACTGCATACAACAGGCCGAGTTTGTAATAGGGAAAAATGGAATACGAATTGTACAAGATGAAAATTTTCTGGTTAATGTAGTCAATGTTTTGGAGGAAAACAATCCTGTTGATCTCACTCATATTTCATCTGCGTCACAACGGGAAGACGTTAAACGACTCATCTCCACTTACCAACCAAATAAAACCAAAAGCACTGATTTAACGATGAGAATCGTCCTCACGGATGACACACCTATCGCACAACGACCGCGTCGACTTGCACATAGCGAAAAGAAAGAGGTTGATTGTCAGATACAAAAATGGTTAACTGACGGAATCATAACTGAAAGTTCTTCTGATTTTGCAGCACCAATTGTGCTATGCAAGAAAAATGACGGCTCCACTAGAATTTGTATTGACTTCCGTCGACTTAACCGTAGGACAGTGAAAGAGAGATTTCCATTGCCCCTTATAGAAGATATTTTTGATAAACTACAAGGCGCTCAAGTTTTCACGACTCTCGACTTGAAAAACGCTTTTTTTCATGTCGATATGCATCCAGACAGTTGCAAATTCACTAGTTTTGTGACACCAAACGGTCAATATGAGTTTAAAAAAGTTCCCTTTGGTCTTTGTAATTCTCCCTCCGTGTTTCAAAAGTTCATTCAACTTGTATTTCGTGAACTTTTGTCGAACGATACTGTCATTATATACTTGGACGACATCATAATCCCCTCCCTTGACGAAAACGATGGTATATTAAGACTCAAACAAATTTTTAAAATCGCATCACAGTATGGATTGGAATTCAATTTTAAAAAGTGCACCTTTTTACAGCGTAAAATTAAATTTCTTGGACACATAATTGAAAACGGAATGATTCGCCCTTCATCAGAAAAAACAGCAGCAGTTTTGAAATTTCCACAGCCAACAACTCCCAAACAGATACAATCTTTTTTAGGTCTTACTGGATATTTCCGTAAATTCATAAAGAACTATGCTTTAATTGCAAGACCCCTTAGTGATCTCTTAAGAGATGGTACTCCATTTCATTTTGGTCCAGACCAACAACAAGCTTTTGTTGCCCTGAAACAAGCCTTGTCAACAGAACCTGTTCTGAATCTTTATCAACAAGGTTCCACCCTACAACTGCATTGCGATGCTAGTAAAAAAGGTTACGGATCAATTTTGTTACAACAGGATACTGATGGACAATTCCACCCAATACAGTACCTGAGCAGAAAAACCACACCTCAGGAGGAAAAGTATTCCAGCTATGAACTCGAAGTTCTTGCTATAGTCCAAGCCCTTAAAAAATTTCGCCATTACTTGATCGGAGACAAGTTTGAAATTTTTACGGACTGTTCCGCTTTTCAAATGACCATGACGAAGACAGATGTTCCCCCTAAAGTAGCTCGTTGGGCTCTTTTCTTGGAAGATTTTAACTATGATATTGTCCATCGACCAGCAAAACAAATGCAACACGTTGACGCCTTAAGTCGTAACACCGTCTTAATTGTTACTCCACACGCTGAAGTTACAGCTAAAATCGCCGCTGCTCAAGCTCATGACGAATACATTGCGACACTCAAGACGCTATGTGAAAAGAATGACGGAGGAGAATATTTCCTTAAGCAAGGAGTACTTTTTAAGCATGAAAACGGACAAGACTTATTGGTTGTACCCGATGCAATGCAACCGGAGATCATTCGTGAAATTCACAAAAATGGTCATTTTGCTGCATCCAAAACCGCAGAAATAGTTAAATGCGACTATTATATTCCCCACTTAAAGAAACAAGTTGAAAACGTTATTGCCAATTGTGTCGATTGCATTCTTTGTGATAGAAAACGTGGAAAACGCGAAGGTTTCTTAAATCCAGTTCCTAAAGGCGGTATACCCTTAAGTTGTTTTAATTGTGATTTTCTTGGTCCACTTCCGTCAACTAACAAAAAATATCACCACATTTTCACTGTCGTCGATGCTTTCACCAAATTTGTGTGGCTTCATCCCGTTAAGTCTACTTCAGCTCACGACGCTATCGACAGACTTAACTTACAAAAGACCACATTCGGAAACCCGACCAGAATTATTTCTGATAGAGGACCTGCATTCACATCGAACGAATTCCGAGACTATTGTAAAGACGAAGAAATTGACCATGTACTCATCACAACAGGAGTTCCACGTAGCAATGGACAAGTTGAACGCATTCACGCAATCATCATACCTGCACTGGCCAAACTTTCAAGAGACGACCCAACGAAGTGGTATAAACATGTTCCTGATCTACAAAGAATCCTAAACAGTACGACAACGAGTAGCACAAAATATTCTCCTTTCGAGCTCATGATTGGCACTAAAATGAAGAAAAAAGAGGATGTGAAAATCACACAAATACTCGAAGAAGAATATCAGAATTACGTCATCCAAGATAGAGAAGACATGCGTGAGCACGCCAAACAAAACATTCAAACAATACAGGAAGAAAACCGCCGTCAATACAATCGCACAAGAAAGAAACCTCATATCTACAAAATCGATGATTTAATCGCAATTCAAAGAACTCAATTTGGCTCCGGATTAAAACTTCGACCTAAATTTTTTGGCCCCTACAAAATAGTTAAAGTTAAACCCAATGATCGCTATGATGTGAAAAAAATCGGTCAGCATGAAGGCCCGAACATGACGTCAACTGCTGTCGATTATATGAAGCCATGGAAATCAAATTAAGACCTCATCCCAAACAATTCACTTTCCCGATAATGAACAATTGCACGAAATTCCATTTTTTTTTGTTTTTCTCACTTTCCAAATATTTTTTTCTGTTAAGTCGGCTGAGAAATATTTTTTTTAAACCAACGGACGATATATCTTTGCTAGTGAATGACGAGCCATTTCACTTGTCTGTCACGACGAATTTTTTTTAAGACATCTGAACAACGACGGCATCATCACCACTTCGAAATTATCCTTTTGATAATAACGACGATTAAGACGACGAACTTTTAAGACGATTTTACATTTTTTAAATGACGAACTGTCAAATTCTAACGACTAATTTTCATTTTTTTCGGAAAGACATTTGATATTGAAGACGTGAAGACGACGCATCCCTGACATGCTCATGATGACTTTTGAGCAAACGACGACGGTCATCGATGATACCATATGAGATGAGCTTTCCCTCTTTCTCTTTTTTTTGTTTTGTCTTTTCAGGTTTTCTGACACCATTCCCTTAGCCTGGAGGTCCAGTCCCGTCAAGATGCCCGAGTGTGATGTGCGATTACCCGCTACTCTTCCCACCTCTGATTCACCAACGGTGAACACCGGCATGGACGTAACAGTGAGAACGTTGCAGATGAACACGAGCGACTTCCTGAAGCTCCGAGAACATTCTAGAACACGAGCGATTCCCGCCGAAAGGGTTGCAAGAACGTTCGAGCGGGAGAAGAGTTTCAGACGATGAACCGAGAAGACGTGTCAATGGCAGACGGCCATCCTTTTTTTGGTTTTGTTTCAAATATGTTCGTAACTGTCCTGTCCTTAATATAGTTATTGTTAAATTAAATGTTTTATCGTTAAAAGAAGTTTCAGTGTTATTTAAAGCCCTTTTGCACTACCTCTGAACTTCACATATATATATATATATATATATATATATATATATATATCATGATATATGTGTGTGAGATCTCATATCTGCCAAAATATATCATGTGTCCGTTCATTGATTCATTCTAAATTTACTTTTCCTAACCCATTTTTTAGTGCAAAAGAAATTCAAATCTATAACATTTGTTTTATTTCAAGATAGATATTTGGGAGTCAGACAAAATTTGTAAACGCGTCTTTCTCATAATTCAAATAAAACCCTTCGAATATTTTTACCAATTTACGAATGCAATGAAACATATATGGTGAAATTGATCTAACAAGATCATTTTTTAAAATAGTTATGTAAATAAATTTAAAAAATATTTCTGTAGTCATTTACCAAACACTAGATGCTATGTACATTTCGTAGAAATTACAGGGAAGGTTTATCATTCAAATGACTAATTTGAATTTGCTTGCCGAAACCTATAAAAAGCTAATACCATGTGTTTATAAATAGAAATATTTACAGAATATCCCTTGCCAGCTTTACTACAATAGAAAAGGTGAATAGAGGAACTAGAAGGGGAATTTTTATAGTTCTAAAGGCCATCTGTCTCCCGTATTCGTTCTTCGTCCCGTTCCCATTTCGTATAACTTTAAGCGGTTGACGCTTATTCAATGTTAATCAAGAAAATGAACCCCTATGTATAGTGAAAGGATTTTAAAACTGCAGCACTGTTATGTTTTCTTCTGATACGCCTACTGTAGCAGTTAATCGAACGAATTTTCATATTTCTATGTCCAATTAAAATGTATCAGTCATGGACCTTAACCCTTCTAGTAGTTATCTTGAATAGGTATCTCGTCATTAGCAAATCTGATCAGATGTTGATGGACAAGATATCTCGTCATTAGAAAAAACTGACCAGATCTTGATCGATCAGATTTCAAAATTGGGTCAAAAATCGATAATACCTTGGTAACAAGATAACTCGTCATTAGCAAAATTGGTCTAATCTTGATGGACGAGATGTCTCATTGAAACCATTTGGAAGGTTAAGACTAAAAAAAGCTGATTTGTGAAGGCTTAGTTTTAAGATGAATTTCGAATACCTGGATCAAAATCTGTGCATGTAAAATCGGTCATAGCCTCAAACATCCTCACATTGGCGTGATGTGTAAGTTTGGAGGATGGAATGCCAACTCAGGTCTCATCATCTGACCGTGGTTCAAAATCACAAGGTGTTGTCCTCGGATCTTTCTTATGGGGATTGATCCCGGATCGTCACCAATAGCCCGTCACGTTGCTCCCAGTGCGAAGTAAATTCAATTACCCACCTAAACCCAGCTGACATGCGCTGTTGGTCTTTACTCGTGATTTATTAGACTTCAGCTTCAAGGCAACCCTCTGTTTTATACTTGGGGCCGCGGTAGCCTGGTTGGAAGAGTAACAAATTAGCAACCGGATGGTTGCGAGTTCGAATCCAACCAAAGACCGTCGTGTACAAAGGGGCTGGTGCACGTTAAGTCTGTCATGGCCTCAAATGTCCCCACGTTGGCGAAGTGTGGAAGTTTGGAGAGTGGGGTGCCAGCTCAGGTGTGTGTGACCTCGTCATCTGACCATGGTTCAAAATTACGTGGCGTTGTCCTCGGATCTTTCCCTTTGAGTTTGATCCCGGACCGTCGCCAATAGCTTGTTGTGTTGATCCCAGTGCGAAGTTAATCAAATACCTTCCTACCTGTTTTATACCTGCTGCACTTGGAACTAAAGATTAAATACATGCATGTTTTCTGAATCTGACTCGTATTGAAGACTATTTTTTGGCTTTCGTCCTATTGATCGAATGCTTTGTTATAGTTATAATTTTATAAGTAATATTTTGATATCGGATTAAAATATATCGGATTTCTATGACGAGTCTTATGTGGCAATTATTGTGCGAACAGTTATGTTTGTTTAAAACGAAGACTCACTGCATAATCCTCGAAGTTGCTGGCAAAAACCAAGTACTAATATTTCTATCATCATGGTATTGGATGCTTCGTTGTCTGTAAATGTACAGTTGTGCAAAAGAAATCGAAGCACCGTTATTTATTCAAGCATCATTCATAGTAGAACAGATTTAATTTCGTCATCCGCAGTTGTAAATGCTACGCTAAGCTACTAATTAGTTCGGCTAATATCTCACAATTGTGTTTCTAATAATGCATTAGACACAACGCACATCAATGGGATTTACAGTAAAGGAGCTTCAGGCTCTGACCTTCCAAATAAAACCTTATCCCGACCTTATTGCGTTTGGACCAGAATACGCTACGAAAGGAATTCAGGGAATTCGTTGAAATTGAAATAGTACTTGGTTTCTCTCTACTTTTCCATATGTATTATGGTTTACGCTCTCCACTCCTTGCCTCGACTTTTACCACAAAATGCATGTCGGAATTTCGATTCGTGTGTGTGCTATGCATTGAATTCAATCCAGAAATACCATTCAGTTGAGTATTTTTAGTGTTGCTCTCCTCCGGATGCATCTTATACGGAGGCCATGCTACAGATGCATGGCATCCATATGTGGTATGTTGTTGTGTGGGAGGGGAAAGACATTTGTATCTGTGTAAATATTATCAGTATTTATTCAAACCCAATGCCAAAAGTAAACATAGAAGAGTGTTTATTGTGAGAACTCGGGAGCTTTTTGAGGATTTCTTTTAGTATTCCAGACGTGACGTCACTTGGCTTGTTTCGAATACGATTTTTATGACCCAGACCGCTCCACCTACCAACAAGGATTTAACCCTCAGAAGTGGTCTCGACGAGATATCTCGTTCATCAAAATCTGGTCAATTTTGCTGGTGACGAGATACTTCGTCGGGAGAAACTGCCCTATTTCTCCAAGAGAATGAAACTCCAAGTAGGAAAAAGCTGTCCCTTGCTCAGAACAGATGACAGTTTGAATCAGGTTTTTGCACCAGAGGCTACACTACAGGGCAGTTTCCAACTCGAAGATAAACCAACAGAAGGGCTATGGCCGGACAAGGGGTGGCCGTGAGGACTGACCTCACAGGAGCCAGCTTTATAATCTAGGTAGCCTTTAAGTACATTCATTCAAAGATGTTACATACATATATATTTACAATCATCCGCGCTGTATGTGGGTACACGATAAAATTTTAAACTAAAAACAGTCTTTCCAAAAAAAACCCAAAAAATTGAATAAAGACGATGATAAATGTCGAAACTTTATTAATTACTGTATATTTAAACATGAGTACGATTTCAAGAACGTCGCTAATAAAAATGCCTAAGACTGAATTTCGAATTGATATATGATTATAGATTGGTCAATGCCAATTAGATTAAACGCCCAAATAGCGATAAACTACATTTTAAAGTAAGTAACCCTGATATGTATCTCGCGAGAGCATTTGGGAAAATATTCCGTCTGCTATGTTTAACTTGAAAATCCTTCTCACATGAAAGGCTTTCTCTTGTCAAGTTCAATGTCTATGGCGATGGTATTTCTGCTGCTTCCGACGTAACGTATGTTTTTCGAACATGATTTCAGCACTTCGCCAATAAAAATACCAAAGAATACATTCCGAATTGATGTGATAGCTCGTTGTTTTGCTCAAGTGCAACTAATTATTCAACTACTAATGAACCAATCAACCGAATTGATGCATGAAAGTTGATTAGTCAACACCAAGTAGATTAAACGCCAAATGTTGTCACAACGGCGATAAATTACATTTTAAGGTAACCTCGATATATATCGTGCGAGAACATTTGGGTAACAGCAAGCAAAATCTGCTTTTACCATCTAGTTTGTTTGCACTGAAATCCCTCTCATATACTACTTTTAAATAGTGCAGTCTCAATTTCCATGATTAAACTTACTGTCTTGAAATTATTTGTGTTCCTTAAATTTTAACGATACTTTTCCTCCCTGAGGGCGATTTTCAGTGCAAACAAATCGAATCGAGACGGGAATCTTACTTCCTGTTCCCTAAATGATCTCACATGATTCAAATCGTGGTTACCACAAAAGGTGGTTTATATTTGTTTTGGTGACTATTGGCGTTTAATCTAATTGACATTGGCCAATTAGCTATCATGTACATTCATAATTCATTATTTGTATTTTAATTGTCAAAATCTTTTATTATCTTTATCATTATTTTTTCATCACGTTTGAGTTACTTTTCAAGTAATCATATATTTTTGAAATACAAGAGTATTTTTATGCAATGGTAAATTCTATTGGCGACTTGCTGAAGTAGTATTCGAAAAGTTTATTTTGAATAGGAGTGCTTTAAATTTTTTTGGTACAGATACTCTCGCTAAATGAGAAAATTACTTATTTTATGAACCATAATCTGTTTATTCAAGGAAAATACAAACATTTCCCAACATTTTAATCATAAAAGTGCTCATACAGATCTAAAACAGTTCGTGCAAACCTTATAAACGTTCTATTGTTTGAGTTAGGGTAAAAGAAACCAAGATGTCATTTTAATGCATTTATAGCATAAAACAACGGTTTTCAAACTTTCATCTTATGAAACGTAAACTAATTATTTAAGTTTTGTGGCTCAGCAAGAAATGATATTATATTTCGTATCGATTTGGCTAAAAATTGATATAATTTTGATTGATTTACAAAAACCAGTAAATGTAATTGCCTACCATTTTTGCTCCAAAGGGAAGTTCCAAAAAATCTTTTGGAAACAATTTATGAAAATATTTTGTAATAAAAAAATGCTACCCCAAAATTAATATAGGTATTACTTTGAAGTACACTTGTCAAATGCTCAATACAAAACATTTGAAATGAAATAAATCTTATATAATTTAAAAAGTTCCACTTCGGCATACCAGCGCCATTATTGCGGTGCACCGTTCGAAAATCGCTGGTTTTAGATATTTAAAAAAAGGTCTATAATAAGTATCTTTTCTAAATACTTCCCTTTCTTCAACTCTATTTTGTCTTCAGGAATATATGCAAGTATATGTGTACACTTCTACGCACATGTATATAAACTTCCAAAACATTAATTTGTCATCGTTGCAATCCTGTCTCCGAAAACCTTGAGCTCTAACCACTAAACCTGGTGATCTTGCAACATTCCTACTACCTCCTTGCAACTACGAGAATATCTTTCTCTTATCTGGATTCGTAATCCAGTCAGGACCCTAGATCCGAAATTAGTTATCACGTAGTATCATCTATATACATTACATAAAGTTTTATAGTATAAGTTTTTAAAGTTTGATGTAGGTTTCCATTACAAGGCAATTAAAATCAGTTAAACTTGCATGTGTTTTCAAGTTTCAAACTATATTATTAGATTGTATCGAAATCTATACTCAATTGTCAAGAAATAACATCTATCATTATAAATAGGTACGTAGTTTCATTTAGATACCGGGCATCTGAATTGACAAAAAGTGCCAAAAAAAGAATCAATTTAAAACCGCATGGAGTAAAGCGAATTTTAAATAAAACTTTGCTGATCTTGGAATAATATACCGGTTTTAAAATATTCTAATTAGGACTTTTGAAAAGTTGAAAGCTTTGGTTTTAAGTGACATAAGATAGAGGGGTTGTTTACTTTACTAGTTGAAGCTATTCTTATGCAACTTTGCTATCTCAAACATTCTTTGAAAACATTGATTTTCTTCTCTAGAAATGCTGTAAAACTGACCTGCCGTTTTTCGAAAAATATAATCGATTAACTTCGTTCCGTCTGTAATGAAGTCATTTAATTTTAAAACACGTTATTTTTTTTCCACATGCGGAATCGGATTTTTATGAAAAAAAATGTATTTACTTGAAAATAAATTGATCATGAATATCATATCAATATGATTTGACAGCTTTTCATATCGATGGTGATATTTGAAAATATCGCTCTCCAGGTGCTAGAGTGCTACAAGTCAAAAATTAATGATAGGAAAACTGATTGCAATATACGCTGTGGGTTTGTAATTTTTACAGGAAATGAACTTAAAATGCATTTACTATCACTCCAAAACTCAAAATCGACTTCTGTAATAGTCCTCTCACTATCACCTTTTGTAGTTCTGTCTTACACAATAGCACGGGTGTATGTGAAATGGATCATATGGATGGATGAAGCAAGCATACGTATTTAATCCAAAGTAAATTGTAGAAGCAATAAAAATGTCAAAACGGAATTTGAAAAATTATTTTCCGCACACTTATTTTTTCTCTATATTTTCTATTTCTATATTCTATGATATTTGCATTTTTCTAAGTTAGAAAAAAGTGATTTTTCGGATCACTTTCAATGAATTTAAATAATTCAACACGAGAAACGCCGGGTAATTCTGCTAGTGTTTTATAAATGTCAAAAGCTCCTATTATAGAGTCGGATTCGTAGATTAAGTAAAAACGAAAGCGTTGAAATTCACTTCGAATGACTCGAAAAACATACATACCTCGTAACTTTTGGTTGCATATTCGACGCAACGCGTAATTCATTCTTCCGCTATGCCACGTGAAATGCAACTGAGACCTCATAAAAGCACAGGTGATAGCATTTTTATCTCCTGCGAAGTCTTAAAAGTGGATTGTGGAGGGTGTAAAAGCTACTATCTGTCGAGATACTCAGAACCACAAAACTGAGCAATTTGGAACATCAAAAGCGATCATAATGTCCGGCTTAGACCGCCCAGCACTTTCGGGCAAAACTTTGAATGGTCCCCTACCCCTGTAAGGGACTGGGTCCCCACACTGAAGGGTCATAATACCATAATACTGGAGTCCATGTGTACGAGGGAGCAAACTGTACTCTTTATGGTATACTATGTAGTATATTTTATAAATTAAAAAAGTTAAAAATCTTCATTGGTTCACATTCTAAAGCTGTGTTAAGAGTGTGCATAGGAACATAGAAAATATTCTACATTTGTGCAAGATGAAGTACTTGGGATACATAGCATCCAGGGTGCAATACTACTATAACTAAAAAAAAATACTACTTTCATTTGTAGAAAAAACGTAAATGCTTTACTTCGCATATATTGCAAACCTGCCACAACTGCCCTCTACTGGAATCTACAGTTGTGGCAGTTTTACAGCATGCAGAAGCATGTATTTAAAGTTTTTCTACACATAAACAAGACTCATTCTTGTAAGTTAGTGAGATAGTTCAATCGGTCTCTTCCTTTTCCCAGCTCGTGCAGCAGAAAATTATCGTGGAGTGACAAATCAAACCAAACTCTCTCTTAGAAACATTCATAAATTACCATTTAATGGTACTTTTTGAGTATTCTAATCTGTTAAGAACGAAATAATCAATTAATAATACTTACATTTAGTCCTTCAATAATGTAATTTATAATAATTCGTAATTAAATAATTCATTTTGTAGCAATTCAATAATTCAATTTGCAACAATTAAATTAATAATAATTCAATTCATAATAAATTAACAATTAACAATAACGACTAACAAAAATTTAAATTAACAATAATTCAATTCGCATTAAGGCAACAATTCAATGAACAGTAATTCAATACACAATAAATTAACAATTAAAAACAATTCAATTAGCAATTAACAAAAATTTAAATTAACAATAATTCAATTCACAATAAATTAACAGTTTAATGAACAGTAATTCAATTACCAATAACTCCATGAACAAAATTATTAAGAATTCATAAGTGCCTTGTATGATAATCAAAATTAATCTAAGAATATGGACAAAAAGTATAAGAACTAACAGTATTTGAAAATGTATTAACTAGGCATTGTTTAAAATTGGAGTTATACGAAGACCGTCTTTTGACCGTCTCTATTTTAAAAAATAATGCACTAGTGCACGCGCAGCACACCACTCAGCAACGGCTATGGAGGGCGAGCCCCAACAATAATAAGATTGGGAGATCTAAGCAGAGCCCCTTTGAATAGGCGGCCTGGTTATTTTTTACGAGAATGAGAACCACTTATTTTAAGACACAATCTAAAGAAACACACCACTCAGGGAACGGCCATAGGGCGAGCTCCAACTATAATTAGTAGTCGCCACGGTTATTTTTTGTGAGAATCATAAACACTTTTTTTAAGATACAATCATCCAGAGAAACACAATTTATTTTCAGGTGACGTTTTGCTAAATGATTAGACGCTACTGACGAAACCTTATTGCTGTGAAAATTTATTATAGGCATTGCTTAAAGTTGTAGTTATCTTCGACTCCATCTTTATTTTTTCAGAAAAAAATGCTCTAGTGCACGCTCAGCACACCACTCAGGTTATAAGGGGCGAGACCCTACCATAATAACATGGGGGGATCTAAGGGGAGCACCTAGGAATAGTCACTCTGGTTATTTTTTTTTTTTACGAAAATGTAAATCGTTTATTTTAAGACACAATCTAGAGATAAACGTCATTTATTTTCCTGTGAAGTTTTACTTGTTATAGAAACCTTTCTACCGAGAGAATTTATTACTGAGCGTTGTTTAAATTTGGAGTTACATCTCAACCGTCGCTATCTTTTCAATAAAAAAAAGTGCAATTGTGCTGGCCCAGCATACCACTCGGACTATAAGGGGCGATCCATAACCATAATAACATGGGGAGATCTAAGGGGAGCACCTAGAAGTAGTCACCCTGGGGATTTTTTACGAAAAGGAGAATCACTTATTTAAAGACAATCCAGAAAAACACATAATTTACTTTCAAATGACGTTTTACTTAATGATTAGAACGTTACTGACGAAACCTTATTGATGTTAAAATTTATTACAGGGCATTGTTTAAAGTTGGAGTTATACCTCTACCGTCGCTATTTAAAAAAATGCATTACCATAATAATATGGAGAGATATAAGGGGAGCCCTTAGGAGTGGTCCTGATGATTTTTTACAAGAATGGGAATCACTTACTTTAAGACACAATCTAGAGAAACACGTCATTTATTTTCCTGTGAAGTTTTACTAAATAATTAGACTTTACCGCCGAAACCTTCAGCCACTTCGGACTGGGACATCCATTTTGCAACCCATCGAGAGAGGATAAACTTGTTCACCAGCAACTCCTATCTTCGGAGCTCCTTTCACTTCGGGGAAGTCTTCGGGGAGGTGGATACCTGTTCCAAAATTTATTACCTATCCCGGAAAATTGATTCCCTCTTGCACTCGACACGCGTGTCCTTCACACTCCGCCCTCTCCCCGTAATTACGGTTTTGTCGTAAAACTAAATTTTACGGCAAATGAAACGGCTTATAAAGTAGGCTCTCCGAGAGGATCAATCATGTCCCGCAAGTTTATGGTTGTTGTCCTCTTCCCACTTTGAGCTCTCCCACAAAAGCCTTAAAATGCAGTTAGGACGGAGATCATTTGGGGCGTAAAGCCGTCTTACCTTGAATATCTTAAAATTAAATTTCGTGTCTCGAGCGCCCATTGCCTGTTTTGCATGCAGATTATATGAAAGAGCATCTTTGCTTCAGGTGGTTGTCTGAGGAGTAGCAAAAAGAGGGATTGTTTATCTGAGTGCTTGTTTGCTTATGCTTTCGAAATTCCCCTCGATCATCATCCGTTACCGATGGCACTTTCTAACGACATTGGAGAGACTAATATTCTAGGCTTCTATTCAGATTAAGAATTGTTGTAGTATGACATTGTTAATGCTTTGTAGCACTTACTAAACATTGACTATTGAGGGAAAAGGGTATATGTGCAAACACTGTCATTGCGCAGAAATCTATGCATAAAAGTACGTTCATCTGCATGTCTGAGCTCTAGAAATTTTAAGCAGAATATCTATTAGAATTTGACCACTAATAGAAATAATCGAATTGGAAATCTGAAGTTTACCTCATTCGAGTTATACTGCGCCTAATTAAAGTTCACCTAATCGAAGCTGTACACAGCAAAAATTACTTTATGGAATGTCGCTAAATTTTCAATACGTCTTAGTGAGGGTATGGAAAAGAAATTCACAAGGCAAAAGAAATTTAATCACCACCAGGGGTGTTTTACAACTTGATTTATGTGTTCAACATGTTGATTACTATATTTGCTACCATCTTAAATCTCAGAATAGCCTGTTCAACACAAGATCTCATTGGAAATGTTTAGTACTTGACGAGACATGGTTTTTTAAGATATGCTATGGTTGCTTTGTTGTTCCGTTAAACCAGGCCTTTTCGAAGACACCTTTCAACAACCTAAATCTCAAAGCTTCTGGTGCTGTATTTGCGTTTCAAATTTTCCAATTTTCCAAAAGAATTAAATTTTCCAACAGAATTGTTTTACCAGTATTGCTCGAAAAACATTTTTTTCCAAAACATTATATTTAAACAATAGAAATTCTAATTATGTTTGAACTGATTTTCTATTTATTTCCATAATATAAATAATTTATGAATATTTGATTGATGAAGAATGGAAAAATTTAAAATACTTAATTTTACAAAGATTTTGTAATGGAACACGAAAAGCCCAAACGAAAAACTCATTGTTCATAAAAGCGTAATTTTGTAATTTGATATCTGGCAACGCCAGAATTAATGTTGTATTTTATAAATTAGATTTAGAATTCCGTGCTTGTGTATTTCAGTTAAGACAGCAAAATGTTGCGGTCATATTTGAGCATTTCTAAGTTTTGTAAATTTGTGTTCTTTGTGTGCAAATAATTTTTTTATTGTCCATCAATATTTCTCAAACGTCTCTTTTTCGAATTTCTCTATTTCAGAATATACTCAAGATCGGAATTTCGTTACAGTTTGTATTTATGTGTTCCGGTATTTACATAGCAGATATATTATTTAGGAGTTAAATTTCAATTAATTATTTTTATTTTTTGCAAAATATCACTAGACATGGGTAATTTCTTGGCGGTATATGTATATTTCGACCAACTTTTCTTAAGTCTTTGGTTGAATACGTAATGTTTTGTAGAATTCTGTTTCATAAAAATAAATAAAATATGCAAAATCAAACCTTTTTTTATGTAAGGTATGTAACTTCTTATTTTAAAATGACCTGTTAAAATCAAATAATTTTAAAATAAGATAGGTTACGTTAAATTAAAAAGGGTAGCCATACGGTTGTAGTTCAAAGACATTTCCAATTCGATTACTGAAGTAGTCACCTCAGAAAAAATGCTTGTAGTTTGTCTTTCAGTAGAAATGCAATGAATATAAAATGGATTATATCGATGGATATATCATGTGTACATACAAATTGTAGAAGCTATGAAAAAGTTAAAACGATGTTAAAAAGTTATTTTCCGTACAACTTAAAAGATGTTTGCACTATGAAAGAAAAGTAATTAGTCTAATCACTTTTCAAACAACATTTAACCAATTCAACCTGAGAAATGCAGGGTAAATCTGCTAGTATATATACAATATAAAGCAGAGCTGACATCTGTCTGTTCTCTACAAATCTACACCATTTGACCAATACACACCAAATTTGGTATACTTATACTTTAGAAACCTACGGGTAATGTATGATACTTATTAACCCCGTTCTATTTGTCCTAGGTGTGCAGAGGGGGATAAAAACAATTCGAAATTACCATAGGAATAACAGTGAGTATAAAACGATTGCGGTACGCAATTCAGTTCTTTTACAAATTATTTTTCGTACACTTAAATGATGGTTGCATTTTTCTATGAAAGAAAAGTGGTTGGTCTAATCACTTTTCAATCGACATTTAACCAATTCAAACCGAGCAAAACCGAGTAATTCTGCTAGTACTTTATAAAAAGTTATACTTATAGATTACAATACATAGTTGAAATAATTTGATTTTCTCATTTGACGAACAATCGTTTTTGCCGGTCGAGTCACTTAAATACGAGCATTAATTGTATTTTTGAAATTTCAATGAATTTTCTAATGACATAGATTGGGGCATGGAGGTTTGCATCTTAACACATGCAGACCAGATCTCACGCCTGACATCTAAACGCTCAATTGGACTATGTCGCTTTCGTGTTGGTCTAGAATTGATTCACTGTTTAGAACTAAATGCGAATGCACCATTCGTGTCCATTGCTTTCTCAACTAATCACCAGCGTTCTGTAGCGTTCTCAACTAATCACCAGCGTTCTACATACAATGTGATAGAAGCAAACTTATTTGCATTTGGGAACCTATATAAGTAGATCGTTCCATTTCTGTGTCCATTATCTTGTCAATATATGTCCCCAGCACCGTCAGCGTTTGCTGACCAGCGATGGTCATGAATCACAGATATGGGGAGAACGGGGTCACAATACACATTAGTTCGAATATTCTCTGCGCTGCACAGCATGGGGTGGAGAGCTGTTCAGCGGATATTTATCAAATGGTTTTACTCTTGTATGAGTTGATTAATTAAATAACTGTTTTTTCTATAAATTTCTGATGACATTGATTAATGCGGCAACAAGTCCTCTAGTCTTATAAAATCTTTTACAGAACACGTTTCTAAGAGTTAACAAACCCATCAAAAGAACAATTTATTTAATTATTTAAAAACTTCCTGTTTATGTACAATGAACTGTTTCTCTTTTGATCCTTTATATGACAATCCAATCAACTGATTCTCTTTTGATGGGTTACAGAATAATAAAAGCAAGTGTTTCTGCTATGGGTTGTGTAATAATGAAATAAACTCTTCCCTCAATGGTTTATACTACAATCAAAATGGTGTTCCTTTGATAGATTATGTAACAATTAAGTAAGCTGTTGCTTAAATGAGTTATGCAATAATTAAATAAACTGTTACTTTAATGATTTATGCAACAATTAAATAAGCTGTTCCTTCAGTGATTTATGCAACAATTAAATAAACAGTTATTTCGAAGGCATGAAAGGCCTTTTCTATTAAACTAAATGTAGGTGGAGTTAGTATTTTTTTGGTGTAACGTGCTTTCTGTACGTATTCCGGATGTGACGTCATTGGATTATTTTTAATATGATTTCATACTGTCTTCAATATAGAAATTCCAAATTTATATATAATGGTTGCTTGGTCAATTTTATTAACGCCAAAAGTTATCAAAATGGCGATATATTTTGAGGTAACCTTATACTTTATGGTAATGCGAGATTATTTGGGCAGCACGAAGTAAAATCCCCGTTTTCTATTTAGTTAGTTTGCACTGCAAATCCCTCTCATAGGTTACGTAACAATTAAATACTGTTCCTTTAATGGATTATGTAACCAAATAAATGTTCCTCCTTCAATGGGTTATGTAATAATAAAAGTCCTTTTTAAATTAAATGGAAATAATTTGTTTCTCTTCAATGAGTCATGTATAATTAAAAACTGTTCCACTCTCTTTGAGGGTTTATGCAATAATTAAATATTTTTTTCGATTACTTATGTGGCAATTAAATAATTAATGCGTAAATAATCTTCAATGGTTTATATAAATATTAGATAAATGGTTCCTTTTATGGCTCGTGTAGCATTTAATAAAACTATTTATTCATCCGCTGGGTCACAGAATTTAATTGTTCCTTCGATGGGTTTCGTAACAATTAAAAACATTCTTTTCAGGATTTTGTTAGAATGGCTTCCACATCATTCGATGTTATCAGACATTTCATGAATATTTCTTGCCCGTTGTAGGTACTATAAAGATGTCATTGAACTAAGATACTTGTTAATACCAATGATGAAAGAAAACATAAACCATGACCAAATGAAGTTGATCTCAACTGTCTACTGGCCAGTCTAGATTTGGCTGAACTGCAGAACTCTATCACCCTATAATTTCAAAGCATCTACGGGATATTTTCTCTGATGCTTGCTATGGTGGGAGGAGTTTCCTTAGAATGTTGTTCTGAAGTTCCATTTTCGTAACACTTCGTAATAATAGTCATTCCATGTCACATCGGCACAGCCCGATTTCTTCCGGTTTTTTGAAGCCTCGAATATGTTTTTTACTATGAACCTATGCGTATCCCAACTTGAAACTTTCCGAAAGTGACAATAAATAACGTAACTTTAACACATTTCTAGAAACGAATTTTAAAAAATTTTGTAATTCAAAGCCAAAGGACAGATTGAATGATCTTGAAACCAGAAAGGTCATTCAGAAGGTTGTTATAAATCATTAGAAAGGTTGTACATTTGTCTACAAAATAAGACCTAATTTAGTCCGATCTAACAATTAAATTAAGAGATACGAGCGAGATTCTAGAATCATGAAAATTTATCCAATTTTCTAAATTTGAAATTAATGTTTTAAATTATAAAACTATTTCAAGTTGGAAAGAAGCTAGCATTTTTCATATTTCCTTATATATGTCTGGGCAACAAAATCGCCAAGTTTAAAAGAAATCGGAAGGGGTCAGGTGGGAAATATCACTTTGTTGTGCGGCTTAACATCGAATGACGCAATGGTTTATTTTGGATGAAGAAATTCTATTCATGCAGACAAAGCAACATTTTTATTTAAATAATAATCATCGCAAACCAAAACAAAATCTGCTTGTTTAATGTACAACTTTAAAGGAAAACGTATCTATCAAGCAAAAATACATTTTCAAAGAATTCCTCTTTGTCTATAGTTGATAAACATGCAACAAAATAGGATTTTTTGCCAATACAAAGACAGGCTTTCTTATACGTATGCACTTTATTGTTACTGTATCTTTCCTCTAATCACCACATACCAACCCGAAGCCAGAAAGTAATTAAAATCAGATGCATTGGAAATCTTATCGTTATTCACAAAGGTTCGATACCTAGCAGCAAGAGAATCCCTACCTCACTGATACCCACACCAAAATAGAAGAGAAAAAACATATTAAAGAATCCTTAAATGTTAATTGAAACCCCTGTGTGCGCAACCCCCCGCTCTCTTCCCTTCGGAATCACCCTCCGGTCTCTGATTAGGACAGAAATAGAACACTCCAGGAAAAGAAAGACACAGGGAAATGGGAGATGGTTTCATCAGTGTCACAAATTCGATGCTGTAATGAGAAACTTTGCAGGATCCTCAAGTAGTTAGTGGGACGGGGCTGAATTTCGAGGGATCACTCAATTTAAAAGGAGACTGTATCGGTTTGGTAATGGAGATTAGCATTAATCTTTTAGAATCCAATAGTTCGAAACGTATTTCACTGTAAAAACTGAGGGATAAGCCATTGAAGATTTGTAAGGGGATTGGAGTCCCGAAAGGGTTTTTTAAATATTTTTAAAATTCAATTCTTGTGGTTAAATCTTAAAGCAGGATTTCTTAACTCTTTCCCTCCATGCTCCAACTCGATGTTTCAAAAAATATGATGCCCCCATTTACCCTCCAAGTGGTTTCGACGAGATATCTCGTCCATCAAGATCTGACCAATTTTGCTTATGACCATATACTCGTTATCAAGAGATTGCCGAATTTTTTTATCATGACTATATCACGATCTTTTCAGTTTTGCTAGTGGTCAGATACCTCATTGAGACAATCAGCAAAAGGGTTAATATAGAAACATATATGGAGCTGAAAGGGTACTAAAAATAAATTGGTAGGTATGTAGGTAGGTAGTTAAATTTGCATCATTTTGAAGCAGGAAATAATCGGCTTTTGGCTACGGTCCGGGATCAATCCCGAAAGGATAGCTACTCAAATTTTGAACCACGGTCAGATTACGAGATCCATACCTGAGCTGACACCCCACCCTCCACGCTTCCACAACACCCCAATGTCAGGACATTTGAGGCCATGACAGATTTAACGTGCACTAGCCCCCACGTGCACAACGTTCTTTGGCTGGATCGAGTTTCGAACTCGCAACCTCCCGTTGGTAATCTGTGACTCTACCGACTGGGTTACCGCGGCACCAAAAATTAATGAAAAACATGTAATTTATTTATTTGCAGAGCTTCGCGCAACACAATGATACCTCACTTTTTCAGGAGAGCAATTTCCAAATTTTGAAAAATTACAAAATTATAATGGTTTATTAACTATTCAAAGGTCATGTCAAGTATTTCACGCTGATTCAAACAATTACAAATTCTGTTGATCCTCTTGAATATTAAGGAACATATTTCTGTGACTTATTATGTTGTCCAGAGCCTTTCAATTAAAAACACTTTAAATTTATATCAGGTAAAATATAGAAAATTCAACTAGTAGTTGACGTTAGCGCTATGCTTTGTAGACCTAATTCATGATATTCTAGAAAATATCCATTACAATTTGATACTTCCAAGTGTGAGTGAGTGAGTGAGGTTTTGTATGTTGATAAATATTAAATAAAGATTTTCAAGTACAGTTCACGGTAAAATAAAGAAAATTTAAATATTAGTTGATATTAGGGCTGCCTTAGTAGATCTAGCTCAGAATAAAGAAAAATCTATCAAGTTTTGATCACTTCAAGTTAGTAAGATTCTATATCTTGATGTTACTTCGAACGATTTTGATTGCTGGAAATATTTTCGTAAGCGACAGTCTTTATAAAGTGAATAATCTTTAATAGTGAACTTCTTAGCATCTATCAATCATGGACATCAAAGAACGGATGAAGACTCTTATAAGACTCATTTTGTATCAGAACATTTTTCTCTCTTACGAAGATAAAAATAAAATTTTATCTTATTGTATTACTTTGTATTTGTAACAATTTATCTTACATATAATAAAAAAAATATGAGAGTGAACGGTTAGAGTTTTAGCTAATGAACACAGATTTTACTGAAAGATGAATTTTTAGATTTATCAATAGTACGAAGACGCATATTATCATTGATAATTAAAGAAAGTAAAAATCTTTAAAATAACTTCTAGAGAGTGTAGTGCCAGCTTGGGTATTGACCACGCCATCTGACCGTGGTTCAAAATTATGTGGTGTCCTCGGATATTTTCCTTCGGGATAGATCCCTACTGTCGCCAAAAACCCGTTGTGTAGCTCTAGTGCGACATACTACATTCAACTACCAACTATCTACCTTTAAAATAACTCCATTCGAGTTTTCCTTTACATCTATCATTAAACATTAAGGAGAATATACTTGTACACTGAAGTGCCAAAAGTTATGGGATAGCAATATGCAAATATACAGATGGCAGTAGCATCGCGTAAGAAATGTATAAATGGGCAGTGCATTGTCAGGGCTTTCATTTGTACTCAAGTGATTCATGTGAAAAGTTTTCTGACGTGATTATGGCCGCACGACGGGAATTAACAGAATTTGAACGCGGAATGCTAGTTGGAGCTAGACGCATGGGGCATTCATTCCATTTCGGAAATTGTTAGGGAATTCAACATTCCTCGATCCACAGTGTCAAGAGTGTGCGGAGAAAATATAATATCAGGCATTACCTTCCATCTTGGACAACGAGTGCCGACCGCGTCTACTTAATGATCGAGACCAGCAACGTGTGCTTAGAGTGGTCAGTGTTAACAGACCAAGCAACACTGCGTCAAATAACAGCAACAATTAATGTGGGACGTACGACAGACGTGTCCGTGAGGACAGTGCAGCGAAATTTGGCGTTGATGGGATATGGCAGCAGAAGACCGACTCGATTGCCCTTACTAATAACACGCCATCGGCTGCAGCGCCTCTGCTGGGCTTGTGAACATATCGGTTGGACCCTAGATGACTGGAAAAACGTTGCTTGGTCAGATGAGTCACGATTCCAGTTGTTAAGAGCTGATGGGAGGGTTCGAGTGTGGCTCAGACCTCACGAGGCCATGGACCCAAGTTGTCAATAAGGCACTGTGCAAGCTGGTGGTGGCAAGCATAATGGTGTGGGCTGTTTTTACATGGCATGGACTGGGTCCTCTGGTCAAGCTGGACCAATCATTGACTGGAAATGGTTATGCTCAGCTACTTGGAGACCATTTGCAGCCATTCATGGACTTCATGTACCCAAACAACGATGGAATTTTCCAGGATGACAATGCGCCATGTCACCGGGCCAAAATCGTTCGCGATTGGTTTGAGGAACATTCTGGACAATTCCAGCGAATAATTTAGCCACCTAGATCTCCAGACATGAATCCCATCGAACATGGGACATGATCGAAAGGTCAGTTCATGCAAAAAATCCTGCACCGGCAACACTTTTGCAATTATGGACGGCTGTAGAGGCAGCATGGCTGAATATTTCTTCAGGAGAACTTCCGACGACTTGTTGAGTCAATGCCACGTCAAGTTGTTACACTTCGCTGGGCAAAAGGAGGTTCCACACGATATTAAGAGGTATCCCATGACTTTTGTCACTTCTGTATCGATGAATCAAATGTAAATGTATTTGTTGAATAAAAATAGAACACCAGGAAACAGGAAATTATTCTAATTGTTCCATAAGCTCTTATGTTGAACAAAAATAGGACAACAGTTTAAGGAACAATTAAATTCGACTTTTACGGCGCAAGGGCCATATTTGGCCATCTTGAGCCAAACACAAGACAGACAACATCAAGTAATATACACACACAAACAAAGCTTTACTGACACATAAGAGAGAAATACACCCAGGGACGAATCGAATCTGCGCCCCCTACAACTGTCAGGTTGCTATCGCAATGTGCATACCCACTGAGCCGCGACGACCCCAGAAACAATTGCGAAATCTCGTGTTTTCATATTTCTAGTGATCACTAATCTAACTCGAAATATTTACAGTAAATAAGTTTAATAAATAGAAAAGATTATTGTATGTATTAAAACACACGCTTTGTGGGTGTGCTAAAAGACGACAGAATGCCTTTCAAAAGCAACTGACGACATGAAGACTGCTTGTAATGTTTAATTATACATTTAAAACTTTCACATTCTCTAAACCTGTACCCAATTCCCAAACACTTTCGAATTGTTCCATATCTCTCGGTAGCCGCTTTCTCTTTTAAAAATAAAGTATATGCCCCCATACGGCTTAAAGTTAAATCTTCAAAACAAATTAAAAATCTCCTGACCTTTAAGTGCAAAAGCTGACATTTCGATCTTTTATTGATCCCAGCTGAATTATCCTAGGTGGAAATGAAACAGCAGAAACTTCTCTCGAGTTTTCAGATTTGAAGCAGCTCGTGAACTTTCGTTATCCGCTATCCGACCTTACCTATTTTCATTAATGTTCGTTAAAGTGGTAATTAGGAAATCTGTTAACTATAAATGCATACATATAATCGCATTTTGAATTCCCATTGAGCTTAGAACAAGCTTCGTTCAGATATTCCCTTAAGAATTTCCTTAGATTGTTCTGGAAACATCAGCAAAGTATTTAAGTCCTTAAGGTGAGGAATAAATTATTTTGTTCCGTTGAAGATTTGGATTGTTTTCAAATTTGGTCATGTTGAGATTTTAATCTGAATAAGGAATTTATGTGAAATATAGTACTAATTTAAGGAAAATTGTAATATTCGAAACAAGTCCCTATGAATTAGTAATTGTAGATGTGCATTTCCTTGATATATCCGAGGCAATGGTGAATCCTGGTATAAACATTCGATAACCCGGAAAGATGTAAAGTAACAAACTTGTTTTATTCATTTTATCTTTCAATGCCTAATAATCTTCCAATAGAATTCATTACCAGCACTGTACCTTTCTGTTAATGTTTGTAGTTAACTTTTAACTCTGCTAGAGGTTTCAACGAGATATCTCGTCCATCAATTTTCGATTAATTTTGTTAATGACGAGATGTATATCATCATCAAGATATTGCCAATTTGTGTATGATGACGAGAGATCAATATCTGGTCAGTTTTCTTCTAACGACGAGATACCTTATCGAGACAATCACCAGGAGAGTTAATATAAGTTCCATGCTGAAATAGCTTTCAAGTAACGTACCAAGTTATGTCACAAGTAATGAGAGGTTACAAAACACCAGCACCCTCTATATTTATCTGAGAGGGATTTCAGTGCAAACTAACCAGACGGAAACTTTACTACCTATTACACAAATGCTCTCGCATGATATATATCGGGGTTACCTTAAAATATAGTTTATCGCCGTTTTGGCGACCTTTGGTCAATCTCTTTTAATCTAATCGGCGTTGACAAATGCGCTATCATAAATGAATTCAGAATTCCTTCTCTGGAATTTTTATAGGCGACCTACTAAAATCATATTCTCAAAACAAGTCAAGTGACGTCAAATACGTAGGAAAACGTACAGGAAATTCGTTTCGCTTCCCTAAGCACTATTGTTTCCTTCATTTAGCTGGACAAGAAACTGCTCATATAAGAAAAATCTCATACTGATACATGCAATAACGTTTTGACAAATATTTAATCGAAGTGAAAAATAACTGAATGGGTATCTGACAGTTGTAAAATGTAAACGCGGTTATTTAGATATCCATCAGCTTAAACTACTAGCAAATCCAGAGGATGCACTGCTGCTACGAAAATAGGGCTCTAGATTATTGATTTCATTTTTATGGTGCAAGGGGCAGATCTGGACAAGTTGCGCTAAGCAACGTTTTTTCTTTCAAATGAATGGACACAAGGAAAGTTTTTACAGGTACACAAGAGATAAATGCATGTAGGGCAGGTTACAGGAATTGGACTTGCGCAGCTTACAACTCGCATGCTTTAGAAGCTCCTACGAGAGAGATTTTTGATGTAAACAAACCAGACGGACTGAGGAGAATTTACTTCTGCTGTACAAAAGCTCTCGTAAGATACATATCTGAGTTACCTTAAAATGCAGTTGATTGCTATTTTGACAACGTTTGACGTTCAATCTAACTACTGACATTGAGCAATCCTTTATTATATCAATTCGGAATTTATTCTTTGAAATTTTTGGCGTGCGAAGTGTTGAAATCGTATTCGTAAAAAAACAGCTGACGTCACGTTCAGAATACGTACATGAAACACGTATAGCCGAAGAAACACTACTGCCACATATGTTTAACTCGACAGAAAATGTATTTCTTAAAGAGGATTTTTCAGTGTATACCTAAACAAATTACTGGAGAAGAAAAAATAATTCATGTTAAGAACTACTTTGATTTATTATCTTTTTGGCAATGTTTGGCGCTAATTTATAATATAAGCAACATGCTGAATTTACTTACCAATTTAAGCTACAAGTTACAAAAGAAGTTAACAAAACACAAGTGATCTCTGTACTTAGGTTTACAGAAAAACCTCTCATAGACTTTAGGAGAATAAAATGGTTCTGCTATGTTCAATGCAAAAATGGAACAATTTTTCAAAAGAATGAAAAAAATATTTTCTACAATTTCAGTGGCAAACAATAGGTTTTGCAACTTGCTATTTTTACAAAGCAATAGTAAGCTTCCTTTGTACAACTTAAAACTTACTTTCAGAGAAGCTCTATGAATCTTCAGCACTAACCGTTAATCATAAACCTTAACGCAAATTGTTCTAAACTTCATTTTTTGTATGCTTTATAACTTTTATGCTATTTAATTTTGCCGCTCCACCAGAATATTTGTTTCAACTGAAACAAAAATGCATAAAACTCACATAATTAAAAAAGAGCCAGACATATTTCCAAGATTAATTTATTTTGAAGTCGCACCCATTTCATTTTTCGAAGCAAGCAGCTAATTCTGTTGCCAGTTGGAGTAGAGCAAAACTATTTAGAGTAATAATTAAGTTAAAGAGGTTGAAAAAAGTTATTCTGCTCTTAAAGAAATGAAGAATTTTTGCTTCTCTCACTCGGGATTTTCCATTTTAATAGCAACCGTTGCCTAGCAACATGACCCGTTTTATAAATTCGGCAAACCACTTCAGATCACATCGGTGACTGACGGTCTCGCTGCAACGATATTTAAAAATATTTCTCCTTTTTTTTATCAAAAATATGCTCGTAGTAATGGACGAAGAAACTTTCTTTAATAAACTCTTGCAAAAAGGTAGCTGCAATCAACGAAAAAAGTTCTTATTACCATGCAGTTTAAGTACCTCTAATTCCTTCTGTTTTTTGAAGAGAAGGAACAGCGAAAAGGTGGAGTTGGAAGTTTCTTTGAAAAAAAAATATAAACGAAGGAAAAATCATTTTGTTATTCATCATTTTGCAGATGAAAGTTGAAAAGAAAAATGTATTTAAATCTCCACATGGAATTGCATTGAAAAATTATTGCTGATTTTAAGGCAATGAAAGAAAAATTCTTATAAGTTTTTATTAACTTTCAAGTAATGAAAAATGACTTTTTCTCAACATAATAAAACATTGCTATAACTTTTGTTTTCAATTCAACCAATTATGCATCTCATTTTTTCCATAATTAGTATGATTTAACTGATTAAATTGTAATAAGTTGATATGTTACCCTAATTTTAAACCAAAACTAATAAATTTTTGAAAGAGTAATTTGCATTAACCGATCTATTTGAAATATGGGTTTAAATATAATTAAAAGTAAAAAAATTAAATTAAAACCATGAAGTTATGATAAACATCGTTCAAAATTTTAAAAATTATACTATGTTATTCTTTACATAGTTACATAGTTTGTTACGCGAGTCACATTTTGAATGGCTTAGTCATATTTTCGTTCAGTAAAAGTAGTTTGTTTAGAGGTCAGGACAAGAAATCAAGTGAGAGTTATAAAACTCATGAGTCATTTCTTTTAAGATTTTTAAAGAAATTTTCCCATCAAAACAGGTTGCGAACTTCTGCTTAAAAATAATGTCTGCTCAAAATTATCGCTGTTCCCCTTTCAAAGCTACCAATTAGCTTCTCCATTTTTGAAAAAATTCATAACATTTTTAACTACTTTGTTTCTTACAAACATCAGTTTAAGAAATGATGTTTCCTACAGTTTTCAATCTCAACTTTAATTGACACAAGTCTTTTGTCCAAGGTTTTTACCAATGCAAATTGAACTGAAAAAGAGTTAAATGGCAATTTATGAGAAACACAGCACAGGATAAGTTGAAGATTTAAATACAGTTAAGCTTGTAGTTTAATCTGTTTTAAGGCTTAACCGTGTGAATTCATTCCAATCCATGAAAGGTGTGCACCTCACTATCTTCGAATCGAATGATATTTTGCACACAGATACATTTTGGGCCACCTTGAATCAACATATTTTTTTAATTTCGAAAAAAACATTTTCTTCGAGATATAGGTCTGTGAAAGTGACGTCACAAAATAAATTTTATTTTTCTGATCGTAAATCATCAACTTAAAAGTAGCATATCTCCAAAAGTATTTAAGATAATTCAATTTTGTTTTCTTCAAAAGAGCTATTGTAAAACATTGGATCAAATATTGATGATAATTTTAAATTCCTAAAAAGCCACTTTTTAAAATTCTGATTATTTTTTCAAAGTTCCTATATAAATATGCTATCCGAGTATTAGAGCACTTTTTTCAGTTTTCGAATAGCTAAGCTTAATTAAATTGTTTTACGTAATGATCCTGATCAGGAAACCCAACACGATCACAAGATATTGAAATACCGTCAAAATCCCTTTCGAAGTACGAAAAGTCCCTAAATTTTAGAGGGATTTCCTTTCAACTTCCAGTGGTATGTGTTCTTTCCATATTTGTTTAAAAATACTTTTTTACTCACCGCTAACCGAATATCATGGGTAATAATTTACAGTATTTGCTGAATTTCAATAAATTAACAAGCACATATTGTATATTAACCATGCACAGAATTTCACAAACAAAACCGAATTTTGTTGCTTACTTCGCTACAAAAGAAATGTAAAAAATGCTCTATAATTGCTTTGATACAAAGGCAGAATAATAAACTACAAATATAAAATACTATACCAATATTAATAAATTCCTATAACTATATTAAAATATATTTGGATAGTCTATACAAAACGTACTAATAGCACAAAATGTATTTATAAATCCTCTAAACATTTCGAAAACTGCATAGGTAAGAAAATGTAAATGCTCAATATTTTTAACTTAGTGGATAAAATAATGATATAAATTTCTATTTATTTAAAACTATAAGCAAAAGTTGAAAATTTGAATATTAGTTACTCTGATAAAATAAGTTGAGGAATTTGTTAAAATTCAGGTAAATTCAGCCTGTTCTTTCTGCCACATAGAACTCTAAGAAAGTATTCAAAAGATATTTCAATAGATGATCTTTTCAAGGTCTAACTTTACGAATGCAATTCATAAGTGACTTACTTCAATCCTCTTCGATTCTTGAGAAGTTGCACTCTCATGACACAATATTCGGAGATCGGATTTTGTGTATGAACAGAGACCGACTTTGTCATATGAACGCACCATTGTAGAATTTCCAACAGGAATGAACCTTATAGTTATTTAAAAACTATTTGTAACGTTACAGCAACATTTTCATGTGCCTTCCACAATAATAGTACATTTAATTTATTTGTTTCTTCTCTGAATTCCTGAAATTGCTTTTTTCATACTAGATAGATTTGTTTGACAGATTTTCACAGAATCCCAGAATAAATTACGATTCATGAATTATGCGCTAACAACTTATAACCCAAATCCAAGAATGAAATAAGAGTAAATGAGTATGACTAATAAACTTTTTTCGGACAAAGGACACATTAAATTTACTGTTTCGCTATATAAATAATATATTCCCCCACATGAGCAGCTGAGTAGATTCAGCTGTTTTCTTGATAAAAATAAACATCAGTCTTGAGCCTTTTTGAGTAATCTCTTTTTATTTTATTTCATAATTTCATGTCGCAGGTGCTGTATTAATGACTAAGTGAAAATTGTAATGCAAGGAAAGCCTCAAAGCAATATGCATTCCAAATGTTTTCTCCTGTCAATAATTGGAAATAGATTTTGACTGATCTTTTTTTATAACTATTTACTGAAGAGTTATAAAACTATCTAAATCTCAGATATCACACACTACATTGATATATGTACAGAAATAATGAATCCTGTTAAAATATTGCATCGAAAAAGCTGCTTGAGCTGCGAGCTGGGAGGATTCGAGTTCGTACTTCAGTGGAGGAATACCGTTAGCCCCGCTTTGAGGGCGCGTCAGAGGCTAAAATTTCGACAATATTTTATATTGAAAGTTGTTAAAAATCAACCTTTGAGAAACTGCATTAGCTATATAGAGGACTAAATTAATAACATTCTAATGAACTCATACAAAAATTTTCAGAATTTTTAAAGATGACTTTTTTTAAAAGATCGTGTCCAAACTTCAAGTTCCATGATAAATTGTTAAAAACTAATCTATTATTTGAAAATTTTTTTGCTTAATATTACGAACAGTTCATTTAAGTGTCACGAACAGAAGACAAAACAAGTTTATCTCCAATAGTTTGAGCGTAACAAAATTTTAAGCGTTAGGCGATATTTTTGACAAGCAAAATTGAATATTTTTTATCGCCATTCATAGCATCTTATTTCCATGAAAAAAATTATTTTGAAAAAAATAAATGTGGCATAGTTCATCATACGCTATTGGCCATAATATACTGAATTTTAAAAAAATCGAAGATGTAGTGGCGAACATTTTATTTTTTATTGTCTGAATTTGAATGGATTCACCCATCTAAGGGTAAATAAATATTTTAAAGTGTTTATAACAATCGAGATAATATTTTTTACAAAAAGTCTCTGAAATTCATTTTTGCTGCACAAGTGCTTTGCTGATCACATACGCTAGCTCATGAACTTGTCCAGCTTCTTATGAAGGCAAATAAATTTAATGTTTGCGATCATTTCTCAGAAATTAATTCTGTAATTTATTCCAACTGTTGAGAATTGAAATTAAGTCTGTCTCATCGTCAGAGGACACCACTTGTGCATGGCTATATTTTGTATCTACAGGATGGTGAGAAACGAGAGCACAATAATAAAGCCATTCGATTCTTGTCGAAAACCAACACGGAAAACGTATTGTCCGTTTTTCGGTTGTACGTGGCATTCCGGAGAAGCACATATGCTTATCTACATTGATAGTTCAAAGCACACATTTATATTTTCATCTGGTGCTTTATTTACGTTCGTCAACCCAATTACTCTCAAAGTATAGATTTGTTTTTAAATTTGAAATTTTAAATGATCTGAAGTGACATCATGAACCTTTCTACATCGACCTTATAATGAAATAGACGGAGCATATGCCCGCAGCTTCATGTCATTTCTTCCAGTTACCCGGTTTAAAGATCTGTCACGTGGTTGTGGGTAAAGGCAAGAACCCTAAATTATTGATTGGTTCAAGTGATTATCCACCGTGAGCAAAAACACTAGTCTGCGATTTGACAGTCAATCGGCTAAATAGATTCGTATGTCCACGTGATTTACCTCCAGAGATCCTACGACAGCGACTCCGTCTATTTTATTAGGTCGATGTCTTTCGACTTGAATATCTCCAAAATGCCATACACAATAAAAAAACGGACACCATTTTAGGCTTGTTTTTCAACATGGAATAGCGGGATATGATTATTGTGCCATAAATTTATGGATAGTGTAACAGATCTGGTCCAGCGATGCACTAGATATTACAGTGGTGAACACAAAGGACGCAATCTTGGCATAAATCATTTATTTCTATACATATATACAGACTGTATGAATACACAATTTACACAGATTGCATGTATCTTACCGTCCCCCCATTCCGAACCTGTTTCAAACTAAACTTAAAAAACTACGATCGCCTGATTTATTTGGTGACCTTTATTTGAGGACAGGCACTGGTAGACTTTCCAGCATTTTATGTGGATTGAATTTTGATTAAAGTTGTTTTATATTTTTATCCACTAGACATTTATTGCACCAGTCTTCATATGGAATAATCTCCGTACAAAAGAGCGCACGTGATGTGAATATCACTGATAGCTTAGAATAAAGCTTGCATTTTTGCTTTTAGACGTTCAGTCTGATATTGGTGACAGGAATTGTTAAGTGTCCTACAAGTTTTAAAACTTTGAGTTTACGCAATAGCAGAAGGGAAGAACTTTGTTGAAGGACACTTTTCAAAATAATTTAAATATTTATACCATACGTGTTTAACACATACTCCGTTCGAAAAGCATTTATGTATATTTATATATTCCTAGTGTTAACTATGAATATTTCATAAAAAGATAATTTTCAAAACTTTTGTTGTTCAGCATATCGAAGTGCAAATATTCTCAGATGGGAAACAAAAACTTTCTGTAGGTGATGATACCACAGCTCAAATACAACGATGAGCAGCTTTTAACTATTCAAGTTTTACTCAAAAGATCTCCAAAATTCCAGAAGTGATTCTTTTAGAAGTGGATGGCTTCATGTTTCTATGAAACTTTATATATGAAGAATGCGAAAAGAAAATGTTTGAAGCTGAAGATATTTATGCTTTGCTCTTGGTAATAGTAAAGAACACTCTTGATGCTTAGATAACCACTCGCCCGTTCTAACCATTCTTACAAAGACAAGACGCCCAAAGACTATGCAATCATCGGAAAAGAACCGTTTTTCCAACGAAAACCATTTTCTAAATTGGCGTTTTGAGTCCGTATAGCGCTCGAAAAGTGGTATTTTTATGTGAGATCGTGCAAAGGTTTTCTCTCTATAAAGCACATCGAAAGAAATGGCAGGTATGGAAGGTGGTTTTGCTCTTACAGGATTCCATAACTGTGTGATTTTATTTTTATGATGTGTAGCCTCAGATGAGGATTTAGTTGAACAAGGCCTAACCAAATAAGTATGTCGCAAGTGTACAGACAAGACCGAAATTTAACACAAAACATTCCTGAAATTATATGGTCTCTGCACATAGGGAGCTCAGAATATATCGTGTACACCACGTCAGACACGAATCTGCAAAAACGGAAAAAGAGTGATTAAAGATTCGATGCTGTGAGAGTTCAGTGTAAACAAATCAGACCGGAAAGTGAGGATTTTACTTCCGCTACACATATGCTCTTGTGTTACATGTCAGGGTTATCTTAAAATGTAGTTTATCGTCGTTTTGAAGACGTTTGGCGTTTAAAATCTTCTTGGTGTTGATCAACCAACTGTCATAAATCAATTCGGAATTCATTCAGTGGTAATTATATCGTCGAAGTGCTGAAATCGTATTCGAAAATTAAGCTAATTGACTTCACGTTCGGAATACGTACAGGAAACATGATCACCGCAGAAATACAACCGCCACTTACATTCAACTTGACAGAAAATGCCACTCATAGGAAAAATCGTGCAACGTTGAAAGTTTAGATTTTGATATTGATATTTAGGCTACGAACTAAAACAGTACTTTTGGCATAATACAAAATATCGAATTTAAAAATCGTCTTGAATATGTATGAAACATTCAAAATTACAGATTCGTGTCTTTGGCGTATAATCAATCGCATGACCACAGTAGAAAGGCATGTGAAACTGGACGAAAGGACATCTAAAGAACAAACAAGTAAGTCATCACGGTAAAACTCTCAATGAACAAAGTGCTGATGAATAGGAAGACAGAAAAAGAAGACACATTTTTCAATTAATTTAGAAACAAAAAACAGTATTAAAAGTTGTCACTTATATAGATATAAGTTTACTTAGTTATAGACCTTTAACAATTTATCTTAAAAGGTTTAACATTAAATCAAACATTTTTCGCGTTTATAGTGAAATCAGCTCAGTTACTAAATATAATTTAGAAATCACTTCTAAATATTAGAAATCACTCCTAAATATTAGAAATAACTTCTTAATATTATTTAGAAATCATTTCTAAATGTTATTTAGAAGTCCCTTCTAAATATTATTTAGAAATCACTTCTAAATTTTTTAGAAATACCAACTGATGCATATTTCAACTCAGGATGCATAAATATTACAAAAACAAAATAAAAGAAAAAGCACAAAGAAATAATTACATTGCACAAAGCCAAACATCAATATCTGCGAAACTATCGAAATAGGCATAATTTGTCTTCCTCATAATGCACCTAAGCATTTTAAAGTCACTCTTAACTATACTCCAAGATAAAATTACAGCGGACAATTAAGCATCTTAAAATATAAACGATCGAAGCCTGATCATGTTTTTAAATATCTCCCTTAATAGATCAATAAAAATATGATCACTTTTTATGAAAAAAACTATAATAATCATAGTATTCTCTTATATTACCCGGAAGGAGCATGTCGGAGGGAAATGCGAAAATTAATTTTGATTAGTCCACTCTAGGATATGTCCAAGTCCACTTGAAGCGTCAATGTCAGCCACATAACACCTGCTACAAATTACGACCAATAGAAATTGGATGGGAAGGACCATGAAGTTTTGGTTTTCCCATTTTTCATCCTCGAATGAGCTGATTTTCCCAGTCTAAATCAACAAATCTGTAGATTTGAATAATTTGCGATGCCAACCAGTTTTTACCTCTAATATTTCGAGACATCAAATCACTTTGTATTAATCGCATTTATGTGAATATTGATATCTTCCAATAAAAATTAATAAACAAGTAGTTATTATAAACTTTTTAATTTATCATAACAAGAAGTACATAAACTGAATTTCAATACATCATAATCCTCATAACGCAGCATCTACTATCGCTTGTATCAACAAAGCATTTGACGCACGTTCTCAATTCTGTTTTTGTTACTGTCACATGACACCGAGTCTGGGTCTGGGACTGTAACATTCCCAGGACACTTCGAAAACTGGAACGTTATCAATCCAACAGTCAGGAATGTCGCAGACAACGCGCAAGTGTTCAACATGCGACGTCGAGTTATTTATGCATATAAGAGCATAATAATAGAGTAATGTTATGATTGTTGATATACATATTTAAAATAAGTTATATATCACTATGTTCTTGGAATAAATTTTTGAAAACGGGGTCTTTTACAGTATAAAATCAAATCCTTCTTTGCTACGATTGACCTGAAATCATTTTATCTGTTCGTGTTTTTTGTTATAAATTTGCATTGTATGCTTTTTTTTTAATATTTAAAGTTTTAAGCGTATGTATGTAAGTGAAGCTTTGCTATACATTTTTACATGAATTTATACTTTTGTACGTGATCTTGCTTCAATATTCTTTTTCTATGCATAGATGATACTTTGGATATTTTTTCTTCAATAATTAATTTCATTTTTTGAATATATATTTGTGCAATATGATTGATTTCAAAAAAGCGTTTTTCCATATTACGTATAGGGGCTTTTACGAATAACTTTGCTCCTTAGCATTACAATTAGATTAACAGGTTTAAATTTATACTGAAATGCATTATTCGTGTATGAAATATTTTAGTAAAATTAAACGATTGAACCAAATGACTTGAAACTCCACATTCGATGTTCATTTGTGGTACAGATTCAAATTTTGCGTTCGATTGGGTGTTACTGAAGGAAATATGAAATTTGTGCGCAAGTTGTTTGAAAATGACCCCTTAAGCATGCTTTATGCATATAAGTTTATAGAAGACTTTAATTCCTATTGAGTGGTGCTTCTGAATTTGCTCTACGCTGCACGAATAAAGATAGGAGCGAGTTTTTCCGAAGCTGTTCATATATTTGCCTATGAGAGGGATTTTATTTCGTGTTACTCAATGGCTACAGCGTATGATACCTATCGAGGTTACTTAAAATGCAGTTTATAGCTGATATGGCAACGTTTGACGTTCAATCTAGTTGGATAATCATCATCATACATCAATTCGGAATATTATTTGGGATTTCTATTGGCGACCAACGTAGTGAAACCATATTCCAAAAACTAACCAAGTGACGCCATGCATGGAATATACGTTAAGGAAGCCCGTTCAACCGCAAAAATACTAGCCACATTGAGCATGATAAAAAAGACTCTTTTAAAAAAGTTTATTTATGCAGTATGTATTTTTATTTGTGTGCCTGTTTGTATTCTTAAGTAATTCTTGAGTTATTGTAACTTGTAGAGTAACTTGATTAAGTTTATGTAAAACTCCTGATGCATATCTACTTCCTGTGGTCCTACTTCCATGAATTCCTTTGAATTGGAACTTGTCAAACAATGAATAACCAGTAGTGATAATTTTCACGAACTCTCAGTTTGACTGTCTTGAATGATCCACTCTTGATTAGAACAATGGCAAGTTTTGGTTCTTTAATCTATTTTCCATCCACATGTTGCCTCTTAATTCGTCTTCGTTTCGTTTGATATTTTTATTTAAAAATGTTAGTATGAAGAATTGCTTCAATGAGTGAAAGTATTAATTGGCAAGAACTAAAAGGTAAAGGAAGAGGATTATCATATTCTCTGTTCTTCATATACAGATGAAATAAATTTCTGTTATTTCAGTAATTATTCAATGTTATTCATATACAGATGAGATAAATTTCTGTTCAAATTTATTCAATGTTATTCATATACAGATGAAATAAATTTCTGTTAGTTCAATAATTATTCAATATTAATCAAACAATTCCTTTATTCCATCGCATCCAGTTCAAAGTTTTCTTTTCAAAAATTTTCATTTTGACCAGATCAAATTGGAAACTTCAATTTGATCTTTGAAATTACACCCCTCTGTCAATCCAATTTATCTTTTTCAGCTACTATAAAAATATATTCCGCTGTTTATCTCAACACCCACAACTTTATCAGTAAAAAGTAAATTTCAAATATTTTCATTGATGTGATTCTCTTTCCCCTGTTGGAGTCCTCTCTGACAGAAAAAGTAAGATAAACTATCCAATGATAGCTGCATAAGCATTTCCATCTAAAAATACGATCGGACCGCTTCACTTCCTAAAAAGGAGACAACGATTATAGTTTTCTGGAGAAATGGCGCTGGGAAATCTCGTATGTTTCGCATTTACTCCACATGTTGCAAGTCGTGGATGTGTGAACACCTAATGGCGAAGAAAACCGCATTCGTTTTGTGTGAAGGGAAAGTTTTACGATAAATATCGAAGTAGAAGACCGATACATGTTTTAAATACCTGGAAATCCATGAAAAATATTTGCTTTAACTGTTCATTTTATGCTGTTATAAATCTTTATCAAAAACCATTTTTAAGAGGTATTTGTATCCTTATTTTTAATTGTCGTTTCCTAGAAAAAGTGATCGAATTACACAAAAAGAAGAAAAATATATAATCCAAAATTGCCAGAAAACAGCCATACCCAAAAATACAATTGAATAAAAGATAAAACAAAACACCTCATTAAAGAAGATTACTTATTGAACTGAAATAATTAACCAAATCTAACAAACTCCGAGAAAGAATCAAGCTACTTAAAAAATCTATCTTTAGCAAAATTATTACATACATTTTTTTATATATAAGGGTTTAACAAAAATAATTTTCAGTTTCTGGTAATATACCAAGGGACATAAAAATTGATATAAGCTACGAGTAGATACTATAAGCTAAGTAGCTATGGTAAGCTACTAAAAAGGGCAAATCAATTTTTCTATGTAGGAGATATAAGGTGATGAAACTGGAATGATTTCGCAATTTAGAAAAATCTACACCTTAAGATTCAAAGTTCTAAAATAAAATATATTTCAAAAATTTATTCTGCATTCTCTCTCTTTTAATATCTATGTTATAACAGTCGTAATAAGAATTTCAAATTACAGATCCATTTTCCAAAATATCACATTGGAAACTAGTTTTCTAGTTTTATACGCTAACATTTGCCTAACCTGGAAATTGTTCCCTGAATTCAACAGATTCTTTCCATTCCTATATCATCTACATAAATCAGAATAATGTAGTTTGTACATAAAATATTTTCGCCCCATTTCAAGTTATTTATTCGTTTTGTGTCATTCTAAAGCAAAATCAGTGGTTTTTACGTTTGGTGTCTGTATATATGTGTGCCCGCACCAACTTCCAAACGGCTGGGTATATTTTCATGAAACTGCATACATTGAGTACTCACTCTCAATCAAATCTGGATTGATTTCTCTTACTATTTTATAAGGTATCAGATACTAATAAACGCCCCATGTAACAAAAAAAAATAAAAATAACCAAAATTACGAAGCTGTTATTATGACTAGCAAGGCAATTTTCAGATTCCCAGATCGCCCTTAGTCTTTTGAACTGTTGGTTAAATTTTGGATAATAGTTCACCATACGGCAATGAGCTTGGCGTTAATTTGGCGATAGTAGACGATACTCTCTCAATTCTGATAACCCTGTTCTTCGTCCAGCTTACTAGGAAAGTTACCAGAATGAACGTTTTCGAGTGCCTTTTCCCACCTAGGTGACGAAAACTAACGCCAGACTGAAGGCTGTACCGGCAACTAGATTTAAACCGAAATCTAAAACAGAAATAGGAAGTATGTATGAGGCATTTTCTGCCAAGTAAAGAAAGGTGATAGCATTTGTGGGGCAATCCGTGTTTCTTCTGCGTATATTATAAGCTTGAGGTTAGTTTTCTTGTTTTTCGAATACGATTTCAGTACGTCGCCTGTAAAACTTCCAACGAATGAATTCTGAATTGATACTTGATAGTTGATTGGTCAATGCCAATTAGATTGAATGCTAAACGTCGTTAAATCAGTGATAGGCAACATTTTAAGTTGACCCCGATATGTATATGTGAGCGCATTTGGACATAGAAGTATAGTTGAGGTTCCGGCGACAATCTTTACAGACCGTCAACTCATTATTACTGCTATCGCTTAAGGCACTAAACGATAAACATCGAACCAGAATCCGTGCTAAAGTTCCCAGTTGTAGAAGCGCTTCCAAGCTATCCCCTTATTAAAAGAATAGATTCGTCTAAAACCACGTGACTCGACTGCCTTTCAATGGAGCGGTATTAAAATCGTCAGACCTGTTTGCTTGCAAACTTAAATAAAAATAGGCAAAGATGATTGAGATGTCTCCATCACAATCATCTGTTATTACGCTTGTCGAACACTTCGACTTGAGGCTTGACTCAAGAAACAAATCACTAGTAGACTTGCGCATAGCATTTGAGTTGAAGTTTTAACGTAAAATCCTTTTTTTGTGTACGCTCAATTTGTTTTCTGTGCTGATTTCCATCTGCCAATGCCGTCTATAATTAGACTGCTACATAATTTCAATAAATTGGTGAGCTCATGCTGTAGTTTTAGAAATATTATGTAGCTCCATAGCTCATATTAGGCAAATAAGCGGCAAAATTGGCAACTGAATCTCAGATATTGATTTTATATTGCTCATATCCTTTTACTGTCATAAGTCAATGTACAAATACTACCGATTTTAGTGCCATGTACAGTAGTAAAATCTGTAGTTCATTGTTTATTACATGAAATTAAATCAGCGAATTTCTTATTATTTTTCAATGAAGTTGTCCAATGGATTTTCTATATTCTTCTATTGCTATGGATTTTCTATTGCTATTTTCAGGATAAATAAACAAACCAGACGGATATTTTGCTTCCTCTTACCCAAATGCTCTCGCATGATACACAACGAGCTTACCTTAAAATATCGTTCATCACCATTTGGAGACCGTTGCGTTTAATCTAATTGGCATTGACCAAACAACTATCCTATATCAATTTTGTAAGTGGGTATTTTAATTAACGTCGCACTGGAGCAAACAGCAGGCTATTGGCGACTGTCCGGTATCAAACCCAAAGGGAAAGATCCGAGGACAACACCTCGTAATTTTGAACCACGGTTGATGACGAGGTAACACCTGAGCTGGCACCCCACTCTCCAAACTTCCGCACCACGCCAATGTGACTACGTTTGAGGCCAGGACAGATTTAACGTGTACCAGCCCCTTTGTACGCGACGATCTTTGGTTGGATTCGAACTCGCAACCCTCCGGTTGTTAATCCGTTACTCTTCCAACCGGGCTACCGCTACCCCTATATCAATTCCTTTTTTGGTGTTATAGCGATGTGTTGAAATGTATTCGAAAAATAAGCGAGGTGACGTCATGTACAGGAAGCACGTTCCAGCTCAAAAATACCACCACCATTTAGCTTAACGGAAAAACCCCTTCATAAGAAGACTGAACATGAAAAAATTTTAAATGGTAACCTTTGAGTATGAATACGATTGGAATACTTTCATTAATACATTTCCGAGTTTCACATCATGAGTCTTTCCAAAGTAAAAAAGATGTTTCCTAAACATGCCAATTAAAATATCCTTCACCCTCTTCGAGTGTCCTGTGTCGCTTTCTCAACCCATTCATTCATGAAACAAGGAAATGAACAATATCGGCTTGAATTCAACGCCGAAACCATTTAGATAGAAACAAAGCGTTCTCAGTTCCTTGATATGCTATTTCGAGAGGACCGCATATTAAAAGAATGAATTCTTTTGTTCTAGTTTACTGGGAAGAACACTTGAAGCTTCTGCTTTGGTTTTGGCAGCTGTGTGGGAAAAATTTCGGTCAATCCACTTCATGCCGAACGTTTTGTGAAATCGGAGTACTATATCCTAAGATTGAGTGGAATCTGAATTCGTTTCTGGATACATTGTTTAATAATGGCTGATTGAACCGTTTGTAGAATTTGTAGTATTCTATCCTAATTTTGATTTGTCTATGGGTAATTGCGCAATTACGAAGATGATAGTTTGGAGTGCTGTACGCAAACCTTAGTTTAAACCCAGTTAACGGATATTTTAGGATATGGAAGGGTAGAGTTTTAAGATGGTACAAGAAATCTAATCTAACTCTGGTTTTTCAATCCTTTTAACAAACTCAAATTTTGATACACACGCAACAATTAAGCTGTATTACTGTTTCTATGTGAACAATATTTCTAACGAATCGTTTTTTTTTTTCAAATGAAAATAATCGCTCATCAACAGAACGTTTCCACCAAAAATTTATATAAGGTACATGAATAAATACAAGGTTAGATAGGTAGATATTTAATTAACGTCACACTGGAGCAACACAACGGGCTATTGGCGACGGTCCGGGATCATCCCCGAAGGGAAAGATCGAGGACAACATCACGTAATTTTGAACCACGGTGAGATGACGAGGTCACAACTTAGCTGGCACCCTACTCTCCAAACTTCCACACCACGCCAACTTGAGAATATTTGAGGCCCCTACAGATTTAACATGCACCAGTCCCCTTCGTACAGATGGTATTTGGTTGGATTCGAACTCGAAACCCTCCAGTTGATAGTTCGTTACTCTTCCAACCGAGCTACTGCGGTTCCTACAAGGTTAAAAGAGGCTATTCTGCAAATGGGGAAATAGTGCTTTTCTGGTAGACCGTGTTTTGTGTACGCATTCCGGGAGTGACGTTACTGCATTACATTTTAAGGTAACTCCGTTATCTAGGAAGCAAGACCATTGGATAACCGAAAGTAAAATCTGGTCTTCTGGTGGTTGGTGTGCTTACATTGAAAATCTTATAAATGTTTTTGAAATGTTTAAAAGTCTCAATTTCTTCGGGCGGCAGTGTTGAAATGCGATCAACAGTCAGTGCTTAGTGGCAGAAAAGTGAAGTTCGTTAAAAAGGATTTAAAATTTGTTCTGTGATATTTAGAAAGGATTTGACGGAACTTCGGGATATCGTTTGGGGTCGTAAAAAAGTTCGTTTAAGCGTAGGTCCACTGTATTTTCCTTTATTTTGTTTCATTGTGTAAGAGAAGTTTTTCTTCAAAAGGTTGTCACGAAAGATTGCGGTTCTGGTTCCAAACCAATTTTATGCTAGAAATTAATCAATTAATATTACTTTTTTCCCTACGTTTGGAGTAGCTAGTACAACATAAAATAACCTACAACACAGTATTTTTTTCACAATATCATTCGTCATCTGATCGTGGTTCAAAATTACGTGGTGTTGTCTCCGATCTTTCCCTTTGGAATCGATCCTGGTTCGTCGCAGAAAGCCCGTTGTGCTTCTCCAATGTGATGATAATTAACTACCTGCCTATCTCACAGTATCATATCGCTTTTCCAGAAGAATAATGACGTGTGTAGAACTCATCGATTTATTAAGAAACACGCTAGTATACCTTTGTGATTAATATTAATTACAAGTGAGAAACTTTGATGAAGATGAAAGTGGAATACAATAGCATATGAATGAATAATGTAAGCATTCATGCTACTTTTAAATGCTGCCAGTCTTGCTGGTGATTTTGAATTTTCACTCCCAATTTCGCAGTTGCGTCGTTGTTCGTCTAAAATTTGGATTCGAATATTCAACACAAAGTCACTATACAAACCAATTTTATAAAAATTATTTGTAATATTTTTACAACATATTTGTTGACATTTTTATTCTTTCGGTTATTTACATCATGAAACTGATGGAGCGCTTAGATTAACTATGCCACAATATACCCTTATACCCTTGCGTCGTTGTTCCAGTCAAATTCTACACACATTTTATACAATCGTTCTAAACAGCACTAGAGTCGTTGCACCGAACTTCCCACATCAAAGTCATGGGTCACAGTAGCCCAGTTGGCAGACTAGTGGAGAGTTGTTCGCTCAAAACCCGAACAACCAGACCGCCGTGTACATGGAGGCTGGTGCACGTTAAATCTGTCGTGGCCTCAAACGCCCTCATGTTATGTAGACGTTAAGAGAGTGGAGTTCCAGCTCAGGTGTGACCTCATCATCTGACCTTAGTTCAAAATTACGTGGTGTTATTCTCGGATCTTTCCTTTCGGGTTTGATACCAGACCGTCGACAACAGCCCGTTGTGTCCCTCCCCCCGCTCCAGTGCGTCGTAAATTCAAATTCCTACCTACTCGCGTCAAAATATGAGTCACAACTAAAACTTGAGTCGTTCTAAAGAATGACGAGAAACGGTTGAAATTTGAACAATGACGCTCAATAGCGGAGTTGAATGTTACTACAGTTCTGTCCTAGCGATTGGTAGGATGAATCATGTCTAAGACTAGGGCATTTAACTCAAAATACCCATATTTTGCACTTGAGTCATTGAACAGCGATATAAAATACACGATTTACACAATTTGTCAACAGCGCTTAAGTTTAAATAAGGGAATACCGCAACAACGGCTAAGCAATGAATCTTCAATCTTTCAATCCTTCAATAAATTAAAATTAATACAGACGGTATTTACCAAATATATTTCTCTCATAATTATTCTCTGACAGTTTAACATAGGGTATTAATAATTTCTCCATTTATGTTCGGTATAAAATTTCATGTGAACCTTTTCTAAAGATATTTTGAAGACAGTCATGATTCAGAAAGCGAAATTTTAACAGCTCTTTGAGAACTGCTTTCTTCTATCTGAACAATGTGATACCCTGATTTACAAAACGGTAAACACCATTTATAGTATATTTGCTTGTACGTCTCGAAAAAATTTTCAATTTTTGAAATTATGAAAGTTATGGTCTTGGCATATTTCTATACTTGCGATTGTTCATAAAATTTTCCATCAGTTAAACGATTTTCAAATAAAATCCAATCATCCATTTTTGAACAAACTTGCTCTTCTCTCTTCGGCCGCGGTAGCCGGCTTGGAAGAGTTACGGACTACAACCGGAGGGTTGCGAGTTCGAATCCAACCAAAGACCGTCGTATTCTAAGGAGGCTGGTGAACGTTAAATCTGTCATGGCCTCAAATGTCCTCACGTGGTGTGGAAGTGTGGAGAGTGATGTGCCAGATCAGGTGTGACCTCGTCATCAAAATTGCGTGATGTTGTCCTCGGATCTTTCCCTTCGGTGGTTGATCCCGGACCGTCGCCAATAGCCCGTTATGTTGCTCCAGTGCGATGTTAATTAAATACCTACGTTCCTACCTCTTCTCTCTTCGTTTAGATTAGTACGGATAAACAAATTGAATAGATTAACGACACGTTAACAAAAGTAATCAGATTTAAGTATCAAAATTAAATATTCTGTTATCAAAATCAATCAATTGGAACATTTTTTAATTGAAAAAGGAAATGTCTCTTACAAAGCGCAAATGCAAAGATTATGAAAATAACATGTGTGTTGGTTATTTTCAAACATTTCCTTAGGTTATGGAATCAGAAAAAAGGATTTGTGTAATGTTGAAAGATGTGTGTTCAATTTATTAAATTTAAGCACAACTTGGAGGGAGTTTAAAATATTTTTTCAAGTTTTTTAAGCTTTTGAAAATTAATATCAAAACTTCCAATGCTTACTTTTAATGAAATATGTTTTTACTTAAGATATGTTTCTGCTTGAATTCATTTTCTTTATCGGACAGCGAATGCTTGCTTAAATGCCTTTTGTGCATTTAATTGAAACCTAAACGGAATTGAAACTTCTTCGAAGTAGAGAAATAATTTCAATAGATACAACCGAGGCAGATAGTTTTCAATAACGAAAAGCTCAGGAAAACCTCTAGTTCTGGTTTGATTTTTCGCTGGAGTTGTTCAAAAGAAAGAAAAAATGCAATCAATGGAAATCTTTCCAAAATGTCAAATTCATTAGAATATGGAAAAGCATTTTACAAATGCTATTAAGTTACTTCCATCTATGAAACGAAATGTGTTGTTGAATAGAGAACACATGCATTGATTTAGTAGTTGTGGTCAAGAAAATGGCGTAAGAATATAAGCAGCCGAACCTCATGTTCAACGAACCATTAGCTTTGAGATTGATGACTAACTGATTAAAGGTAAGTAAAAAAGTTCCTTTCCCCAATGAAAACTTTCTTGGGTAGGTGCATGTAGGTAAATGAATTTACTTTGCACTGGAGCAACACAGCGGGCTATTGGCGACTATCGGGGATGAATCCTGAAGGGTAGATAGGTTGTTGAATTTATGTCGCACTGGATTAACACGGCAGGCTATTGGCAAGATCCGGAATTAATCCAGGAGGGAAAGATCCAAGGATAACACCTCGTAATTTTAAACCACCTTCAGATGACGAGGTCAATACCTGAGCTGGCACCCTACTCTTCTTATGAACTTACACACCATGCCAACGTGAGAACATTTGAACATATTTTACGTGCACTACCCCCAAGTGCACGACGGTCTTTGGTTGGATCGAGTTTCGAACTCCCAACCTTCCGGTTGCTAATCCTCGACTCTACCAACTGGGATACCTTGAACCAAACTTTCTTGGGACACTAATAATTAAAATTCAACTATAAAAGTGTTTATTCAGTTTACAACTATAAAACGATAAGTTTCAAGAATATAGTAATTTAAACACGTGATAAGAAAAATCATGTCCCTAACACGCATTTTGAAAACTATTATGAGGTACCCAATAACTGTTTGACTTTGTAGTGGATTTTACTTGAATCGGATAAAACTTTTGCTCACCGAATAGTGAAAAGTATATCCCTTGTTTATGATAGATAATAGGTAAGTAAACTGTGCTTTCTATCCAATAAAGTAAAAGTACGAGCCTTTTCTATCGTGAAAACTGTTTAATAACAATGACGTTAATAATAACATCATCAAAATCAAATTTGATAAAAGATAGATGGATTTCTCGAAAAACAGTTCGATTTAAATTAAGGATTGTCTATTGTTTATTTTTATGGCGCAAGGATCAGATCTTGCCAAGCTGTTCCAAGCGATGTTTTTGCCCTCAAATAAATGGACACACATGAGTAAAGTTTTTACTGACTCAGAAGATAGAAATATACCCAGGGTTGTTGCAAAAATCGAATCTCTGCCACTTATAGCTCACAGCCTGCTAGCGTATTTACAAACCAACCGAGACACTATTTTTCTGTAGGGCTAAGTGACGGAGTTTCCTGTAGGTATCCTAAATGTGACGTCATTTGACTTGTTTTTCGAATAATTTCAGCTCTACGCCAATAACAATTTCTGAATAGTTGATTGGTTAACTAAACGCCTAACATCACCAAAGCGGCGATAAATTACATTTCAACGTAACCCCGATTTGTACCATGCGAGAGAATTTGAGCAGCGGAAGTAAAATTTTCGCATTCCGTCTGGTTTGTTTGTTTCCACTGAAAATCGCTCTTATAAACTTGAGTGTAGTCTCTTGCACAAAGCAGAAAATAAACAGGATACGGTTAGCAATATTAAATGGTACGGTAAAGACAAAAATATGCCAAAAACTCAGATTAAACTTCATCAACGAACTTCCCATAAGAAACATAATTAAAATGTCAAAATATAAGCTTCCTTCGCCAAGTTATAAGATCAGCTTGATCTTTTTTAAAGCCACATACCAAAACTCCCGTTAGAATTCAACAGTTAATAGCAAGCTCAACGTATTTGAATCCCTGTGTCGTTCCTTCTTTGTAAATATTTCTGGTAGTAGAGACACCTCCCAGAATACCTTTCTTTCCTTTCAGTAGTCATTTTCTTTCTTGCGAAAAGTAAAATATCATTTTAGAGTGAATTGGAATAAATTAATAAGACAAAAGTTTCTGAAGATTCGGAAATTTGTACCACACTGCCTTAAAACTCTGACATTTTAACACCCGAAGGGAAGAATTTTAAGTATGTGAGAAATCTAGCAAAATCATTTGATGCGTTAAAGCAGGAAAAGGTAGTGGGATTGATATTAGCTTGGAACCATTTTATGTTCTTTTTCAGAAAAGTAATTTTTGCTTAGAAATAAAAAATAAAATGGCGTCATCAGCGACAGTGTTTCTCACATGCGTAATGTGTAATTTTAAATGTGTTTTTACAGAAATATGTGTTGGCAGTTTTTTTATTAGAGAATTATACACAGCACATTGAATTGTTTTTATGCACATTGGTACAGGTTATATACTGTCAGCGTAGGGTTTCATTACTCGCGTTCCACAATTCATACATTATTTCAGTATTTTACTTGTGAATCACACTGTAATTAACCAGGTACTAATTTAAAGGATTTTCCTCTAATGCCATTATCTAAAATAATTAATTTTTTGCATTATAATATGTAAGCATAATTTATTGTTTGTTATTATATTGTGATTGCAACAGAAAATGATTACGTTGTTAGTATTAAAACTTTGGAATATTTCGGTTGTGTTTCGTAATTATAGTTTTTGTAATATTACACTGAAGTTTATTTTTTAACCAAGATGGAAGATAATGAATAATATTGCACGAGATATATCGATTTTTAAATGCATATTTACGGTGAATTGAGAAGAAAGAAATGAAACATTTTAATGTGAATTCCATACTCATATCATTTGTCTGTTTCTAAGTAATTGCGAGTTTTGCTTTCCATTTTTACAATTATTTTACACTAATGCGACGAGCTCAGAAGTACATATTCTAGAACCTAAACAATTGTATTACAACTGCCTAGTTTTAAAAAGAAAAAACATGCAGCATAAAATCTGTACTCTAACTTAATAACAGCCTTAAATTCAAGTTCATTTTGTTAGTACTTTTCAAATTAAATTTTGTGTCAAGCGATTGACTCCTAAGGTGACTAAGACCTTTCAGAATTCACTTCCTGACCATTTGATAAGCCTTAAATATTTTTATGAACAATGAGTTCGCTATTTTAACAAATCGGAGAATTTCAAATTCCTTGGTCTCTACGGATTTTATGAAACTTAAAAATTATATAACTGCGGAACAATGAAAATCGATCTCTCCTTAACAAAATACCGCCACTAAAAATTTACAAAGGATACATGACTAAATATTTAAAGCTCAATACGTGGACCTACCTCAACATTTTGTTTTTGAAAAATACGCTTCTTAAAATTATTTATGGTAGGTAGTTGAATTAACTTCACGCTGGAACAACACAATGGGCTATTGGAGACAGTCCGGGATCAATCCCGAAGAGAAGATAAATTCTTTATGAAGCAGTTATTTTTAAAGTGCGGTTTCGTTAATCTATTGCAATTCAAGATATTAACATTTTGGAGTTTGCACGAATAAGTTTTACAACATTTCCACTTACAACATTTGTATCAAAAGGATTTTCAGTGATAACAAACCATTGGAAGACAAGGATTTTACTTCAGGTAATCCAATGATAATGGTGCTATAGGATAAGTTACCATGAAGTGAGAGTTAAAAAGTGACGTCACTTCCGGAATTATATACAAGAAACACGTTCTACCATAAATACACTAGCACCATCTAATTTAGCTTTTTAGAAAGTCTCTCAAAATATAAACGTTTTCACATTTGACTTTTCTGGGTGATAGTGATATGGGATCGGTAGTCAGCGCTTAGTGGCAGAAAGTGAAATTGTCGCTGTAACGAGGAATCTCCGAAAGTTTTTCTCCAATCTAATTAACCCTGATCTCATTTAATTAACTTTATGAAATCATAATAACTGGCTAATTTTCTCATACGCTAATGTGAGAAATGAGCTTTCAAAGACCTGATGATCATGTGTGATAAATTCCAAAACAGTAGTTGTTTTCAACTGTATTAACGAGGGAATATTTTTTAATATTTATAACTAATTAAGTAATATTTATCGAAAATTTTAATTGCATTCCTAAGTCATCGAGAGATCGAGTTTTATACCTCATTTCAAAGTGATTTATTTCGTAGTTCAGTGCCATGTGAGATACACAGGTATATCTTAGCCCTTCAGGACGCAGGACTCCAGCTCCTAATTTTCAACAAACGAAGCTTATTGACTGTTCGCCCCAAGTCATTTAATATACAGAATTCTAAAGGTATCGAATTCAGCACGACATAATTCCCGCTTTGTAAAGCTTAACTATTGGTATCCCCATTCTCCAATTTAAGTGGCTGGATTGCATTGAGATAGCTTGGAACTTTAGGGCATCCTGTTATAGATTCTATAGGAGCGGTGTTGCAACTTTCTCTTTAGGCTGCTATTTTTAAAAATTTGCATTTAAATCAACTCATTTATCAGTCTTCCAAGTATTTATATGTACTATGTTGGGAAATTTTACTTTCCATTTTTAAAATTGTTTTTCACAAATATGACAAACTCAGTACATATTCTAGAACCTAAACAAATTCTACCACAATTGTCAAGTTGGCGCAAATTAAAATTTGGGAAAAGGCATCTTAAAAAACATTTCATCTTAAAAATAATAAACTTTAAAGTCTGTCGAAAATCACTCCAGTTTAAATTGTGACTAAAGATCTAAACAAACAATTTGGTCTGAGAAATATTTACTTTGTACAATAAACAACATGACATTTTTCAAATGAAAATGAATAAAAGCAATCATGGCTCCTTTACTAAAAATAAATCTAATAAAATTGTAATTTAAACCATTTGTAATCTCTCTAACTGTTCAGATTCCTTTTTTACATTATTTCAAGAGGGATATAATCTATATATAAATAGAGTTATATTAGTAGGTACAGGAAGCAATTTACTCAGAAAATCTCCAATGAAAAAAATTGCAAATTAAGTATAGTGCCTAATTCATATAAGTTAATTTTCATAACAAATATAAATACGTATTTGTTTTTGAAATGAACAGAAATTACATACCTTAAACTTTCAAAATGATTAAAAGCATACTTCACGCAATAAGCACTATGTAAACGTACTTCACAGGAGAATCACGATTTTCTACTTAAAATCTTCCTGAAAATTTTAAATACAGTGTAGTGATCTCAACATATTGTTTAACAAGCATAAAATAAATTAGCAAAATAGAAAATCTTTTTAATAAATTGAAAACAACTTGTGACACGTAGAATAATAAGGATAAAAATGATACATAGAAAGCATAAAAATGAAAACTTGTAAGCATAATACTATGTTTGTATAGGATTATTACGAGTAAAAGGTGTATAATGTATATAAGATTAAAAAATTCTAGAGTTATATATTATTTTGCCTTCATAAGAAAGAAAGTAATATAAAAAGTATATATGAGAATGAAAACAAATGCAATAGGAAAACTGTTTTAAATGCTTGAAATGCATTGGAAGGATACTTGTTATTTATAATCTTATGCTTTTTATTTAAAAAGCCTAAATAAAAATCTCCAGTACCGTTACCACCGAGATAACAAGGCCAGACCGCTGTGACGTTTCGATCACGTGACTCGCTTACTAGTAGTCATAACAAACATCGCCGCATGGCCGACTACTTGTGGATTACCTTTAATGTAGCGTAAGAAATTAGGGTTTTTTATACTATTTTACCGGAAAGCAAGTGCAGCTGCAGTTAAATATTGTTATATAACATTTGTGGAACATTACAGTGTCAAGGTGTTAAAGGCTTTCGTCAAACAACACGTTTAACGTGTGTCCAGACCGATTTCTTTAGGCTTAACCACGAGGCTATCCAAAATGCCCTTTAGATGCTGTGTACCTACTTGCTCTGGAAATTATAGATATGGTGATGCACCAAAAGTGGCGGTTCTCTCCTTTCCAGAGGATAAAAATATTAGAAAAAGATGGCTCAGGGCGATTCCACGAGCCGACTTTACACCATCAAAACGCAGCAAAGTCTGCGAACTTCATTTTCAAAACGATGATATCGTCCGGAATGTATCGAAATTCAACAAAAAAACTGGTGAGTGTTCTACCTTTTCCATGAAGTCTCCGTTTAAAAGTTGGTACTATACCAAGTATATTTCCGAATTGCCCTAAATATCTCTCGAAAACTTGTCCCACCGTTCGTAAAAGCAGGGAAGATAAAATTCGTGAAACTGATTAATTCAATTTATTGAGAGCTATCAACGAAAGCAAATCTGAGTTCATTTGTCATCATGAATCTATTTCTTTTCAAAATTTTAATAGGCTGCTAGAAATTCTGGATTCATTACCCCATAAACAAAATTGGTTTAAACTAATTGAGGAGTCAAAAGTTACTTTTTTCAAAATTTGTTTTAATCCAGGACCTGCAACAAATTACACTGTTGTAATACATTCAAATCTGAAAATGGAAACATTTATATGGCCAAGAAATTTCTGTTTAGATAACAATCAAATCAAAACACCCTGTCACGTTAATAATTTGGAAGTTATTGAAAATTGTTTGAATTTTATAAATGAAATATCAATGAAAAATTCTTCAGCCAACTATGATAATAATCGCTTCAATTGCTTTTACAGTTCAATTGCTTTGATTTCCCATTTTTACAGATTTAATGATGAAGAAAACATTAATTAGATTTCTTTAGACTATGAGAAAGGGTTTTCTTTTCTTTTTGATTTATGGTCACATTTGAGAAACTATGATATTGGGCGGTATTAAGCTTGATTGACGTGTGTATTTTAGTTAATAAAAGTCATAAGCGAGTTTTTCGCTATTTTTTAATTGAATTTACGATATAATTTTGGCTGGTTTTTTAATAAGTTATTGCTTTTACTATTTACGCACACTCTCTGTTATCGTTAGTAAATAAGGAAGAAAGACGCGAGGGTGTGGAAAGTTTCATTCTGAGATTATCATAGTTTTGACTAGGGAAAAACCATATTTACAAACTGCTATAATAATTTGCAATAACGTATAACAATATTTTCCTGTGGTCTCGACGTATATAGAATATATTATGTATCGTTGTAGACAGATTTCACTGTATTAGGCTTTGAATATTCCAATACGGCGGTGGTCGTTCGTATCGCAGGTATGACTACTAGGGAGACGCCATGACGGCAGCGGTCAGGCCTTGTTATCTCGGTGGTAACGCCAGTACCAGGGTTTTAGCTTTGTTGAAAAAGAAAATTTTGTTTTTATGCTTTATGCAAAAAGGATACTGCTTGTTTACTTTTCGTAGCACATATTTTGATGTTATTAAATAGGTTTTATCTTTGTTAGTAAATTCATTACATTCAGTCCTTGGAATTTTCTATAGTTATGATTAAATGTATACGGATTGAATTCTAAAGTCATTCATTGAACCACGACTTCAAATAAGATTAGCTGCAGAGAGAAAGATTGCATTGGATGCCGAATTCAAATAGGATAATATTGGTTGAATAAAAATCATACATGATTCTAAGTTATTATTACTCGTTGCAACTTTTAATCTTGACATTTGTACCCATGAAAATCACAAACCAATATTTAATTTTCATGACTTTCATTTTAATTTATATTTTTCTTCAAAATAAATATTTGATTCAAAAGTTTTAGATGAATACCTTCATTTCCATAGTACCCACTCTATTGTCTGTTTCAATTTAAGATAGTACATTTTGTAGAGATATATCTTTTCTAAAACAGTCAAATCACTTCTCACTTCAGAATCCGGATCAATCCAAAGCAATCTGAACCCAGTAGAAACTAACGTAGATTCGGGCCATTGAAACGGAATGCTCCGGATTCAGTGTAAAAGGTTTTAACCCTCTGAGCGCCACAAGATTTTCGAGTAGTATAACATTGCTTTTACTCCAACACACTTAATTACTAAATAACCACATCGATTGGTTGAAAGAATCCTGGGAAATATGCTATTGGTCAAGAAGCCATATATATAGACTGTCCATTACATAATCGATATGCGTGTGAACCCCTCATAGGGTTAAGATGAACAAGCTATTTCTTATGGAAGTGGCTTTCCCAAATAAGTTTCTGTTAGATTCAGATAGATTTGGATTTAACCGGATTATTTAATGTGAAGAGTTTACGGGTGTTTAGGTTTTTAATACTAGCATTGCCGGATGATTGCAATAAGGTAGATCCCATAAGAGAGGTAGGTCATCATCAGTTTCTTTATGATCCAGACCGTCCAGTCTACCTATAGAGTGTAAGGATGCTGGAGAGGTGGTCAGAGGATTTTCTTCAGGCCACAAACGGTCTGCAGGACGCTTAGACTAGCAGAGATGTCATATTACAAATTTATGTAAAACACAAATAAGGCACAAAAGACAAATAAGATCTAAAGGCCAGTCATCACAAAGACCTATCCCCTGCAGTCCAAATAAGAATAAATAAATGAATAATGCATTAATTATATAAATTAGTTTAAACGGAAAAACTCTGTATCTTGTGGAATAACTTGATTGGAAATTAGTTGTTACGAAATGTATGAAGTGAGCATACAAATTTGGCAAACAATATAATAATGAAGTATTTGCATATACATTTACGTAAATATGTATATATGTGTAGTATATCTTTATATTGTTTGTCTTTGGAGGTGTTATACATCTTTTTTATCATTATTTATATAACTTCGTAGTCTTATCGAAAGCTATCGATTTTCAAAAATTTTCACTATTATGCACGTACGATGTAAGGACTTCCTGTTTGCTATAGAAGTGAAACATTTGTGTATTTTCTAATGAAAAATTTAGGATTGATTCCTTATGACTAACCATAAAATGGCAAAGTACAGAATACAAATTTTCGAAAAGGTTTTCTAAAGAGAAGTCTAGTGTGAAACAGTATATAAAATAATCCATCAGTATAGATTGTCCTCAGATTCATAATCTCAGTAAAATGTATTTTCGGTACACTTGAGAAGCATTTAACAAAATAAATACAGGGTGATTCTACGGTCATGGGACAAACTTCAGGGGATGATAGAACACAACGAAACAAACACTTTTCCCCATAGAATGTATGGTCGCAGTTACTTTTCAGTAAAGAAGATATAGAGCCTTAAATTGTCTCCTCACAAACATCTGGAGAGCACAACAGGGGTGCCTTGTCTTACTTCGTCCTGGAAACTAATCATAAGAAGCCATTGTCAAAGTCTGGCGTTTTGATAGTTTTGGTGCTTAGTTGATTATCAAAAATAATATACGATTGCGGGGATAGGTAAGTAGGTAGTTAATTAACGTCGCACTGGAGCAATACATCGGGCTATTAGCGACGGATCGGGATCAATCCTGAAGTGAAAGATCCAAGGACAACGTAATTTTGAACCACGGTCAGATGAGAACAACACCTGAGCTGGCAGCCCACTCTCCAAAACGATTGCGGGAGACTACATGAAAGGAAGAACTGACTTCTTTAAAGCATTCTATTCTCTATTGAAGTATACGAAAGCACATTCACTTCCCACGCATAGCACTAAAAAATACTTCTGTCACAAGGACAAAATTCTATTTAAAAACCACTTTTTAATAAAAGTTTCTGAAATGCCACGCCTTTCAACACTGGCGCTTGGTACATCAGCCCCTGTCGGCCTCCATTATATTCGGCACTGCGTTCCCATTCCATTAAGTAAAGAAAGAAGAGACAAATATTCGTAACGACACAGATCACCCACTTAGACAGGTGCCGCTTACTTCATCGGTTCAGAGTTGATGGTAGAGGTATAAGTGCATTTTATGCTCTAGATTTATTACATTATAAAGAACACAAAAGTGTAGAGGTATCTCAAAAATATTTAGAGTGTGAAATGGTAAAAATACCTATCAAATGAGTGATGGGGCACTCTCTTAAGAAATAGCGCTTAATGTCATTGATGGAGTGAAGGAAAATTGTGCCAAACTAAACACCTCTTTTTGAAACCTCTTTTGAATCATAGCCTGTGACATATTAAGAAACTTTTTAACACAAAAACGTCGGAAATGAATAGCAAGGACACCGATGAAGAACAGCTAAAAAGGTTAAACTTAAAATATATAAAATTAACAATACATTGTAAAATCTCAACCAGAAACAATACATTTCTGCTTCGGTGTGGTTATACAAGATTAAATATTGCACCATCTGTAGATCTGTTTCGTACTTTACAAAGATGCAAGTATATAAGAAAAACTGGAAACCTAACAGTCCAGATGAAATACTAGTAGGTTGGATATACTACGTATTGCACTATTTTAGTTCAATGGATGTGCATGCATAGGTAAACATTTTATGTATAAAATTTTATTGATCGTTACAATGTATATATTTAGTTAGATCTTTGAAACAGTATCAGTAAATTTTCCATTCAACGAGATTGTTTGCAGATTCTTGCGACTTATAGAGATAGAATAGGGTTGAATAGAGGAACAAATGATGTTACAATGAAGAGGAAACTCGTGATTAAAGATTGTAATAAAACCCCTCTTTTTATGACACACTCTACGTATTTGTAGCACTAACGAATTTATTTTATAAGTGAATGGAATGAAAGATGGCTGAAACCACAGACGAAACGTTTCAATCTTACCCTTACACCCTTTACTTGCTCGTAGCATGGGATCAAATGTTTAAATTATGCATCTCCTGACAAATCTGGGGTTTCCGTAGTATAGTGGGTTTGCCCACTGCACTAGCAACCTTCGAGTTGTATGCAGCGCATGTTCCATTCCTGTAACTTACCGTGGGCATATTTCTCTCTTTTGTGTCAGTAAAACTCCCCTTATGGGCTTATGTCCATTTTCTTAACGTTGTCTGTCCTGTATTTGGCACAGCTTGGTCAAATATGGACCTGCACCATAAAACTCAAACAAACTTGACTAATCTATTAAAGTTCAGGAAAATAAACTCGTCCTTTTTTGCGAGTTTATATTCCGGATCCGATTTGCTTTAATCGTGTAACAAAAATGACAATAGAAAGACAAAACAAACCGTTTCAAAAATAAGTTCCTAAGACTTACGTGGAAGTTCAACTGCCCTCCCAAGACCAAACGATAGAATAAAGTGACTGACAATCCATGGACCCAGAAGACATCCCAAATTGTTTTAAATCTTTTCCCGAAACATTCTTTCAAAGCCATCCGACTAAACCACTTTTGAATGAAAACCTCCAAACTCCGACACATCACCAAATAATTGCATTAGAGAAGCGAACCTCTGCTTTCTCTCTCGACGTGCCTTCTCCGAATTAATATAATTGAACGCCCTTTTCAAGGGAAACAACGGCCTGACAAAGTTAATAAGGGAAGATACGTTTTTAATTTGACTTGTCAAGCGGTAGGATTGAAACCGAGATCGGGATTTGGGAGATGGTAATGCCGGGATATGCTGGAATCCTGGCGAGGGATCGGGAGATTTAGTTGTCTTTTATTTTAGCGTAAAAGGGATGGGAATAAATTTACGAGCTTTTCTGCTGAAAAATATATTAACCCTTTGAATCCGAGAGCAGTCGAAAGTTAGGTACAGTTGTGTCCTGAGGTTTGTTTACTAGTGTGTCGAGGAGGATTCGTCCGGTTTCTCACCTTCAAGGGTGGTCTTAAAGCCTTCTATAAAGAATTCTGTATTATCCGATTGAGTTTCAACAGGAGTAACTTCATCTCAGACAGTGGGGATATGCGCGTTGAGGAAAAAAGACCCCCACTCACATTGACGCAGGGGTTATTTTGCGTATTCTCGCAATTCTTTTGAACATCCCACTATGGAACACCAAGCGCCTCAATCCGCCCTGCTGATAAAAGCGGTTCGAGAGTCTCTTAATTGAAGCACTAAGCCAAACCGAGGGACGAATTCGGATTGCATCAAACCGAATGCTAGTAGCTAAGAAAATGGGGATCGATGCGTCCATTGGAATTCTTTACGAATCTCAGTAGACATGTATTAATATACTGACGAGTTGTAAAGAAATTTAGATACTTCTAAGTCAAATTTTGATTTTAAACATATTTTTATTTAAGTGTATTCTGTGCATGAACAGTATTCATAAAATATGAGCATGTTTTATTTAAGTTAATTTCTCCCATGTCTACAAATTCCATTGTGAAATTCGTGTAATCAAAATCTTCTGCACATTGTTCTGAAAAATAAACATTTATGTAATTGATTTTAGCTATTGTTCTTCATTATGTAATGTAAATATTTCTAATAAAGAACACTGTTTTGAAAAATTGTTTTAAATTCGTAACGAAAATGAAATATGCTTAATTTTTATTTAGTTCTCACGATTACTTCAGCTTAAGATCAATTTTTTCCACTCACAGTTAACTCAGCTTTTTCTGTTTAGATGTATCAAATATGAAAAACTGCCGTTCGTTATTTTGTAGGACTAAACATAGAAAAGAGTATTTATAATTAGCAATTATGATTTTCTTATTACTGTTTTGAAATTTTTATTTCCTGATTTTGTTGAGAGTGTTTCTTCGGGTTCGGTTATCTAAGACTTTTATGTTATTTCGTAAGAATACAGATATCATCAGAATTTCAGATTAAGAACCGTTTTGTAAGCATCCATAAAAGCTTCAAGAAATATGGATGGGTTGGAACTCCAAACTGTTTTAGGAGCCGCCGTGGCTCAGTGTACTTGCCCACTTCTGCAACAACTTTCAAGTAGTATATCCATTACTTGAAGTTGGATGTCTTGAGTTTTCCGCAGCTTAGTCAAATATAGCCATGCACCACGAAACTCAACAAACCATTTAATCTTTTTAGATTAGATGACTTTGAATTTTACCAATAAATGTATTTTTTATTTAATAATCGAAGATATTAAATAAAAAATGCATTCTTTATATTCTATAAATATTGCATAAATATTCTATATAAATTGCATAAATATTCTGCATATATACGAGTATATTGGAGAATATATATATCAGTGTCCATATATTACATCAGTTTCTTATATATCAAAGTACATATATTCTACTGTATTCTATAACAGTTTACATTCTTTAAATAAATATTACATTTAATAACTATTACATTCTTTTACTGATTTTAAATAGACATGGACTAATCTATTTTTAAATAGTCATTGACCAAACTATTATGCTTTTTCTTAACCTATTGCGTATTAATCCTTACTATTACATTCATGAGCTTTACGACGATCAGTAAAACATTGATTAAACATTAAGCAAATAAAGCTTTCTAACATTCAAAAGCGTAGCAGAAAAAAATGATAATACAATGTTAAGGACTCTTCCTTTTAAAATATTTTAAAGAAATTATTTTGTACCTTAAGGAGGCAAATAGATGGATCAGTGTCTTTGCAATCTCTAATGGATTGCATGGAATTTACGTCAAAGTATAACATGTGGACTAACGCTTATAATTTATAATTTCCTTATGAAAACGAAATTCGCTGGAAGAAAGAGTTCATTTACTACTCATGAGCTGAATTTTCTCGAAAAGTCATAAATTATCCTCATCGAAGATACCTGACCTGCAAGAATACCCAACCTGCTTGAAGTCATACCGTCAAGAACGGTGATGAAATTCAATCTATGTAGAAAATTGAAAATAAGAACATTTCCACTGCGCGAAGTAACATGAACTTGCAGAATATAAGAAACTAACTTATTAGAGTAGGTAATCAGAACAAGCGACTTCAATAAGAAAGATCATAAAGAATAGACTAGAATGGGAAAAGTTAAATTTATAGGCTCGGTTTGCATCCCACGATGTACTATATTATTGACTTCTTAAATCAATGCCAATGATTCAAATAAACGAAAACATTAAAATTCAAAGAATTTTAATAGTTTTTAAAAATTTACTCTAAAAGGACAAGAATTAACAGACATATAACAAAAGAGCATAAATATTGCATGTTCATAGAGCCGTTGGACCACACGAAAGAAGTTAATAGGACTCTTATAGCGTAACCTCGCAATTTACGCTCAATTATTTAAAAAGTTAAGTTAGAACCCTCTTACAGAGAAATAATAGCGCCCATAATACAAACCTCTCGAGGCAGCATTTGATCTGAGGTTGCTTAGGCTCGTCTAGTCTTTTGAATTTTTAAAATCGTATCGGTTCTCATAAATTATCTGTTTCTTGTGAGGGCCATTTCTGTTTAGCTAAAATATAGGTGGCGGTAATATTTCTGTGGCGAAGAATTTATCCTGTATGCATTCCAAACGTGACGTCCTTTGGCTTGTTTACGAATGTGATTTCATTACATCGAAAATAAAAATTCCAAACAATGAATTCAAAATTGAAAACTGATAATTGATTGGTTATTTACATAAAACGCCAAAATGGCGGTAAACTACATTTTAAGGTAACCCCGATATGTATCATGCGAGATCATTTGGATAGCCGGAGTAAAATCTACGCGTTCCTTCTGGTTTGTTAATTGACACTGAAAATCCCTTTCATAAATCGAAAAGTTTTGTGCAAGAGGGATTTTTAAGAAAAAAAATCAACCAGGACTGAAAACGTATATATTAATTCGAATCACTCAAATACTCTCGCGTGATTCATAACGGGGTCACCCTAAAATGTAGTTTTTCAGTTTTGCATTTATTCTAATCGGTGTTGATCGATCAACTATCATGTATCGATTCGGAATTCCTTCTTTGGAATTTTGCTGACGACGTACTAAAATCATAATCTTAAAACAAGCCGTGACGTCATGTCCTGAGGACATACAGGAAGCACGTCCGCCGCACAAACATTATTACCACCTACATTTAGCCCGACAGAAAAATTCATTTGCCAGAAGGGACGAATTGGTCATGAAAATGTCAAAAATTTAATTTCGGGCATTTCGAAATTTTTTCCAAACTTCGATCAATTTCATTGTGGAAGTGTAAATCGACGTTCTTTAATGTGCGATTTATTAAATTGAAATATAGATGTTGATATTAATTAGGAGACGAATCTCAGGAAAATGTCCGTTGAGTTCAGATATTTGGGGTAGTTTGAACTGAATAGTCAAATTGTGCATGTTTTGAATGAACTGGTTCGAATTGTCTGTCCATGAAGTGTTCTATTAAGCAATATAATTTCTCAAGTCTTTATATGAGAAGAATTTTCAGTGTAAACGAACAAACCAGACAGAATAATATTTTATTTCCGCTACCCAAATGCTCTCACATATCTGGATCCCCTTATAAAATTGTTTAACAAAGTTTGGTGACATGCGGCGTTTAATGTAATTGGCGTTGACCAATCAACTATGATATCGTCGGGTTACAAGTGAAACACATTATGTAAAAGAATTTAGTTCTGTGAAAATGAAGGAAAAAAATTCTACTCCCTAAGTGTGCTTCTTTAGAAGAAATTCAACCTTCACGCAAAGACAAATTAACTTATGGAACTTCACTGGTCTAAAAGTCAACACATTCTGGTCAAGAAAATCTAAAAAAGCTCGTAGCAATTCATTTTTTGGAATTTTTATTGGCGAAGTGCGGAAATCGCATTAAAAAAACAAGCCAAGTGACGTCACGTTCGGAATATGAAAAGCAAACACGTTCCGCCTCAGAAACACTACCGCCACCTACATTTAACTCGACGAAAATTCCTCTCAGACAGCATGACGAATTTTTCGACACCATAGCCACACCTGTGGCTACGTTGAGAAATAATTTATTCAACCTTGGCATAGAAAAAAATGGAGGTAAAAATAATGAGTAATACAAAAGATGTTCAAATCGATTGTTCTGAGTCCCTATCGATAATTTTTTCTTTTCTCACTCGGATTACCAGACATCTTCCTCCAGTATCATCAGCATCGATTTTTCCCTAAATATCCCACGTGATTTCTTTCTCCAAACAAACACTACCTCAAACACGGACCGAGACATCCTTCCGCATCGGTCACAGATGCCACGAAGACAATAACCATTCGCTCGGAGAGAACGGCACTAAAAAAGACCGATTAAACGAGCCTTCAATGTTTGCCTCGCCAATGGCCATTCCGCATTCCCAACAAGCACTATTTTCAATGGATGCCACCGCCGCCCCACGGAGAGAAATCTGCTTTCCGGTAGAATTTATATATTTGTCTTTTCCATCAAGTTCTCTCGTTCCCTTCCGATTCTCAATCCGTTTCCATCCCTCCTCCCTTTTGTCACCCTTAGAAAGGGTTGGTGCGGGGGGATGCAGGGAGGGAATCTCTGTTGGGATTTTCTTTCATTTTTCCCTCGACGGAAGGGAAGATCGAACGACGGGACGGGGATAAAAGGGCCGGATGGATAAACGAGCTGTATGCATTCCTGGATGGAGCGCACTGCATATTTATGAAGGGTTCGGGCATCGCCGCTCGTACCGGTATTGCCCATTGTGCAATAACTTATTTCTTGTAGGAATAAATGTTTGAATTGCACAGAATGGGGCCATAACTATATCGGGATGGCTTGTTTAAAGTGCGCGAATCGCCTTAAGTGCCCCTTTTTTGCCTGTAACTAAAACAAATATATTTGTAACGGCCAATTGGACGCTTGGATTTATGACGGATATAACTTGTTGCATATTTACATCTTTGGCCACTAATTATTGATCGAATAATCAGTAAACAGAAGCAGCACATTTCCAGGCCCTCAAACCGACATCGGGGCCTCAATACTAAATTAGATGACTGGATCTAGCTCTAGGATTGAAGATAAGCTCAACGCAAAACAGAAATATGCAGTCACGTTCAGTATCTCCTCAGAAAATCGCACTTTTTAGGAGACAAAAAAACATCTCGATTTATCTAGAGGAGCGATAGAGTCGAGGAAGAACTTCTTTATTAGAAATAAAAAGGGGCACAAATTATGCATGAAACTACTCGTTCTTTTATTTAAAAGTACACAAATTTATTTATTTATATATACTGTCAAACAGATTATCCAGTTAAGTGACAGCAAAATACGATCAAATGTACAGAACATGGAAGAAACTAATAAAAGAACCAGTTCATTTATGCTACATAAACTACACCATATAAGCACAAAGCAAAAAATTGTGATCTAAACATAATCAGAGTAGAGAGTTTTAAAAAATATGTTTAATCTATCATTAAAAAACTCCGATATAGCAAACTAACAGATTAAATGCTCTGATAGCATTATAAAAATTAAGGGAATGAAGTTTTCGAAAATTATAATTATTTACCTTCCTAAAACTTTTATGTTTTTCATTTTTTCTTTCATGTCTGTCACGTATGTTTTCCAGAAATAAATGCCAACTTTTGAGTTTATTACGCAACACAACCCGCACCTCTCAACAGAAATATTAGTTTATATCGCAGTTTATAAGCTAAGTATAAAGTTGATCACGTACCCAATTTTAGTGTTAAATGTTTCCTCTCTTAACTGCTTTCAGAATTTAATATTTAACACGTACGTCTTTAAGTTCTGAAGTTTTCTTGTGTTTATCGCTTGAGGGAAAATATTATGAACATAACATGGTTGTATTAATATACTTTCGAGACTATTTCATAGACTCAATCTGAATGACACGACTGAATTTTTATAAGTTGAAATTATAATTACCTGCACCATGCTAACGATACCTGAGGAAGCATTCTATTTGTCAAAACTGGTTATAAATTGTATATGAAGACCAGTAGGTTGCATTGCGAACATGCATGCATGCTGCTCAGGTGTTGTAGTGGTGTCAGTTTGATTCAAATGAAAGGGGGTATTTCAATTAAAGTCACACTGGAGCAACACAACGGGCTATTGGTGACGGTCCGGGATCAATCCCAAAGGGAAAGATCCGAGGACAACACCACATAATTTTGAACCACGGTCAGATGACGAGGCAACACCTGAGCTGGTACCCCACTCTCCAAACTTCCACACTACGCCAACGTGAACAAATGAAAGGACATTTATAATTTATTTTTTGGCTATTTATTTTCTCGAGTGCGGACTTATGAGTATGGACTTGCTGATATTGTGCTGTGAGACTCCTCAGACTTTCCTTCAAGTTATCGATGGTGTGGAAGTTTGGAGAGTGGGGTGTAAGTTCAGGTGTTACCTCGTCATCTGATCGTGGTTCAAAATTACTTGGTGTTGTTTTCGGATCTTTTTTCCCTTGGAGAGTGATCACGGACCATCGTCAATAGCCCTTTGTGTTGCTCTAGTGTGACGTTAATTAAAATACCTACCTACCTTCAAGTTATGAATGGTTTTTGGGTTTAGTATTGTGAGACACACTTTCTAACTGACGTCCTATTATTCTTTTGCCATTTCGTGTGGGATGATATTTTGAAAATTTAATTAGTTTTTAATGCCCAATTACTGACGCCTTTGGAAGGGGCAAAATGCAGTAGCACCCAATGGATAAGCCTCCGTTACTCAAAACAGAGATAATCACCGACATCTAAAAGCTTACAAAACGAGATTCCAATCTGGGACTTACTGGGTTGCAGACAAAAGCTATGACAACTATACCAGTTAGGAGGCACGTTATGTAATATTTTTCCTCCACTTTTGCTTCCAAGTCCCTTTTCTTTTTGATTTGATTCTTTCTTCATGAAACCTGATTAAACAAGACTGTCGTGTATGTGAGGGCTGGTGCATATTAAATCTGTAGTGACCTCAAATGTCCTCAAGTTGGCGTGGTGTAGAAGTTTGAAGAGTGGAGTGCCAGCTCCGGTGTTGTTCTCTTCATTTGACCGTGATTCAAAATTGCGTGGCGTTGTCCATTGATCTTTCCCTTTGGGATTTATCCTGGATCGTCACCAATAGCTCGTTGTGTTGCTCAAGTGCGACGTTAATCAACTATCTACCTACCATCCCTACACTCCAATCAGTGAGCAGTACGCCAGATGTTCAGAGTTTAACACACTCTTCAGTAATGCAAGCTAGATGACAAAAGAACTCGAGCGTAAAAGCAGAAAAGCAATATCATCCCATGGGAAATGGTGAGGGAATACCAGGGCTCCAGTTAGACAACCTGTATGTCACAAAGAGGGTTTAAAACCAATTCCCTAAGTTACACGATCAATTTCCAATTCAGAATTGGAATTGATCATGTTTCTTCTATGTGTGGATTGTGATGCGCCATTTTGGGTGAGGTGACGATTCCCCAGAAGAGGAATATCATTCCAGACAAAATTGTCTGGGGAATAGTTGTTAGCACAAGAGAAACACAACGGGTTTTGGTGACTGTCCACGATCATCCCGAACAGAAAGCATCTCGAAATTTTGAATCGGGTTCACATGACGAGATAACCACCTCCAGAACTTCCACACCACGCCAGCATAAGGATATTTGAGGCCACGAAAGATTTAACGCGCACCACCTCTTAAATACACGACGGTTTTTGGTTGGATCGAGTTTCGAACTCTCAACCCTCCTGTTGCTAATCCGCTACTCTAAAGGCTGGGCTATCGTGGTTCCGAAAAAAGAATTCGAGCGTAAAAATGGAAGAACATCATCCAACAGAAAATGATGGAATAATAGGATGTCAGTTGCGAAACCTGTATGCCTCACAAAGAGAGTTTAAAACCAATGCCCTAACAAGATAATTCCCAATTCGAATTGAAATTGATCGTGTCTTTGGTGGAGGTGGATTTTGATTCGCCATTTTGATTGACGCGGTGATATCCCCCTGGAAAATGAATATCATCCCCCCACACACAAAATGGCGAGAGAATAGTCGGACGTCAGTTAGGTAAGTAGTTGAATAACACCGCATTGGAGCAACACAACGGGATATTGGCGACTGTCTGGGACCAACCCCGAAGGCAAAGATCCGCGGACAACACCTCGTAACTTTGAACCAAGATCAGATGACGTGACCAACATCTAAGCTGGACGTCAGAAAACCTGTGTGTCTTACAACTAAAACGGACCGCAGTAACCCAGTTTGAAGAATAACGGATAGCAACCGGAGAGTTGCGAATTCGAAACTAGATCCAGCCAAAGACCGTCGTGTACACCGGGGCTGGTGCACGTTAAACCGTCGTGGCGTCAAATGACCTCAAGTTGGAAGTTTGGAGTGGGGTGCTACTTCAAGTGTTGTTCTCGTCTTCTAACCGTGGTTCAAAATTACGAGGCGTTGTCCTTGATCTTTCCCTCCTGGAATTGATTCCGGACCGTGGGCAATAGCCCTGTGTGTTGCTCCAGTGCGACGTTAACTACCACTTACCTACAACTAAACCGCTGCATGCCGATAAATTCCAGATTCAATTTAAATTTCCACACTCGCCTTCAGTGCGAGAAACTTAGTTCCACCCTTCGCAGCAAGAAAAAACACCCACCGACACCCCACCTTTTAAAAACACATTAAAAACATCCATCACGAAGCCAGATAAGTTTTCATTTCCCCGGGAAAACACGTTTCCACCTCCGCACTTCCCCGACCTCCATAGACAGGACTGCGGAAGAGCGTGGAACTCAAGCGGAAGATCCCTGATTGACAATTTATGTCAAGCACCGGGGGAGGAGCGAGATCTCTTGATTTTCGGACATGTCGGTCGATTTCCCTTCTCCCGATCGGAAATAATCGAAGAGGAGCCGATTTTTATGAGAAATCCGGAGATTAGGCGGCCCCGAGGCCAGTTGGGGAAGTTCTTCGAAAACTCCATTTTCTGGAAAAGAACACTGGACCCTGGGGGAAACGAGGATGGAGTTCTGTGCGCGATTGTGGGATGCGAGGGGAATGCTTGAGCCGTCTAGTCTTCTTTTTTTCGGGTTCCGTTCTTTTCTCGGTGTCTGGCTGGAATGGAACAAATGTTGCCGAAGTTAATCTTCCTATGGTCAGTTGAACATTTCGGAACGAAAAGATGCATAATGTTGTGTATTTGATTGCGTATGATGTTAGCGGCTTTTTGCTTGAAATATGAGTGTTTTTCTGTGTAAACGAGGGGCCGCGGTAGCCCAGTTGGAAGAGGAACGGATTAGGACCGGTGGGATGCGAGTTCGAAACTTGGTCCAGCCAGATAGTTGTGTACACGAGGGCTGCACGTTAAATCTGCCGTGGCCTCAAATATCTTCACGTTGGCGTGGTGTTGAAGTTTGGAGAGTGGGGTGCCAGCTCAAGTGTTGACCTCGTCATCTTACCATGTTTAAAAATTACGAGGCGTTGGATCTTTTCCATCGGGATTGATCCCGGATCATCGCCAATAGGGCGTTGCGTTGCTGCAGTGCGAGGTTAATTAACTACCTACATGCGTAAACCAAACCATGCCAAAGTTAATCTTCCCATGGTCAGTTGAACATTTAGCAACGAAAAGATGCATAATGTTGTAGTATTTGCATATAATATAAGCGACTTGTTGCTTGAAATATGAGAGGGTTTTTCCGTGTAAACAAAACCATGTCGACGTTAATCTTTCTATGGTCTGTTGAGCGTTTAGGAACGAAAAGATGCATAATGTTGTGGTATTTGTATACATATGATGTAAGCGTCTTGTTGCTTCAAATATAAAAGGGGTTTTATGTGTTAACACAAACTACCGAATCTTCTGGTTTATGTTCTTCTGAAATGCGAAATCATTTCAGTTTCATTACTTTGAAGCTCCGTAGAGACATAGCTTTAACAAAATTTTCTGAAAATTTCTACACAACAAAAATTTGTACGCTCTTTTTAGTTTCTTCTATTGATTATAATGCCCCCAGGTATAACACCAGAAACGAATTTTTTTAATTAAACCTTTAAAACAGAATGTATATAGCAATTTTCCTGCAAGTAGACTTTTTAAACTGGATAATTCTTCCTCGGAGGTTGATGTTTTTCAATGATTTCAATTCAATAAATAACCTGGTTTAATGAAGTGTTTAGTTTTATCTCTGATGTAACTATATTTGTAAATATTTTTTTCTTCTATATTTTGGATTATATATTTTGTTCTCTGTAATTGTAACCTCTCTTTAGATAAACACAAATATCAATGGATGAATGAAAATGAAGAAAAATACTCCAGTTAAGATTGTCCAGTTCAAGTTAATTTTTATGAATCATTCTGAGAAGGCTTTTTCTGTTAAGCAAATGCAGATGTCGGTAGTGTTTTTGCGACAGTAATTAGTTGGTACTTAATTGATGTCGCACTGGAGCAACACAATGGGCTATTGGCGACGGTCCGGGCTCAATCCCCAAGGTCAACGCCTCGTAATTTGAACCACGGTCAGGTGACGAGGTCAACACCTGAGCTGCACCCCACTCTCCAAACTTTCACACCACGCCCACCTGAGCTTTTGCGACGGAACGTGCTTTCTGTGCGTACGTATTCAGGAGTCCCATGTCTTGTTTTTTATTGCAATTTCAGCACGTCGTGAATAGAAATAACAAGCAATGAATTCTGAATTGATATTTGGCAGTTAATTGGTCAACTCCAACTAGATTAAACACCAAACTTCGACACAACAGCGATAAACTACATTTTAAGGTAACCCCAATGTCATCATAGGAGAGCATTTGGGTGGCGGAAGTAAAATCTAGGTCTTTCGTCCGGTTTAACTGTTTGCAATGAAAATCCCTCTCATAAGCGACTTGCTGAAATTGCATTAGAGTAACAAGCCAAGTAACACCAAGTTAGGAAACATTACCAAAACACTGTACTTACCTGGACATAAAATATTTTTCGAGATGTCACTAGGCTTTCTTATGAGAAGGGTTTTCAGTGTAAATAAACGAACTATCGGAAGAAGAAAAAATACTTCAGGTCAGAACCGATTTGATGTATCTAGGGTTTGGTGATGTTTGGCGTTATTTCTACACTAAATTATACGTGTTAAACCATTTGAGCAAGGCTTAATAGAGAAACCATTTTCAACACTTCTAATAGGAATGTTTTCAATCGAAAAGGTAGGTAGGCAGTTGAATTAACTTCGCACTGGAGCAACACAACGGGCTACTGGCGATGGTGCGGGATCAATCCCTAAGGGAAAAATACGAGGACAACACCCCGTAATTTTGAATTACGTTCAGATGACAAGGTCAACACCTGAGCTGGAACCTCACTCTCCAAACTTCCACACCACGTCAACGTAACGACATGTGAGGCCACGACAGATATAGAGTGCACCAGCCCCCACGTACACGACGGTCTTTAGTTGGATCGAGTTTCGAACTCGCAACCCTCTGGTTGCTAATCCGCTACTTTTCCAAAAGGGCAACCGCGGCAGGTTTCAGTGGAAAAAGGTAAGTTCAAAGATATAAACTTATGATTAATTCTATGAGAGGTATTTATGAGTAAACAAATAAACCAGAGTGAGAAGACGGATATTTTACTTCCTGTTAAACAAATACTTTCGCATGGTACATATCGGGGTTGCCTTAAAATGTAGTTAATCACCGTTTTGATGACGTTTGGCATTTAATGTAATTGGCATTGACTAATTAATTTTCAGATATCAATTCGGAATTCATTCGTTGGAATTTTTATTGGCAACGTGTTAAAATATCATTCGAAAAACAAATCAAGTGTCATCAAGTCAGGAATATGTCCAAAAAGCGCGTTCCTCCACAAAAACACTACCGCCCACCTACATTTAGCTTGACAGACCTCTCACGTGTCATTATCACCACTTATATCTAAATGTAAATTACATACTAGAAGTGAGATTACATTTGCGAACAGTCAAACATCAAAACTACTCATAAGGAATCTGAAATAGTGTTAATTTTATTCAGAATATTTAGAAATAGTTTTATTTATGATCAAAATTTATTTCTCAGACTTCTTTGATTTATCTGGAATGCAAATAGATCTGAATAGGGGCATGCAAAATTGCCACTCTACAGTTCTACATTGACATGATATTCAATTAGATATTTTGAGTGAAATTATTTTATTAAATTTATTTTTGATATATATAGTGCTTCACAGGGTAAACCATCGGTTTTGTAATTCGCTACTTGGCTTAAAATTATATTACTTTCCCACAATTGCTTTACGAAATGTGTTATAGCTCGTTTCATTTTCTACTTGCAGTTCATTGTTTGCTACTTGTTTCTCAGTTCTTGTCTTTTTTTTTCATTATAAATCTGATTTTTGTCTAGCACTTTTTGTATTTAAAATTTTTGTCACCTATTTTACCTGACACGAAATATCGAAATATGCCAACATTAAAAATAATTTTTACTTTATCACTTCATAGATTTTATTTTAAAAATGTGCTTTTGAGTTTAACCTTTTGAAAGGTTTTATAAAAAAACTTTTTTGAATAAACTATATCGCTTTATGTATCAAATTTTGTTTGTTTCGTGAGTCAGTTGCCTAATTCTATTCTATTTCTATATTCCGTATTCTTATTCAACCAGTTTATTAGTGTACTGAATATCTGGACATATTCTTTTGTTTGGCCCTCCATGCACACGCCAATCTCATATAAATGATTTTGCTCCTAATTAGAAAAACTTTGTATTTTTAGTTCTTTAAGGAGGGCTGGGTCCCCTTATAACTCACCATCCATTAAAAGTACTCCTTGACATTAGAATATTACATGAAAATATTTATATTCATAAGCACCCTTAGCTCTCTGTGGGGTTCACATCTATATATTTGTTCCACAAACTGCAATCTTCTCTGCATAACGTCTAATTTTGACCTTCTTGGGGAATAGAATGTTTCCTAGGATTCTTTCAAGCAATAGATGTAGTTGTTTATTCATTATGTGTTGTGGGGGAGAAATACAGCTACACTAATTTGAAATCTCATGATGCTAAGAATGTTAAAATAGAATATTTAACATAGACCACCAAATGTTCTATCGTCTCTGAAAAGATTAAAACTCTGAAATATCCTCCAAATTATGTGTGTCTAAAGTGGTTTCGAGTTTAGACCCCCCCCCCATGTAATAATTCAAAAACAAAATAATTAGAATTATACATGTTTATGCATATCGAAACTGAGTTGACCGCATTAGGTAAGAAATTTAATTTAAATATTCCTGAAAGATTTAAATGGATGACTGTCAAAATATTAAGTCTTACGAACAAAATATTTTGATGAGAGATCATAATTGCAACGTGAAGAAGTTGGCAGTGATTCATGCCGAATCGGAGTCCTTTGAATATAAACAAAGCAATTGGCTGTTTTTATTAGATACCATAGTAACACAAAACATGTTCCTGTATTATTTGGATGAATTACAACTGTTTTTTGTGACTTAAGAAACATCAAAGACAAACCACTTTTGGAAACAATCTACTTAATAGACCGTCAATTTATTTTGTATCCTCTCTCCACCTAAAATATGCCAGCCCTGTAATAGCAAGAGTGTCTGTAAACATGCCACAACTTGACTTAGCCTCTTTATGCAAGTGTTTTCCAATACCTTTTCAAGAATAAAGACTCGGCGTTCGGAAGAGACAACTGCGTATTATTAGTGGAATAAATACAACTTTACAACAATTGATCGATAACAATCGATGCTGCTTGATCCATTTCTACCACTCAGTGCTGGGCTCAGTGTTACGAAGTTTGCCGAAACGTAAAATCCACCTTTCGAGTTCAAAACTTGCTGATGGAAGCTTATTTCCAATGCAGTTCCAGTTAAAGGGATTGGTATTTTAGGATTTTTCCATTTTTTTTAGATTTGACTATTGGGTATTGCTTTAATAATAACTTGTTTTTGCAGATTGTGCTTATCGTATTCAACAACATAATTATTAATTTATAGTTGAAAAGTGTACGAAATTATTTTGTATGCATAACTGCTACATTTAATACTGAAATTAAAAATAATATTTATACATTTAAGTTGTCCAATTTTTATACGTCTACCTAAGTACATATTTCAATGTTGACACAGAAATATTTTTACAAGAAACATAACTTGTTACGGAAATTAAAATTCATATCTCAAGAGCAAAGATTAATTCTGGCATTTTGTATATTTATATTACATAGAAAGATATTGGACAAACATTTCTTGTATCTGTCAACATAAAATTGTTATTCTGCGAGAGATTTGCTTTTGAGAAAAACAGTTTAAAAACAGATATCTCTTTAGGATAGGTATATTGAAACTCATGAAATTTTTTCCTGATGCTGACTTTTAGTAAAATAATAAATGTACAAAATATTTTAAGTTTTTCGACATGGTTGTGATTAAAAGGCGATCGATGGAAAACGTAAAAAAATCACAGAATTTCGGTTGGGCTCTAACTCCTAAATTTCAAGAATAAAATTTTATACATATAATTTACCAGCAAATTACCCGGCGTTACTCGGGTTGAATTGATTAAATTAATTTTGATTGAAAAGTGATCAGAACTAATCACTTCTCTTTCACAGAAAAATGCAAACATCATTTAAGTGCACGGAAAACAACTCTTTAACATAGTTTTAAATTTTTCATAACTTCTACAATTTACCGTCGAACGCAAATATATATACATGATGTATCCACCCATATAATTCATCTTATATTCTCACTTCTGCAGTAAGACACACTACAAAAGTTTTTCTTAGGTGACTAATTCAAAAGTCGATTTAGAAATATCTTTGAACTACAACGTATGGCTGTCCATTTTGATTTAACGTAACCTATCTTATTTTAAAATAATTTTCTTTTAATTTTACTCGTCATTTTAAAATAAGAAGCTACACACATTACTTAAAAAGTTTTGTTTTGCATATTTTGTTTATTTTTATGAAACAGAATTCTGCAAACCATGACGTATTCAACCTAAGACAAGGAAAGTTGGTCAAAATATACGTACATATACCACCAAGAGATTACCCATGTCTAGTGATATTTTGTAAAAACTAAAATAATAATTCATTAAAATTTAACTCCTAAATAATATATCTGCAATATGTAAAATACTGGAACACATAAATACAGACAGAAATGAAATTCCGATCATTGAAAAAATGCAGAATTCTGAAAAATTTAAGATATGACCAAACTTGTCGAATTGCAACTTTCTGAGTATATTCTGAAACAGTGCAATTAGAAAAAATACATTTGAAAAATATTGGCAAAGACGATAATGATTCATCAACTTGGTACAGCTGTATTATGGGCCTCGTTTGGTGGCAACGCTCTTGGCACGTTTTTTGGCACACTTTTAGTAGCGAGTTATGGCAGGTGAATGCAACTCATCTTTATTAGGTTTATTCCAGTTTTTATGACAACCTCGGCAAGCGGAAAGTTTAAATTTTCATTTCGAATATTCTAGAATGTTCTTTTTACTTCCCGAAAATTGTTCTTTGCTTTCATTTGTTCTTTTAAATTTTCCCCAATTCTTTTCCATTTAATGTATGGAAGAATTGAAACGTTCAGTTTGATTTCCCCTGCCATAACTCGCTACTAAAGGTGCGCCAAAAACGCGCCAAGAGCGTTGCCACCAAACGAGGCATATAGTACAGCTGTTCCCTGAAATTTAGAAATGCTCAAATCTGACCGCAACATTTCGCTGTCTTAAGTCAAATACACAAACACAGAATTCTAAAACAAATTTATAAAATGTAACATTAATTCTGGTATTGCCAGGTCTCAAATAGCAAAATTACGCTTTTATGATCAATGAGTTTTTTGTTTGGGCTTTTCGTGTTCCATTACAAAATGTAAGTTGTGTAAAATTAAATAGTTTAGATATCCTGTTTTTCATCAATCAAATAGTCATAAATTACTTATATTATGGTAAGAAATGAAAAAACAGTTCAAACATAAATATTATAATTTAATTTGTTTTGAAAAAATTGTTTTTCGAGCAATACTGGGGTAAAAAAAATTGTTGGAAAAGTGCTTTTCCATCAATACTGGTGAAACAAAATGAGGTGCGTACCGCACTCGTCTTACACTCAATGTTATTCCTATGGAGATTTGAAACTGTTTTTAGCCTCCTAGGACAAATAGAATGGGGTTAATATGTAGACTATGTTACCCGCAGGGATCTAAAGTATAAGTGTACCAAATTTGGTGTGGATTTGTCAAATGGTGTAGATTTGTATAGAGAACAGACAGACGCCCCAACTGTATATAGATTCTGTGCAATGTGAGACGACGCTGGCCACTAAACATAATTAGTTATACAGGTATGGGTGAAGTAATATCATGAAAAGTATCATCTTTATTATTTTTCTTCGGTTTTTATGTACTTTTTATTGAAGTTTTTATTAAAAGGATGTTAAGTGCATAGTTGATACGTCCAGTATATAATATAAAAATAAGTACAAAGATAAAACTTTACTTCTAGAGATTTCACCGTTTATGTCCTACAAGTAATTGCTAATGCTTCCTTTCAAAATAAAAAGGGCCAAATAAAGTTTTGAATATTTTTAAAAATTAATAATGTAAAATAAACAAGAATTGAAAAGTAGCAAATGAACTGGTACGCTTTATGAAATCGCTTAAGTTATCCCGTTTTTAAAAGGTTTTATTTTCTGGCCTTCACGCACAATTTAACAGTCTGACTTCAAATCATGGCGGTGGCATGAATGCTCCTAGTGATCCGGAATACACTTTAACTTTCCTGGTGGTTATCTCGTCATTACCAAAACTGATCACATGTGATGATCACATCTTGATGGCGTAGATCTAGTTATAAGAAGGAAACTTGTTAGATCTTGATGGTACAGATATCGTCATTAGAAGGAAACTTGCCAGATCTTGATCACATCGTCATAAAAAAAATCGATAATATCTTGATGAGATATCTCGACATTAGCAAAATTGATTAGAACGTGATGAACGAGATATCTTTTTGAAACCAATTGGAGGGTTAAGACATAGATATCTGTCTAATTAGTTTTGTTGTAGCAAAAAATGACTTAGCGCCACAAACCTGATCTAACCTAGAAGGTTTTTAATTTAAACAGGAATTTCCTGCTGTTACACAAGATTTAATCCTCTACGAATGGAACAAATAATTGCAAATTTAACTAAAAAAGGGCTTCGTTACCTTTGGTAGAAAATCATACCTATAAATATTTTTATGATGTGTGTACGTTCACAAAACATTTAGTTGAATTATCAGCATAGCTATTACATTTTATTGAAATGTATAATTGAAAGTTCATTTATATGCATTTATTCTTTGGATGGAACCATTCCCTAGTTTTCGTTTACATTTCATCAATCGGCGCAGACAACATAGGATAGCATCTTTTAAACTGGTTTGCTCTAAGCTAATTTGCTTTGTTATATGAGGACTAATTTAACCTATATCAACTACTTAAAGTAACTTATTTCGGAATTTCCAAGTATTACTTGAAATAGAAAGATTTTGCAGTAGAGCAGCGATTTTCAACCTTTTTCATCTCACAGCACGCAAAAACTAATTGCAAAAATTCTGTGACACCAAAAAAATATTCTTTGTAGATCTGATAAGAAAAATAGTTATGATTTTGATTGATTTACAAAAAAAAATAGTAATTATTTAACCTTTTTGCTCAAAAGTGAAAAAATATGTTTGGAATAATTTATTTATTGTACATTGTAATAAAAAATACTACTCAAAGTTATTTGTACGGGTATTAATTGAAATTATTTGCAAACACACTAGTCAAAAATTCAAAACTAAACTGTGGAAACGAGATAAATCTTTCATAATTTTTGCCACTCCATTATCCGTAAGGAACACCAGTGCCATTCTTGCGGCATGAAAATCACTGCAATATCGAAATGTGGCCCCTACTATTCAATGTCGAGAACTTTTACTTGAATGTGAAATATCAAGAATAATAATTCATCTCAGTTAATGTTACCCGTTTTGAAAATTTTACTTCTCAGATAATGTTCAGATTTATTTAAGCAGATTGAAATTGACGGAGAAGGCCAGATACACTTGTGATCATCCTCTGAATCTATTAGCAATGTCGTCTTCTGACTAACGTCATTTACACGTTCACTTACTGACGTTTAGTCATTATACTTGCCAAGCCATTGAGGCAAATAGTGGCCATGGATATTTTAAGATGTCTTTCGTGAGTGATACTCACGATCATAAGCGACAAGAAAAATATTAAAAATGCGCCAATTTGAGTCCAATATTCCTTCGGAGATTCTCAAAGACAGCAAGAATCAATTTTCTTTACCCTACTGAAAACTACTACATAAACGATAACACGATATGCAAGCTGAGAAGATAGATTACTCAATACATTATTGTCCACCACACGAGCGTATTTTATTCTTATTCTCTCACCAATTTTTTCTTTTAGTTTAAATATCAAAAATGCTTTTGAAATAATTTTTATTATCCCTCGTTGAAATAAAACAGAAGAAGGCTTTAGAAAGTATTCGAAAAAATAATCAAAATCATCATCGAAAGACAAGAAAAGAAGAAAATGGTCATTTCAATTGGTTGGTTTGAATTTATGGCGCAAGAGCCATATTTGATCAAGCTGCTTCAAACACAAGAAAGATAACATCAAAAAAATGGAAATACATTCACAATAAAAGTTTTACTGAGACAGAAGAGAAATACACCGAGGGAGAAATCCAACTTGTGTCAACTACAACTCGCATGTTGCTAGCGTTGTGGACATAGCCACTGAGCCACGGCCATCCCAGTTCAATAGGATAAGCACTGAAAAATCTGGTCTCATTTAGGATATTCTTCTAAAGGAGATGACGAATAACTAATTAAATATACCTACAGCATGTTTACGGTGTGACAACAAGAGGCATTCTTAAAATATTACGAACAAAATTATATTTTGATAATTTTATGCAGTTTCAATTTAAGTATTAGCGTTTTTAATATGCACTGTTTATTCACTACAAGTTATCTATGGGTATTTTCATTGCAAATGCATTAATCAATGTGTGATTATTTTGAAAACATCTAAGGATCAAACAAACTTTACCGATTCTACATTTAAAATGTACAAGAGCAGCAACAAAAGAATGAAAAAATGTCTCGACAATTGCGTAATATCTATAGTATAAAAACTGCTTCTCCCAAAAATTACCTTATAATAATGACTTATAAAGATGAAATTTTACCAGTTATCTGTAATTTCATTTTTTACACAAAATACACAGTATCAAAACCTATTGATTACTAAATTATCAATTGCAAAACTACCCAATTACAGCTGTGCATATTGATGATCGAAAATACAAAGACTCTCAAAAATATCAAAATTATTAATAAACACAAATTGCAGAGCTGAAACTTCACAATTCCGACTTGGATTTCAAATTGTCTACAAGGAAGCAATAAGTTAAAATTGTCCCCATAGTACCAAGTATGAAGCTTCTCTTAATCGGAACAATTTTCCAACATGTCAACGACAAATCCCTTTCAGAGAGGTACAGAAAACGCTGTTGCGACGATGTCAATTTCCTGTGTTCACTCAGTGAATTTTGTGCATGGTTCCAAACGTCTTCAGCAGATTCAGACACCAAAGATCCGGACACGGTCATGCCAAGAAAAGCAACATAGCTAGCAGAGAACAGAAATACTATGGAAAGAATTTGGATCAATGCATCGAATTCTTCCGGGTGTAGGACATAAGTGACACAGAAAAATAAGGTACAAGCGTTGTAGATTGAAGACGTGAACATCAATAAAGACATCTCTGAGTCCATCCTGTCCACCAGCTTCCTGATGGACACGTATTGAGTGAGGTTTCTTTGGTAATCAGTAGACGAAGCCAAAGTCAAGCTTTCAGTGAACTTCATTATCATGCAGTGCACTTGGCGACACACAACAGCATAGTACACAGCGAATGTATTGATCGGTAGCATAAGTAAAAATACTAAGCTTAATACATAAAGGAGGGTATATGTCATTCGCCAAAATGGAGTGCTGATATGATAGTTAAACGTCATTACATGTAAACTAAAGTCGTAGAGCGTAATGATACTTGTCGCAGCAATGGGGAAGTGGAGTAATGTACTAAGTATAATCCAGATATGTATCCATATCTTTTTCCTGTCTTTCGAGTACAGATCAAATTCTTTGGTAAGTCTTACTACAGTCTTAGAAATTTCCTTCAGAGAGCTGATTCTCAAAGATAAAATACATCTGTGTACCAATGCTATGGTAGTCAATGCAATGTTAGCCTTAGATATCGATGCTTCGGGCCTAAGCATGTAAAATGATGCATTGATGCACGCATGATGTACCAGCAGAAAAATGTTAAAAATTATCATCAAACCTTTCACGTGATCAGTAGGAAATCCAAACACAGACAGAGCTGTATTCTCAAATATACCACTCATTCTAAACAAAGCGAATACGTATGCATATTTAGAACCGTCTTGCTCCTTGTATCTAACGGAAATGTCTGAGAATGAATCAGGTACTTTTTTCTTCCCATCACACTTGACTTTAGAATTATTAGTGAACATTATGGCCAGCGATTTCTAGCTGGTAAGTCCTGATAAGTCAAAAAGCATCAAAAATAAGCAAAACAGCGAAAAATTTAATGTAGAATTCGGTTACAAATGTGCAAAACACTTCCCACGACTAGAATCTTGATGACTGACTGCGATAAAATTTACGACCTTCTCTGCTTTTATATTGCGTCATCACAAAGAACGGATGAAAATGACTTACCACATTGATCGACGCACATTTCAAATATTGACAGACTAGTGATTTTTTATCCTTCGATACCCCAACAATCTTTTAATTTCAGTAAGTCAATATTATCCATCTTTCTACGATATGATGTGAATGGTGTATATAATACTCGGTAAAAAGATGCTTGTTTGTATTCAGAATGTGTTAGAAAAACTATGCATTTAAAGCGATCAATAACTGAAAACGATTAGCGCTAATGCATAGAATCGATAGGGAAATATATTTTTACAGTTTTCATTCAAGCATAATTTCTGTGAAAAATAGTTACCATTAATGAACTGGAGCATAGCATTGAATTCAGAACTCAGTAAGAACTCGTTCATTGTTCAAATACACAGATACCTCTTAAGTGATCCGTGGTAAATGATGTAAGCATTAATATAGACAAAAGTTCAAACTCGATTTCAGGTAAACTTCTAAAACAGTAATACATATTACAGAACTTCTTTAACTTCTTCGATACCCCCATTAAAAATCCCACAAACAATAACTCCTTAAATTTAAATTTAGATCCCACTTTTGACAACTTGATCAGTGTGTTCTACTTTTTTCAGAATTTTTGTATTGAAGTAAATTTTACAAATTATTCTCCGAAAAGTTTATTTTGTTACCTCATTTTCCTATTTTGCTACATGAGGGATAACGCTATTTAGATTAGAACGTTATTTAGATGAGAAATAGTTTTTGCAGTTCTGGATGATTGTCAACATTGTGGTGCTTTCTCATTGGTGACTGTCAGTGGCGTGCTGGTAAACTTCACAATAACAGTCTGTCACTGTTGCTTTAAGAAATATCTGCTAAGTAATTAAGTATTACTGAAACCTTTATCTTAACTCCCACTCGGATTGAGTTGCATGATGATTAGTAGCTTTTGCCATGGAAAAAACATAGAAACCATTGTTTTTAGTAAAATAATTCACAAAGAATTATTCAAATTAAATGAATATTCACTGGTTTCCACGAATTAAGGAGAAAACAAAGCAAAATCACTATTACTTTTCAAAAAATACACCGAGTTGCACAAAATTAAGGTATGTTATAAAATTATTAATGGTAAATAAGAACAAAATATTCAAATTTGGGGTGCTATCATCTTTTGCAACATCAGATACTAGTATCGAAAAGCGCATCTCAAAGCGTATCGTGATTTTTTGATTAATAGATTGATGATTTTGATTAGAGATTGGATGAAAAAATCTGAGAGTCATTTTGTAGGAATGAATTTTAAACATCAACAGTTGCAATGGTGAGTCACTGACCGACTGGAGGCAGAACAAATATGTACCCTGTTGGACCCGAATATGTAAGCAATAACCTATTGGAAACTTCTCTGCAAAGGACAATAAACCGATATGAAAATTAAGAAATAATACTTAATATATGAGTAAGATATAGAATACGAGTATATATATCTTACTCATATTCTCTGACAGTTTTTCTTATGATATAAACATTCAAAATGCCATTAAAAGCAATTTGATTATCCTTGAAGCCATCAAAACGCTTTTGTAAACATTTTGATTGTTTTACTTTAGTCTAAAAAACAGCCCTTTCGTCAAACAAATAACTATGTGAGGAAATCTACCTTGAGATATGCGCACCATCTTTAGATATATGGAAAACCCAGGGTCGTTTCAATAAGATATTCACTGGAAAGCCTAGGCTCATTTCAATAGGATATTTACTGAAAAGTTTATTGTTGTTTCAATTGGATATTTACCAAAATCGTTTACTCATTTTACAGGATTTGTACAAAAACGCCTAGGCTCATTTCAATAGGATGTTCACCGAAACATGGCAGATAACTTGTTAAAAACGTTCACATATATATTCACGATGTGACAACTATAGGCAGTTTTACATCATTGCAAACAACATTATATTTTGATAATTTCGTATATTTTTAATTTATGCATTAGAATTTTTAAGACACACGGTTTATTTATTGCAAGTTATCTGTTAATATTTTCATTATAAATGCATATATGAATGTGTAAATATTTAGTAAATGCCTGGAGGTCAAACAAATTTTAATTTTTCTAAACTTAAAATGTAAAAGAGCAGAAACACAATGAAAATGAATGAAAAGAATTTCTTAAAAGCTGATTAATATCCCTATTATAAAAATTGCTTCTTCCTAAAACTATTTAGTGTAACAATCTCAATATATAAATATAAAGTATCTGTGTATAAATCTGTATATAATATATAAATACTAGTTATCTGTAATTTCAATTTTCACAAATTACACAGCATAAATTGCTAATAAAAAACTATTGGTTCCTAAATTCATTTAATGCTTTGTTTTGCCTCACCTAAAGAAAACAAATACAGTAAAATAAGAGGATACAATTCTCATCCATCACATTGGTCAGGACCAATGAAAAAGCCATTTAATCAATGGACTGAAACAGAGCACTTTTGAAACTAATTTTTGATGAAGATGAGTATATATATAGTGTTTTTACACTTTGATTTTAGCAATAATATCAATAATTACAACAAAATGAGTAAAGGAATATTTTGTTATACTCTTTAAGAGACTTACCTTAGAGATTTACAATAATAGATAATTGTGAGCTTTGAATATAGGTTTTACTCCACGAAGATAGGAAAACCTCTTTGTAGCACTTTTCTCAGTCAAATGTAATGTATGTATATCCTTAATTATCCCGTATTTACATTGAAAATTCATCTTTATCTTTATTTGATCGAATTAAAATTAGATTTGCTTATTAGATTATTTGTATTTCAATGCATTTTTGTGATGCTTTACATACTTTTTACAGATATTCCGATTTTAATCAGTGTATTATTCGCTTCACAGAAGCTATTGTAGATATTATGATGCGTTTTCATAGCAAATTACTACTTCAAATTCTAGAACCCCTTATATGTTTAAACCGAATATCTCAAAACCGAATGCAAAACTGCTTAATTTATATTTATTTAAACTGTGTGGGACGTTGCTCGAAAATATTAAGCCTAAACTCAGTCAAACTAAAGTAGCGAAACTATTAATAAACACAAATTGCAATGAGTAAATATTCAACAGCTCTGTGTGGATCTCAAATTGTCTAGGAGGAAACTATACGTTAAAACTGCACCCATAGTAGCAAGTATGAAGTTTCTCTTAATCGGCACAATTTTCCAACATGTCAACGACAGATCCTTTTCGGAGAGGGACAGAAAACGCTGTTGTGAGGGTGTCAATTTCCGCTGTTCACCCAGGAAATTTTGTGCATAGTTCCAAACGTCTTTAGCAGACTCCGACACCAAAGACCCGGACACGGTCATGCCAAGAAAAGCAACATAGCTAGCAGAGAACAGAAATACTATGGAAAGAAGCTGGATCAATGTATCGTATTCTTCTGGATGTAGGACAGAGGACACGCAGATAAACAAGGAGCAAGCGGTGTAGAATGAAGACGTGAACATCAATAAAGACATCTCTGCGTCCATTCTGTTCACCAGCTTTCTGATAGATAAGTATTGAGTGAGGATTCTTTGGTAATCAGAGGGCGATGCGAAACTCAAGCTTTTGGTGAATTTCTTTATCATGCAGTGCACTTGGCGACACACAACAGCATAGTACACAGCGAATGTATTGATTGGTAACATAAGTAAAAATACTAAGCTTACTACATGAAGGAGAACGCATGTCATTCTCCAAAATGGAGTATTGATCTGATAGTTAAACGTCATGATATCTATACCATAGTTGTAGAGCGTAATGATACTTGCCGCAGCAATGGGGAGATGGAGTAATGTAGTAAGCATAATCCAGATATGTATCCATATCTTTTTCCTGTCCTTCGAGTACAGATCAAATTGCTTGGTAAGTCTTACTACATTCTCAGAAATTTCCTTGAGAGAACTGATCCGCAGAGACAAAACGCCTCTGTGTACCAATGCTATGGTAGTGATTGCAATATTAGCTCTGAACATCGATGTTTGGGATTTATGCATATAAAATGATGCATTGATGCACGCTTGATGTGCCAGGAGAAGAATGTTGAAAATTATCATCAAACCTTTCGTGTGATCAGTAGAAAATCCAAATCCAGACACTGCGTTTTTCTCAAATATACCAGTCATCCGAAATAAGGTGAATACGTATGAATATTTATAGCTGTGATCTTGCTCCTTGTATGAAACGGAAATGTCCGAGAATGAATCAGGTACTCTTTTCTTTCTTTCACACTCACCTTTAGAACTATTAATTAACATCATGACCAGCAATTTTTAGATTTCAAGTCCTGGTAAAGCTACAAAGAGCTTAGGTATAAAAAGCTTAAGTAAAACAGGGAAACAATATAATGTATAATTCGTCTACAAATGCTCAAAATGATTTCCACGACTACAATCTTGACGAACTGACTGTGATATGAGTTTACGACGTTCTCTGCTTTTATATTACGTCATCACAAAGTATAGATAAAAATGGCTTACCACTTTAATAGACATATATCGCAAATATTGACCGACTGTAATGGCTTTTTATCCTTTGATACCCTAGAAAATTTTTAATTACAGTTTGTCAATATTATCAATCTTTCTGCGATATGGTGTTAATGATATATATAATACGGTGGTAAAAAGATGCCTTCTTGTTTTCAGAATATCTTAGAAAAAACTACCTACTTGAAAAGATCAATAACTCAAAATGCTCAGTGCTAATGCATAAAATTGAGAGCGAAATAAAATTTTTTCTCTTTTCCTTCACTTATTATTTATATGTAAAACATTAATCATGGCTGTTTTTGTACAATGCTTGCACACGAAACATGAAAACCTTTATTTTTAGTGAAATTACACAAGCATAATTCAAATTAATTGGATATTCATCAGTTTTGACACTATATTCTTCCAGAAACAAACATTCAAACAGACACGTACATAAGTTATTTTTCTATATTACTCAAAAAGGATGATTAAATTGAAATGGTACGAAATTAAACATTGTTAAATCCGACATTTTTTTTACATAGATGTTAATCCATCCTAATTCATTAACAAAGTTACTATAACGAAATAAATTTTGCGAATACAATGAATTTTCCAAAACTGTAATCAACATATTTCCATCTTTAATATCTTTGTTCAGTTGTTATTATGTTTATTTTACGACTACTTTTATTGGTATATTGTCTTTTTGTTAAGACATTTTGCTTTACAATATAAAAAAAACACCATGTATGTTAGAATTTTGTGTTTTACATTTTCGCTTAATACTGATATACGCTGCTCATCATCGAAAACATGTAACACCATGAAAGAAGCATCCAGTAGCCTTTATCCAGTGCATAGATCATGCAAGGATCTGCATATGATTAGCATTTTGGCTTATATGCAGATCATGTGCGCCAGTAAAGCCCCTGTAAACAACATAAAAGGGAGAACAGAGAGTCGGTTTCATGCATTGAAGTTTTATCGCTGTTCCTGTGTATAGGAAGCTTAATTATGCCTCATCAAAAATACAGCAATCCTAAGCAAGTTTCTGAGTTTGATAGAGGATGAATTGTGGCTTACCGAGACTGCGTATTATCGTTCCGAGAAATCGATGATCCAGTTTGACGAAATCAAGCCACTGTAATACGAATATGGAATCGATGGGTGCAGGAGGGATAACTGACTGATGTGAACGATCGACCTTCACACCACCTAACAAGAGGCCTGTAAAATATCATTTAACCCATTGAGGGGTTCACACGCATAATTCCACTTTGAAATCTGCTATCTTCCCTGCTTGACTTTAACCGATTTTGACCTTTTTGATCAATAGAATCTTTCCAAAGGATTCACTTCTAAAGAAAGGAGCAATATAATCTTTCCAATGGATTTTATTCTAAGGAAATGAACAATATAATCTTTCTAAAAGATTATAATCTCAAGAAAGGACCAAAGATTCTTTCCAAATAATTCTATTCTACAGATTAGGCCGATAAAATCGTTTCATAGGATTGTAGTCGAATGACCAATAGAATCATTCCAAGGAAATGTTCTATTCCACGGAAAGCACCAATGGAATTGATCCAAAGATTGTAATCTAAGGAAAGGACCCATATAATATTTCTAAAGATTTAAAGAATCCATGAACTTTTAACAAATATGTGGTTATTTAGTCATTAATTGTGTTGTGGAATCGAAGCAAGTAGAATAACGATTACAATGTGAACAACTTACGATTTATTTATTCCTCTAAATGGAATCAAACTCAATGGCAAAACTAAATTTTTAAAAATTTAATACTTTGTTGCTAAAATCTTAGATTACAGAAGGCGAGAACCATTTCACAGGTATTGACTTTAACTCTCTGAGCATCGAGAGATTTCCGAGCAGTGTAGTGTTGTTTTTATCCCACAACACGCTTAATTAGTAAATAGCCACATCTTTCTAAATAATCCATGAATTCCTTCAACATTTAGAAAAAATTAGAAGGTATAATTATGCGAATAAACCCCTCAGAGAGTTAATATAGAGTGTGCCAGATATTTGAGAACACAAAGTTTAGAGGTCATAAGTAGCCCAAACTGTAACTAAATATTTATTTCCTTTTCCACTCATGAATGAAAGCTTCAAATCTAACACAAGAAATGAAATAGTTATGGATCTTCTAATTAAATAGGTGGAGCATGTGAACGGAGTCGCTGTTGTAAGATCTCAAAAGTGTAGGTCACGTGGGCTTGGGAATCGAAGCACAAACTAATGTTTTTATCACGATAGCCAATTAGTCCCACAGTAGGATTCGTGCTTTGTTCTAACACCATAAAATCTACAACCGGTGATTTTCAAACCAAGCGATCAGAAAAATAACACGAAGCTGCTCGCACATGCTCTGTATATTTCATTCGAAGGAAAAATCATGCTTCTCTTGTGCCCCTTAGCTACCAACCACGCATATTCGGAGATTGCAACCTTCTTAACTGTCGCAAGGTCATTGGTGTTTAAGATTACAGAAAAGCTCCTGGATTCTGACAGGAATATGTATTCAGTGACCAAAAGGAAACAAACACATCCTCAACTGTCGGAAAATCAAGTTTGTTCAGAAAATCCAGGCCATCATTAACGAAAATCGCGGCAAGTCGATGAGGGCCACTGCCAATCAGCCCCATGTATCGGACAATCAGATGTTTGATACACGACTTAAGCAGAAACAAATCATATGTTATGAAAAGAGGGCAGTTTTTGCATGATAAAACCCGGAAGAACCGTGGGATCTGTTGTTACAGTAGGATCTTCACGTTACTTCTAACATTGGCATCCTAGCTTGCTTGATTTAATATTCAAGATGGTTGTCTCGACAAGGTATTTCGTCATTAGCAAAATTGACCAGATCTTGATGGATGAGGTACCTCGTCAATAGAATAAAACTGACCAAATCTTTATATCTTTGTCATAAAGAAATCTGCTATATCTTGTTGATGTGATATCTCGTCATTCATAAAATTAGTAAGGTCTTGATGGACGCGATATCTCGTCAAAACCACTTGGAAGGTTAATTCCCTGGACTGTCATGTCTGAAGTGCCTTTGAGATGGAGACCAACACGCATGCTCAAAATACCAAAGTCGTATTAAGGGATGCCATCGGGGACGCTATGGATACGATACATAAGGATTCCCTGATCAACGCGTGCAGAGTGTTTCTATGTAAGCGAACCATTTTGTTTGGAAATAACTTTTTTGAATATAAACTTTTTAATTTTAATTTTTTACGTGTTGTTTACTCAGAAACTAACATTATTTATGAAAGTTTGATATCGTCCAAATGACTGTCTCAAATCACGCTGCAAATGTGGGTTCTTTCGACCACATTTTCCGTTACGTTTGAGCCCATTTCCGGGGTGATTTATTCAATTTCTTCGCGAATTTGTTCAATCTTGCTTACGCTGTTGAATCGTCGGCTTGTTATCATAGACTTGTTCCTTTAAGTAGCCCATAGAAAAGAAATCGTGTTAGGGTAAATAAAGCTACGAGGGGTTCAATCAATATCACCAGATTTTGACATTATTCGAATAGAAAATGCATCTTTAAGAATTCGCACGATTGTTGCACGAGCTATATAACATGTTGAAATAAACGGCAATAAAATCACAACTGACGGCACAAGCTTTAGAGGAAAATGGTGGCAAAATAAAATAAGGTGAAGAAATTGAACAAATCAATTGGTCGAAAGAGGTATTGGTATTTGCAACACGAACAGAGGCAGTTATTTGAATGATATCATATTCCCCAAAAAATATCAGTAATTGAGTAACAATATGTAGAAAGGTTAAATTAAAAATGTTTTATTTAAGGAGGTCACAATACCGTTAAGCATTCAAACGAGGAAAAATTTTGATAAACTGTATCTCCTAAAGTTCCTTGTCTATTTCAAGAGACTTAAAACAGTGCTTATGCACACTCTATACTACACAGTACAGACAAATTAGGTTAATATTTTCGAATTAAGTAATATTTAATTCCAATTTACATTAAACTTAATTTACAACTTGCAAGCAACTTTCTAAGTCAAATCATGTATTTTCTACCAAATGACTGAAATGAATAACAGAGAAGAGAGACTTATTTTTAATTCAAACCAAAATATACAATTAAAGCTTCACAAAAATAATGAAATTATCAATTGTGTGAGATATTTCATTTAATTGACTTTTAGAAAAATTTCTCTCTCTCTCCATATCAAGTATTTGAAGCTCTCCATATTTTTAAAATATTTAAGCTCTTATATTTGTGCAACATTTTTATTTTATTTTGAAGCTCTAATGATAATTCAACTTATTTCCAAATTTTATGTGTCTAAGTTAAATAGATATGTATTACAGTATTGAAAATTCTCATTCTGAGAATGATGCGATTCAAGTTATGCTGAAAGGGTCAAAACTGAAATTGGGGTGTCAGAAAAATCTTAATTGCAAACGAACTGAAGCTAATTTTTTACCACAATCCCAACATTTCAGACTTTCTAAATTATTCAAAATTGAAACATCATGTTTTTGAAGTTTTAAAGGTATTGTGCCTTCATAAAAGTTATTCTAAAAGAAAATGGTGCTCTTACATATAAAAACATCCTGTAGTTTCAGAAGCAGCATCAAGGCCGTAATCGAGGCTGAAGGTGGCTTTATTGAATAATTTTTTGTAGTCTAAAGAAGAACACGAATTCTAAATTCTATGAATATATATCGGTTTTCGACTGAATATTTTTGCTATTTTTGCTCAGACAAATTTTGTGCTCAAATAACTGACGCACCTTGTAAATATGTTTCCATTCTGTACTATGAACATGTTTAATGCACCTATGTGTAGATATTGCAGAATTTAAGGAATTCATGAATATACACACCCTTGAGAATTTTGAAATTATCTCTTAACGCTTCATACGTGCAATATCGAATACCCTTTCAGCGTTTACCAGGAATTGATTAACAAACACTGGACATATGATGGAAACATCGACCTTCTAATGAAATAGACAGAGCATATAAAAGGAGTCGCTGTCAGAAGATCTCAGAAGGGTAAATCACGTGGGCTTACGAATTGACTCAGGATTTTAGATTAGAGTTTTTAATACTACTGGATAATCACTTTAACCTATTAATAATTTTTCTCACACTAAGAATTCATGCCACAATCACGTGACAGATCTTCAAACTGACAGGAAGAAATAGCATGACTCTGGCGCACATACTCCCTATTTAATTAAAAGGTCAATGGTGGAAACTCCATCCAATATGTAATTTCAGCGGCTATTTGCCCCACACGGTGCCACCTGGATTAGCTTTTTCTTCGGAACCAAACGAGATAGAACTATCACCAAGCATCAAGTAGAAAACACCAAAGCTGTTTTCCTCATTAATTCACTGGTCGTGATATTAGTTTTTATAAGTGCTGGCCCAAGCGATAACTGTAGAGTCAATAACTGATAAATAATCTTGTGAAATCAGGCTGGTATATTGTGTATCTGTGGATCCCAAGCCATTGTGGAATTCCCGGAAATGAACGTACCCATCAACTAGCAAAAGGGGCGGTAGCAAGCTCTAGGATGAGGTAGTTGTAACTTACCAACAAGCTAAAGTGGAGTTATTCAATACGTTTAATTTAAATGTAAAGAGGGAATATCATACAAGAGCTGCTTAGCCACTGTTGGTGAATCAAGCTCCAATATAGATCCCAAGACACTTTTCAGTAAATTTTAGATCATGAATGGATGTCACGACTTTTTGCAGACACATCTAAATAGAATCGGAATAAGACACCACATGCAACTCCAGTGTAGTTATGATCGATCATTCAAACTGAGAAATCTGTTATTACTGAGACCACCTTTCTCAGTAATAACAGATAACTTAACAGATAAATAGGCTGCAAAGTGAAATGGATAACCTTCCGTCTTTTGCAATAGGAAAAAAAATGAAAGAACACAGTTGACGCGAAGTCGAATTATCTAACAGAGTTTTTGAAATTTCTTCTAAAATTGTTTCGTATATTTTTCAATTTGATCTTTTTTGACGTAATTTGAGGATTTTTGTGTTATTTTCAATTTTAATCAATGTTTTCTTTTGGTCCGTTTTCTTTTCATCTGTCAGGAACATCACTTAAATTTCACGCTCGCGATATCGAAATTTTAATGCATAATGATAATCAGTCTCTCTGTGTTAACTCATTTTGCTTTTCACTGATAAATTAGTGTTTGATTGAGAAATAAATAAACGAAAGGAGTATCTTAGATAAAGTTGATGGACTCTAGTACCAGTTTACTTTTAAAATATGCATCCCAAGTATTCGATGGCTTGCATAAATGCATATCTACAAGGGTGCTGATTTCCTGTTCGAGTGGTTCACAGTTCTGCCCTTGTTGAGCCATGATGATTAATGTTGGCATAATGATGCATAATGATTCAATTGGCCTGGCATTGGATAAAAAAAACTACAAAATATGCCTAAAATAATTCCTAAAATAAAAAATTATCTAACACGCCAAATTAGAAACAATTGCGTCAAATTGAGCTTTAGGAAAACAATTTAAAGTGGAAAAGTAACCATACTCTCTACTACTGATATATGATTGGTGACAGTTTGAACCTGAGATGACCAAACTGGTGATATTTTATATTCTTGGAAAATTTGGACCAGAGAAGATTTGTATTACAATCTTAACAGCCACTGATTCCGATGCCTTTTTTCATGAAATCGAAGCTTTGAAATTGGCGGCACTTGAAAATTTTCTCCCTGTTGAAAAATCCGGAAGTTATTTTTTCCGCCGAAAGATTAGAAAATCCGGAAAAGTCGGGAAGTTTGCAAATGCATAGTTTTTCTTTTATATAATTGCACACCTTTGTTATTATAAATACAATAAAAAGATTTATCCCTTTCTGAATCTGGAAAACAGATTGTATGTTAATTTCCCAGACCTTTTCGAACCTCATGCCTCGGTACCATGATACTGGTGACACCTCCTATGGGGACGGGTAGGACACAACAAGCTCTTCCTTGCAATGTTCTTGCCATACATAAAACCCATCTTTCAGTGCCATTGTTACTGACATCTCTGCGACTAACTTTCACTAACTCATTACAGTAAAACAGTCAACTTTCTAATAAACTGTGAACTTATTCAACACTGCAAAATTTAATTTACAATACAGATAACAGTGTAACCAATCCCCATCATGAATTACTTTTTGGTAGACAAAGTTGCTCTGCCTTTCACAAGCTCTGGTAAAAAGTGAAGAATTAATCACTTATCAGAGCCTCCACACCTACAGCTTTACACTAATCCTACCTCCACTCATTAATCTCTCCTTCTAATTCATTCCCTCGGAACTATATAATGGCCGTTATTTACCTAGCTTCTTTTGCAAAGGTCGCGGAGTAATCTAAATATAATTCAAGAGACGCGGAGGAATATCATCGAGGTAAAATAAACAAAACACCTTTCGATCGTAAAAAGAAAAAGACCAAAATAAAAATAATATTCGAATCCCACCCTTATGGACGGCCGCTGTTTACTTAAGCGCGAAAAGGGAAGGAGTTCTATATTTAGCACATTATTGAAAATGCAGAGAGCGCCCTTACAGGGAAAGAAAAGGGACACAAAACGTCAATAAAATAATAAAAAGAACTTTTGCGTGAAATGGAGAGTTTTTAGAAAGGAAAAAATTCTGGAAGGTAGAGAGGAAAATCTCGGTAATCCTCCTATCCCTTTCCATTGAAAAATGTAATTGATAACTTGCGTTCTTGTTTGCTAGGCTGAGAATAATTCTGTTATAAAAGGTAAAACCTGATATTTAAGGTGCCACTCTGAAACTAAATCAACAATTTTATTTTCTACAGGTACCCCAGTGACAGAGTTATATAAGGCAGGGAGCCGGAGTCTAGAGTCTATAGTTGAAAGTCCTTTTAAATAAAATATTAGGTTGAAATTTCAAAATCAAACTCTTTCTCCCCAAACTATCATATTTAAAAGATTTTATAAGTTAAGGATAGGATAGGAAGTTGAATTTACGTCGCACTGGAGTAACACAACAGGTTATTGGCGACGATCCCAGGATACCACCTTGTAATTTTGAACCACGGTGAGATGATGTTTATAAAAGTTATAAAATTTGATACTTAAGGAAACGTAACCTGAAATTGAATAAAAATATTTTCTATAACATACCCTAGTGGTAAATAAAAGGTAGTATTACTGTTAAATAATCATATAGGGCATGGAGTCGAAGTCTGCAGAGTATATTGTGGGAAGCCCTTTCAAAAAATATTAAGTTGCGATTCAATAGTATACTGGACCTAATAAATGCTACTTTTCTACTGGTATTTGAGACTAATATGTACTAATAACTAGACTGAGCTTGAAGCTCCCTGGGCATTATTTCATACACGAGGCCTAATTAAACCAGTCTATTACTGATAAAGTGCAAAAAACCTATGATTTTTCCATTGATACTTTAATCGTTTTCAGTAATTATTTATCAAATGATAATTTTACATTTCAATTACATTTTCAGAAGACATGATTTAATTATCAAAAAATTAGACTGTCTAAAATCTTATGGTATTACCGTTGCTGCATATTCTATACCCTGTCTTTTCTATAGATGTCTTCAGTTGTTCTAATGTGAAATACTTCTTACCATTTGCTTTAACTTCTCTGCCGATGATTCTTTGTAATTTTAAAGGGGTTTAGATCGGAACTGCATGTTGGCCTAATGCAAAAACAGAATTATTTCTGTTGAAATCAGTTCAATGTGTGAATAGGAGCCCGATCTTGCTATATAACTCTTTCGGCGACTGCAAGTTCATCAAAGAATCTTAAACTGTTTTCTGTTTCTCGTGGTTGCCTTCTAATTTATGCTTTTTTAGTTTTTGATGGAAGGGGTGCTGTTTAATGTAGCCAAATTCTCTCCAGATCACGGCCGGAATCCAAAATATTAATATTACACAATATTACTCTGCACATACTTGCCAATCTCCGAGAAAAGAAATCCAGAAGATTTTAACCACAAAAAAACGAACTTTCAGAAATAAAATTTGCCTAAGACAATTCTTAAAATAAAAAATAATTATAAACGCCACATTAGCGTCAATTGCGCAATATTCAACCTTTCTGTCAGCAATTCGCTACAGAGAAAGTGATCTTGCTCTTCAGTAATTAAATGCTTGGCGGCAGTTCGAAATAAGCGATATTTTACACAAAATAGTGGCCATATATAACCAAAAAGGGGTAATTAAACTTTTTCGTAAGTGTTTTGGAGGTATGTTTGTAGGTTTTCTTGAAAATTAGTGGCACACACACACAATGAAGGTTTTAACGACAATCTAGAAATACCGATTCCATTGTTTTTCTAACGTGATTGCCTCGGCTTGGCATCAAAGCTACGAAATTGGCGTCACTTAAAAATTTCCTCCCTAAAGAAAAATCCGGAAAATATTTTTTCAGTCCATGCGACAGGAAAACCAAGTATTTTTCCGGAAGCACTCGGGCAAATCGGGAAAAGTTGGCAGGTATGACATGGCCTTCCCTTTGAATACTTTTAAGGACATTTCCCTGGGGAGATAGGGTCTATAAGATTTCTTATCATCAGGTAAAAAGAAGAAACATGGCCTTCTAGATCCACTTATGCCACTTGTTGAAAGTCAACAGGGCCTTTCCTAAGTAGTGTGCTGGGAGTGCACTTGCACATTGTCGGAAAGTAAGGGCTATCAAAAGACAGGCGCAATATGCCTCCACCTTCAAATAAACACGACCAGTAATTAAATTTTCCGATATCATTAATTTTTTACTTTTTCGTTCTTTGTAGGTTCGTTTGTAAGTTCTTTTTTCAGATTGTGATTAAATGATTATGAATTAGTATATGTTGTTTTTCACATTAGCATTTCTAAAAACAAGAACTCATCAAAGATAGAAAAATCCCACGGAGCTCGTATGGAGCTCCTAGTTTCTTGGAGTGATATTTCGATTAGAAAGCTATGAGAAACGCATGCTGAAACAAGTTACATCAGAGAAAAGTGCAATTTCATAAATCACGAGGTTAAAATATACGTCTGGGTTCGTGAATAGCGTGAAAACAGTCGAATACAACATTCATTTTAACATTGCGGCATTTAAGGAAACGGGAGAATGAAGACTGGACTGTCGAAAATATTTTCTGAATGCGTGCTTGAAAGATATTATTTTAGAAAATCAAAATAAAATGTTTTGAGGTTTTGAGGCTTGTTGATGTTTGCAAGTGGATTGATTAACCTCAGGAACAGCCCTGACAGTCCCTTATTAAAAGTTTATAAATACTATATTTTAATAAATGCAATTCTGGCGCAAATTCTCATACGGTCTTCTCGTACATCCTCTCTAGATAATTTCTGAGTTCGTCATTTTTATGAAACATAAAATCAAATCTTCAACTTTATACTAGTTGCTTATGGTATCAATTTTGTTACGAAGTCCCTCAGTTAAAAAGTTTGCACACTATTTCAATTACGTCTGTAGTTTTGAGATCCCTATTCCGGTTTTAAAAATATTATCAATTATACGCATTTGATATTATTTAAATTATGTCTATTCACATGAAATTTTGTCAACCCTATTTGAGGGATCCGATCTGCAATCTGTAGCCTTCCTTGCATGACTTCTAATCAGTTTTTACCATCTTGATAAATAAAATCTTTCCTAGAATTCTTTCAAGAAATAGATGTGGTTGTGAAAACAGTCGAATCAATATGTGTACTATGCTTGGCTCTTTTTTTGGCTCAAGGACCACATTTGGCAAACGCAAGACAACGTCAAGTTAAAAATGTCGTGAAAAGGGAAAAAAGGGATAGGGCGTACAGAGTAGTGGGATGTAAGCAGAAAAAGATCGCTTAGGTATACAGGAAGCTCTACCTCCGTGTTTACTAAAGACAGTAAACACATGGGAAAGGAAAATATTAGAATACCTCGGATTCGTGAAGCCCATAAGGAAGCCATAAAGGAGATATGCCCTGAGGCAAAAAAGAGGAGCTAGAGGAGAAAGTAGAGAAAAATCGCTTGGGCATCCTGGGGTCGAGACTACCATGTCTACCAGGGGCAATAAACCCCATGGAAAAAGAATAGATCACTTGGGTACCATAAGTTTGTGAAGCCCGCACAGCTTATAGAAGATGCGCCCCTGGCGGATGTTTGTGGGGTAAAAGCAATACTACAATACTCGTAATTGTAAAACTTTCATCAACATGCGTTGATTTTAATATATTCTACAATTTTTAGTGAGAAAACGTTTGAAACGAAGAGTTTTTCTCCACACGCTTTTTACAATTGTAGTGCAGTGGTTGCTTGAAATACTACATGTCGTATTGAATAGTGTGTAATCCAAAGTAAATGTTTTGTGACGTGTTTTGTCGTTTCTCGATAGAAAACATTAGCAATCCTGTAACTTCGCTTTAGGACTGATCTGCATAAAGATAGAAAATTTCGTTGAAAATGTGATGTTTACTAAACCAACGATTCACGCAGACCTTACCAGCACGCAAATGTACAAAAATTAAAAAATTAATTTTTTTTCTAAAATTGGAGTTCACACGGATCTACCCACCAGCATAATGCGTAACTTTTTCACATATGTAGAATAACATTGAACATGTGGTGAAAATAGCCACCAGTACAAAAATTAACTTACAATACGTATAAAGCAGTGTAACCTATCTCCCCCATTAAAGTACTTTTTGGTAGACAAAGTAGCTTGTCTTTCACACGTCTTGATAAATTGGTGAGTGAAGGACGTGACTGACGGAATGAACATGCACACTTTCAAAAACAAGTAGCCTAGTAGCCCTTGGGACAATTGGCATGCACTCCGACGGATGGTTCTTGGTGAACAGTTGAGAATCGTCACTGCGATACCAATTACTTCCAACAACTGTCTGAAACCCTATTGTAAAAGACTCTGCTTCTATTCCTACACGGCTTCACTCTTTGTTGTCATGCAGTCTTCTCTCCACACGAAGCCTCACAATCGGCTGCTAAAGTCAAACAGGACCGTCTTCTGTGGCAATCATCCACGCATACGGAAGTACACCCGTGATCTTAATACAGCTCTCACGTTCTCACTCATTTGGCAATCTATAAACTAGTGGTAGCATCTATTGAATTCAGACACTTCTAAATTCTGGAAGGGAACATTGTGGTGAACTCGTTCACCACTACAAAAATTAACTTACAATTAGGTAGTATATTATAGTAGTGTAACCTATCTCCACCATGAAGTGCTTTTTATTTTTGGTTGACTGTTACACTGCCTTTCACACGTCTTGCTAAAAATAGTTATTGAAATGGATTGATAAATAAAACTGGTTAATATCAATGTAGGGATTTCAGTTACTGAATCTAGTTTAAATAAAACAACGTTATCGAAAGGGAAAAATTACTTACACAAAGTAACGTGACTATAATAAATACTATTCCGTTGATTTAGAAATTAATTTTATGTAATCTCTGTTTTTAACACTATTTATGATGTTGCAGCAGGAAGCCTATTCCGCCTCCAATCCATCGAATTTATAGAAACAAACAGAAAAATATGTTTTGTAATCTGATGTCTCAAATTCACATTTGTATATATGTGCTTTAGTAAAATTTATATTCATTTTATTTGATTAGACTGAAATTTCATTCCGTTTTCGTCTATCAAATTAACACATCTATCCATCTGATTAGACAACCTTTGATGCATCTTTTATTTCATTAGATTCAAATTATATGACGGGTTTATTTTTCTAATATTTCCATGAAAAACGCAAATTGGATACTTGCTTGACGATTAAGTTAAGCAGTGCTTATTAGTTTGTTCCATTTAATCAAATTACGATGTAGGATTATTAAGTTAGATATGTAGGAAAATTGTTTTTTTCGACATCAAAATTATTCAGATTTCCATAATTTGATTCCTTCTCTTCCCTTGAATTTAAATTTTTAGAAAGCCAACTGTATAAATTAGATAGTGTTATTTTGAAATATAAGCGTTTTTATTATTTCTAAGCTGTTTAAAATTCTTCAGAATTTCTTTCGTCAAAAGAAATGCTGTTAATAACATTATTTGATTTTTTTCAAAAGGTATGGAGATTCCCTACGAAAATTATATCAAGAGCATCTGATGAACGTTTAGATTCCTTCCGGTTTTTATCAGCAACGTATTTTTGAACACAAAATTATTAACAAATTAAATGCTCACATATTGATGCTGCACCTAAAACAAATTAAGGGGACACGGTACCCTTTGAACAATTTTTTTGTTTTCATGTGTAGCAAATTTTTTTAGTATATTATATTGAAATGCACATAAAATGGATATTTCAGCGAAAAAATTCAATTTTAATAAATCAATAATTCCGAAATTTAATTTTTTTGAAAAAAAATCAACATTTTAAAGTCCCTACTACTTTTTTAAATATCATCTTTTTAAAATTTTTTTTACACTTTTCTATTCATTGCAGTATTTTACACAATTCTGTGCATGGGTTTGCATGTATTCTGATTATTTATTTTTCTAGAATTTTTTTCTAAAAAATACTGTGAAAAACTGTAAAAAACATGAATGTTTTAGTTTGGCAATTTAAAAAAAAAACTTTTAATCCAAATTCTTATCGCATGCACAGAATTGTCAAATACACTATTGTGAACAACTACAAAAAGTTTCAAACCTCTAAATTAAATTTTAAAAAATCCTTAGCAATTTGAGTACTTCATAGTCATCAAAAACAGAAAGATGAGAAAAAGGCATTAAAAGTTTTAATTTTTGGTTTCTGTATATTACATACAAGAGAAAAAACTTAAATAACTCCTAAAATAATGTTGCTAGAGTTATGAAATTTTGCATACATATTCAGAAGAGTAGTATAGTTAAAATAAAACAATACATTTTTTTTTCGATATTTTGGTCATTTTAAGGGTACCGTGTCCCCTTAATTAAAACACAAATAAATAAAACTCGATAGATATTTATATTTTTATACCGATGGATTTTTTATAATTTCCGTGTAGTTAGATATTATTGTGTTTTCTTAACTTTGCAATATATCACTACTTAACTCCTTTAATATTTGTAAAATGTCAATACTTGTATTTTAAAAATTAAAGTTCATCAAATGGTTGAATCACCAGCAAATACAACACTAGTAATTTGTGATTCTTTGTTCTGTCCTCTTCCATTCTTCAATCAATTTCAGTTAACATGAAAACTTTCGTTAATAAGTAACAAGAGTTTATTCCCAATCGACTAGTATGGAGAGAAACCAATATGGGCACATATTGGCCAAAGGTAGAACAAACTATCGTTAGGTAGTGAAAAGGTGACGGATTATTTACTAATTAACTATATAAAGTAAAGCACAGACAGTAATCAGATGTATCAATTGTATAACTAGATAATATGGTGAGAAGACAATATATATATACATGTAAGCAAATATCGAACACTTTTCTTTAACATAATCTATTTATATTCGCTATTCATTCTTCGATTGAATTCTCATGCAATTTCAGATTCATTATTAATTAAATCAACGTCATTGCATTCCTCTCTCAGAGCTAGTACTGGCACAACCTGTCCTGCTTAGAAAATAATAAAATTCAAAGTTCATTTCAATCCTCAAAGACTGTGTCTCAACCCCTGAGTTTGCTGCTTGTGTACTTTTCTCTGCTTACCTTTTCGCGCATACTTTTCCCTCTTCTGACTTAAACCTCTAGGAAGCTTGGACGTCTCATTCCTAGGTCCGATATTCGACATTCATGTCGATATATTATTGTATATCTAAATATATAACCTTTTTTAAGTCTTCGCCAAAAGACCCGTGATTGCGACATTTGGATACGACATACCTTACTCCTATCACAAGAGTGTCAATTAAAACAAAAGTCGTTTTTGAGTCTTTGAGTCAGAAGTCGATTTTTTGTCTTAACCATAAGGTCTATAACTGCGTAGTTTTAATACGACATATCCCCCTGCAGCAAGAGTGACATAACTAAAAGGATGTCGATTTTGAGTCTTAAGTGATTTTTCAGGTCTTAACCATAAGTCCCTTGACTGTGTCGTTTTAATACGACATGTCTCCCTTCCTGTTATAATAGTGTCATAACTAAACAAAGTCGATTTTTTAAGCCTTATCCACAAAGCCTATGACTGCATCGCCAGTACGGGATTCTCACCCCGCTGCAAGAGTGTCATAACTCAATAAAGGTCGATTTTGAATTTTTGAATGATTATGAAATTCCCATCTTAAGTCCGTCTCCTGTGAGATTTGTGTACCTCAAATCGTGAGTGTCAAATGATGTCTACTAACAGTCTACTTCTTCGTGTTTGTTATGACTTCCAAACTTCTCGAATGCTTCTTCAGAAAAAACGTACTTTTTGAGCTGTGACACTTTTGTAGCGGGAGTGCAATATATCTACAATAACGATTTAAGTAATACTAGTAGACCCTCGCACAGCATCTGCTCTACTACTTCTTAATAGTTCATATTTGTTGACGTCGTGTCGTAATAAGGCTTATTTCCAATTTCATATCTTATTTAAATCCATTTACAATGATTATACATCGATATGCGAATTTCAAACCTCCAAATAAAACAAAATTAATCACATATGTAAAGCATAATTTCTTACTAGTCTTAGTTATTCTTACTTCCAATAAAGTGCATACAAAAACTGCACACTTCAGTCATGTCATGAATATTAACTTCCGAACGAACACTTCAATTAAATCTCAGACCTTTAGACTTAAAGTTCTAATTTTAAAGTTATGTGATGCATGACGAAAATTAAATATTTTTATTTCCCTTGCAAAGATGTTGAATGAATCCATTAAAACCTATTTTCTCCACACCTTACATGGAAACAAAATACAGAATCAATCATTCACAGTTAAACAAATGAAACTAAAGCAAACAAGCTTCGAACGAGAATATTTAAAATAGCTTATTCAATGGGAAAAAAAGCATCTGATTATGATGATAATCCTTTCCGAAAATAATTGTTCATATAAAATTAAATGAATTAATTTCTATTCGAGAGAGAAAACAGCACCGATCTTTGAAAATTTATTGATAATTACACGACCTATAAACTCTCAATACTTTCCATATAAGCCCATTGTAGGATTTACAACTGAAGTAACAAATCTCTTAATCGAATAACTACTTTTAAATATTAGTTGCTTTGAAGCTTACAAAGTGAGTTTCATATATGGATTACGAAGGGGATCTTAAAAAGAATCAATTCAGTGTACTTCTGTTTAGGATTACTAAATGTCATAAATCTTAAATTGGTTCATCTTGTTCGAAGATTCATAACGAAACATGAACAGTTAGTCACTAGCAATCGTGATGCTTGAAAATGAATTATTCAAATATTCTTGTTTTCTCGTGCTTAGTATTATTCTAGATGTGAATTGAATTAGAATTTAAGGTGGGAAAATATTTATATTCATGAATTTCATTTATTTAAATTTACCCGAGAACTCAATTACCAGCAGTTTCAGATAACTTTAAAGTTTTGATCTCTTTTAATAAGAGTATACAGTTCGTAATAATGAGATAAACATAAATTTTAATGTATCATTTAGAACCCATCCTATTTGTTTGAGGGGTCACAGCGGCTTAGTGGGTTTGCCCACTATATGATATGATAACGTACATTACTCGCTCATGTCCGATGATTAGGCTTCACAAATGACACAGTTACTTACTATTTGAAAAAGTTTGAGAGACATTCCCGTCTATCATGGAAAAATTTAAGGTAGGATTTACTTTAAAAATACGCTCGTGTAAATATATTTCTGCTTCAAATAGGTCTTTTATTTCATTTTAACCCGAATTCTCTCATCTCGTACCAAATTTAGTTTCCTTGATATATTTGGTTTCTTTTTTTTAGCCAATCACCAAACTAAATTACACGAATATAAAAAAATCAAATATTGATAAGAGTCATACGAACGACGCTCTTGCAAGGCAAATGAGGCGAAAGACAGAAAAGGTTGCAAGTAGTTGCAGCTAGTTTTACAGAACATTTATATATATATATAGTGGTATCTCATCGAAGCATGTCATCGATAGCGTGTAGGAACGTGTATCATTTTTTAAAAGTTCAAGGAAATGAAATAAAACTTGAAATTTTAAACATCAATATTTCACGTTTTATAGTACTATTTTTGTTATGTATTTAAAAAAGTATTTGTGTCAGATACTAGCTGATGTAAAGGACAGTGAAACTTCCCCCTCTCAATCACTGTAGCGCCCCTAGCGGAAATCATCCAAGTTAGTGAGTCTGCTACGAGCCGACGACGGAATAGCACGTGCTATGTCCGCCATTAATTTGGAACCCCTCTGTAAATATATTTCTTTTCTTTATTTGTAATGTAGTTAATGTTTGTAACTGTTCTAATAAATATTTAGATTGAAGTCCTTTACATTCATGTATTGTGAGCAGTTATAAACGCAAAATACCCCTAACTACACTGAGACATCTGAAATATATGAAACACATAATTATAAATATCCACGAAAATTCAAACTTTGATCAGAAAAAACAAGATTTCAATGTAAAAGTTCTATTTTAGATAAGATTTTCTCATTTATTATAAGGAATAAATTGTACTTGTCATCATTGTAGGATAGTTGGATTCATTGGCTACCAAAGAATAAAAATTTGTGCAAAAGTAATTATTTCAGATTTTAGGGTTTTTTCCCATCTCGGCACCACTATGCGGCTCAGGTTCGATTCCTCCCTGGACGTATTTCTCTCTTCTGTGATAGTAAAACTTTCCTAGGGTGTGTATGTCCATTTACTTGACGTTGCTTGCAGCAGCTTTCCCAAATATGGCCCTTGCGCTACAAAACCTGACCCAACTAACCAACCTACTTGTATTAAGCAGGATTTTCAGCAATGACAGTTTTCAAAAGTAAATATAGATCATGATTAAATGTCGAAAAGTGTGAATCGTTATTCCCAGATGTGCCTTGATTTGAAGAACTCATAGAGAAGCAAAGTCATCCCTCTTTTGATGCACTTATTATAGGGATCATTACCTTTAAATGACTTATTCTCAAACCCTAAGATTTTATATATTTTTACAATAAAATTCTGATAGGTACAACAAAGGTAAGATTTTAACATTTCTGAATTCATAACTCGAATTTTTGTGAGCCAAGCGTTATAATTTGTTACAAGTTAAAATAGATATTCTCGTCAGATTATTTTTGTGATACAATTTCTGGAAAAAGTTTGCAGAAGAGTTAGTCTTGCATGGTTAAGAAATACTATGGCCTAGAAAAGTTGCATGTTTAGTCTTGCTAACGCTAACAGAAACTGTGAAGTTTTGCTTTTCGGAATGTTAAGTAGCAGCCATAGGGCATTCATTCTTAATGCCATGAGGCGTACCGTTTTATTCGTTGCTGTTGTGAATTCAATTATTAATGTTTCAATTTTTAATATACTTTGCACAACAATAATTTGCACAACAATAATTTGCACAACAATAACTTTAATATACTTGCACAACAATAATTTTATTGAATGTAGAATTAGTCCACAAACCCGACGTGACATTTGTTCATCGAAGCCATAGCGAAACCGTCTAAAAACAGAACTATAATTCGTGAATCATTTAGTCAAACGTTGAGTCATCATGTCTAGGAAAAATAACAAGTCTAAATAGACGAAGAGTACAAAGTTCGAAAAGTACTGTTGCAACTGGATAAGTTGAGATTTGAATATTTGTAGAAGATTGGAACGTAATTACGGGTCCGTTTTATCGGTAACTCCTTCGATAAACGTTCCAAGTTCCATTATTGTAGACTAATTAGTTTGAGTTATCTTTCGGGCCACTAAACTGTAAAAATAACACTTGAGCGAAATGTGTTCTTTTATTTTTTGTACATAAACGTAAAAGTTCAAATGGTGAAATGATTCAGAGTGATTTCCTTTTTAAATATAACACCCTAATACAAAAATTCTAAATTTAAACAGAATCTCTGGAAAATAATTTTTTACAGAGCATTGAAACTTCTATTTGTTTTAACTAAAATTGGAGAATTTTAGGTCTTGTCTCCCCCTTAAGAATGTCATAGAATTTATTGTTAAAGTTCTTATAACGTACTTTTTAAAAATAAAATTGCAATTAATTGAAATGTAATTCATTTAAATATTTGATTGAATTTGAATGTAATTTTTATACAACGTAACATCTAAGATTTCCATTTTGGTAAAACTAAAATCTACAAATGCATTAGATACCGTTTCATCATAACTTAAACTAATCAAATGATGTTTTAAATAAAAATTTAAATTTGGTTGATTTGGGGGTCTTATGGCGCAAGGGCCATAATTGGCCATGCTGCGCCAGACACAAGACATACAATATCTAGTAATAGACAGACACAATAAAAGGTTTTACAGACACAGGAGAGAGAAATGCACCCAGGGAGGAATGCACCTGACAGGAATCGAACCTGCGCAGCCTACAACTCGAAGATTGCTAGCACAGTGGGCATACCCACTGAACAACCACGGCCCCAAAATTCAAATTTGGAAAAATACAATGTAATACATTTACAATGACAATAAGTAACAAGGATATTTTCGAAAGGTGTCTGCATAACATCATGGTTTGGAACGGTTTGTTGTGCATTCCTACTGACTTAATTACTCTATCCATATCTATAAAGCATGGCGTAATGCCTTCCTTACAGCCCGGAAACTTTGTAATGCAATTACTTTAAATTAATTAATGCCTAATCTTTATACTGAATTTGAAGCTTCTTATATTACAATATGTTGGGTTTTATCGATTGAAGACAGAGTTTTATACATTAAAATAAATTTTATTACGTAGCCAAGTCTTATGGTTTAAAAACATACAAGAAGTCTGATCCGATCATGATCCCCAATCTTTCTTCACTTTTATACATTCAAAGATTTACATTCTTCAAATTTATGTGCCCCACACGGCACTATAATTGGAGGTTTGAGACCGATTCCAACATGCGGCCCCATCGGTTGTAAAACCTCAGCAGATGTATTACAATTCAATATATATATTTATATAAATCTAACAAAATATTTTTCTAATAATATTTTTAAATTTATTTAACAATAAAGGCTTTGTTAAAAAGTCAGCCAAATTATTTTCCGATGAAATATAATTTACGTTAAATAGTTCATCTTTTATTAATTTACGAATAAATTTGTACTTGATATCAATATGTTTAGTTTTCACATTTTCCTGACTATTTTTTGAAAAATAGATAGCAGATTGATTATCACAATATACTTGGGGTCTTATGTAATCACACAAACTTAATTCATTTATAATTCTACTAAACCAAATAACTTCTTTAGTGCAATCGGTTAGTGCAATAAATTCAGATTCCATTGAGCTAAGAGCTATGCACTTTTGTTTAGAAGATTTCCATGATATTGGGATGTTACCAAAATAAATTAAATAGCCACTGCTTGAATGTCTGTTTGTGAGACCACATCCCCAATTTGCATCAGAAAAAGCAATCAAATTTGAACTTTTTACATTGGAAAGATTAATTTTAAAATCCTTTGTAAGAAAAACATAGTTCATAATATCAACAACGTAAGACCAGTGTTTGTAAGTATAACCATTACAAAACTGAGACATTATATTAACAGCAAATGCAATATCTGGTCTGGATCTATCTGACAAAAACGATAAACATCCTATTAAGGAACGATAGGGAAATTTCCTCATTAAATCATTTTCAATTAATTCTTCCTCTTTAACCTTATCAGGTAAGTTACAACCAATTTTAAAAGGCAAATTTACAAAACTTTAGGAAGATCTTTGAATTTTGACATTAATTTTTCAATGTAGGTAATTTGATGTAAATAAATCGAATTTTCAATTTCTTGAAAGTTTACGCCTAACAAATATTTAGTTTTACCTAGGACTGTAAGATCCAATTTTTTGTCCAATAATTCGATTACGTCATTTATCAAATGTTCTCTTTTTGAAAACAAAACCATATCATCTACATAAACAATTAAAATTACATCTTTAAATTTGTAGACACAATTACACCAATTTAACTGAGAAAATCCTAATTTAGTTAAAATACCGTCTAATTCCAAATTCCATTCTCTACCACTTTGATGCAGACCATATATAGCCTTTTCCAATAGACATACTTTGTTTTCGGATCCTTTCAGCACAAATCCTTTTGGCTGTTTCATGTATATAGTATACTTAAGGTGTCCATATAAATATGCACTTTTCACGTCAACTTGACAGTGATACCAACCCAACATAGAAATCAATAGTACAAACAATAATCTAACAATAGAAAAATTCACAACTGGTGAAAAAATATCTTTATAATCAATGCCGGGTTTTTGCTTAAAACCTTGAGCAACAAGACGAGCTTTATACCTCTTAGGTATATTGTTTTCGTCCATTTTTATGCTGTACACCCACTTACTTCCAATTATGGTTGTATTTGGGGGTGTGTCCACTAATTTCCATACTTGCCTATCCTTCATTATCTGAATTTCTTCATTCATGGCAGTATTCCATTTAATTTTATCCTTACTTGCTTGCGTTTCTTCATAACTTTTGGGGATTTCGACATTGTAACACTGATCATACATGTCGTACATCTGTTGGTCTAAAAAATTAGATTCATCACTAGAAGTAGATGGCACATTAGAAATATCCACATTAGGATGTTCAGTCTCTGGCTTAAAATTGAAATTTACAGGATCAAACCTAATCTTATTTTTAGTACAGTATTTTTTAATATCATTTAAAGATCTCATTCTCAAATTTTCAGGAGAATAATAGTATACATCTATCCTATTGCTTTTATTTCTAGGTTTTTCGATTCTTCGCCAATTTGAAATGTTAAGACTTTTTAAGTCCTCAGTTTTAACTAAATCTTTAGAATCTAAAACTTGAGTTTCACTTTCCGATTTTACTTTTATATTTTCATTTGATTGATAAATAGGAATATTAGAATTAAGATCGAAAGAAACGTACTCAAAGTTTTACCAAATAGTACATCAACAGCTTTCTTACTTTCGTCGATATGAACATGGACTGTTTCAACTATTCTCTTCTCGTTTGGGATATATATTCTGTAACCTTTAGTTTTCAAACCATATCCTGTCAAAATACCAAGTTTAGCTCTGGGTTGTAATTTATTTCTCTGTATTTTAGGAATATGAACATATGCCAAAGAGCCAAAAATTCTAAAATGTTTTACTGATGGTTTGAAACCAGTCCATATTTCGTTAGGAGATATACCCTCAGTTAATTTGTGTTCGCATCTATTTTTAGTATGAATAAATGCTAAAAGTGCTTCTGACCAAAATTGTGGTTGTAAACCACTGTCTTGAAGCATAGCTCTGACACAATCCATGGCTGTTCTATTGAACCTTTCTGCAATGCCATTTTGTTCAGGGGTATAAGTTGAAGTTCTTTCGATTTTTATTCCTAGATCATTTAAAAACTTTTTAAATTCTTTGTGACAAAATTCTAAACCATTGTCAGTTCGGACACATTTTAACTTAATATTTAGCTGTCTTTCAGCTTTAACCAAGTATTTTTTAAAGTAATCAAAAACTTCATTCTTATTTTGAATAATATAAACAGTTACTTTACGTGAAAAATCATCAATAATAGATAAAAAGTATTTGTTTCCACCTAGAGAGTTAACTGGAGCAGGACCCCACAAATCCATATGGATCCTTTCCAAAACATTTTTAGTTTTCCTTTCGTACATATAGTTTCTTTTTAAGGATATTCTAGTGGATTTAGCAATAGCACAAATCTTACAATTTTTATCTATATTTTTACAATTAAGTTTTTCAATTCCTTTTACACAATTAATTTTACTCATATTTTCAATTAAGGGCATGTTAACATGACAAAACCTACGGTGGGCTTTTTCTAGATCTAAACCAGTTACATATACATAATTTTTAATCTTGGGATAACCTTTCAAGATATACAATTTTCCAATTCTGGGAACAGTAAACAAATATTTATTATAACTATTATAAATAATCATTTTGTTATTTCCCCATTTAATTTGGTTTCCCACAAGGTCAATACGAGCACCACTAATTAAATTTCTTCTCATATTAGGCGAGTATAACACATCTTTTAAAGTTATATCATAATTTCTGTTTCTATCTAAAACTGTAAATTGAATATCACCCATACCTAATACTTCTGAGGTGCTGTCCTTGTCTCCGACTAGGATCTTCTGTGGTGGTAGTTTTCTGAATGTCGTAAACATATCACGTTCTTTACAGAAGTGAGCAGTTGCAGCAGAATCAATGAGAAATTCCCTCGGTCTTTCATTTGGAAAATTTGAAACTGCATAGGCACGTTGAAGATCAGTTTTTGGATTGTCCTCCATATAAAATAATTCACCACCAGGTTTCTGCCGATTGCATTTCTTGAAGCACTTCGATTTGTAATGTCCCGACTTTTTGCAGTAGTTACAGAATGGTCGCGGCCCCATACGACAAACTGTCGACTTTCTTGGGCTTGAAGGAATTAATTCAGGATCCAGTATGCATCTGCTGTGATCAGGAGTAGACGCCCGTGTCTCCTTCTATTTAGATGACTTGTTTCTTGTAGCATAAGCATCGGCCACGATACTTAATTTTGTGCCTTCGTCTTTCCGCTTCAGCTCGATTCGGCTGGATTCTGTTATTAAATGTTTAGACAAATTGTCTAGCGTGAACTCGTTGTCATCCATCCTGTATAGCAATTGTACCAGATTATCGTATTCGTGAGGCAAATGTCTTATTAGTTGAAAGCAAACTAAAAGGTCTGGGATTTCGAATCCACATTCTTTTATCTGTAACAGCTTCTCATGCACTCGTTTGCAGAAGAGTCCAATGGATTCGTCCTCCGGCTGGTAGCGGATTGAAAAGAACTCGTCCACAAGGTCTGCCAATCGTGCTCTAGATGCTGGTTCAAAGTTGGTCTTTAATATATCCCAGGCTTCCTTACCGTCCTCAGTAGATGAAATTAAGACTTGATATTTTCTGTCTATGCCCTGGTAGATAGTTGTATATGTCCTCTGCTTCCTATAACGATAGTCTCTTTTTTCTTGTTCTGGAGCATCTTCCAATAATAGAGGTTCCGTTTTAGTGATAAATTCCCAGCAGTTCCGGTCCATTAGCAATACCTTCATGTCCGTCTTCCACGTGGCATAGTTGAAATCCGATAACTTCGGGAAGGAAAACATGGACATTTCTTGAATACCCATCATACTGGAAACCGGTAGTGGCAGAATTCAGGTTCAGCTTAAGGTCTGGGGCCCATAACCAATTGTTGGGTTTTATCGATTGAAGACAGAGTTTTATACATTAAAATAAATTTTATTACGTAGCCAAGTCTTATGGTTTAAAAACATACAAGAAGTCTGATCCGATCATGATCCCCAATCTTTCTTCACTTTTATACATTCAAAGATTTACATTCTTCAAATTTATGTGCCCCACACGGCACTATAATTGGAGGTTTGAGACCGATTCCAACACAATACAACTAGCAGACTCGCACGCATCTTTGCTAAACTTTCTCAATTGCTTAGATTTATTGATGGCAAATTTTGTCATTAGTCACATTTCATATCTCCTTTAAATCCATTTATAATGAATATAACATCAATATTCACATTTCATACCTCAGAAAGAGATAAAGCCATACAAAATAAGTAACAATATTTTTTGTGTACTCTTACTAGTGTTAATACTTATTTTCAATAAAATGCATTGTAAATAGTGCACACTTCAGTCATATTATTCATATTATCTTCTGAACGTCAACTTCAATTGTATTTCATTCTCTTCTACAAAGACGAGTTTGTATATTTGACGCTTAAGCATAATTTCGTGTTCGCTCACATTTTCCTTTCATTCGCTGATTTCTATCTTCCTGACTTTTCATTGCTTTCTGCAATCAGATTGCTGGAGAATTTCATTAGAGCGTCGAACTCTTCCGTGTTAGCAATATTATGCAGCTCCATAGCTCAAATCAAGCATATTTAAGCTAAGCGGCAAAATTTGCGAATGAATCCCGTATAAGTTTATTTTATATTGTTTATATCTGTTGTTGCCGTTCGACAATAGACAAATAATGTTTATTTATACCCCAAGTGCTTTAGTGATATATATAAGGAAAATTAATCGAAAATGTCTTTCTTTTCTGGAAAACACCAAAATTTGTGAAATATTTCAAAAAATACAAACATGCCTTTAAATGACGAAAACACTTGACAAAATTCCATTTTGGGTAAAAATCACGAAAAATGCCTTAACAAAGGCACTTAATGAGCTTATTTTTGTATGAAACTCATTTCTATTAACTCCAATTGCGTCTGTCTTGCTGAAAAATGCTGCAAAATCATCAAACTCCTAGCCCTAGATATGAGCAATATGAGTAATTTTATAACTTTTCTCCGAGTTTCAGATTGAAATCATCTGTCCTTGCATAAGTCGAAAAGATTTTCTGTCGTACTAGAAGTTACACATTCTTAAAACATCATAAGCGCAATGTCATCGACAAAGAATAAAAAGGCCTCGGACCATTTTGATGAAAATTCAAAAATATTTTGATCTAAACATTGATTCTGATTTTTTAATGTACCACCAAGCACGTGACAATAATATACAAAAAACCTTTCATTTAAGACCGTGTTATTGCTAGTTATTTTCTCGCTTTTTTTCTTCGTTGATATTAAAATGTAATGTGCTATTTAGTGCGTTCGTAAGATTTCCAAGTAACTGCTAACCTTCTAAGGAGTTTACACGCATCTATCCATTTTGCAAACTGCAGTTTTTCCTGCATGCCTCCTAACCAGTTTTGACCTTCTTGATATATAAAACCTTGCCTGGGATTCGTTTCAATCAATAGATGTGGTTATTTAGTCATTAGGTTTTGTGAAGTAAAGACAATAGTACAATACACGGAAATCTCGTGACGCTCCCAAGGTAAAGTATAAAGTTTGATCAGTTATTTTCACTATTAGCTTTCTAACGTTGTCACTATTCCCTTCGTCTCTCGTATCATAACCTATTTCTTCATTCAAAACATGAATTTTTCAGTGCAAACATAAATAAACTACCAGAAGAAATAATACTTCCGATTCAGAACTCTAATTTTATTTAAAACCATTTTTGCTTTTCATCTAAAACCATTCAACTTCAATCTCGTTAGATTCATTCTTTAGCCAAGATATATCACAGGTTATGACATAAACTACGTACATCCACCGCTTTATGCGCATTTAGCTTTTCAGATATAATCTCTCGTACGTATTTATGTCACATGAGATGCATTTTCTGTCAATCTAAATATAGGTGGCAGTAATGTTCCTGTGGCGGAATGTGTTTCCAGACGTGACGTCACTTGGCTTGTTACTTCGAATACGATTTCAGCACTTCGCCGGTAAAAATTCCAAAGAATAAATTCCGAATTCACATATACCAGCTGATTGTTCAACGCCAATTAGGTTAGGTTAAGTAGTTAAATTTAAAAAGAACTGGAGCAACACAATGGGCTATTGGCAGCGTTCCGGGATCAATTCTGAATAGAAAGATCCGAGATCAACGTCTCGTAATTTTGTGTTACGGTCAGATGACGAGGTAAACACCTGAGCTCGCACCTCACTCTCTAAGTTTTCACGCTACACCAACTTGAGAACATTTGAGGCCACTAGAGATTTTCGTACACCAGGCTCCATATACATAACGATCTTTTGGTTGCATCTAGTATCGAACGCACAACCTTCCCATTGTTAGTCCGCGACTTTACTAACTGGCCTACCGCGGCCCCAAAGCTAAATAGATTAAACACCAAACATTGTCAAAAGCTGCAAAAAACTACGTTTTAGGGTAACCCCGATAAGTATCATGCGAGAGCATTTAGATGGAAGAAAAAAAAATCTTCGCATTCATGCAATTTAATCTTATAAATCCATGCAAGAGGGGTAGTACTTCATTGTCCTCACTTTCATGTGGATTTGTGTTCATTTTTTGGGCTAATCATTCGTTGGAAGGTATTAGACGTTTTTGATTCTTTCTACAATAACTTTGAAATGATAAACTGATGAAACCTTAGTAAAACTGGCAGTAAAAATGTAAAACTTCAAAATACGACTAATAAAGATTACAAATTAAAAACACGTGAAAAAGTCATCAAAGGCCATTCGGAGGAACTAAACATCCACATCATCAGGACAAAAATAACCCACGAGAGGAAAATGAGAGTTTAAATGTCATTCTAAAATCGAGTTATATGTTGTCATTCTATTTTAGTAGAGTAAACCTGTTATTCTAGAACTCATGCATTGTGTCAAAAATAAGGAAATCGACAAATCTGCTATCGCTCAGCATCATTAGGAATTATTTTCTTTTCAGCTTAATTCGTCACCTGACCGTGGTTCAAAATTATGTGGTGTGTCCTCGGATCTTTCCCTTCTGGATTAATCCCGGATCATCGCCTATTTGTGCCCGCTGTGTTAATCCAGTGCGACGTTAATTAACTACCAACCAATTCTCCAGCTCTATTTCAAATAAACGGAATTGGTGTAATCGAGATCTAGTCCTCAGTTGAACATCAGAGAAGCCTTAACTATATTTACGAAATTGAACATACTAGTGCAGGGATGCACAGACCACGGCCCGCGTGAATGTGACCCTCTGATCATTTACAGACGGCCCTTTTCACCATGTGTTATTTTAATATTAACAAGTCACCCAATAGATAATTTATTAAGTTCAATTCAAACTTTAAGACTGTATATGTTGAAAAGATTGATAATTTGATACCAGCTTTCGAGAATTGTTTTTTATTTTGAAAAAGTAAAACCGTTGTTAGATTTATTTAGCAACCCTTTTGCCATCTTGCCTGAAAATGCACCCGAAAGTCATCGACATGCAAGACGATGCGAACCTGCGAAATAAATTTAATGAAGACAATTTATTAAACTTCTATTGCTATGTCGGGGATAAAAATAATTGTAAATCGTTGCTAGATAAATGCATTAAAATGCACAAGCCACTTTGATGAAACATATATCTGTAACAAACTTTTTCAGCCATAAATATTAACAAATCGCAAAATAGGAACCGCTTGACTAATGAAAATTTAGAATCAATTTTTCTCTTGGCTACTACAAAATCGAACCAAATATCAAAACAATTGTTAAATCAATACAATGACACGCATGAAATTAAATTCTTTTATTTACGTTTATCGTCTGTCTAAATGATAAATACAAATAAAATAAACAAAATATCAGTTTTTCAAGTGTTTTTGGTCGGCTCGCTTACAGAAATAAAATATTTTCGTTATTTTGGAAAAGTATGTGTGTGACGGACATTTACGGTAATTTACACATGCATTGGAATTTTTTTTACAGCATACGGGTCGCATTCTTCAACTGTTTCACGCGATTACAAACTGAAACTTACAAAATATGGATTTAAAAAAAGGATTCTAAGGAAACATTGTTTTTCTGATTTTCTATTTTTCAAGGTCAGATAATCCCGTCTGTATATTTATGAATTTAAGTTCAGCTGCCAGGCATTAGTAAAGAAAAATTTTATATGTAGTTTATGTATTTAATTTTCCATAACCTTTAACCATATCTTCGAACCATAGTGGTGTCAGGGAGACGCAACTGTGATCCATTGAATATTTTCTTTAATAAATCGATGAAAAACCATAGTTAAGAGAATGTTTGGCAATAGGTTGGTTACAATAGGAACTCGCACTGACAGTTCACAAGTGAAAAGGCATGGTGGGCAAAGTGCGAACCAATATCATGACAAAATAATTCAATCCATGCTCTGTCATTTAGTACTGAAACGGTTCACCAGATATCGCTCATACTTCAAATATTGGTGAAATGTGGCTTAGAATGATACTTGAGTAAAATTGGAGTACTGAAAGAAATATTTCCATTTGGAGTATCAATTTTATTTTAGTGATTATAAATTTAAATCTGGTTTTGGTTTTGGGGCCACTTATTTCTGACTATAGCCAGAGCATTTGTTTCTGACCAAATTTTCCTGTTTTATTCACCTATGATTACACATTATCCTATATAATCCTTTTTCGCTCAATATCGAAATTCTTACCGAATTCACTTTAGTAGAAATTCAGAGGAATTATTTTTGACAACATGGAATAAGGCAAGCGACATCTGCAGAAAAAGAACAAAAGAAAAACCTTGAGATAATCCTCTAGTGAGATAATATAGAGAACCTATCAGACAACAAGAAAAACTAGAAACGGTTTAAGATCCTTAAAAAAAAAATAGTTACAAAAATCTTAAAACGATTTACCCAAGTTAAGAATACTCTCGAAGATGTTCAGTTTTTTACTTCGCTCCTGACAAGTCAAATTTTTTAAATTTTCAATCTAAATCCAGTTTTCGGATATTCCCAGAGCATTTTCAGAAACCAGAGGAACTGCTGTGTATCACTTCTGGGCAAAAGGCTTTTCTTCCATCGACAGCATCAGGTGTTGTAAAAACTTTTAGAGCTCTTGACCTTTCTCTGAAGAAATGCAATATTTCTCTATCCTGCGGCATAATTCCTCAGAAAATATAACGTGGAACACTTCAAACAGTCAATCGAGTAGAAAATCAAATAAAAAGTATCGAAAATAGATAACACACTTGGAGGACCACCTGTATGTATATATATATATATATATATATATACTATATATATATACACACACTATGTGGACAAAGGTATTTGGACACTGCAGAAAATCAGGTTATTTTTCCTGGTTAGGACTCGGCGCATTGCTTTATGTACCTGGTATCATGAGCGCTGACGTGTACCTCGACGTTCTGGTTAATTCGGCCTTGCCCCTACACTATGGCAGTACCACGGCGATGATGGTTGTTTCTTCCAACAAGAACGAGCTCCATGTCATACTGCAAAACGTGTGCTGAACTGGTTTCCTGAAAATGAGGTGAATTTGCTTGATTGGTCTGCTCAGAGCCTCGATCTCAATCCGATCGAGCACTTGTGGGACGAATTGGAGCGACGGGTACGACACCGCCACGCACGCCCATCTTCACAACAATCTTTTCTCACGGCCTTGCTAGAGGCATGGCGAGCTATTCCTGCCCAGACTTATAGAGAACTTGTGGAAAGTATGCCTCGATGTGTTGCAGCTGTAATATAAGCAAAAGGAGGGCCTACCCGTTACTAAATAGAATAATAAAGCACTTTTTCTGAAAAACATGCAGTGTCCAAATACTTTTGTCCATATAGTATAGCTATATATAAAGCAGTTGGGCGTTTGTCTGTTCTCTACACAAATTTACAGTTTGTCCAATCTATATCAAATTTGGTACACTTATTCTGTAGAATTCTGCGGGTTATATAGGCTACATATTAATTTCCATTTTATTTGTCCTGTGTGTTCAGAGGGGGTTTAAAACAATTCGAAATCTTTATGGGAATAACATTGAGTATTATTACGATTGTGCGGTACGAACTCTGATTGTTTTACCAGTATTTCTGGAAAAAAATTTTCCCAAAAAGAATTATCGTCATCTGACCGTGATTCAAAATTATGTGGTGTTGTCCTCGGATCTTTCCCTTTGGGATTGATCCCGGACAGTCACCAATAGCCCTTTGTGTTACTCCAGTGTGATGTTAATTAAAAAATACATACCTACCTACCAAAAAGAATTATGTTTAAAGGTTTTAAATTCTAATGCCAATGTTTGAACTTATTTTTATTCTTTCCAAAATATAAATAATTTATCTATACTTGATTAATGATATGTAAAGACTGAAAGCATTTCATTTTCCATAATATACATGTTGTAAGGAAACCAATGTATTTAATGCGAAAAGCGCACGCGAAAAATCCACTGATTTTAAAAGTGTTATTTTGCTGCTCGGTATCTGGCAACACCATAATTAATGCTTCATTTTTGCCTATTTTTTTCAATTTCTTAGTTTTATTTAGAATTCTGAGTTTATGTATCTGAATTAAGATAGTAAAATGATACGATCATATTTGAACATTTCTAAGTGTTATGAATTTGTTCTTTTTCTAAATGGATTGTTAGGGTCTTTCTTTTTAGCAATCTCGATTTGTTTGGTCTCTGAGCAAGATCGAAGTCAAAATATGGCATGTTACGTTGGCTCATATCTTTGATTATTCAAAAATCTCTTTTTCCCAATGATAGGAATTTCATTTCTGTTTGTTAATCTGCTATTTCTGCATTTAAATGCTCCATTGTTAATATGTTGTAAATAAATTACTTAAGAGATAGATTTTAACGAATTATTTCTGTATTTTGGTAGGAAAAAGGTAAATGTACATTTTGTGAGCTTTTGTAACATTTGATATACTAATTTTTATTATTTTTATTTTTAATACAACGCACAAAATGTTTGAACGATTCCAATGTTTTGACACATAAATTAAAGTATTCACCAGAGGACATTGGCACTTTTTGTACTACAACTTTTATTACTTTAAAGTGACTTGTGGACATAAGTCAAAATTTTGAACATTGGCTTTTTTCTACCAAGGTACCTATCTATTTTGCGCAAAATATCGCTAGATATAGGTTAATTTATTAGCGATATAAATATATTTCGATTACATTTCCATAAAAGTCATTGGTCCAATACATAATGATTTGTAGAATTCTGTTTCATATAAATAAATCAAGTGTACAAAACAAAACTTTTTAAAATAAGACAGTAACGCCTTATTTTTATTTTCAGGTTTCAAATTATATTAGATTGTATTGAAAGCTGTACTTAATAGATAAGAAACAATATCTATCATTCTAAATTGGTACGTAGTGTCCATTTATATACCGGATCTCGGAATTGAAAAAAAGTGCTGTAAAGGATCGATTTAAGACTGCATGCCAGTAAAGCAAATTTTAAATAAACTTTCTTGATCTTGCAATAATATCATGATTATAAAATATTCTAACTAGGACTTTTTAAAAGTTTAAAAGTTTTGTCTTAAGAGATAGAAGGTCGAGGTTGTTTACTTTCAGTGTTGAAGTTATTTTTATGCAACTTTGCTTTCTGAAACATTCGTTGAAAGCATTGATTTTCTTTTATAAAAACGCTGTAAAAGTGACCTTCCGTTTTTTGAAAAATTGTTATCGATTAATTTTATTTCGTCTGATGATTTTTTTTATTTGAAAACAAGCTGTTATTTCAAGTGCGGAATAGAATTTCCAAGCAAAAAGTGTTTGATAGAAAAGAAATTAATCATAAATATCCTATCAATATATGTCGTCCTTTCCACAATAATGGTGAAATTCGAAAATAGCGCATCCCTGTTACAGGAGTGCTACAAGTAAAAAATATTGAAATAAAATAGGAATAAATGCGAAAAGTGACTGCATACTAGGCTGCAAGTTCATCATTTTTACAGGAAATGACATTAAGGGCATTCATAATCACTCCAAAACTCAAAATCGACTTCTGCAATGTGTCAATTTATTATTACTTTTTGTAGTTTTGTCTTGCACTATTGTGGGACGTATGTGTATTAGGTTATGTGAATGCATAAAGCAAGCGTGCATATTTGTTCCAAAGTAAATAGTAAAAACGATAAAAAATGTCAAAATGGAGTTCAAAGAATTATGTTCCGCTCACTGAATTTATCTTTGCACTTTCCTACGATAGATAAAAGTGATTATTCTGACCACTTTCAACCAACGTTTAACCAATTCAACCCGAGTAACGACGGGTAACTTTTATTTGGGATTAATTCAATAACATTTATTTAGTTTATTCATTTTAAGCTACATTTATAAAATAACAAATATCTGAATTTGTTTTCCCTTACACACACAAAACATATTTTTAATTTAAATATGCAAAAACGCATTATGTATTATTTGAAAAATACTTTTGTATGGTAATTATCAATTTGAAATAATTATTTTTAAAAAGTAATAAATCAAATGATCTCCCACACATATACATATCTTAAGTCATTATCCAATAAGAAATTCAAAGATTAAAAGACTAAATATTGAGGTTAAAAAATTACACAGACGTTCGTATCTGAAAAAAAAAACTACATTCATGGCAAAAGAAAAATCATACTTTGGAAAATCTTCCTTATGGTATACCAAAACAAAATATTCAACAGTTAAATTTTATAAATTAATTTAAACTGGATAATGTGTTACATGTGTCTGATGATACATATATGGATGATCAGTTCATTGATCGTGCGAAATATGGAGAGTAAAATGCAATTATTTTTCCGATTATGTTTTCATGATTTACACTATTTTAAGCTTCAATTCTACAAAATATTGAATATTCTGCAAAAGGTTAGCTTAAATCTTGCATGTAAAAATTGACAAAAGGAATTAAAACATTTCCTTCTATAATTAATTATCAGAGGGATTTTCAGTGCAAGCAAAAACAGATGTAACGCGATAAGATTTTACTTCACTACCCAAATTATCTCATATTATATATATCGTGATTCTCATAGTTAAACGACGCTTTCGCAACGTCTGGCGTTTAATCGTGTAGACCAATCCACTATCAACTTCATTCGGAATTCATTCTATGGATTTTTTACAATTTGAGTGCTGAAATTGTGTTCGTAAAACAAGCCAACTGACATTACGTTCAAAATACACTTAGGAAACACTAATCAACACAGAAACACTTCGGCCACCTGCATTTAGCTTGAACTGGATCATGAATGCGTCAAAATAAGCAAAAGACATCCGTACTATTGTTCAGTTTTTCACTCGGAACTTTTGACAATTCTGAAGCTCTCAAATACACTGGATTGTCTAACATTGATAAGGACATCTGCATTGCATCAGATAGTCAAAGCTGAATACAACATTTCAGCAATTATCTCGATAGAAAATGCCTCTCATACGTCGTGTTGTTTATAGCTTAATCATTGAAAATTTAGTTCATTTTATTATAATGAAACGTTCGGTGATTTTTCAGACCTTTAAATCGTTCAAATCAGTTTTAAAATGTACTGTAACCCATTATCTCTTGTACTTTAGAACATAAGTTGAATTATGATATAGCGCATATTTAAGAAACTTTCACGTCGTTTTTAGTTTTTCCCGTTCTTAGGACAGTTAACCATAATTTTCCTAATTTTTCTTCGGCTTAAACTACATATAAGTTGATTTTTACTTCATTTCCAAATTAAAACCTATTTTCATGATTTTACTATCAGTGTTCCTTTTAGAAAAAAGGTAAGTTTTGAAAAGTAACTGATAATTACAGTACGAAACCGATATTTAAATGCATGTTAGTACTACTATTTTTATTATGGTAAATAATACCGTAACGGAAATATAAATACCGGTTTTCCCATTTTCCAACTTACTTCAAAAGTCATTTGTTCTTTTACTCCGTTTTCTAGCAAAAAGCAATCGTAATATAAAAGTGGTACTCAAAAGCTTTGACTTTCAAAGATTCGTTCTCTTGTTTTCAAAAACAAATGCTTTGGATTCTTTTTTAGTATATATGCCATTGACAACTTGTCAAGAAGTTAAAAATTAATGATGCGTTATTAGGACATACTACAAATTGAAAGCTTTAAAAGTTTAAATTAGTTTATTGAAAATTTGCAGTGTTATCAAATCAAAAATGCATTTGCCAAGTTTTATTGAGAACTTAGTAACTGCTAACTGTTGAGTATTTTCAAGAAGTGAATAAAAATTAATGATGCTTCATTACAACGTAAATATGATTAAAAGATTGTATATTATTTCTCTGGATTGTACTGTTAAATTTAAAGCATCTTTAATAGTTTGTTTAACATGGTAGTAACAATTCTACCTCATCTAAAAATTAATAGAAATGAAGACTTAGAAAATTACAAAATCGATGGAAAAATCGATTTTTTCGATCGATTGAAATTCGAGAATAAAATGGATAGAACGAAAAATCGCGAAATTCGATGTTATAAATTATTTATTAAATTCTATGGATAGCAAAAGTATTTTTTCAAAAACGATTATTTTTAATGGAGTTAATTATACGACAACATAAAACATAGTAGATACGTATTGTATGTCTATTACAAAAACTCATTTTTCTCCAATTGAGATTTTTTGACATCTTTTGATTTCAAAATGTTCCCTGCGTATCAGGTTTTAATTGAATTTCATGTTTTCAACCTGTTGTACATATCTTTCAAATGAAAAATTCATCATACTCCCAAATTTTAAAATTTTAGTTAAAAATGTTTCTTAACATTTAACATTTTTTACAAAATTTTAGGTGTTTTAGTAGAAAATTTATTTTTGCTTTTCACTGAGTGATACGCTTACCATGGGAGTTAATTTGATGTATATGTATACAAACTATTATGTGAATTAAAATTTGGACAATACCTTGAAAATGAATGCACATGGGACCAACCAACTTTTGCTAATTTATCAATGTGTGTGTTTATTCGACCACGTTTTATATAGTAACTTCCCCATAACATAATAGTCTTGGAACAAATTTTATATATGGACTTTTTACTAAAAGCAAACAATATGTGTGTATTGTATAACAATCGGATAATAACTGCAAACGTTTATTTTGAAAGTCCATTGCCCCCTTAAAGCAAATCATAGGGATGAATAATTTTTATCCACAAGTTAACTTGTTATTAAGGAAGTTAACAAATGATACAAAATTTCTTCCATTTTGTGAAGGATTTAAGAACAAAATTTGAATAAACTTTACTTTTAGATCGAATATGTAAGCTTAAAATTGAAACATTATTCAATAAAGATCGAAAAATGCTTCATTGTTTGAAGAGCGCAATAGGGAGTTTTGAAAATTGTTATCTTTAAACTTTTGAATTGATTAACATAGAGTTCAGCAGTTTAATACACAAGTTTTAATGCACACAAGCGCATTTGATGACTCGTTCGGGACTTGAAAATTTTTTAATGCTTTTTAAGGGCCCAGCTTAAATAATTTAGTTAGTAAAGGCTGAATTCTTAAGTAGTTTTTATAAATATTTAAAACAGTGACTAATTCTATTTGTCATTTAATTTTCTCTTCCCATTTTTAGCATTTTGTGAAGTTAAAAGGGAATGTAATGATTCTTTTTATCGAACTTTGGTGCACTTATACAGAAAGAATAAAACTTAAAAAACGTTAGATGTTTGTTATTTAATATTTTTTACATTAACATTTTTTACGTATTTTCATGTAGTGCAACAAAATAGAACTGGGCATGAGATGCTTATGGAAAACTGTTATAAAATAAATGTGTTTGTATGTGGTGCTTTTTATCTGAGTATGAGAAGTATTCAAACTACACAGTCTGTGAAGATTTTATTTCTGCTACCCAAATGCTTTTACAATATATAAATCGGAGTTACCTTAAAGTGTAGTTATCACTGTGGTGGCAACGTTAGGCGTATAATTTAATTAGTGTTGAACAATTAACTATCATTTATCCATTCGGATTTTATTTGTCTGTTTTGGAAGTTTTATTGACGAAGTGGTGAAATTGTATTCAAAATTCAATTCAACTGACATTTTAATCGGAATACGTACATAAAACAACATCGCAGAAACACATTCGCCATCTATATTTAATTTTACAGAATGTACCTCTCATAGCAACCAATTATAAATACCAAAAGGCTGCATTAGTAAGAAGCAGCGTAAATATCAGCGCAACAAATTATTCTCTTGTTAAAAGATAAGATTTTTATTTGCATTACATAAGTAGAATTTCAAAAGATTCTTCCTTTAACTGAGAGATTAGAAATTCCAAGCATTTCATATTTCTAAGAAAATATATCAACGAGTAAAAAGCACTTCTTACACAAAGGCATTTTCCAAAATAGAATCGGAAGTTCATTATCCATTACAATGTGGTTTAATGTTTTGTTTACAATTGTTGTCAAATAAACGCTCAGAACAAATACATTAAAAAAATCTGATTTTACAGAGTTTTCATTCAAATCCAGACGAATCCATCCTTTAAATTGTAGATTTTACCAGCATGGAATGAAGAAATTAATATTACGTGTATAAGAAAAGTGTTACATACAAATTTAGTCAAATCCACTCATCAGAAGTAGATAAAATGGTAATTTCAGTCAAAAGCATACAAAAAGACCTTAATAATTGCATTTTCTGCAATTTCACTAAATTTGTCCACTTTCGAACAAAATTTCTTCACATGCAAAAGATATAAAAACTTTATCAGCTGCTAGAACATTTAAAAATGTTTTTATAAATAGCTAATCATCTTTTCCGCAATGGGAAAGTTAGGAAAACAACTTACCACTTGTTACTCTCCCCTTTAGAACAGCCACAAAGCGATTTAAACTTTTTTAAATTCAAATTCTCGGACACAATCTACTTAGATAGAAGCGCGGGACAGCATGCGCCAAAACTTCTATAAACAATCCTTTCTTTGTGCACGAGCAAGACAGGGTCACTTGTTCGCGACAGCGAAATTCTGCGAGACTCTTATTAGCGACCGTGCCGGCCGGAAGGATAGCAGAAAGCTATCTGCTTCCAGCTCGAGAATGTTTCCCGCCAATCTTTGGTCCACTTTCGACAGCGCCCTCTTGGCATGGAGAAATAACCTCACCAATCGAATAATTAACAGACAATATGCATAGCCAAATGAATAGTTTGCGTTGTTTACTTCCGCAAGGCGGCTGTGTTTCCTTGGTTCTGAACATTTTAGTCATAATTTTCGTGATCATTTGAAACGATGGAGAATAAATACATTGGGATTGATCGGGAGCTTTTCACTTCCGTAACTTCGTGATTACTAGGGCTAAGATTTTGATGATTTTTAATCTTGTTTTCAGCAAGACTGACAAGACACGAATCAATAGAAATAGGTTTCATAAAAACTATGGTGATTAAATAGCCTTTGTTAGAGCTAGTTTCGTGATTTTTAAGCAATCTGGCATTTTCCCCTCATTTTTCGGTCATTTTAATACTTTTTTAGTATTTTTGAGTCAACATTTTGCATATTTTGCTATTTTCTAAGTAAAAGGCATTGTTGGATGATTTGGATAAAACTCTGCTTTTCGCTTACCATGGGGAAAAAATTTCGCTTAGTGAAGATTAAACATAGTGACGTTGCTTATTTAAAGTGCCTGTGGTATCAGTAGAAGTAAAAATGATCTTTAAAACTGTTTGTATATGAGAGGCATTTTCTATCAAGCTAAATATAGATGGCGGTAGTGTTCCTGCAGCGATACGTGTTTCCTTTACTTATTTTGAAAGTGACGTCAGTGGGCTTGTGTTAAGAATACGATTTCAGCACTTCTCCAAAACAAATTCCAAAGAATGAATTTCGAAGTGATATAGGACATTTGTTTGGTCATCGCCAGTTAGATTAAACGCCAAACGTTGCCAAAAGGGCAATAAAATATATTTTAAGGTAATCCTATGTGTATCATGATATTCATAAACTTCGCCACGCTTAAATCTACCATTGTAGGCTGCATCCACTCAATGATACTTACTCACTTCCAGCATGATGATGACGTCTAACATCGACCCTCTAATGAATTAGATGGAGTATGTGCGCTCAGAATGCTATTTCTTCCGTAGCTCGGTTTGAAGATCTGTCATGTGGTTATGGAAAAACCATGAATCCTAGTGTGGCATAAATTATTGATTAATTAGAATGATTGCCCGGCGTGATTAAAAACACTCTTCGCTTTGATAGCCAATCGGCCTAAGTGGATGCGTAATCCCACGTGATTTACCCTTCTGAGATCTTACGACAACGACTCCACCCACATGCTTTGTCTATTTCATTAGAAGGTCGATGACGTCGACACTAAGGGAACATCGGGAATTATAATGAAATAGACAGAGCATATGGGTGGAGCTGTCGTAAGATCTTTGAAGGTTAAATCACGTGGGATTACGAATTGAAATTAGCCGATTGGCTATCGAAGCACAGACTAGTGTTTTTGATGACTGCATAATCACTTTGACCAACCAGTAATTTTGGATTCATGCTTTTTTCCTACAACCATATGACAGATCTTCGACCGGAAGAAATAGTATGAAGTTGCGTATACATACTCCATCTATTTCATTAGAATGTCGATGTAAAGGAATGATTCCCTTAGCTAATTGGTGACTGGCAAAAGACCACAGATCTGTCGTTTACAAAACGGTTCCATTCAATATCATGAGCTTTCAATTTTTTTTTAAACTTAATCGGTGTTTCAGGCTGGTATTAATGAAATCAAAATAGGGGAGAATCCTGTCCACTGAAAAATCAAATGGATTGGAATGATGGTGGGACACAAGTGATTGCAGCGTTATTTAAAACGAGGATAAAAACATGACCACTACGTAACTCAATGCGAGACAGCCAATGCAATTACCACGAATTCAAGGACTTTATACCTTCCATTTGAGGGGATTAAAACTCACAGCCATGAATGTAAGAGGTCGAGGTTTCGAAATTTATTTTTACATCAAAACAGCTTTATAGCATACTATTAGAGACAAGATTTTAGAATGGTTCTATTTGAAATCAGGTAGAAGGTATTGAAAGCAAACGATGTTTAAACTCTTATAATACAACAAAATATTTTCAAAATGTTTCTATTATTTTGTCCAACTCCTGTAAATAAATGGTGGGATACTTTTGTAGATAGAGTAAAAATAAGGGATCAGTATTTCTTCGTCATCAAGAAGAAAATGTCAAAAGCGTCTTTTATAATTTTTTAAATAGATAAATTCATTAACCCTTTGACGGGTTTGCAAGCATAAATCCGTCCTGCGATCTGCAAACTTCTGCATGACTCCTAACCAGTTTTGACCTTCTAATGTAATAGAATTGACCAATAGAATTTTTTCTTGGATTCTTTCAACTAATAGATTGGTAGTTTTGTTATGTGTGCTGTAGGTAAAAAGCAATATTTTATATTTTTCGAAATCTAGTGACACTCAGCCCTCCGTGGTTTCGATGAGATATCTCGTCCACGATTTGGTCAATTTTGCTAATGACAGATATCTCGTCAATCAAGATCTAGTCAGTTTTGGTAATGACTAGATACTTCGTCGAGTCAAAACTGCCTTATTACTTCAAGGGGAATGAAAATCCAAGTAGGTAAAACTAATTGTTCCATGCCTAGAATTGATGACAGTTTGGAACAGGTTTTTGCATCAGACGATGGCCACTACAGGGCAACTTTCGAAGGGAAGATTAACCACCAGGAGTATTAAGAATTAGCACTTGTGTGCCATTTTTTGTGTCACCAAAGCAAATTATGCCTAACTAATAACCAATAAAAATAAAAATGATAGTTAAAATATGTTCTTTCATATGTTACTCCAAAACTAAGATGAACCTCTTTCAGCCGCCAGCATTCGTGAAAAAGAAAATAAAATTACATCATCCCCAAGAGTCACCCCTACTCAAAATTAACGAGCCCTGTTTCTATAGCGACCGCCACTATCCAGACTTGATGTTGGGAGCAGTTCTCGTGGTAGACAGAAATTATTTCTGCTTCTGTAGACTAGACAGTGGTCTACTGTAGAGTTTATCTGGGTCATAGTTAGAAAAAGAGCAGGAAAGCATTTGTAAAAATTAGTGAAAAGTATAGTAATATTAGATAATTTCAAATTGATGTGCTTTTTAACTATTTTCTTTAGTTGTGTAAAGGATGATGCACAACTGGTATTGAGGTCAAAGCGTTTGTAGTGCGAAAGGCCGAAGAGATCAATGGTTGAGTTTAAAAAGAGTTATGAAAGATAATACCCGATTTAAGAACTTCCACTCTACTTTTACAGAACTAAGCACAATGCACATTTTCTATGAAACATGTATAAAAATAGATTTTGAATTCAACATTTCCCTATTTTTAACTTAAACACTCTTTAGTTATCTTGTAATTTTATAGACCAATGAAAAATTAAAAACAAGCACAGATAAAATTATCAAGATAACAAACTTCTTAAAATACATAATTTGCACACATTTTTATATTCAATTTCGCATCCTACTGAGCTTACAAATATATCTGAAGTAACCATTAGTAGTTGTGAATATTCTTACAAAATAGAGCTTCGAAAATGGCTTAAAACTTACACAGCCCAAATAATTACTCACAAATTTACAATCATCTAGAGAAATCAACAAAAATACCTAGAACTCACCTAAAAGTATTAAGAAACTCTTTATGAGTACGTTTTCAACCAGCTAAATTTCTGAGAAGCGTCTACAGAGATTTCGAAAAGCATTTAAAATGAAACAATCAGTTTCGAGGCAGTCTATTCTAAGGATGTGATGAAAGATATTTTTCTTAGAAATATGAACTCATAGAGCTTACTGAGTTACAGTACAGTATTTCTTAAATAAAGAATAAGTCATCAGTTTTAGGCCTCCCTTTCAGAGGAAGATCTCCCTTCCCTATATTTTTTCCATTTCATAGGACCGTGGTAGCCCGGTTTGAAGAGTAGCGGATTAGCAACCATAGGATTGCGAGTTCAAAAATCGATCCAACCAAAGTTCGTCGTATAAGTGAGGGCTGGCACATGTTAAATCTGTCGTGGCCTCAAATGCCCTCATGTTGGTGTGGTGTGAAAGTTTGGAAAGTGGGGTGCGAGCTCACAGTTGTGACCTAGTCATCTGACCTTGGTTCAAAATTACAAGGTGTGTTGTCCTCGGATCTTCCTCTTCGACTCATCCTGGACCATCGCCAATAACCCGTTGCTTTGCTTCAAGGGGACGTTGGTTCAACTACCTACACCTATGTCTATGTCCTTATCCTATTTCCCACATCCTATGTCCTTTTTCCCTATGTCCCTTCCCTATGTTTTGAGATCATACTGCTTTTTTACTGTCTGGAATTTTATATTGTATAAAACGGTTGGGGGATGATGTCAATAATTGTAGCAATCCGATTTTCCAAACAAAGCTAATTATAGAATATGAAAGTAGTACCCCAGGTTCCTTTCCCAGAGCTGTTGAAGTCACTTGCTTCCGATTTCTTACCGGACACGACTACATACAAAGGCACTTCGTATTAGAGTAGCGAGATCAGCTATCTGTCGACTTAGCGAAATGACTGGAGACAACCACAAGGACTGCCCTAAAATTCAGAACAATACAATTGCAAATACTATATTGTTTCTAAAACATATTTTATCAATTCAGACCTCTATTAGGCTGCTTGTTGGTCAAGAGGCCGGAGGATAAAATAAAATATTGACTAGAACCTTTGTAAACTTTTTCTTCGTTTTCTTCGAGGTTTGAACTCGGTGTTGTTATTTTAAGACATTCAGAAGGTACTGAAGCTTTTATGATTTCGCTGCTTAGCTTCTTGCTCCCCCTGATTTTCAAATATTCATTTGTAGCCGAATTAGTGTTTTTCCCCGAGAGGAACGTAACTGTTTATCAACTGATTTCATGTGAGCATGATCGTGTGAGCATCTGTACGTGTGCCCCTTTTGAAACGGCAGAGCAGTCGTATTATTTTTTGAGGTGTGTACCGTTTCGTTTCTTGTCTGTCAGTAACTGTTGTGTCTCGTTCTGAGATTTTGTTTTATTTATAGCTGACTTGATAAGTTTCTTTCTGTACATTTTATTGATCAATTAGAAAATTGCGAGATGATGCTTGCGTTGAAAGAACGATGGTAAAAGTTCGTTTATAGTAATAAATGCTTCTTAAAAGGTGCGTAGCTTAAGTAGCTTAAGCATTCAAATGCTTGTTGTGATAGTATTAGATTTAGTACATGATACGGGTTGTTTTTCTCACACACATTTTTCAATGGTTTTATCACTAGACAAGCCACACATGGTCCAACGTCAATCCTTGTAACACGAAATTGGATGAAATACGCATGCGTACCGACATATTTTTTGTACAGAAACGGAGTACGCATGCGCATATCGTATGTTACATTGCATGCTGCTCAGTATGGGTCCCGGCTTAGGTTTTCCTTTTTTTTTCTCCATACTAATACTTCTCTGTATATAACTGACAAAGAAAATTTTTAGAGCTGAAGAATTATTAGACTAGTTAGTAGAGTATCTATTAACTAGTTGCGGAGATTATTATCCAATTATTAACAGGGTTATTCTACTCTATACTTATGATATAGAATACAGTAAATTTGAAAACAATGATGCAATGTATTTCAAGAAATTTCCCGATACATCTTATGTGGATTTTTCTCATGCGGAGATACCGGATAATGAAATGGCGGACGGACTTGCGAAGGGCAGCTGTAACTTAAATACTTAAATTTGTTGGAGAATCGTACTTCGTTTTGAATAGACTCCTTGTGCAAAAACGAAAGGGAAGTCAGGTATAGGACACCACAACAGCATTGATATAAAGGACAATGACTGGAGAAATAGCCAACTTCAATCGATGTAGAGAAGAACACACAGCATTTTCAAGATTTGGAACTGATCACACCAAAGAAATGAAATATGTGGAAGGAAAAGCTATTTATGCAGATTGTCACAACTGTCAGGGTAATAGTATGATTAGTCCTGACTACGTACTGCAGAGTAATGGAAGGACATTCATGACGATCCGAAATACTTTTTGAATAATTTTCTCTGGAAGGACATCGTAGAACTGATCTAATTTTGGTCCAGGATAAGAAAGCTAAATGTATTAGCGATGTTGAAGCTGAGACATACTTCACAAATGCCTTGAAGTTTCAATCTGTTTGATGTTGTTCAATTCTTAGTACAAGGGTCATTCAAAAAATAACGAAACACCTCAGAAAAATAACCACTGAGAAAAATGCAGCTATCAATGTCGGAACCTCTGTAATTTCATTCATATGATGAATCAAAGTTGTATTGCTCCGCTTGTTCACCCTTATTGTAGTTATTGTATTCAGATATGTTTCTGTTACCCAATATAGATTTAAAACTGGAACAGAGATATAAGGTATAAAATTTTTTTAATTAGTTTGAATAAACCACCCCACAAATGCATGAAATGATTAAAACGGTCAAAAGGGAAGACGTTTCGTCCCTTGCAAGACTTTTTGAGTGACCAAGGGAATTTGCAAAGGGTGAAGAGTGTCTAGAAGATTCACACGCTGTGGTAGACCTTCGACAGCGACTGAGGGTGGTTTTCATACTATCAAATCCACCAAACTAAGAACTGCTTATAGACCACCAAATGACCATTCAGGAGATTGCTCAGTGCAATGTAGAAGTCCGATTTTTCCCCAAACATTAAAAGAAACCTTTAGAAAGGTTTTGCCAAAAGAAGCTGCAAAAGGATTCTCCATTTTCTCAGGTCAGTCTAATTGACCGTAGAGCAACAAACCGTGATAAACCTGCATTGTAAGGGACATTGTGTGCCTAGGGAAATTCGACCTCCAAGTCCAAAGTGTTGTCATACCGAAAGCTATAAAACGAGGGGAAAAGTGAGTTACCTGAATTGGCACCAAATCTCTCGCAAAATTGAATGTCCCCTACAATGCATTTCAATATGCAGGTACTACAGTGCAGTATGTATATGACCTAAAATAATCAAAACATCATACCTAAGTCATTTTATCATGCTTGAACACAAAGCGAATCGTTTGCTTACCCAGCAGATTGTCTAAGGACATCCACCAGATATAGAGCCGCATGACTTCCATCTATTCACTGTAAAGAATTTTATGATCGTAAGTTCGCGTCAAATACCGAACTAAACAGTGCTGTAAGGATTATCCGGAACACCACGTAAAGTGCTTCCAACATACCTTTCGGAAGTGGATAGAAAGGTGGAGCAAGTACACTTAGACCAGGGAAGAATAAATACTTCGAAGTATGTAAGGCAAGTCACACATTGATCGGCCATGCGACAAGAATATTCGACATGATATTACGCATGCTTACTTCGTTTCTTCACAGAAAATATGTCACTACGCATGGGCGTAGTTCAACGTATTTAGTGTCTCAGGACTGCTGTGTGGCTGGGCTGGCTCACGTGTAAATATGGTTGCTCCATTGCATCTTTGTCCCAATGAAAATAGTCTAGTTACTTTTTGAATGATCCTCGAATCCGTAGCAGCAAATCTTTTCGAGTGTTTCTCCCGACTTGAACTTTGAACTAAATATTTGCAAATGTTTGGAAGCATAAGATCTGCTGATTTCAAGGTCTGACATTACAACGCATCTTCCAGTGGTTGTTTCTTTGGTTTCGTTGCAAGGTTTACAAGGTTACAAGGTTTCGTTGCGTTGTAATAGTTTCCTTTACACCTCATGCATTTTCCTATTGACTGCTTGAGATTTCCTTTTCTTCTCTCCTTGTCTTCTTCTCTTCCTACATTACACTCATCAATCAAACACCTCGCTTCTTTCTTTGAAGTATTACAGATGAGGTCAGGCTATCGCGTGAAACAATAGAATTGATGCAATCGACTTCCATGTTGCTTCTCAATATTGTTGTGAGACAGTGTTGTATCTGGAAACTATTACACAACAATGAGTAATGAAAACTTTAGCACATTTACCTGGACTCTAGCTCAAGTTCAATTAATTAAATATTGATTGAAAAGTGAAGAACTTTTCTATCTACTTCACAGAACACTACAACCAGCCTTTAAGTGTCGAAAATAATTTTATAACTTCATTTTCAATATTAAAGTAATTCACAATTTTCTTGGAACCCCAAATACACATGTACAGTCGCAGGAAAAAAATGAAACACCGCTTGTATTTCCAACACTATTCATAGTAGAGCAAATTCAAAGATGTCATTTAATAGCGAAACTGGTTTAACGTTAGAAGCTCCATACTTTCTGTATTCATGAATGACATGAAACTTGGTATCTGAAGTTAATTTATGATATAGATTCGAAATTTTTTGTCGAAATAGGGGTTGCTATTGGAAATTATGAAGTTGGTGCCCAATTTAATATGAAAACTGTACCTTATGCAAATTTTATGCATATGAATTTATAGAAGACGATATTCCCTGTCGAATGCCATCTTTGGATTCGCTCTACTGTTAAAATTGTTTGAATGAAGAAGGGTGGCTAGTTTTCTTTCGGCGACTTACATGTTATACTTACATGCTATATTCATATACGTACAATCCATTGCACTTAGAATTCTGAATTCCATCAACATGTGTTAAAAGATAGGTGGCAAAATAAAATGATATAATTAAGACAACATATTTTGGAAATAAATTTCAAATATTAGCTCATGAAATGAATACAATCTTGGATTAAAATTAATTGCCTGCAATACTTAAAAAGAGAAGCTTTCTATAAACATTTTTCAGAAAAGCGAGTTTCAAAAGAATAGTTTCGTTTCAACTCATAAAATTAACAACCTGTTACTACGATTAAGATTTTTAAATTTTTCGTAAAAGGAAGTTCAAATATTTTTCTAACACTCATTCTTTAGAGATACTACAGTACTTTTTCTCGTGATATCGTGTTTTGGTTTTTAGAGGGTTCATCCACAGAGGAGATATAAAAGTAGAGCGAGCTATGGCAACCTTTTTATGTTCCTATGATCATGTGACCAAAAACAGTAGTCACATGATCCTTAGACTCTTCTCTCCAACGCGCATATAGTTTGCGCATTCCTTCTTCCATAGAAAATGCAGTGAAAGTGAAAGCTAACATGGTTTTATCGTGCTGTGTATATGGATGTAATTCCAAATTTATTAAAGGTGGAAACATTACATTTCACAGGTGAGCATTTTACTTGTATTTTACATTCGTTTTTTGTGCTTTTCAATATTTGCTAGTATGATAAACATAGATGTTCTAACTTTGTAATTCTTAATACAACCTGCGGACATTCCCCGTTCTATAAAAAAGGTTTCATAGATTTGCATTCAATATACAGTGAGTAAAAAAGTTTACATACGCTCTTACTATTTGAAATAAATAGTTTTATTATTTGTAGAATAGAAATATTGAAGAAATAAAAGTGGAAAAACAGATGGGCATAATTGCATAGAAAGTTTCTATTGCATTTAAACAAAAAATATTAATATAACTTAAAGCATAATTCACAATAACACAAAAATGGGCCAAATATAAAGCAAAAAGTCTCCGTACGGTGAAAAATATTTCACTGAACGTTATTTCCTCCCTCATGTTTCATCATTTAATGGTCAGTTGAAACTGCTTTTTGCTTTAATGACCTCTCTCAGAAGTTTAGGCATGACTCCCACAAGTTTTTTTGTTTCTGAGTAATTTTGTTCCAGACGTCCATAATGGCACTTTTCAGGTTATCTTTGCTGCTGGTATCATAATTTTTCAGTTCACGACTGATTTTTTTCCCATCAGTGTTCCATGGGGTTTAAATCAGGAGACTGGTTGTGTGAAATTGCTGCGACACATGGTAAAGGCATCATTCTTTACAGAATGTTGCAGTGTGTTTTGAATCGTTGTCCTTTTGAAAGATAAATGGCCATCCAGGAGACAGTTTGGTAGCACTAGCAAGGACATTTCATTTCAAATGTCTAGGTACACATAGCTATCCATGTTACCTTCAACAAAACATCAATTGTCCACACCAGAAGAACTCATGCAACCCCATAACTTTACATTTCCTCCGCTGTGTTTTACAATTCTGCATAAGTGTTTTGCTTGCATTTATGTTTCGGTTTTCCCCATTCCATAACACATCCATTTGAATCATAGAAAAATTTTTGATTCATCCCTAAAAAGTACAGAATCCCAAAAAGTAAGGGCTTGCATGCTTTTTCGCAAACTCAAGATGTTTTCTTCTGTTAAGTTTGCTAATGAAAGGCTTCTTACGTGCAACATGCCCATTATAGCAAACTTTTTTGATTACTTTTCTTACAGTCTTAAGTTATATTTCAAGATTGTAATCAATTTTCAACAAAGATGCAAGTTGTGCACCAATTCGCGGATTATCGCGAACCTTTTGCAGAATATTCCTCATGTATATTGCTCAATTTCTGAGGTCTTCCGGATCGGTTCCTATTTTCTAATTTCTTTCTCATTATATCTTTCAATAATTTTTACCGTAGATTTAGATTTGTTTGCTATTTCGCCAATATTTTACTCATTGATAAACCCTCATTACTCAACTTTATCACCAATACTCGAATACCTTTGGGAATTTCCATTTTAGGCGATGCACTGGTATAAAAATCGTTTGAAATGATTACTTGCGCTATACTGAAGTTCTTTTTCATTTGATAGTTGTGATAATTGAATACGGGACCACTAGACCGTATGTTCTAATCAATTTGCATAGTGCTTACAGAAACTTTTTTTTGTCTTTCATTTTGTGTGTTTTTCTCAAAGTTTTAATTAATTACTTTTTATTTGTGAAAATTAAGAAATTTTTATTCTCAACACATTCTCTAATATGAAATAAGTTTTTGTGCAGTTTCTGAATCTTCGGTTAGATTTCTTTAGAAATTATAGTAATTTATAGCCGTTTTCATCTCCATACGAAAACATTTTTACCCACTAAACCATCTAAAACAGTATTTAAAATAAAATAATTGATGTTAGTGTTGTAAATTGTACATCTATAAGAGCTTAAAATATTAAAAATAATAAACCAAACTTTAAAGACTTGTGTGAAATCGTCTTGGCGATGATTTTTTGGCGCCAACTAGGAGTATTATATTCTTTCGTGTCTTACACGATAAAAACGTTATGAACTGAAAACATCCTAAGTACATCATTTAAAATGCTATTTCTTGCTGAACAAAATTGTTTTGTAACCACCCATCTGTGGAATTACATAAGAATAATAATTAAAATATCAGATAAATTTTGAAACTTTTAAAAATTATAAATTAAATAAAATCAATTTGTTAAAAATAGGATTAAATAATTTCATAAACCGTATTATCAATGTGAACCACATATAAGCGCTTTACGGAACCTTTTTGTTCATGTTTTAAAAAAAATGTCAAATATTTCATTATAAGATTGCATTTGACAAAAGAGCTTTTCTTTCAAATAACTTCCCTTGAATCTATCTTTCTACTAGAATGACGTAAAACAAATTGCCGTTCTCTTATGGGTAATACAAAAACCGTGCCTGAACGGAAATTGAAATACTGTACCTGTTTTGACGTATTTTTATTCTTATTAATGAAGCATACAATATTATAGCAAATTGGGAAAGCAAAAAATTAGAGAACTAAATGAAACTTCTTTTGTACTAATTCCAAACACTCCACGCAGCTGGAAATGTTCCTTTTGTAAAAACATCTGCTTGACCCCCTGATATTTTTGCTTAGTGTTTAAATAAACCTAACATTAAAATTTAATTATTTTCCATTTTTAAACCACTTTCATCTTTCTTCCTTATGTTTTAGTCTTGAGATAAATCATACTGGATTAGATTGTTTCGAAAAATATTTGTGATTGTTTCAATGTTTACATCGTTCTTTAACTCGATAAATAAGCTTGGTGGTGATAAAAACACATTCCACAGCGAAATGAAATCCTTCACTCTTTTGTTTTCTACCTGAAAGAGGACATTTTTTTATTTCTTCTCTCTAAGTAGAGTATTTGAACGAATTAAATATATTTGCGAAAATTTCTGCACATATAAAACATGATCCTCAATTGAGCTAAACATTTATTTCCTCCAATTTTTTAAGCTCTAAAAAACTATTCTTTAAAAACATTAAATTTGTGATAACTTAAACTCTTAAGGTGTTGTCCTTCAAACTATAAACATAATTTTAAATTTATGATTTTTAAAACTATAAGCAAAACAATCTATATTTATACTTGTAATAAAAACTTGTAAAGGTATGTACCTGTTAAAAATTCATTTATTCACTTCTTATATATTTAAAATTATTATTTTGCTCCATTTATTAGTTTTCCCAAGATGAAGAGAGAAGATTACTAGTAAATGGCCACATGTTTCTATGAGTTTTATTCAGTGGATTTAAAATGTGACGATAAGACAATAAATTTTATAAGTTTACTGTTTCTTATTTATCTTTCGTATTTATAAAATATTGATTTCACACACACAATAAGTAATAGAAATTTAATATTAAAAATCCTGCACAGTACTTTTGCTCACACTTAAAATCATAAAAATTGTCAAGAGTTATTTACATGATCTCTGATAAATTTAAAATCCAGATATAGGCACATGAGTGAAACTTATTTGGTTTTTGAACCAGAGATTTAAAATTGGGCAAAACAGGTAACAATTTCAAATATGTGTGTGTGTGGTTAAAAAAGTTAACCTCCATCTTGTAAAGATTATAAGTATAATTTTTCATGTTAATATTTTATGCGTAACTGTCATGAAATAAATTTGCGTTTATGAAACATAAGAAATTAAGGATCTATAATATAAATGAAAGTGGTGACTTGGACTTGATTTGAGTATGCAATTTTATCTGTTTTCACTATTTTTTTATGCATCAGTAAAATATTTATTGAAGCAGTCATTTTCAAACATGTGCATTTATTTTTTCAATTTATTCCAACTTGTGTTACTCGGTTCTTTCCCTTCGGGTTTGATCCCGGACCGTTACCAATAGCACGATGTCTTGCTCCAGTGAGATGTTAATTAAATACCTACCTACCTACCAACTTGTTAACCTCATTAAATTTAAACAAGGAAGTTTGAATTATTTTCTGCTATTAAATCTTTAAGATAATTTCCCCAACACCTAATACAGGTTAAAAATATATGTATAATATATTGAATTAATTAAAAACGTCAGGTTTAGGACAACTATCTTTCACAAAATTTTAATTAGTAACGAAATACTTGTGAACATCCCGTACTCCCTTTGACATGTGCTATTAATATAAACTAGCAAAGGTAATAGCGAACGATAAATCAAACGGGTACTACTGGGCAGATCTCAACTGCGGGTCTGGTAAACCCGTGCGGAGGACCGTATCTGAATTGGAGGTTGGTTAAACTGATTTGGAGGGTTGGGTCTGATAAAAATATTTGGTGGACTCTATCTGGATTGCGGGCTAGGTAAAACTGTCCTTAGGGCCGTATCTGGATAGCGAGTAAACCTGTCCGAAGAATCGTATCTGAACAACGGTCCTGATAAAAATTTGGAGGGCCGTATCAGGTATGCAAGCCAGATCCAGGTCTCCATACCAAAAACAGGGCCAAAATCGGTCCTCAAGACCGTTTCTGAACTGCGGGTTGGTTAAACTTAATTAGAGGGCCCGGCCTGGTCTGCGGGCCTGGTCTGCTGGCCTGGTAAAAATATCTGGTGGGCCGTGTCTGGCTCCGGGCCTGAGATCAATCTATTCACTACAACCTATTTATCTTGCTTGTACGGTGTTTTGTATACGTGCTAGTTAAACTTGATCCCAACGAGTAATTATATAACAAATAAAATAGCTTAAAACATTAAAAAGTAACACAAATTTAAGAAATATTCAGTAGTTTGTATATTCGCATCGCTAACAATCTTAAAACGTAACTCAAATTCAAGAAATATTTAGCATTAGACACATTCGCATCGCTAACTTTTAATAAAAAAATGTTATGTCGCCAAGGAGAGCGATAAAAAGCCAAATCAATCAACCAAGCTGAATTTTCGCATAACAGTCACGTGACTACTAGCCACATGCTGGTCCCACTTTTTGAAGCTCATCTCAACAGCGATGCTCAGTCTACTTATATTTCACGTCTATGGGTTCATCCTGCAAAGCTAAATATAGAGGACTCTAGTGTTTCTGGGGTTGGACGTTCTTACTGTTTCTCTCTGGGAGTGACGTAACTTGATATGTTACTTGAATATATTTATGCATATAGCTTATTTGAGGGTTTTTCTGAAAAAAAAGCTAAATATAGAAGGCACTAGGTCTTCGATGGGTGTACGTAGTTCATGTTTCGTACTTGTGACGTATCTTGTAATGTTCCCCGAATGCAATTTCTCATGTCTCAAGTATTTTTTGTGGTAGAATGTTCTTCCTGTACTTTTTCCGTATTCGGTAACCGGAAAAAATTCTCTTCGTGGTTTGTTTATTTAAACTAAAAATCTCTCTTATAGAAGTAATAAGATTAATAATTTTTTATTTCTTTTTCATTTTCAGCCTCGTTGATAACAGTAATTCAAACATGCTGTAGACGCAGAAATGAAAATGATCGTTTGCAAATATTTCAGTTACTTGTTTAAATTATTTTGCGAGATTCACTTTGGAACTCATTTCCATGACTTGCACATCTCTCTCATCGTATGCAAGATTAATTAATTATGTATACCATAACATAATTTAATTAAGTATAATTTAATAATTAAATTGAGATATTGTATTTTAAATAATCAAATCAATACCAGTTACTCCTATTTATTATTAAATTAAATGCATGTCTGACGAAAGCCAATACTGCTCAGGATTTTCTTGGTTGCCGGAAAAGTTGCTTCGTCAAAATGCAATCTCTCGGTCTCTCAGAAACAAATCTCGGGACGCTCAAAGGGTTTCCAAGTGGTTTCAACGGGATATCTCATCCATCAAGATCTGACCAATTTTGCTATTCATTCGATATCTCGTCATCAAGATATTGCCGTTTTTTATGATAACGAGATCAAGAGCTAGTCTGTTTTCTTCTAATGACGAGATATCGCGTTCATCAAGATCTGCTAAAGATGAGATACCAAGTCAAGACAACCACGCGGAGGGTTAAATGTTACTTATGTAAGAATCTATTTTGTACTAAAAGAGCAAAAATAATCAATCAGTAACGAACCGTAACATTGATAACTGGTGATGACGATATTGAAACGAAAGGGAAAAAATCTTACTCTTAGCTTTAGACAACTTTGTACGCCAATTCCATGATAGCACTTTGTTTCTTTTTCACAATGGCAATACAATAGAAATCATAAATAGTTCTAAGACAAAAAGGAGCTCCAAAAGGGGCCATTCCACCAAATTTTGGCAAGTATGTGTGATCTAAACGCTTGAGATCGTGATGGCAGTCTTACAAAAGCGGGAAAATGGGAGAGAATGATAGACAATGCACGAGGAGACAAACTGTGCGTATTACTTCGACTGGATGCAAGCCTCAATTAAAAGTACGGGGAGGGGAGAAATGTGGGTCTGATGAAGGTACCCATTGGAACATGACGAACATCACTAAACCTCCAAATGGTTTCCAAGAAAACCTCCATGTCAAGGAACAAGTCTACGATCAGTCAAGTACTACGATAGCAAGCCGACGATTCAACAGCTTAAGCAAGATTGAACAAATTCGCGAAGAAATTGAACAAATCACCCCGGAAATGGGCTCAAACGTAAAGGAAAATGTGGTCGAAAGAGCCCATTTGCAGCGCGACTAGAGGCAGTCATTTATGTATGAGATATCAGATACTCATAAGCAATGTTAGTTTTTGAGTAAGCAATACGTAAAATCATTAAAACTAAAAAATTTATGTTCAAAAGTTATTTCCAAATAAAATGGTACTCTTACATAAAAACACTGCATGCGCTGAGCAGGGTAACCTTATGTATCGTAACCATAGCGTTCCCGATGGCATCCCTTTATACGTCTTTGATATTTTGAGCATGCGTGTTGGTCTCCATCTCAAAGGCACTTCAGACACGATGGTCCAAGGAGTTAACCTTCCAAGTGGTTTCGACGAGATATCTCGTCCATCAAGATCTGATCACTATTTTTCTAATTACGAGATAACTCGTCGAGGCGACCACCAATAGGGTTAACCAACCACAGTAAGAAACCTTCGAAATTGAAGGACATCCGCATACCCTGGTTAGATTTTCTGTGGAAATCAAGGACGGTAAAATAGAAACTGACGCACAGCTAAAATTTGTTTTGAAAAACGTCGTTTTTTCTTGAGGTTTCATCAGTTTTTATTTTTATTCATTATTAGTTTTTTTGCAACCAAATTTTTCCTAATTTTAATATTTTTATCAGTGAGATGTCGAAATCTGGGCGTATATGGACTATCTTCCGATCAATCAACAGTTAATTTCAAGCAATCCATTCTGTTATTTAGTATCTTTTAGAGTACCAGATACTTAATATACTCAATATTTAACATTCCTCAACTCAAAGTGATTAAACTGAAAGTACTGCTTTCTTGACTAGAACAGCAGAGTAGAGAACCATTATTCCATAGTAGATGGTTATTAAGCAATAAAACTCTCAGTAGCATGGAGGAAACTTGAAAGTACTGCTTTCTTGAGTAGTACAGCAGAGTAGAGAACCATTACTCCATAGTAGAGGGTTGCTAAACAATAAAACTGTTAGTAGCATGAGGAAACTCGAAAGTACTTTCTTGACTAGTCTAGCAGAATAGAACACCATTACTCCATGGTAGAGGATTGCAAAATATTAAAACTGTGAACTGATGTTCAGGTCATAAGAATCCTTGAACTAATAACTTGTAATAATTTAACTCTGGTAAAAATTCAAACCGTATTTCTTCTAGCTCTTCATGCTTAAAATTCATTTAACATACTTGCATACAGTTATTTAGATCTAAACATAACAGTCGATTAAAGAAACTGTAATGTGAAATATTGGCGACAGTCCAGTTCAATGCAGATGGGGAAGTTCCTAGGATAACATCTCGTATTTTTGAACCACGGTCAGATGATGAGATCAACATCTGAGCCGGCACCTTTTTCTCCATGCTTCTACACCACTCCAACGTGATTGCATTTGAGGCCTTGACCGATTTAACGTGCACCAGCCCCCATGTACGCGACGGCCTTTGGTTTGGATCGAGTCTCGAACTCGCAACCCTCCGGTTGTTAATCAGCGACTTTACCAACTGGGCTACCACGATCCAAAAAATGCATCATAAGTAAAAAATATACAAAATATGCATACACATTTTTCAAAGAAACAGTAAACAGCACACAGTTCCCACAATTCAACCCGCGATCCCTCGACAAGAAGAAATAATAAAGGTGACAACGAAAGGGAATATCCCTTTTAACTTTTTTATAAAACATTTTTGCCGATAGTGGTTTTCATACTCCCATCTCTTTTTTACAATAAGTTAGAAAGGCGACCAAATCTTCCTCTGCAACAAAATAGAAATTTTATAGTGGTTCAAAAAAATAGTAAAAGTAATAGAAAAAATTATGATATGCGAAGACAGCCGGTACACATCTCCATGCATTTCCTTGAAATGCATGGAGATGTGTGTGTGTTTTTTAGCATTATTCATGAGAAATCAATTGTTCGTTGAATCTAGAATCTGATAAAGAAAACCAGATAAGGTCGATGTGATTTCGTCCGCTGTGTTTAAACGTAGAACTACGTATACTCTGTATTGTGTGATACGATCCTGAATAAAACATATTGTTACTTTTGTTTATCCATTGTAATTTTTTCAATTCACACGACTAGTTTACTATGTTGATATTATTTACATGCCAAAATTAATGTTCTGTCCTCTTTAATTCAGAAATATTAAAAGGGAAAACAAAAGTACACTCGCGGCTAGGTCCCAAAATGACCATCCACTCTCACGATCTGCCTTTGATCCGCCGATCCCAACACTTATAATTGTCACCAAGCATCATCTATGAGCTATCGGAGGATACTAATGCTGTTGCCACGCCCCGAATTACCCCGGAGTTATTCCTACTTGAAATCCGACACAATTATATCGCTTCCACTGCTGATATGCATTGTTAAGACGTAACTCTACGTCAAAAACGCCACCCTTAACGCCTTGAAATATTCAGCTCTTTAGAAGCAGCTTTTAGCGTGTTTTCCAATAAATTTAGTTGAAAAAAGATAGCTGGCGCCTATCGAAAATACACCATGAAGAACAGGAGATATCAAAGTCATACTAACTTTGCAAATAACATAAGGCACGAGGGTGAAATAATGGAAATAACAACTAAATTCGATTTGCGGAATGCGAAAAAAAAGCAGTATTTTGTATAGCCGTCTTGTAGTAATAACTGCTGCTACACGTCGCGGCATTCTAAGAAAGAGGCTTCGGATGTTTTTTTTTCGGGGTATATCAATTCCATTCGGCTTCCATACCTTGCCAAAATTCGTAGCCATTGGTAGTATGGTGCGCCAGTCGTTGGCTATCATCGACCAGATGTGTTCAATGGGCGACAGATCTCGTGAACCGGCAGGTCATGGAAGAAGCGAAACCTGGTAGACATTAAGGAACCATTATACGTTTCATGTCATGTGCAGCCCCATGTATTGTCCTGTTCAAAGTTGACCTCAGGCAAGCCCTAGAAATAAGGCAGGACAACAGGCTCTAAACATTCAGAGATGTAGCGATGTCTGTTGAGTGTACTGGCTATGCGTACTCTGCTGGTGCGGGACTAGAATTCAATGCGCCAGCTGACGGACCGGAATGGTGATGCATAATGCGTCATGCAGTCCGTCGCCGCAGTACCTCCACACTCTGGTGTGACCATCGTGGTACTATAGACAGCAATCGTTCACATCTGTCAGTTCTTTCCTCGTGCACCCACCGAATCTATATTCACATCACTGTGGCTTAATTTTGTCCAACACGAGCATCGATTTCTCGGAAAGATAATCCGCAGTCTCCATAAGCCACATTTCTACCTTTGTCAAACTCAGAAACTTGCTCGTATGATTTCCGTATTCTTCGACAAGACATAATTAAGCTTCGTAAACACAGAGACAGCGAGAAAGACAATTTCAATAAAAACCGTCTCTCTGTTCTCCCTTTTTATACTGCTTGCAGGGGTCGTTATTGGCAGATATGATTTGAGTATATGCTGCAATTGTAATCATTTTTATATTCTTCCGTGATTTAACTCATCGTGCAAATTTCAGGGCTATTGTCCTTCACGGTGTTGCATTTTCGATGCCAGTAGTGCATCGATTCGAAAAATGATTCAAAATTGTTTTAATTGTATGGGTGGGCAGTGCCAATATGATTAAAAAATCTTCCGGGGAAAATATGATTACCTTTGTTTTTTTCTTTTCAACACCTGCTCCTAACGAGAAGTCTGCACTGCACTGCACTGTGCAGATGCACTCAAGGGTACCGTGATAGACCATGGGCTCCACGATATTTTGTGAAAATAAAAATTGTTGAAAAGGGATTACAAATATAATGGTCTTTGCTATCACTTATTAAAGTTAAATTAACACAGATTGAGGCATTGGTGAATTGCTTTTTTGGCTTTGATGGAGTATTCAATCAAGAGAAGAAATCAACTTCTTTGTTGGAAATGGGCCGCTGGATGACTCATTCTTTTAAGTGTAGTTTCAGTTCTCACTTCTTGGCTCCTCCCCCTCTGCTGGTTTCAGTTCGTACTTCTTTCGCGAGTGCGAGCGTTGCTTTTTTACTTGTTTGTTATTTATGTGCTTTCTGTTTCTATGTTGCATTTGTTGATGTTCATGTATGTGCTGTGTAATAAAGTCAGATTTGAAATAGCAATCTCGGAGGATGGTTGTGGATCTTTTAGACTCCTTGTTCTTTCGTTTGATAGAATCATTATGCGTCAAGTTGACGTGAACGGCCCTACAACTTTTATTGAAAGGGAATACATTTTGTTTTAGAGAGTTGTTCCCCTACATTCTTTTTGCCTAATTTTACATTTCTCAACTTCCTGTTCTTTGCAGCTGCTTCCTCATTCAATTTCCTAATTACCACATTTTCCTTGACTACGACGATGAATATAAATGTGAAAGAACTGCTAAAATGTCAAGCTATAATCAAATTGCAACTAAATTTCTATATTTTTTATATCGTCGAATTATTTTCCCATGAAAATAAAGTGGAAAATCTTGCGAATCGTTTGGATACAATTTTGGATATTTACATACAGAGGTAAAATTACTTTAGAAACCTTAAATCGTGTCAATTTCTAATGAGTTAGTAATGATTCGATAAGAAATCCCTGATCAGCATCATAGTTTATTTTTTTAAATAAATTTATAGTCTGCAAATTTTATAATTTTGGCGTTAATTTTAATTAACAACAAATCGATTCCGCTTTTCGAGAATATGTCATGTTTAATATATTTGAATCCCATGAGTGGAATAAGGAAAGTAAATAATTTCGTTGTAATTACTATATCATGTGTAATAAACTTCTAACGATAAAACATTTTATAGTTTACAATTTAGAAAGTACCAAGAAACGATAATAAGCATCTGATAATGAATTCGATTTGTCAAAAGCTGAAAAAAGATTACAGATAGAAAATTATTTGAATAAAAAAGTCACCTTTTAACATTAATGGTTCAAATTTCTCAAAATGATCCGCTTCACAAACTTCTTTTTTTTTCATGTAGTATATTTCGAAGCTTTCTCATTTTCTTGCTAACAAGGTTTCGTGTGGGAATATCAAACGGTTTGTGCTAGGCTACAACAGGCTACGGGTTTCCATGGTGTGCTAAAGCAAAACAAGATATTTCTTGAGTTTTGAAAATCCTAATTTCCTCAGATAATGGTATTATATATATATATATATATATATATATATATATATATATATATATATAAATTCATCCAAATCAATCTTTTACACGCTGGTTGAATTTAATCTGTATCAGTCGTTCACAAACTTCTAAATGGTAGATAAGGTAGACTTGGACGTCAACGTCAAAATCATCCAAGTACACTTTTTAGTTGATCTTTCTAAAATATACATATACACTATACTAAAGATATGTATGGTTAAATAAAGGATCCATATACTAGATGGGTCATTTATTTATCATATGTAAGCTCAGCTAGGTATAGTACCTTAAGTATCGAATTTTAACTTTTATTAACGGCATCTGATTGTGATTCAAAATTACGAGATGTTGTCCTCTAATCTTTGCCGTTGGGATTGATCTATAACCATCAGCAATAGCCTGTTGTGTTGCACCAGTGCGAAGTAAATTCAGCTTCCTAGATCTACTAGCATGTCACACTAACGTAAAAAGTAATATACACTTAAATTATGATCTGTACAGTATATTTTTTCACAGTTGTTATTGTATCCAAAGTAAAGTAAAGGAGAAGGATAGAAAGTTTGTCCAGGGTAATGGCAATAATGATGCGTTAGAATCTACTTCTAAATTAACTTATACTTTCGAAAATAAAGTAAGTATGACATTTACAAGGCTTTATGGAACCACTTAACCATTCCGCGATGCATCTTGTAGACAGAAATATTTTTTAGATTTAAAGAAGTTGGACGTGACTCTGGTGAAGCTTTACTCGCCACATTGATTTTATACTTACTAATACAACCCTCATCATAGTGACCTTCTGAGTTAACATTTCCACAGAAAAGGTTTTGGCATAAAAGCCTTCAAATTGCTTTAAAAAACGACAGTATATATAAGTACGCAATCAAAAGCACTTTAGAAAATCGCACGCAGCAAGGCACATGTTTTAAAAAGAATGAGAAATTTTTATAAAGAATTTAATGTTGTTTACAACAATGTGTATGAATTCGAAAACCTTATTGCTTTTTGTTTGATTAATTTATTTTCACTAAATTCATTGTTTACTAAAAACTTTTTATACTCCTCCCTTTCTGAAATGAATTGATTCCCGTATTTGTAATGAAAAAGGTTTGTTTTCACATAGATTACACATGTCTACAAAAAAATACTTCTTAAAAATTGTTTGTTTTGATAACTGATTTTTATATTATTTTCAGTGCTGATTCCAAAAATGAAATCTATTTTTTTCTATCACGTAAGTTTTTTCACAAAACGATTTCATATTTTGGGGGAAATAACTCAAATCAAAATATTCTGACGTTTTTATTTTTATTTTATCACCTCATAAATACATACTTTACATTTATATCCTAGCTTTGTCATGATTTAAATGATAAATGAGTTTATGAAAAAGGTTACAAATCCTTATAGTAGCGTTTTCTCTTTTTCTCAAAACTTCTTTTTCCACTTTTCTTCTTGTGAACTTGCCGGGGATCGTCTCTTTTCAACATCCAGCAGTAGTTGGCTATCATGCTGATATTCCACCTTCCTTGATATCGCCTTTCCATTTCCTTTATTTCTTGGTGAAATCTTTGACTTTGTTCCTCGCTGACTGCACCTAAATTTTCAGGGAAATAGTCCAGGTGCGAATGGAGAAAATGAACTTAAGCTCATATTACAGCCTAATATCTTGAAATTTGCTAACATCTCTTCTGCAATAGATTTGTAGTTTGGGTCTCTTTGGTTTCCCAGAAAGCTGGTTACAACTAGTTTGAAAGATTTCCAGACTTTTCTCCCGTTTGTTTCCATTTTGAGTTCAAAATTTTCATTATTCATCAGTTTTCTGATGTCCAGGTCCTACAAATACCCCTTCCTTCAGCTTTGCTTCGGATAAACCCGGGACTGTTCACAAAGGTATTTAAAACATTCTCCTTCTTTTGGTAATGCTTTAACAAATTGTTTTATGAGGCCTAATTTTATATGAAGCGGTGGAAGTAAAACCCTTTTTGGATTAATCAAACTTTCCCTTTGAATATTTTTGACTCCAGGTTCCAATGTCTTCCTTTTTAGCCATTCTTTCTTCATATAATGTTCTTTTCTATCACGGCTGTCCCATTCGCAAAGAAAACAAGGGAATTTCATGTAACCACTCTGTTGACCAAACAACATAGGTATCACATAAATCACCGCAAACTGCCCATTCGTGTTCTGAATACAAAATTTTATTAAATATCAATTCAATATTTTCATAGCACTCTTTTAAATGAACTGAATGCCCAATAGGTACAGAAACATACTCATTTCCATTATGCAATAGTACTGCTTTTAGACGAATCAATAAAAAGTCTCCATTCGTCAGGTTTGTATTGCATATTGAAAGTTGCCATGAGACCTGGAACATCGCTGCAATAAACAAGTTTACCCTCTTGAGAGAAAAATGGAACAAACTCTTCTCTGCTCCGAAACCAAGAAAATGACATACCAGGAGCCAACAAATTTTTTTCTTTCAATCTGGAACCTAAAGCTTGTGCCGATTCCTCAGGAAGATCTAAGTCTGACTAAATCATTTAATTCAGATTGGGTAAAAAGTTTGGGTTCATCGCTACCGGGGTCATATGTATCATCATCATCACTTCCACATGGACGTACTGTTTCTAAATCACCAAAAATTTCCAATGTATCTGGAGGGGACGGAACCGGTCTACCAGGTCCATGAGGGACAGGGCGTATGGCAGATTGGATGTTAGGATAAAATATCTCCTTTTTGTTCTTTAGATTCAAACCTTTCACATTGCATGTACAAAAATAGCAGTCATCAGTATGATTTTTAGACTATCTAAATCATTGGTATACCAAACCAAAAAGATTGTGTTTTACCTTGAAACCGTTTTCTTAATTCTTCTACACAAACAGAACAAACTTCGTGTGGGGCCCAAGGTTTGTCTCGATCCCGCAATTTCATGCTAAAATAAGTGAAGTACACTTTTTCCACAAAATCTGAAATGTTTCTTCGTTGTTTTTTACTGTATAGTTACCACAAATATAGCAGAAACAATCTGGTGAAGTAACACATTCCTCTGGAAGCCATTTCTCTCAACCGCAACACAAACTAAATGTAAAAAGCACTCCTACCCAAAGCTCGGAATTATATACGCGTGTACAGCACTGAACTAAGAAAGACTTTGATGGGAGTAGGAAAAATGGCAGAATAGTGGAAGGGGAATGATGGAGAGGAGGGGAGGACAGACATGCACCAACAGGCTAGTGATCCGGTTTTAACTTGTTTTCTCTGGCTTTACTGTTTTGTTTAACAGACAGTTTACCAGTTTAGAGTAAAATCCTAAATAAATAATAGTTTATTCTTTCTTGGATTGAATTTATATACAGCAAATTATTATTTAAAATCCATAAATATGTTTAATAAGTTCATACAAATAACATTACATTGCTTTTAAGTATACAAAATTCTTACACATTAGACCTGTGATTTGTGATAAAAATGTACGTGATGGAATTTTTTAATTATTTTTCCAGTAATTAGCATCCAAAAAACTATAAAAAACACTAATTATTTTAAGACAATTTTTTCATCGCAGACCTCTGTTATTAGAGTTTGTTATTTAGTATTATCCCCTTGAACATTAGGAATACGCGTTTACTGTTTATCTCTTAAGAATAAACTAACAAAAATGTACTTTGAGAAAGTCAAAATTTTCTGAAGAGCAAATGGTATCTAATAGTTATTGAAAGCTATACAATAATTCATTTTATTTGCCTCTTAACGACATTCTATTTCAAATTATTGTGGTTCTTCAACATGCTATGTTTTATAACTCAGTGTAGGAATATGTTTAAAACAGGTTTTTGCCATAGTCGCAGTTCAAAATACTTTACCGTATGAATACTTTACTTTTTGAAGATCTTTTATTGAAATACTTTACTCTCCTCGATTTACGGGGTTGATCCTGGACCGTCGTCAATATCCCATTGTGTTGCTCCAGTGGGTCGTTAAAATACCTACCATACCTCCTCGATTTACTTTTAGTTAATGTGTACTTTCAGTTATTCAGAGCTGCTCCTGCCCATGTGCAAACCTCATCAAGCCGCATCCTCTTCTCAAACACATTTAATTTTCTAAAAGGACGCTCTTCAAACACCTATTCAGAAAATGATGGCCCAATCCTCTTTCTCCAGGTTCCCTAATGCCACATTGTTAAATGAGCATTGAATTTAACGATTTTTTCGACTGTTTCCAGAATATTGACGTATTCAGGCGTATATTTTAACTTCATGATTTACGGAAGTGCGATTTTCTCATATATAACTTGCATGTATTCAGCAAATTTATTTCGGGAAGGATTCGACCCCAGTGGACTTTCCCCATCTTTGATGAGTGTTTTCTAATTCATTTTTTCTTTATCTTTTTAAAAATACTCTAACAGAGAGTCGCCAATATCCCGTTGTGTTGCTCCAATGTGTGATGTAAATTAAACACTACTTACCTACTATCTAACATAAAGAACAAGATATATCGATTCATTAGTATATTTTATTACAATAGCAAAAGGAACTTTCAAATTAACCTACGAAGAATGAGTGTGCATAAAATTAATATTATTGGAAAATTTAATTGCTGGTTGTGTTTATTGAAATCTGGAGGCATACTGCGCTTGTCTTTTTCCGCCGTCTCCCTTATTTTCCTATATGCAAGTGCACCCCCACACCACACCACTCATAAACGGTCCTGTACTTTCTTCTCCAGTTTTCCTTATTTACCGCTTTTTAAAGCTGGGGAGATAGGTGCTACACACCAATAAAAGTTGTCTAATTTGGAAGACAATTGCCTCAATGATAAAGTTCCCACTTATGGGGAAAGGGAAAATTCCGCGAAGAAAATACACAGTAAAATACTATTTCATTTCAATATTAAGAGTACTATGCTACCTGAATAGAGGCTAGGCACCAATTAATTTCATCTATAACCGAAAATAGTCAATGTCATAAATAGTCAATCATACAATAGTCAATAAAAGTTGTCTAATTTGGAAGACAATTGCCTCAATGAGAAAGTTCCCACTGATGGGGAAAGGGAAAATTCCACGAAGAAAATACACAGTAAAATACCATTTCATTTCAATATTAAAAGTACTATGCTACCTGAATAGAGGCTAGGCACCAATTAATTTCATCTATATCCGAAAATAGTCAATGTGAATCAGTACTTCTAACAACAGCACAGTAGCTGTTTGTGCATTCAAGACATAACAATGAGATAAAGCTCTACGCAACAAAAGTATTTTCATCACATAAATGTAAAAACTGAAAATAATTGCACAGATATAGATAATGTGACGTATTAATACAAACTAATATTATGATAAAACAATTTTATTAATCGTGTCTAACTTTAGCCCTCCAAGTGGTTTCTCTCCGAGATATCTCGTCCATCAAGATCTGATCAATTTTGCTTATGACGAGATATCTCGTCATCAAAATAGTGCCAATTTTTTATGATGACGAGAACCAGATCTGGTCAATTTTTCCCAATGACGAGACATCTCGTCCATCAAGATCTGTTCAGTTTTGTTCATGACGAGGTACGCCGTCAAGACAACTTGGAGGGGTCAGAAGGATTAATATTCTAACACCCTCTGTAACTCGACTTGATTGCATAAAATACAAAGTACGACAGACACTAGGTACAGTCGCGGAAAAAAAACGAACCACCCAACCTCATTCAAGCAATTTTAATAGTAGAGAAAATTTAAAGATGGCGTTTGACAGGAACTATCGTCTTCTATAAATTCAAATGCATAAAATTTGCATAAGGGGCCGTTTTCATATTAAATTGAGCACCAACTTCATAATTTCCAATGGAAACCCCCTATTTCGACACACCAAATTTCGAATCTATATCAAAATTTAACTTCAGATGCCAAATTTCATGTCATTAGGTCTTACCGTTTCGAAGTTATGAGTACAGAAAGATCGGAGCTCCTAATGTTAAATCAGTGTCAGACTTTTATGGATATCGCCGTAAATAATATTTCTATAGCGCTGATATTTTGTACCATCTTACTGTTAAGCAATCCAAACAAAATCCACATTATATTTTATTTTATAAATAGTTTTTAGTATGCAATAATAATTATTAAATTAATGTTTAAAAAAATTATGAATTAGAACCTTACGATATTTTGATGAGAATCGATTCAGAAGAACTTCTAGTATGACCACGCAGAATTTCAGCTCATTCCAATTGTTAGTTTTTGGGTTACATTAAATTTTCCTCATTATTGCGATTTGAAGGGGAAACAAAAGTTTAAAAATCGTCCTCGGACGCTTGCAGTTGCGTAATAAATACGTATAATAATGTAATTAATTCTCCAATCGTTTTCACTTGCATAATAAATATAATTCTCGGACGCTCTGACAAATTCGTTTGAATACAGCGACTTTAAAATAATGAAATAGACTGAGCATATGCCCGCAGCTTCATGTTATTTCTTCGTTGCTCGGTTTAAAGATCTGTCACGGGGTTGTGGGAATCCTAAATTACTGATTATCCACCGTGATCGAAAACACTAATCTGCGCTTCAACAGCCAATTGGCTAAGGTGATTCGTAAGTCAAAGATCTTACGACAGCGACCTACCCACATGCTCCTTCTATTTCATTAGACATTCTGACAGCGGCTTTAACAATGAATATCTCCGGATATAACAAAAGTAAATTCATGAAATGTCATATTTAGATTGATTTGACGATGTATAATCCGATTGAGGTATCAAAACTTGGTGTTGCCATCGGAAATTTTGTTGTTTATGCAAAATTTGATATGAAGACTGTCCGTTATGTTTTAATTTTAATAATTTAATATTTTTATTATTTATAAATTTGAATTTGTAGAGGACATTATACCCTATTAAAGATACCTTTGATTTTGATCTACTATAAATAGTGTTCAAAATAAGGATTGGTGGTTCGTTTTTTCCCGCAACTGTACGTGCATTTCACCCGTGAGAAATGAAACTTCGATTTAGGCTGAGTAAATTAGTTTCAGTGTATTTTTATTGCTTCTCAAACATTTAAAATATTTCGAGAAGGCTCGAGTCCTGTGGTAGTTTCTTTAAATACGGTCATCCATATCTAGACCAATGCAGATTTTCTCGTCTTGTCCAGACCTTTCCTACTCAGACAACCACTTATGACATAAATGGATTCTTCTATTACTTTAGCAACTAATCAATGCTATTGTACTAAATGAGCATTTTCTTTGCATGTATATATTGGAATATTTTTTAACCTGTCCTTAATTTTTCTACTTATTGGCTTATCAAAACCACAATTTGTATCATTTAAGCATTGTTGTATTTGTTCAGCATTTATTTTTATAACATCAATAACATTTCGAGGGGGAAGGGCTTGGAGCAGGACTCACATCCCTAGTACAACAGCTTGTTTATCTGTCGTTAAAAGGTAGCCGCTGTCCGATACACGTCGTGGTAACAGAAATATACCAACAATCACGTCTTTATTACATCTTTTATTTCACGTGTTGCAAACGCATCGCGTCATCGCAAAACAACGCCACTAAAGATTTAGTAAATATCGTATATCTTTTATGTTTCTATCCGCCCAAATTAAAAGATAGCAGCGTTTACTACAGTTTTTCCGATGTTCACTAATTGAGCTTTATTGTTCAATAATTGAAATGTCCGTCTCATTCGCGATGCAAATAACATAAACATGATAGATGAAAACATAGTTTGCCATTTACATCTGAGCATCTTATTTGCGTACCGATGTGATACTATCTGGGTATTTGGGTATTTGGGTATTTCAATTAACGTCACACTGGAGCAACACAATGGGCTATTGGTGACGGTCCGGGATCAATCCCAAAGGGAAAGATCCGAGGACAACACCACGTAATTTTGAACCACGGTCAGATGACGAGGCAACACCTGAGCTGGCACCCCACTCTCCAAACTTCCACACCACGCCAACGTGAGGACATTTGAGGCCACGACAGATTTAACGTGCACCAGCCCCCTTTGTACACGACGGTGTTTGGCTGGATTCGAACTCGCAACCCTTCGGTTGCTAGTTCGTTACTCTTCCAACCGGGCCACCGCGGCCCCATGTGATACTATCTATCGATTATCGTCAACACATCTTAAATACGTGATATTCCTCCCTAGGTGTATTTCTCTCTTCTGTGTCAGTAGAACTTTCATTGTGTGTGTGTCTATTATATGATATTGTATGTCTTGTGCCTGGCACAGTATGGCCCTTGCGCCATAAAGCCCCAAAGCCATTACCCAACCAACTTAAATACGTGACTGTTGTACTTGGGATTGAATACGTCCTTGAAACAAAGTCTAGTTCTTGACTCGTCCTACTAAATAGGAATTAACCAAAGGTGTTTGGTATGTAGTTGAATTTACGTCGCACTGGAACAAAACACCGACTATTGGTGACGGTCCGGGATAAATTCAGAGTGTGTCTTTCCCGAAGGGAAAGACACACTCTGTAATCTTGAAACACGGTTAAATGACAAGGTCTACAAATGAGCTGGGACCCCATTCTTCAAAATTTACCCAACGGCGATCGGATATTTTTTGATCGACTGCACTTCTCATTGAAATTCTTGTAATATTTAAAAGAGCGTACCTAGAATGTTTCTATAGGAGGGGCTTAGAAAGTGTTCTTCATCATGGTATTGATGCAATCAGTTTTGGAGCTCTTTTCCTCTCATACATCAAAATTCCCAAGTAGCAGTCATGTATTTAAGATGTGCTGGCGATATTCACATAGGTATGTGAATAAGACGTTCAGATGTCAATGACATACTACCTTTTTCTTGCTTTCAAATTCATGTTGTTTACAGAGGGAACGAGATGGACAGTTCAATTAGTGAACAGCGGAGATGTAAAAATATGTTTAGTACGTCGCGTAGAGAACGGAAAGTGGTCTGGAGCAGGACAGTGGTAAGTTCAGATTCTTCTCCCGCCGACTAGGATTGTGTTGCTCCAGTGTGACGTTAATTAAAATACCAATACCAACCCACTGACTAGGTGAAGAGGCTCTTGTACCCTAAGCATTATTTCTCCAGGGTAGAAAACTGGACAGGGATTGTCGAGTAACGCTAGAGAGAGACATGCAAGAAGAAAGAATCGCGAGCGAGAGTTCAACAACAAACAAAAATCCGTCGGTCTCCAAACCGAAACTTTTTTCCACCCCCTTTCGAGGAGGTTCAAGGAGAAGGGTGATGTACGGGGTCAGTCTTGCTGGAACGCTGAAGGTAGTCGGACGGTGGGATTGGTCCACCCAAGGCAAATTAAATTCGATACCTGCTATTCTTAGCAATGTAAACCAAGGTTCAACTAAAATCAGTTAAATTGTAATCTGGAGTTCCTGTATTCATTCTGTACCCTTTTCGTGATTGATCCCGGACCGTCGCCAATAGCTCGTTCTGTTGCTCCAATGCGACATTAATTTATTACCCCCTCATTCTCTATCCGGTATTCATTCTACCTCTTCATTCCTTTTACCGAGGAATAGAGGTAAGAACCCAATTCTTAACTATTCGCCATTTGAAAGTAGTCTACAAGTATTCAAATTCGTATGCACATTCGATTCACATTTTCATTTATTTTCTAAACTTAATGAACAGGGATCTTTTCTCCGTCCTGCGTGCGAGAACCTGCTAATGACTCGAACACGTCAGGGATATGGGATGAAACAGTGAATTAGGAAGTTGCCCCTTAGCGGTGTTCTCTTAATAGTTTGGACAATCACAAAAATATATCAGAATATCGAAAATTTTTATTGCTTAAAATATTTTCCAACTCGGCATTTTATCGCCTCCTTTGGTGGTATATCTGTTAATAGGAGTTGGTTGATTGGTTTTTGGAGTTAATGACACAAGGGCCATATTTGGCCATGTTGCGCCAAACACAAGACATACAATATCAAGTAATAGGTATTTTGGTATTTTCAATTAACGTCACACTGGAGCAACACAATGGGCTATTGGTGACGGTCCGGGATCAATCCCAGAGGGAAAGATCCGAGGACATCAAGTAATAGACACACAAAATGAAAGCTTTTACTGACACAGAAGAGAGAAATACACCCAGGGGAAAATTGACCTGACAGGAATCGAACATGCGCCACCTACAACTCGAAGGTGAAGTTGGCATACCCACTGAGCCATGACGGCCGCTCTGTTGATAGGGGAGTTGTGTGATTGTACACTTCCATAGTGTGTCGAAAAAATGGTGAAATCCCCAGTCTACTATCGTGCTCAATCAGGGGGGGGGGGTATTTCAATTAACGTCACACTGGAGCAACACAACGGGCTATTGGTGACGGTCCGGGATCAATCCCAAAGGGAAAGATTCGAGGACAACACCACGTAATTTTGAACCACGGTCAGATGACGAGGCAACACCTGAGCTGGCACCCCACTCTCCAAACTTCCACACCACGCCAACGTGACGTGCTCAATCAGAGGATGAAACAATGGATGGGCGTCTTCTCCCATCCCGTGGACTGTGGAAGTTTGGAGAGTGGGGTGCCAGCTCAGGTGTTGCCTCGTCATCTGACCGTGGTTCAAAATTACGTGGTGTTGTCCTCGGATCTTTCCCTTTGGGATTGATCCCGGACCGTCACCAATAGCCCATTGTGTTGCTCCAGTGTGACGTTAATTGAAATACCCCCCCCCATCCCGTGGACCAATGAGATGATGAATGTTCATTTCTTCCCTGAAGAGAAAGTAGCCTAAGGATAAAGTTAGTACTAGTCTTGGTCACATGATATCCTGGGCACATAAAATGTCATTACTCACTCAACTTTTATTACTTCCAGATATAAAAGGAATTTTTTGCAAAGCTTTATATTTGGTGGAGGTAGTATTTCTGTGGCGAGATTCGTGTTTCCTTTACACATTCTGAACATCACGCCAGTTGGCTTGTTTTTCGTATACTATTTCGGTACTTCGCCAAAACAGTTCAAATAATATATTCTGAATTGATGACACTTGATCGGTCAACACCAATTTGATGTTTTATTCACCAAACGTTGTTTAAACGGCGATAATCTACTTTTAAGGTAACCCCGATGCAGCAGAATGAAATCTTCGCCGACTATCTGGTTTGTCTATTAACCTGAAAATACCTGTCATATAATAGAATTATTTACATTTATGAATAATTGGTTGCAAGATATGAATAACATCATCGTGCAGTAGAACTGATTTCACTCGCAATGGGGCTATCATCACTCACTTGCCATCTAGATTAGACCTCTTTCGGTATTTCATTATTGCTTGGCAATCCTTTATTTCTTAATATCCCATAATGCCAGTGTGGTGATGTTGATAAATAAATCCCTAATGTTGCCATTCCAGTTTAATTTTTTTGTTTTTTCTGACCATGAATTCAGTAATTAAATTAAGTACTGAATCACATACACATGAGCGAATACGAGTGAACCAATTCATATAGCGACCAATCACCATTCTACAGAACATTGTGGGTTAGAAAATCCACCAATTATGTTTGAGAGTTACAACAGTCTTTGAGAACTCGTGCATCCAAAATAAAACAGCGATGACCATATGACAGTGTTCTTTCGCTCTAATTTTGTAGTTAGGCTAATATTTTTGGTTTAAAATTACGATTTACCTGTTCATTAAAATTTTTTATTTCAAGAAACTCATGGCTGACCAAGAGCAAAGAGGTCTGATGCTTGTTGCTGAGGCCGAGAAGAAATTGAAATCTGCGCAGGGTTTTTTCGGGGCATTGTTTGGGTATGTTTATTTCCTGTTCTAAGTTCTGAGAATCTTACTGCATCGTATTATGATAAAATTTCTAAGTAGTCATTATTTTTTTACAAAAAGTGAATTATCGAGATTAAGTGAATTTTCAATGTTTCAAAAAGTGAATTATCGTGATAAGATTATTTTGATTTTGCATAGCTAATTCAGTTTTAACTGAAATATTGATCATATTAATGTATCTTAAAACTTCAGAAAATGATTAAATGCCAGATAATTATTTATGATTTTGCTTGTAAGAAAGTTTCTATAATATTAGGTATGTGTGTGATCGAATATTATTGGATGAAGCATATATTAATGGAGAAAATACAAATTGTCTTTGTATCAAAATTATGTGCATTGCTTTTCCTTAAAAATTATGTTTTTAACAATTTAATTCACAAAAAACTGAAAATTGTTTTGTTTTAAAGAAACAAGGATTGTTACGTATGTAAACAATGTATGTTTTGCAATGCATATCTTGCTCACATGAATGATAAAAACTATTCCTATCCTTAAAACTTCAAGAACAATATACTTGTAACTTCTGCAATCTGATGATCCAAGCATTTAAAATTAAAAGTACAACCAAAGGACTAATCCAATTTCTAATATCTATAAACAATTTCTAAACTTCAGCAATCCTATTCTACTCACAAATGACACACAAAGCCTTAATATCGAGAAAATAAGATGCAAAGGGCATCAACACCATAACCATAAGCTCCAAAGCACTCAACAGTTTTAAATACATATGTCACCATACATGTTCTATGTAAATTTTAATACAAGAATTAGTTTGATGACCTCGTAGTTGTATTGATTTCGGCATTGATACAAGTTCTATGCACTTTCTCTAACCTTTACTTAAATATGTTCAGTAACAAACTAGTCAATTTGTTAAATTATTTCATCAGTATTTGATGCAGCATGAAGATATTTACTGTGGAAATGATGAGCAGCAGTAAAAGGGAAAAAGATGGCAGGATTGCAAACTGATTACAAGTTACAAATCATGTTGGTAATGGAAACACCTGAATCTCTAAGGTTTATTGAATGCCGGAAACTAGATAGTAAAAATGTTACTGTAATGTTAGTTAAGACTTCAGCTCCTCATCTGTGTTACCCATTTACTTCTAACAATAGCTTTGAATTCAATCCACAATTGCTTTATGTATTACCTTTTTCGTGGTGGAATAGAATATAAAGATCCATATTAAGGGGCACAGTATCTTTAATCACTCAAAAAAAAGCCCCCAGTTATGATAAACCATAACCAAAAACGTTTGCTACGTATGAAACTTTAAACAGTGTTCATGTACACTGTATACTACACTGTTTTCAATTTCAAAGTAGAATTTAGCAATGACAAGATTTAAAAAAAGTGTTTCTTTGCAATATATATACATTACATTATTCAAGAACATACTGCATGTGTTTATTCTTCACATTTAAACCTTTATTTTTAGTTAAGTGGCTATTTATATACCCACTTTACCCCATGGTATCGGTAAAGGGGGTAATTTATAGAAGTAAGTTATAAAATCATTAAATGGTGAAAAAATTATTAACACAATATAATAATTGATAAGTGTACTAAAAGAACAACAAAAAATTTTTTTGTGGAATCAAATTAACTCTTAGTTCAATGAGCTACTATTTTTGTGGCCTTCTAAATGCCAAACTTATAATATGTAACAATATTTATGAATGCTGTAGCTCAAGATGTACTTGAACTAGGTTTGAGTGTTCATTTCACTGTAAATAACAGTCAAAAATTCTACATAATACAAAACAGGAATTATTCAGATTTCATGAAAACATGTTAACATGAATTTTAAGAAAGATATAGAGGTTACATATCAAAACTGTCCATGATTATCAAATGTAGGTTTTGTGGCAATGTGTGTATAATAAATGTTTCCAATATCTATTATGCCAATATCCCCCTTTTCTAGGAAATATGCCATCAATTAACTCTAGATTTTTTAAGAAAGAATGAATCTTTTCCAACTTCTGTTACTTGATCAATGAATTGTTGAACTGATTTTTGAACCTACATATTATCCAAGAACCTTGCTTAATATTGCTGTCAATTTTGCTCTATGGTTCATCAGTATTTTCTTCTGGTTCTGTAACTTTATTTTCAGTAAGAGTCTGATCTGATGTTCTCAAGTTTTTTTGTACTAGACCTATCTTATGTTTCTTGAAATAAATGCTTTAGGATGTTAGAGCCTCTGTTAATACCTCACCTATTTTTCTCTGAACCCTTTTCTTTTTCTCAATAAATTCTGAGTATCATTTCTAAGATCAGTAGACATAGGAGTAGGGAGGGTTGTTAGTATGGCTAACTTCAGGTTTTTTAACATTGAAAACAGTAACTTGATCTGGCATGTAAGTTGCTTGAAAATTATGTTATTATTTCCTGTGAAGCTTGATTCCCTTTATTTTGTGACAAGTTTACAACACATATTGAACTTCATTCTGGAAAATTAATGCCTTTTCTATCCTTAAAATTCTGTATTCCAGTCTGTCAATTTACGGTATATAACTACTTTCCTTAAATTCTTTCACAATATGATCAATTTTAATGATACCCATAATCGTTTCAATATATATAGAAATGTGACCTTAAAAATATTTTGCAAGTCATTTTCCCTGTACCATGATATTGAAATTCCTTTCCATATTATTTTCAGTAGCGTTGAAACCTCATCATTAAGGGCTATAAGGCATGACTTGTAATTGGAGTAGGCATGATATTAACCTATACATATTATGGAATACTTATATACCTATTCAGTTTTGCTGATTAAAAATTATCTTTAGCATAAAAGAACCCCAAAACAAGTTTCTTCAATGTTGCCTCTAAGCCTAAATCTATATACTTTACCCCACTTCATTTAAAAACATCTAGTATTAAAACTAATATTGTAATTTCTTGCCTGTTTATTGGAATCTGTTAACAAGTTCTTTATCTAGCTCAGGAGAACAAAAAATATATAATAGTTTTAGAAAGACATTTGTAAATAGAGTTTCCCAGACAATTACAACCCAAATGACGATCAAAACAAACAAGAGGCCACCAGGATCTTTGAGATGTTACCAATAAAATGTTTTCGATTGAAAAACTTTTTAAAGAACTTAAATATATAATTGTGAGTTTTATTTTCCTTCAAAATAGGGTTTATAATGGGTAAAATAGGGTAATTAATGAGGTAGCTTTAACATGGACTACTCACTCTACACCACCAGACCCTACTCAATCTAGCAGTCAAATATTTACAGGGGACTACTGGCACACATCTTTTTGTGTGATCCCATGCACTTTCTACCAAAATAATGACTGAAATGAGTAATTGAGTTCTTATTTTTAATTAAAACCAAAATATGACTCAAGTAACACCAAAATATGAAATAATCAATATAAAATTTCTCACATATTAAAATTTTTGAATAAAGCTGTTGTGTGCAAAATTTGATTTTGTTTGCAAAACATGCAGTTTTGAAAATTCTCATTCTGAGAAAAATGCATTTAAAGTTAATTTGAAAGAGTTAAAAATGAAATAGGGATGTGTATCAGAAAAACTTAATTGTGAACAAACTAATGCAAAATTTTCATGCTTTTTTTTTTACCAGAATCGGAACATTTCAGAATTTTTAAATAAATCGGAATTGAATAATGTATTTCTCTGAAGCTTAAAAGTACTGTACCCCTTAATTTAGATAGTAATACAGTAATAAGTATGTAGGTGTACAATCGAATATCTGGTAAACACAATACACACCTTGGAATTATACAATTAACTCTTTCCACTCGAATATCACCTTAATTTTAATGTTCCAAGTGCAAAGGTTTAAAAGTTTCATTGTATTTCTGAAACAATTTTGCCTTTTAATATTTTAAAGATATGTTATTGAAAATCTCTGAAATCTTAAGGAAATCAGAAAATGTAGCATAAAAGACTTATTTTCCTTTATCTATTCATTACACAATTCTCAAAGTTTAAATAGTTTACATGTAACATGTCTCAATGTTTCTTGCAATTTGTGTAGCATGATAAAATCTTTACAGCATGATCTTTTATGTAACCAAGAATTAATGTTGCATGTGGTTTCAGTTACCACCACAACAGATAATTATTTTAAAGATAGATTTTCTTTCAATAAACTAATATTTCTTTTCAGAGGTGCTAATAAAATCGAAGATGCATGTGAACTCTATCATCAAGCTGCTAATGCTTTTAAAATGGCCAAGAAATGGACTGGTATGCTTTCTTTGTAAATATTTTAGTTTAATATTAGTCAGTGGGTCCAATTTCCTCATCCAACTCCACCTAGTATAACTAGGTAGGAGTTGGATGAGGAGGTCACCCAACTCCCACTTATTGGATTCACCTATTTCATTCACCTATTTCATTTTTTCTGATAGAGGACCTTTTCTTCAAAAGTAATCAATAATTTTTTAATGAAAATAATTTATACCAGAAAAGAACCTTGATAAACAATTCCCGAGAAATTGAATCTGCTGAGTACCAATTTATTCTTAAAATTTTATTTCTATGCTCATTCATAATAACCATACATGTTTTGAATACATGTTTTATGTGCACTTCACTTACTATACTATATTCATGTGCACAATTTGTGTTTAATTTGATAAATAATTGTTTATGGTTAAACCCTATACGATGCAGTCGCCAAAGTTTGCCAAGTTGGCGACTTATTAGCAGTCATTACCATTTGGTATTGGTTTGATGATGAAAAATTGAAATCATGCCAATGCCACATCATTAACTATAATTTTACCTTTGTTTTCTACTGTTTTCGTAAATACTTTTGACAAATTTATGGTATAGGTCTAAAAATTGTAAATTACCAGCTTGGTGAACTAGCTCTCCTTGCCACACACCGCAGATTTTTTCATCTTTTGCCTGTGGCCAGCCATAGACTCCTGCACCATTGCTTTCCTAAAATCGAGTCACTCGAGGTGGAACAAGATGGTGGCCCTGCAAACTATCCATTCAAATTTTCCAGACAACCAATGGATCCATGTTTATGGGTCGTCAATGCCTGGTACTGAAGAGACTGGTGCAGGTTATTACAACACTATGTTTGAGGGTTGTGCTGCCATCAGGGCTCACCAAAGTAATAATTATGTTGGGTAGGTTGCAGCCATTCAGGTAGCAGCCAATGAACTCTCTAAGATCAACCCTCATACCAAGGCAGTTTTCCTCATAGACTCCATGGCAGCAATTCAAAATGTCACAAGTAACAGTGATACAGACTGCTCACTAACTATTGAGTGCAGGGAGGTTCTCTCCAAATTGCTTGAAAAAGTATGGCAGCTCCTGCTGCAATGGGTGCCAAGTCATGTAAACATTGCAGGCAATGAAAGGGCCGAACCACTTGCAAAGATTGGGCTGCTTTGCCTCACTTTCTGCGCCTCTACTTTCAATTCCAGCAAAGCCCAAATTAACTCTGTTGTTAGCCACTAGTTGAGGCAACGACTGACAGCTTCAAAAAGAAAAAAAGGGCAACACGCGTCACTAGCGATCCGATCTGCCATGGCCACCCTTGGGCAGTTGGCTTGGCACTGTTCTGGATGACAACTGGACATGACTACCTTGCTGCCCACCTGCACAGTATCCTTTTGTTACCCTCCCCACAATGCCCGCTGTGCAGTCAGACGTCATGGATGCTGCCCACTTGCATCAGTGCCTGGCCTTGGACCAAGAACCAGACACCTAGAAGGACTATTTGAGGAAGATTTGTTGTGTGCCGAATTCACTGACATACCTCTTCAATCTGATTAAATCTAATTTGCAAGGTGACAGCAGTGAAATCAATGTAATACCATTTTTTTATTTCTCTTATTTCTTTCTTTCATCTCTTTCCTCGCTCCAGTGACGCTCATTAAAAATTCAAGAAATCTTCTAGAAAGTTATATCATGTGCTTCTGCCTGACAAATTACAGACAGGCTAGTTTGAAACAACAAATTGTTTTGTATAATTTTGTATTTATGTTGTGATTTTTATGCAATCACTTATTTACTCAAGAACATTTCTTTTTATTTAAATAAGTTGTGTTGTTAATTTTTAACTATAGATTATCTTTCTTTATCATTTTGTTGGTTAGCATTTAACAGGATATGTTAATTTATAATTAATAATCTGAGATATCTAAGTCTTCTGCTCATAGTATTACAAGCAGGGTTAGTGCACGTTTGGCCACAATTAATTCTTCCACTATATGATCAATTACTGCCATTGGAGTCCGTACACTCGAACCTGCAAATAACTTTCAAAAAAGGACCCAACACTTTCCCGTCTACTGGTCGGCGCACCATCAAATGGCCCAACAGTCAAGGGTGGGCATTGGCTAGCAAGCAAGTTTTCTATTCAAATATGCTTATAGCATTAATGCATTGTATAATTCTATAAATATCTTTGAATTTGAATTGTATACTTAAATGCTATTCGTAGTATAATATACTTGGTATGTTTTTAAATATATTGTTTCTAAAAACAACTAATTACGAGTGTAGTCTTCAAAATTTGTATTTAGTCAGGCTCCCTTGAGCAGACAGTCGAGTCACATGGTTTTGGACAAGTATGTTTTTTAAATAAGTTGATAGGTTAAAATGTAAGCAAAACATTTCCACAACTGTCATCTTTAGAGTGGATTCTGGTTTTAAGTTTATCCCTTAGTGTCATGAGCAATAGCTGTAATAATGAGTTGGCGAGGGGAAAACCACCCATACTGATTATTACCATTCATGCTTTTGTGTATGGCAGCCCTTCTCCTAAAGACCCATCACACCTATTGAAAGATCAACTGTCCCAAGGTCAATTGTCTTTTTGTTGAAGTTGCACACCTGCCTCTGTTGACTAATTGCAACTATAAGTTATGTACAGGAATAACTAACATGCATAAAACAATGTCTTGAAAATAAATATGAATAATTTTTGTATCCTTTAATTTCTTAGATTCCTTGTTTAGCCACTGTTTGGCATCTGCTAATCCTCACTATATTTCTTGTGGCTTAATAAAATAATTACGATTTAATTGTGAAAGGATGACTCGTGCAAAAAATTAGCATAAGAGGATTTATGAATTTAATTTGAAAACCATTTTATAAATCAACTTTAAATTTCCATCTCAAAATATTTACCTGCTTCGTAAAGTACCACATTAAAAATAGAGATTTTATCGTAATGTGATCAAAATTAACTTTTGTAGTTCATTACTTTTTTAATGAAATCTTAATTTTTAGCTGCAGGGAATGCTTATTGTGAAGCAGCTGAACTACATATAAAATCAGGAAGTCGTCATGATGCAGCTTCAGCTTTTGTTGATGCTGGAAATTGTTACAAGAAAACAGATCCTCAAGGTAATTATACCTTCTAATTTAATGACAAATGGATTAGAATGATGTTAATGTAAAAGTTGTCTGTTATTTAAAAATAGTAGGTTCTGTTGATGTTAATAATGTTCTGTTAATATTTAAGCTACAGTTAAATTCTATGAATGAGTTACTTGGAGCATAAATTCATGGCCTGTTATAAAGCAAAACATAAAGCTTTGGAATTAATATGATTTTAGATACTGTTTTTTTTTCATCCTGTGATTGGTACTTAAATTATCAGATCCAACTCCTTATTTTAAGCTAAATATATTTTCAATACATTTTCAAATATCTTAAATTTTTAAAACTCCTTCCTTCTGACGTACATTTTTTCCTCACTGTAGCTGCATTCAAGAAATTATGGCGTTTTTATAAGGGAAGTTTAAATTTGTTTCTAGAATTATTCACAAAATTGTTTTTATTTGAACACCAGAGTGCTTAATAAAATTACTTTTTGCTCTAACAAATTTTAATTTATTCTGCACCTGTTTTATGTAATTTGTGATTGCAAATTTATACTCTGAAATCAAGTACTATTTTCTGACGCCAAGAAAAAGTGATTTTAGGAGTAATATAGAAAGTAGCTATGTATGCTTAATATGAAATTAATTCTGATTAATTAACACTCAATTTACCAAGTGGATCAAATGGCCCATTTTAAAATTTTGACTTAACATTTCTTTTTAAGTTTTACTTTTCCTCAATTGACTTTATGACTTTTCCTGAAAAGTTTATAAAATTAATTTAGTTGTACATGTTTCTCTTCACCCCTCACTGTACCTGTAATTGTATGAATCATACCAATTTTTACCATGATGGGTCATTTGACCGTTTTTACATGTTATGTGTTTTTACAACATTGTCAACTCTAAAACCATTCCATATACACTGATGTGCAAAGTAATAGGACCCACATCATTGTAAGGAGTTTCATGCTTCATTGCACCTAATGATAACAGAACATCTGAACTTTAAATTTTATCATCTGAACTGAAGCGACTATCAATTCGAGATAACAACTGCCCAAATAATGAGTTACATTAAAAACATTTTGTACTCATACACCTGTGTCTATTATTTTGCACATCAGTATATAGATGTCAACACCATAAGGCAGTAGCATCTCAATTTAAAAAATATTTTGGATATTTCCTGGTAGGATTTTTTAAATTCAGGATATTTGATTGAATATCATTGCAATTGCAGCAGTTTACTGTGAATCACCACAATGATTACTTTGTAGTGAGTTCAGTTACAATTATACTCTATATTGTGAAAATTTGAACGATGAAAGTGCCATTTTCGAGTAAGAAGTAGTGAAAAAAAAACTCACATTAATAGTTTTATGTTTTAGTTTTAGCTTATTCGCTATTTCTAATTTAAGGGTGTTAAGAATTTTGAAAAAACAAGAACTTAATGGAAGAAATAAATAAAATAAGTGAAGAATATTCTGAAATTGATGAATGAATATTTTGAAAGTGAAGACAATGTGCTGAATAGGATACTGCCATCAAAAATAAAGCCACTAAAACCTGCTCTTTATGCATGATATATGCTTATAGAAAGTGTTTAGAGCAACTTTACATCTGTAAGAAATGCGTTAAATGAATCGAGATTTTACTATCAAATACTCAAAAAATGCAGGGTTTCCACGCTCCTTAGAAACTCCTTAAGAACTCCTTATTTTTAGCTATCATTTCTAAGAGCCCTTAAAACTCCTTTGTTTTAAAATCAAGAGTCCTTAAAAATTCCTTATTTTTTCCAAAATTAGTACACTAAATTTTTCTGATGGCACAGCCATTTTCCAATTTCTCCCATTTTCGAGCTTCGTTGTCCGATCTTGGACGGGAAGCGGCAGGTTTCACTCGAACAAAGAGAACCACTGATTGACCCTCTGAAGGGGTGTGTGAGTGCGGACACCCCGCTAGGTTGATTGACGGGTAATGACCATTTAGTTCATTGGGTCTGGGGAGATAGATGACTTCCATTGATAGATTTGCTCATGCTTCCTGTTCTCCTGTTTATTGGCTTTTTCCCGGATGTTTTCACATAGTTTTTACAATGACAAAGTTTCTAAACATCTGAAGAAAAAGCACATAAATAACAATCTTTATTCCACATTGTCCCCACAAGCAAAATATATGGCAGATGGGTTTGCGTTAGATGCTTCGTGGGGACTGAAGAATTTTGAGGAGAAACAACTTGGTTCCGCTGATAAGGAGTGGCAATTTTGGCAGACTTCGGGCAATGCGGAGACGAAGCTCTTGGAGGGTGATAAAAGTATGCCTGGGAAATGCGTTTTTAACAGCTTATGGACTACAAATGAAAAGTATCGAGAATGGATTGCAGCTTCAACTGATCGCCATAAAGCAAAATGCTTTGTTTGCCAAAAAGAATTTGATATTTTAAGAATGGGGAAAGTGCTGTTAAAGCTCATATGACTGGTAGGTAAATTGGGTAACTGTTTTATTTGGTGATTGTTAGGTGTTGTGAAATCTTTTTTTGTTCATGTTTTTTTACACATAAAAATGTGTAAAACAATCAAGTTTTCTAAAGACGTTAATTTATTTATAAGTGCTGATATTCGAAAAATGTGCTCCGATATAATTAGTAAATTAACGAACAAAAACGTTCCTCTTAAAATGGAAAACAAATAGAAAAACAGATGGATATATGCGATTGGATTGTAAACCCATATTTAGGTTCAAATATAATTTTTAAATGATGCATGTTCTGTGCATTAGTCATTTTGCAATCGTTAGTGATCATTTTTACATGTAAAATAAAATTACAAATGTATTCACTAAATAAATTATTTTTAGAGCCTATTCCAAAAATGCACCCCGATTTAATTAGAAAATTAACAAACAAGTTCTTTATGATAACGAAAATAAAAAATACTCAGATGAATGCAAATGGGTTGTAAATCTGGATATAGGTTCTAATGTATTTTTAAAATCATGCACGGTGCTGGGCATAATCCATTTTACAATCGTAAGAAAAAATTTTGATAAAATAAAATTAAAAACTTGCCCCAAATGATTTTTAAGAGCCTATACTCCGAAAATTCGCTCCGATATTAGAAAATTAACAAACAAAAAGTTTCTTCTTGAAAATTAAAATAAATAGAAAAAACTCAGATGCAAATGGATTGCAAAACTATTTAGGTACTAATATAATGAAAAATAATGCAGCAGCGTTGCGATTATCATTTTCCAAAGAAATGTAATAATTTTCACAAAATAAATACAATTTTTGAAAAACAAGAACATGTTCTGTGTGCATATATTACTTATTCTGTGTGCATTATTAAGATTCTCCTGCAAGAAGGTAAGATTTCAGTAATTTGTCTGATGTCAAGGAGCTTCCCTTAACATTTTGTGTATAGATGGCTAGAGAATGTCCCAGTTGTAGAACTTGCAATTGTAATTTGGACTGATGTTATCAGATATGTTAGAAGTGTAGAAAAGTGTACTTCGAATAAAGTAAATTGGAAGTCTTTTCTGATAATACGAGATGCTACAAAGGTTGAGTTAATTCTGGCAAAATTTAAATTTTTCTTAGCTGTGGCAAAATTATTGCAACCCCATTCCTTGAATTTTATCAAAACGATAAACCATTATTGCCTTTTTTTGGAGATGATATGTTAAAGCTTGTAAAGCAATGTGTGGCATACAATCTTCTAAAACCAGAAGAAAAAGTTAATATAAGTACCATTCAAAAGCTTTTAAAATTTGATTTTCTGACTAATTGTTATTCTCTTGTGCACAAAATCAATATTGGGTTCATTGGGGAAAGAATAAGTAAATGAAAAGTTGTGCTGCCTTTGATTTGCAGTGTGATTGTAGAAGTTTTGTTTTACAAATGCTATGTCTCATGGCTAAATCTCCTGCAGCATATTTGCTTGTTCGAAACATTTCTTGTCTTGATCCTAGACGTATGGTTAAAGATCAGACCAAGTGCATGAAGCTTGTACTATCGCACTTTACTCAGACAAAGATTGTGATATATTACTTCAATTCAAAGATTTTATGGAAAGCACCATTTTCAAATCCGCTTCATTGTTTCAGAATTTTGAACCAAAAACAATGCATTTAGATAATTTTTTAAATGACTTTCTTGGTGTAGATGATACAAAGGGAAAACTATGGAAAATTATATGGAAACCATAATGATCTTATCTCATGGCCAGGCGGATTTATGCGGTGGAATGTGGATTTAATATCAAGAAGTCCTTAGAAGTTGAAATTTAAAGAGATTCCTATATTGGCAGACTTATTTATGAAAATGCTAATGATATTCCAAATTTAGTAATTACTAAAGAAATGAGAAAATTTGTTTCTTCAAGGCAGAAATATGTTATGCATTTAGAAGAACAGAAGAACAACGCAAAAGTTCGAAGACAAATTTAGAAAATAAAAGAAAACGAGCTACAAGAACTTAATTCCTTAAAATCAAAGAGAATTTGTCTTGAGTGTGATATAATAAGAATGGAAAAGTCATCTGAAGAATTGGCTTATGAGGCAGAAGCTTCTGAGGACTTTTCTCTTTTAAAAAGTGCAAATGCACTACATAAAGAAATTAAAGGAAAAGCAGCTGAAATGAAGGAATTAGACAAAGTAATTTCTAAAAAACAAATCAGTTGAAATTTATTTGCAAGACTTTTTCTCAGGGACAATATTTAACAAGATAAATGTATTTGTATTTAAAACGGAAAATAAATCTGTTATTAAAATTCTTATTTTCTAGAAAAAATGCAATGATTTTTAGAATTTCATTTATTTTTCCCCATTGAGATGACATCCTTAAAAATTATAAAAATTAGTTTTATTGTGGTTAAATGGGGTTAATATGTGTAAAATACATTAATCTTTTTTGTGCATTGTTTTTAAAAAGTCAACTTAAAAACACATAATGTATAAAATATGACAATATCAAAAAATTAACTTTTAAGTTACTATTAATCTGCCAATGGTTTGCATACGTCCTTAATTTTTGTCCTACTAGGTTGACTCATGCAATGAAGGTGCAATGTGGTTTTTGATATCTCGATTAGTCCTTATAAAAATTTATTTGTGTCCTTAGAAAGTCCTTATTTTTTATTTTGTAAAAAGAGTGGGAACTCTGAAATGTGAAACTATTGCATAAAAGTCACAATATCTTTTTGAAATTTTGTTATTTTTTGTATTTATTAAATTATTTTTAAAGATTATTTTGTTTATTATTTTAAGCACTACTTCCACTGCTACTTGCATCCAAATGGAAAATGGGTTATTTAACCTGATTCAGTAAAAATAGGTATTTACAAAAGGTCGATAAATTTAATGCTAAAGACTGATGTCATTGGCTGATGACATCAGACGTCTTTAGCATTAAATCCGTCGTCTTTAGCATCCTTGCTATTGAATATGCATTGAGGAATCATTGTTGAAAACAGTGTACTTCTCCCCAAAATAAAATTATTTGTAACCTAATAGTCATGAAAAAATTTCAAGAAATATAAACTTCTGATTTTGATACTTGTTTCCCAATTCCTGTTATTAGCTGTTAGGCTGAAAAATTTTAATTATAAATGCCAGTATTGAATTTATGAAAAGGCAATTTTACAATATTGTATTAATTTGAATTGTTCCTATGAATTTGAGATTTGATATCGTGACTGATTTTATTAATGGTAGGCACTACATTTAAAATTGGAAATCACATTCTATTGGCATGTTCAATTTTTCAAAATGCATTAAAACGAGTTAATTTTATATAAAATGTTTTATTTTATTTGTCTACCCATTAAAGAGGATTTAAATAAAAACTACTTCTTTGCAGAGGCCATTAGTTGTTTGATGAAAGCTGTTGAACTTTATACTGATATGGTAAGATTTCAGGAATTTTAGATTACTTTGCAAGGTTTGTTTTCTGTATCTATTCTTAAGTCTAAAAAATAGCACTCAAATTTGATAAAATTTTAAGTCATAAATACCTATTGTCCTTTTTAGTTTGGATGTTTAGTTTTTTCATGAAGTGCATCAAATTAATTGTATATATTTATTATTTTTATTATTTGTTCTTTGCTATATTTATTGTTTTTATTTATTCTGCATAATAATTTGAGATATTTTGAATAGTTAAGTCAACTTTCATATTTATTATGTTTAGGACATGTGTCCACTAATTACCTTCTGTATTTTCAGGGACGCTTTACCATTGCTGCAAAGCATTTGATAAGTGTAGCAGAACTGTATGAAGTGAATGACATTGAAAAAGTAATAATTATTTTTATGTGTGGAATAATTTTCATATTGGAAGTTTTTTGTAATTCTTTTCAAGTATCTAGTTTGAAAGTTCAGTTTCAATCTTATTTTTATATTCAGTGATAGGTTTTAAGTGTTAGTAATAAATTGAGATGTTAAAGTATATAAGGCAAGTAAATTATAATTTAAGGATTTTAGATCAGCATTTGAAATAAGTAATTGTTGTATTTTGAAATTCTCTAATAGTGTTTAATTGCAATTCTTTGATATCTTGTTAATAAGTGCTGTAGCATATTCTAATGTGTAATTGAGAAGATTTTCTATTTTAAAAAACATTTCACCATCCTTAATATTGTTTTTAAAGGTTTGACCATCAATTTTATGTTTAAAAATCTTAATGTATAATTCTACTGAGTTTGTTTTCCATTGGTATATTGGGCTTTTTCTTGTCTCTCAAGAAGAATGATATATTGAAGGAGTACTGGTCTTAGATTGAGTTCGGTTTTAATCATAATTTTGGTATCCTATTTTCAAGTGAAATATTCTTTTGAATTTTTTAAGATTAGATAATCTGTCTTCCATTAACTTCTACACAAGTTTATATATTTCATGCATGTAACAATTGTTTCTGAATTTCTTATGTAGGCTATTAGCTGTTATGAGCAAGCAGCGGATTACTATAGAGGAGAGGAATCAAACAGGTAATTATAATACTATGAGGTCTATTTGCTTTCTCTTGGACAGCATTTAGACATTCCTTTAATTCTGTTATTAATATCAGTACTAAGTATTTATCTGAAATTAAAGCATTAGCCTCAGATTTCCTTTCAGTTCACAATCTCATTAAATACATAAACCACACCAATTGTTTAAAAATGTCATTGATATTAAGCAGGGTTTCGATTTTGTTGACCTAAAAATGCATTGAAGTACAAATTATATCTAAGTCTCAGATATGCTTTTGATTCACAAATATTTTCTAAGACATAAATTGTCTGAAAGTAAACAATATATGTTATGTACCTGCATAAACATAGAATATATAAACACATTTTTATATATACTCAAAAATTTGACAGGCTCAAACTTTGCTTTAAAGCAGTGCTGCAAACAAATTCAAATAAGGAATCCTTACTGATCAGAAGTAATCATCTGCCATATGGATAGAAACAGTATTTCTATCCTTACGGCCATTGTCTACATAGTGCTAACAAAAGTTGATATGTCAGCAAAATCCAGGCCCTTATATATTTAGTCACTAAGTAAAAATAACACCTAAAGAATAGTCAATTGTATAAAACAATGTATGTACAATTGTATAATGTTCAATGTTGATCTCAATTATTTGGCTTTGAAAATGTTTCACTTTTATGCTTTTAAAAGAAAAATTTTGTTACAATTTCTGACTTTAATATTGCTGCTTTATTTTCTCTCATAGTTCTGCTAACAAGTGCCTTTTGAATGTGGCAAAGTATTCTGCTCAGTTGGAACAGTATGAAAAAGCTATAGAAATATATGAACAGGTGAATAGAGTACAGATTAAAAACTTAAGTCAAACATTAACAACTTCAAAATTACTTAGCAAAAATGAATTTGATGGAACAAAACTGCCACCACATGGGCCAAAGTAACAATTTTTAATGAGCAAAAATGGTCCATTTTCTGAGATCAATTCATGTTAAACATTAGAAAAACGGCCTATTTTAACATCATCTGACCTGGCTGAAAGGGCTTAATTAGAAAAGTGAGTAATGGCAACACTATTCAAAGATAGCATATTTAAGCTAAAGGCTGAATTCAACTACAGAAATTTTCGAATAATTCGTCTTGAAATTCGAAATGGGCGGAGCTAAGTCTCAACTTTGGTATTCAATTACCACTGTGCTTTCACTTTTCTTTGAATTCGTCTCCTCTTCACCTGGCGAATCTTGAATTTTGCTTCATTTTTACGTTGTTCAAAGATGGCTGATGGTACTATATAGATAGGCAAACTTTTTGTGCGCTATGTTAAAATTTTGAAATCTCATTTTACTTGGTCTTTGGGTTGTTCAAACATGGCTGATGTTTTGTAGATTATTCAAGGACGTGTTCCTTATTATGATTTTGATAGTCGTTTTGGAGAATTTTATTTTAGATATTGCCTAGATTGGCAAACTTTTTATATTTGCGATTTGTTAGAAAGTATTAAAGCATGGGACAAATATATTTTCAGTGAAAATTCAGGAAAGCGATTCAAGTGACATTTGTATTTTTATGACATACATTTATATTTTAATAACGTTGTGTTATTCACATTGAATAGTTGAAAATTAATAGTTTTTCACACTTCTATTAATTCATAAAAGAATATTAGAAGGACAATATAATTGCTCCTGATTTTCTCAATCAACTGATTTGGTGCATTGTTTTCATTGACAAATTTGTTTGATGAATAACAATATTTTTGGTTGAGAGATTAATTTTTTGATTATTACAATTGTATTATTTTCACATTTATGCGAGTAAAAGTTTCCTGTTTTTATATTTCAAATGTGACTAATTATTCTCAAAACTGTTTCGGTGTTACCAAAATTGAGACTACTAGGCTCTGGATACTTCGTCGGGCTACTCTTTCTTCCCTTCCACCAAATATTTTTTATTTTCCTGTCCGCAAGCATTCATCTTGAGGGTTACCTCCCCTTCTTACTTTCTGCTGGTTGTAAAATAAAAAACACGTTTCAGTTGGAGCCAGCTGACTAAGTAATCTGGTTTCTTATTGGTGGATTCACAATTATAGAGAGTGAGCAATCATCTTCATATTGTGGTAACCCCAACAACTTCAAACGATTCACAGGAGGTTGATGAATAGCTCATCAAAAGTGAAAAAGCAGTTTGAATAGGATTTTTGAATTCGAACAAAATTCATCGAAGGAAGTTGAATTTGGTTCTAAGTGTTTTTCTCTTGTTTACTTTGGGTGTCCGGATGTTAAACATTTTGTTCCACCAAAATAGTCATAGATCATTTTTATGATCTCGTTTTCATCTTTTTATTACTTCCAACCTGATCACTTCTGTCTTTATTACCTTCTTGTCAGCTCGATGTTTTTACTAATTGTCTTAGTGTCTGCCCTTTGAAGGCACACATAGACATTTATTTATGGGTGAAACCGCTTCATTTGCCATCATTGCCAACAACATTTTACCATATGACATATTTTAACTTGTTCACATTTTAAACATCTACTGTCAATTTTTTAATACCTCATCACCCATTCTGTCGGATTTGTTGGGTCACCTTCTGCATTTATTACTGTCTATTACCTTCTTTAATTCAAAATTTTTACCATTACCATATTTGTAATTCACCTTTTTAAATTGCATTTTGTTAAGTTATTATATATTAAGATGGGGTTATCCCATCTTAATTCTCATTTCATCTTAATAAGGTTTTATATTTTCTTGTGATTAAAGCCTTTGTTTTTCATATTTTAATTTGAAGTAACTCACTTGGTTTTGTTCATTGCATCTTTTATCCTACACATATTACAAATTTTACTTGATCTTTTATCATATACTAGTTTTAAAACTTTTAACATTGGTTTCTTTATCATGTATTTGGTGCAGCTTGGCCAATATCTCGCCCTTGCATCATTAAAATTTTACAAGCCATTATTTTTTTATTAGTCATTTTTTCAAGCTTTTAATGTTTGACTAGGTGAATAAACATTACACGAGTGCTTGCATGAATTATTCTGTATATTTCAACCTGTGGTTTTCTCTGCATGGCTCCTACTCAGTTTTAGTCCTTGTTGGAACTTGGTGTCTAGTTGGCTTGGCGAGCTGCAAACTCGACAATGATGTGATAACTTCACCAAAATACACATGTCCAAAATTATCTTTACATGCATAAAATCACGGATTTCTCAGAAACTGAACTAATTTTATGAATTTGTGTGAAATGATATATAACATCATAACACATAAATACGAGGGTTATTCGGAAAGAGTAAGTTCCGGAATGTAATAATTCCCGCTCCCAACAGATTTGCTAATCTGCCTATGCGGTACCGCGTCCTCAATGACTAAAGAATGTGTCATAACAGAAAAGTTCGCATAGTGAAACACTGACACATGTAAATCTTGCGCTAAAGATGTTTAAGACTATAGAAGGTCCCGCTGACTGAAATTCGTTCTGTAATTCACTTTTTGAATGCAAGGAATATGCAACATTGAAACAGCTGCGATGTGCCATTCAAAACAAGATACATGGCTTGTTTAGAGATGGTGTCATTTTGTTGCACGACAATGCCAGGCCACATACCGCCCGTGTGACTCAAGATCTCATCGAGTTCTTCGGTTGGGAACAAATGAATCCTCCACCGTATAGCCCTGACCTGGCACCAAGTAACTTTCACCTATTTTTGCACTTGAAGCAATTCTTGAGTGGCCAGTGTTTTGATGACGAAGTAGTGAAAGATGCCGTAACATCCTGGCTAGCCTCACAGGCTGCCACCTTCTATGATGCTGGCATACAAAACCTTGTATCTCGATACGATAAATGCCTTAATGTGCTGGGTGACTATGTCAAAAAGTAGTGAAATGTTTGTAAATCGTTATTAAATATGTATCTTTGTCCACATCTGTCTTTTTTACACAGTAATGGAACTTACTTTCAGAATAACCCTCGTACAAAGGAAAAAATTTAAGAGCACTTCATATGATATAAAATTGTAGCATGAAACAATAAAAATGGTAATAATATGTGAAAAGGAGAGTTCAGAAAAAAAGAATAACTCAGGAAAAAATTAAGGCTTATGAATTTAATATGGAATGTGATCTCCCCTGACATGTACACACATATCACAACGTGTTTTAATGCTGGCAATAATGTGGTTAACCAGTTTGGGGAATTAAGTTCCACTCCTCCAGCAATGCGGTCTTCAGGGCATTTATATCTCTAGGAGGATGTCTTCGTGCAACTGCTTTTCCAAGGTAGTCCCATAAGTTCTCTATCAGGTTCAGATCAGGAGGTTTTTTGCTGGCCACGGTATTCGCTCAGTGGCTTCACTTTCAAGGAATTCGTCAACAAGGTTTGCTCAATGTGGACGAGCATTAACGTCCGTAAATAAAAAGTCATCCATATGCACCTCTGAAAAGTCATACATAAGGTTCCAAGACTTCATCTTGATATCTCTGGCCGGTCACAGATCTGTTGAAAACGTGTAGGGGCGCACGTCCATCGATCATTATTCCTCTCCATACCTGCAGTACCGAAACGGTCACTTTCCATAATGTTCGAAGGAAGATTTCGCATTCCTGATTCCCTCTAAACATAAGCACGTTTAGAATCAGATGTTAAATTAACCTCGACTCATCAGTAAAGAAAAGATGGGTCCATTGGTATTCACTCCAGTTCTGATGTTCTCGGCACCAATAAAGCGATCCCTCTTTTGTTGTGAAGACGTTGAAACACATACCCTTGGCTATCTGGCATAAAGGCCTTTTTCATTAAGCCTTCTGTATACAATTGCCGTGATACAACAATTTCAGTGGCAGCTGCAACCTCTGAACTTAACTGTCAAGCTGTAGACTTCCTGCTATGACGGGCAGCTATTGCCAGATATCGATCTTGAGAAGCAGTTGTTATTCGTTTACGACCTTGTCCAGGCCTCCTTATAACTGTTCCAGAGTTCTGAAATTGTTTCCATTGCGTAGAGACTGTCTGTCTTAAAATATTCACACATCTCGCTGCTTCCATGATTGTCAGCCCTACTTCTAAACGGTCGATAATTCGCCACATCACTGATTTTCCAATTGATACTTCCGAGCCATAACAAACTGTTTTGAGTCCTTACACACTAAAACGCTGTATTGCAGAAATTCACTTTGCCAAAGCACTTGATTCACCATCAGATGACGTAACGCCTTGATTTGCATATCAGAAACCATTTGATCACTTTTGATTGGATAATGATAATTAGGCTTGTTTTTCACACATTCCCTGGAAAAATGGATTACATCAATTGGATATTTCATGGAATATCATTAATTTTGGGTATGTAAAGATAAATTTGGACATGAGTGTATTTCCTGCCATGTGGCCAGACTCTATATAGCATTCGATCTCAGCTGACACACTACCATTCTCCCATCTCTTTGTTAACTATGGATAAAGGGTGTTGCCTTTATTTAATTTATTGTGTACATAATTTATAAATTGTGAATAAATTTTAAAGTTATATCAAATATCTCATACAGTCCATTATTTTAAACCAAAGGAATTTTCCAGCTACCAAGTTCCCAATTACATAGGTGGGACTTAGCAATGGGCATTTTCAGCCCTCTTAGCCAATCAAAAGCTTCCTTGGATTCTTTCAATTAATAGACATTACAGTTAAGATATTAAATGTGGTGTAGGACAAAAATAATAGATCCTTGGATGTCAGCATTTTTAGTGAGTTAATTTACTTGTCTACTTATTGACTTAAATTTAGGAATACCTATTTTTGTATTTCATAATTTTGATTTCGAACGCCTAATCTTTTGTTATGTATTACAATGAATAGCAGTTTTCTTTTGTGGAGGAAATTTTTTTATAAAATGTTTTGTAAATCAATGGAATTATACATGTTCTCACATTTAATGTTTTATGTTATTTAAAATGATTTAAAAAAGGTTAAGAAAATCCAGATAAGTAATCATTTGATTATTATTGGAGTTTTATTTTGATTGAAGTTAAATGAAAAATCATTCTGTGCTGTTATTTAGGTAGCCTCATCTGCCTTAGAAAGTTCCTTATTGAAGTACAGTGCAAAGGAATATTTCTTTCGTGCTGGACTGTGCCATTTGTGTGTTGACCTTTTGAATGCCCAGGTAAGTTTTTTCATACCCTAAACTTAATCAACAAGTTTCAACTTACTCATATCCAATTGAATTCAAATTCCATGAAATGCACGTGTTGCAGCTTTTCCATAACACCAAATAAACCTAGTTTACTATGGATGTATGAAAAATTTCTTTAAACCTGTAAATTGGAGCTTAAATTTTCTTATAAAAAACATACATGGGTGGTTCATTCATAGTTGCATTGCTATCTACATTTTTATTGGCAAAGTAAGCTTTATAATTTGGGAACCCAGGAGATACCTTGAATTTTTCACAAAATACCTTGAGCTGTAAAAATGCTTATTTGTAAAAAATCAAATAGTTTAAAATCACAATCTGATTTTTAATCGCATCAGGAATGTACTCTAAATGGTTGTAAATAGATATTAAAATTAATTTTGGCCATTTATTTCCATAGTACATTAGATTGCTGACACTAATTAGACTTTGCCTGAGCTAATGTTTTAAAACCAGAACCACACACATTGCTAACATTTGCTTCAAATTTTGCATAAATGCCATTTCATGAAATTGTTTTCCCATAACTAATTAACGAAATTTGTAAAGGACATTAAAGTTATAAATGTAACATGTTTTTAAACACAATTGCAATTTGGTCAATGTAAAAAATGTTTAAAAGAATGTATCGAAACCTCAAGTCTTGAAATCAAAATATTTCAGGAACGATAAGAAAACTAAACACAAATTGTGTGTAGACTAGTCATGAGATACAGGTTTAAAAATTTGCAAATACTGGGCTTTATAACTTATATAGACTTTGGAGCTTTTGAAACAACTATAGTAAGTGTATTTGTGTAACCAAATAATGTTAAAACATAAACCAAAAAATCTGGACTTGCGAGATATTGATAGTAAAACAATGACATAAACCCTGAAATTTAGTTGAAGCAAAAGAGATAGTCTAATTCAATAAATAATAGTTTTTAAATTCCCTAAGCTACTTGGATTTATTTAATGTTACATTCTCCCATAGACATGTGTTTAATGTATTTCAATTGTATCAAAGAATTTCTATTTAAAATGTAATACAATTCCTAGTTAATAAATATACCTTTATTTTCATCTATTCTCCCCAGCATGCTCTTGCAAAATATGAAGAACTAAGTCCATCTTTCACTGATTCTCGAGAATGTAAACTACTAAAGGTGAGTGAAGTAATTTATTTGAATAATTTTTATTGATGAAGTACAAAAACAAAACAAGTTCTGGGTTTTTGTATTCTGTGACATAAACTGGATTCCCTTGTCTATACATTTATCAGTATTAAAGTAAAACCTTCAAAAAGTGTATGCTTGTCAGGTGGTTTACTTTCTTCAAATAAACACAATCATCAACCCCAAAGTATCATAGATCTATCCTTTGAGTTTTATGCTCACCTGCCCTTCTACGTTTTGTTTTTTCCTCTCTTGTTGCAATTTTAAGCTTTTAACATTAGTGTCTTCGTCATGTGTTTGGTGCAACTTGGCCAATATCTGGCTTTTGTTCTATAAAATTCAATAAACCAACTAAAAAGTATAGGAATAAGTCACATACTTTTTGTTTGTGAACACACCTTGCTAGATCGGAAAAAATAAACTTTTGATATTTGCAAAATTCCTTTGTTGAATTAGTGACCAATAAGTTAAAATTCAATTTAAAAATTTTCAAATTGATTCTCGTCATTTTAGTTTCAGCTTCATTCACTAACTGCATTGAAGCATGTTTAGTACTCTCAACTTATTAAATCTTTAGTATCCAATATTTGTATTACAATATTTCTTATGATTGAGTTTTCAGATCCAGTTGTCATTTTTGACGTCAGTTTTCTGAATACTATCCCTTGTATGTCAAATTCTGACCAATTAATGCTTGATTCTTACAATCTGTACTCTAATGCATCGAAAAATTACAATCTCTAATTGCAAAACAATGACCCAAAGCAAAAGCCAAGTCATTAGAGAGAAAAAGTCCCCAACTGGTACAGAGGGCACTAGGCTTTGATAAATCTTTTGTAACTGGTGGCGTTACATGACATGTTACTGTAATGCAATTTCGGTACATTGCTTTTATTAAAACTTTACGACAAACATCAAAATGGTGATAAATCAAATTAGTTCAAAGGTGGAAGTATTTTTTCTCCACTTAGTGTACATTTGTTCTGAAAAAACCTTGTGCACATCCACGTAAACAAAATATATTTTGAAATGACCCAAGTAAACTGCAGCTCTGATGAGAAGGCAGGTTGACCTTGGGTCCGTCGATTTTTGGAAAGTAAGATTGTATGCTCTTAAGAAGGCTGCAAAACCATGAATGCGATCACCATGGATGTATTCCCCTTGGCAACTCATTGCCCCGAAAGATAAATTTAGGACCAGAATCAGTGCTAAAGATGCCAGTTGGCTTTGTTTGTTACCACCAGTCCCCTAATTTAACTAATAGACACATCCAAAACAATATGACTCGACTGCTTTCCCCTGGGAGCTGGACTAAAGAGTATTTTTGCAACTGAGGGAAAATTTTTAAATGCCATGGACACCTGACCTTCTGGTCCCAATTTTTTAACCTTGCAGATTTTGATGTATAGATAACCATTTTCTTTACATTTGATACTTTTCTTTTCCCTTTAGGAATTAATTGAAAAACTAGAAGACCAAGATGTTGATGGATTTACTGATGCAGTGAAAACTTATGACACCATTTCCCGCCTAGACCAGTGGTATACTACTATTTTACTCCGTATTAAAAAGGCTGTCCAGGACACTCCTGATCTACGTTAAAAAAACTAATTTTATCTTTATATGTGTAAAAAGATCATATGTGATATATGAAATTATTTTTATTGCAAATAAATACCTTTGTATATAATGATTACCATACTGTAAATAATATTTAACTCCACAGTTTTCTACTGTGTTATTTAAAAATAAGTACAATGTAAACAGAATGCGTGTATTCCCAGTGTTTATTGTTCTTGGAAAGAAAAAGCAACATGCCTTCACTCTGTTAATGCTTATCACAAATATATTTTAAAGGCAAATTTTTGTTACCTTTTGAATTTGTTCTGTAATGATGGATAAAATATATTATAAAATTTAACCTTAGAGTAAGAAATGCATGTTATAAAATATTTGTATTGTTTTTTCAATATTTTTATCAATGTGTTAGAAAAGAACATTTTGGTTTAAAAACATAAAAGTAAGCCTATTACCTAAACTATATAACTCCTTGTTTTTGGTGTGAAAATTTATACTGCACTTATTTTATGAATGAACCGGCTGTAATACTTTTTAAAAACCTTGGATTATATAATTAATATTTGTCATTTGAAGTGCCAAAAACATTGATAAAGAATCTGCTTGAAAGGACCACAATTTTAGATTTGAAAAATACCAACAACTGCCATACTACAATTGGTTCATTTGAATTAGCGATTGCTTATTTAAAACAATCCTAGGCCACAGCAATTGAGTAAAATTATTCTGCTTAATGATTTATGGAAAGTAGTCAGTTTGAATCTTGTTTTTTATTTTTGCATGTTGTATAAAGGTCTCAAGAAGTAAATGTTCATAACATACCATTTCATTTAATGAAAAAAGTAGATAAAATTTCTTTGAAAATTAAATTTCCATACTTAAAACACCAATTCAGAATTTAGTTGGTTTCTGTAATTTTTAATAAAGATTACTTTTTTATATTTGTAGGTAAAACCAATCCCTTGTGGGAAAATGAATATTTTAAATTAATTTGCATTTTTTGTATGCTATTCTTGCAGCTGTCCTATTTTCACTTTCAGGAAAGAATCTTTCAAAAATATCTGAAAGGCTTTTTTATATTAGAACTGCATAAATGATTATTTTTGTGCATAAAGGTAATTAATTGCATTTCCATTTATGAGGGAACCTTTTTGTAAGGAAATTTTGAACTATCAACAAAACATTACTTAATACTATATATCTCAAATACTATGTTGATTTCCATTGTCTGTCACGAATAAAAACTTGAAATCTGTTTCTTTTAACTTTTAGTGTTCAGACTAATGCTGCAATGATTTCCTAAATGTCTTATTGCTATAAACTACCATATTCAGTAAACTAGCTGCTTTTTCAGTCGAAGACAAATTGAAATGTGTCGACCACTTTGTCTAGTGGTCAGGGTGCTGGTTTCTGGAATGAAAGATTTCCGGTTCAAATCCGGGGTAAGACATGGAGTTTGTCTGAAGGGAATGCGTGGCCTTTCTAAATGGTGGTGCTTAGAATGTATGTGAAGTACAATGTGACTTCTTGCCCATAGTGCACCAAGGTAGCACCTAGTGATTCATGTTTCTTCACCTTTCTGTATGCCATGAATAATGTTCAATTGATCAAGCATTGGAAAAAGTACAAATTCTAGTAATTCAGATTACTCATGGATCTTTGTTTCACAATATAATATAGTTTCAGTTTGGTAAAATGTAGAATGTTTCCATTCTGTTTAAAAAAAATTTGGATGCAACATGAAATGGTGAATCTCAGATATTCAAAGGTTATCCCCAATTGGAAGAATTGGAAGTCAAAACAATTTTCTAGCAACAAATAGTTTTGTCAGATTAGACCCTGCTGTTATTAGATCGTTAAATGATAAGACACCCATTTTGGTTCAATCACAAATTGTTCATTCCTTAAAAAATCAAATACCTTGATGCTAATAATTTATCAGAAAATATTCATAGCTACCATAAATCTATCAGTTTTCAAATAAAACAGATGCATAGCTAGCATGATCAAAATCTGAACATTAATTTGGATTGCGAACAAAATTCATATAAAAATTATAGTGTAACAATGGAACACAAAAAAAATAATTTTCTCAACTAAATATATAAAAGTTCAATGAACTCTTATTGAAACAAAATTTTAAAACAATACAATGCAAATTTGTTCTCATACAAGTGTTCGTATTGGCATATGAATATAATTATAACTGCTCAGTATCATGTTTGTGATACAAGTAGTACCAAAGATCTTGATGCAAATTTGGCTTATGCAATTGAAATTTTTTAAAAATAAATTAGTTTATAAAATCAATTTTACTTTTTACTATAAACTAATTTATTTTACCACTGCCAAATTCCTGAAAAGTTACAATTGAATTACAATGAAAATTTTGAATTTCATGATAAAACTTGAGAATATTTTAGAAATTTTGAAAGGGTATATAAGCATGCAATTGCCAGTGAACACAGTAAATATCTAATGAAGCAAAAATTAATTAATTTTGACGAAATAGTCCCAATTACCATTATGCATCTGACAATCCCTTTGTGCAGGAAACAATTTTCTATCAAGATTACCTTTGTTATGACTTAATAAAGCCCAAGGAGCAAACCTTGAAATTTTTTGGACACTCCAGTATTTACGTATGGTCAATTATATATCAGTGTTAGGAATTGAACACAAAAAATTGTAAGTTTCAATTGTCTAATTATAAATTGACTTCCAATATTGTGTACAAAATGTTTAATCTTCATATACGGCCGTATTCACAAGTCTCGAGTTAATCCATGGGTCAGGGTTAAACCATGGATTATCCAAGAACCGTATTACAAGCCACGAATTAAGTGACCCACCGATTAAAGTGATAAGCTCGCTGTGATTGACTATTAAGATTTCTTCCTCGGTCATGTGATATTGTTTACATTTCTTATGCCACCCGAATTTGCATTCATACTGGTCAAATACTTCATCGGCAGAATTGATTCCATACTGTGATCTGCCCTAGTGAGTTTTACCTCAAAAGAAAGGTTCAAAATGAAAATAAAGATGACCCATGCAGCTGCTGCGACCAAAGATGATTAGTATATTGTGAAAGAAGACAAAATAAGAAAAAGTTCAAAGAAAATAAGAATCAAAGCAGATTACCTCAAACCAAAAGAAAATATCAAACTGATAATGTAGAAAGAGGAAATGCTTTCAAATATTTAATTGAGAAGGTAACTGGCAAAAAAGTATATAAAAGCATGTGCTGTATAAATGTAGTTGGTCTAAAACAAAATGCATTTCAAAAAGACATGCTTTACAGTTTGGATTGGATGATTTTTGTCTGACTGAAGATAATGATAGAATTGTAGTTTCTATTATAATTAATGCCAAAAATTCCTTTAATGTTACGATATTTATTTTACTTGTTTGAATAACATTAATTATTAATATTTTTTATATATATTTGAAATAATTTACTTGTTTAATATTAGTAATAACCATTATTGTCATGTTAAATTGGTTGATATATTCGATATAGTCTGTTCTTTTACTAAATTTTACTTAGGATATTTTACATGATATTGTCCAGTATATTCCATTCAAATATACTGATTGCTAATTGCACAAATGTTTCAATTTGAATTTTATATAAAAAGTAAATAGTGGGCAATTACTGGATGTGGTGTTAAATTACTATTCTGAATTTTGAGATAAAAATTCTAAAACACTAACAAGCATTAGGAATTCTGCTATTGTTAATCTTAATCATCTTTACAAGATATTAACTACAGAAAATTTTGGTAAGTGAAATTGCAATTAGCTATTGGGAATTTTTTAATAAAAAATGAGCACTAACTGGTCAATTACTGACTGGTTTACCCTATATACTGAACTATTCCTAGCGATTCCAAAAGCTAATAACATCAAAACAAAGTTTCATCACACATATAAATTTGGAACCAATCTCTCAGCTCCATACTTAATATTTGAAAATCCTTAATCAGAATGCAGACATCGATGTTTGGTGAAGAATAAAAGGGAACTTCAGCTTTTTTCTATAAAAATTTATATTTCTATGGGAAAACTGATACACACGCAAGAACAAAAAATGGTCATTTCAAAATTAGTAATGGGAGTATTCGAATACTAAAGTACTCGATACTTTTCCAGAGTATTCGAATACCAAAGTACTCAGATCCAAGGTATTTGGTTACTAGAGTACCCATTCTAGGTATTCGGATGCCAAAAGTACTAACTTTTTGTATTCGAATACCAGAGTATTGATCTTAAGTAGCAGTGTCACATTGAATGGGTATCCATGATTCTTGTTAGTGTTATGTTACTTGTCTTGATTTTGCTTTTTCCAATTTACATGTCCTGAAAATGTACGTGAAGTGTCGAAAAATTCCATCGATTAAGGGATTGGATTTGAAATTTTCTGGTAGCAATTTCCAGAACAGGCAGGCTTAATTATCAGTAAATTACACAATGGTTTGCCTTTTATTTTTGAAAATCAAGCTGGAAGTTTTTTAATTTTTTTAAATTTAATTTAATTTTCAAGCTATTTTCTTTGACATTTAAACTATATCTGTAAATAAGATACATGTTTGATATGCTTTTCTTTTTCAAGTAAAATAACGTTATTTCATTCTTAAGATGCTGTTATTTTCTTTAAAATATCTGATAACTAAAATTCTCTTTTAAAATATATCTAACAAAATCTTTATTATGATAGTAAAATGATTATTTTTTTCTGCTTACACTCTACCTCTTCGTACTCTAAACAGTGGTTGCAAAAATAAAAAGTAAATTTTCAGGAACAAGATTTGATTATTTAATGTAATTTATTTTGTAAATATTTACGGAACCATTCTTGTACTTAGATCAACCAAGATGTCACTTTTTATGATAAATTTAGAGAAATAATTTTGAAGTTTCAGATCCTGGTATCAAAAGAAACATTTTTTTACATTCATACAAACTTTTTAAAAGTGTCTTTAAAGAGTTTTGTATAAAATGTTTCATTCTCATCTTCGGGGCTCCCTCCAAAATAAAATTCTGGCTGCATTCCCTGTTAAAAGTGATTAACGATGTCTTCAAAATATGGTAGAAAATCAAATCTTTCCAATACAAAAATTAAAATCTAAAAATTATTTGTAAAAATCAAGATAAAAAGTACTTGACACATGTTTATAATTGCAGAAAATATATGTGTGACCAGAAAATTCAGCAATTTGTACATGGGATTAATTTTCGTTCTTCAAAATAAATTTGTCTAGTTCAAATAGATTGATAATAGTAGTTATATTTAATTTTTTTTAATTACAGAAATAATTCGGAAAAGAAAAATATTTAAATAATTCAGAAAAAAATTTGAGTCTTGTGAAAAATAAATTCCTTTTTTAATCACAGCTTGATCAAATTGTTTAAAAAAATAGAATAAACTTGATAGTCTTGTCAAAAATTATCCAATCGCATTAAAAAAAAATTCTACCAAATTTCTCTTGTAGCAGATTCGAACCATGAACCAGTATGTTAGAAATCCAGTACTCTAACCACTATATATATATATATCAAGTACGACACCATAACTGGCTGTTATTTTTAAATAAGTACGATATATCATAATTCTGATTCTTACTATCGATTAATCATTTTTGTATATGTATTTGAATACTTACTCGATACTTAAAAGTACTTGAATACCAGTATTCGATTCTGCCCATCACTACTCAAAATATGTAACTATTTTTTCCTTCTACTTGAATGTCATGAATCAGAATATTTATTCTGATTGCTGTTTTTTCATTTTCATATTCTACAGTTCGCTCTCAATGGGTGATATTCTGGTGATCTGCTTCGAACTATATTCTGTACGTATTTACACACAAATATTTCAAAAAGTTGAACTAATTGTCCAAAGGTCACTATTAAGGGAAAAGGTGATAATATATTAATCTAGTTTACTTATTTCAAGTATTTTTGAAGTCTTGAAATTTACAATTTACTAAAATATACCCATCCATACTTCACCATCTTTCATTTGCTTTTCAAACTTCAAGTAAAGCACTATTTTTATTTTCCTTCAACACACATTAAAAATAATTAATAAACCATTCAACAGTCATTAATTTATCGACACAAGAACAAATTCAGAAACATTTGGGTGCAACAGAATGACTTTCAAAAATTAAAATTTATTGGAGGGAACACTATTGTAAACAGGAATTTTGTTTATGAAGACACTTTGATCAGAATTGGAAACATTTCTTCTGTCTTCATTTTGTATCTGGTGATTTAAAAAATTGTCCTTCCTTTTAGTTTTAAAGTGCGTAGTTTGCTGGTCTTGAACAAGTGACAAACTCTTTAAATGTTTGTCTAAATCATTTTTAACACTGGGAGTACCTTTTGTACTTGTTACAGTTGGTGATATAGAGGAAGGGGAAATCACATTAGTAGGAGTAGACACAGCAATTTTTCCATCGTGAGGTGGCCGAAAGAAATATGTCTGAAACAAACAGGCTTATTAATAAAGTGAAAGAAAATACAACTTTAAATATATTGTTCTAGAATAGCGTTGCTACATATCACATTTCCTTATTTTTGACACAATGCATGTATGTGTTCTTGCAACCGGAATTTCAAAGCTTGTTAGGTTTGACCAACATAACCCATACCATATGGGCAGGGTACATGATATACTTCCCACCTGTTGGTGGTTTGATGGGAATCTGACCGACTGGAAATGGATCTTGTTATACAGGGGATAACAACTCTAAAATAAAAAATATTTGAGTGTTTGTGCAATTGTATAACTTAAGTGGAGGAATAAAAGGAAGAACACGATTGGAGACCATTTTTAGATGAGCTTGTGTCTTATTTGTTCAAATGGTGTAATTAGATAGAAACCAGAAATATGTGGCCAAGGAAAATTTTTTGTTTGCATTCTGAGTTGAAAATTTTTTGTAGTAAAATAGACGTTATAAACTTAATTTAAAAATCATATTTTTTGACTTACCACAAATCCCACTGCTAACAGTGTATGAAACAGCAGTATCAAACACAATACAACAGCAGCAATCTAAAAAATAGAAAAGAGGATACTTAAACATAACTCATGAAAATTTTAAGACAATATCAATTTGCACTTTTATTCAAACTTTTCAACTGCAATCATTCAAACTATAAGATTGTTAGGTTCTTTATTCCATATTTGATTTTGAAATATTGAATTTATTTTTTGTACCTTGATAGATTCTAGTTCTTGAAGTCAATATTCATGTGGTACTAAAAGATAATTTTAGTAATCTTGATTGAGGATCAAATGAATTGATACCAACCTTTTTATTATCATCTTTGAAAATGGGCCAAAAGGTTTGAATGAGAACCACACCAGAAAGAGCAGCGCCAACAATGACTAGAATCCATTGAAACCATGGCACTTGTATAACCCATAGAACCTGGAAATTACAATAACAATTCTTGGTTACAGAGAAAACAGCAGACCAAAATTTAATGTACAACCTTAAAATACATACAGATATTGGAACATATATTGCCAGAGAGTATCCATAGACACAGAGTATTTCTAGCAGAGTGTACCGGTTGGAACTTTGTCGATACCACATCAATCCCCATAGAATAATTGGTAGCAAGAATATGTACGAGTAAATGGCAGTTGCAGCAAGGGATACTAAAATGAATTTTAAAAACTTATGAATATTCTTAAAATGTATTCAATGTAATACTGCTTACAAAGTTGTCATAAAAGCCTTGACATTTTGCGTGCAAGAAATCATAAGTTTCGGAAACTTTATTATGCAGATGTTCTTTAAACATAAAAAAAATTAAGTTTCACAAATTTAATAAAAAAATAAAATGTGATGCAAAACAGAAAATAGCATTACAATTCACTGATTAATTATTCAGTCTGCCCTGAAGTTAAAGATGAATTTCATTTGTTGCAACATAACATACAGCAGAGAAATTTTATTTATTACATAACACTGTTTTCACAATAAAAAATTAGTTTTCACTACACTGCAACTCATAACATCAATTCTTTCTATTGGAATGACTAAAGATATTTAAAATAATATGCAATTACTCCAAAAAAATATTGAACATGCTTACCTTTGTGAAAATCATAAGTCCAAATCTTAGAGCTTTGGCCCTCACTTGTCAAATAATTAGCAATATTAGCACTAATAGCTGTACTAAATACAAGTGTTGCTGCAATCCAAAATGGACCTAGAAAAAGAATATATAAATATACAAACAAGTAAACTTTCCTGTAAAGCACAAGAAAATGATACCTTGAATTGCATTACCATCCATTTTCTATTATTTTAGTTTTGATAAAGTTGAAGATCGATCGGATAGTGGCCAGGAAACTGCTCCTGCATTGAAAGGTTCCTAGTTCAAATCCAGGGTTAAAGCATGGATGTTTGTTTGTCTAGAATGAATGCGTTGCATCTATAAACGAATTGTGCCTAGAATCTGTGGTATGTATGAGATGTAACGCGTGAACTTACCCCTGTGGTGCTCCACAGTAAGGCTAAGTGGTTCACAAAATACATCCTTGTAGAACCATAATAATTAAGTTCAATTGACCAAACATTAGCAAAAAAAATGCATCCAATGTAAAATTTAGTTTAATATATCAAAAGTATTGTATACTTAATTTATTTTATTTTTACAAATAGAGTAACTCCTTGTTACATCACATTTGGCTATATTGCTGTTTTACTTGTCCTAAGAATATTTGTTCTGCAAACAGCAATGGAAATCTTAATTTATTTTTTTAGATTGGACTGGTTTTTGGCACAAGGGCCATATTTTGCTATTACTTTAGAATTGGAAGTTCAAAGGTCATTTATTTCAAGCAGTTGTTCCAAACTGAACTGGCATAAGAATTGGGTGCCTCTTAAGCATGGACAAAGAATTTATACTAAAAATGCAAGGGAATTATGCTAAAAAATATTCTATCATATTTAGTTTTAAATTAAAAGATCAATCAATTTTGTGTTTAGCTTGTAGTTTAAATTAGTCTGTAATACAATGCATAATTAGTATTTTAGAAATAAAAAGTACTAATTATGCATTGTATTGGATTCTCAGTCAAGTTTTTCTCAGTATATTGTGCTTTTACTTGTCCTCAAAGAAACTGATATAATTTTTACTGAAAAATTTTCATTGGAACCTATGAATCACAAATTATTAACCAAACAAATTCAGCTATCCTACCATAGAGATCAGGTTTGGGTCTAATCTGCCTGTCTAGGAATGTTGCTCTTCCATTTAATGGAATCATTGACCATAAGACTCGTTGCACTACTTGCTCAGTATCCACGTCGAAAAAGCTTTGATAATAGCTAAATTTCCAAAATGAAGATCCACTTTTATTTTCTTCACCTAAAAGCTACAAGAAAGATATTTTTGTAAAGCAAAATACACACATTATCTACAACACTGTTATTCAAACATTTTGGCTTGCATACACCATAATATAAATTTTCTTAACTTTGTTCTATTAATATTTTTTACAATTTATAAATAGCATACTAAAATTACTGAACACTAAAATTACATATGGGTTGCCAAACATTATTTAATATAAATATACACGAATTGGAAAAAGGCAATGCTTATTAAGAATCACATACAAGATGACAATATTCTTCTGAAATCTACATTTAATGATGAGTAAAGTTGCACACGCTTGGTGTGCTTTAAAAACTTTTAAAAAGTGTGGAAATCACAGAAATGAGAACAATACATTTGAAAAGCAAAGATTTCAACATACTATTGCATGAAATGCAAAATAGTTTTTTACTGCTATAAGTACAATTTTGGTCTGAATTTTATGCAATTTGTTCTTAAAGAGTATGCAGTATTAATTCAGAATAAAAAATCAATTTAAATTATTTTTTTGAAATTTGATGATTTCAATACAAATGGCATTATATTCTCTTTATGCATTGCTCTGCTGTCAAACTTTATGCAGACACCAAGTTGGAGAACCCGTACCATACACTAGGATTTAACCAAATGTTCATGCTTTTCATATAATTTGGAAAATGTAAACATACGTCTTCATTTTCATCTCCTGGTGAATCAAGGCTTTCCTTGTAATTAGAATAACTCCCTGATGGACTCAATGTTGCAACATCAGAAGTTTCTCCACCAAGGGTAAAATCTATAAAAAAAATTGAAGAATAAATGTGAGAAACAAAGATTTAAAAATAGTTAAAATGTTGTTTGATTTGAATCAGAAACTAACAGGAAATATAAACATAAAAAACCCTGAAGAAACACCTTTTAAATTAGATGTCTACAGTAAAACACATCCAACCATTAATGTTCAGAATAACCATTTTAATACGTTTTTGTTCACATGTACACTTCATATTCATTAACCAGCAAACCTGCATTTTGTATCTGTGCTAAAATTTCATAATTGTTTAGATCTATTGATGACAAAGTCGCTATTCACATTTCATACTTTATTTCAATATATTTAATGTATACAGCATCTATATTCACATAAATGGATTTCATACCTCTAAGCAAAATTAAATTATCCAAAAATACATAACAGCATATCATTTACCTTAACTGGTGTTAATTCTTATTTCTAATAAAATGCATGATAAAAAAGCACAGCTCAATCATGTTACCTCAATTACACTCTGAACATCTGCTTCAATTTAATCCTATTCCCTTGTTTAAAAAGGGATTCGGCATTTTATGACACTATACCTATTTTCACTCATATTTTCCTTTCTGCACTGATATCTATCTTCTAGATTTCTCATTGCTTTTGTAATCAGACTATTGATGAATTTCATTATAGTGACGAACTCTTACATGTAGTTCTAGCAATATTATGCAGCTCCATAGCTCATATTTAAACTAAGCAGCAAATTTGGCAAATGGGTCGTGTAATAGTCATTTCCTGAAAATATATATTAGGTAGGAAATTAATTAACGTCGCACTGGAGCAACACAACGGGCAATTGCCAATGGTCGAGATCAATCTCTAAGGGAAAGATCCAAGGATGCCTTGTAGTTTTGAAACATGGTCAGATCCCAAGGTCAACACCTGAGCTGGCACCCTGTTCTCTAAACTTCCACACCACACCAACATGAGGACCAGGGTATGAAAAAATCATGATTTTTTTAAAAATCAAAAACATTGGATTTATTTGATTTAAATCAGATTTTTGTGATTTTAATTAATTACTTGCTTGCACAAGTTTAAATTTGTTGGACAAGACATGCAAATTACAGTGCAGTTTCTAGATATTTTTGATTTATTTAAACATTATTTTTTTATGTACAACATTAATGTATTAGGAAATATAGCTGAGTAAATTTTTGAAAGATTAAAACACGACAGGAATTAGCAAAGTAAATCACATGACAGAGTAAATAGAACAGTGCCCCAAATGCCAAGCATAAGCAATGTTTTTCTCTCTGGTTCTCAAGCAGTTTAGATTACTTTGAGCTTAACCTATAACTAGTGAAATGAAATTTTTGGAACAGGATAAATAAAGTTGCGGGTTCCCACCGACACTATGCCTCATTTCTTCAACCATACAAATTTCAGAAATTTTTTGTATTATATATTTATCATATATGAATAAAATGTTTCGAATTACTTTAATTATTTTGAAATAAAATAATTGGAACTTGCATCATGAAAAAATTCCTACTTCTCATTAATATTTAGCTTGCAAAAATAACTTATTTTGGCGAAAAAATAGTTATTTTTGTAAGTTAACAGTAAAAAATGAGACGACATGAAAATTCATAAATTTGAAATCAAGTATGCCTATTTTTCAAATTATCTGAGCATTAACAAGTATTTCAGTTATATTCGAAGTACACAAAAAGAGTTAATAATTAAAACAAAAAAGATGAAGCTTTTCTCTCTGAACAAAGAACAAGTGTAATTGCACCCCCAGATAATACCAATTCAGTGGAATTTTAAGCTTGTAATAAAAACTATCAATTCCAATAGCTTTCTGCTCCAACCCATAATTTTTTCTCAACGTACTCAATTATCAGATGAGTGAATTAACTTTTACATTCTAAATTTCAATTCCATAAGTATTGAATAGTTATTCTAGCAGTGTAAAGAATTCTAATGGATCAATACATAGAATTTCCCAACAAATTTAAATACAAATTAACTAATATATTACACAAAACAAAATGCAACTATTCAAATTGCCGATTATAAAGATTTATGTGCAAATTGGAATGGTTTTGTGACACTGCAGAAAATCTTTTTGTTGTGTCTCTATTTTATGAACAGACTACAATACTAAATAAATAACTAGAACACCTTAAAAAAGAAAGCAAGATGCCACAATTTTAATAATTTGAGAGAATATATTTCGAGCATCTTCACTCACCACATGGTGAATGATTTAAAATTGGCCATGTGCGATTTATAGTCATCGAATGTTTAAAACTAAACCCACGCTGAAGAGTAGGCTTGTGAGTGACACCTATTGGTCAATGGCCCCAGATGAAAATACTTGTCTGGTAATTATGAGCTTCATCAGCAAATACTGGCATTTTTAGTGTCTTCAAAGGGAGGATGATTTTAATAATTTTGGGATGAACAGTACAAGCGAAGTTCTTAACTCATTTGAATAAAATAACATGCATCTTGTTCAGTTATTCCATTTTCAATATTATTAAACATAACAGAAAAATAATTTACAGAAATTTAAAATTTTAAAACATAACAGAAATTTAAAATTTTGACTTGAATCAATGTTTTTTAATAAAAATAACTTGATTCAAATCAAGCTGATTTAAATCAGTATACCCTGATGAGTAAATTTGAAGCCATGACAGATTTAACGTGCACCAGCCACTGTGTAGTCTTAGGCTGGACTGAGTATCGAACTTGCAACCCTCTGGTTGCTAATCTTGCTGCTCCAACTGGGCTATCGCAGCCCTGAAAATGTACATTAGGGAACTATATTCTTTTGCTGGTAAACCAATTTTGTAACATTAAAAAAAAAAATTCATGACTAAAAAATAAAAACGCTAGTTAATATGCATCCTGCTTGCACAGAAGTGATGTGTTGGACTAAGTAACAATTGATTCCAGATGACCTTTCATCAATAAAATTTTTAAAATATTTTAAATTCATATGGAAAATTTAATACATGGAAATCATGGAAGGAAAAAGTTTGTTGAATACATCAATCAGAAAAATATTTGCTTAAGTTTTGTATGAGTATAAGTAATTGGCATGAGTTTTGAAAAATGTAAGGCTGTGACGGAAAAACATGCCAAATGTCCTATACTACCGCAGTTCCGAATTTATATTTAGGTACAAATTTTATTTGGTACAGCTGTAGTCTCTGCCACGCGCGGTGGCAATGACTCTTGGCGCGGCTTTTGGCATAGTTATAAGCGACTCATACCGGGTGATGGTAACCCATTTTTTTCTCGAATTTTCTCCTGGTTAGGGTTAACCTGTTTTTATGGCAACCTTGCCGGCGTCCAGTTCTGTCCAGCATTGGTTGTTCTTTTTAGTTTGGACACGGTGAAGAGCGGGTCTTTTTTTTCAGGATAGAAGTGGAGAGTGGGTCTTTTTTTTCTGGATATTGCATCAGGTTGTACTTTTTCGGTTTATTTTATTTTATTATTTCTAGAATTCCTTATTTAAGATGCCTTCTGTTTTTAGTATTGTAGATAAGTTTCAGACTTATCTGCAATACTAATACTTATTGGTTGTTCTTTTTAGTTTGGACACGGTGGGGAGCGGGTCTTTTCTTTTTAGGATATTGCATCAGGTTGTACTTTTTCGGTTTATTTTATTTTATTATTTCTAGAATTCCTTATTTAAGATGCCTTCTGTTTTTAGTATTGTAGATAAGTTTCAGACTTATCTGCAATACTAATACTTATTGGTTGTTCTTTTTAGTTTGGACACGGTGGGGAGCGGGTCTTTTCTTTTTAGGATATTGCATCAGGTTGTACTTTTTCGGTTTATTTTATTTTATTATTTCTAGAATTCCTTATTTAAGATGCCTTCTGTTTTTAGTATTGTAGATAAGTTTCAGGAGAATTTTGCTCGCGATTTAAAGTTTTCTTTTTCTGGTGGTAGGCTAACTTACGGGACTGAGGGAGTAGCTAATCGTTTTTTTTGTTACGAGTTGTGTCGAGATAAAGAGCTTTTTTAAATTTTTTAAAGGAAACGGGATTAATTAAATCTAAAGTTTCATGTGATAAATGTAACGGGGATATGACTTTTTCAGTTAGGAATGCTGTTAGCGATGGTTACACATGGATTTGTCGAAATCGTCGGGATGATAAGCCTTGTCGTAGTTATAAATCTATTAGACACGGGTCATGGTTCCGTAAGAGTAATTTGAAGATGGAGGAGATTTTTTTTTGACATATGAGATTTTAAGGGGTACAAAGACGGAAGATATAGGGGAGGCAGATCTTTGCAGATCGCATGGGAAAACACAAGGGTTCCTATAATGGTTTGCTTAGAAATTTCGTTCCATTTAAAAAGAAAACGAATGGGGTGCGACTGAGGGTTCAGTTCACGACTGGCAGCCCCGTTTAAACAGGAAACCCTCATTTACAGTGAAAACTGTTAAAATAACTTATATTCTATTTATGTTGATTTTTTGATTCATTTCATCCATATGTACAGTATAGATTCACTGTTGGAAATTCGAGAAAAAATGGGTTACCCTCACCGGCATGAGTCGCTTATAACTACGCTAAAAGTCCATATAATTATTCAATATTTGCAGTGTTTTTCTAGTCAAAATGTTGTTTAATTCAGATTTACATAATTCTTCCGTACATATGCAGTATATATTCGATGTTGGAAGATTTCCTTGGCGACATAAAAAGTGCGCCAAACACGCCGCCAAAGAAAACGCGTTGCCACCGCGAGCGGCAGAGACTACAGCTGTACCTTTTATTTTATAGGTATTATTCAAATGCATTTTGACTGACAAATTAATTTTATAGTGTTGTTTGTTGTTTTAATTCATTGTAAAATTTAGTGTAAATTTTGTAATTCTGTACCTTGAAATCGAAGTTCGGACTGAGCATCTTGACCATCATCCAACTAGAATAGAAAATATTTTCTAGTTAAATTTCAATAAATTGAAAGTGCGCAAAATAAAAAGAAATACAGCACACACGAATTTTATGATTTTGGTTTTGCCGTATGTCTAGCAAAACAATTTAAATTTAAGAGAAACAAACGAAAGAATTCGAGAAAGAAAAAACATTGGATTTAAGGAATACGTCATTATTAAGGTTTATAAATATGACGAATCAGTTTTACTACCTATACTCACCTGGATGACAGATGATCGTGATGAAGCCATTTAGAAAATTCGTATCAAACAATAGATTGTTTTCATATCATTATTTGAAAACTGGTTCTAAACATTAGTGTAACAGCTGTAGAATTGTAAATTTTCGAAAATTCTATCGGCCTCTGTAAACAAAAAGCGTCACTTCGAAAATGAAGTACACAATCACCACCGAATAGTTTTGATGCCAACTTGAAAAACCAAAAAATATTAAAAATCCTTACAGAAGCTCAATAAAAATTTACATTTTCACTTACTTGTATGTTATGTCAATGCATGAAAAACCTTAACAAAATTGAGAATACAGATCAGGAATATCAAATTTTAAATTTTGAAAATTTTAATTTCAAAAATAAAGTCTGATACACACTTAGAACCTTTTTAGTGGTTCGACAGGGCAACACTGTTCTACAAACAAATATCAACTATCAACTCTTCACTTTCGCTTGAATATGGGAGACGAAACCGAGCGTGTTTCAATTATTACAAACAAAGGTATTCTTATTTTATTATTTTTAGTTGTTCTTTAAATTTAACATTATGATTTTAACCATATTCTTTAAATAAAAGGCAATGAAACATAATTTTTGCTCGTCCGTATCGATTTGAATTTGACCATCACATATTTTGTTTCATATTTAACTGAAATATAATCACTAATTTGATAACAATTATTTAGAATATTCAAAATATGTGTGCTTTATTTCTTACCTAACTCTCATTATCGGTTATCATCAATTTATTTAAGGCTGATCGCATGCTTGTCATCTCTTTTGAAGATTCTAATTGTTTTTCATTCTTGGTATGAAACTATAGAACCATAGTCGAATCCCATAAATTTGATAAATGTCTTTAGTAATTCATGCGTTACTATTGAATAAAAATAAGTATCTAAACGTCTTTGCAACCAAAGTAACTTATGTAAATGTGAAATGGCTGTAATGTTTGTTGGTGTGAATGTTTACATTATTTGCTATAAAGCTATTTTCAGACTAATTTTTATTTTTAACTGTTTTCTCGTTAAGGCTTAGAAATGTACCATAACTATGAAGAAGTGTATTCATTGTTAGTTAATATGAAATCAACACTAGAAATATATAAAATGTTGTATATTAAGAAGATATGTCCTGGAAGTGATTTACTTGTAGACAACACTTCAGTTGCTTTCAGAACAATCCTTGCTAACTTTTACAAATTCTGCATCTAGCATCACATGTAACAGTAATCATTTCTCATACTGTCAAGCAACCAGACGGTTGCAATTTTGAAACTTGTTCTAGCCAAAGACCATGTACACAGGGGCTGGTGCACAATAAATCTGTTGTGACCTCAAATGTCCTCACGTTGGCATTGTGTGGAAGTTTGGGTAGTGGGGTGCCAGCTCATGTGTTCTCATCATCTGACTGGTGCAAAATTTCGAGGCATTGTCCTTGGATCTTCTGGATTGATCCCGAACCATCACTAATAGCCCATTGTGTTGCTCCAGTGCGAGGCTAATTAATACCTATACATTCTGTCAAAGCAAGCAATGTATTCAAAATTTACACTTTTATTAGTGTGATGTTCCCAATAAAATTAACTCGCACACGATAGTGACTCTGGATGGCCTACATCAGTACAAAAACAAAACTTTGTAACTGAACAAAAATAACAGACAAGGGACAGCTACATTCTGACATAGTATGCTAACAACGTTGTTATGTGATGCAGTATATATTTTCTGTGTATTCCTGCCCAACTGTATTATACCTTATATATTTTTGTCATTTGTCCCAATAAAGTGTTTTACTGACCACCCTTGGCCATGTTTTTCTTGACAAAATTTGAAAGTAACACTAGAGCCTTCTATATAGTTACATGTCTGGTGCAGCATGGCCCAATATAGCCCTTTCATCATAAAACCCCAAAACAATCAACCAAGTTAAACCATTGCAGTTAAGGGAAATGATTCTAAGATTGCTACTCTGGTTAAGGAAATTGTAAATGTGTATGGCTACAAATAGAACAGGAAATTATAAAGGATAAATTAGAATGGAAGGTTTTGTATTTCTGTCATCTTTATTTTTTGTTAAGATTCTATTCGCTATAAGCTGTTTAACTTGACGTATAGACATTGTTATCTCTTATTAATTGCATTGAAGCAGAAACATGGTTTGATATGGCAATTAACCCTTTGAATGCATTATAAAAAAGTTTTTCATGTACATATGTAAAATCCATGAATGGATATCATTGGCACCATGTCAATCCCATGGATCTGCATTTTTGGTTGTTTTCTATTTTGTTTATGTAGATTATTACCAATATCATTGGTACACTTGATAATATTTTTTACCTTGGGTGATGGGACCAGGCAACAACCTTAAAAAATTTAGGACCCTCAAATCACTGCATATTTGTTTTTGTACAATTTATCATCTGAAAATTCGTAATATTCATCCCCCATGTTCAGGGGTCTTAGAAGCCATAAAATGTTTACGTTTTTGAATAAATCTGCCTTTTAAAATTTAATAAATCCTGAAGAAAATAGAAGGAATCTCTTAATATTTGTAAAAGCAAAATATTCATTTAGTATCATGCCTGTAGTAATTAAAATTCAAGTGAAGGCATATTTAACCCCAGCAACTCCTTCACACAGTTTAGAATGAATTAGTGTCCCTGTTGGATTGCTTCTGGATGATCATGAGTTGATCGCTATGCGATTTTTTTAACATGATCTTTGGCTTGTCTAGTATTATACCTTGACCAAGGGTATTACTAACATTTTTATATTTGTAGAAAGAATATTTTCAGCTTTTAAACAAAACTTTGAAACAAGTTGAGTTACTAAAAGTCAGGATAATTAAATTTTATTTAATTATTATAATTTATTAAATTTAAAGTGAAATTTTATCTTATTTAAATGTTTGTTTATTAATCTAGAATTCCAAATATTTTTTATTTATATCAAAAATAGAATTCAAATGTAAGAATAAAAGCAACAAGGCCTGAGATTAATTATAATCTTAAAATGTTTAACACAAATCATTACTATCTTGACACTGACCTGCATATTTCATGACAAGTTTAAAGTTACTGGGGCAACAAATTAATTTTAATATTAGGATGTTGAATAAATTCTCGCTGTTTTTTTGTGAAAATTAATGTTTTATTTTAAAAAATCATTACAAAACATGTTACTGAAAGTATTGTCCATCGCTAGCCACTACTTTTCCCCATCTTTCTGGCAACATTTGAATTCCACATCGGAAAAACGACACGTCTTTTGAGGCTATCCAAGAGTCGACCCAATTTTTGGCATCTTCATAAGAACGGAAGTGCTGCTCAGCCAGGCCATGCTGAGCATTGACCGGATCGACCGGAACAAGTGGTAGTCGGTAGGGGCAATATCCTGTGAATACGGCGGGTGGGGTAGGACTTCCCACTTAAGCGTTTCCAAGTAGGTTTTTACCGGTTTTGCAACATGTGGCCGAGCGTTGTCATGCTGCAAAATGACCTTGTCATGTCTCTGCTTGTATAGCGGCCGTTTTTTTCAATGCTCAGCTTAATCGCATCAATTGTAGTCTGTAGCGATCTCCCGTGATGGTTTCATTTGGTTTGAGCAGCTCATAATAAACTATACCCAGCTGATCCCACCAAATGCAGAGCAGAAGCTTGGAACAATGGATATTCGGCTTTGCTGAAGATGTTGATGGATGGCCTGGTTTACCCCACGATTTTCTACGCTTAGGGTTATCGTAGTATATCCATTTTTTCATCGCCAGTTACGATACGATGCAAAAATCCTTTCCTTTTCTGCCGTTGAAGCAGTTGTTCACAGGTGAAAAGACGCCGTTCGACGTTTCTCGGTTTCAACTCGTATGGCACCCAATGACCTTGCTTTTGAATCATTCCTAATGCTTTCAAACGTTTCGAAACTGTTGTATGATCAACTTCTAATGATTCTGCAAGTTCAGCTAGCGTTTGACATGAGTCTTCATGAAGTAATGCTTCCAATTGTTCGTCTTCAAACTTCTTCGGTGCGCCAGAGCGTTCTTTATCTTCAAGATCCAAATCATTATTTTTAAAGCGTCTAAACCAATCTCTACAAGTTGTTTCAGACAGAGCATGGTCGTCGTAAATCTCAACAAGAATTCTGTGAGCTTCAACTGCAGATTTTTTTGAATAAAATAGTGCAGTAAAATCCCCCGCAAATACTCTTTTTTTTGGCACGAAATTTGACATATTTAACGCAATGAAAAATAAAGTTGTTTACACTTCCGCGAAATTACATACACTGGATTTCAAGCTTGCTTATAGTACTTGTAAATAGATGCGTCACTATCATAAACTAACGCAACCAGTTCCGGTAACGCCATTTGTTGGAAAACAGCGAGAACTTATTCAACTATCCAATAAAAAAATTTAAATTAAAAAAAATTCATTTTTAAAATTAAAAATGATTTTTAATTAAAAAAATCATGATTCTGTTTCACACCCTGCTTTTTTATAATAATGTAAACCTTTATACATGTTTTTCTATAAGTAATGATTTTGCAGATTCATACTTATGGCATGGTTTCAGCAATAGTTATAAATTGATGATCCGAGCTTAAAGCAATGAATGAGCTACATTACATGAGTTGGTCTTAACTAGATCTCATGTGTCTGAATGAGTGCTAACATTCAATGCTCTTGTTTTGCCTTGAGAAAAGCTATCCACAGAGAGTAATGAAAGACATACAGTGAAAATGAATTTTGGGGATAGGAAAATAATTTTTTCCCAAAAAAATATTAGGGATAATTTCTGCCCTTTTGAGATTTATTAATTGTAACCCTTCACAGAAATTCTCACACACTAGTCTGTTTATTTGAAATTGGTAGATAAGTCATTTGCTTCAAAACATCCTTACCCATGGATTTTGCTTTCATGAAATCCCTTGGGGATATCTACTAATATTGTCAATTTAGACAAGGAAGGGTTGAGAGGTTCATTGACTGAAAAGAATTCAAAAATATCTTAAATTACCTCTATTCAAAATGACTCTTAAGATCATCCTAATTGCTTATGAATGAAAATGTCATTTTTTTGCCATGAATAATTCTGACAACATAAATAGATCGAAAATACTGTGCTGTTGATAATGAATCATGTCAAATAAGAATAAATATTTGTTGTCCATCGTCCTTTTCAATTTTATCTCATAAAATACCCAGTTTCACTATTCGTGTAAATTGCAGGTTTAGTTAAAGAACAGGGTGTTGAAATGTAGGGATTTAGAACTCGGGGGATAAAGGGATTTTTAATGAGCTTTGAATAGAAAAGTCAGAATGTACAAACCCCCTTTCAACCCCCCTTGATTATTTGGTGAAAGCACAAGAGGTAATGGGGCCCGATGAGATAGCTAAACCGAATGTGTAAAAATAATAGACTGATTATGCTTGAGTTGACTATAAAGGGGTGAGAAATTTTGCTATAAAAATGCTACATGTTTAGTACTAGTTCATAATGCTTTACCAGTGATTTTATGTTTAATTTGTAGTAAATAAAAAATATATAATTTATATCCTTTTATTTCTAATAAGAAAGTTTCCTTGGCCCTGTCTCTTTTACTTACAGGTGGTGGGCAAAATAATATGAACACAAGTGACATGACTCAAAATATTTATTAGTAGGAGTTGGACCACCCTTGACTTGAATTACATCTTGTATCCGATGAGGCATGGACAAGTATGTGTCGTACACAATGTTCAAGGAATATGCATCCATTCCTCATGCTGAACAGTCTAGTTCTGAAAGTGACTTGAGATGGAAACCTAGCCCGCACTTTGGCCTCTGAAATATCCCAGAGGTTCAACTATGTTAAGATTAGGAGAATGAGGAAACCAGACTAGATGTTCCACATCATTCTCTTGCTCATCAAATCATGTTTGGACATAGAGCAGTGTAAAAGCAGCTTGGTATTCTTGGAATATAGGTCATTCACTAGTGAACAGTCTGGTGCATAAGATATAGATGGTTGCTAGAATGCTGAGATATTGCACTACTTTAATCTTCCCATGCAGGGCTACGTGTACCCAGACCACACCAAGATATCACTACTCATCACAGAGTCCTTCTATCCTTAAGAGTTGGGAGTAAGTAGTATGCATGAAAGGTTTGTGCAGGCAATCTCCAGACATAAACATGTCCGATGGTCTAGAATAATGTAAATATAGATTCTTCAGACCAAATGACCTGTCCTCTGCACCTGTTTGTGCTCTTGGAACCATTGTCATTGCTTCAAAGCTATGCACAGTGTCACCAATGGTTTGGAGTAACTGCTCGGCCATGAATGTGTACAGCATGTAGTTCCCATTGGATAGTTTTAGTTGATACAGGGTCCTGGAAATGAATGTTCATCTTGAAGGTTATCTGTGAGACTGGCCTTGTGCTTTTGAAACACTATTTGCTTCAATACCCACTCATCTATCTTTGTTAATGAGCTTTGACTTTTGTCCACTATCTAACCATGTTTATGTAGGTTGTAGTAACATTTGACAGTGCCCCTTTACACACCCGCAAGGTTGTTCATTACTCAGGCTCTAGCTATGAGTGCTCCAATGATCATGCCTCTTTGGAAGTCTGAGAAGTTGGACATAACTGTGTTTGACTGCTAGTAGAATGTTTGCATACAACCCGTATGGCTTCTACTGGTAGATACTTCTGCCTTCATGGTGATTAGGTGGCAGAGTTGTATTGCAAGGGTGAATTATGCCTGTTTCCCTATGGGTGTTCATATTATTTTGTCAATCACCTATAGAATGTCTTCTCACTATGGGAATGTAACTTGGGAATCGAGCGTCAAGAAAAAGTACAACCGACTTTCTGATTTCTGTAACTAGAATTATGAAAATCTTTGCAAACCTGCTAGTGCTGGAAATATTGTAGTTTTGGTTTGGTGAAAGAAAACTCCCAGTATTTTTTTTGCATCAGTTAATACTGTATAATTTGCTTTAATGTGATTATTAAGTGTAATTGGTGCTATGAATAAATTTTTCTAGTTTCTATATCAGAAAGTTGTATTTATACTGGAAAAGAACTACTTGATTATTTGCATATAATTAACTGGAATTTGATTAATTTAGAAATTATTGGAAAGTTAGAACTGTCTTGAATTAATTTGATTAATATAATTAATTGAATAACTTTTTTCAGATGTCAATCAAGATGAAGCTATTATGGCTCAGGAAAGAGAAATTGAACGAGAAGTATGCTTATCTATTAATTTTTTAAAATCTGTTTTCCTTTATTTCAATATCCTGCTGTGATGATATAGTTAATTTTAAGCAATGGAGATGAATTCATCAGCAAACATTTTTCCATAGTCTTGAACAACCAACACAAATTCTGTTCTGAAAACCACAAAATCTTGTTAACTTTTTAGTCAATGAATTTTTCTATTTCATTTGGTGGCACACTAACCCCTCGTTATAATTTTGCGCATTCAGTAATAATGCCTTACTTGTCCTTTGATGAATTTTTAGCAACAGCTATCCTCTTTCCAGCAACAGCCTCTAACCTTGCAGTATCGACCACAGAGGTCGCAATTAGAGAGCACAGTGCAAATTTGCAAATGACAGATGTTCATTTCTTGGGATTTAGACCAAAGGGGGCAGCAGGAGCTATGCAAAATGTTTAAGGTGAATTCAAATGGGAGGCGCAAAGCAACACCCGCTTACCAATCAGAGGTGCTGGTATGAGCGGTGAAAATGCTTTGATTGGTCTGCGCGTGTGGTTTTGTGCCTTGCACTTCCTATTTGAATTCGGCTTTAGACTTTTAGAGATGTAACAAAACCATCATCACCAAATATGGCAGAATCTCATCTGCACTTAAAATGTATATCTGTTTCTATAGTGATAATCACTTCCTGGCTTTGTCTGGAGCAGTTATCCTAGTAGACAGACAATAGTGTATTGGCAACTGAAGAATAATGTTTAGGTACTATTAATACCTGACACACTGCTCCTAATTTCTATTACTGCTCTGAGATAACTTTTTAATTCTTCATTGTTTGTTACATAATTCTTTTTATACAAAGGAATAAAGTGCAGGACGAAATCTCCTTTTTGTACTTTGCAAATGTTGTGTTTGTTTAAAATATATTCAAGGGATGTATTATATTTTCTTTAAAGATTGCTGAAACTAATCCTCTCATTGGACCAAAATGTAACTTAGAATTACTGCAAAAGGAGTATGCCGAGGATGATCTAATATACCAGCAGAAAGTGAATGTAAGACCTGTTGTAATTATTTTCTGATGTAATTTATGTAAATTCATTATGCCATTTTTAGATGCTGCCAGAAAAGTTTCCATTGTTAATTTTTCTCTGATTGCAGGACCTCAGGGACAAATATAGCCATGTAAGAAAAATGAGACCTGATGGCAATTGTTTTTTTAGAGCTTTCACATTTGCCTACCTAGAAAGTTTACTTACTGATAAACAAGAATATAAAAGGTTGGTAAATACATTCTAGCTAAAGCTTCTAGAAGTTAGAAATATATGATATCTTTCTAGTTGAAGAAATGTCAGGTTGATTTTCACTTGTACAGTAGAACTTGGATCATCCAAGGTATGTGTACTGAAACTGCCTTGGGTAGCCAAAAATCCTGATTATATATTCTGATGTATAATACAAAACGGCCTAAACCAAATACAGAAAAAAGATCTAGTGTTTTACATACTACTATTGCTACTGAAAGATTCATAAAGCAAGAATTATGAATAATCGATATTTGAATTTGTCTGTATTGTGTTAATTTTACAATAAATCTGGAAGTGAGTTATACTTTTTAAACATCTTTGATAAAGTCCTAAATGGTCTTGTTTTACAGAACTTTATCGCCTCTTTGGAAAAGGGCTCTTTGCTTGAAGCTTTATTTAAAGCTTAGAAAAACCTTGGAATCAAATTCAGCTTGGGTAGCATATACACTTGGTTAATCTGAACTATTAATCAAGGTCCTACTGTATTGTCATTGTAAGATAAGATAAGTGGTACAATCTCAGAATCTTGGTGATGAATGCGATACGGTAAATGCGATGCGATGGTATTTTGAGAAAAGAAAGTGCGACGTAGTTATAAACACTACTTTATTGTATGAGATCTGCGAGATGCTACCCGGACTACGCCTATTCTGTGAGTGCTAGATGTCACCAGAACAACTGTTCTTTTTATTCTAGTTGCTACTTATTCTTAGTAAATGAACATCGATAGATGACAATGCATGAATTCTGATATGATTAAGAATATGAAATATTGGGTGCGATTACAGAAAAGAACATGAATAAAATACAAATATTTTACAATTCGGAATGAGGCGTTAACATCCCGCCCAACGTTGAAATGTTATTTCAAAACACTTTAAATATACTAACATTTAAACATAGTAAGTAATTATACATATACAATAAAGAATTACAATACAGGTAACACAAATTTTTGATATGCCTCTTTTTACAATTCCTTGAGGCGTTTTTAAGATGACTACTCTTACCTTACCATCTGAACCTTTAATTATCTGTTGAATTTGACTCATAGTCCATTTGCAAGGTGGAAGATTATCATCCTTTATAGGTACCATTGAATCTACACCAACATTGTCTTTAGTAAATTGCCATTTGTGTCTGGCTTGTAAATTTAGGTAATCTAACCTCCATTTGCACCATATCATCTGTACAAATTTACTTAATTTTTGCCAATTCGACAAATAGTTATCTCTTATGCTACATAGATCAGGCTCAGGTAAGTTTGTGAGAGGACTGCCTATGAGGAAGTGGCCTGGGGTTAGGACATCAAAATCGTTTGGGTCAGAAGACATGGGAGGAAGTGGCCTGCTGTTTAAAATTCCTTCAATTTGTGTTGTGATAACAACTAACTCCTCTAAAGTCAGACGAGATTTACCAACATATCTCTTTAGATGTTTGAAAGACTTAACACCCGACTCCCATAATCCACCAAAATTTGGAGACCTTGGTGGAATGAATTTCTAAGCGACCTCATTGGTCAAGTAGTTCGCTAACACATCATCAGGACTTTTAACAAGGTTGTGTAACCTTTTAAACTCTGAACATGATCCAACAAAATTTGCAGCCTTATCTGTACAGATCGAAGAACTTTTACTTCTTCGACTAAAAAATCTTTTAAGGGGCAGCTATCATTGCTTATGACTTTAAATCTGTTATGATTTCCAAATGAACTGCCTTAGTGGCAAAGCATATAAAAATAGCGACATAGCACTTGTACACCCCTTTCCTTCGACCTTTATACTTTACAAAAAAGGGCCCACAAAAATCAATGCCTACATTATTAAAAGAAAAACTAGGAGTAACCCTAGAAGCCGGTAGACTACCCATGATTTGTTCGACACTTTTGGGTTTGCTTTTGAAACAAGTGACGCAGCCATGAACTATCTTTCTGGCAGTGTTTCTTCCACCCAAAGGCCAAAATTCCTGTCTAACAAGATGAAGAAGGGTTTGTGCCCCTACATGCATATATTTTATATGAAAATGTAACATTATTAGAATGGTAATTCCATGATTCTTAGGAAGTAGGATTGGGTGTTTTTCATTGAATGACATATCTGAATTACACAATCTACCACCAACTCTAAGCACATTATCCTTGTCTAAAAAGGGGTTCAAAGAACTCACCTGGCCATTTAGAGATTCTTCCCTTTGAAGGGATCTTATTTCATCAGAAAAACAAGATACCTGTACAAATTTGATTAAGGTGTATGTATACACTAGAAATCACAAAAATTGACCAAAATATCGATATATTTTTTAATAATTCAAAATATTGTCCAACCCCTTAGCTTTCAAACGATGCCAAGTTCTTGTAAATATTCGAAATAGTTTTCAAGTTACAAGGGTTTGGGTTAGGTACTGTCACCTTAGACAAACACGTTTCCAAAACTTTAAACTCGATTTCTGAAGAACTATGTTTTTGCAATAGGATGCTTCTTTTGAACAATGATAACTCAACAATGAATTGATCTATTATAATTACTTTTGCGTCACTATAATCTATATAATATAGTGAATGTTTTGACCCTCAGTCGAAGTTGTTGATTAAGAAATGAATTTTTAGTTGATTTTTAAATGTTGAAATTCCTGAAAAAATCTTGATTTTTTTTAGACTTCCTTCGTGAAAAAAATTGTAAAAAATAACCTATTCACTCTAGCAACTTGATGGAGGGTCAAAACATGAAGAATAATATTAGGAATAATTTCCAACAGGAATTGTCTTTCTGAACACATTAGAATTTGAGATACCACTTTAAAAAAACTTGCTAATTATATCTAAATTAGATAATTAATGAGTAGCTTAATCAGAATTTTTCACACTAAAATAAGCTTAAGCACAAACCAATGACCTATTGTGAAAAAACTGGATTTTTAAAGTCAAAATTAAAAAAAAATGTTCTAGTGTATACATACACCTTAAGTTAAGTTTAAGTCCTGGAGTTCTTTGGTTGTAAGAGGACCCGTAACTCGATTTCCACCTTTTACATTGTTCATAAACCTGTAAATAAAACTAAAAATACGAATGAGTTTAACGAAATTATTACTGAGATTAAGGAAGTTATAGATAAATTCTGCACAGGAAGAAACCATGAGAGAAAGGTCTACAGTTCGTTTCAGTTCACACATGTAAGTCTGGTCTTCTAAAACTTTATTGCTACTTTGAATGTCATCACTTGATGGTGGACCATGCCACCACAGGTTGTTGTCTCTAATGTCCTGAGATCCACGGAAAATAATATCCGCTGGATTGTTGCAAGGTGATACATGTTTCCACTGATAATGTTCAGTCAAACTTTGAATATGAGACACTCTGTTACCATCGAAAGTTTTCAGTTTGTTCGTCAGTGTATTGATTCAAGCAAGTGCGATAGTTGAATCTATGCAAAAGGATTTCATCAATAGTCATTTTCAGGGACGCAATGATTTTCTCCACTAATTGGTATAAAAGTAGGCAAGCAGATAGTTCAAGACGGGGGATAGATATCACCTTAATTGGAGCTTCACGAGATTTACTAGCAATACATTTGGATGTGGTGGTTCCATCCTGGTTGGTGCACTGCAGGTGCGCAACTGCACCATATGCTGATTGAGAAGCATCCGTATAACCTTGAAGTATGACCTTCTGAAAGTTGTGTACTAATCTGCCAATTTTAATTTCTTCAATGGATTTTAAATAGGATACAAATTCTTCCCATTCCTGTGCAACAGGTTCAAGTAAAGTTTCAATCCAGGTTAATTTCTGAAGCCAAAGTGTTTAGAGAAATATTTTTGCCTTAGTAATGACTGGTCCTAAGTCCCAAGTCTTGCAATGACACTTAAAACTTCTCTTGTTATAAGAGGATTTCTCAATGACTGAAACCTTAAAGGTGAATTGATCCTCAATAAGTTGCCAAAATGCACTGAGTGTCTTTACAGCCGAGTCGACCTAAGTTTCAAAACTATGCAATTTATCTTCTAGAGGAGTGTCGTTAATCAGTTCCTTTGCATTTGAATTTTATGCAGAGACATCCCACGAGTGGCTAGCATGTCATATAATTGATGCTGCAGTTTCTTGGGAGTGTCAAGATCTTGTGCACCCGAGACTATATCATCCATATACACATCTTGTGATAGTGTTTGGGACGCAAAAGGAAACCTCGCTGCTTCGTCCAATGCTAACTGTCATAGAGTTCTGATTGTGAGAAAAAGAGCACTGGAAGTACCATAGGTCACTGTTTTAAGTCTATAAGTGATCGGTTTTGCGTTTTCCTCAGTTTTCCACAAAATTCTTAGAAGATCCCACTGCATTTCATCTAACGGGATCTGATGATACATCATTCAAATGTCAGTGGTGAATGTGAATCTATACTTGCGAAATCTTGTCATGATTTCAAAGATATCTTCCTTAACCGCATGTTTTAAGAGAAGGTCATTCAGACTTGTGCCTGTGGTTGTAGCTTCTGAAGCGTTGAAAATAACTCGAAGCTTCGTTGTTTGTTTGTCCGGTCTAAGAATTCCATGATGCGGAAGGTAGTACGTTGGCTTAGTTGATTCTTCACTCGTACATGTTTCAACTTCTTCTATGTGGCCTAAGTCCAAGTAAGTTTGCATAAATTCAAGATACAAGTTTTCCATTTCTGTCTTTTTACCTAACCTTTGCCATAGTTGATTGAGTCCTCTCTGCCAAAACTCTGGACTCTCCCAGCTTGTCAAATTCTTTAAAGGGCATTCGTACTACATATCTTCCTTCTTCATTGCATCTGTGGATTAAATGGAAGTGATCTTCACAAAACTCCTCTTATTGGGAATTTCGGTTTTGTCATTGATAGTTTCCAATGAGTACTGGAATCAATGGAACCAATTGCAATATACCCAAAGACTGTATTGTGATATGTAATTTGACTGTCGGACGTGCGAAATTGCCCTTCCCTCAAGACATCGAAAAATATCTCTGCTCCGAGGAGCATATCTATCTTGCCAGGGATTGCAAAATTCATATCTGCTAATTGAGGAATTTCTATATTTTCCAAATTTAGTTTAGTGGCAGGAAGAAAATCTGATTTTGGAGACAACTAGAAAATCCAAAGTTTCAGCAGAGAATGATCCATTGACATTGGAAATAGTTGCATTTATTTGCGTTTGGACAGAAGTTTCCTGTCTGCCTAGACTGGAAACACAAAAATTAATTCATTTTTGAAGAACTCCTAAACGATTTGTAAATTCTGAAGTAACAATATTTGACATGCTGCCATAATCTAGAATTGCTCTAGCTGGTAAAAAGGTACCTTAGAGTGATTTAAAACCAAAATTGTTACTGTTGGTAAGAGAACTGTTTTGGTTTGGTGGTTGGTACGTGACAATGAGGGAGATCGCTTTGGTATTTCCTGAACTTTAAATTCTTCCGCGTTTGGATTTAAATCATGAGTTGGATTACGAATGGCCTGAGAAAAATCCTCCAACTGAACTCCTAAAGAGTTTGCCTTCTTACATAGAAGAGAATTGTGTTTAAGATTGCAATGTTACAAAAATGACTGGAATGGCGATTAGATATTCTGTTGATTGCTTAAACAGTTGATACAGCATTTGTTTTTAGAAATGGTTTCAATTCTCTTATCAACAGGTAATTTCAAGAAGGATTTACATCTATAAACAGGATGAGTTTGTTTGCTCAGAACGCATGACTGAGTGGGATTTCTTTCCTTTACAATAAATGACCTCGACTTATTATTCCTGTCATGAATCATCTTCGGTTTCATTAAATTATTTTTTCGGATACTGTTAAGTACTTGCAAACACTTTTCCAGGAACGTCAATAAACCATCCAACTTGGGAACTTCGTTAGAAGTTATGCCTTGTTCATATTGCTTAAGTTTCTCTATCAAGCTTTTGCGTTATTATATTTGAAATCAAAACATCAGGAAGTTCATTTCTACTATAGTTTAGAACTTCAAGTGCACGAATGTGTTTCTTAATTTGATCAATTATGTTTCTTAAATCTTTGGATGACTCATACACAAGTTTTTCTAAATTTATAATTCCTTTAATGTGAGTTTCTACAATCAACCGTTTATTTTCGTTCTTCTAACGCGTGAAAAAGAGACGAAAATGTATCTCTTGTTATTAAACTTTTGGCTTCACCCGTTACTGCTTGCGATAAATAGTAAATCTTCCGATAATAGCTTATTTTCTGTTATAATACTATTGAATTTTTCATTTTAAAAGTGGAAAATTCTTCACACTTCCCAGAAAACTGGGGAAGTTGAATTTTTGGTATTTTAAAATCAATACATGACTGCGTTTGAGTAAGCATTTGAGAGAGAGATTTAGCGGGTGCATTAGATTGGTTTTCAAAGTTTTGAACATAAGTTTTAATTTTTAAACAGTACTGATTATTTTTTCACTATATTCCTTACTTGCGGTGATTTCGGATTCGAAATCATCGGAATCGGTTATTGCTTCTTCCTTTAAAATTAAATGTTCTTGAATTTCTAAAATAGCTGTTTTATCATCGCTACTATCGTAAATTAAATTTTCAGCCTTTATTATTAATTTTGAGACATTTGAACGAATTGTTGCTCTTTTGACTTTAAACTCTTTAAGATCATCCATATTTCAAAACAAAACTATGCGAATGGAGTAAAGAGACTCCTACCTCTTTCTAAGCCCAACTGCAGGATACACTCAGTTCGATGAGACGCCAGCAATAGTCCCGATTCAGAACAAGTACAAAGTTAGTAATGATGATACCAGGAAGTTGTTAAGCATATTTTCTGATCACAAAACGCTAGTTCTATATTGTGCAGAGTAAATCTGATGCGAAATAATCCAAATAGACACTGAATCTCCGGCTCGACGGACCAATTTTATGGTGATAAATTCGATGTGATGGTATTTTGAGAAAAGAAAGTGTGACGTAGTTACAAACACTACTTTATTGCATGAGATCTACGAGATGCTACAGGACTATTCCTATTCTGCGAGTGCTAGATGTCACAAGAACAACTGTTCTTTTTATTCTAGTTGCTACTTATTCTTAGTAAATGAACATTGATAGATGACAATGCATGAATTCTGATACAATTAAGAATATGAAATATTGGGTGTGATTACAGAAAAGAACATGAATAGAATACAAATATTTTACAATTCGGAATGATGCGTTAACAAATCTAATTCATGTGGTTTTATAATCATAATTTTCCATCAGCTGAAATAATTTCTTTTCGCAATTACGTGACATTATGTCTTGTGTTTGGCATAGCTAGACCAAATATTGTTCCCTGCACTATAAAACCCAAAACCAACCAACTTTCAGCTGAATTCTACAATTTTACACTGTTGTAAAATGTGTGTTACTTAAAATATGTGAAATTGGTATGTAAGCTTATTGTATTAATTTTTATCTATAATTACTGCTCTTTTAAATACAAGTATTATTTTGCCTTTATTTCTTAATATCTACTGATTGCAATATAGCTATAAACAATGCTTTAGAATCATAAAATATGCTTTTTAAAACTTAAAATTTGAATTTTACTCTTAAAGGTTAAACCACTTACTTAATGCATTTCCTTGTTTCTAAAATACGTAACAGCTGTAATAAAACCTTTTCGTGAAAAATCTTGCTGAAATTAAATGTTATATTTAGAGTTTTCATTTTTTTGGTTTTGATTATATTTCAATCTTGGATGCAAGCTTTGCAATACTCTCATTTCATTTTATCTTTTAGGTTTAAGGAGATTGCTTCAAAAACCAAAGATGATTTAGTAGCTTTAGGTTTCCCTCAGTTTACAATAGAAGACTTCCATGATGCAGTAAGATTCTATTGTATTTGTAGTAAGGTTTTGACATTTTAAAACTTTAAAATATACCAAACTTCCTCTAATGCATTAGTTTTCAACCTTTTTCATCTCATTTAACTCAAACTAATTAAGTTCTGCAGAACACCAAAATGGTGTATTTTTTGTCGATCTGTCAAAAAATAAGTATCATTTTGATTAATTTACAAAACAAAACATTAATTACCTACCATTTTTATTCCAAAGTGGCTTTTTAAAAATTCTTGAAACAATTTGTTTATGACAGTTATAAAAAATACTAAAATTATTTATATAGGTATTTTGTAAAATTGTATGTGAGATCACTTTTCAAAAGTTCAGTTAAACTGACCATTGAAATGAAATAAATCTTACACAATTTAAATTGTTTCACCAATTGAATGGCACACCAGTGTGTGGACAATAAGAACGAATGAAACAAATGCCTGGCACTTGACTTTGTCATTCACCATCTGGCTTCCCAATACTTCTGCAATCTGTTACCAAAATTATTAAGTGCAGTGCATGTTTCTAAGTGTTGAGCCGTCATAGGTTGTCTACTGTTACATAAAATGCAGTCAGGAGGGTCAATAATATTACAATAAAATAAGAGTGCATCCAGACAATCAGAAGGTTTATCTCAATACACATCTAGAAATGTTATATCTGATCTTGGTACAGGACATCGAAAAATAATTTCCTTCATTGAAATCAAGGTCAAACCACATTTGCAATTTTTTTATCATAAAATTCATGGACAATAAGAATGATTCGCTGAACTATCATATCTATATTGCAGTAAATCTTATCATTTGCTTGTAGTTACTGTTTGGTTATCTAAACTTACATAATCATTGACATTCTAAACCTTATTTATTAATTATAATTCACAGAAAATCGCAAAATGTCCAAGAGTCTCTGAAGCATGACAGTAGCTAGTGAAATATTTTTTCTTTAAACCATATAAAAATAATGAATGTTTTTTTTCTTTCTGCTTTTTGTTGGAGACTTCATAGACAACTGTGTACTTTCTTGTGTCTGCTGTTTTATCTCTAATTGTGGACAAACCCCCATGAATACTATTTTGCACAATTCTTGCCACAATATATTTTGATACTCTTATAATCTATACTATGATTCTAAAAGGTTCCACTTCTGTTATAAAATTTGTGTTGTGAGCATTTCCATTTTTATTATTTCAATCTTAGAAAGGGTTGTATTTTATTTCTCCTATTTTTGTTTGTCGTGCTACTTTCTCATATTTGGTTAAGAAATTATTCCTCCAACCTTTGTGATTTTATTAAATTACTAATATAATTGCAAAGATTGGTGGAAATTGTATATATTTTGTTGTTACATAATACTTATAGCATGTTTTTTCCAGTTTATGGATGTTCTTGAAAAGATTGATCAACAAATGGCTGTCGAAGATCTTTTGGCTATATTTAATGATCAAGGAAGTTCTGATTATATAGTTGTTTATATGAGGTATTTATGTTAAAATGTTACACATTATACTTCTAGTACTGCATTAAATAGGTTGGTAAATAAAATTTTATAATTGTGTGCTAAGAAAGGTTTATTGCCAGGAGATGATTATACGAAATTAGATTAAGAACCACTTATTTTACAAAAAAAGCAGTTTTTACAGCGATTTATTGAACAACATCCTTCTTTGACTAAATTAAAAGCAGCAGGTTTTGCTACATTTTTGTGACCAAATGCTCAAAATTTGAACAAAAATAATTGTTTTTTAAATATTTTCTACATCTGGTTTGTATTTATGTTAATTTGTAAACAAAATGGAAATTGGTACTTAAATAGCTTGTAAAAGTATCATTAGCTTGCAAGTTTTTTACATTCTGAATAGACATAATTCAGGAGTTATTTTTTAATATTCTAATTGTTTTATTTATTGGTACAAAACAACTTTTCACTCTAATAAAAACCTTACGGTTATAATATAATCTCGAATCAAGTGAATATCAGATTAAAATGTTTTATTTCTATTCTATATACACAGAAAATAATGTTATGAAATGTTTCTTTCCTAAGCAAGTATTTTTTTCCAGGTTGATCACATCAGGGTATTTACAAAAAGAAGAGGCATTTTTTAGCAATTTCATTGAAGGTGAACGAACTATAAAAGAGTTTTGTCATCAGGTTAGTTCAGAACTTCTTTCACTTTAATAAGTAGAGTTCCTTCGATACTATATAAGCTAATTCCACAAATGATTTTCTCATTTAGCAGAAAAGGACTGCAGCATAACTACTCTTTCAGATTTTCCATTCCCAGTCTTGACGGAAAAATATGTCTTCAGGATTTTTCATTTCAATGTGGGAAACTTTCAAATGATGCCAAATTCGTCTTTGGGCACCATGTCATGGTAATCTATAAAGGAATAATATTGAAATCAGGTTGGCAAATTGTTAAAGAACGACTTAGGGAAATAGAATTTCATGCATATTCTGAAAGAAAGGCCAGTAAAATGCATTTTATTTTCTTCATTAAAGGATCAGCATTGGAATCAGTTGGTGAATTGCCAGAAAAATTAGCTTTGGGGAGACGGATTTCATGCGTATTGTGAGGGAATTTTCCAATTATCAGTAAGGTAACAGGTTTTAACTTCCATTTGTTGTGTTCGATTTGAACTCTGACATTAATTTTTAAAATCTGTCGGATAAAATCTGCCATATCTAATAAGCTTTAAGCTTATTAGATATGGCCTAGAGCAACAAACTATACTTGTTTCAGGGAGGTCTTGTTCTGCTTAAAATATTTTTGCTTTGATGTTATTAGACTTTAATGTATAATTTAAAAAATACATTGTTTATGTTCTGTGTAAAGGTATATGTGGTCCTTTAAGGCTGTCCCAATTATATCGTTACCACCACGCCAAAAGCGTGTATCTGCATTTTGGCGATTTTCACCTGACTGCCTTTTTTGAGTCACCATTTCATGTTTTATACTATGACAAAGCCATGAATCATCTTGATTCTTAGTGAAAATGCCAATTTTTATGAAAAAACATCCTTAAAGTTGTAACTTAACTTTTCCTGAAGCATCAAAACTTTGAACGCATTTTTGTAGAAACGTCAATTTTGCAGATACACGTCTTTGGTGTGGTGGTAACGATATGTATTATGATTTAATCAGATTTAACATTGTGCAGTAACATCTGGCATATCTAAAGCTAGTAGAGTATTTTGGGATTTCTCTATTAAATTTTATATAAATCTTACTATTTAATTAAATATCTATTTTATGAACTATAGATTAGTTCTGTCTTACAAAATAATATAGTTAACAAAACATTAAAAAATTCAACATTAAATAATTACAGTATAATTTTTTTATGTATTATGGCTGGTGATCTATACATATAAAGCAGAGTTGGCATCTGTCTGTCTATTCTCCATACAAATCTATACTGTTTGACCAATCCATACCAAATTTGGTACATTTATTATTCTTTGGAACCCTGTGGGTAATGTAGGCTACATATTAACCCCATGCTATTTGTCTTGGGTGTAACATCCCATCATCCTGGATCGAGCACTTGCTAGGGGGTGCTCTCTCCCTGTCTGGCTGTGCATATGATGTCAGAGTTACCATCTACAGGAATCACCTCTCAAGATGACCTTGGAGTTTTTTTAGTATCCTAAGAGTATGGTGCAATCACAGATGACTGCGGTTGCGCTGAAAATTGCTCAGTATCACTTTTTGTAGGTTTGTCTTACCTATAGTATGTGAAATGGATCCAAAGTAAATTGAAGCTATAAAAATCTCAGTTTTAACAATTATTTTTATTGAAATTATATTTGCTGAGTTTAATTTTTTTTATTTTTCTCTATATTTGCATTTTCTATGACAGAAAAGTGATTTTTTGGATCATTTTCAATCGATTTTTAACTAATTAAACCCAAGCAACGTCGGATGAATTCAACTAGTAATTTTATAAGACTGACTGAAGACAAACAAAGGAAAAATAAAAACAAATGGTGAGGATAGAGAAAGTATGAACCCATTTGGTTCCCTGCTTCCCAGTACATCTCCCACATTGAAGTAGAAGAGAATGCCGGACATTGGAGCAGATGTGCACAGTCCATACCCTCCTAACGATTCCAGAGCTTGCAAAAAGGATTGTTAGTATAGATATGCAATGAGGTGCTTAAGAAGGCAATTGTGACCAGTCGCAAGGCAGAATTCCACTTACTAAGTTGTAACTATGTAATTAATAATACTATACTACTCAAAAATCTCGTGACACTCAGAGGTTTTCATATGGACAGCCAATACCCCAGGAATGGTCTTGATTTGCATTATTCTGTTCATTTCTCTACTCTTGCTTTTAGTGTGATTAATTACAGAATTTTATCTTTCCTTGCAGGAAGTTGAGCCAATGTACAAAGAAAGTGACCATATCCATGTGATATCATTAACTTTAGCTCTTGGTGTTGGAGTTCGAGTCCAGTACATGGACCGAGGAGAAGGTGGACGTGTCAACAATCACGATTTCCCCGAGGACAAAACGCCAAGAATTCACTTACTCTATCGTCCAGGACACTATGATATTTTATACTAAATAGGATAGATGAAAATGTGTTGAAATGAGTGAAATGAACAATAACTTGAATTGTGATGCATTCCTTTCATTTATTCTCATTTCGAGTATCGTTGAAGAAGCGTGTTCGTCACTTAGCATGAATGAGATTGCCTTTTTACCATATGACTAAACACTTAATGCCAATTTTTCTTGTAGTAGTAATTGGTCTTATTCTTGTAGAACTTGTTTTCTTTATAAAGTAGATTAATTTATTTTTATGTGCAGAAAAGCTTTAGAGAGCTGAAAGGCCACAATTATAAAACAACTGATAAATGTGTTCTAAAAACCGACTATTGTGAATAAAACATAAATATTAATTATGAATTATGTCCTTATCCAATAGCATCCTGTCCTTGAACTCACTTTCATCAGTCAATTTTCACAAGAAAATGTGGAGCTTAGTATCTTATTTAATTTAACTCTGGGTATATAACTGGTTTTGGACTCTTCAATCTGGTTGGTTTAAAGTCACTTAGACTTTTCTAGAATACCAAAGTACAGAAACTGTGGAAAACAATTAGATTGAATGTTCCGTTTTTAGTGTGTGTATTACTTATATATTTATTTAACTTGTGTCTTGCAATGCAGTGTTAGAGTTTGCAAAATATTTTTGTTGTGGATTTTGTAATACCTGTTGAATGCTGTTCTGATATTGTTATTCAGTTTCATCATTTAGCATGAGTTTAAAAGTGAATTTTCTTTTGCATACAGCAGCATGTTGGGGAATCACGTTCAGAAAAAAACTTTATGTGCAAAACAAAGTTCAGTATTCTATTTGGACAAATATGTATTGAAAACTACTACACTTTTTGTCAAAACTTTGGTAGAAATTGAATGTTTGGGGATATATAATGAATCTGCTTCCACAAATCATGCTAAGTGAAAATAATTTTGTTTTGCTACCTCCTAACCTGCACTTTTTGCTCATTGAATGTTTTGATTTTGTGACAATAGAAGTGCTTTTAACGAGTACTTTTGTATTTTGTGTTGAAATTGTATAAATAAACAAAAGAAAACAATAGATTTAGTGAGATTTTTGTATTTTTTAATTAAGGTAGTCAAACTTATGAATTAGTAGTCTTGTCTTCAATGCTTGGATGAGGTTTTAATACTCCTCTGGAAAGGCCAAATTGACTAACTTCTGAGCTTTAGAAACATGTTGGAACCATTTTATAGCTTCATCTAATTTGGCAAGGATTGGTATTTGATTCAATCTTTGAATTTGTCCATTGGCTCTAGACAAACCTATCATAGCCCTCAGGGGTACATCTCCTTTAGGTGTGTACGGGCTTCATAGGCCTGAGGTACTCTAGTGATAATTTATTCTCCAATGGGTTTACTGTCTTTAATAAACATGGGTGTTGCACACCGGGGGATACCCAAGTGATCTTTTTCTATTTTCATCCCATTATTCTATTCCCTATCCTTTTTCTCCTTTCACAGCATTTTTTTAATTGAAGTTGTCTTGTGTTTGGTGCAACTTGACCAAATATAGCCCTTGCGCCATAAAACTCCAAAACAACCAATCAAATCTGTCGTAATTTGAAGATGAATTGCCTTTTCATTTGAACAATAGTCATGGAATACTTGATCATCAAAATGCAAGAAAACAGCATAATCATCATGTGAACTGCACATAGTATAAAGAGAACACAGTACGAACCCGATTTAAAACTAAGACTGAAATACTTAGGACAGTTTTGAGTCATAGTGAAAAGTTTTGATGCCTTTGTTTTGAAAGTTGGTGATCACAGTGCATCATTGCATGAAAGTACTTGTGCAGAATTTACGAAATCATTGGTTGTTACAGTGATTCCCTGTGGTACTCTCACGACATCCTGGGGACTCCACAATGCAGTTCCCAAACTGAACAGTGCTCCACATCCTATTGTTAATTAAAAGTATACAAAAATACTCAACATCAGTTTACAGAGAAAAGAAAATATGAAAAATGCAATTGCTTATTTGTATTTTAAATAAAAATAGGAATATAAATAAGAAATATAAAACGCATTACAAAAAAAATCACAAGTGTTGTAGACTGTCTGTCATACAAAATAATATTCATTGGAGTATGGGTGTCACATTGAAAATTTAATAGCTATAGAGGCCCAGAGCTGTCCAGGAAAATATAGCTGCTTCTATCAAGCATTGAAAGCTTCAAAAAATTACTAATAAAAATGGAAACAATGTAAAAAATGGTCTATAGCTATTTAGGAGGGTAGAGAAAAACATCCATCATTAGCACCAAAATATGCAACGAGCGGAAAGCTTGAATTTAAATGTTACCTTTGAATAGTGTTGCTTTTCTAATTAAGCCCTTCCAGGCCAGATGTAAAGGTAGGTTAGAACTAGTATTCACTAATGCGTCAGATAAGTTAAAATAGATAAGTCTTAAATTGTTGATTCGAGAATAGATCTCAAGATTGAACCACTTTCTTGTTTTAAAATCTAATGGATGAGAAAATTCCAAACACTTTGAGACTGATTTGTTGATTCCCTTATTTTTGACATATCGGGTATTTGTGTAACCCACAATGTAAATGGAGGGTATGTGATGTATTCTGCACTTGGTTGTTTTAATAGGCCTTAACTTGCAGAATTAGCTTTAACAGACTGAAAATGGATCCATAAGGAAAAATGTTTGAAGTCAAAGTGTTCGAGGGCTTTTGCGATATCATCAGTGGAATAAAAGGAACAACAATATGATTAGAAGCAATTTTTGGTTAAACTTGTGTTATACAACTATTGGGTGGCAGTTGATTAAATTTGAAAGATCTGTCCAAAGACTTGGGTATTGAACACTTATGAAATATGTTGCATAAAATGTTGAGCTCTTCCTGGACTGTCTGTTGGAACACAATTTTATGGCTCGAGAAAATGTATAAAAATCTGCTACGACGTGATCAAAAAGGAAAGAAAAAATAAAGATGAGCGAACAGGTTTGTTTCCATGATTAGCAACCATCTGAATAAGAAAGTTCAGAAGTTTAACTTGACATAAACATGCATTGGGTTTTAGTAGTGTTAATTATGTCGGGATAGTTAGGCCGTTTTCATTATAACTAGGTTTATATACTATGATAAACATGTATAATGGATCCAAAGGATGATCAAGTTCATTTAGATAAGAGCATGAATAGAGAATGAAAATGTGCAAGAGGAAATGTCCACAGACAGCACTCCATTATGTTTCGTTTATCTAATTTACCAGGGACTTCTTTTTAAGGCCGAGTAGGAATAGGAACGGACGTGCTGGAACAGGAAGATCTTAATTACTTCAATCTGAGATGGGAGGTATGGTCATTTTGTAAATCAATCATCCAAAGATTCCTGCTGTTAATGGGCGCAGTAATTAAAACCCACAGGTGCAAGGATGATATTTAATAAAAATAATACATTGTAAAGGAGAATTCGATCTAAGAGGTATAGTAATGATTACTACATTTTAAACAAAATCTAAACCTTTGTACTAATTTAAGTTATAGATTGTTCAACTATTTGTGCTTTGTCAGCACAGAAAAACACATTAGGAACCTTTGTATCGTTGAGACAATTGCTCCCGGTCAGAGGTCAACACCTGCACAGCCATGTCGTAAATCTCAACATATCGGGAAAATCTTTCTCGTCCAAATGGTTTTAAGGGGTGAACAAAGTCCCCCTCTTAATTAACTGTCCCGCAGTTTCAACTAGAGAGATAAGAGACGATTTCTAGCTCAAACCGAGCAGAAGTATATTTGCGATCGACGGTCGATTTGATTGTCCCTTTTTACAGCACCCACAACGTAGGAACACAAATCCCTGAATTAATTTCGTAAATTCTTGTGTTAAAATAAATAACTATTTTAATCTTATTTTAGCTGCGTCGTCGTTTATAGCCCACCACTCTCATTTACATTAAACCTCAAAGGTTTTTCCACACAAAAAGGGGATTGTTTTATAGATTATACAAACCTCTCTCTCATTAGTACAATATCTGGAAACTTCTAATCAAGTTCAGCCTCAGTGACAGTGTTCCTCGGTTGAACGTTTTTTAAGAATATAACTTTTTTTTTTGATTGTTTCTCGGACACAAAGGCATGCTTTACTTCTGAATAAGTTTCATTTTTCTTTTGAAAGTTTGTTTTTGTTAGCACTATTGACATGTATCATTGACTATTAAATCTGATCAGATGGTAAAATGTGATATGCCCTGTTGGGGATTGTGTCTATTTTGGAAGAAATACGACGGACCAGTCCTTTTATTTTAAAGGACAAATGTTTATTCGTGAATCAACTCAGACGACGCTTGGTAGTTGACTGGTTGAAAATGTACATAAGAATGAATAGTAATTCGAGCGCACGATAGGTGGCGCTGTACAAGAAATGACGTGGGCATTGAGCAACGACAGGGGTTACACAGCATGCCCCTTTTTGTGAAATCTGGACGCAAAATTGGACATGTTGCATTTTTATATCTGATTAACGAAGTAATTGGGTACTTTTGATAGTACGTCAAACCTCATTAAGATGAATTTCCCGCGACCATGAAAAAAAATCGTATTTTCCCTAGTTCCTGTTATCCGAATTCAGAAAAAAACATTATTTTAATGATAAAATAGATTTTTTTATTTATGTATTTACTTTAATTGCTGTAGAATTCTTGTTTCACAGATAAATGGTATTCTTCATCACAGGATTATATAGATGATTATTGTTTATATAGACGATTGATTACACAGATATTTCCTGATTACGCAATTTTTGTCTTGAAATAGTGTTATCGATTTTTGTGTGGGTTTTTCGAGACATTCTGATAGAAAATCTTTGATGCGGTCAACACTGTTCAATGGAGCAGATGAATTTTCACTGCCTAACAAAAAAACGGCGAACAATTTCGAAGTCAGCAGTTGATTCTCTGAAAGAAGGCACGTTCGTCTTCATCGGAATCTTCGTTTATTCTTCTCCACTTCCACAAATAAACCTACAATTCCGGAAATATTTAATGTTTCTGATAATACGATTGAAAAGAATTCGTTTACCCTTAAGTTTGGAAAATTCGTTCCTCTTAACCCAAGAGTTGTATAATTAGAATTCTTCATAAACGAATGAGTTAACATTTGAATATACATTTCGACTTGGATTGGAATTTAGTTCGTATTAAAAGTAACTCGTATTAAGCGAGTTATTCGTAATGAGGTTTGACAAATAATATGTATCGACAACTCTGTTCCTGTTTAAATCTGTTCTGTTCCAATCCCTTTAACCCTGTATTTATAGGATATGCATTTATGATATTTTTGGAAACAGTTAATTGTGATGATGTGAATCCAAGAAGTCAATGCCTTGAATTACTTAAAAGTCAAAAATAAATTGTGTTTCAATCAGATAAAATTTTGAATTTAAATATGTCTGGAACCTTAAAATTTTGTTGGGAATAAAATATAATTGTAATTCTCTTTTGAAGAAACCTATGATGGTATTTTTTCGAAATAACTCGAATTTAAATGTAATTCAAACAATCAAAATAATTTTATAACATTTTATAAATTGTAGAGATTTTATATAAATTAGAAAGGTATAAGATTTGTATATTATTTGTACACACGTTTCCCGCTAATATATTCTATCATAAAATTGAATTATGTAATGCGAATTATTTTATTGTGAGTTGTAGGAAGTATATTATAGTATATATATTATATATTATAGTAGTATTATTAGATATTAGAGATATTCTTACTGTTATATGTAGTTTTATTTTTGTATTTGTTTTTCTGTGTTTAATTGTTTTTGTTTGTGAGGTGTTGCACGCTTGAACACCAGGCAAATTGTGCCATTGACATAATACTAATTAAATAATTGCATTAGACGTTTCGCATTAGACAGGAATTACAAAAATCAAATGTAAATTCGTGTGTAAATGTAATTCGTGTACAAAAATCAAATGTAAATTCGAAAAATTTGTATAAGGATCGTCTTAATATATTGCGTGCATAATTTTCAATAGTAGTACCCAATTTTTACTGCATGGATGTTTTCAGTGGTTTCGAATCTAGTTTTAAGTTCTAATTATCTCTCGTGTAGCAAAAAGTGGCCGCAGAGCGACAGACCAACTCAATTTTGACGTTAAATTTCAAGACCCTATCCAAATTTGATTTTGGACATCAAGCTTTAACTCATCAAGTTGTAGATTTTTATGAGTGTTTTGTTCGGAGCTCTACATTTTGGATTGGTTTTCCAGTCTTTTATCCATTTTCCCAAGTAATCTCCATATCACACTGATTTTTTATTATGTTACTATCAAGGAGCCCCAGCACAATTTACGGAATATTAAAATTTTTTTTTGAAATTAGCTACCTTTATATAATTTAACAGAAATCGTTTCAGAAAGATTATATTGCTATGCAAAACTTGAGTTTTTTCCTCCCGAACGAATTAGTCTATAAAAAAATTAACGAAAATAGGGATTATATTACATTTAATGAACGAAAACATTGGAAGGAAAAAAGCCATATAAAATGTCCCGCATCGATTTCCATTAAAATGCATCAAATTTGTTATTCATATTTGCTTTCGATGTTAATCTTACATTTCATATTGCACTCTTAAAATTATTCAAAACAGAAACCACGTGAAATCATGTCCTTTAAAAAGTATTCTAATAAAAAATTAGCGCGATAGAAAGGTTTTGTTCAAAAGATATGAGTAAAAGTTTAATTGAGTAATTAAACATAAGGAACTCAAAACTTTACAAATCGAGAAATATCTGGACGAGGAATGACTTGAAACTTGGTGTCTGAAGTTAAAATTCTGAAACAGATTTTTAATGAGTCAAAATTGGATTTTGCCATTAGAATTATTGATCTTTGTGCAGAACTTGATATTAAGACGCCCTTTATGAAAAATTTAAACATGAATTTTTAGATGTTATTCTCCATCAAATAGTGTAACGAATTTGCTCCATTGAACGATTAAAAAAGATGTTATTTTTTCTCTTCACATCACATTCATTTAACATCGCGGTTCCGGCAACGTGGCCATAAGAGCTGGAGAACTTGCTGGCCTAGGAAGAGTTTCAATACCACAGAGGTATTCCTGAGAGAGGTGAGCCTTTTGTAACTGGGCATTATCATACTCAGAAATAGCCCTATTGACACGTGATATGAAAGACACAAGGTTGTATGATCTGCTAGTTTGACAGCTATGCTGGTTAAACCAACTCATACCACTACTAGAGGAGACCGTCTATCGTAAGTGATAGTTCCCCACACCATTTCACCAGGGTGCCACTTGGAAGTAAACTGAGAATGGTAGTGCTGGCCGGGTCTCCGCCACACACGAATGCAGTAATCACCTGCTACAATGCCAGAAGCCAGATTCGTCACTAAACATGGCACTCTCCCATCCCATGTCTGTCTGCAACTCTCGATCACGACACCACTCTAGATGCAGCTGACGATGTTCGGTAGTCAAAATACAGTCGTATTAACCCTCCTAGTAGTAGTCTCGACGAGAAATCTGGTCGATAACTGATCTAGATCTTGATGAACGAGATATCTTGTCAATAGAAGAAAACTGACCAGATCTTGATCTCATCATAAAAAATCATTAATATCTTGACTAGATATTTTGTCATTAGCAAAATTAGTCGGATCTTGATGGACGAGATATCTCATCGAAACCAATTGGAGAGTTAACGATCGACATACTTGTAGTCCTGCCTCAGACAGGAGTCTAGCAATGATTCGTGATAATACGGAAGGCTGAAGACAGCGGACAATATAGTTATAGACGAGCAACAAATGTATTATCTTTTAGTTACCATACAATCTAATCCAGTGCTCACTCCAATTTGGTTTCTATCGATATAGAATTTCAAAATTGAAAGATTTTATTCACAAATTATCTGAGTTTGTTTTCCGTGTTATTGCGAGTACTCATTAAACATGACATTTTTCTGTCAAGTAGGTTACTTACGATTGCATTTTATTCTTACTCAAGCGATGGTTAAAACATGTGCCAAAAGTATTGTAATCTTATCAAAATGTAGAAAATGAAAAAACGTGACATGGAGACGTTCTATTCTTTGAACATTTTCCCTCCCGATATCTTACACAAACATTGGAGAACATATTTTACATTCCGATACGGACGTACGATAATCCTATTATTAACAAATCCGAAAAAGAACTAGCTTGCTTTTATGAAAGAATTTATCGAAAGCAATGTCAGAGAAACTGTCTTAATTAACATTTGTATTACAGAAACATTCTTATTAGTATCAGAAAATTAGCAAAAATTCTCACGTTCAATTCGGAGAACCAATAATAGAAACGAAATGAGTAACCAATACAGCGCTCACAACAAATAGAGAACTATCATTTACGAATGCAATACCATTATTTAAAAAAGATAAAATATCGAATTAAGCAGTTCCACTAATTGAGTCTTTACAGTTGCAAGAAAGAGAAACTCAATGCAAGTGTGCTCTTTTCATTACCTAAAAAAGAATATTTTATTGTTTCCTACTCATAATTTAATATTAAAAAACACTGTAAATGAGACAAAACTCCCGTCTCATTCCTAATTAATCTCCCAAACCAGAAATGAAAAAGTGGCCATTCATTTACCCAGTTATCCACTCGCTATTATTGAAAGGACTGAGTATTTGTCTTGGAGATATTTCAGACCTCTTTTATTCCTTTTCCAAAAAATATTTGGAAAAAGTTCTCTTCCACCCTTTGACAGCGACGCTAATGATCGTTTTTTGTCGTTATTTTACCGATGAAAAACGATGTAACCGTTTGTTATGCAGTTAAGTGTTGACAGGAGCGATGACCTATCTGTCAGTAGTTGCCGTCACCTTAAGTCGAGGACATCTTTATTTCAGAAGTGCTTTTTCTTTCTAGCACAAGTTCCTCTATTGGAAACGGCTTAAAATTTGAAATAAATATTTGAATGAAACTATATGTTGGTGGCATCTTCAAAGGGTGGTATTATCCCTATAGCATATTTTATTTGTGCGGATGTTCCGCCGAGTATCAGATCAACCAACCAGGATGCAAATAGAAAAATGTAGTGTTTGAAAGTTAAACAGCACTGCTAGTATATAAAGTTACTGCATGGTTATAGCACCGGTGTCATAAAGTAAAGTATAAAGTAAAATATAAAGCAAAGATAAAGTAAAATATAAAGTAAAAGTTAAGTAAAGTAGCAAAGGCATTTAAATAAGAAGTATCAAAGGTTGATTCGATACCCTTGATATTATATTATATAGCACCTATCTACTATATGATATTTTAGCTTTTCTAGATCAAAATGTGGTGATTGTAGAACTAGTGAAGTCCAATTAGTTATAGTTACTTGTTTTTCATTAGGGTTAGTTGAGTAAAGCTGAGGGAATAGAATCCCCTTAATTTTCTCAAAACCAGGTTTTTTGACAATGTGTTTTCACTTGTAAGGAGACAATAGAGTTCCTGTATAGTTACATCTTTATGTGTCATAAAATATAGCACAGGTGTTAAAATATGAAGTTACAAGGGTTAAAATCATAATTAAAAATTAAGCATAGTAAAACTGGTATATATATATATATATATATATAATTCAGTGGCGGCTTTTCAGGGGAAGGAAGGGAAGTGCCACTTCCCCAACATTTTTTATCAAATTCATTAATTATAAAATTACATTTCTCAAATTAGTCTTTTTTCAGTATTTCATATATATATATATGCGAAATTAAATTCGTTCAAGACGGATTCGCCGACTTATTAAACCTAACACGAGCACTCCATAAGCACGATGATTCTGCTGAACATCTGAAGTGTGAATTAATGCTAAGAATTTTTTTTAATCAGAACACGATTGACGATTCCCTGAGGGAGAATGCTAGTCTTTTTGAAGTGCATTTCAATGAAAACGTTCATTTGAATAGACTTTCTACAAACAGTGATTGATGCAGTAATATATTTGAGCAAACAAGAAATGGCATTCCGGGGCCATAATGAAAGCAGCGACTCCATAAATCGCGGAAATTTCAAGGAATTACTAGGATTGTTGATATCAAATGTTCTTTAGAAATTCAAAATCATTACAAAAAGATTAAAAACGTCTTCACTTGTTACTCCAAAACTATTCAAAATGAAATGATAGAATGCATTTCCGATTATATAAACGATCACGTCAAAGATGAAATAAACGGGGCTAAATTCTTTTCTATTCAAGTGGACGACACCACTGACATAAATCAAACTTCCCAGTGCTCCTTAATATTAAGATTTGTGAATGTGAAGACGTATTAGTTGAGCCATTTTTGGATTTCCATGATGTGAGTGAGGACAGAACGTCAGAAATGTTATATAAAATGTTGGACAAAATTTTGGATTCATTTGATTATCAACACAAATTAATAGGACAATATTACGACGTTGCCAGTGTAATGTCTGGACCCTTGAATGGACTCCAGAAAAAGTCGAGGATAAAGCTCCTCAAGCCGTTTTTGTCCATTGTCTAGCACATCATTTCAATCTTGTGATGCAGCAAAGTTTTTCTAAAATTTTTAAGTAATAATAACACAACCTCGATGGTCCTCCAATTCGAAGTTAGTGAATGTGATTGTTGACGATTGGGATAAATTAAAAGAAATATTCGAATTTATGATAAACAGCGAACATTCAGACAAAACAACAATTGAACTTGCAAAGGGATTTTTAAATGACATGTACGATTTTGAATTTATATTTTTGGCAGTAGTATTCAGCGAAATTTTTGCCCTTACTGATATATATTTTTCGAAATTCTCCAGAAAAAATCACTAGATTTAAACTATTGTGTATCTCAAATAAAATTCAACCGTGATCTATTGAGCCGTAAAAGGGACGATAATGTTTTTAAAACACTATTTGAAAGCACGCGTAAAATAACAGAAATAGTCCAATCTAAATAGGAATATGCACTAGAAACAATTTCTCAAAATTATTAACAGCTATATTTTGAAATTTTAGACAACATTTTTATGGAAATAAACCACAAGATTCAAGATTGTGAAAAACTTCAATTTATTTGTCTTGCTGATACAACGAAATTCGAACAATTTAATTTACATTCTCCATCTCAAGCACTTGAAAATCTTCAACAGTTTTACGGCGATGTGTTTTAAAAAAACCAGCGTCTTAAAAATGAACTGTCTTATATATACCGATGAAAAATTCAGGAATATATCGACGCAAGAACTTCGAATGCTTTATGATGACAAAGAAATTTTCACAGAAGCTTATAATTTGTTTTCTCTCGTCTTAACAATTCCATCTACAAGTGTATCAATGGAAAGGAGTTTTTCTTGCCTTAAAAAAATAAAAACTTTCTCAAGAAATACTATTTCGCAAGAGAGACTTTCTTTAGCAAATATTTCTATTCAAAAAGACGTATTAGTGACGCTTATGAAGAAACAGTCATTTTACGATGACTTATCAGACAGGTTTGAAGCATTAAAGGACAGAATTGATTTAATTTACAGAAAATAGGTAAATCCTCATCTAATTTTCGGAACTGCTATATTTTCATATCATTGGCATAGGCAGGATTTAATTTCGGGGGAGGCCATTCCCCTATTTTTCCAACCATGAGCAGACGCTGCAAATATGCTCTACTTTATTTCTATATAAATAGAAATGGAGTGTTTGTACATTGAATATTTTCGACCCATTTCAAGTTTTCTATCCGTTTTGAATCTATCCTGATACAAAATTCGTCTCTTGCGCGTTTGGTGTCTGTCTGTCTGTATATGTGTGCCCGTGCTACGTCCGAACGGCTACATATATTTTCATGAAACTTTGCATACTGTGAGAACTTACATTCATTTAGTGACTGAACTTGGTTGCGTTAGTCTGTCTGTCCGTCTTCCAATTCTATGTTTGATTTTGCAATTGTGTGTTTGTACAAGTATCACATAAAATCTATTTAACATATTTTAAAGCAATGTTATGTATTTGATACTCCATATTTTGGTTTAGTGAATACATTATTTGAAATTTCTTTGGTTGCATGTTTAGGCAAGTTTCACGTTAAAACATCTGAGTAACTGTACTTAAATCAACCATAATTTGATAGTTTTGGAGTAGCTGGGAGGTACACTCACTGCCAAAAGTTAAGCACGAAGCGGTAAAATGCGAAAAAATCGACAAGTACAGCTTTGAATGACAAGAAATGCGGCAGGAAAGTAGTAAGTATGTTTATGCATGAAACAAAATAAAGAATTACATACAAAGATGAAAACAATATTGAATTTTCATAAATTATAACATGAAGTCATATTAGAGTCATTAACAAAATGATGTTTAAATCCAAAACAAACAAACAAAACCGACATTAATAGGGTATGTGACCACCCCTCATCCTCATACAAAGTTTACAGCGTGTGACCATGCTTTCCATGAGGTGATCAACCACCCCGGAGTCAAGTAATCGCTATTCCTCCTGTAGAGCAGTTTGCAACTCTGTGAGAGTGACTGAGGGTGGGAAACGTGCAGACACAGCACGGCCGAGGGCATCCCAAAGATTTTCAATGGGATTAAGGTCGGGCGAGTACGCCGGCCAATCCATACGGGCAATCCCCTCACTCACCAGATAGTCGTCGACGATGTTGGCTCGATGGGGACGTGCATTATCATCCATTAAAACGAAAGCAGGACCAAGTGCTCCAGCGTACAATCTCACAGTGGGTTCTAGGACTTCATCCCGATACCGGACAGCCGTCACAGAATCCCGTCTATAGATATGCAGGTCGATGCGATATCCCAACGAAATCCCTGCCTACACCATGATGCTTCCACCTCGGAATGCGTGAAGCTCGATGATGTTCTGGGGCCTTTTTCTCTCCAGACCCTTACACGCTTGTCATCTGGCTCCAGGGCAAATCTCGACTCATCCGTGAACATAGCGTTGGCCCAATCAGATACAGTCCAATTCACATGTTGCCGACGCCACTTTAATCGTGCCCCTCTGGATTGGACGGATAGAGGAACACAAACTCGTGGTACCCGGGCGTACATGTGTAGCCTTCGGCGAACAGTAGTGGCAGATATCGTCTTACCAATGGACGCTGCAACCATAGATGTCACACGTGTGGAGGTAGCTCTTCGATTTGGCTTGGCTAAAACAGCAATATATCGATCTTCCGCGAGAGTCGCAAGCCTTGAGCGACCTTCCACAAGTCTTCGAACAACTTTTTGGCTTGTTTGGAATTGTTTCCATAATCGTGAAATGACGGAATGATGAACGCCGAAGAAAAGAGCAACATCTGCGATTGATTATCCTGCTTCAAGGCGACCCACAGAACGCCAGAATTCATTCGTCTTCTTGAAGCCATAGAAACACGTCTGTCTTGAAAACTAATCGTACGAAAGTTCTAAACACTTTTTATCAGCACTTACAAGAAATTCCTCTAACCCTTCACAATGCTGGCTTCTTATACGACTGCCTTTTTTGCATATTTCTCGACACGATACCGTGATCGACTGTTACAGAACATATTTGCATATGTTCTGTACTGCTACTTCCATCTACCTCTGCAGCGAAATGTAGCCTCTCAAATTCCGATTGGCTTCCGGAAATTAACATTTTCCAATCCGTGCTTAACTTTTGGCAGTGAGTGTATATTGAGCATTTCAATTACTTGGATTGTTTTACCAGTGCTGCTGAAATATCAATTATTTTCCAAAACAATTTTTATGCAATTTAAATTCTAATAATGTTTTTATTTCGATCCTTATTTTTTCTTTACGAAATATAAAAAAATTCTGAATATTTGGGATAGACAATAAAGAGAATAAAACTATACAGAACAAAACGTTTTAAAATAGTACTGGTAGTTAATATAGCAACCTTAAATTTGTGTCCGCTATATTCCAAGAATCTATTTTGTAGTGAAAAAACAGATACATTCATTACTTTTCGCGTTCGAAGCTTTTTTTAAAATCTGTTTTTGGATGTTTTTCTGGATTTTGAATTTGATGTTTTTCGTTCAATAACTGTAATGAAGGTAAATAATGGTTTAATTAGTTTTAAAAACATTTTCAATTATTGTATGATAATTTTGGGAAACGCTTTTGTTTTTAAATGACACAAAGGAATTTATATGCATACTCTGAACTATACTATGCATCCTGGGTAACATTGGCACTCTAGTAACTTCTTTCTTACGAAAAATTTAAATTCTACAGAAATGTAAAATGTTAAATATGACATTTATTTACATTTGTGAAATTGGGTATTTAACAATTGTGCACCATTATTAGAGTATGGTAGTTGTTACATGGGATGAATAAGAATTACAATTTATTAACGAAACCGAAATTAGTTAATCAATTCACCCTGAGTATCGCCGGGTTATCTGCTAGTCTATACAGTGGGTAAAAAAGTTTCCCTACGGAAACGAAAATGGCGTATAAATTATTATAATTTCTAAAGAAATCTCATCAAAGATTCAGAAACTGCACAAGAAACTTATTTAAACTAGAGGATGTGTTCGCAACAAAAGTTCCTTAATTTTTACAAATAAAAAGTAATTATTAAAACTTTGAGAAAAACATACAAAATGAAAGGCAAAACAAAGTTTACGTACGCACTATGAAAATTGATTAGAACGTACAGTCCAGCTGACCCGCATTCAATCATCATAATTATCGAATGAAAAAGAACTTCAGTATTGTGTAAGTAATTATTTAAAAGTTTTTTATACCAGTAGATCGCCTAAAATGAGAATTCCAAAAGTTATTCGCGTGTTCATGATAAGTTGAGAAATAACGATTTATCAATGAGGAAAAATTGGCGAAATCACTAAAGAATCTAAATCTACGGTAAAAAACACTGAAAGAGATATAATAAGGGGGAAATTGGGAAATAGGAATCGATCTGGAAGTCCTCAGAAGTTGAGCCATATACATCAGGAATATTCTGCGAAAAGTTCGCGATAATACACAAATTAGGCACCACAACTTGTATCCTCGTTGAAAACTGATTACAATCTTGAAATATAACCGCAGACTAAGAAAAGTAACTAAAAAAATGACTACAATGGGCATACTTCACGTAAGAAGCCATTCATTAAGAAAAAAATTTGATAAATTGGTATTCTACTTTTAATTAAATAAATAATTAAAAGTTAATGGTCAATCAATATTTTTCGAACGTCTTTTTTGAATTCCTCTATTTCAGAACGTATTCAGGAAGTTGAAATTCGACACTCTTGCTCAGATCTTTCGTTTTTCAGAATTCTACATTTTTCAATGACCAGAATTTCGTTTCTGTGTGTATTTATGTGTTCTAGTACTTTCCATATGACAGACATGTTATTTAGGAGTTAAATTTTAATGAATTATTTTTATTTTCTGGAAAATATCACTAGACGTGGGTAATTTCTTGGTGGTGTATGTATCTTTTGACCAATTTTCCTTGAGCCTGGTTAAATACGTTATGACTTGTATAATTCTGTTTTATTAAAATAAATGGAAAACTTTAAATAAGCTGTGTAACTTCTTATTTTAAATGAACGATGAAGTTAAAATAAAGTTATTCTAAAAATAAGATAGGTTACTTTAAATCAAAACGGGTAGACATACGTTGTAGTTCAAAGATATTTCGAATTTTTGAGATTTTCATTACGAAATGATTAAAATCAATTAAATTTACATTTGTTTTTCATGGGTATTATTGAAAACCTTACTTCTTAGTCAAGTAATTACATCTATCATTCTAAATAGGAACGTGGTTTCCATATAGAAACTGAATCTCTCAATTGAAAAGAGTACCATAAGGATTTGATTTAAAACTGAATTTCTATTGAAGTAAAACGAATTTTAAATAAAACTGCTGACCTTGGAATAATATCACAATAAGGAAGTATTTAAAATGGGACTGTTGAAATATAGAAATTTGTTGTCTTAACTGACAGAAGGTCGAAGTTGCTTACTTGGAGTTGAAACTGTTCGTATGCATCTTAGGTACCTGTGAAACATTCGTTGAAAGCAGTGATTTTGTAAAATTTGTTTGCTTTGTATACACTGATGACATTTATTTTTAAAACAAGCTCCGTTATTCCATGTGCTTCTGAATAGAATTTTCAAGAAAAAAATGTTTGCTTCAAAATAAATTAACCACGAATGCTGTAACAATTTAATTTGCCATCCTCTCACAATGATGATGAAATTCGAAATAATCGAATCCATGGTGTAAGAGTACCACGAATAATAAATATTGATAGGAAAACTGAGTGCAAGACTATATGCTACAAGGCCGCCATTTTTACTGAAAATGAACTTAAGGGGCATTCGTAATCACTCTAAAACTCAAAATCGACTTCTGTTGAAGTCATCTTAGAAATTTTTTTGTAGTTTGTCTAACAAGCAAGATTGCGATGAATATGAAATAGATTGGATTGATATATCATGTATACATATCTGCGTCCGAAGTAAATTGTAGAAGGTATGAAAAAGTTAAAACGATGTTAAAAATATTTTCTGTATACTTAAATGATGCTTGCAGTTTGCTATGAAACAGAATCAACATTTAACCAATTCAACTCGAACAACGCCGTATAATTCTGCTTGTAAAGTTACAAAATAATTATAACCTCTATATATAAAGCAAAGTTGGTGTCTGTTTTTTATGCAAATCTACACCTTTTGACCAATCCCACCAAATTTGGTACGCTTATTTTTTAGAACCCTGCGGGTAACTTAAGTTATATATTAACCCTCGTTCTATTTGTCCCAGGTGTATGTAAGGAACTAAAAGCAATTCGAAATCCCAATAGCAATAACATTGAGTATTATTACGATTGCTTTAGAAACCAGATTATTTTACCAGTATTGCTGGAAAAATAATTTTCTCCTAAAAATTATGTTTATAGAATTTAAATTCGAATACTTATGTTTCTACTTAATTTTTAATTCTTTCCAAAATAGCACAATGTCCTCTATTTTATATTGGGTCATCCGGAAAGTTCTGGGTCTTTTTATGATAAATACCAACGAAGCAGTACAAAATCTTAAGAAAAAGTTAATGAATCACATAAGCGCCATTTTGTTCTATGACTTTTGCATATCTTTTTGGCAGCTGGAAAATTCCTTTTTAAAAAAAGTCATTAGGCTTATTTGTAAAGAAGTTATCGAGGTGCTGATTTACTCCAAAGAATTGAACTCCAGGCCGTTCAGAGAATTTTGAAATTACCTGAAGAGGTGAAAATCTGAGGGGGCAAGGTCTGGTGTATATGGGGGTGACACAAAACATCCCAGCCATACTCAATAAGTTTTTGCCTGACATTCATTGTCATGCTGGAAAACAACACCTCGACAATTGGTCAGTTCTGGCCGCTTTGCTTCGATTTTGCTTTTAATACTGCCATTTGAGAACAGTATTTTTCCGAATTTATTGCCTGATTTTGTGGCAACAATTCATAATGAACAATTCCTTTTTAGTCCCACCATACACAAAGCATTACTTTTTGGGATGCAGCCCCCCTTTCGATGTTGGGAGGTTCATTTGGCTTACTCCATGATCTTTTACTTGTAACATTATTGTATAATATCCGCTTCTCATCTCCAGTAATTAGCCGTTTCAAAAAAAAGGAGCTTCGTTTCAGCAATCACATGCTGAAATTCGAGCAAGCATATTCTGTTGTGTTACAGTATGGAGTACCCATACATCGTAGCGGCTTACATACCCAATCTTCTTCAGATGATCATGAACAGTACTTTTTGGAATATTTAGTCTGTGTGATAGTTCCTGATCTGTGTAACGTGGATTTTCAGCGATGGCATCTTTTAATAGGTCCTCGATTACAGACGATGGTCGTCCAGAGCGTGCATCATCTTCGAGTCTGAAATTTCCGCGCTTAAATTTATCACACCACCTTCGAACTGTGTCATCAGAAACAGCACTTTGTCCATATACAGCACAAATTTTACGAGCAGTCTGACTAGCATTTTGTCCTTTCTTAAAATAAAAGAGCATAATAATGCGAAAATGAACTTTTTGGTTCTCGATTCTTAGCACTGCATTGAAACAAAAATTGTACCACAACACAACCTAGAATTATCCAGTAGCAGAAAAAGCAGAAAAGACCGAATTTACATATCTGCTTCAATCAAGGTCACTCCTTATCAGCGGTAGCAAAACAGTAACAAAAAGCGCGCTTCGATTTGAAAAACCGCAGAACTTTCCGGATGACCCAATACATCATATTTAAATTTAGTGAAAGCATTATTTAAAATTTCTTTGTTTACATATTTGGATAAGTTTCATGCTTAGATATCTATATATTAATACGTGAAGAAAAAACTTTGTACCCCTTTTTAACAACATTGCGCGCAAGGAGGAGTATGAGATTTGGCATAATTAAAGTTCATATGGAGAAGGAGTGCAGAAAGATAAAATTAATGTATAATATGCGTTACAAATATATTAAATTAAACAAAATAAAACATTCATTGTTTAAATTCATATACTGTAAAAAATTTAGCGGAGTAAATGCGGAGTGGATGATTTGTAATTGATTTAATCCTCACGCAGTGAAATCCACTCCAAGAGGGAGTTTATTTAGATTATTTATAAAAAAAACTCTTCGGAGTAAAATACAAAATGCGGATAATTTAAATCTGTCAATGTCAAATACATATTAGCCTGTGGTCAAACAGTCGCACTGAGTATAGATTATCGCTAAAGAATCTATATATTAATACGTGAAGAAAAAACTTTGTATCCCTTTTTAAGCACATTGCGCGCACGGAGGAGTATGAGATTTGGCATAATTTGCCACCACATAAGTTAGTATTGAAAGTTAATTGCATCGTTTTGCTGATCAGAAACTTAAATACAAATGAAGCATTAGTCAATGGAACAAGAATGCGCATCAAATTTATGCATCGTAATACTATTGATTGCGAAGTTTTAACTGGAACCGCACGCAATAAGAGAATTTTGATTCCACGTATAAATTTAACATATTCCGGAACTATTTTACCATTTAACTTTCAAAGAACTCAATTTCTAATTATACTTGCATTTGCGATGACAATAAATAAGTCTCAAGGACAAACATTCGAAAAAATTGGAATTTTATTGAGGCAGCCAGTTTTTACACATGGTGAATTGTACGTCGCAGCAAGTAGTTCTATCATTCGATGGTTTGAGATTTTATATTTCCGAATATAACGGTCAAGGGCATTTAGCAAACGATGAAAGAGTTTTTACAAAAAACATCGTCTACACAGATGTTTTGAATCATTAAATTCATTGTCGATCTATTTCAAGTTCAATGGACAACATTTATTTTTTTAACCACCCGGTTTTTTTTGTTTCAATAAAAATATATAAAAAAATACGAAGCACGTATTTCTTATTTCATTTTTTGGATTTATTTTTTATTTAAATTTTATATAATTTGAAAAAGATCGGCAAATGAACTGTGTAGCCTTGGCGAAACCTGTGGCCTGTATAACAATAAAAAAACCCAAGAAAATGTCAAACAACGCGTTATTGTTTTTTAGATATGGCTTAACCAAGCTATACCGCATTTTTCCTATGACGTATTTGTACATGCTCGCAGCTTACGTAATAGAACAAAATTCAAAAAAAATTATATGCAATGATTATAGAGGTATACCCTTTGACAAAAGAACCTTATTAACGTTCAAACTTAAAAATTAAATGAATTATGGTCGAATTTCGACCACTGGGCGACCACTAGTCTGAATAACTATACTTAAATTAACCATAATTTGGTAGTTTAGTAGAAGCTGGAATGCATATTGAGCATTGTGATTACTTGGATTGTTTTACCAGTACTGGTGAAAAGCAATTATTTTTCCAAAAATTAACTCTGATGCTTTATTTATTTCGAGCCTTATTTTTTCTTTGCGAAATATAAACGCTTTCTGAATATTTGGGACACACGATATTTTATAACGAAACGGAAACTTGTGTTTGTTGACCACGTAGTGATATTTTCTGTTTTTTCGCTCGGAATTAATTTCGAATTTTTAAATTTTGTCCAAATTTTAGTTATAAGTTCTGGCAAATATGGGAGATCTCGAGGTAAAAAAGAGTCACGAATTAGTATCGTCAGAACAACTTTTTTCCAGCCAACTTTGCTTTAGTTTTATTTTGCTGTTTTCTGTTGAAAATTCATTAAATATTTATTTTTTAATAAATTGTAATTCCTTTTCATCACACGCAACAACGTCACAAAGTATTCAATTTAAAGGGGCATGTAAGTTAGAATAAAGCAAATTTTAAGAGGAATTTTTCCGTTATTGAAGGAATATTAATGTTAAAAAAATCCGAATTAAGACTTTTGAAGCATTAAAATCCTTTGTCCTAGTGACAGAAGGTCAAGATGGCTTATTTTACGAGTTTAAGCTAGGTTATTAACGTTACGAACCTTATTAAATTTGTTAAAAGTTTGTAGAAAACAAAAAAAAGCTCTGTCAAATCGATGTACCACTTATTTAAAAAATGGTAATAGGTTACCTTTGCTTTGTCTGTACTAAAAACATTCAATTTCAAAACAAGTTCTTTTATCATCGAACGTGCCACAAAGTGGAATTTTCAAGAAAAAATGTACCTGCTTTTAAAAAACTTAGTGATGTGTGTGTGTGAATATCTTATTAATTTATCATTCCCTTAAAGATGGCGAAATTTGAAAATGTACATTCCTGGTGTAAGAGTGCCGCAAGTAAAATATATTGGTAGGTAAACTATGAGTGCGAAAGTATTTGCTGTAGATTTGTCATTTTTACGAATTGAGAAGAGCAATTTTACTGGAAAAGAACTTAAGAAAAGGCATTCCTAATTCCCTTCGAAAGGAAACACTCAAAATCGTCTTATGTAGTATTTACCTTAGTATCACCTTTCGTCGTTTTGTAGTTTTATGATACAGAAAGGGTGTGATGTATGAGAAAGGATTACATAGATGGATATGCGTGTATGGGATTTGTGTCTAAAGAAAGATGTAGAAATTATAAAAATGTCGAAAAAGGTGTTAACCACTTAACGCATTTACCCGTGTTTGACACGGGCGAAAGTTACCGCCAAATTTGCACATGCCCGTGTCTCACACGGGCGCTCTTCCGTTCTAGTAAAAATAAATAGGCTAGATTAAACTTATACCAAAGATGGCATAAACTTATTTATCATAGATGATTTACCACTTATTTATAGATGGATATTAAACTTATTTACTGTAGATGGCACCACTATGCACCATTTTTCTTGTGTAAACCAAGTGGTGCATTTTGATGATTAGCTATAAGTTTGTTAGGAATTCTTTGTTATAAAGCAGTTGTTAGGTGTCTAAAAGGTAATATATCCATTTTTATTACGTTAAATATCATAAAGGTAAGCAGTTAACCATAAATTAATTTTTACTAAGTGTTTTTATAACTTGTTTAGAAAAAGTTATCTGATAATGAGCGACTGTGACGATTTTGAATATGCCGATTTATTAGAAAGTTTCAGCGATGAAAGTGATGATCTCTTGAGTGATGGAAGTGAATCTGAAGTTAATATTTTATTATTATTAATATTTTGAAATTTAAAATAAACATGCAATCAAATCGTTTACACTTTGTTTGTATAATAATTTTTTTTTAACTTTTACCCCACCCCCGCAACTGAAATCGCAAAAAATAACTTACACTATACCTATATATATATATATTCATTTTATGTAAAAAAAACCTCGATCATTTTTTACCAGTTTTTCCGAAAAAAACTCGTGCTTTAAGTGGTTAAAAAATTATTTTACCCACATTTAAGCAAGCAATTTGGCATTTTCTACGAAAGAGAAAAGTGATTATTCTGGTCCTTTTTCTATCTATAGTCAATCAATTTAACCCGAGTAAGGTCTGCTAGTTCTAAATAGGTACGTAGTTTTTATTTAGATACCCACGAAATGCAGTCGAGTCACATGGTTTTGGACGAGTATTTTTTAAATAAGGTGATAGATTGGAAACCTCCCCCCTAAACAAAGCGCTTCCATAACTAGCGTCTTTAGCGCGGATTCTGGTTTTAAATTTACCATTCGGTATCGTGACCGATAGCGTGATAATGAGTTGGTGGGGAAAAATCATCCCCAACGATTGCCATTCATGCTTCTGCATATGACAGTCTTCCTTCTAACGGCCTTTCACATCTGTTGAAAAATCGACCGACTCAAGGCCGATTGCCGGAGCCGCACTTTACTGATCTTCACCAAACGATTTATAGGTCTCTCTCATTCCATTCACTGGGGTCAAAATTCGACTTTGGTGTGCTCTGATTCAGTGGAGAAACGTACATTTCAGAAAGGACGAGTCTTAGTTTACAGAATGATTCTCATCAAATGACCAATTTCAATTTCAATCAGAAGAATGCCCAATAGGGAGTGGCTGATGGCTTTCCGCCATCCCAAACACAATCGAAAAATTATATGTTCAAGGACTTAAAATCACGGTCAGTTGATGTTTATTTAATAGATTTTCTAAATAATTCCACCAATCAGTAATGAAAGGTTGGATTCATATGTGAAGTTAACACTTAAGCTGCGCTATATTAGTTTGAGTGTCTTGAGATTTCTTTTGATTTTCTGTTGTTTGACCACAGGAAAAGGAAACAAATCTTATCGAGAAAACAAATAACCCCCATAAAGGTCATCGTCTATGAACGACACTGAACCAGGCAATGGAATAATGGAGACCGATTGGTGGTATGCTGTTGTAAGTAAAATGTGCTAAATGAGGAAATATGCTAATGAGTATATATTCTTTTAAGAAACAGTGTTTTGTTTCCAACTATATGCAACTCACTATATGCATTTTCAGTTTTAAACTGGAAAGCGTGGCTTTCACCGAAGATTCCCGAACGAATTTCAACATTCTCTATCATCCTAAAAATGACGTATATAAATTCCACAAAACAAAGTTATAATCCTAAACCGTAGGAAAACAGTTGAGTCAGGGGATCGATTGTGAAGTTCGAGAAGAAAAGAAATCTCTCCCCCAGTGACTACATCAGTACCAAGATTATGACTGCTTTCTCAGCCAATACGAAAAACAATTCAGTGCGCTTGATCCCAATGATGTCTTTGGAAGAGACCAATTTAGTGTAAGTTCATAATAAGGGCTTTGCTTAACTCTCTGAGGAGTTCACACGCATATATCCGTCCTGAAAACTGCAGTATTCCCTTGTTTTTCTTAACCAATTGAATCTTACGTATGACTCTCTAAGCCAATAGCGTTTATTGAGTCATTATATGTGTTGAGGGGGAAATGGCAATACTACACAACTCGGAAAAATCTCCTGAGGCTTAAAGTGTTAACAAGTCACATGAGAATATTATATAATTCATTTGATCACTTTCTGGGAATTACCTTTACAAGAATTTGTCCATGACATGCAACCTATTTATATCTACATGCTCGCTTTTGAATTATAATAATTTATTTTTTAAATTCAATTTATGCGGTTGAGACAAATAAAATATACTCCGAGATGGTTATCATTTAAGGTTTCATTCTCACAGCACTAGCTCACACACTACCATCCATTCCGGGATGCAAAATAGTCCCACCCCTTTGTTCACGAACACACTCCTGGTCACGCCGACCCGCTAATGCAATTCTTCCACACCCACTGCTTGTACTCTCCTAAATTAAACATCGACGGTATCTGATTTCCTTCGCAAAATGTTATCGATTGGAAAACCATTAATTAGGGAAAGCGATTGTGTGTCCACACGCAGAAAACGCCCCCACTCACTCCATCAGGGCTATATTTAGCTACAACAAATGTTAACTGGGAAGAATCTTTTTAAAAGGGCATTAGGAAGCGGGACGACCCAAAAATAGAAAAGGCTGTGGATGACAATTTCCTCCTTTAACGTTTCCTTTTGTTTCCTTGTCTTGGGTGTTCAATTCTTCGAGTGCAGACAACTTAGGTCGTGCGAAATGTTTCATTGAACAAAGCTATGAAATTCATTGACAAAGCTATAATAAATTCCATTTATGGTGTAAGTTTGAAATTTGTTTTCATTGAAGGGACATGTTATGTTATGAGAAGCATTTTCTGACAAGCGAAATGTCGGTGGTGGTAGTGTTTCTGCAGCGGAATGTGTTTTCTGTACGTATTCCGAACGTGACGTCACTTGGCTTGCTTCATCGACCTTCTAATGAAATGAAATGAGCATGTGTGCAATTTAATGTTATTTCTTCTGGTCGCTCGGTTTGAAGATCTGCCATGTGGTTGTGGAAAAAAGCATGAATCCTAAATTATTGATTAGTTAAAGTGATTATCCACCGTGATCAAAAACACTAATCTGCGCTTCGATAGCCAATCGGCTAAGTTGATTCGTAAGCCTGCGTGATGTACCCTTCAACGATCTTATGAAAGCGACTCCGCTCAAATGCTGTTTATTTCATTAGAAGTTCTATGGCTTGTTTTTCAAATACAATTTCAGCTCTCTGCCAATAAAAATTCCAAATAATGAATTCTGAATTGATGTATAATTGATTGGTCAATGTTAGATTAAATGCCAAGCGTCTTCGAAACGGCGTTAAGCTATATTTTAAGGCAACCCCAATAGCATTTGGGCAGCAGAGAAGCAAAATCTTTACTTTCCGTCTGTTTTGTTTGTTCACACTGAAAATCCCTCTCGTACTTAAAATGAATATGATAATTAAGGGGATATGAGAAGTATTTAAAGAGAAACACAAACAAAACTACCAGAGATGAAAATTTCCGGTTAAGCGCTAATTTGATTTCTGGCTGTTTTGGCGATGTGTGTTGGCTCTTGCGTGTATATATTATCTTAGGCAATAGATGAGAAAGAAAGCGTTAATGTTTACTTAAACATTATTAACATTGTGAAATTCACATCACGTGTGCTCTGTTGTATGGAGATAATTACATATGAAGATTGGTGAAATTAATTACTATTAGTAGATAAAAATATAACAATCAAAATTCCAGTAAGCATAAAATGTTGACTGAGGTGTTTTCTCTGAGGACATTTACTTAAAAGAAATCAGTAAAATAAAATAACAAAATAAAATAAAAATGGTGAAAGCATTTAGTTTCAAACAAGTAATTTATAGTTTCAAGTTGTAAGAAAACTTTATTCAGCACTCATTTATTCTGAGATAAATATGTAGTGTTTCAAGACCTGTATTTTTGTGATGGAAAGATTTACTCTCAGTATAGTCCCGTATGATCAATTTAAGTTGACCTCAAGTACTTTAAGTATTATAATTTAAGAAGTTTGTATTTTACTACGTAGTTGCTCCAGTTAAAAGTACTTTTTTGAAAAGGATATTCAGTGTAAACAAACAAATCCATATGGAAAGTAGACTTTACTTCCCCTACCTGAATCCTCAATCACGATACAAATTGGGGTTGCCTTAAAATGCTGTTTATCGCCGTTTTGGCGACGTTTGGCGCTTGATCTGGTTAGTGTTGTCCAATAAGCTATCATATATCGATTCGATTTCATTCTTGCAATTTTTATTGACGAAGTGTTGAAATTGTATTCCAAAAATCAAGTCTACTGACGACACGTTCAGAATACGTACATGAAACACGTATCGCCACAGGGACTTGTCTACGTTTAGCTTGATAGAAAATTAGGCACTTAAAAGTATTAGGTCACCTTCCGTAGAAATACAAATGTTTAACAAAGCCTGCGAAAATCAGTCTACAAGATTTTCTTGCATTTTATCTTACACTTTAGATTGCATAAAGTCTGAACGTCACTGTTTGCATCAGGTATTTGGTCAAACGAAATAATCTATTGTCCTTGAAGATAGATTTTAAATGGATTTCATTATTTTATAGCATTGAAAATGTGTGATTTCTTCAGATATCCTCATAAAGGTAACGATATGATAGAAACCTTTGAACTAAACGAGGTAAAACTTTAAGTCGTTTTGATCTGTCATATACTAAACACATCTTTGTATGCAAAGCAATACATATTGAATTAAACAAAAATCTGTACTTTGATTCAAATTTCCCACCAAAAAGTTTCAAATTTCTTTTTAAAAATCAATATATGTGCATTGAACTTTAGTATCACTAAAATATATTTAAATGTATCTATCCCAGCTGCCGACAGACAGATCATTAGAGCAGTCTGAAATTTTTTTTTTACCACATAAGAGCTGTCTTTATATAATGCCTCCCATCAAAATAATTGAATAATTACTAAAAGTTTTGCTAAACATAGTTAAAATGTAGCGTAATCCATGACATCCGGCACACGAAGATATTCGGCTATCTATTGTAAATGCATTGATTTCTCATTTTCGTTTAAAGCTACTTTTTATGGAAAGTGATTTCAGAGATTACGTTATATTTAAAATAATTTTAGCAAAAGTTTTAATAATCATTCGATTATTTTAATGGGAGGCCAAAATAGAAAGACGGAGCTTTCTTTAAAAATTTCAAATCGCAAATTTAACTATATCCTTGTAAAATTCGTGAAAATAGTTTTAAATATAGGGTGATCGAATACTTTGTGACCCACTTTACAACAAATGAACACAAATAGTTTATTTGAATGTAGGTAGTTGAATTAACGTCGCACTAGTGCACTACACCGGGCTATTGGTGACGGTCCAGGATCGATCCGGAAGGGAAAAATCCGAGGACAACACTTTGGAAACTTGAACCACGGTCAAATGACGAAGTCAACACTTGAGCTGGAACCCCTCTCCAAACTTACAGACCACATCAACGTAAGGACATTTGAGCCACGACAGATTTAAAGTGCACCATCCCCCCATACAGACGGTCTTTGAGTTTGGCACTCGCAATCCTCCGTTTGCTAAGCCGCTGCTCTTCCATCTGGGCTACCGCGGCACCAAATTATTTGAATGATCTAGGTGCTTAAAACATTCTATAGTAAATTTTCAGATTCAATTGCAGTCGGGAACTAATTCTATTCAACATTATTTCCCATAATTTAATATTTAACTTAATGATTTATTCACTTGAAGAACAGTCTGATAAAACATACCACTTGAAGATGAAGATTTTACTTCCGTTTCCCAATAAGGAATGGGCCGCGGTGGCCCGGTTGGAAGAGTAACGGACTAGCAACCGAAGGGTTGCGAGTTCGAATCCAGCCAAACACCGTCGTGTACAAAGGGGGCTGGTGCACGTTAAATCTGTCGTGGCCTCAAATGTCCTCACGTTGGCGTGGTGTGGAAGTTTGGAGAGTGGGGTGCCAGCTCAGGTGTTGCCTCGTCATCTGACCATGGTTCAAAATTACGTGGTGTTGTCCTCGGATGTTTCCCTTTGGGATTGATCCCGGACCGTCACCAATAGCCCATTGTGTTGCTCCAGCGTGACGTTAATTGAAATACCCCCCCCCCCAATAAGGAATACGTGCAGGAAACACGTTCTACCACAAAAACTAGCGCCATCTACATTTAGCTTTATAGAAAAAGTCTTTTAATAATGTATCGAACATTTTCTTTCTAAACAGTTTTTTAAAAAGTTCGTTTACCTTTACTTTGCTAGATTTCAAAAGGGAAATAATAATAATATAAGGATAAATATTATCACTCAATGACTCGAAAGAGCAAGCAAAACTTATTTTAATTATTGTATTTGAGCTCACGTGTTTTAATGTTACCGCAATAATTGCACTATACCGAACGATAAGAAAATGAATTATTTACATTTTAACAAGAACTTTGAACGTAAAAAGTGGATTGTCTTGTTTTAAAACTGTAGGGTCTTTTGAGAAATTACTTTTTTTTTGAGGAAATTGATGAAGTATGTACACTTCGGTTACTACGGATCATTCGATATCGTTATTGGATGAGACCGTGAAGTATTAGTCAATAAAGATTTTTTCACACGACTTTCGTCTTTCATTTAAAAGTAGAAAAAGTATTAAGTGCCTATATCGATTTTCTTTCAAAGTTTGGTGAAGTAGCCTCTCATGTTTTTTCCTCTGAATGAGTTTCAAGTTTAAGTGTAAGTAAACTCACGTGAGAATTACTTTATTTGTGCAAGACCGTGCTATTTTTTACACTTTTATTAAGGCAATTTAGCTGTAAGAGCGTCACAGCAATGCAGTTTGCACTGTATTGCCTGTTTATCTTAACTAATCAAAGACGTCAAATCATTGCTTAAAAGACGAATTACTTTACACGCTAGGAATTACTTTACTTGTGCAAGCCCTGCTATTTCTCACTTTTATTAAGGCAATTTACCTGTTAAAACGTAGCGTAGTTGTCTGTTAAGCTTAAAAGTTAAATCAAAGATATGACACAGCATTGTTTAAAACGGGAATCTAATTACATTCGATTGTGTTTTTTATTACACTTTTATGAAGGCAACTTATCTGTTACAGCATTTAAACAATGCATTAAATTAACAATTTAAAATAAGGATGTACCACAGCATATCTGGTGAAATCCACGTTTTCTTTGCATGAAGGCTAGATTTTAACTGAAACACTAATAAGTGCTTCTCATCATCTAGCTATCATGAAAAGATGTGAAATCTTTTATTTCTTTTTAACTTAGTGAATATAATTTTTTCTCTCTGTTTTCTCGGAACTGTTTCTTGACTTGGTGTACGCTTTACTTGTGAGCTGACGATATATAATTCGAAATTGATGTGAACTAAAGAACTAAAATGAAACAAATATGCACACTTTTCTAAGACCTGACGATGGTGCACAATTATTTATTCTTTTTATGACTATGATGCATCGAATCGATGGAAAAACCTAATCTGCATTTAGGCGCAAAACATAAAAAGTAAGGAATATATTTGGTGCAAATGATGGAGTACAAAACAAGCCCGCGGCTGAAGAATATTAAAGAGAACAAAAAGTTAACTTTTCTAAAAATATAGAATGATGATAGTGGATAAAAGAATTCAAGGTAAGATCTAACATTTAAATCTGAAATCCTTTGAATTTGGGAACAAATAGAATTCTGCTGCATAGTTAAAAATAAATATTAGCCAATCAGGTTGTGAGTAAATTTATATATGCATAAATATTAAATTTATATTTATTATGTCATAAGAGAGTGTTTTTAGGGTACAAAGCAGACGATCTGGGAAGATTTTACTTCTGTACAAGTGCTCTCGCTAGGTAAATATGAGTTACCCTAAAATGTAATTTATCATCGTTTATGCGATATTTAAAGTTTAATCTAATTGTCATTTACCAATTAACTATCGTATATCAATTCGGAATTTATTCTTTGGAATTTTTATTAGCGAAGTGCAGAAATCGTTGTGAGAGCGTGCAAGCGATACGTGAATTTGATTTTCATTGTGCTCACGCAACTGCTACAAACATATTTGTAAAACGTTGTTATATTTATTAAGCACGTGCAAACTATATACTATTATTAGTAAATGTATTTTGAGCACGCGCAAACGATGATATTATGAATGTATTTTTTAATTATGTACGCGCAAACTGTAACCATGATATGGAAAAAAATTAATTTGGAATTTAGAAGAATGGGAGTTGGAGGGAAAAAGAAAGTTGAACATTGTTCTTTGTAATTTTGTATTGTATTTAGTTTCCTTAATAAATGTTTAATTTTTTTAATAAGCGTTCGTCTTGTATGCAACCTTAAAGCTTATCTACAACTATTTAATGCAATCGAACTGATATTCTGATCAGTGATTAGAGTGAGTTTTAATCTCCAAGGTAAATTAGACACAGATCTCCACTCAACGTCTCGACGTTAAATGGTGGCGCCAGCGGGATTGTCAATACTCCCACAATCGTATTCGAAAAAGATGTTTAGTGATATCACATTCGGAATACGTTCAGAACCACTTTCCTCCGTAAATACACTACCACCACCTTCATTTACTTTAACAGAAAAGTCTCTAATACCTCAATTAGCTCAAATTCGTGAATTTAAAATATGAGCCTCGCAAGAAATGTCATGAAATTGTTTTCTTAAAAAACCACGTATTTTGATGATCATCGGATGAAATCGCTCAGAAACAGAAACATTTTCAATTTTATGCCTCTGATTCTCAATGTGCAAGTATCAAAAAGTTTGTACACTTTCCGAAGTTGTGTAGCTGTAAATTCAGATCTTTCTGACACATAGAGCTTTTTTATCCTTTTCATGACGTTTTCGATCCTCTAAGACGAAATTGTTTTTCTTTCCAAGGAACAGCTGGAGTTGTTTTCATTGGAAAAAGTAAAAAAAAACCAGGAATTTCATTGTTTTTGCCAGAGCACTAAGGCCAAACAATTTGGTAAACATGACAACATAAAACTTTGAATATCGACTCTATTTCAGAACAACGACAGAGGACAATATATTTTGGGTATTGGGAACACAAATCAAATAAAACACTCATGTAATAAAATGAAGCTACAATCTTTTAAATATGCACAAACCTAATCGTAAATTTATTTATATAAAACATAATTTTTAATGGTTCTGCACCCGAAGAATTATGTGATTACATATTCTTTTGAGAGGAATAATAATTTTTTGAAATTTAAATTTATTTGCATAAGATTCGTCAACTATGTATTAAATTGCGTATACTTATAATGATATCACAATATATGCATGTAGGATTGTTTCGTAGATTAAAGTGAATGTTTGCTAATTAAAAAAATTAGAATTTGTCCAGAATTCACTGAGTTTTAAAGCCCATTAATTGTATCTAGATTTCAGTCAGCTATTTTAGAAGCTTTTTGCCATCGATTGAGGGCCGCGATAGCCCAGTTGGAAAAGGAACGGATTAGCAACCGGAGAGTTGCAAATTCGAGACTAGGTCCAAAGAAAGACCTTTGTGTACACGGGGGATTGTGCATGTTAAATCTGGCGGGGCCTCAAATATCCTTATGTTGGCGTTGTGTGAGAGTTTGGAGAATGGGTGCCAGCTCAGGTGTTGACCTTATCACCTGACCGTGGCTCAAAATTACGAGGCTTTGTCCTCGGATTTTCCCATCGGTACAAGGGGGCAACAATTGAAGAGCGCAACTTTTGAATACATATATATACCTCAATTGTGGGTTCTTGCCTCATTATTACCTTTTCCTTACAACATTGGCACATTGCTATCATTTTCCGCAAAATTTCGAGATTCAGTGCATGGCAAAAAAACCGTTAATAAGAAGTGTACTGGAAATATATCAGGTAATCTACTATGAAAATGGAAGACAATGTTTGAAATTCTAATGCTCTTTAAATTTTAGAATTGATAAGGTAAACTAAACATGTTTTTTATAAAGCAATTTTGTTCATAGGTGATATGAGAAACCCATCTCCATTTAAATGCAACGTGAAATCTTTGGTTGTGAAATTCAATGCAATTTAAGTTAACCGAATTGTAGAGCTTTACCTTACTAATAACTTCATATACAAATCGAAATATTGATAAACCCATTGCAAGAATGTCTTATTTTACGTATGCAACCTTCGATATTTTTCATTAATTAATTAATTCAAGTAAAAAAGATTACTTAAGTACTTCTAAATCGAAAACCGAAGTCCATTAATAGGGAGATTATTGATCGAGCAGTAGGAGATGTAGGTTCGATTTATGTAATTGCCATGAGTGTATTTCTCTTATCTCGGTAGGTAGTTAAAAAACGTCACACTGGAGCAACACAACGGTCCAGGATCAATACCAAGGGAACGATCCGAGGACGACACCACTTAATTTTGAACCACGGCCAGGTGACGAGGTCACACCTGAGCTGGCACCCTACTGTCCAAACTTCCACACCACGCCAACGTGAGGACATGAGGCCACAACAGATTTAATATGCACCAGCCCCCTTTGTAAACGACGGTCTTTGGTTGGATTCGAACTCGCAACCCTCCGGTTGGTAATCCGTTGCTCTTCAACCGAATACCAGGGCCCCTCTTCTCCCAGTAAAATCTTCCTTGTGTGTATGTGCATATACACAATGGAAAACATCGATTAGCGAAGCATGGCCAGATCTGGTCTTTGCACCGTAAAAACCAAGCAAACAAGCATTGATTAGTTTAGCATTGATTAGAGTGGTTAGCGCTCTGACCCTCAGTTCAACAGGCGCTGTGTTCATGTCCAGATCTAGATATGGATGTTTGCAGAGGTGCGTAATCCACTACCTGTCTGATGATTCCTCATGTAGCAAAACATGGACATAGAGCAAAGAACCAAACTAAACTTGGGCCGTGGTAGTTGAGTTGGTAGAGTTCCGAATTTACAATCGGAGAGTTGCGAGTTCGATACTCGATCCAACCATAGGCCATAGTTGGGGGCTGGTGCACGTTAAACCTGCCGTGGTCACGAATATCCTCATGTTATCGTGGTGTGGAAGTTGGTAAGTGGGGAGCCAGTTCAGGGGTTGACCTTGTCATCTGACCGTGGTTCAAAATTCTGTGGTGTTGTCCTCAATCTTTCCATTGGGGATTGATCTTGGACAGTCCCCAACACCCTATGGTGTTGTTCCACTGCGACGAAGATTCAATTTCCAAACCAAACATCATTAAATCAAACCCCGACTAAAACTATAGGTTTTATGAAAGACAATTATTGGTTTTAAAAAGTAATTATCGTATCTAATTCCTTTTCTGCTTAAACTTCTGACAGTTTTCGCTATTCGTTTTCATTATTGAACCTTTTACAGCAAGATGTATGTTTTTACAAATGAACCATATTTTCAGATCATGCAAAAATACTTTTGAAAGCTGTCTGGAAACGAAGAAATTCCAATAATCCTATGGGAACCGTTAGCTGCAATATAGAGTGAAATCGCAAACCAATAACGTGTCAAGAATTGTCGGTCTTATTTTCTTGTTTATTTTTAGCTAGTTTTCACACGCACTTCAATCAGCTTTTTTTGCTTTTGTAAATCCAATCTAAACTTCCTACGTAAATCTTTGTTTTATTTATTAATATTTCTCAGATGAATATTTACGTAAAATAGCATCGAATGTAAAGATATTAACAATTTATACAGTGCTAAAAGTACAGGTGGTATTTGTACAAAAATAGAATGTCTTCAGTACATTGGTAAAAGCTCTTATTTATTGATCTTTCAATTGTTTGAAGCTTGTTGCTATGAGAAAATTATAGGCTAAGTAAAATTGAACAAATAAACATGGAAAACATTGTGGATAAACAAAACATCTGTTTCTATGAGGTGAAGCTGACAGAAAATTGAGAAGTAATCTAAGTAATAAATATGTGCACTGTGAAAAATCACTGAAGTGAAAACTACTTGTTATATGTTTAGTTAGAATTGTTTGGATATTTCTTTTTACCCAACAAGGCTATCGTGTTTATATTGTCAACAAGAAAATTATTGTTTTTTATTGGAAACCATCTATCGGTTTCTTGTAGGTAGGTAGTTAATTAACATCACGCTGGAGCTATACAACAGGCTAATGGCGATTGTCCGGGATCAATCACGAAAGGAAAGATCCAAGGACACTTCGTAATTTTGAACCACAGTCAGATGACAAGGTCAACACCTGAACTGGCACCTCACTCTCCAAGCTTCCACACCACGCCAACGTGAGGACATTTGAGTCCACGACAGATTTAACGTCCACCAGCCCCTATGTACACGACGGTCTTTGGCTGGATCAAGTTTCGAACTCTCAACCCTCAGGTTGCTAATCCATTGCTCTTCTGACTGGGCTATCGCGACGCGGTTTGCTTCTAATGTTGCTTTTTAAATTCATGGGTAGTTTCGTAATTGAATTTATGTCGCACTGGAGCAACACAACAACGGCTATTGGTAAAGGTTCGATATCAATCCCGAAGGGAAAGATTGGAGGACAACATCCCTTAACCTTGATCCACAGTCAGATAATGATTTTAAATTCATGATGGTATGGTATTTTTAATTAACGTCACAACACAACGGGCTGTTGGTGAAGATCCGGGATCAATCTCAAAGGGAAATATTCGAGGACAATACCTAATTTTGAACCACGGTCAGATGACGGGGCAACACCTGAGCTAGCACCCCACTCTCCAAACTTCCACACCACGCCAACGTGAGGACATTTGAGGCCACGATGGATTTAATTTGCACTAGCCCCCCTTTGTACCCGACGGTCTGGTTGGATTCGAACTCTCAAACCTTTAAAATTCATGATGCTTATTCGAGGCATTTTCTGTCAAGGTGGTATAGTGTGGTGGCGATAGTGTTCTGCATCGGAATGTGTTTCTTCCACTGATTAGGAACATGGCATCCGTTGGCTTGTTTTTCGAATACAATTTCAGCACTACGCCAATAAAAATTGCAAAGAAAGAATACCGAATCTAAACATGATAGATGATTGGTCAACACCAATTATGTAACACGCCACACGTTACTCAAACGGCGATAAACTACAATTTAAAGTAACCCAGATGTGTATTATGCGAGAGCATTTTGACAGCAATGGTAAAATATTCACTTTCCGTCAGGTTTTTTTTTTGTTTGCTTACACTGAAACTTAATAGTTCTAGGTGTTGGTAGGCAGTTGAATTTACGTTGCACTGGTGCTGCACAATGGGGTGTTTGGATAAATCCCAAAGGGAACGATCCGAAGATTCGAACCACGGTAAGATGATGTTAAATACGTTCTACTAAAATTTATCTTAAAAATCAAATTTACATGAGAATTTCGAATTGATAAATCACCATAGAACTTAATATAAGTGATTGCAAAGCAGTAGTTCCAACTTAAGGGAGGAATAAGCAAGACACACAGGATGCTGTATTTTCAGAACTATTTTTTAGTATGTAGATCAGTGTATTATTACTGTTACACTTTAGGTTTATTTTATGGGACAACGATGAAGATATTGGAGGACGCCTATGAATTAGCGCCTTTGCATCCTGATATAGTGGTCAAACAACATAACGAGTCAGATCCATCCGCACTAAATTATTTGATGTTGTCTTATTTGGCGAGCTTGGTTAAATATGGACCTTGCGCCATGAAACACATTTAACCACTCAATCCACCTTGCATATGTAGCTATCCATAGTGCGTGCGCATTTGTAATAATCATTCCTCATACGTGGGGAGGGGAGGGAGATCCAACTTAAAAATATTGAAAAGGGCGAAGGGGGGTCCTGGCTCATAGTATTTGGAACCCCTGTCCCAATGGTTTACTGGGTATATACATCTATTTCGTTTTCCAAAGTTTGCATATTATGGGTTTAAAAATTTAAAATGTATGTCAGCATATTCTAACCACCCCAAGTAGTTTCAAAGAGATATCTTGTCCATCAAGATCTGCCAACTTTTGTAATGACGAGACATCTCGTCATTAAGATATTGCAAATTTTTTTGAGATAAGAGATCTTGTCCATTTTCTTTTAATGACACCTCGTCCATCAAGACCTGGTCACTTTTTCTAATGACAAAATATCTCGTCCATCAAGACTTGGTCACTTGCTAATGACGAGATATCTCGTCAAAATAACCAGTAGTTTAATATCAGCAGTTAATTTCCTTACTAATGCTGAGAAAAAAGCAAATCATGGAAGAGCCACATAAGAATTGTTAATCGAGTGTGTACATATATGGTCTAGAACGTATCGAAAATTAAGAAGAGTACAATATTTCAGCGAAAAAATTTAAATTCTCTTGATTGAGTATTTTCAAGTATCGACGATGTACCTTTCTTCAATAACAACTGAAATTTAAATAATGTTATTCCAGTTCGAATGAATTCAGCGTGACACAAATATACCAGTGGCGAATTAGAAATAGAACGGTCAGGGGCATCGAAAGGAAATTCGGTCTGAAAGCAAAATAAGAGCTTTGTGTGGATCACAATTAAGTTAATTCAACCCTTCTAAATGAATGAGTGGGTAATTATTTTTACTGCTCAGAATTAGCCCTTAATTCATTCTCTGAAAAAAGTATTCTGCTGAAAATGTCAAGAGGGTCTCGCAAATGAACTTTGAAGACAAACAGCTGTTCAGCTTCCGCTTTTTCCAGACTAAAAACGTGTTCTAAGAGAAAGTTGAAAAGTATTCTATTTGACTAATTATTTTGCTGGCGGAAGTTTCTCTTGAAAGTAATTTCTAAAATTTGCGGTTATTCAAACTTCTTGCACATCAAACAAGTATAATTTAGCAATTAATCAAAATACTTTTGGACATTCTCTGTTTCTAACATGCTAATTTTCACTAAATTTCTGAGTATTATATAAAATACTAAACATTTATTTCCCCCTATAGTCCTAATTCATCATTATAGTGCAGATATTTGTCTTTAATTTGAAGAAAAAATTGCTCATAATGTATTTATTTCAATGACCGTTGAATTTACAACGTACTGCAGCAACATAACGGGCTATTGGTGACGGTGTCCGGGATCAATCCCGAAGGGAAAGGTCCGAGGACACCTTGTAATTTCAAAGAACGATCGGATGACAAGGTCGACACTTGAGTTGGCACCCCATTCTCCAAAATTCCACACCACGTCAACTTGAGAACGTAAGTTCAGGTTAACTCTTGTGGGGAACTAAATCACATCTTCATTAAAATTTATTTCTTTCGTACTTGTATAAAATACAATTTAACTAAACAACCATTCATATTATTTCTAAAAATAACATAAAACAAAATATAAACAGCGTGGTATTCACGACTTCGGATAGAATAGAAATACAATGGGAAAACGCAACCAAAACATAATACTAATTTTAACGAAGGTGAGAAGTTAGGTAGAGTTGAATTAACGTCTCACTGTAATAAAACGGCTATTGGCGACGGTCCGGGAGCAATCTCGAAGGGAAAGATCCAGGGACAACACCTCGTAATTTTGAACCACGGTCAAATGACGAGGTCAACACCTGAGCTGGGATCCCACTCTCCAAACTTCTACACCACGCCAACGTGGGATCATGTTTCGAACTCTCAGGTTGCTAATCCGCGACCTTACCAACTGGTCACCATGCCTCCCATAAAGTATTGAGACTTAATGGATATGCAACTATGATATCAACAAGAATGTTCATTATTCATACATACCGCCTTATCGAATTTTGTTTGTTATTTTGATATTTCTTACATGAATGTTTTTTCAGGATTCAATTTTTTATTATGGATGATTATTCCCTGTATTTATTTAGTTATTGCTTTTCAAAATAATATATATTTGAATTAATTGAAAGAAAACCTTTTTTTTAGTGTTTAAACATGCCCTATTCAATTTTCGTAAATTGAAGTCAAACTCTAAAACAACTGTTTACGTAGGAACTGAATATTGATAGTTGCCTTGACTGATTTTTAATGGACAATGGGAAGTTTCAAAACAACAAAAACTCTTTCAATCATTCCTTAAAAAATGAAATCACACAACAAACGGTACAAACCTATATTTTAGGAAATATGGTATCTAAAGCGAAATCAAATACAGAATGGAGAATTTAGATATATCCGCAACCGAACAGAATCAAACTTTCCGAATTTGAATATTTAAAAAGTGAAGGAAACAAATGCCCGGCACTTGACTTTACGTCATTAGCCATTTATATTTAAAAAATTGTGCACAGCTTTTCACGAAGGCTAAATATCCAATTCCTCGAAGATGTTCTTGAAACGTAAGAACAGGACATGGCTTGTATAAGAACTGATGTTAAAAACATTAAAATATCCCCAACACTCTTCCAATGTGAAATAAGATAGGATACATTCGAACCATGGACTTAAGAGTTTTGTATGTCATCCGATGAACGAAAAGATTACGAATGCCGTTTGTCGTTCTTATTGCAGCTTAACCTCAAAAAGATAGACGCGGAACCCTTAATGTGTTTTGGACGATCCATTTTCACAGCCTCTGTGCCTTTATACGAACAGATGTATAAAACCTTCTCTTTCTGTGGCGTTTTATGAAAACATCAAGAGTATTTCCTTCCTGTGGAAAGTAATATCTACTTCGTGGAAACGCCATGGAACATTTCTGCGACGAATGTATGGAATATTGCCTTCGGTTTGTGAGGAGGCTGCCAAATGGGAATCTTTATAGAAGTCGTTGTTCTGGTTTATTCCGCCATTCGGAAAAAAATGGCAAGAATAATTTTTTATTGTTCCGTTTCGTAACGAAAATGGCGCAGTATTCTTTTTGATGACGTTAGCTAATTAAATGCATTATATACTCGGCTGTATTCAAACACTTTAATGACATCATAGTTCCAACAATAAATAGGGCAATATTATTAACTGCATAGATAGAGTAGACATATTGCCATTCCATCATTGAATATGGAATAACGGTCATTTCATTAGGCGGCAATATTTCACGTTGACTGAATAGATAATTCGTCAGAAATGAATAATAGACTATGTGAAATACTAGCAGAAATGGAAACAAATAATGTACAAATTATTTGATTAGATATAGTGTAACTCCAGTTTCAATATAAAAGCGAGTTATTTAAATAGTTTCCAGACAAATACATTAATCATGTTAGTTTTCACGTATGTCTGTTGTGGTTTAGGTAAGGAAAATATTTGAAATTTACATTGTTTCACAGTGTATATTTCATTTACATTGTTTCACAATAAATATTTTTATAGTCGGGTACTAGAATTGGGTAACCAGATGTCCGGAATTTTAGTGTGTTGCCCGATTCCACCGGGATTTATAAATTGCCGGGATTTGTTAGAGAAAATTCATTCCAAATGTTGTTTTGCTTGAATCTCTTTGGCTCGCGGAATTGTATGTGTCAAGTCATATTATTTTAAATTTAAGAGGTATTTTGTATTTGTAATATTGTTATATTTTGTTTGTAACAATGTTTATTAAACCTTTTCAATATAAGTTTTGCTTACCAATGCTCCATCAATTGAGTTTTATTTGTCATGGCTTTCCCTGAAGTGCCAGGAATTATAACTGAGTCACACACAATTGAGTAAGTTGAACTGTCAAGAATATCAATTTTTAGGTCTGGTAATCCTATCTGTATCAGAACACTTTAATAGCATCGTGGTTCTATCAATTAATAGGGAAATATCCCTAGATATATAGACATATATATAGTACATATATTGCCATTCCATCGTTGAATATGGAAAAACGGTCATTATTTAGACGGCAATATTTCACTTTAACACCTGAACAGATAATTCGTCAGAAATGGCTAATAGCTTATGGCAAATATTTCCAGAACAGAAAAGAAACAAATAATCTTCAGATAATTTAACTTAATATAATGTAACTCCAGTTTAAATATGAAAGATACATTAACCATGTTTAGTTGCCTCATATGTCTGTAGTAAGTAATGATAAGTAAAATATTTGAAATTAATTTTGTTACAGAGTAAATATTATAATAGTCTCTAAATGCTGTATGAAGTCAAATTATTTTCATATTGTTCGATTTACTGTGAAATTGCGCCTGCTCTATTATTAATGGATATTAGTTCATGTTCAATTAGTAGTGTGAGAGACATTTGTGTTCCTTAGCTAAATCTAAATATGTTATGTTTTGATGTTTTATCTTTTCTCATACGATAGATGGCGTTAATGGAAATTTTATTCTATTTAGCTATTTCACATCGAGCAATAATTTACGATGATTCCTAATGGAATTCGTTTCTCTCATATTTCAAACAAAACAGAAAATTTTACGTGTAGGTGTACAAAAAAAACCTTCATTTGATATAAGTAAAGAATCGTATCACCAGTGGTATTAGAAATTCTGTGTTACGTAGCAAAAACTTTCAAAACTTCTTACTTAATTAGCAAGAATTTAACGCAGAGCACCATTAAAATTTACAAGAGCAACATGTTAATCTGATCTTTGAGATGAAAATCAAACAGACATTAATCTTTTATTAGTTCATTGAGTAGAGAAATGAAGGAAATACAGAATGTTTAATACGTAGAAAGAAGTAATCTGGACTTTGTAAGACAACTATGAACAGTTCCATTTCCAGATTAAAGGCATTTCTATTTTCTAAATTTAGCCCCAATGTACAGTTCAAACATGGTTAGCTAATGGAACAGGTTATCTTTGATGACTTATATCACGAATATTTTCCATAGGGCCCGAAAAGACAAAGAAATTCTTCATTCTGTTTTAAATGCATCATAGTTTGACTGTTCGACATAAAACAAATATTGTGGTTAAATTTGTTTTGTCTGAATTATTTAATTTTTTATTTTCTATTATTTACTATTGGATTAATTAGTTGTTGTTTTCCTAAACACCCTTTCTTTCTTTTACTATTGATTAATTGTTTTAATTTATGTTTAAAATACTAATTTATAGTCTACAAGTTTTATAAAATGTTAGCATTATAGATAAATTCAGAAATTATCACAGAATGAGCAAGAATGGTTTATTTTTCGTTTTTTCAACTGAATTAAATATTTCTTAAAAAGTACAAATAGGTTTAAGATTGACCGTAAAGCATAAAATTGCACTTTAAGGAAGTTACTGATTTTACAATTCAAGCTGTTTTTCTCACTTCTGACAGCATAAAGCTAATTCTTTACAAAATGCTTTTTTGATCATATTGTTGATGGGATAAAAATGCCCTAAACTTTCAGACAAAAAAACATAACTGAAATTTAATTTTCCGTATCCCCAATTGTTTGACCTACAAACATAATATCTGCATCTTATCTTTCTGGCAAACATTCTGAGTTGAATTAATTTTCCTTTTAACTAGGGATTTAACATATACGACAGTTTAACCTTAAAAGGGTTGGTAGGTTTTGGGTTTCATGGCGCAAGGGCGATATTTAGTCAACATACCCCCAAAACAAGACAAAAACGTGGGTGGAAAAAAGCAAAAAACAGAAAGGTAGGCTAGGGCAAAAGAGAAGGGAGGACAGATCACTCGGGTACCTCTCTTAGAAAAGGGTAATAATTATTGTATTGAATTTTTATATCCCTCATGCACGAATTTTTACATACGAAGAAATCTACTACGTACTTTACTTGAAATTATTTTGTCACGTAGGTTTTGTGGACTGTAATTCCTAAATTCAACAACACTGTCATTGTGAAAATAAATGTTTATCTAAAGTAAAATAAAAACAGAACAGCAACAAAATTAAATTCACAACAGTAACAAAATAAAACGAAACTCCTCATGGTGTTAAACAACAAGAAAAATGAATGCCCCATGGCTGCTATTTAACGTTCTAAAAACAAAACAGAACTATTGTTATTTGAAAGGCAGTCTTGTGTCGTTTTCTTAGACTTTCAGAAGAAATTCTATCACACAAATAATCTGGCCTATCGTAGGCTGTAACATATTTGGAATCTGAAAATTACAGGTTTGTAGATTGGTAGTTGAATTTACGTTACACTAAAGCAGCACAACGAGCTATTGGTGACGGTCCGGGATTGATCCTGAAGGAAAAGATCCAAAAATTACAGGAAAGCATGAAACAAATCATCAGGTGTATGTGTTCACTGTTTTTTATCGTGTTCAGAAATACTACGGACAAAGATAAAATGTTTATAACAGCAAAACCAAAATCACTTACATAAGTTCAGTTAAAAAGAGAAGTTACGTGGTTTCATTTTAGAGTTACTTTGCACGAATTTCTTACTTGTTCAACGAGTTGTTATACTTCCGAATGCTAACTGTATACTTACAAGCGTACGTAAACTGCGAAATTATTTCTTTAAGTAGAGTTCGTAACTTTGTTCCAAATTACAGTTCCTGTTGCAGAGTTCATGTCTAAATAACAGAAAGAAACTTTTAAACGGAAGAAAGGTTTCCTACTTGTTGAGATTTCTTCGAGTTGTAAGATAAATTGCCAGTTACGTGGGAAGTATTTCAGGAATTTTTGGGAATGTGAGTGTGGAAACTTTATATGATGCTCAAACTCCATAAAAATTTATTCGAGATTTCTAATGACAGTAATTTTCAGTTGGTAAGTAACATCTTAGTAACACAGCAGCAAGTAACTAACATCTTGGTAACTTTCAGTTACCAAGATACTTGTGGAAAGAATTGCTTAGAAATAAATTTATACATTGTAACAAAACATATTGTAAGTAACGCAAACAGTGATATAGCCTTAAATAACGCTTCCCATAAAAGACAAATACCCTTTTTAGTCAGTCTTCTCCGAAATAAATCCGTGGTCAGATAGAAAATGTGATGTCTATTTTTTTGTTTAAATTGTGATTTCTTTCATGTGTCTAGATTAAGTTTGGAAGTTTGCAAAAAATATTCCATGCTTATACCATTATTTTCAAATAAAAGGATGACGATTATATATTTATAATTTTTAATATGATTTCTACAGTCTAAACAAATTAAAATTACTGTACCAAAAATTAAGGAAATGGTAATATCCAGCATCTGATCACAGAAATATCGATTGTTACTATACAGAGTAGAACTAAATTGTAAGCATTGTTAGTGTACGATGAAAATTATCCAATGATAGATTTACATTCAACCGGCAGATTGACCAACATTCGATTTAAGAACCACGTTGATAAAATGACAATATAAATACATCAGGCTTCAATCACATCATTTTCAATTACAGAGGAACTTAACTATTCTAAATGACCTTTTCCTTTTCCGATGGAGATAAGGTCTTAAAAATAGAGAGATGATATCACTGGTAAATCGCTCGATAAACTCGATTTGCATCGAGGACATAAGGAATCAGTAATGGTGTTAATACTGATAACATCAAACATGAAGGCGACTTTTATCTCGTTGAATTTAACGTAAAGAATGGGAATTCGTGCTTGGAAAACATCGCATTCGTAACTTACTTCATGATCTCTATGGCATTACGAAGAAAAACCACCATAATGGAATATTAGGTTGGAAACCTCCTCACAATCTGTGCTGTTAGCTTCTTTTGGTCATGCACAAAGCTATACTGATTAGTCTAAGCGTAATGTTCATAATATAGAGTACATGTTTTTGGAGTACATCTAACTCTTAACTTCCCTTCGTAATCTTTATGCATTATGTTGGTTGGTTGGGTTCTGTTTTATGGTGCAAGGATCATATTTGGCTAAGTTGCATCAAATAAATGGACATACACAAGGAAAGCTTTTCTGGCACAGGACAAAAATGCACCCTGGGAAGAATTGAGCCTACGTTGCCTACAACTTCAAGGTTTCTTGCGAAGTGGGCTAGAAACTTTGGGACTGAACCAGGTAGACTCATACGTATTATGAGAAAAAACAGCCATAATGGAAGTTGGGCATGAAACCTCATCTCAATTTGCATTGTTAGCTTCTTTTGATTATGTACCAAGTTGTACGGATTAGTCTAAATGAGATTTACGCAGCATATAAATGAGCGTAATGTACACAATATACAGTACATAATTTTGAAAAACATCTTATTCTGAACTTTCCTTCATGATCTCTGACATTATGAGAAAACACCCATTTTGGAAGCTTGAACCTGAAACCTCCTCACAATCTATGCAGTTAGCTCCTTTTGCTTATGCTATACGGATTAGTCTGAACTAAGCAAGATTTATAGTGTACAAAAGTGGTGTAGAGACGAATATATAAAATATTTACTACTAACGTTTGTTAGGTTTATTTCATAATCTGTTTCAAGGCCTAATTTTTATCCATTAGATCTCAAATGTATCCTAGATGGGGCGTGGGACTTTCTTAGGTTTTATCATCGTAAAAGATTAACTAGGAACAAACAAAGCGATGGATAACTATAATATGTTATAGTTATCCTTATTACTGCATCGTGTTTCTAATTTAAGGTTGTAATTTTAATGATTTATGCTACATTGTTACAACTGGTAATTTATAAATTTTATATTTAAGAGATAAAATATGTCTTGTAGTTTAGAAGAGTCGATTTGTATACGTAATTCGTGAGTTGTGTTGTTTGATTATTGTTAAACGGAACTTGTCGATTCGTTGGATTGGCCAGATAGGGCACAATGGCCATATTTGGCCAAACTGCTGAAACAACGTCAAGTAAACAAACAATACACAAGAAACGCTTTACTGACACAGAAAAGAGAAAAACACTCAGGGAGGAATCGAACCTGCGCCGCCTACAACTAACTGGGAACAACTACTTAATTTGCTACCACATGGGAAAACCCACTGAACCATGGCGATCTCAACAGAACTGATCTTGGGAGATATCTTAGGCGATGGAAAAGTGTTTAATATAAAAAAGTTGACTGTACAGTATAAGATATACAGACTAGTGGAGTTTTACTTTTATGTAGGCCTCGTTCATGAAACATTACAATATCTTTCAGCTTCAATATCGTAATGAATAACGCATAATTGATTAAATGGAAATGAAATAATGAATAAAAATTGTTCACGTATATTAAAAGAAGAATTATCGACAATGACTTTCAATTCCGTCAATAGGAGCGAATACAAGTTTAACTTCGTTTAAATTAGCTTAGTTTGAGTAAGTTGGACACGATGCTGGACGTTACATTCAAGTCTATAGCCATCTGAAGTTAAGACTGCCCTGCTTTCAGTCTCCCCACGATTCACCACCTTATTTGATCATCCAAGCGTTGATGGTTACTCATTTTAACTGTTTTCTTTTGAATTTCACCGAATGTTGCAAAAAAACACCACGAAATTTACCGAGGTGTGCGAGCGAACGAAGCACTGAAATTATCGCTTGCGCTTAGAAAGCCTGTTGCTCTAAATGCACCGCCCGCACTCACGTGTACGTTTACGTATTTGACACTAAAGACTTGCATCTTTGTTTGGAAGCATTAGTTTTACATTTCGTTCAGTACTTTTCGAAAAATTCGACAAAATATGCAAATTCTCTTTATTTTGAACACCAGTGTATAAATAGATTAAAATAAAGTAGCAAACGTAAGTAACGATACTGCCATCAATATGAATATACGTATAAACAATTAAGAAATTGGCACAATATGCTATGCATTGAGCCTGTTAGTGGTGAATAAAAACTATCCAGCGTATACTAAAACAGGAATTATCAACAGTGACTATCGAATCCCTTTAAAAAAGGACCTATACAAGCCGATTCTTTTATATCAATATCATTTCTTAAAATAGACTTAAAAAGGAGACACTCGCAAAAATTTCTCCAGCTTTCAAAAATTGAAAGACCATTCACAACTTTTTTCTTTGTAGCGAAAATTGTTTGCAAATGTTCTTTTCTGTCAGAGGTCAATTTTTCATCTTCTAGCTTTGCCAGTACAATCCCGGGTTTAATAACTCATTCGTCACTAGACGGGAAAACTTCAACTCGGTACAGTGAAAATAAAGCAGCTTAGTTGGATATCTCGGACTTGGCAAGAGGACAAACAGAAGAGCATTCTAAGTACGTATGTCAACTTATCTAGAATATCTCACTTTTTAACTGGAACTATAAAACTTTGTGCTAGAGGAAAATTTTTTGTCTTCCATGACAAATCCAGATATAAAACTTCTTTGAGATTGTTGTCATTTGTGGTTTATATTATTTTAAAAAGAATAGAATAAGAGTAAAATGTTTTTAATCACCAATTCTTTTTGTTAAATCTTATAGTTGTCGTTATCATTTTTAAAAGAATAAAATTACCAAAAAATATTTATAAAATAATTTAAAATATGTCTTAAAAAGTTTAAGGTTTTCCCTTTTTACTCTTTATCACTTTCATCTAATACAATAACTGTTTTCTGTACATTTGAATGCATATTTTTATCCTTCTGAAAGATTCCAGTCTAGTTTTCATTAAGATACATTTTTATGACAATCGTCAATCTTGATACATTTCCTTTGCATTACTTTATTTGTAGAATGGTATGCATTACTGCTAAAGCATATAAAATAACGTTAAAAATGTTCACATAATACTTTGTAGATTGTGTAAGCCGACTAACTTTTGAGAAAGGAACGATATTTACTAACAACTGTTTATTTGGCCATTTTTATGACTCTTTTCTCGGAAGCTATAAATATTAAGTGACATGAATAGTTTGAAAATGTTATGGTGATTAGAGTTGTTGACATACCTTTAACAACTTTTTAAATTTGAAAATTTTTCTCAAAGTTTAAAAAATTAATTCTTTGGAACTGAAAGTAGCATTTTTCGTTAAATTTTATTTTCTAAAATAAATAATTCATAGTAATTCTTAGAATTCATGTTTTTACAACTTTAGTAGCATACAACAATACAGAAAAATTTGAAAACATTGCATCAGATATTAGAAAAAAGAAAGTTTAACGTATGGAAACTGCTTTTGTTGGAAAACTGTTCATAAATATTTTTTTTCAATAAACCTTTTGTTTTCAAATTCTTTTGCTGTTGATTTATTTTTTTGGCTAGCATTTTCACGATGCTTGGACTATTTCATCAAATAAGCATTCCTTATAGAGCTGTTGCATTATTTTCAAACAGTAGATACCATGAAAAATTCGAAGTTCTGACAATAAGGTATAGAACTTTATTATACTTTCTGCATAAAAGCAGGGAATATCAGGGCACACCAAAGTTGAAGTTAAAATTTGGAATGAAAATAAATTTCAGCACAAGGGTCTAAAAGACTTTACCAAAGCATTCAGGTTTTGGCTTTCCCCTGTGGATACAATTTAAACAACTTTATGAGGACTAAGTTATATAAATTGAATATTGCCACAGGTCTACGTTGCGTTCGTGTAGAAAAATTACCGCACAGCAATAAACTCAACTAAACGAAACTTAAGTTGTCATACGTTAATGATGAAACACCGGAATCTTTCAAGCATCCACTTTTTGATTAATTAATTGGATGCGTAAATGAAAAGAAAACATTTTGAATTACTTTATCCACACTAATTAAAGAAATATAAATATTTGGGAATCGAATTTTGTTTTCAAACTGTTGGCCATTAAGTCATTTCATTGAAGAGAAATTACTATAAGAGGACAAAATATTTTTTCAATTAATTCTTGCAGTTTATGTGTGTATCGAGTAACTAATAAAGATAAATGGAGAAAATCTAAGGTAAGAATTTTTTTCCGTATAACATTTATTAAAATTCAATAAGAAAAATACAAACATACATCAACGGAAGATGTTTGATTACATAACGATGCAAATGAGAATATTGAATTAATTTTGCCTTCGACGAAAGATTTACTGTCGAAAATTGATTCGCATGAATGATTTGATTATATTTTGAAAAAAATTTAATTATTGAAATTACTATAAATTCGTATGTACTCGTAAGAAAGCTTTAAAAACTATAGAATGATAAATTAATGTTCGAAACTAAAGCAATAAATATATTTTAGTGGATTAAAATATTGTATTCAGTCCAATTCTGCCTTTTTATATTCGTACTAAAAGAGCGTCTTATAATTTCTTATTACTATTCAACAGATATGAATAAAATATTACTAATTTTTCATTCTAAGAAGAATTAGCTCTGAATACTTAATACTCAGAGGGGACCTAAGAGATGCTTTAGACGTTGGAAGATACATCATTCCAAAATATGAGAGCCCTTTTAAAATATTAACTTTATTATAATTACGAAATATCATGTATTTTAAATAATAATGAAATAATAAATTTAACTATAATATGAAATAATATGTATGGTGATTTATTTATAGGAAACATGACATAATTTTTCACCAGCACCGTACTTGTGCTATTTATTAAACCGATCCATTAACATTTCGACTTATATGTTTAAAAGCAGGTAAGGTCCTTTAATAGCTTTACTAAAGCAGAAACGTAATTTAAAGAATGTACACAATCATTCTCAAGTAATTTGGAAATTTCGTGCACATTTAAAAATATGATAAAGAACGTTGAACAGTGTGGTTTCCAAACTTTTCATTCCAATGAACCACTTGATAAAATATTTTCGCGGATCCCTTGAGATTATAAAATTAAATAAGGTATATATAGACCAGCATAAAACACAATAATAATCCTCTTGTTCACTTTAATATAGGGAGTAGAATACGTATATACATGTTAAAAAGCTGAGACCACATTAAGGATTATAGTGTCGATTTAAAGTTCTAAAACAGGAAAACAAATTGAAGCTCGGAAATAAATAAATAAATACTGTACAAACTCTTATTTATTAATTAAAATTAACCCTACAAGTGGTTTCGACGAGAGATCTTGTCCATCAACATCTCGACCAATCTCGCTAATCACGAGATATCTCGTCATCAAGATATTGCCTATTTTTTAATGATGACGAGATCAAGATCTGGTCAGTTTTCTTCTAATGTCGAGATATCTCGACCATCTAGATCTGGTCACTTGCTACTGACGAGATTCCTCGTCGAGATAATCAGCAAGAGGGTTAAGAGGCTCTCAACTTGAGATATGATATTAATGAGAGCAAAACTACTTTAATCTTAATTTGAATAATGAATCTGCTTTTTACAAGTAGTCATAATACTTGATTTAATGTCTGATAATTTCAATATTAAGAGTCCATTCTCTACTTCAAATCTATTTCTTAACTTAGATTTCAAGTACGTGAGCTGGACGAGTGCAGTTTTACCTTAGTTGGAAATATTGTTCTGTACTTCAGAGCTTTTCTTGCGAGTTCTGGCTAGTGAATGTCAGGCACTAGTTCTTGTGTAATACCATTTTCTTCAATACACCAAAAGGTCAGTGGGACTGTGGAAATTGCAATTTTAATAAACTGTCAGTTGAAACATCTGTCTAAGAATCTTCTTGTGGAATAAAAGAGAGGGACTAGTTGATAGCCCATTAGCAAATTGATTCATTATCAACTTATCACACCCCGGCTTCAATACCCCATAATTAAAATAATTCTACTCATAAAACTAGAAATTCTTTATTCTAGTGATGGTGGTATTCACGATCATTAGTCACTGGGAATACTCCTTAGGTGCAAGCTCAGTTGCTCAGTTTGAGAACAGATAAGACAGGTGTAACATTTCTTTTTTTAGAGCGTAACGATTTTTAGAACATACAAAGAACTGAGAAAATAATGGGATATTTAATTCTTTTTCTTGAAAGTTATATATTTTGGCTAGTGAAATATCGAATAAGTTCCGCAGAGTCCCTGAAACATTGTCGCGGACCACTGGGAGGTGAATGTGAAAAATATATAAATATAGAACGTGAGAAGTATTTAAAATTTTAACAGAATTGCAAGGATTTGACACCAGATGGCACTAGTATGAGGATTTACTAGATGTTACTTATGGCTAGGCGTATGCAGTGAAAGCTCTTTTCTCACTTTTCTGGAAACATTTTCATTCTTCGAATACAATGTAACCACTGACTCGGCAATCTAACAAATTCAACACAGTTTAGAGAAATTGTTAATTACTTTTAAAAAGAACAGTTATATGGCGTCTCTATTTCTATCAAATGCTGACAACCAAATTACTAAACGAACTTTTAAAATGTATAATCCAACTTTTTCTTTGTTCGTTTAACTATCGAATAAGGTATTTTAACCTAGTGATCTTAGCAAGGTATGTTGTAAATATTAAAGATTTAAATAGTTATTGATTGATTCTTAAGTATGATTATTATAATTAGAACAGACAATAATATGAGAGAGTTATTCAAAAATATTTTAATTTTTATGATTGTTCCGTTTGTCTTTCAAATCTGATGTCGTGGTCAACCATATCCAAATATTTTGCAAATAAATTACCTATTAATTTTCTAATTGGTTCGTTTGAATATCGAATAAGTTAATTCAATCAATGAACTTAGCAAGGTATGTTCTAAATATAAAACATTATAAATAATTAATGATTGGTTTTTAATTAAGGGAATTATAACAGAGAAATAATAAGAGAAAATTATTCAAAAATATTTTAGATTTTATGATAGCTCCGTTTATCTTTGAAATCAGATGCCGTGTTCAACCAAATCAGCAAACTTTGCAGATAAATTATCTCATAATTTGTCTAATTGGTTTGTTTGAATATCGAATAAGATAATTTAATCAATGAATTTAGCAAAATGTAAAATATTCTTCTTTATATCAAATATGAAGTAATAATGCATGTATTAGCTTAGAAAATAAATCAAGATATGATTAAAAGTTATCCTGAATCTGAAAAACCATGCTCCCAGAGACATCAAATCCTATTGGCTCCTTTGGCCTCTCACAATAATTTTAGGGAGGGGCCGACCATCGAACAGGAAAGATAAATTATAAAATTACCAATGAGTAACTAAATAAATTGTTTCAACAAAACACCCACAGCAATAGCGCCAACTCTTAGAAAACCGAACTCTGGGCTCCAATATTTTTATGCATGAAGTTTGTTCCCTCCACGTATCTGAGGAATAAGTATCTATATATAAATTCCACTAAAGTACCAATATACAAATAGAAATTAACTTTATTTGTATATTGGTGAATGGAAACAGATATAAACAATACAAAAACAACTGCTACGAAATTCATTCACCAGTTTTGCCGCTTAATTTAAATACGTTTGATTTGAGCTACGGAGCTGCATGGTACTGCTTACACTACACATGCTTACACTACACATTACTAATCGAATTATAATTCTTCAGAAGTTTGATTACGGAAGGTAATGAGAGAAATTTAGAAGAAAGAAATCAGCACTAAAAGAAAATGCGAGAGAACGCGAAAATAGTTTCAGATGCCCAAGGACAGAATCGCTTTTGAACAAGTGAATGGGATGCAATTGACGTGAAAGTTCAACAGTCAATTGTGGGAACAGACTGAGGTTTGAATTCTTGACCTTACGTTTCACTGGAAGTAAGAATTATCACTAGTAAATATACGAAATGCTGTTTTGTATTTTGGCCCAGTTTTATTTCATTTGGAGATGTGAAATGTGCACTTGCGGAATATCTAGGGTCAACGCAATTATTTTCAGTAACTTTAGAACCAAATTTTTTGTACTTTAGAACCAAAAAAGTAAAATCCAATATAGAATATTGCGCACGAAGAGATCATTTTCAGTTTCATGTCTTGGAGAAACCACTTTAAAACTAGTCTCGAATAGTACTCTTAAAAACTATTCTACACTATAAAGAAATAAAATTTAAATATCCTCAGATTGCGATTTAATCTTTTGAAGTTCCTACCGTCTAAAATAGAAAGCTTACTATACCAAGTAGGACTCACCAGATTAATAACCTGGGTGCTACCATGGCTAGTAATAAGGTATAAATGTGAGTAACGACATCGTCATCTATAAATATAAGCAATTGAGAAGCTTTAGCAGTCTGTTATTACAAATATGCCAATGATATTGGTAATGATCTTACCCAAATAGTTTCGAAAACACACTTAAATCAAATGGGATTTTCATAACTTTCTCTAAGTGGTGCGTTCTTTTTAACTTTGTGGTAAACTTCCACTATAAAAATTAACTTATAACACAGTAGTATATATAACAGTGTAACTTTCATGAACACGACGTACTTTTCGGTGGACCAAGTTGCACTGTCTTCTGCACGTCTTGCTAAATAGTTGAATGGTAGGCATTGTTCTGACCACGCGCTCTTTAAAGAAATCAATCCTGATGGCGCTTCTGACAATCAACAGATTGTGGTCGCAACAATCGGCACGCACTTCGATGGATAGTCCAGGGTGAACAGTTAGATTGCCAATGCAATGCCAATAACTTCCAACAACTGTCTGAAGCTCTGTGATAACCGATACTGCTGTTATTCCTATCACAGTTTCACTCCTCGTTGCCACTAAGCCTTCTCTACTAATGGTGCCACACTACTGCTAAAGGCAACAAAGGATAATCTATGGTTACAATCATCCATTGCATGACCAATCATATACAGAAATACACCCGTGATCTCAATACAAATCTCACTCAATTGGCAATGTATCATCCAGTGGTAGTCTGTCGAATTCAGTCACAATAGATTCTGGAGGGAGGGATTATGGTGAACTTAGTCACCACTACAAAATTAACTTACAATATAATAGTATATATAGCAGTGTCAAGTATCTCCAATTTAAAGTTCGACAGATGGTTCTCCTGAGAATTTAATACCCCAATATCACTAACTTTTATGCAATGTTACCCTCTTATTTTAAAGAATTTAAAACAGACAAAAACTTTTTTATTTACCATCAAAATTCTAATAACCTGAACCCAAATTAAATCCAACTAGACTGCACTCTAACAGGACAGCACCATTTCAAGTCATATATCATACTTGAGATTAAGGCCCCGCATGGACTCCATCAAATTCAACGGTCAAATATGAAGTTCTTTTTGTTAGACAAATTTGCACTCATTCACACATTTTGCTAAATTGGTGACTCAAACGTGATGTGAACACGCTCACTTTTTAAAAACCAAGGCAGATGAGAGAGAAAGAGACGCTTCTGATAAATGCCAGATGGCGCTCGCCTCAATCGGTGTCCAGTTCGATGATGGATGGTCCATGGTGAACTGTTCAATTACCATTGAGATTCCAATCACTTCTGACAACTATTTGACGTCCTGTGGTAACATACAATTCTATTTCTATCACAGATTCACCCCTTTGTTGCTACTCCGTCTTCGCCTCACACGGCGGCGCACATTCGACTGCTAAAGACAATACAGCAGAGTAGTTATGTGTTCCCTTTAGTCCTGTATTGGCCGCAATCAGCTATTGCTTGACCACGCGTATGAAAGTACACCGGTGATCTCAATACAGCTTTCACGGTCTCACGCAATTGGTAATCTATTAATTAGTAGTAGGATCTATTGAATTCAGCCACTGTTGGATCCTGGAGGGAGAGTATTGTGGTGAATTTAGTCACTACTGCAAAATTAAGTTACAATACAATAGTATATAATGTGTTGGGCTACTGCAAAACAAGATGGCTCTCAAAATGTAATTTTGAGGAATCAGCACTTTAAGTTTTGAAATTATGTAATAAATCAAGTTCAAAAAGAAAAGTTGTGGTGATAAAAATATTTTATGAAACAACAAAAATATAATGCAGGGAATCGCGAACAAAACAGATTTGTTTGTAAATAAAAGTTGTTTTTCTTGAAAGAACCAATGGAATTATCTTGCTTTTACAGTAACACGACGAGCAGTATCTCCAACATGAAGCACTTCTTGGGGTAAACAAATTTGCTCCGTTCTTCACACGTCTTGCTAAAACGTTTATGAAGTTCTAACCACGTGGATTTAAGAATTCCATTTAAACTATTTCCCAGCTTAATACCTTAAATATCACGTGAAGCACAAATATTTACTTCGTTTTCCTGAGGGACTACTGTTTCCTGTTCTTTTATCACGTGGCGCGGGGAGAGAATATTTATTACAGTTTCCATCAACTCTTCAGCAGTAAGAAAGACGAAACCTACAAAAAAAAAGAAAGTAGAGAGAAGAAAAAAACTAACTTCCGTAAACAATAACACAGAAAGCAAGAAGGGAGAAATTCTTTCATCACTTTCTGAAAACAAGCGTGACAAACGACGAGGCTGGCCCGAGACAAAATCTTCTCTTTTCCATTTTTCTCGGAGGACCTTTAAAGTGAGAGGAAAGTAATTATTTATATCTCCCCGACAAAGTTTCGACACCCGAGCGAGAGCGAAAGCAGACTGCGAGGTGGGGAAAAATATTAATAAAGGAAAGAAATAGCTCTAAATGGTGTATTAAAAAAGACCTGCTTCTCTCCCTCTGGTGAGGTTTCTTCAAATGCTGTCTCGCCACCTCTATTGAAGGAAAACAGTAGCCACTTAACGTTCAGTTAAAAAATAGAAAGGTTGCTAGTTAAGGCACTTTTCAAACTCACATTTTACCGCCAAGTATTACGCCAATGATAATGGACATTTTTGCAGCAGAAACTCGCACCTGAGGGTCATGACCCCAAAATAAGTAGGTTTGTTTTCCAATGGATCGTTGTTAACTTCAACAGGTGATGACGCCAAATTTGGTGGGTGCTCGTAGGTTCGCTTTGTTTGGTTAAAAATGGCGTCAAGTCTATTGGGTTTGGATTTCCACTCGATCTGGTTCTACGGAGTCGTAACTCCTCAATCGGCATTAAGTTGGTGAGCATAATCATCCTGTACTGACAATAGAATCCAAGTGTGCTTTCGCGAGCTATTTTTCCTCAATGGCTGGGACACACGAATAAGATGCATACAAGAAAACATTTAATATGAGCAGACATCTACAAAATACAAAAAGAGAACAAATACAAAATACAAAAAGAGAACAAATACAAAATACAAAAAGAGAACAAATACAAAATACAAAAAGAGAACAAATACAAAATACAAAAAGAGAACAAATATAAAATAAAAGAGAACAAATACAAAATACAAAAAGAGAACAAATATAAAATACAAGAGAACAAATAGATACAAATACTAAAAGAGAACAAACAGATGCCTAGGTATTATATACAATGCCTAGGGCAAGTATATAATAATTCTCATATTTCATACTTTGCCTTAAAACGCCGGGCGTTCTATAAAATGCCAAGGTATTCTATACAATGCCGGCGTTTCAAACTTTGCCGGTAACATATATATATATACGTATGTGTGTGTGTGTTAACGGCGGCGATATAAAATACAAAAAAGAACGAACAGATACAAATATTAAAAGAAAAAAAAAGATACGAAATACAAAAATAAGAAACAGATACAAAATACAAAAAGAGAACAAATACAAAATACAAAAAGAGAACAAATATAAAATAAAAGAGAACAAATACAAAATACAAAAAGAGAACAAATATAAAATAAAAGAGAACAAATACAAAATACAAAAAGAGAACAAATATAAAATACAAGAGAACAAATAGATACAAATACTAAAAGAGAACAAACAGATGCCTAGGTATTATATACAATGCCTAGGGCAAGTATATAATAATTCTCATATTTCATACTTTGCCTTAAAACGCCGGGCGTTCTATAAAATGCCAAGGTATTCTATACAATGCCGGCGTTTCAAACTTTGCCGGTAACATATATATATACGTATGTGTGTGTGTGTTAACGGCGGCGATATAAAATACAAAAAAGAACGAACAGATACAAATATTAAAAGAAAAAAAAAGATACGAAATACAAAAATAAGAAACAGATACAAAATACAAAAGAGAACAAATACAAAAGAAACAAACAGAAACGTAAAAAGAAAAAGGCAAGAAATAACAGTTGGTTATCACCTTAAAAGTTCTCGATTCCCAATATCGAGAAACCTCAGAATTACCATGGAATGTCTTACAAAAAGCAGATGGGATTTGTCCATAGGTTCATTTTTATAAGTTCGAGATTCAGTTCAAATGCCAATGTAGCGCAAATGAACAGCAAGACAGCAGTCGTGCACTGTCATTAGCAGTTACCATATCACTACTTATGTGATTCACGAGTGATCATCTGTAAATATTGTAATAAATTGAGTTTTCAGACTTCAGTGTAGCGTTTCATAAATCATCAATTAACTTATAGTCTACTGGAGAAATTTATATATGCATTTGGCTTCTCAAATAGATAGTAGTAGCGGACAAACGATTTTTGTAATCCTGTTTCTATAATTTATTATTCAAATGTATTCGTCGAATTGTTCTCCAGCTGTGATAAAATCACATTTTAATGGATCAAACCCTTTAAATAGATCAAATGTTTGGCTTTACAAAACAGGTTTGGTTGCATCTTTTTGATAAAGTGAAAGTATAACAGGCTTTTTCTGTAAAGCAAAATGTAGGTGGTGGTTGTGTTTTTGTGGTGGAACGTGCTTCCTGGACGTATTCCGAACTTGACGTCACTTGCCTTGTTTTTTGAATACGGTATCAGCACGTTGGCAATAGAAATTCCAAAGAATGAACTCTGAATTGATATAAGTGTTCTTATTTTGTTTGGTCAATGTCAATCAGATAAAACGCCAAACGCCACCAAAACGATAATAAACTACATTTTAAGGTAACCCTGATATGTATCACGCCATAGCATTTGGGAAATTGGAAGTAAAATCAGTCTTTCGTCCTGGGTTATTTGTTCACACTGAAAATACCTCATTGGGAATTTTCTATGCTCATGCTATAAAGAAATTTGATTCAATTAATACTACTTTCAAAATTGTGATCTTCTATATATATTATACACTATTTACCAATAAGTATTTGGACACCCATGCAAATGACGATATCTGCGGTCCTGATATACGTCATGCCCTCCGGCGTTAAATATCGTGAAGGAAACAACATTGGCATTAGTCGCATGCAAGATGCCACGAAGTGCAGAGTTATCTGATTTCAAGAAAGGTGTAAAATCGTCGGGTATCACAGAAATGGCCGATCCTTAAGGGACATATCTAGCGAGCTGAATAACCCAAAATCGACAGTGGCCTATGTGATTCAGAAGTGGAAGGTGAGCGGTGATTGTCGGAATGTGCCCCGAGTCGGCAGACCCACGAAACTGGGAGATAGAAACCGACGGGTGCTGTCCAGAGAAATTCGGAAGAACCGCACCCAACCGATGGCCCACATACTCCAGGAGTTTCAACAAGCATCCGGAGTGTTGTTTCGATGAATACCATCCATAAGGAAGCACATCTGCTTGGTTTTCATGGTCGTGCTGCCGCCCATAAACCTTTGATCACAAAGTCCAACCGCGCTGCTCGGTTAATGTGGTGCAAAGCACGTCGAAAGTGGACCGTAGATCAGTGGAAACAGGTTCACTGGAGCGACGAATCAAGGTTCACCCTCTACCGTTCGGATGGCGGCAGGGTCTGGCGTCTGCCTGGAGAACGCCTCCTGCCAGAATGCATTGTGCCCACAGTAAAGTTCGACGGAGGTGAAATTATGGTCTGGGGGTGTTTCTCCTGGTATGGAGAAACTTCCCTTGGTCCCAATTCATGGTAAGCTCAACGCCGACGCCTAATGCACTATTTTGGATGACAGTGTGCTTCCTACATTGTGGCAGTTTTACGGGTTGGACCCATGTTACTTCCAGGACGACAACGCCGGCTGTCATGTTGCGAGGTCCACCATGGATTGATATGGCGACAAGGGGGTTAACCGAATGGACTGGCTTGCCCAGAGCCCAGACCTGAACCCTATCGAGAACCTCTGGGACGAATTGGATTGCCGAATTAAGGGGTACAACAACCGTCCCAAATCGGTGAAGGAACTTACATGTCTTCTCCAAGCCGAGTGGAAGAAAATATCACTAGCCGTCATTCAAGCACTTGTGGAAAGCATTCCCCGGAGGGTTGAGGCTGTAATTGCCTCTCGTGGAGGCTCTACCAACTATTGAATATGAATAAATTTTGCTTTTCTTTTCTATCACAGGTGTCCAAATACTTATTGGTAGATAGTGAAAAAATATAAAATCAAATGTTGATGATTTGCCATTAGGTTTTAGTAAAATTAAATCGTAATAAGTAAAATTAAACCGAAGTAAAACGTAATTAAAGACTTTTTATCCAATACTTTAAAATACTTCAAAAACGTATTTAGATACCTTAATTTATTCTTGTGATGTCTTCTTTGCACTTAATTAAACGTAATTAACAGAGTATACGGTTCTTAAATGGACTCATTTTATTATTCATATTAAATTAGTACAAACCATAGCGAACAAAGGGTGAAAAAATATCCACTTTTAATGTTAATTATTCATTATTTTTACATCAGGGAGCCCACGAAGTAAAGGGATTAATCTAGCATTGCGAACGTGATAAACCGTAAAATGGTATCGTGACTGTGAAATGGTTCAGAGAGAACCTCGGCTCTATATCTCCCAGGATTTGTTCCTCAGAAAAATCCAGTAGAATAAAAATGACCATGGATAATTGTTCTGTAAACCACTTAAAACAGAGAGTAAATAGCACTGCAAGCCTTCTTAAACAGTTTACTTTTGTCTGTTTCTTATTGTTTGTTCATTTAACCACATATGGATGTATGATTTTATTTGTAAAAAATATTCTGTGATTATATATATATAATCACAGAATTGATTATATAATGATAGACATGATTATATATATATATATATATTGGCAAGGTTCATTTATCGCTTGACTTGCTAAATGCGTAGAATAAATAGGCTGGATTCGAATGAAACTCAAAGTTAAATTAGAAGTACTGTTCGAATAGTTTTATAGTACACTCATTACTTAACAAGCATGATCCGTAAGATCATACCGTAAGTAAGATAACCGTAAGATCATACCCTCCTACACTTCCCTCTCCCGTTACCATCCGTCCTCGAGTTAAGTTCACTTTTCCCACTTTACTTCCGTTTTGTTTTTAGATTCCACCCTATATCAACAAATAAAGCAATAGCCTTAACTGAAGTGGATAAAACGTTCTTCCTCATTGTACGCGGCAGACGTTGCCGTGGTTGGAGAATAGAAAATTGCGAGGATTAAGATCGTCTCCCCTTCTTTTTCCGTTACCATGCTATCATCCGCCCTCTAAGGGTTGAGCTCATTTTCCCCTTTACATCCGCTTTTATGTGGGACCGTATCTCTCAACAAATAAACTAATAGCCTTAACCGAAGTGGTGAAAAAATTATTCTTGATTCTTCGAGGCAGACGCTGCCATGGTTAGAGCATAGAGTAGGGTGAGGTGCCAATTTAAAAATAACAAAGTATAACTCACTAAAATGTTTAGGATTTGAAAATGTACGCATCATTATTAGTGTCTAACTGACATGTCAAACTTCAAAGATGAAAAATGTGTGCATACAAAAATCTATAATACTGAGGAATAGATCGCCAGCGCGCATAAGCTTAAAGTGTGGGTAGAGCTAGTTCGAAGATTCTTGCAAGACCACTTATTAAGTTGGGAGGAGACTGATTATGCTGGAGAAAAGTTATGATAGGAAGTTTAAAATAAGCACTAGGTGAATATTTAAAATTGAAAGCACTTACCCCTTATCAAACAATAAAGCTAATAGCTTTGAAAACGTCTTCGAAAAAAATTATCGCTTTCGAGTTGTCTTTAACTTGGTTTAACGGACAATAAACAGGTATTCTTAAGAAGTGTCCAAAAAGTTTTGAATACTTGTCACAAAATTCAAAGGATAACTCTAAGACCTGTAAATTAGAAATACCTTTTGAATTAGATTTAAAAAGAAGTGTCCAAAAAGTTTCGAATACTTGCCACAAAATTCAAAGGATAACTCTAAGACCTGCAAATTAGAAATACCTTTTTAATTAGATATAAAAGATTATATATTCAATACAGTGTAATTGCGAGGATAAATTGGGACAATTACTACACATGCGATTTGGTACAGTAAGCAATGATTGATAAAAGTTTCAGTTTATGATTGTCCGCCGATGATTGTACTTAGGATTCAAGTGTCCTGCAAATTTCTAAAGTGAACTGTATTGCGAAATAGTGCATGTTAAAGGAATTCAAAACTACAAAACCATACATTTATTGAAACATGCCTATTTACATGACACCGATTGCTCTGAAACTCACGAACTATGTTCTGAAAACTAACTTTTTCGTTCTTTCCAATCAGAATTTGGGGCCGCGGTAGCCTGGTTGGAAGGATAACGGATCAACATTCGGAGGATTGTGAGTTTGGAACCAAAGATCGTCGTGTGCAAGAGGACTGATGCACTTTAAAGCTGTCGTGGCCTCAAGTGGCCTCACTTTGGGGTGGTGTGGAAGTTTGGAGAGTGGGGTGACAGCTCAGGTGTTGACCACGTCATCTGACCGTAGTTCAAAATTACGTGGTGTTGTCCTCAGATGATTGGGGATTGATCCCGGACCGTCGGCAATAGCCCGTTGTATTGTTCTAGTGTGACGTTAATTAAAATACCTACCTACGTTATAAATTTAGTTTTGGTAGGTAAATAGTTATTTAATTAACGTCGCACTGGAGCAACACAACGGGCTATTGGCGACGATACGGGATCAAGCCCGATGGGAATTCAGCTTTGGTAATAGTTTTTTATTTTACAAATTTCATTATGGTTAATCCTAAGCATGGCAAATTTCGAATGGCTGTGTAATACAACTTGGCTTGAAATAATTCAAGGTACGAAGCCATTGGATTGCATTGTGTACAGTTTCAAGTTAGGTAGGTAGTCAGTTCCAGTAGCACTGGCGCAACCCAACGTGCTATTGGTGACGGTCCGGGATAAGTCCCGAACAACACCACGTAATTTTGAACCACGGTCAGATGACGAGGTCAATATCTAAGCTGTGGCACTCCACTCTCGAAACTTTTACATCACGCCAATGTGAGGACATTTGTCATCATCATCATTTGACATCACGACAATGTGTTGGACATTTGAGGTTACGGCATAACCTCAAATGTCCTCACCAAATAACCAACGTGGACCAACTCCGGCGTACATGACGGTCTTTGGTTGGACCTAGTTTCGAACCCGGCGTCTCTAATATGAGTGGAAGCAATGGAGGATTGTAGAAAAAATTGCGATGTTAACGAAAATCATTCATGGTGTAGAAATCCCTTTGAGACACAAGTCGTAATATCTACTTTTTTACGCATAGTTTCAAGATGAGTAAACAATGATAAAATATTTCTGAATAGTGAAAATAAAACAATAGAGTACCGAGAAAAGTGAAACACACACACAAAGAAACTTCACAAAGAGCGGAGGAGCATACCTGAATGTAGCAATAGATGCTTATTGAAGTTCGGCGCACAGTAGAAATTAAAGAATTCTAGACAGCATTTGTGCTTCGAATTTTTGTTTAATTTAGTTTTCTTGTCCAATACGTTTTTGTCTGCTGGCACATACAATGGAATCTATGATACGTCAATCCACAGCTGTAAGCTGGATCCAAAAAATAAGAAGCACGACTTTTTCTCTGATAGGAACCGGAGACAGAGTTTCCTTTCTTCCTTTGTCGAGCAGTGAACATTTCTATTTACGTGATTAGTTTTCTCTCACTCTTGAATTCTCTTCAGATGTCCCCTCTTAGTCTAGAAGAACTTATAAGATTAATATACGTGTCTGTTTCAAGAGTTCGTGGTAAAACTAGGGAGCAGAGAAAAAATAATTCTTCCGAGACCGTTCTAAGAAAATAATCTAAAAATAAAACCCCCGTCGTCAAATAAATTACTGAAACCGAATAAAGAAAGGTGTTGCACATTTGCAACATTTAATTAAAACTAGTTTAGTAGCAGGTTCGAAAGGGATTTCCTTCCCGAAATCCCTCTTTCATCCCTTTCTATTTTTTCCTTTTCTAAGCAATGAATGTGATGTAATTTACTGTTTCGAGGAACTTAAACTTTTTTGAAAAGAATTTCGAGAACTAAATAGGATGCATAATTAGCTTGTAATCCAATTTTCTTGACAAGGAGACCATTAACCTCACGTCCTCATAAGGGGGATGAATAATTCTGTCATGGCGTCGTCAGAGTGTTTTTTAAAGTTAGTAGACTCTTCGAAGATTGTCCATACTCGTATCAATTGAACATCGCTAATTAAACATATATTAGACAATGCCCTCCAGAGTCTGAGTGGCTAAAGACTTCGCTCTTAAGAAACTGTAGAAGTGCTTCGAATGTCGTTACGCTGATATAGGATTGGCTGCTTGAAGTTTGTTGGTTTCTTCAAGATGATATGCAATTGCGGGTGCCCCAAATTGCAATTGCTCCAAAAGTCCTCCAGAAAGACATATCTCTCTCTAGTTCAGAGTGGATGGAATATGGCAGCACTTCGCATGGTTCCCCGGGTTAAAACTGAGACTGCCACGTTCTTCACCAGCGGAACGCTTGACTATACTTCATAAGCTGCCATTGGAGAAAAAAAAGAGGGGTAAAATAGTGGGAAAGGGAAATGAGTTACCTATAGACTCGGTTTAAAAATTCACTGTAAATTAATTTTTAATTATTTTAGTTAATGACTGACTGTCAAATGTAGTCTCAGATGAATGGAAATAAAACAACTGTGGGCTAACTCATATTTAGTGGAAACGGAGCCCTCACGAATGCATATATGTATTTCATGTGGGGCCCATTATCTAATTGGTAATGCCAACAGGTGCAGAGGCGAAATAATCCAAAATTATAAAAAGGGGTTCAAGTAGTATCTGACCCCAGAATCCAAAATAATTTGAAATCCAGGAAGGCCAATTTTTGATTTTTCCTGCGCCACAGTTCAGGATGTTGGAATTTCGGATGCGGTAAAACTCAAGAACACGGTACCGGTCCCTCGCCAATGGCGGCTAAATTTTGCGTCGCCAAATGGCTGTTTGGATAAGCGGCCATATTGGATGCCTTCCACATACGAGCAAGTGAGAATGCATGTCGCAACGGGTTACCATATTCCAAAATTATCGCTAAATGGCGAAGGTTTCTTGTTTTTCAGTAGCAACCCCCTGGAAGCTGAACAGAACTATTTTATTGGAAATATTCTCTGGCACAGTTCCAGTATCAATAATCAAAGAAAATATCCATCATAAAGAGAATAGCTAAGAGGGGGCTACAATTAAAGCTTAGCCAATATTGAGCAGTAGGGATTTTCATATTGCCTACTGACTGCTTGCTGGTAGCTGTCTCCACAGAAATACAGTTGTTTTAAACAATGTTTTCTCTTTTTATACGACACCGAATGCTTTCGTCAGTTACATAATCCGCAAGATTACAAGCTGAATCCTCTTTCATCAGCTATACAGAAGTTCTTAAGGCTTAACTCCATTCCTTGACTGCTGAGGCTGTCTTGTTTATGTCCAATCAGAAGTACCCCATTTTCTAGAAATAGATACGGATGCTTAGAAACACAAATCAAAAGCATAGCTATGGTATGCCGACTTTAGTTTTAACATAGGTCATATTTATTAGGCATATGAAAGAGATAAAAATGGTCTCTTGTTTCAAATGAAATTGAAAGCAGCATTGATGGACATTTTAAATAAGTAAAGTCTGTTTTATAGTACATTAGTCTGGTAAATTTTGTTGATTTTGTGATATGCATAGGAACTTTTTCTCGTGTTAGCAAAAGATCGATTTTTAAGTTTCAAAGCTGTGAAAAGTTCGATGACATGTCTGTGAATGTATCGCTAAATTGGTTTTGTAATATTTTTTACCTTCCAAAAATTAAAAATTTCATGAAGCATATGCAATAAATATATAGCTTAAAAATTTTACGAAAAATGAAAGTAGATTTTTAAAAATATTCATTTACTTTAAATACTTATATGCATAAATTTTCTTTTCATTCTGTTATCGCATAGATTTCTAAATTCTATTTCTTTTTCACTGATTTTCCTGTTGAAATACTTCATTCGGATGATAGTTATGCTTTTGATATAAGTTTTAATCATTTCGGAAGCATCAAAGAAACTTTTCCTGTCAAAACTTTTACAATTCCTTGGTTTGTATTCAAATCAACTGGAGGGTGAAATAGAATGAACTCGTCATCTATTACTTTGCTGACTTCACGCCACTTCGATGAGTGTACAGTAAGACTATATTATGATAAATGCTTCACCCACGTTTTCGGTAATGGATCTTTCGTTTGATAACTGTAAAATGCTACGAGTAAATCGGAGTACTCATTTTTATTTCATAACCTACCCTGAGTTTCTTTTGCGCAAAATTTGCTGCTGAAGAAAAAACTAATTCATTATTATTTATTGTATTGGTGACGTATTCAAGTTTTAATTTTTATCTCTTATACCTGCTTGTAATACTTTAGCTGTCACATAGCATTATGCAGTCACTTCTTGACTTATTGTGTTTCGATTATTTTGCAAAATACTGGGATTTTTACTCAGAATAATTATTCGTATTCTGTACAGGGTGTTCAATGGTGTAGGATGATCATTGAATCCTCCTCTGCATCGCACTTGAGGAAAAAGGTTTTCCCATGAATTTCAATTCGTGAGTCAATAGAATTTTTGCATTGTAACTCATGGAACCTCAGACTTTGAGAGAATTAATAAATTGAAGAACTACCTTTGGAAAAGTTTCATCCCTTTTCCCATCACACCTCATTCCCTTTACCATCAGAAACATATTGTCTAAAATTTGCGTCTGTTCGGGTAAATGCATTTCAAAATCACTTTTAGAAGGGAATTCAAATTTATTTGGAATGTAAGTGGTTCATTAGATCAAACAAGTAGTTTACCACATTTATAAATTCCGATAAATTCGTGGCACCTTGAGAGGCTGAGAGATGTTTCAATGCGGTTGCTGTGGTGTGAGAGAATAACTGTCTCCAACTTTTTTCTCTTCTGCTTATAGCATTGCATATGCATCAGTTTAAATTTGTGGCAAACTTTCAATTCATTGTCATCTAATTGAAATAATTGAAAAGGAGTAGATATTACAACTTGCGTCAAGAGGATTTTTACACCACGCGTGAATGATTTTCGTTAACACCATTTTTTTCCATAATCCTATATTGCTTCCACTCATATCAGACACATGCTACCATGGTAACATCGCCAAATTGTTTAAAAATTGAAAATGTCTCTTCATTCATTTTAAAATCAAAATAGGCCACGCCTCTCATTTGAAAGTAACGGATTAGCAACCGAAGGGTTGCGAGTCAAAACTAGGTCCATACTCAATTTCATACTAGTTTCATACTCATTTATCGACATACTCAATTTCATTTCCATGTCATTAGAGCTGAAATTGCGAAGAAAGATGATCGAATATATATGCAATTGTTTCGATTTGAATATTTATGTTCATACACGATGTTTCAGTTGAAAATGAGTTAGTTTATACTATAAGTTTATTCGAAAATTTTTGTCGCTGAGATAAAAATTTTTGAATAACTATAACATCAAAACCATTTCTACAAGAAAAATTGCAAAAAATAGCTATAACAAAATAATTCATGTTATCGAAAAACACTCATAATCATTGAAAGAAAACAAATTGTTTTGATAAAAAATGCTCTCTTAATGTTGACAAGTAATTTAAATTATCTCACAAATATAATATCGATCAATAATTCGTTAAAGATCTTCCATCAAACCAGCAGAGTTACGGCAATGTAACCAGATAGGGGATGTGTGTGTCCAAGCCTTACCGAATCTTGGTTTCTCTTACATTTGTTTATCTTTATAAATTAAATATTGTAAATGCATATAATGTTTTGTAATATTCCGTGCATTTTGTAACTTATGGATTACATTCTTTAAGGAAAATAACAACTATTTAATTAATAGTTTATTAAATTAATCATTCACAACGAAATAAAAAATTATGAAATATTTGATTTTTCTTCATTGCTTTCGAATAATGCACGTAAAAATAATTTTAAAGAAACAGTTTTTATCAAGAATTAATTAAAAAGAGAACCAATTTTCCAATTTATGAATTCGAAGATCAAAATATTGGATGAAAAAAAAATCAAGATCACAAATATTTTACTAAGTCTGGACATTTTTTGCCAGGTTCCAGTATCAAAAAATAAATATTTGACTTAAAAAATAAAAATGAATTTTATTGATTGTGTGCCTTTTCTTTGGTACATTTTCATGTATATTGTGCTTTCGTTTTTCAGTTTTTTGTTATTTGTGAAAAAGCTTATAGTCCTGAATGGGGTCGGGTGTGTTCATGAAACCCATACGTGTAAGATACAAGATAGTACACGAGTTAAAGGAGTTGTAGCGAATATGATATTCCACTGACCAGATATGGCCCACTGGATACGCTTACCCTCCCGGATATGAGATACGACCCTCTAAATAGGCTTATCAGGCCGACCAAATACTACTCAACGAATAGTTTTGAGCTATTTGAGAAATAGCTGTTGTCCTGATTGGGGACAAGTGGCGTCCACAAAAAATCTGCATATGGAAAATAAAGTAATAATAACCGTACTCATAAAATAAAGGACCGTTTGAGTTAGATACATGAGTTGTAGCGAATGGGTTTATTTCGACTCCCCAGATCAGATACGGCCGTCTAAATATTTTCATCAGGCCCACAGACCAGATACTCCCCTCAGAATAGATTTAACCTGCCCATGGAGCAGATTACGGCTCTTCGGACGGGTTTTCCTGGCCGACAAACCAGATACGACCCTCCAGAAAGATTTACCTCGGATGTATACCAAACACGTTCCTCCAAATAGACTTATGTACGGAAATCAAATACGGCCAAACGAATAGTCTTGGTTGGAATCAAGTGACGTCCAAAAACGTGTACACGTAAGATAAAGGACCATACACGTATGATAAATGAGTTGTTGCGAATATGTTTACCTCAGATTCACAAATCAGATACTGCCCTTTACATACTTTTATCAGGCTCGCAGATAGGATACACCCTTCCAAATAGGTTTAACCGACCTGCAGACCAGACACGATCTTTTAGACAAGTGTTTCCTGCCCATAGATCATATACGACCCTCCAGAAAGATTTACATGGCCCGTATACCAAATACGTTCCTCCAAATGGACTTACCACGTGCGGAGACCAAATACGGCCAAACGAATAGTTTGTAGCTATTTGAGAAATTGCTGTTGTCCTGGTTCGGATCAGGTGGCGTTCACAAAAGCTTGAGCGAATCGGTTTAGAAATGAGCTATAGTGAATAGGTTTAGAAATGAGCTATAGTGAATAGGTTTATCAGGCTCGCAGACTAGATACGGCCCTGTAAATAGTTTTATCAGGCATGCATATCAGATAAACCCCTCTGAATAAGTTCAGCAGGCCCGCAGATTACATACGGCCCTCTGGACAAGTTGACTGGGCCAGCAGTTCAGATATGGCCATCTAAGTATTTTTACATAGCCTGCAGACCAGATAAGGCGTCTTTCGCTAATATCTACCATGAAATTTGATTTTGAATTTTTCTGCATGGCAGTATGGATAAATATGGAATTTCCAACTCTGGGCTTCCTCCGAAATGAATTCCAGACGACGCTACCTCAGCAACGTGAATGAAATGACGTGTCAAGAGCAGTCACCGCAAAACTCGACTCCAGAAACGCAACAACCCCAAACGTGACTTCAAAATGCCGCGTCGACGAAACACTTCTCCCAGAAAATTCCCCGAATCCCATCCACCGCTCACCTGGTGTCCGTCCGCTGCGACTTACGCAACGTTTCACTTTCGTTTTCAAAGAGGCGCGAGTGGAGGAAAACAACGATACGTTTTTTCGGTCATGCCCCTCGGGCATGCGCCGTGGGGGCGAATGATCGGTTTCATTCTTGAGGATCGTCTTGAGCCGTGAGGCGCATGCGCAGTGCCGCTCATCCTCTCGTGCACGTAGGACGGAGGGTTTAGTAAAGTTTTGGAACGCGGACTGTTTGGGCCGGCTTTCTACTCTGGGCTCCAAGTGGAAATTGTGGTTTTTTCTCGCGGACTGGAATTTTTCGGAAGCGGTCTTATCTAAGGTTTTCTCCACTCGTCAGAAAGGAATGCGCTTTAAGATGAACGTTTTTTGAGACGCTTTAACTTTTGTCTTTTAGAGAACATGAAATTGAATCATACATTCGGTTCCCAAAGAATTTCACGCGTAAGTACTGATGAAAATACTTTGCAAAACTGTACTTGGTAAATTGGATGCGGTACTGGATAGAATATTTATTGGTGTAGATATTTGTGTGCATTGATTTATTGGCGAATTGAACATTTTGAACCCATTGAACATTTTGAACCCATTGAAAATATTGAACATTTTCCTCCCATTCACATGATTTTAACAACTTTGAATGAAATGAAAATTTGAACATGAAAAGATGTTTAGTGTTTGTTGTATTTTAATGACTGAAAAACGAATGGAGATTTACTGCAACCAATAGATGTGCACTTAAATTTATTTTTCACATTCATTATAACCTCTGTTTGAAATTTATTAAAAACTTGTAACACTTTACCACAACTAAACTCATTTTCTAAAATGTTGATGAGTATACCATTAGTAGGTTAATCAGAAATTGTATAGGTAAAATTTCATAAAATTCACTGCAATTTATTCTTGTCTACAACGAAAAAAAATATTATGTTTTATTCAGCAAAACGCCTTGGTTTAAGTTTAAATTTAATCAACGTGTTTAAAAAGGTTGTTGGCTATTAACATAAGAAATTTTGGTTGAACAAATATCAGTGGTTGAACAAATATCAGTGGTTGAACAAATATCAGTGGTTGAACAGGAGTCTTCTTCAGGTCAGTTCAACTTCTAAATTCCCGACGTCAACATTTTTGCCAGATTTCTGCATATGCTCTTAACTCCAATTTACGTCATCATACCTTGATTCAGAGATTTTTTTAAAAATATAATCTTGACAATTAGAGAGATCTGGACACAAGAATTATTTGAACGATACCTCGAAAAGAATTGACACAATCTTATCTTATAAAGTATAACACTTATCAAAATATTTGATTTTTAACTTTCTGAATTCGATTTAGGAGGAGCATCAATTATGCTGCCGAAACAGTTAGAAACTGTAACACCCCATAATTAGAAATATGTTATATTGAATTTTCTCGTACCCGGTAGCATTAAGGCTGTTTATTGCTTGTTGAAAGCACTTTTCCGCCACAGATTATAAACTTCGTTTACGACACAGATCGCATAAACTCGGTGGCTCTAGTGAGAAGTTAAGGGAAAGGTTAATAAAAAATCCTGCGGCTCTTTTAGCGATCTTGTAAAAAGGCGAATAAGCTGCGAATTGCGTGAAATGAAAATTTTACGATGTACTGAGTCGGAGAAAAGTTGCTTAAACTTGTTCAGTATTTATCCTGTTCTGGACGTTTAGGCGTATCAAAACTTTGAGAGTTTGATTGAAGCAGCCTTCGATTGCTAGCAAATAATCCAAGTATTGTGATTTCCACTGGTTTTGGAATTGGTTTCTGTTTGAAAATGGTAATCTTTCGAGTGGAAGAATTTTACGATGCATTTGTGACTTGAGTACTTTATTCGTTGCAAGTACCTTCGAATTGAGTTTTAAAATGGAAGACTGATTTTACAATAAATCACGTAAAACAAATACTTTATATATAAGAAATATTAATCAACACAATATCTAAAGTTCACCAAGTCAAAAAAGTATAACAGTAGATGTAAGAATAGTAGTGCAGATAAGTTTCTCAATTTAAAACGTGTGTTGCAAGAAGTCTAAGCAAGGTGTTCTGTGATCTTGAATAAGTCATAAATTAATTGATATACAGAAATCAAAACCAGAGATTATTTGACATCTATGAGATTCTATGGACAAATAATTGACTTCAACTGTGATTTGATCGTGGCAAAGAAATAGTCGATTTCTGTACCTCTTCTCAAATTGTGATACTTTATCCAATAATGTTAAGTACTCACGCCCTTCAGTGAATTCTGAACTGACATCCGTAACTTCTAATGGGACCAGTGACATGCCAATCCCTACGAATAGTACTACACAATGATGATAGATTACGATAACCTAACCGACAACCACTACTTCGGACCTGCCCCCGAGAACCTCACCTATCTCATGACCAACTGCACTGCCATGGGTTGTTCGAGGGTCAGGCAGGCCCCTACACCCTCTCTTCACCAGCATTCCGAACTGCCGCCGTACATACGCATAGCGGCCACCACGGTCTGTGCGGTCATCCTGACGTTGGGAACGGCGGGCAACATTCTCGTGGCCACAGTGGTGTGGAGAACTAAGGAGCTGAGAAATTCCACCAATCTGTTTCTCATCAACTTGAGCGTAGCCGATCTGCTGGTGCTGCTTGTGTGCGTGCCACCCGTCTTGGTGGAACTGCATTCCATGCCGGAGATCTGGTTGCTGGGAGAAGGAATGTGTGAGTACAATTTATTTCTTTTTATGTGTTTGAAGTAATTGAGAGATGGTCTTGATGGAGATATTCTCGATTTTGAAAAAATTTGTAGGGGAAAAATATATAATTTTATGTAACAAGGCAAGTTTTTGTGTATTGATCAGTAAAATACCTTGCCATGGCAATAAGATATCCACCTGAAATGCCCCCAAACTTGTCCTTTTATCAGTTTGATGGACACTCCTGGGTAATTTATTAAAAAGCAAAAAATACAAATGGGGAAACGTAAGTACGGGATTTCTTCACCCTCCAAGAGGTTTTGACGAGGTATCTTGTCCATCAAGATCTGACCAATTTTACAAATCAAGAGATATTTCGTCGTCAAGATATTGCCGATTTTTTTATGATGACGAGATCAAGATCTGGACAGTTTTCTTCTAATGATGACCTCGTCATTAGAAGAAAACTGATAACTGACCGTTATTAGAAGTATCTCGTTGAGCACGGTCTGGTCAATTTTGCTAATGACGAGATATCTCTCGTCGAGACCACCACCAGGAGGGTTAAGAAACTCATCACTGTGGTATTGCAACCCCCTTTCGCAGGGGGTTGCCCACTTAAACTTATTTTCCGTTTTATAATTTTCAATTACATTATTAAAAGATACATTGGTGGTAGCATTAAGGCAATACTTCCAAGTTTGCTTATTTTGGGTTATTGTCTACTAGAGTCAGCATGTAAGTATTCGATTCTGCTGCACCCAACATTAAATATCAATATGAGTGCTCAATAAAAGGTTGATTGAGAGCTTTAACAGTTTTCTGGAGTTATGAGGCATATCATATGCATCATTCGGAAACAACCGTTAGCAGAAACTGGATTAATTTGGAGTTATTACTTTCTTGATTACAGCGGCAGAAGAGCAAGTCAATCCATAAATTTAATATTGGCGAAAGGGATGAGTAACTTCGGTACGTAATTGTTTACAGAGGTTGATTTAATCTAATATTAGCAACTATTGGAACGTGCTGCAATCCTGTATATTTCTAAGTGTATATTTGGTAAATAAAAGAGTTATATTTTCATTTAAAATAAAATGCTCGCTGCTGCCAAAAACATTTTGATACCTCCAATTGAAATTAACCCTTCTGGTGGTTGTTCCAATGAAGTATCTCGTCATTAGAACAAAACTGACCAGATCTTGATCTTGTAATCATAAAAAATATTGGCAATATTTATTTTGATGACGAGATATCTCGTCAATAGCAAAATTGGTCAGATCTTGATGGACAAGATATCTCGCCGATACCACTTGGAGGGTGAATACCCATCTTTCATCCTATAACCTATTAGTTATACACTACCAGAATATTTATCAGCAATGTGCTACTTTCAAGAGTTTATAGTTATAAAAACAATACTTTGCTGATAAAATTATTTCATTGCTATGATTGTCATTGCTTATTCTTTAATGATTACATTCTTAAGACAGATCTTTCATAACTATTCCCATTTCGCATTCATTAGATGAAGAATGGGTCTATATTTCAAAGGAAATGTTTATCTTCGAAAAAGAATAACCTGTACGCGGCAAGTCAAGAATCAAAGTAATTGAAAATGCTTGAACTGTATTTTCTGTTACTCGTGGTTGAGTAACCTTCTGCAATTCAGACATAACACTCATCACCAGTTACAACTTTAAGTTTCCACATACATACAAACTTAGTAGGGAGAGGCCAATTCCGAGTTTCGAAGAAATGTTGAGAATCAGCTGATTTTGAGTTTTGTCAATAGATTACTTGAAGGTAATGAAAGGTAACAGAAAAAAGGGTCAATACCCTGTCAATACTTTCTGAAAGAATCAAAGCACTGGAAAGTACTTTTTACACTGCATTATGGAATTAATATTAATAACCCAAGTGATTTTGGCGAGTTTTTTCGTCCACCAAAATCTGAACAATTTCGCGAATGACTAGATATCTCGTCACTAATTTTTTTATGATGACGTGATCAACACCTGGTCAGTTTTCATCTAATGACGAGATGTCTATCAAGATCTGGTCAGTTTTGATAATGATCAGATACCTCTTCGAGACAATCACCAGGAGAGTTAATTCAAAACTAAAAATTGCTGAATCGACTGTTACGAAATGCTTGCAAACTGGACATTGACCCCTTTTCTACCAAAGTAAGATATTACGTATTTACTAATAATATTGATCGCAATTACTCAGTAGAAGTTAGAAGGGTCATTTACTTCCAAGACAACATGCTTTTTCGTCTTCATAAATATGAACGATTTATTAAAGTTTGCAAAAGAGATTTAAACGAGTTTTTAACAACTTCAAAAAGTAGTTAAATAAACTTTCGAGATTCAATTACGCAAAATAAATCACGTTTTCCTACTCTATTATAAAATGACTAGTTTCTCCACTGTTTTCCTCTCCGATTTAAATTCCATTCATTTCATATTTTATGTATGATTAACTTAATTGCTATAAAAATCTTTCCAATTATCTTGTACATTAATAAAAAGTTTAATGATAAAAGTTGGAAAAAGTTTTCCTTGACTAACTTGAGAAGAATGTTGTGTTGCACAAGCATGAGCAGGTCGGTGTCAAGGATTAGGAATTTATTCTTTATTAACTCGATGCGGTTTTGCAACTATAGAACATTTTTCCGATTCTAGACCAAAGACAACTGCTTGATAAACAGTCATAGATATATAATGAGCATATCTTTTGCTTTAAGTGATTTTTTTGTAAGCTAATAAGGTAAGAACAAATTATTCTAATACGTGATTAGTCATTTTTACTTTAAATATTAACGAATAAAATGACATAATACTGTTAGCTATTTGCGATGCAGCTGTTCTTCTGGTTTAGTCAGGTGTCGTCTACAGAAACCCATATACGCAACAAAAAGAACAGTATAATAAAGAAGTCATAGCTAATAGGTTTACCCGGCCCGCAGACCAGATACGGCCCTCCATATAGATTTATTTAGCCTGCGAACCACATATGGTTCTCCGAATTGGTGTAACAGCTCCGCAGACAGGATACGGTTCTCCGGATAAGTTTAGTCGGCTCGCAGACCAGATAGGGTCCTAGGGAATAGATTTATCCGGTTCGCAGATCGATACGGCCCTCAGAATGGGTTATTAGCAAATAGCTAGATTGAAATTTGCGTGAAACAGATTTTTATATATTCTTGCATAAATTTGTTGTGGAAAAGATTAAAGTACCTATTTATGGAGGTTTATGATACATAAGCAGAGCAGAGTATTGGCGCTGGTTTCGATTGTCTTGGGAGAAGATTTTCGCTTACAATAAAAATTTAGATAAGCGACCAAACTAAACTTTTTATGATCTAAAGGGATTATGATTTCAAAGGTCAGTTGCTTTTTACGTCAAAGTTTCGATTGGTATCAATAGGGCACAGCGAGTTTTTAAATTAAAAAATCTGATTGAGACAAGAATAAAAGTTTAATATGTGCCTTCGTGAGAAAAATTCATTTTTCAATCTAAATTGATGAGCCTTTTTCTGAGTACACGGGTCATTTTTCATCTTTTGTAATTTGTTTTTTAACTATCCGGAAAAGATTTCTAATCAAGAGGGGAATTTTGCGTCTTTGTTATAGTTATGGAAAAAAGTTATAAGTATGGCACCTCAAAAAATATTCTCGGCACTGTTTCACAGGAACTAGATTCTGTGTCCAAGAGCAGCTCCCTCTCACCCGTCGTTTTCTCGCAACAAAAGAGGTTGACTAAAGAACGTGTATTGAAAAAACCTGTGCTTCGGTTGTGCCTAAAATAGTGTAAAATTACTTTGTTTGCTTATCGATAATTTTCTTTCAGTGATAGTTATCAAAAATGTATCTAAAGTACTACCCCAAATCTATCCAATTATATTGCATTCGGAAGCGCGTATACAATTCGCAATAATTTTAATAGAATATGAAAAATCTGGAATGTGGAATAAATTGTGATTACTTAGATTTGCAATTTTACCGACCATTCGGTCTAGTGGTCAGGGTGCTGGTTTCTAGATTGAAAGGTTTCTGGTTCGAATCCAGGGTAGGGCATATCTGGGGGTTGACCGTAAGTAATGAATGGGTGGCTTCTCTATAAACGAATGTATGGTCATAGTGGTAATACAAAAAAGTAGAGTGAGTAACGGTAACATTTTTATGTGTCTAAAATGATGTGAACCAAAACTAATAGTAACGTGACACTTAGACTACTTTCGTCTACCGGGTGGAACCGAACATTCATCATCTGATTGGTCTACGGAACGGAAGATGCCAATCCACTGATTTATCATCTGATTGGTCCAAAAGGCTATTCCACCACTTTTGTTGTCATTCTATAGAAATTCTCACCCACACACTTACCCTGTAATAAGATGTTATATCTTGAAACGAGGTGATAGGATCCCAAATCAGTCAACCAAGTCGATTTTTCACCGAGCAGTCACGTGTCTGCTAGTGGACATATTGATCACTTTTTTTGAAGTTCCTCTCAATAGCAATGCTCGTTCTGCTTATACATCACGTCTAAGTGTGTGGGTATGTACGTGAGGTGTAACGTGATCACACTCCCAGTAACGCAAAGTGGTTCACAAATCCGCCCTTGTAGTGTCATAATGAGTGATGTTCAACTGGCCGGACATTTGAAGAAAGGGATTTGTTATATTTCGACTAATATTTGAATTATTTCAATATAATAAAAAATGCACATTTCAGTGTGTGATTACATGTATATTCAAATTTATTTTTTAATTTAAAATTGTAAATGGTAATTTGTGGGTAATGATTTATTAATAAAAGTGTTTCATAGTAAAGATTGTTATGATTACATCTTTTGCTCATCACTTTAATCTAAAACTACGTTTGTAGCTCACATACTTTATAATAATAGGTACGGACGAAATAATAATAGGTATTGGACGACTATATAATAATAGGTATTGGACGAAAATATTGTTTAGTTAAAGTTAGTAATGTGTGATGTACTGCGACCTACAAGTACCGAATTAGAACATAAAATTTATGAATTTATTGAAAATATTTGTTGTAAGAACTTTACAATTTTAGCGGAATTGTAGTTTGCCCATCAAGCCACGAGAAATTAATTTTAAACGTGATCAATTAAAACAAAAACTGTGAATTTTATTGTTCTAAAATGCACGAACTTGATTTATTAGTATTGTGAATTGTTTCAGATAGCCTCGAATTATATTCTATTTTCAGACTTTGAAGTTATGAAACTTATATTACGAAAATACTAGCAACCAGTTTTTCCTGATTCAAAAGAAAACATTTGAATGTAAAAAAGCCAATTATATACTATCTTGAACTACCACACAATTAAATTAGACGATATATTCTTTTTGTATGTCCCCATTTCGGGCGAAGAAATATTAGACAAAAGTTTGGTACTGCTCAATCTAACATTTTTGTGCGTCGTAATAAAGGTAAAAAAGAATTGATAAAAAATAAATCTACGTAGAGAATTGTGAAGAAAAAGTAATTTATGATTTTTCTACTCACGAAGCAATCTCATTTCTTAAGATGTTCGGTATTGTATGTACAACATAAATTCTAGAGTAGGAAAACTTCATGCAAATGGAGTTCTGCTTAAAGTATATAAACTCATAAAGTTAAAATAAAAAGTATATTTTCAGGTGAGGAACTAAAAATATATTCAGGTTTCGTACAATTAGACTAAGAAAATTCGATAATTCGTTTTTGTAGGAAATACAATAAAGATGTGAGTAACGGAATAATGGTGTTTTCCCTATTGAATTGAGTAGTATAGGACGACGTGCACAAAACATATTTGGACAGTTATTTATTTGCATAACTTCTTTCAATTAAATATATTTAAAATTCGATTTGATAAATTTGTATCAAAATGTCTTAGCACTTAAATATGTTAACATATTTAATACACAAAACTTATATCTAATGAAATGTCAAGCAAAATGTATTAATGATAAAGGTAATTTTATTATGAAGAGTTGAATATTATAATTTAGAGTTGAAAAGACGATGAAACAAGAGAAGATAATTGAAAATCTAATATCTAGTTTCAAGAAACGCACCATTCATTTATTCTTTCGATTTTGTAACGCTTACACCCCGCAAAGATTCTTTCGGAAGTTTTTTATTGGAACTTTCAAGACAGCCAGAATCAGGAGCCAGACAGCTCAATTTATCTTATAACGACAGTTTCGGTAAAATTGTTTCCATGAAAGTTTGTCAGAAATGTCATTCGATATATCATTTGTATTAATCAATCTGTTAAAAAATCTCTTAGAAATAAGATCTTACGTTAAGTTGTTGATATAACTAGTTTTAAGAAAATATTATGTGAAATATATTAATGAGAAATTAAACTTATTTTGCACTCGTGTGGAGAAATTAAATAACTATTTAAACAAATTAATTTGTTAAATGAATAAAACATGAGATTGATAAATGCATGAAAACTATTATAATTATCGTGAACCATTATTTTAATTATTGTGCAATTATAGCATATAAAATAAGATGAAAAATGTAATAATTATAAAATTTTCTACATTGAATGAATTAAAACATTCTTGCTTCTCTCCATTAAAAGGGAACAGTTTAATAAACTTTCTAAGCGACATTTCTATTGAGTGTAATCATTGCCAAAGATTTGGGTAATTGGTTTTGGAACAACTCCAAACGTAAATAAAAACAGACCGATACTTTGACTATGAAAAATAATCCTCAATTAATTCTTTTTGTGTATTATACAAACGGGAAAAATAATCAGGTTTAATAATCTTAATCTGTCATTAACGGTTCTTACAAAGAAAGATTAAATTAAAATTATCTGAGAAATTCTCGAATCATTTTTCAATTATTTACACTGAATTGAAACAATTTAATGAAGGATCTGGTTTCCTATAATTTATTACACGCACGCTCCTTAATTAATATTTATTTTATTACTGTTTTGGCTAACTATTTTAGTAAAGACTGAAGGCCCTCGTATTTTCATTAAAGCGTTGCATCTTTCATAAGTGGAGTAGTTTAGTCGGAAAATAAAAGCGTTTCAAATGTCACAAATATTTTTTTCTCGTTTATCCAACTTCTATCCATTGGTTAAGAAAGGAATAAATCAATCCTGATGTATTTGAATTTCTGCTTTTGAGTAGCTGAAGTTAATGTTGTGGAATGTCTCTTTTTCTCCCATAGCCCAGATGCATTTTACCCTTGTTAAAAAGAATATGCATTCTGAATTTCGTTTTACCACCTGATATAATGTTTCAAATTGATTTAATTTTTAATTTGAGTAGATGAAGTTTGGAAAAGAGTGGATGAATTAGTTCTTTGACGAAATCATCAGATTTCTAAAGCAGTGGCAAATTCAAAGGAAGGAGGCTGGTAAACTTTTAGCCACTGCTTGGGCGCGAATGCCAAATGATTATCGTTTGCACGCGCAGGATTGGATCGCGAAGAATTAAGATTTTGAAGTTTTTATTTTTGTTTTCATTTCTTAAACGCCAGTAGTGGCAACATTAAAAAAATATGATACTAGAATTTGTGTTCTTGTTATTCAGAACAGTTTGTGTTAAGAATTCTTTGACTAGCTGTATGCCGATTTATTTTTATACCAAAGCACAAATTGTATACTGACGCAAAGAAGCGCTCCTCATGAAATCCTTGCTTTAAAGCCACGGCCTCTGTAAGGTAAATATAATTTTGTAAATAAATAAATTTTAATTATATAGTCCACTTATTTGAACCTATTGCATTGAACGGGGCAAACGTTCTCAAAAGCTATCTGAAATTAGATTACTATGTTCAAATATGTGTGTTAAATTACCTTAATTATTACTTTTATACCAGAAACCAGAAAAATAATAATGGTTGATTGAGTAAGCAAGCAAAGATTAAAGCCAAACGATTTTTTAAATGTCGCCACAATGCAAAAATAAAAATAATTGATAAACTATAATTTTATTTATGAATTTATCCGAAAATGTTTCGGTGTACGATAACTTTTGTGACGCGTTCTTTCTCTGCCTCCTTGCATTTTCATTTTTATAAAAAGAAAATGAGTCAACATTTTTTTTAAAGAATGTTATGTTTTATTCAGAATCACATGGAGATGATATGAAAAAATATTGGACTTTATATTCGAATTCAATTCCAGGCTACAGCGCTTTTTCTACAAATTTTTAAAGTGTACGAACACTTTTGGGAGATACTATATATAGTTCTTTTAATAAAAGAGCCTTTAAAATAAGTGTTTAAAACACATTATTTACAAATTTGCTGTAGAATAATTTTGAAAGGATTTCATGATGCTTAAAAATGCCATGCCGTTTCTTTCTGTATATTTACGACTTAGATCAACATATTGCACCCTCGTTGTAATATCGCTATAACTAAAAAAATAATTTCTACTTTTATGTGACGCAAGTCTAAATACGTGCTTCTGTAGGGCTATAAACCTGCCACAACTGCCCTCGTTTGGAATCTCAACTTTACAGTTATGGAAGTTTTGCAGCTATATACTATAAGCACGCATTTAGTCTTCACATAAAAATAGAAATTAATTCTTTTTTGAGTTACATTACACGGTATTGCAACCGGGGTGCGATATGATTGAAGAGGCCAATGAGTCATTCCTGCTATGAGCAGGCGATACATCTTTCGAAAGGCAACTAAAATAATTATAAATTAATAAAATATGAAAAAGTATTTAAATATAATTTTTAATAATTTGATATTAAAATTTGATAAGAGATATTTTAAGGGGATAATAGACATTCAAAACAAAAACTTTGCAGTTATTATATTGCCATGAAATTTGCAGACTGTTTGGTTTCTACTAAAAAGCCTTACATCTAAAATTTAATCGTCATTCAGAAGTTATTTCATTAAATGTGGTAACAATTTTGATAAATTATCACAATTTGATAGGTCCCATGTCCTTTAATTTTTTCCCATGTATTGTAAAAATTTCAATTCACATAGTAGTCTGTTTACATATTATTCAAATTATCTCCATTCGGTAAGTGTATCGCTGAATTGTAAAGCAAAACCAATTGTATTGAAACACCTAAAATATTGCCATGAAAGCATAGGATGAGCAACATTTTAAACCAAAATTTCAAATTTAGGAAGCATGATGAATTTCTCAGTTTCATTTAAATATATAGTACAACAGATTTCAAGGATTGCTTAATAGATTTTCAATTAAATCAATTAAAACCAGATGCGCAGGGAACATTTTGAAATTAGAATGTCAATAAATCATAATAGGAGTAAACTTTTTTGTAGTAGACTTTCTATACATATCTTCTATATGTCTTATGTTGTCTATCAGAAATTTTTGTAATTGAAAATTTCCTTTTACTATAGGCAGAAATTGATGTCAATTAATTCTTTATACTAAAATTAAGAAATAAATTTTTTCGATCAATTTTGGTGATTTTGAAAGTTCAATGCCCCATAACTACATCAATTAATACTTTTATTAACGATAAACACGTATGGCAATACATTCACATTTAGTCTATCTAATCTGATCAAACCATTAAAATGTTCCACCCAAAGGCTCCAAAGCAGCATAAAGACAAAAGTATTTCCCTTTGTTTGCTTATTTTCCCTCTTGACGGGGCTTGTGCTTAAGCCTCTGTATCCCGACATTATTTGCACAAATCTCCTTTCTGCTCACAGCAGCTGGTAGCTCTCTTAATCTACTCGGCACTTATTTCGCACGGATGCAGCACAGGGGGAGAGTTGAGAAGGCTCTCCACCCTGGAATTTCTGACATTCCAAGAGAACACTAAAAATAAGAATTCAAGTTGAGAGTTTTGTTTCTCATTTTCTTCGACTTTGTACTTAAACTTTTCGTCCGTGTCTTCGCTTTTAGGGAGTATCTGTGATGGAATTTTATTCGAACTTGACTGTGTTTTGGCTCAGTATATCGTGAAATCATAGTAGTTGTGCAATCAAACGAATTTGATTAAAATTCGAAACAAATTCAATTTAATAGATTTTGTTATTCTTAAAAGTGTTTGATTCGCGGATTATATTGCTCTGAACCATACGTTATCCAAATACATGCGTCTATTTTATTAACAGGTGTCTGGGATATTTGTAAAATCGTAAAATTTATACATTATATTTAGAAAATTAGGAAAAATAGCCAGTGAAAATGGGCTTCTTTCATAACCAATGCTTATTTTTTAAAGTTATGGAAGAGCGATTAAATTCTGGAATTATTCTAAAATGCGACAAAATATTTAGGTATAGGAATCTTGCTATGAAACTAAAACGCGAAGTAAAGGTATTTTTATTGACACAGTAAAATACACCGAAACTATATCTATAGATACAAAAGAATATGCATTTCGTAAATTCAATTCCATATTACTTTGAATGTAAATGCATAAAATTACAATGAAAAGGTCATGTATTTGACGGAGAAAATATTTTATTAAAAGTATTTTATTGAACTTAGTTGTTAACCTTAGTAGGGATTCACACGTATATGTCACGTATATGTTCGTTCTTCAACCTGCGTGACTTTTAACCAGTTTTGATTTTCTTGACTAATAGAATATTTCCTATGATTCTTTCAATCAACAGATGTGGTCATTTAGTCATTAAATGTGTTGTGGTGGAAAAGCAATATTACACTATTTGGAAATATCTTTACTCTCAGAGGGTTAATCAAGTCATTTAATAGAAATACACGTTTTACGGCTTTCAAACTGTTATTTCCATGCTTTTGTCAATAACTTGGTTGAGAACAAGTTTTAATAGTTGAATTTCGTTTTAATTTTTGGAAGATATAATATTGAATGAGAACACTCAATTTAGAGGAATATATATTTTTACTATAGTACCATATGCGTCGAGTAACCTCCATTTTAATTTAATGTTAACCATTTGAAAAGCATTTTGAAATAATCGTCCGTTATTAGAAAAATTTCAACTGTAGTCACGGAATCGTTGCGAAAAGGTAACGTTTCTAAAGAGTTAAGAGATAATATTCTTTTAACGACGGTGAGGCACTTTTATTGGAAAACGTTTTTGAAAACAAGTGAAAATGAAAGTCTGCGATGAACATAAAAAGTTAGAGAAGAAAATTTTAACAAACTAATAAAACTGAGAAATAACGGAAATTATTTTTTGTTCTTGACAACCGATAAGAAACGAAGACGATATTGAAATGAGGAAAAATTAACTTTGTTAAGAGCTGAAAAAAATAATAATAAAAAGCTTCCGTGATTTTCAATTTTTCTTTTTATTCCATCCATTTAATCACGTTTTCCTTAAACTTTAGAAAACTAAACAAACTTTAAAAACTAATAGACCGATTCTATCAATGGTTTCATAACGGTCTTAACATAGAAATTTCTTAAGAGAAATTCTTACCAAAACCAATTCGAAAGAAAACTTTCCCTTTTTATTTGTTCTCCTTAAAACTCGGAATTGAATTCCTTTTCTTCTCGTATTACTAGATTCGATTCTCGCTACTAGATTCGGCATTGGCAACAGAGGGAGACAATGATAGTATTCTAGAGATTTCCTGAACTGTTATTTTACAATAATAGCTTTAGCGGATATTACTAACAGTTATTTTTCAACTAATATTAGGAGTTTTATTACCAGTTAGTAACTTACACTAACAGCCAGCAACTAAATTTAACGATTATTATTAACTATTAGAAGTTGGCATTAATGATTGATTTTATCACTTATTAACTACTAAGTAAGTTACAAAATTTAGTAATAACAAATTTTATTGTTATTAAATCTTATATATAAAGCAGAAAATCTGTTAGTCTGAAGCAGCAAAATCTCCCTAACACTGAACTCTGGCGCCATGAAACTTGCACAGCTTATTTTGTCTGGAATTCCTATTTCAACCCAACTATTTTCATCTCGCTACGTCTAGTCAACTGACCGTGGTTCAAAATTACGTGTTGTCCTCCGATATTCCTTTCGGGTTTGATCCCGGACCGTCACCAATAGCCAATTGTGTTGCTCAAGTGCGACGTTGATTAAAGTACCTACCTACCTCCTCGCTACGTCGTTCCCTTAGAACCATTGTAGTAAAATTTAATTTAGAACTTTCCCAAGAAGAGACCAATTTTTAATCAAACACGAATCAACACAAAACATCAAAATATATCATAATCCGAGCAATTGGAAGAGGAAAGATCACAGCACGTGAAGTGGACAAAGCTCAAACAGCTATTCGACGGCGTAACAACTGCTGAGGAAACAGAGGCACGATTCGGTTCGTCTGAAGAAGAAAAAACTCTCAAGCGAAGCCGAGCAGTAGAGCTATAATATAGATCCTGGGAGAAGACATTCGACTTTGAGTCAGTTGACTTCTGAATATGTATGATGCGTTAGGAGAAGGTTGCCATACTCAAAAGCGAGAAGAGTGATCGCCGAGGATATTCCCCAATCAACTAAGTTCATCGCTATCGCCACCAAACGATAAACTTAGAATCAGAATCCTCTCTAAAGACGCCAGGTCGTAGAAACACTTTGTTTACATTAACACCACTTCCCTATTTTAACAAATAGACTCATTCAGAACCACGTGATTCAACTGCCTTCACCCGGCACTATAGTATATTTTTAAAATATAATTTTTTCAATTTAATTAGCTCCACTGCTATCCCAATAACAGCTATTGGCAATTGCGTTTTCGATAATAGTTGATCACTGTTATTCTGAAATAACACTGTTATTTAAACTGCTGTGAAAATAACAGCCCATCTCTAAAGTATTCCTATATCAGCAGAGTTGACGTCATGGAACGTGTGCATTTACTTTACATCACAAAGAGCGAAAGCCACATGGCTTCGCGTGATTCATAACCGTTAATTGCCCGATATAAAACATGCAGGAGAGTCAAAGAGGAAACAGCCCGAAAGAAATGAATGATAGTGAGCGAAAGCAATATCCATTTACTTGGAATGAGTTTTTTCCTTTTTTTGCTGTTGGAGACTCGACAATTGCAGACTTTAAGTGATAGGTATTGCGCTCGGATGGTTGTCCCGCTGAGATTTACGTGATTTCACTTAACGTCTGCACAATTTATGCAAAGTGGCATAAATTTCATTGTCAAGATGGTGTGTTCTTTTTATGGAATTCCGCTTTGTCATAAGAGTAGCGTTGCGATGTTGTCGTTGTACGTGAACAAAAAAAGCTGAATACTTATTTTTTTTATCTTGTTTTAAATTGATCATCTTCCCTAAATGTTGCTTCCATGCAAAGATGGAAATTCTATAATTATTTGTGGTCTAGCTGTTCATGATGTATTAACGGAATACCGAAACGCTTTCCTTTTTTTTTCTATTTATAATCGCATTTTCGATCGAGTTTCGAGGATCAGAATAATTAATTCAATGCCATTGGCAATCCTGTCATAGTCTGTGACTCAACCAGTAAGTTGCTGACTATGATTACTCCTCATGAGCTCTGTCGTCGCGCACATACTTCTCTCTCGTCTGTCATTATATTCATGATGTCGTTAACTCTCTAAGGGGCTCACACGCATATAGCCTTTCTGTCGTCTTCTACATGACTTGTAACCAGTTTTTACCTTCTTTACCGATATAATCTTTCCTAGAATTCTTTCAACTAATATGCGAGGTTATTTAGTTATTGTGTGTTTTGTGGGGTAAAAGAAATACTACACTACTCGGAAATCTTGCGATACTCAGACGGTTAAATCAGCTTTTTTAAGTCTTAACCACTAAGCCCATCGTTTTAATACTACTTGTATTAAACCTCCTTGAAATCGGTTCCTTTTATGCATACAATGGTTTTTAGTAAAATTCCAGTGTTCATGAATCGAAAAGTTTACACTATTTTTATTCCATTTCTTATTATTACTTTTGAATTGGTATATGAACTTATATAAACGTTTTCTACTAGTTGCACAACAGTAAATCACCTAGACATTTTTTCAAGAAATTTGATTTGAATTCAGTCAATCGATAACTTAACAAAAGAATTAAATACAAACAACCATTAAAGTGGATGGATGCGCTTAAGAGTCGCTCCAAAACTGAGTTTGATCTCCTAATCTATATTTCGAAAGACTCATACAATTCCATGAACTATTGTAAATGTTTTTTAAGATGTTTATCTCGAAAATAGAGGGAAATATATTATATCCATGTTTGAATAGAGGAACATACACAATCACGCTGATTCAATTGAAGATTGTATTGGTATTCTATTGCTAGAACTATTGGGAGTTACGCAAAGCACACTCTTGCTGTGAAGGTCCAGAAATAATCTCTATAGTAAAGGTTAGTATTATAGTTATAGCTAGTATTATAGTTAGTTTTTATAGCTCAAGGAATCAGATCTGAAAAAGCTGCGCCAAGCAAATTGTATGAAGAAGGAAATACCGTTTATTGAACATATCGATTCTTACAGGTGGCGAATGATTTTTTAACAGTGCTTTTATATAAGCTTTATTTTCTAATTTCTAATGGTATTTTGTATTTTAATTGATTCAACTAGTTGTTAAATTATTGCTATAGATACTTAAAATTGTCCATTAAAAACAAATGCGTTAAGATTTGAATACGATGCTGTTAACGAACGATGCTGCTAAATATTGAGTTCAAATCTCCCATTGTTTTCAAACACTGGTTTCCAAAGTTTTCCCTAATGCGATACTCATTTTACGGTTTATTAACTCATGACCCAAGTACCCCCACCTAAATGAAACGAATAATTTGTCTGAAAGTTAAAAATAGACAGCACACTACTCACATGATAGTTTCATGTTTCTTGATCACCTTGAACATTAGCAACCTTTAAAAAGCATCGTAAAACATGAAATAGTATTTTCAACTGTAAAAAGGTAGCACTTCTTTATTCGTAAAAAGCAACTTAAATATTATGGAGTTTATAAATATGAAGTCTTACAGTGTCGAAGCTATTTGTTAGGACTGAAAGTGTATTGTCTAATTTTACAACTTGTTACGGAATTATTACTTATTTTAAAAGAAAATTGTTCTTTCTAGCTTTGAATCATAAATCTAAAAAGAACGACCAAAAAGTATAAAGCTCTAGTTATATTTATTTTTAACTATTAATTATTAACTCTTTTATTTCAGTGTTCGCATATATTAATCATTTTAATTAGCTATTAAGTAATTCAGATTTGTGGCTCACAAGATATGAATCCGTGCTAAATGTAAAAGTAAAAAAGTATGGAAGTACCTTGGCGTGTATAGCATCATTACCATCCTTGGCAGAGTTTTCACAAACTACAAGAAATACTGCTCCATTTAATGAATTCAAAATGATCTCATGCATATATAGCACACTGTTGCACTGAAAAAAGAAGGCAATTATGTAATATGATTCGAAACAGCGTTTTATATTTCTTTTTTCGTTAAGCCCAGTAACGATCAAGTCTAAATGGTTCGTGATGTGATATTTAATAGTTTATTGCGATTTATATAGATGCCGTTTAGTTGTGTTTTTTCGTGGAACAGATTTTTCTTATATACAGTAAGCCTTTGACGCATCAGATTTCTTGGAGGGTAATAAAAAGAGGGATATATTTAGGGGAGCGATATAGAGAAGGCCAAAAACATCTGGCTTATTAGAAATAAAAGAGACAGATTATCTACTTCCTCTGTCCAAACAAATGTCACATTTGCACATTTGGGTTTCAAATGTTAAATCTTCACTCGATTGTCTTTTTTATTGTAAGCAAGCTAGTAAAGAATCGACAAAAAAGAAACTTGTTAAAAGTTCATCCTGTGGAAAAAATGCAAAAGTTTGGAAACATTTTCTAAGCATCGCAAATATGTATGGAAAGTATGATGCCATCTGGTAGTAATGCCCACAAAATTGCACACATTAAGAGAGAAAACTTAGACGCACGTGAAAATAGTTTTCCAAGTAATATTAACTTCCTGAAGCTATAATGAAAAAAAAACGAAGCACTGTCTTAATATGTATTATTTAACTATGTTAGAAAATGTCCTATTAAATATGTACTATAAAAATGTACTATTAAATATATTTCTTTTCTTTCCTTCTAAAAATATTCGGCTATTCGGAACTAAATTCAAGTACTAAATATAACATTTATTTTGAGACAGAGGAAGTCCTATTTATCAAACTTTTGAAAGATATTTAAAGCAAATGAATTCACAACATAAATACCGTAATCCTCCAAGTGGTTTCGACCAGATATTTCGTCCATCAAGATAGGCCCAATTTCGCTAATGACGAGATACCTTGTCAAAACAATCACCAAGAGCAACAAATTAACCGTATTTATCAATTCAGTTTAGCATAACTGCTTGAAAGAAGTAACCTTTGATTACCAAATTCTTAAAAAACGATTTGATATTTTGTCTGTTGCACGCAAAGCAAAATTCATCGGAGGACAAGTTAAAAAAAGCAATATAACCTAATGCGTGATCTAACGTGGAGTTACTGCATTAATAAATTATTTACAAATACATTATACCTATATCTCACTATACTACCAATAAAAATGGGTCAGTCTTGTCTGAATTACTAGAAACGAATTTGTGTATCATCATGAACTTCCCTTTGGTATAATCATAGAGTGAGTAATGGTAACCTTTTTATGTATTTAACCTTTTTATGCCCATTCATAGGTACTAGTGCTACCAAGTCATCAAATATTATATTGAAAAATGAGGTTATAAGATGCCCAATCGACCAACTAAGTTAATTTTTCACAGAGGAGTCATGTGACTACTAGTCGACATATTGGTTACACTTTTTGAAGCTCCTCTCATATACATGCTCAAAAACAACAAAAATAGTTCCTAAAGAGAATCTAAATCTTTGATTTTCGGACTGTTTCCTCCCGTAGAATAAGATCCAAATGCAGTCCGGTAAGGATTCTGTTTAAGCCCCACCAACAGACTGGGAATTTATCACATACCCTGCACTTCTAATGAGGGCTACGTTGGCCACACTAAAGATTAAAATCCCGATGACAAGAACTAATACGTTGTGCCAGAAACAAAGAACTTAACAAATCTGTCGTCTCTTTCTCTCAACACTTAAGAATTTTCTCATCAGTTTGATTTTATATACGTTAAAATAGTTCATTCTCCGACATCTTTTCTTGTGTTAGGACATTAGAGAAGCCTTACTAATTTTTACTTTATTTAACACTCTAATGAATGATATTAGGGTTTAATTAAAAGAGTTTTCCCTTAGTTGTTTATTTTGATCTTGATGGCAGAGAAGTTTTGCTCCGCCGAAATAGCTAGACCAGTTTCATCATGTTTCTTATCTTCTTTATTACTCATTTATTGATGCTTTTAAGAACTGGCTACCAGATCTTTTTTGTACCTTTTCCTCTAAAGAAAGTTGTTTTTATACCTTTAAAACTCTATGTGAAATATGAAAGATGCTCAAAATAAAGTTAAATGAAATCAGTATTATGTTCTTTTACGAATATTCAACATTATTTTGACAACCAAGAAGAACCTGATGACTAGAAATATATCGAGTTAAAAACTTTCATGGGGATAGCAATAAATATTAAATAAAGGTATTTACCAAAGATCTCAACTTTGGACTTTTTCTTGATAATGAATGTCTATCGGAGGTTATTCAGTGTTCTCACGAGTCTTGTGTGTTGTTACATATATCTTTAACAATACGTATTTCCTAATAGGGGCATGCATACATATTTCCGTTGTTCAATCAGCAGTCTTCAATGCATGACTAGTTGTTTTGACCTTCCTGACCAATGGAATTTTTCTATGATTCTTTCAAACAATAGATGCGGTTATCCAGTTATAACGTGTATTGTAGAGTAAAAGCAATATTATATTAATCGGAAATCTCGTGACTCTCGGAGGGCTTAGGCCAAGCTAAACGGATAGACTCATAGACGAGACGCATCCTGTCCGCTTTTGTACCTTGCGCCATAAAACCCTAACATCCAATCCATCCATAGACGAAATATGAAAGAAGAGTGATCTATGGTAATCTTTTATGTGCCCAGGATTATGTGACCGAAACTAATAGTAACGTGAGCCTTAGACTACTTTCATCTGTCAGATGGACCCTAACATTCATCATCTAATTGGTCCACGGGACGGGAGAAGACGCCCATTCATTGCTTCATCATCTGATTGGTCCGCGCGACATAGAAGTAGACTGTCAATTTAAACATTTTGGTTGTCACTCTATAGAAATACGCATTCTCACATCTATCCTGTCTTAAGTTGTCAGATAGATCGTCAAACGAGACGATAGGATGCCAAATCGGTCAACCAAGTCCATTTTTCATTAGGAGTCACTTAACTACTAGTCGACATGTTGGTCACGCGTTTTGATGCTCATTTCAATAGCAATGCTCATGACAAACTGTAAGCCAAATTTGCAATACTTCGTTCTTCGTGAAACGTACTTCAACCATTCCACCCAATGACATCTACCTCCACGTTGAGGCAGCATAGCAGTGTTTTGGGAATGACGAGTCATGTTTGGAAGGCGTGCGTACTAGCAAATTTGGTTTCATTACATGTTACATTTCACTTACAGTTTGATAGTGAGAGCTCGGCTTTTCATTTTACTTCTGGCCGATCTAACGAGCCACTGGTTTCGATTTGATTTATAGCCCTAAGGCCAATTTCTGTAACACGGGAGTTAACTGGGACCTCCGGCTTAAAGTTGGGTGAACTTATCCACCACTACAAAAATTAACTTACAATGTAGTTTTATATATAACAGTGTAACCTATCTTCACCATGAAGTACTTTTTGGCAAAATTGCGCTGTCTTACACGACTTGCTAAATTCTTGACTGTTAAGGCGTGATTATGAACACGCGTACTTTAAACAAATCAATCCAGATGGCCCTTTGGACGAAATTCAGATGGCTTACTTCGATGGATGGTCCACGATGAGTAGTTGAATTGACTGTGTGATGCATATCACTTTCAACAACTTTCTAAAGCTCTTAATAGCTGACACTGCTTTCACTCCTATCATAGCTTCACTTTTTGTAAACGCTAAGCCTCATCGTAGACCAGTAATCATACTTGGCTACAATTCTAAACACAAGACATCAAATGCTCACAATCCATTGCACGACCTTGCATATGGAAGGACACTATTTTTACACAACTCACACGGTTGAACGCGGTTGTCAATCTCTCTAAAAGTGGAAGCACCTCTCTATTTCAATCACTTAATTCTGGAGGAGGAGTATTGGGATGAACTTAGCCACCACTACAAAAATTAGTGTACAATGCAGTAGTATATACAGAAGTGCAACCTATTTTCACCATGAAGTACTTTTGGGTGGACGAAATTGCACTGCGTCTTATACGCCTTGCAATTGCCTTACGTGAAGTGCAAACCAACACGAATATTAACATTATGACCATTCGAACCCAAAGCCTGTTAAACGGAGAACCAGAGCTCTAACAGATCGTCTACCAAACGAGCCTCTGAACGTTTTCCCAAACTGCCGATATGCGTCCAGACTAAAGCTGATTGATTTTTTGAGCATAATCGTTATGTAGTCTAGGCTATAAATGATGATTCTGTCGCCATTAGTGCTAAAGTGATTTCACCTCCTCGTTAACCTATCCATCGATCCTGGTTAATGGTTGGTTAAAAATGGCTCTGAAAAGAAATGCAAGCTATTCTACATAATCAACAGTTATTGATCTACGAACATCAGCCAGCTTTCTCTCTGTAGTGCATAGTACCAGATACAGAGGTGGAAAGATATCAGAAGGAAAGCACTGAGTTCCAAAGAAGGTACCAAACGAGCCACTGAACGTCACTGTAAACTACCGATATGGGTCCAGACTAAAGATGATTGGTTTTCGAAGCATAATATTTGAGCAGTCAAGACTATAAATGATCCTGTCACTATAAGAGATTTCACCTTTTCATTGACCTAGCCATTGATTCCGGTTAATGATTAGTTAAAAATGGCACTTAAAAGTAATATAGGCTACTCTACTTGATCCGTAGTTTTACTGAACGAAAACCAGCCTCTCTAATGCATGATAGAAGATACGGAAGTGGAAAGATAACAGAAGGAAACCACTGAGTACCGAAGAAGTTACAACAAAATATATTATCCATGTCGTTGTGCGTAGAGAGGGGAAAGTGAACCGAAAGAGATAACACAAAAAGAGCTTTTCTTACCTATGGCATTTACCAAGAGTTGCAATACTATTTACACGTTTGATTCTCCTTCCCAGTCCGCTTATGAAGATAAATGCGAGGCTTTGGGATCAGGTTCTGGCAACTTGCATGCACAAAATGCTTATTTATTCGTATGATGAATAGGTTAAGGGAGAGTTGTTTTCGTTCTTAGCGTTCTTCTCTAGGAAATAAATTCGTTTTCGTTCCCAGAAGAATAGAACTTGGAATAAATGTGTAAAATATTGATTTGACTCTTGTGCATGCCGTTTGACGGAATCTTGGGAATTAAGAACGATGGAGCCATAAAAAAGGATGATTTTATCATAGTGACTTAGGACAAATATCATCGCACCCCTAGTACAAAAGTGCCACAAGTCAAGAAGTGCGTTTTTCCGGGAAGAGCATTTAAGTTTTGAAACTATAGCGAAGCACTGCGAGTGAAAAATTATTATTTGTCAATTATTCACCATTTTTAAGACCTGAGTTACGATAATTTCACTAGAGACGGACTTAAAGAACATTCATAATCGTTTAGAAAGTGAATATTGACTTTTGTTCATTACGAGGTTTATCCTCGGATCTTTCCCTTCTAGATTCATCCTGGGCCATCACCAATAACCTGATATGTTGCTCCACTGCGACGTAAATTCAACTACCTATCCAGGAGAAATTTATGGAAATAAAAGTTATTACATATTTCTTTCCTTGCAGACAGCTTTTTAATGTCTTTTTCAAATTTTCCGAACAGTTATATCAAATTTATTAAAACATAATTGCTTGTTGATTATGCCTACGTTCATTATGAATGTAAAACTCAACCTGGATTTACTCACACACAACTTAAATTTATTTTGAAAAATAGGAATTTCAAACTACTTGTTACATGTTTTGTTTTAAATCCGGTTTTACATCGGTAGATATGATTCGCAGGCAATACTGTGATACTTGATCTATATTTGAGGTCAACTCAACATGACTAAACGTTTTTGTACTACGAATGGAAAATTTATACAGGCTCTAAAACACTACAAATTTATCTTAGAATAAATTAATGGTGAACGAAATTTTGAATTCAAATTTAAAATGTGGTACATTTGTTTTGAAATTCAGATGTACAGATTCCGTTCGTGGGTTTGGTAATTTATTGAATTAGACCACTTATCCATATATTTGTTAATGATTACAAATGTACCCAAAATTGTTGTAAGATTTTATTTGTGAATAGGTAGTAAAAAAGCAGGTGCTATGACATAGAAAGGGAAAGGATAGATCATACATTGATAAATACCTTCTTTAATTTTTTTTATTTTGGGGCCGTCGGGGTATGTGGGTTGTTGGTGGCGTAGGTTAGATTCCCCCGGATATATTTTCCTCTTCTGTATTAGTAAAAACTCTCCTTTTGTGTGGATGTCCACTTGATGTTGTCTGTCGTATGCTTGGCACAACATGGCCAAATATGGCCCCTTGCGCTATAAAACCAAATCCAACCCTTAAATTCTTTATTGCTGCAGTACGCGTGTTTTCATTCTTCAATCATTCCGGACTATTAAACCGTTCTTCAAGAAGCAACGTGGTACATTGCGTCATTAAGAATTGAAGGATAGCTCCTCGTCTTTGAATCCATCATGAAATTAAGGTCAAACTGGGGATTAAGATTCCAGCCAATTTATCAGACTCCTGCGGGAAGCGGCAGCTGCTAATCGTATCAAATATCTTGAATTCATCTCTTAATGGTATTCGATACGTGTGGGACGAATTAGCGGCGAATGGTAAATGAATATAAAATGCGCAGTGTTGATTTCAGATTCTGTTTGCGTTGTCCATCTTCATGCGTTCCAATAGCACTGGTTCCCCATCTAAACCATCTCTGTTGAAACTTGGGTATTCAGCATAACGTGAACCTCGTTTATTTCAAAATTGGCATTAACCCTCTAAGGGGTGCACACGCATTGTTGCCTTCAGCAAGCTGCAGTCTTCTCGATATTACTCGTAACCAGTTTTGACTTTCTTGAATGTTCCCCTTGTATTTTGTGATGCATGGGGAATTTGCTTTTCAATAAAAAATAGAATGTTTCCTAGGATTCTTTCAACCAATAGATGGGTTAGAAATTAAATATGATGGGGTAAAAGCAATACTACACAACTTGTAAATCTCGTGACAATCAGAGCGGTAAAATGCATATTTAACCTTCGAAGTAGTATCGACGAGGTATCTCGTCTATTAAGATCTGACCAATTTTGCTAATACTTGACGAGGTATCTCGTCATCAAGACAGTTCTGATTTTTTATGACGAGATCAAAATCGGCTCTGTTTTCTTCTAATGAGAAGATATCTTGTCCAAGATCTGGACAGTTTGCCAATGACGCGATACCTCGTTGGGAAAGGGGCGGTGGCATTTTTGGAACTTTCAGTTGCACCACACAAACTTCAAATCAGTATAACATTGGACTGCAAAGCGCTATGACGTCGGACATGGTCTCAATCGAAAGCTAACGTCGAGATCTGTCGATTTAAGACATTACAAATGAAATAGAATACAGTTTTGACTGTTAAACTTTGGATCGCAGTTTAAAAATATTCTAAACACGTTGAAAAGTCAAGCAGAAATGCAAGAGCAACTCGTCAGCTTTCGATAAACACAACAATGACTACTGAAGTTGTCTTTCATTTACTACACCCAATTAAGTATTATACGCTAACTAGACGCATTCGTGCGCTTACGGCCGTGTTCCAACAGTCTACCATATTTCTTTAAAATTCAATTTAGGTAAATTGCGCAGTGAAGTGTGTTCAAAAGTTTAATATTTGAGAGGTTTTATGTTGAAAAGGGTGTCACACATATTGTAAGCAATGTTTTTACTTTTAGTATTATGTAATTCTTATCTTAAAATTGGTGTGTGATTGTGAATACTGTCATTTAGCAGTGAGACCCTAAAAAACTAACTAAAAAATACCTTGAAAAGTTAGAGGGAAGAGTAAAACGTTTGAAAATTCAGACCAGTGTGGTAGTTCAGCGAAACGAAGGAAATTTTAAATTTTGAAGGAGTCAGCTCTCTTTAGAATTGGAACCCATGTCACGTGTTCTATATGAGCAATAGAAAAAGAGTATTCGAATCCAATCGTTTAGTCACAACTTCCATTTTATTTATTTTTGAGCCTTGCTCAAGCAAAGTTTGAAAGAAATGCAAAACTATGTTCAAAATAAGTTCTTTTCCTCACGAACAGTTGAATTATATGTTTGAAACTATTCTGGTAGAATTCATTAAAGCTAGCTGCTTTCATTTGAACGTTTGCTTCAAAGTATCTTCAAATTAAAGTAGTTACTAAATTAAAAAGTAGATTTTTAAATTTTATTTAAAAATATTGTTTTTATAAAAGGCTATAAACTGTTATCAAGAATTAATTTTTATCATAATTTTGATTATATTGATTTCGGACATTATATGACCATAACAGCGTTGACATAAATCGTAAAACGTACTTTCTATTCTTCGTACTGTTTCAAGATCAAGTATTGCAAAAGTTTAATTTTTATATTTTTGACGCTGGAAATGAGGAATCGAATCATTAGCGCAGAGAGGGCAAGAGGTTTTTGGTTACCACATATTCATTATGGGAAGTTATGCTATATCTCACATACTGAGAAACGCTAATTCATTTACATTGAGAGTCACAGGGTTAGCGCTGTGGATTCGTACTCCGAACTTCCATAGCATTCACTACTGAAGGATATACTGCAGTAAAGATTAAACGAGTACAGTTATGTACGTAACAGTGTACTCGGTACCGGTTTTGGAAATAAATTGACAAAAAAAGCATTCAATTAAAAAATCATATACCCTCAAAAATTCATTTATTAAAATTATGCAATAATACAAATGTTTTGACTGTTTAAAATATTTCATTCAATCCAAAAAACCTTCAATTATAATAAATCCTATTCGATACAAAAATCATTCGTTTATGAAAATCCTATTCGATCCCCAAAGCATTCGATTATAAAAATCCTATTCAATTAAAAAAAAATCATTTGATTTTTAGGGTTCTATCCAATTAAAAAAAATCATTATAAAAATCCTATTCGATTCAAAAACCATTTGATTTTTAAAATTCTATCCTATTAAAAAGCATTCGATTGTAAAAATCCTACTCGATTCTATGACTGCCGTTTATTAAAATCATTCATTATTCCTTCTATATGTTAGCTTTCCCGCAGCACTTTGTGGCGGCTGCGTTACCCCAATTTAAGCTCATCAATAATCAGCGGCTTCCTCGTTGATGGGTCCTAATTAGGCCGAAACAATCATCGCAGGGTGTTGTGAACAAGCCAAGAACAAGGATTTCTTACGCGTGGTCATAAATTTCGAAAAATTACAACGTGCTGCAAATTGCTGAACAAGACCTTATGATGTACGCTAAAATTACTTCTAATTCCTTATTTTCCTTTGTCGCCGAAATCACGACGTTATGATAACGGAAACGGATATGCATTTAGATATTTTTAAAATGTAACATATTACTAAAATGCTGTTTTGAAGTACTAAACTTAAATATGTCTAACCCAGTAACAAAATTAAATTAAAATACAAATTCATTATTTTGAAATCGATGTTTTTGAATGTGTCAATTTTAAGGCCTTAAAAACAGAAAATCTCAATATACGTTTAGAAATGTTCGCGTCTGACTTCAAAACAAAAATATTTGAAGTAATTTACTATATGAAGTCTATGCATAATGATGTATTTGATTTAACTATTTAAAAATATAATTATTTAGGTATATGTATATCTTTGTAACATAGAGAGTAATCATTTGAATACTGCATATAAGAATTTAACTCCCCCAAGTGGATTCGACGAGATATCTCGTCCACCAAGGTCTGACCAATTTCAACGAAAATGTCGAAATATCTCGTCATAAAGAATGCCGATTGGATGGTTGAATTCCGAATGATATTACCGTTTTTGATGTGTGATGACTAGATCAAGGTCAGTTCAGTTTTTCCTAAGAACGAGATATCTCGTCCATCAAGATTTGGTCAGTTTTGCTAATGACGATATAGCTCGTCGAGACAACCACCAGGAGGGTTAGAAGAATTACTTTAATACAGGATTTGCCCTAAAAAATCAATTCGTATCGTATAGATTTTCGTACACAAATAAAGAAAAAATTAAATTATTTTAAAGTATGATTTTTCCTGACCTGGACATATGTGTTCCTATTGGCTTGGCACTCCCCATTTGTGGGGCTAGCCATAATGAACCAATACAGGCCTAACCCTATAACGAGCTCCAGCAAATGTTCAGCTTTTCTTCCTTTTCTTAGCTCAGGTGTTAACCTCGTTACCTGATCATGGCTAAAAACTACGAGGTGTTGTCCTCCATCTTTCCCTTCAGGATTGATCCCGGACCGTCGCAAATAGCCCGTTGTGTTGATCCAATGCGATGTAAATTCAACTTCCTTTCTATCTTACCAGACAACGAAAAACGTTTCATATTTTCTGGGCCTCTTGTAGGCCATGGGGTCAGATACAATGGTACCAGTGATTCCTTTCTCAAATGTCAAGTGTGAATATGGCTAAATGGGTTTGCCCCCTGCGTGAGCAACCTGTGAGTTGAAGGAGGCGTTGGCTCAATTCTTCCCTGGGTATAATTCTATCTTCTGTGTCACTGCAGTACTTTCCTTGCATGGTCCAGTACTTGACGTTGTCTGTTTTGAGTTTAGCTCAGCTTGGTCATATATAGCCCTTGTGCTATAAAAACCCAACAAACCTAATTGCGGTTAGGTCTAATTAGAGCTGGTGTAGAGAAAATTAACGATAGGACACCAAAATCAGCTGTGAATTCTGTACCGTAGAAAGCGTTTATTACCTTTTCATCTGAAGTGTTAAAACTTGAGTGATTGGGATTAACAATAAAACAACTATTTACCAAGTTCAATGAGTATGATCGATATAGAAAACAGATACTTTGTCCTGACATGAATACGAAAATCATTTCAATCTCAAATTCTGGTTAAAAAAAATTCAATTTCTTAACAATAAGATAGCTGATTCTTAAGTTTGAGTACCATGCACAATTCAATAAACCCCAAAGAATTGCGTGACATGGGAGGGTTATTCTGAAAAAGAACTTTGTTTAAAAAATCCCTTTCTAAAAAAATACATATCCTGAATGTGAAAGGCGGTTGAATAAGAAGCTGCCCAGATAAATAAAGTTTACCAGAAACGGATATAATTAAATAGTGCCCAGTCACGGACAGAATATTAACTCCTTTTCAGTCTGAGATTTGCAGTTTCTTGCTGTTTTACAAGGCATTTGCAAGCTTTGTTCATCACTTAGGATGCAAAGAAAAAAAATGTAATTGTAGAAACGACATGCCCATTTTGATGTAGTTCTTTGACGGGATTTAAAAATACCGTGAATGCCAACCAACTCAACTGTAAACACCGCAATTATTTCAGATAACACAATTAGCTTATCACAACACAGCAGCAAATCATTTATTCTTTGTCACATGTAATGGATTTTGCTCGTCTTATTTAATTTCACTGTTTAGGATACCTTACATTTTCATAGCTTAGGATTGCAGCTTCAATGTGTCGCAAGTCAGTAAATCTTTTACGGAGAGTTGGATATGATTGAGTTGGGCTTTCATGTTTCAATGTCCATATATGGCCAAGTTGCACCAAATAACGTCAAGTAAATGTCATTTATACACAAGGAAAGTTTTACAGCCACAGAAGAGAGAAATATACTCACAGGGGGGATCGAACCTGATTCAGGAATCAGACCTGCACGGCGCATAACTCAATTGTTGCTAGCACAGTGTGCAAACCCACTGAACCACAGCCATCTCTTCTTTATGAAGAGACAAGATTGTATACCCTCATCACAAAAAATATTTTCGTGCTCATTTGACTACTCAATAATGTTAATAATATATCTATTAATTGAAAAGTATTTAGGTAGAACTTTTCCCTAATCATAAATACATTGCAGTGGCCTAAAGGTTATAGTGTTTGGTGGGGGAGCAGTAGGTGGGATACAAATTCAATCCTTACATGTGCTGATGTTGGGGTGACAGTTTGAAATGGCCTGGTTTCTTCATGTCGAAACTCATGAATGCTAACTAGCTTCTCCAAAGTCATCCAGAAAGGTATATAGACTCAATGTGTTTCGATAACTATTAACCCAGTTTGAATAGAAATGCTCCGGTCCTTAACGACCTGCTGACAATAATCATATTAAGTTAATGCCAAATTGGGGATACTGTTCTGAGGAACAGGGTTAGTCTAGACACGTTTTGGCTGTGCCTATTTAAATGGGTGACTTCTGTCAATCGATTAATTCAATTCTCAGGATTTATAAAATGAGACTGTAATCTGAGATGACTGTCTTGCATAAAGAGAGGCTAAATTCAATCCTCCAAGTAATTTCAACAATATATCGTCCATCAAGATTTCTGGTATGTTTTGATAATGACGAGATACTTCGTCAAGACAACCACCACGATGGTTAACAAAGCATCCAATCAACTTGACAATTATAATGAAAGCACGAATGATCGGCTAAATATGACAGCCTCGTTAGTGTTTTTTTCAGTAGTGCAGTATCCATGTAAACCCAGGAACCCAAAACCCCTGCTGAAAAAAAAATTATAAATAATCGACCGAGTCAAGAATATTTTATGGTAAAAACAAAGTATATTTTTGAAGCAATTCTTAGCGAGACATCAGTTTCTATTTCAAATGTGCAATTCTCCTCGCACTCTACCATCATTACTCGACGCGGGCTCCTTGACATCCGACCACCCTTCCCGATGATACAGGCGATTGACGATTCTGTATCTCATTGATCAGTGGTGTTTTTTATGCCCAAAAGGCACCCCTATAGCACTAAGCCTCCCTTCTTTCCCCTACCTCTCATTGATGCTAGCCTCAGCTTATATGCGCAGTTTTTCCTTGCGCATGATCAGAAACCATTTCTAGCTTCAGAGCAGCCTTCTATCTGCGCTTGGAACTTACTCCTCAAGGTGATTGTCTCGACGAGGTATCTCCGTCTCATTAGCAAAACTGACCAGATCTTGATCTTGTCATAATAAAAAACGGCACTATCTTAATGACGAGATATCTCGGCATTAGCAAAATTGGTCAGATTTTAATGAACGAGATATCTTGTAACCACTTGGAGGATTTAGATAAAAATACTCGTTTGACGAATATTTCATTGTCGAGTGTAGACAATACTCTTTTTAACCTTGTGTTCTATTTATCGAATGTCTCATTATTAATAGTATTGCAAATTCATGAATGATATTTTGATAAAAGAAGAAAGCTCATTAGATTTGTATTGCGATTTTTCTACACCAGTTGTTCTACAAGCAATTACTTTTGTTAAAAACCAAACAAATCCACTTCATGAACCTTCAAAGTTAATGGCAAAAATTATGTACTCACGTTCCTAGTATAACGGTATGAAAAAAATTGAATGCACCGCCCTTTTATTCGCGCATTGTTCATAATTGAGCAAATTCAATCTCGGCATCCGCAGTTGTTAGTGTCAAGTCCACAGCGTGACATTATCTGGTACTTACTATCGAGGATAATTTTACCTTTATAGAGATACATTGCGCTGCTCAGAAACTACTTTTCGTAAATCTGTGCTATCATACTCTAAGGACATTGTAGAAGATTCCAAAATCGAGTTCCAGGTTTAAGTACTTTCCAACCTGTCTACTTAAAAAAAAAATTGGTTCCCTACTAAGTACTAATTTTACCGAACACAAGGACTATAATTTCAGCTCAGTTCACTAATAGCTTATTCTTTCCAAGTTAAATGTTTTTGTGTGAAAATCGGTTGAAATAGTTAGTAAAGTCTGTTTTTGGAATGAGAAGATATCTCTCCTTATCTGTCACATAGGGGTGGACACAGGAGGATTCTTTCTCCAGACTTTTACTAAACGAGAATGGTCATTAGCGCACCCCGCTGATGACAGGCGCCAAGCTTCTGTCGAGAGTTCTTTTTTTCATTTAGCTGCTTTGGCAACGGTATTTCCTCTCACCTTTTCACATTAGGAACATTATCGCTGAAAATATTCGTCTTTTCTTTTGGCGAAAATTTTAATTGTTAAAAAAATATCCTCTGGATTGGTTCCTATGTATGTGATTAAAACAAAAGAAAACATTTATCTTTATTATAACTTTCTACTACGTTTTTTAACAAATTTTTCTTTGTTTTGCAATGTCAAGAAACGTTTTCTGAACCAACTCGGTCGGTGTTAACTTTTTTATAGGTAGTGAGACCTCTGGCGTCTCATACCCTTGAAATCTATGTACACAAACATTTTACATGTATTAAGGTTGCTTAGTATACAACATTCTAGGTATATTAAGGTTGTTAGGTATATTGAAGTTGTTAGGTATATAAAAATTCTAGGTATGTTAAGGTTGATAGGTGCATAAACATTCTAGGTGTATTAAGGTTACCAGGTATATAAACATTCTAGAAATACTAAGGTTGCTAGGTGTATAAACATTTTAGGTATTGGAATATTCTAGGTATATTAATGTTCCTTGGTGCTAAACTTTCTAGGTACATTAAAGTTGCTATGTCATTATTGGTATATTAGGGTTGCTAGGGAATATAAATATACTAAGTACATATTACTGCTAAGGTACAAATATAATAAGTATACTAAGGTTACTAGTTTATACGTATTCTAGGTATATTAAGGGGTTGCTCGATTATATACATATTCTGGTATATTAAGGTATGCAAATATTCTAGTTATATATTATGCTAGGATATATACATATTATAGTATATTAAGGTTCTAAGGGAATATTTATTCTGGGCCTTTTTAGGAGTTACTATGGTATATAAGTATTCGAGATGTATTAAGGTTGAAGGCACATAAATATTCAAGGTATAAGTTTGCTGGTATGTCAACATTCTCTCATTTGATACCCTGATATCTAGGAGTGATAGGTGGGAGACATAAGGGGATCCCACCACCCATTAAAATTAAATTTTTATGTTCAAAATACGTTAATATAAGATGTCTTCATCTATAATATTTTGTTTCTAAAAATCTTTTAAGTACAGTACCATTTTCATTACTCATTTCGAAAATTCTAAAATGCCGAGGATATGTTTCACAAAATATCTCAATTTTATTCGAAATATTTATTTTTTGTCTATAAAAATAAAATAGATGGCTTGAATTTTCTTAGGTATGTGCATTAACTTTCGAATAAATACAAATATGAATCAAACTCAGTAATATGTGTAGTAAATTTGGAAAATTAAGCAAGAATAAAGTAGGAGGAAAGTGCAAAATGTGCGATAGTCTCTAGTATTTCTTTCTCAAATAGAAAAAATATTCCTTTCCATTTGTCTTCAACCTAACATTCTTGGAAAAAGCTAGAAATATTTTTTTGAAGACTAAATTTTAAACATGTACTTTACATGCATAACCTGATTTATAATATAAAAAAGAACTTTTCTTTAAGCTTTAAAAATTAATACAGCATTTAGGTTTTCTTCTCATAAATTACATGTTTTATAACTTTTATTTAACATTCAAAAACAAGTTTCATATGCAGCTATAAATATACTTTAGTTTTTTTGAAGAGCACAAAGTTGCATCTTATTGAAGTATAAAAATAACATATTAAAAAAGAAAAAGAGAGAGATAACTGACATACTTTTTTATTATTCTTGAAGTGGGTGTATTTTTTCAATCATTAAATATTAGCTTGTGGAGGACGTAGACTTTTTTAAAACGGTTTAAAATTTTAAATTTTATGCACTGTTGATTTCATAAAATGTTTTTAAAAATTGAAAAGCTGTTTACAAACTAATTTCAATTTCTCTTCGTATGCAACTAAAATTATTCATGTACCCATTAAAGATGCTTTGAAACATTAGACTTTGATCAAACTTATCAATTCAACTCCTCTATGGTAGTCATACAATAAAGCCAACGAAAAAAACTACTACACTTAAAACGATAAAGTATCTTGACATATTCTTATGAAAACGGGGCTTTTTACGTATTTTTATGTCTCTTAAGCTATATATTTTTTATTTATTCTTTCATATTATCTAATACTACATTAAACTAAGCTCCACTGTAAAAGATTGTATTTTTATACCAATATGTTGCAAGTTCGTGTTTAAAAATGTTTTACAACGCGATAAAGGAGAAAATGTTTTACAATGAGAAAGAAGAGAAAACTTTTACTAGAAAGAGTAGGAAAAGTTTAAAAAGAGAAAATGTGCAATTAAAACAAAAATGATTCAAAACTCAATTATGCATATGCGTAATTTTATATAACCATTATCACATAAATTATGATAAATTTCAATTAAAATGATACTTATATTGCTAAAATCTTTCTTACATATGAAGTGAAGTTGAAATATTATTTATAGGTAGAATATAGCATGCCCTTGATCAGGCTCATATTTGGAAAATAATTTTGGAGGAGCCCAATCTTATCTCCCAGTTTTCTATTTCAATCAAAAGGTCGTAATACTGAATGAACACGGCTTTTACTGTTTCTGACGTGAATTAAGTTTTTAAAATCAAACCAGTACTAGATGGCCAGTACAGAAAGTTGAGCGTCACGAAAAAACGGCATCGAGTTCGGTGTAATAATTTATAAATTATCAACGAAACCTAACCAAACTAGTGTCATTCGATAGCTGAGGGAACAAAGACTTCTTATTGACCTTGAGTTCGTATGCAGCTGGGTTTTTTTGGGGGATTTTCCTCTGCGCTGCGCAAACTTCAAATCAGTATAATACGGAACTGCAAAATTGAAATGGTCTCAAACGAAAGCTAACGTCGAATTTGTCGATTTAAAACATTACAAGTGAAATAGAATACAGTGCTGGTTGTGAAACAGCTGATCGCAGTAGAACATTTAAAAAAATTTCACATTGTCGGCATTGTCAAAAATCCAAGCAGAAATATTTACATCGAATGTACTCTACACAGAAGAGCAACTCTTCAGTTTTCGATAAACACTGAATTGACTATTGAATTTGTATTTCTTTCATTTACTACACCCAAATAAATACTATGCGCTAACGAGATGTGTTCACATAAAACCTTGCGGCCCAGCTCCGATACTTTTGTCTGCTTACCGACGTATCTGCGTGCATTTTACTTGCGTAAAGAGTGAATCATCGATTTACGCTGATTAAATTATCTTGTGTATGTCTTTAGCCTTTCAAATTTTTCATGAAGGCTTCGAACTCTGTGAGCACTTCCTTTGAATACGTCCTAGGCTACACTTAATACGAGAAGAGACACATAAAAGTTTCTTTCGTCTTGTCCAATCCCTTCCCATTTAGACAGCACAATAATAGGTCCTTGGCTATAAATATAGCAACCGATCATATCGCTATATTTGTTAACCAGTTCGCTAACAAATACTACGTCATAGACTTTGAGAAGGAACTCATTGACATTTTCTCGGAGACACTTGATGCTCATTTTCATGATGAGAAATACATTGTCATATCGTAATCTGTTTGAAAAAATATAACACTGTTAAAATGCATACAATTTTATACTAAGACTGCGTCTAAACAGCTGTGCTGCAGAATTCGATTTCTTGTCAGTTAAAGAGTTTCTGCTCTAACCTACGATATTTGGTTATTTTCAGACTTGTCCACGATTTTTAACTTATGGGCGTTACAAAACTTCGTTTTACATCGGTTAAACTAATCTAAGCATTTATTTTTGTAACATGAAGACCATTTCGGTGGTGCCCTGTTCTCTTGAACCTTTAGCAAAACATGTGAAATATAATGTAACGTTTTGTCTACCAAAAATTACTACATGGTCGAAATAGGTTACAGTTATATATACTACTGTAATCCTAAGTAAAGTTTTGTAGTGGTGGCTAAGTTCACAACACTACTCCCTCCAGAATTCCGCAGTGGCTGAATTCGATAGATGCTACCACTTGCTGACCTAATCAAATAAGTAAAAGCTGTATTAAGATCATGGGTGTAATTCCGTATGTTTCGTCATGCAATAGATGACTGTTGACTATGTACTGTCTCGTGTTAGCTTTAACAGCTGAGCGTGAAACGCTGTGTGAAGTGAAGGCTGAGTGGAAATGAACAGTGAAGCTGTGATAGGAATAGAAGCGGTATCTGTTAACAGAAGGTTTCAACAATGGGAAGTAGCATCGCATTGGTAATTCAATTGTTCACCATTCATCGAAGTGTGTGCCGATTGTTGCAAGAGTAATCTCGTATTTGTCAGAAGCGACATCAAGTTTTTTCGAATCATGTTTGTTAATCACGTCACGAATTTAGTGAGACGTGGGAACGACAGTGGAGTTTTGTCCACCAATAAGTACTTCATGGTGGAGATAAGTGTTTCAGTTATATATACGCTGCAATACCGTAAATTATTTTTTTTTAGTCTTAGCTAAGTTCACCACAAATCCCTAAAATGCAACGCTGCCTTCTATTGAAATATTTTACCATTATTGGAAAAAATACTTTGCTGTGTAAATATGATTATCGAAGAATTTGAACTTACTATGCATGTATTCGGTTATTCGATAGTTTTAAATCTCGATATGACAGCTACATAAGTTTTTCCATAGTTCTTACTGCTAGCTCTTCGTACTGTATTGTTATAAAAGCTGGTTTCCATGCATCAGCTTTTATAAAATAGAAATATAAACGCATGTTATGAAAATTTTTGTTACAAATAGGAATATAGATTTTAATACGGATAATGTAATAGTATAAAATATACAAAGAAACGTGTAGTATATAACCAATTCAATTCCCAGTTCAAAAGTTTCTGTCTTACAAACTAAACATTACCGTACATATTTCCGCCTTCAGGGTAAAATATTATTCCTTTTTTAAAAATGTGTAGCAAATTTTGTTATTTTACTTCTGATTTTATTTTTTGATTCTATCTTTCGAGAATTATGTGGTTGAATTTTAGAATTTAATCAAAGAAAATATTTAAGGTAATGTTTGGACAGTCTATTTTATTTTCTTAAAAAAAGGTTGAAAATATGATAGGGAGTGTTTTGGTGGAATTTTTCTCATAAAATAAAGAGATGGTAATGCAGATTTTGTAAGAAATGTCTTTTATTTTTAAGAATTTTTCAAGTTTTAACTTTCCTATGTGGACAACGTTTTGAAAGGCTTTACAATTAAAATATTTTATTTCATAGACTTATAAAATTTGGAAATACAGTGTGAATTATTTGTTTAGCTCAGACATTCCAGCTATCGAAAGTTATAAATTAGCTATATAACTTATGCTTAGCTTGATAATTAAGTTTAGGCCCAATTTAATGTATGTTTCCACTAGTAGAATATTATAAAAATTTCATGTGGCCTTTCAAGCATATTTTGTTTTCCAAAAGCTTTCGATATCTTTAGCTGAAAAGTTATTACAAACTTTAAACTGAAAGCTTGAAAAAAGTGAAAACTGAAAAAAATCCAAACTGAAAAGTTACAAAATTCATAATCCTTTGTTAATTTGTAAATAGTATGTATTTAAAGGATTAAAATACGTTTTGACCTTATAATAATTTTGATGTCAAGAAGAGTTGTCAACAGGGGTCCTATGTTAATATTATATAATTTATATTTTTATTAGTGTGCCTCTAACCATTCAGAGTAATGAATTACCTTACATACTCTTAACTAGTAGTACTAATTTACTCTAACTGATCACATACATATATTAAAGACTGCGCATGTGCTGCCATCATTTGTCATACAAACGTATGTGGTCTAATGCTACACAATTGAGGATGCCCCAACTTAGTGTATCTATCAAGAATATCCATGACTGTCTAGAATACAGAATATGTTATAAAAGCACTAGTACCGGAAAGGTTAATTCTGCAGGGTCAGAGTTTATCGCCACGTACTGCAGAGTACTATAAAACAAATAAGTTTCTTTGAAAACTGTTTAATTTAATTGCTTCTTACGCGTTAGTTTTTGAGTGAGGATTTGATACTAATATATAATTGAAAAAATTCAATGTTTCAGAATTTCATAATGGTACGAAAAGTAGAATTTACCACTTTGGCGAGATTTCTTATGTAACAAAATATTTAAGTCCGAGTTTAATTTACATGCGCACGTTTTATTTTATATTCTATCGAGATATATTGAAAACAAAATTACAGAGGTAAGACGTTATGTAGGTTGAATTAATAAGTGTTCTTGAATTGGATTATTAGTACAAAATAACTTTGTTTAGTAAAACGTAAATAATAAGAATCTAATTTGATAATTGTTCACGAAAATGTAAAAATGTATTACTGATTTCAGATACTACTAAACATGTAAATTATGATGTAGACTTTTAAATTATTTTTTCCCAACCCAACATGGCTTACTAATTATTCCTTTTTTAGCATTTTGTATGCATAAATTACTTAATTTTAAGCTTCTTATATTGTAACTCTAAAAGGACAATTTAATTTTTGATGTATTTTTGTTTCTGCCCAATGATTTCAGCATTTATATTTAATAAGGTTTCCTTCTAAATGTTAAAAAACAAAAAAGAAAACGTTCAAAGAATATATCCTCTCTTAGATGAAGACTTTCATTCCTTGACAAAGTCTAAAAACATTTTTATCATTCATTCTTTATTTTTAATTTTAATATTTTTCAAGTATACTTACTTCAAATGAGGAATTTCTTATGAACACGATTATCAATTTTAAATACAGATGATATACGATGGTCAGTGGTGATTTATTGAAGATCAACGGAAGTAAAAAGTGAAGACCTTTGAATAATCTAATGTGTTTCAATTCAATGATTCCCCTGCTGATATACTACGATGTCTAGCGAGTTTATTGAAAAATCGACCATTCAAACATCAGCATTTATAGCAAATCAGAGAGCAATGGCTAATTCGCTAAAGCGATTAGAAAACGAGACCGGACGATATAGCTTTTATTTGACAACTGTCGATGTAACAAATGTTTCCGCTTTTACTCGATTAACTGAAGAGGCAGAAAACCAACCTGAGTTCTCATTAATTCTGCCGTCGCCATTCCAGACTTGGTAAAGTTTAATCGGAAAACGATTGATTTGCTTTCTGCATTAATGAAACGGAAAGAGTGGAATTCTGAACACTATTGGGTTACCGATGCTCAACATGCGAATTCATTGGTTCAGCCTACGTTTGATACGTTGAACTTTTTCTGCCATTAATGGTATCGCGATATGGAAATGGTTTTCGATGCGATAGTTTGTTACTATTAATACTTGTGCAATATTTGGGGAATGTCAACCCCCCCTTCTTTGGTTGAATATATTCTAAACAAAAATAGTTTCTCATCTGATTTTTGGTTTTGTTCCACTCTCGATCACTAAATTTCTAGAAAAAAAAATGTAAATAATTTTCTGCTAATTTATTAGCAAGAATAAAATCAATGAATTGGAAAATGAATGAAAGAGTGTTTGCATTATAATCGGTAAAGAAAAAGAAAGGAAGATTTGGAAAAAATAAATAAACCCCTCAGTACTTTTCAAGGAGCTTTTATTATACATAAAACTAAGTATGTTTAGTAGCTAAGTTTATTATCTAGGTAGCGTAAGTGTATGTTAATAGTTTTGTTATATTCTGTGTTAATTGATAAGCTTTTAACTGTACAGCTGATGAAAATAAACTCACCACCTCTTTCTATGCGTGCATCACTCACGGTTAAGCAAATTCAAAGGTCCATTCGATAGAAAATAACATCTATAAGTTCGTACGTATAAAATTCTTGATGTCATATCAAATTGGAAGCAAATTTGAAAATTTTTATACCCCTTTCAAATTTATATTACATTTAACTACGAATACCAGATTTCATTTGGTCAAATCGTTTCTGAATTATGAGTAAGATCTTGAGTTTCTAATATTAAATTAGTCTGGAATTAATATCTTCCAAGATATATTTCCGATTCAATCATTTCTAATACTTTACTATTAAAAAATCCCCAAAATCTGTACATAACTTATTAACATACAATATGAATTCTAAAATAAATATTCCGAAAACTATATCTAGGTATACATAAGGTTAAGGTTTCTAAACTTCCTGTACAAACTCTAAAAAGAAGTAGGGTACGCGCAAAAATAACAGTATTCACATTGGAATGTATGTTCACAAGTGCCACCTGGATTTGGCAGAGGGCGCTGTTCAGCAGTGAGGTAGTAGGTCTGCTTGGGCCATCATTATTGTAGACCAATAATTACATCAGGTAACAGGTATTTCATTTTTTCAGGGGTATTTCATGCACCTAGAATATGGCGCATCTAAAGAAAATGGCCGAACGTCTGAGATTTTATCGTGAACGGTACACCGACAGATGTGTGCCGAATCACGAAACATTTGTGCTTTTGCACCAAACTTTGTGTGGAACATTTCAGGGAATGCCGGAAAATATTAATTGAACTGCAAAATTTGTGCAGGAGAAAATTTTCATATTTTTGTTATCTTTCATGTCTGCGCCATACAGAAATGAAATCGAATCGTGTTTGGTACCATGCGACGTAGGACTGACCAAATCTCTTCTCATGATGGTTGTACTGTATATATAAAGGCGATGAAATAATTTATACATAATATGTAAGTCAAAAATTTGAATCCTGCAGTCTTTATTTATACTTCAGTTTTTAAAATTCACAACCTTGTCGTTCTGCTTTATTTCAGAGTCTCAATTCTTTCATTTAGGACCCAGTTGGTAGAGTAACGGACTAGCAACCAAAGGGTTTCGAGTTCGAAACTAATATCCATTTTTAGTATTAATATTTTATAATAATTTAATAATAAGCCGTTTTTTATGCTGAACGAAATACACGTGATATGAAAATTCGAATTCATTGTGACAGGTACAAACTAAAAATATCAAGGATAAATATCCCTGGTATAAAGTGTTTTGTTAAGAAACAGCTGAATTGGTGAAAATGGTTGATTTGGAATGAGAGGGAACGGTTTCTTTCTGTTGGCTTCCTTACATTAGCGCGGTTTCCGTGAAACTGTCGTTATAATTTGACCACCATGAAGAGATTTGGCGCCTCCCATGTCACGTGGTACCGAACGATTCGATTTTCTTACTTTAGGTAAGTGCTAACAGAGCCTTAGCGGGAGAGCTTGCTCTATTCAACCTTTAGCGACCTTTTTAACGTCTTATTTAGTCTCGAATAAAGAATGACTTGGCATAAATGGAGACAGAAAAGAAAATGTTGGCGGACCCAAATGCCAACGACACAACGCAATAGCATCCGGCTCCGTTCCGAAATTACTCACGGATATGCACAAGCGTCCTCATCTGAGAAAAGAGGCCACCTACTAGGGATATCGAAACGTCGCTAATGAGACATTGGGTGAAACATTTGGAAAAATACTATCCGTACCGAAAGTCGCGTGATCCAAGTTCCTCTTTCACTGACACTGAAAAAATAACGAGACCAAATTAAAAAAAGTGCCATTCTTAATTCCAGACGGAATGTCTCTTCAGCTATTCCCGGAGTGAATCATGCATTATTCAGGGAAGAATATAAATTCCGTGCACCCCTTCCCACTTCTGTTTTCCTGAGCGGAACTTCGAACGATGATATGGCTCTGTGCACGTTTAGTCCGAAAGACAAATTAGAAATCTATTTTTTGACGCTGCAATTGAAAAGGTTGTCGGCCCCGTCTGAGTGAGCCATTTTTATTATTTTTTGGTCTCGGTACGCCGTTTTAAAACTCGGAAGTATTCCCTCTGCATCGTACCATGATTGTGAAGTATCGAGTTTGAAGTGATATTTCAAAGCGATTAAACTTTTCTACGTAAAAAATTGTCCATGCGATTTGTTCCATTCCGGAAATGGGTTCTGCTGCCGTTGGCCATGGTTGGTCCTTAAAGAAATGGATTTCTGATCCTATCCAATCGAATTCACTGTGTGCAGTTATCTTTAAAAATCGGTGAAAATTACAGGAAACAAGGATTTACGAAACGGAACACAAGGAAATTTTTTTTGAACAGAATCCTCTCGTGTTAGGCTGTATGACAGTTTTTTACTTGTCCACGATACATGCTTGGTTTGTAAAAAGCAAAAAATCCCATTCCGTCTCTTTAGAGCTAGGCTGGTTGGGTTTTATGGCGCAAGGTCCATATTTGGCCATGCTGCCTCTAGCACAATACATACAACGTCAAGAAATAGACATACAAGCACAAAGAAAGTTTTACTGACAAGGAAAGAGAAAAATACATCCAGGGAGGAATCGAACATTCGCCGCTTATAACTCACAGGTTACTAGTGCATTTGTTTCTAGCAGTTTTCCTAAACTGAAATTGTAGATTAAGGTGTCTTGAAAGCGCATAAATGTGAGGGAATTTGTGTTGTCAAACATATTATCGTTAATATTCCTCCTGGTATAACCTAGACTAAGTGCGAAATACCATGCTAAACAAGTCGCACAGTAACTCACTCCTGATCATCCAGGAGCTATTCCACAAAGGCATCGATGCATTCTAAAATGCGAGGAGTTCTGGTGTTGTGGAGCATAGGAAATCTGTATAATTCTTAATTTCCTCTCACAAAAGCCATATATCTTGAGTGCATCGACATCTTGCCAGAGCAGTCTGGTGCCGACTTGAACCCTGAAAAAACAAATTGTCAAACATTGTACCGTACATAGCCTTATTTTTAAAGGTTTTATCGTCTGTTATACTTATATAACTTGTATTTTTAAATGCATATTAATAGAAAAAATACAATTTTTGTATAATTTAAGCCTTTTTATTTCTAATAAGGAAGTTTTACTTGATCCTCGATACATATCGCACTGTTTTCTTCTCTCTAAGAATCGTGATATATCTAGTGATTGCTTTATCCTCGAGTACTTTAATGCTGAAGTATATTACATTAACTCTCATTGTGCTTGTATGAGAAATGAATTACCAATTATTTATATTAAGCAAGCATTTTAGTTTTAAAAAAGATATGTAAATTACCCATGTCCAAGGAATCCCAAACAGGTCGATAAAGATTATTACCTGCATTGTGACAAAAGGGTTTGGAAACCAGCGTCTATATCGTGTACCACTGCTAATTTCTGGACAACGGAAGTTTAGGAAGCAGTTTGTAACTTTACCATTAAATCTATATTTCATTTATGCCGAATATACATTACATAGACACTGAAGTAATGGATCCCTGCCTTACTAGGTTTTATAATCCCATGGATGATTGAAGACAGCGTAAGTTTAGGGGAATTCTGGCTTACGTAAGGTTCAGTCAAAGACGTAAATACGTTGTATGATGTGTACTGTTAACTGCTCTCACTATAAAAGTTCAACCTTTGATTCTGAGTCAAGACAGAATATTTAGAATATTCAAGACAGAATAGGTAAGTTATTAGTCATTACTGACTTCATATTTGCAATTCAGGGTAATACATTTAATTTCTCGGTTTAAAGGCAGATTTCAGATGATACACGGAACGTGTTTCAGTTCATTAAATTCTTACGAGGGATCAAAAGTAAATTCGTAGAAAAATTTTAGGAGAGAAGTACTCAGGGTTTTATGATCTCTGACTTTTGGGTTAGGAGTCGTTGGTAACTGCTGCGAGATAGGACTATGCATCTGGGTCTCATTAGGTAGTTGCTTCCACTTATTGGGTTCCTCGACGAGTACGCTCATCACAGGTCAATAAGCTTCAACAGAAAAACTCTCTTACCTTTAACACGAGAAATTATAACCCTCCTCTCTTTCTAGCTCCAGTTCTATTGAATCCCAGCTTCATAACAAATGATGAACCACTGCTAGCAAGTTCACTGATTCTCAAGTGAATTATTCTGGTTGTTTTGACCCCTCCTATTATCAAGTAGACACATGGGACTAGTGTGACAGGTGCCTTAAAATTAATTCATTCTCTTGTACTGTAAGATGTAAGCGACGCAGATTCGTTTCTCCCTGAGTGTATTTCTCTCTTCTGTGGTAATTAAAATTTCACTGTGCGGGTATGTCATTAAGTGACGTTATCTGTCGAGCTTTGGGCAGCTTGGCCAAATATGACCTTTGAGCCATAAAAATTCAACCAACCAACCAACCTTCTCTTGGAGCGCTTTACAATTGACCCAAGTAATATAAATAAGCTTACTGAAATGTTTAAATAAAAAGAAGCTTAGATGAAATTTTGTATTTTTCCTAAATGATTTTTATGAGTTTGAGATTTTATGAAATAGTACCCATGCTTAAAAATCCACGAAAATAGTCTGCAAAGGCTGATAAATAACAATCCAGGTTTTCGAATTCCAAATAAAGTAATCAAGGCTTGCATTACATGTTGATTTATGGTAACTTTCCAAAATGTATTACAATCAGCAAATTCCCAGTGTTATTGAACTTTGTCAAGCACTCCGGAAAACGAAAATCCCATAAACATCATCCCTCCTTGAGTGGCGGTAAATCTCAAACGGTGCCAAAGATCCTCCTCCAATTCAACCAAACGCAAAAATAAGCGAAATGTCACCCAATCCCACATTATTTTTCATCAAAACCAACAAAACGTTCCAGCTAGGAGATTGTGCATTATTAATTGCGAGCGAGGATAAAACAAATTCCCCGCTTTTACCTCTTCCTTCCCACCGTCTGCAATGAATCACGTGAATGAGATTTTGAACGGGTTCCAAATCACACTCCGCTTCCCAAGATTCCGGCATGAATGGCAGCCAAATGAATGCTCCAGGGTGCCGTAAATCAGAGGGTCCAGGAGGTCAAGATGCATTACTCAGTGATGAAGAGTGTTGGAAATCGTCATCAGGAGGCGAAATCATTGATGGATGGACTCGTAACAATGCTGGGGTTGCTGGGCCGCGTGTGTATTGGAACTTCTTTTGTATTCTTTTCATGTGGATGGAGGGGAAAGTGGTTTAATTTTTAAACACGTACCGTTGTAGATGAGTGAAAACAATTATTCTGAGTGTTGTATTGAACTGAGTGGTTTTGCTGTTTGTGCTTGTATAGGAGCTAACGTTTATAGTTGGGGTCAGTCGTCTATCTGTTTGTGACTAATTAACCAAAGTGAAAAATGACTGTAGAACGACAAATCAAACCAAAACAATCACCTGTTTTGTAAGAGGCCTTTTTTCTGTCAAGCTAAATGAGGTGGCGGTAGTGTTTCTGCGACGGAACGTGTTTCCTGTTCGTATTCCGAACGTGATGTCACGAATTGTTTTTATAATACGATATCATCACGTTGGCAATAGAAATTCCGAATTGATATATGATAGTTGATTGGTCAACGTCAAAGAGATTAAAGCCAAATGTGACCGAAACGGTAATAAGCTACATATTAAGGTAACCTCCAATATGTAACATGCGAGTGCATTTGGGAAGTGGAAGTAAAAACTTCACTTTCCGTCTGGTTTGTTCATTTGTTTGCACTGAAAATCCGTCTCAGATCATACATAGATCAAGCTAAAATTCATAAAATGATATCGTGTTCAAAAAAGGGTAGGTAGGTATTTTAATAAACATTGCTCTGGAGCAACATAACGGGATATTAGCGACTGTTTAGAAAGGGAAAATTATTTTAGGGCTCCGCCAGATCATTTGTTATGTAAAAATTAGTCTTTGATTTTTTTAATGTAGTTGAGGCTCATCTGGTAGTCGAGGGGTTAACACAAAGACCCTCGTTTCAACAAGTTCTGGACTCGAATTCCGATATAGGTATGGATGTTCGTTGTTGTGCGGAACTCATTTAAGCTGCAGGTCCCGGTATAATCAGCCCTCGTGACGTAAATAGACCGCAGTGACAAATTATAACCATAAGAGTTCTCTATGTGAAATGCGATTTAGTTAAGCTAGGAAAGTTTTATTTTGATCACACTTGTTCATAATAGCGATGCTGATACGTTCTTGAATAGTTAACAATCTTACATTTTAAGCGTCCAACAGTAAAACATTTTTGACATGAACTAATCCTTGAATACTTTAAAATATGTGGTGTGTTTGAAGAATTTGCTTTGCTTATTGCGCAGGTAAAGTCAGACCAAATAAAATTGCACAAAAATTCTAGCTTAAAAACGCAGCGCACAGCATTTAAGCAAAGGGAATTCTTTGACATCACACTTAAAAATGATAAGTAATTTTTTATTTCAAAGTTGTTATTGATGGGACAAAATTGGCATACTTTGGTGAAGTCCTAGTTCGGTTTTTCACTCTTTTGTTTCATTGTTTAACTCTACACGAGAGTTCAGAGGTTCAGATCTATTTAAAGCTATGGTGCAGCATGTTCAAATATGGCCCTTGTGCCATAAAATCCAACCAACCATACAAAGCTAAGGTGGATGAAATGCACTATTTCAATAGGCTTGAAACTGAAAGGATCCAGGCTTCAATCAATTTAGTTCAGTATTAAGAAATATTCCAATTGTTAAATGCAATATATTGGTCCGTCTTTCCGAAACACAATCCTATGACTTTGCACATTGTCTCACGTTGTGATTTCCTTAAATGAATTTTTTTATTTTATTTGGATGGCAAACAATTTATGCAATCGAATTAATTTGATAATTCCATATTATTTTTGTAAACAATTTTGAAAACAAGTAGAATTTTCGAAATAGCCAATACTATTTTGATCTAACTCTTTCTAATTAGTTTAACAGCTAAAAGTCAGAGGCGTTAAGAGTCCTGCACTCAGAAGGCTCGCAATCTTCAACCAACCAGTTAAAATAAGAATTGCGTTGAAGACTTTCAGGTTTACGGGCACTTTAAGCTACAAATACAGATTAAGTGAATAGGTTTTACTACAGCCCCCATAATTTAAGTAGCCAGAATTAGTTTCATGATTTCGCTTGGCTAGGGATTAGTTTGTAACTAACAGCGTAATGGAATAAAAATCTGTCGGGTAATATAAAATTCTCCAACAGTGAATTTTCGCTCCCTCGCTAAGCTGTCTCGGGATCTCAAGACTGCATTGTGGCTGAAATGGAAATTAAGATCTGAAAGTAACGCAATTTTTATTATTACTAATGCAGTTTGTTATACATGCCTTGTAGGGTATTTCAAAAAAAATAAAAGGTTATTTCTGGAAAGAATTTCTGTGCATGGATACTTCATTCAATAATATAATGAACATTAACAGTTATTTCGGGATAAATAACTTTCTCCCTTGCACAGACCTTTGCGTTTCATTGAAAGATAAAAGTAGTGCTTATAAATACTCTTAAACTGACGTTTTTACCATTGTATATAAATAGATTTTAATTTTGAGATTAATTAGTCTTTGTAACCAATAAATAATTATTATAGAAATAGTAAATATTATAAAAATCTAGTATGCATTTCAAGAAAAACTAACGTAGTTCAAAGGAAAGTTATAATTAATTTTTAAGATTAGCGTTACAAAAATTGATATACACTTTTAGTTAAAAGCGCTGTAGCAGGCAAATTTCAAATTACTAAAGTTCTTTTAATATTTATTTGCCAAAGGTAAATTTTTACTTCTTATTACATATGTTTGCCCGGTTAAAATTTCTTAAGCAGTTATTAAGAAATGTAACTCAAATGATATAAAAACTTGTATTGTCTTACACGTGAGTTGGGGCAGGTTAAAAAAGTGAATTTGCAAAATAAAAAGCTTATTGTCCTTAACTTTACCAGTAACTTTTGTAATCTCATTTATTTATCAGCTTAGGCATTTTTAATTCACAGCTATTGTTATTTACAAACTTCAGGCGTACAGAAAAGAATACTAGTTACATTTGTTTTTATAGAAACAATACAATTGTTTAGTGTTTTTGTGGTTAGATTGCTTGATGTTAACAATGTTTATTATTAATATATTTAAACTTCCATAAATATGTAGAATTCTTGTTTATAGTTCCGTTAAGGAATCTCATTTTATCTATCTGAAAATACAAAAAATCTCAATCTATGTATGCACTGCGATTTATAACATGTCATTGTAAAATACAGGTAAGAACATGGCTCCTTATTCGATCTAATGACAGTTTTGTTTTTATGTTTTTAATAATAAAACGCAAAATACATTTTTTCTAATGACGATATATCTCCTCCATCAAGATCTGCTCCGTTTTGCTAATAAAAAGATACCTCGTGGAGACAACCACCAGAAGAGTTAAAGACGCTGAAAAGAAGTGAAATTAAGGGTAGACTTTTAGGACTATAATTGTCAAAACATGACTAAACTGTGCACGTTTTGTCGTACTTCATGAAAACAATGACGCGACGGAAAATTCACCAAATATCATCTTCCATTTTTAAACATTTTATTTCATTTGGAAATATGTGTAATACAGAATAAAAACATATTTGAATCCATAATAAATAGTTGGGAATTTGAATATAGATTATAATCAATGTACTCGTATAAACCTATGGATTTAATTTTTTTCTCTAATGCGTATATTATCTGCTATTTTGGGTTGGCGCATGTGTCATTGCCCATAAAATTTACAACTACGAATCCAATGTTATTTAGTCCCAATTTTATTTTAATGTCAGTATTTTGTCTCCAGATTGCGAAATTTTCCTTCATAATTTTAAAATCATTGATCATGAAAAATTGTTTTTAACCCTCTGAACGTCAACAGATTTCCGAGTAGTATGGTGTTACTTTTCCCTACAACAATGAATAAATAACCTCATCTATTGGTTAAACGAATCATTGGAAAGATTCTATTGGTCAAGAAGGTCAAAACTGGTTAGAAGTCCAGCAGGGAAAACTGCAGGTTTCAGAATGGATGTATGCGATAATATAATGAAAATGAACAGTTATTTAGGGATAAATAAACTTCGGGATAAATAAACTCAGAGGGTTAAACAAGTTTTACTAAAATACTAAAAACAAGATAACAATGTTTATAAGTGATTGATTTCCAAGATTCTTTTAATAAAACCTAAGACTTACTTATGTAAAATAAATTATACGTGTTTAACACAATCATCAATACATGCTCTGCATTAAAGCGTATTGCTTATATCTATTGATGACAGTTTTAAATCAATTTATTTTTTACACTAGTTGCGTCACGTTTTATTGACACTTTTCTTATAAATATGTAGCATGTAGTGATCAGCTATGGTTTGGTTTGTCACTTAACTGTCAGTTTTGCTGCACGAAAGCAAATTTTTTTCTAATGTCCGGCAAATTAATTGAATATTCCTATCATGACACTACAAGTTGGGTAATTGAATTTACGGTGCACTGGAGCAGCACTATGGGCTATTGGTGACGTTCCGGTTTAAATCCCACAGGGAAATACCCCAGGACAACACCTTATAATTTTGAACCACTATCAGATGACGAGATCAACACCTAAGCTGACACCCCAGTCTCCTAGCTTCCACATCATGCCAAAGTGAGGACAATTGAGACCACAAAAGATTTAACGTGCACGATGCTGTTTGATTGGATCGAGTTTCAAACTCGCAACCCTTCTGTTGCTAATTCGCGACGCTAACAACTGGGCTAACACGTACCCAGACAATACAAATGCAGATTCGTGAATCACTTTGCATTACCCTGGTACCACAACACGCTCACTTTTCGTTACCCAGTGTTCACGTTACACCTCGCTCTCTTACCATACATTCTAGACACAACCTGTTTATAGAGACAACACATCTGTTTAGAGACTTGCCAAGCAATTAGAACGGAAAAACTTCCATGCCTCTCCCATGAGTATTCGAATCTTTGGATCCTCAAACCTGCACCCTGACCACTACATCGATTGACTGTTTGAATTACAGTAATATATGGTAAATAATTAACGTCCACTTGAGCAACAGAAAGGGCTATTGGCTACGGTCCGGGATCAATCCCCAAGGGAAATATTCGAGAACTCCATGTGATTCTGAACCACGGTCAGAGGAAGGTCAACACCCGAGCTGGCACCCCACTCTCCAAACTTTGACACCACACCAACGTGGGGACATTTGAAGCTACGACAGATTTAACGGGCACTAGCCCCAGTGTACACGACGGTCTTTTTTTGGACCGAGTTTCGAACTCGCAACCATCCATTTGTTAATCCGCTCCTCTTCTAACCGGGCTACCGCGGCCCCTAGTAATCTGTTACCTAAAGAAATGTTTTTAATTTCATTGTACCCCTGGTAGGATAAATACAGTGGGAATTCCAATTTTCGTATGGGTTACTCTGTAACTCAACGTCAATCAGGATTTTCCTTTTTCATGAATATTATAAAATGATTCTAGTTTAATTTTTTCAACCATGCATTAACTTTGGAATAATATTTAAATTAAAAGAACCGTTTGACACGCATAAATAATGTCACGCAAAATGAAGAAAGGAACCATATGATGGATTAGAGCTCCTTTATTCAACGGATACAAGTTTTGAACGATGAAGAATTTGCGTGCAAAAAGTATAGATAAAAACGCACACCCTATTAATGTTTATCGGCAGTTGTGGCGTATCTCCCAAACTTTGATGACTTTAAGGTACCGATTTCGTGTTGCTGACAATCTTTGGGTTTTTGTAATCCATCATCCTAAAACTTCGGCTAGTTTAAATGCACGTAATGGATCAGATAAAGATATTTTGGAACAGCCCACCTATATTTTCCAATATATAGAATACAATTCATAAGACTCAATGTGTAAGAGAATCAAGACGTGGTATTTCAATATTAGTGTATCCTAAATAATATAATATTAGATAGGGTTTTCTTCCCACCTGCATTCTTATCGGTAAATTGCCGACGAAAATTTTCAATTTTAAGGAACGGGTTTTTAGTTCAATTTTTTCCATAGCATAATGGGCGTGAATATTGACTTAAATCGGGTACTGGTTTTGTATTACAGCATTCAATGAAAATAAAATTCAAATTTGCAAGGTTGGTTCCATTGAGTTTTGTGGCGCAAGGGCCCCATTTGGCCAAGCTGCGCTAAACACAAGACAGACAACATCAAGTAATGGACAAATACACACAATGGCAGCTTTACTGACACAGAAGAGAGAAATATACCCAAGAAAGAACGAAATCTGCACTCCCTAGAAATCATAGGTTGCTAGCGCAGTGGACAAACCCACTGAGTCACGGAAATGTGCAAGGGGAAAATGTAAAACAATCTCAAGGTATTTTATGTACTGTATACAGGAATATCATCGTGACAATATTTTTCATAGCGACATACAGTCGAAACTCTTCTTTTCTGGAAGCATAAATAAAATTAATGAAAAGAAAACCTAAGTAATTTTCAAGTTCTAGCATAATAATTATTGTTTTTTATATAAATCGTTAAAAAGATACAAAAATAAGAGTATCTTCCGTGAATGTGGAATTTACGAACTGATGTTTATTTAATCTCACGCCTCGCGGCAAGTACTGCTCTTTTGCTTTTAAATAGGGCCGCGGTGGTCCGGTTGGAAGAGTAACGGATTAGAAACGAAAGGGTTGCGAGTTCGAATCCAACCAAAGACCGTCGTGTACAAAGGGGGCTGGTGTATGCTAGATCTATCGTGGCCTCAAATGTCCTCACGTTGGCGTGGTGTGGAATTTTGAAGAGTACCAGCTCAGGTGTTTCCTCGTCATCCGACCGTGATTCAAAATTACTTCGTCTTGTCCTCGGATCTTTTCCTCGGGAATGATCCCAGACCATCGCCAATAGCCCGTTGTGTTGCTTCAGTGCAAGGTTAATTAAATACCTACCTTAAATTAGATTTTTGGTGACATCTCATACTGACTTCATTTGCCGCTACTGTCATCGTAATCGTAAAAATTGATTCCTGAAGTCATCTTAACCCTCTGGGAGCCTCAAAAGATTTCTTGTATTACACATCACATTTAATTACTATTGATCCACATTTATTGGTTCAAAAATACTGGGGAACGTTTTATTGAAGACCAAAACTAATTAGAAATCATGCAAAGGTAGAAAGGTAGTTAATTAACGTCACACTAGGGCAGAACAGGCTATTAGCGACGAACCGGAACCAATCCCAAAGGGAAATATCCAAAAACAACACGTCATAATTTTGAACCACGGTCAGATGACGGGGTCAACACCTGATCTTCACTATGAAACAGAAAATCGCTTACCATTACCATAACACAAAAATAATCCGATCGCCTAATTCCCACTCTCAGCTCTTCAACCGAAATCACTTAATACAACCAGCTTCATTTTTTATTCATCGGATACTAATGTGGTTCAAAGTCCCCATTTAAAACGCTTTCCTGAACGTCGCATCACCATCCGAAGGTAAGTGCTACCGATAAATTATTACAAATTCACTCAAGTTTACTTAACAGCATCCCGTGCAAAAGTACCGGCGCATTACTTATTCAAGAAGGTGGTTGGTGTCTCAGAATTCTGCATCTTCTCCCACCCTAAGGCAGGCGATTTGTGTGTGAGAGGGTTATCAGTGGGAGGGCAGCGTCAAGACTTCGAACACCCGCTGGGACTCGGCCTTGTGACATCGATACTAGAATCTTCAACCACCACATTACGGCACTTATGGAGGGTCGTGTGTTTATTTACTTGTTTGCAGCGAGGGCTTGAAAGAGTACACAGTGGGAAGATTGCTGCAAAGTATATATCTATCGAATGTGTGGGTTTCCCTTGCTGTCAACCGTTCTGTATAATTGTGTCAGTTGTTGATACGTATCTGTTGGTAGATGCCAAATATTTAAAGTCTTCCTACCTGGTAACAACCGTCAATGAGAAATATGTCAATTGAGGAATTCTCTTAAACAGAGGCTTTTCATTGGTGTCACATGAACCAAATCTACTATAATTTCTTAATCAGAGTATGGGAACCATATCCAGATTGTTTGCTTTAAAATCTAACGGTAAAGGAAGAATATTGAAGGAATAAATTACTTAAAATCTTTCTTAAAGTGTAAAACTCACAATAAAAGTATCTGACAAAGTGTAACTAAATTCATACAAATATAAAAATATTATTTTGAGCTTCGCATTTCCTATTGACATAGATTGAAATGAATTTATTCAAAGTATTATTTGCCGCAAACTTGCATATTCATTGTTTAACATTAAAGAGGGCATATTTTAACGCTGGAATTTGCTTTGATAAATGTAATGCTAAATTCAGATGTAACGAAATGTTATATATATTTTTTATTGGGACGAGAGTTGATAATTTTGCCTGAGATAAAGTGTGACGCATGGGGGAATGATCATGGTCTCAACAACGTATTATCCTCCAAGTGATTTACGAGATATCTTGTCCAAAATTTGGTCAATTTTGCTAAGGACGAGACATCTGGTCGATATAAAACTGCTCTATTACTTCAAGAGGAATTTAGTCTTTATAATACTTAGTGGTTGACATAAATTAATCTTCATAATATTCATATAAATAATGCTCACCTATTTTGCTCTCAGACAAGTTATACATTTCCAGCTAATAGGTTTGGGGCTTAATCTATTTAAAATATAAAGATGAGTGGAAAAAGTTTCGTTTCTATAAATTATTAAATCTTATTTCAAGGGTTTCGTTGATTTTATCATTATTTTAAATAACAAATGAAACCAAAAGTACTCATGTCTAAACGACTCAATACATTCGAATAAACCTTCATGTAGACTTCCCTTCGTTAGCCTTTACTCACAGTACGATTTGCATTCACCATTTTCCTCGATTGTTGGAAAACAGACTTATCCCATCCATAATTATTATCTCCATTACTGGCTTAATCTGGTTAAATTGAAGTCACGTTCCGTCTGTTGACTTGGGCTGTTTCATTAGATGCCTCCAGATGAGATGCTACTCTTTCGGCATCACTGCAACGTCTAACTAGATTGAATCTGGGGTTTTAGCATTTAAATTGGACCGAAGTATCTTTTGTTGCCATCCAATGTCTTCAAATGCTGGAAGAAGATCGTTCGAGCGAAGGATTGACTTTAATTTGTGGCTTTCAACCTGACGTTGGGTTGAAGAATCTTCGGACTGTCTCCACTCTCAGCTAAATGAAACGATTAAAATGATAAGGTCTACTGCTTAGATTAGCGATATAATTATAGAAGATATAAAGTTTTAGAAGCTATTCAAACATTTAATGAGCTCGCACATACCATTGTTAGAAATGCCATCGGTTTTAAAGGTTTAATTTCGTTTCTAGTAATCCTGGTCTAAGCATTTGGTAATGCGAACGAGGATCGAGACATGAAACTTAAGTAAACATCTTATATTATCCCTTTCACTTCTCATGTAACTAATTTATCGATCATTCAATCCATCGCCATACTTACTTTAATTTTGACCAAAATTATTATATATCTTGATAAATAGCTTTGTTTTATGTACACATATTAAGGATAATTCTCAATTCGTAACAAACAGCCTACACAGCCCTACCAAGGACAGCTAAAGAACAAAAATATGCTCTAGTGCATAAATTGGTCTCCTTGCCAAAGGAGCTCATGTACAGCCTTCATGAGCATTCTCTGCCACGTTGCTTTTAGTAGGAATTTTTTTGTAATAATTAGAACCTATAATAAGTACATCTAAACATTTATTTTAATTTCTTTCGTTTCCAGTAGCACCATAAGATATGTGGATGTTCTTATTTCGAATCTCATAACTTGTGGCATATTCATTGGTCATTTGAGGTACTTTGGTATAGTTACTTGCTACGCGATTTCATCCCGGATCGCATTATCTTTAATTTTTGGACATGGTCGTTTTTAGAATGCTAAATCTTAATTTGTACGAACAAAAACCATGAAACTGAATTGAACCCATTGAACTGTATCAATTAAAATGATCCGTTGCACATCGATATTGACCAGTGAGCGATATATCCACCGCCGAAGTAGACTGATGACCCAATCCATGACATAAGCTTAACGTGCTAGTCCAAATATAGCCCTTGAGCCATTTAACGCTAAAACAACCAACCAACCATAAGCTGAATGCATACACCTAGCTGGTATTCTGGCTTTTAAGTTTTGCAGGAAATCATCTGCGCTTTTTACGTTGTTTTGATTTTATTCGGCAATTCGGGTAGACCCATAAAAGTTGAAAATGAGAGAAAATGAGTCAACATTTTATTTTCTGCCTTTGTGCTATTTTTGTCAATGTTCATTTGAGACTAAATAAAACGCTAAAAGGTTATCAAAGATTGAATAGAGCAACCAATCCCACTAAAGCTATGTTAACACTCACTTGAAGTAAGGAAATCGAGTCATTTGGTACCATGCAGTGTGGGAGAGACGGATGGACCATAGATTCCTCTGTTTTAAGATGCATATTAACAAATCAAAATTGGGGTCGGTGTACAGCGCTCCAAAGAGCCAATTTCGCAACTACAACCCGAACGCAGTCGCCCATACACGAATCAAAATTCGCATAACATACTGGTTTTTCACCAATCCAGTCAGCCTGGTTAAGGTTCACAGCAATAAAAATATCAAAAAGAACAGAAACCTTTTGAAAAGCAACTCATTTATTTTCAGCACCATATGTTTGTGACACCCGCATCTGCCAGTTGGTGTGATACGGGATGCAGCGTTAACAACAATACAAATATTCTTGAATAAATAAGTATGCAAAAACCCGGAATATTTTCCGAAGCGTTTTCCACCGGCCTCATAAAATAAGGGCTAGAGGGCCTGCGCACTCCAGATAAATCTATATAGTCTCATGTTTCCTTTTTCGAGATTAATTCCATCAGATTTGCAGCCCACTGGTGTCCTAAATTTAACTCGGGCGATGAATGAAAAATATGGCTTCCTCCTAGAAGCTTTTTTTCCCAGAGTCCCTTTTTCCCGATTGTGTACCCCCGTGTTCAAAATCATGGATTCCGGAGGCTCGGATAGAGCCTCTGGGGGAGAATCCGGATCAGGAAACTGGAAACTTTAAAGAAAAGCCCTTCCCAAATCCTGACGGAAAGAGAAATTGGGTTGGATAACTTGATTTCACTCTTACAGCGTCGTGCTTTTTTGCGACGTACGACGGAGCATTTGCGTGTATCGTCGACGTAAGAGGTATGCGTCTCGACGCTGGGACTCATTCGCCGGGACGGATGTCGTAGTTTTTGAACAAAGCCGTCGAGTTTTCTTCAGTTGCATCTTTTGTTTGAGAGACGTAGTTGATTAATCTCGCTAACAGACTAGTTGGAGTTCGATTGTTTTATTTTTTTGGTGGCGCACATAGATTGTTTTCCGGATGGTTGGTTGGATTTCATGGTGGAAAAGCCACATTTGGCCAGCGTTTTCTGAATAAATATGATTAAAGTTGTTTGATCTCTTTTCTCTTGAAAAGATAAATGCAAATTTGCTTCCGACACATAAATGGAATCATCTTTCAATCAACGCTCAAAAGGGACAAATAAATGTAGTACAGTTTAAGATGAATGTTTTCTCCATAAGATGCACGTTTAACAAATCAGGGGGTCCACGGTAGAGCTCAGTAGGAAGAGCAACGGATTAGCAACCGCAGGGTTGCGAGTTCGAAGGTCGGTCCAGCCAAAGACCGTCGCGTACTTGGGGGCTGGTGCATGTTAAATCTGTCGTGGCCTTAAATGTCCTCACGTTGGTGTGGTGCGGAAGTTTGAAGAGTGGGGTGGCAGCTCAGGTGCTGTTCTTGAAATCTGACCGTGAAGAATTACGAGGCATTGTCTTCGGATCTTCCACTTCGGGATGGATCCCGGACCGTCGCCAATAGCTGTTGTGTTGCTCCAGTGCGAAGTTAATTAACTACCTACCTGCTACCTAAAATGAGTTTAATTATCTGCATACGCTACTTATAAACAATTATTAATTCCACTTCAATGATATTCTTTGGACCTCCAATTCTCGTATAAACACTGAAAACAGTTTTCTGAAAAAGTCCATTGGCGTGGTATGAAAGCTTGAAGAGTGGGGTGCCAACTCAGGTGTTTCCTCGTCATCTGACCGTGGTTCAAAATTACGTGTGTTTTCCTCGGTCTTTCCCTTTTTGATTGGTCCCTGACCGTTGCCAATAGCCTGTTGTGTTGCTCCAGTGCGACGTTAGTAAAAATACCTACCTGCCTAACTACCTGGAAAAGTTGATTTTGTAAATTATAAATACAAACACTTTAACTAATATTTTCCCACGGAAAATATGCGGCAAACTGTTAAAATATTGTTCCGAATTAAAAATTCAAAGGAAAAATAGTTAAAGGTTTATTTGGAAAAGAGAAACTGAAACAACAGCGAAGCATAACAGGTAGAAACGTGGAATGGAATGGAGGTAATGATAATAACCAGCTTTATATAAAAGAGTAAACATCGTTCGAAGTTTTACGATTTGTTACAAGGTGCTTCTTTTAAGTACTTTTATGAACAAATTAGTTGGGCATGGAAAACTATCGTCTGCCATTAAAGCCAAATGGTGCTTTTTAACCTGGAACTCCTTTTGTTTTCTTTCGGTTACTATCTTCTGCACAGTTCAGCAAGTGGCAATATATTTAAAAAAACATCAGGTAGTCGTAAAGTAACTTCCCTATATACGAGCTTTCTAGCGACATCAATTTTTCACGAATCAGAATGAAACTTGAGATTTAGAGAATTCAAAGTATGCGCTCGAGAATTATGTTAATAACAATAATCGAGCTCTCATGGTTACGGATACAGTTAACAAATTTCGCAAACTGCGAATAACAACAGCCACTCTTTATTATTGCAATGTGATCGGCAGAGTGTAAAACCAAAAATGGCGTTGAAATTTTACTTAGCTCTAAAAACAATTGCGCAATAGCACAAGCTCTAAGTGAACGACAAAAGAGGAAATACAAGCAGAAGTATGCTCATAATTTTCTTAAATCCAAACACCTATCTCGTCATCTGACCGTGGTTCAAAATTACGTATGTTGTCCTCGGATCTTTCCCTTCGGGGTTGACCCCGGACCGTCACCACTCGTTAATTAAAATACGTTAATTAAAACAAATGACGTTAATTGAAATACCTACCTACCTACCATTCCGATTCGTTGAAAATTGCAGTCTTTAGGGACTTGTACATAGGGGAAGTTATTTCATGACCACCCAGAATAACAATGATGAAATTGTCATAAAAAATCAAGCTTGTCAATTATTCAATTTGTTTGTAATCTTTTTAAATGTCAAATAAATTCTTTTTAGGATATGTTGCTTTTTATATTTATATGTTGCGCATACTTTAGGATATGCGCTTTTGATCCTTTCATAAAACTGATGGACATTGGCCTGCCTTATTAAATATAAGTACATCTCAAAATAAAATATTTGAATGTTGAAAAAAATCAAATACTTGCTTATATTTAAAAATTATTTTGGAAGGAAGCATAACGATATGCATAATAAAAATTATTGCGTTTTGTCGAACTTGAACTTCGGGTAGATAAACTAACAAAAAATGCCAAATGAACGAGAATAAATCTTTGATGGGCGGGAATAACAGTGCAAGTCAAAAAATGACAATTTTAGGAGAACAAAAAACCATTTAATATTCCATATTGAGAATGAATAAAATTTATAAAATCGGTTCTGCACCTTATGTCTGACAACTTTAAAGGAGAAATTTTGGATGTGCCCTCTGACAAAATTAAGTTACTTGTACTGTTCGCACCAAGAAAATTGTGCATATCATAACTGACTTGAACTTTTATTCCCGCCCATCAAATAATTATACTTCCTTAACTCAAACGAAGATTGAGACCAATTCTGTTAATACTTTCAATATGTTTTGGTAACGTTTTACAAAACTTCTCGAGATAATTAGAATAGTTTTACAATAAGGCACATTATATTTTATGCTTTTATATTAACGTATGCAATTCAAAATTTGGTGATACGTATACCTATATTTGACAGCCGTAATTCTAATAAATGTTCATATGAAATAATATTTAGTATACGATCTTGTGATGATAAATGTGTGCATATTTCTAATGACTCCAAATTAGAAATTATTGCCTTTTCTCAATATGTTTTATGTAGGTAGGTAGGTATTTTAATTAACGTCATACTGGAGCACAACGCAACGGACTGTTCAATATTTTTTGGGGAGAAAATGGGTGTAGTAGATTTTAAAAATAATTTTTACTTAGATCTTTGATAAAATTATATGAAGTGGAGTATCCGAAACGTTTTTCTATACAAACGGAGTTCTATAAGGTTTGGCTTTTCGAATCCTATGGTTTGCCCAAGAGCCCGTTGTGTTGCTCAGTGCGACGTATATTCAATCTCTCTGCACATGCTTTGATACTAAAATTATAAATTCCTCGTGAGTAGGTACTTAATTAGCGTCGCATGAAAGCAACACAACAGGATATTGGCGACGGTCCGGGAGCAATCCCCGCATAAAAGATCCGAGGACAACACCACGTAATTTTGAATCACGGTCAGATGTCGAGGTAACACCTGAACTGGCACCACACTCTCCAAACTTCCACACCACGCGAATGTGAGGACATTTGAGACTACGATAGATTTAACCGTCGTGCACCTGCTCCGTGTACACCACGGTCTTTGGCTGAACCGAGTTTCGAACTCGCAACCCTCCGGTTGCTAATCCATTGCTCTTCCAAGGAAGCTATCGCGGCCCATTCCTCATGCGAACTTAAAATTTAATCCTTTATTGCTGGTTTTCTCTGTTTTCACTTTCTTTCACATGGGTTAGTTGATTGTTCGATGTTTTATGGCGCAAGGGCCATATTTGGAGATGCTGCGCAAGACACGACATACAATATCAAATAATAGACAAACACACACAATGAAAATTTTACTGTCACAGAAGAAATACACCCAGGGAGGAATGCACATGACAGGAATCGAACCTGAGCCGCCTACAACTCGAAAGTTGCCAGCGCAGCGGACATACCCACTGAGCCACGACGGCCCCTCTGTCACATGGGTAACAGATCCCTGTGAACTTATAAAACCAACACCTCGGTTTTCCGAAACATTCTTGGGAACAGCACAGCACAAAAAAAAGAACATATATGGTTACTTCCTCCGAAGATTAACGACCTTGTGTTTTGGACAACGCGAAAAATATTGACACAAGAACAGACAAAAAACAAAGCTCTTAAAAATCCCGCACGGAAACCGAAATCCATGCATTATACTCAGCAACGTGTAGGCGCTTGTACGAGATCCTTTCACCTCCCACCAGAGCCTACAAGATTGAGCGGAGGCAGAGCTGCATGATTGCAGATTCCATGTACCCCCTCCACTAAATAAAAACACAATCGAAAAATGAAAATTGTTTTCCCGCCCACTCGGCCTTGGGGAAATATCGCTCAGATGTTAATATTCTAGAGCGGTAAATGTGCGACAAAAGAAGTATCGAAAGAACGAGGGCTTTTCTTCGCCCTTCAGTTTTCTCATCAAAATATTCGGTCATTCTTCTGATGTAGTGTTATTCCCCACAATGAAGTTAGCAAGCCTGTGAAAATATTTTGAATTAAGAGGAGTTGATACATGATAAAAGAGTTAAAATATTTTGGTAGGTAGGTAGTTAATTAACTTCACACTGAAACAACGTAACGGGCTGTAGTCGACGGTCTGGAGTCAATACCGAAGGGAAAGATCCGATTTTGAACCACGGTCAGATGGCGAGATCGATACCTGAGCTCGCACTCCGCTCTCCAAACTTCCACACTACGCTTTATAGTTAGTTTATGTCGCACTGGAGCAACACAAGGGGCCATTGGTTATGAATTCCGAGAGGAAAGATCCGAAGACAACACTTCGTAATTTTGAACCTCGGTCAGATGATGAGGTTAACGCCTGAGCTGGCTCCCCTCTCCAAACTTCCACACCACGCCAACGTGAGGATATTTGGGACCACGGTAAATTTGACGTTCACCAGCCGCCACGTGCACAAAGATCTTTGGTTAAACAGAATTTCGAACTCGCAACCCTCTAGTTGCTATTCCGCTACTTTTTCAACCGGGCTACCACGGCCACTTGCCAAATATGATAGGTAGTTAATTAACGTCGCACTGAAGCAACATAACAGTCTATTGGTGACGGCCTACGATGAATCCTTAAGGGAAAAATCCAAGGACAACGCCTCTTAATTTTGAACCACGGTCAGGTGACGAGACAACACCTGAGCTGACACCCCACTCTCTAAGCTTCCACACCACGCCAACGTGACGACATTTGAGACCACGACAGATTTAACCAGTTCCCGTGTACAGCTCCTGCCTCCGTGTACATGACTGTCTTTTGCCAAAGTCCATATGTGCAAAAGACTTTGCCGACTGTCTTTTGCAAATATGAACTTACGTCGTAACCAGGAACCAACTGATCACAGTCTCACTAGCTACTGTGTCTGCGATATTTCATAAACTATTGAAATCAAAGTATTTTTATCCTGCCCATTCGCTTTGGTGTTGGTTTGTCCCTGTAAGGTCATTGTTTTGTTAGATGAGGCATAATTAGACCACTCCTTTGAATAAATATTGCTCATATGTTAATATTCTAGAACGGCAAAAGCGAAGAACAATAGAAATTTTGAAAGAACGATGGCTTTTCTTCGCCTGTGTTAGGATTGTATTTGGAAAGAGAGGAAGGAAGAGACGGTTTAAAACTGCTCGCGCGATAAGTCTAAGAACTATATTATTTTCATACAAAATAATCGTAAGATTCTAAACTCAATTTATCTTCAAAGGAAATGTATTTAAATAAGAGTCTCTTAGATATTCAGATATGACTGTAAGCATACCTGAGTCTAATTATAGCATGTTTATGAATCAAAAGTGAATCTGATCAACAGGGATTGGATTTGAAGAATCGAATCAACTTTCAACTCAAATATATTTGAAAGACAAATCTCGACGAAACGCTTTGGCCTTCGAACCCAAAATTGAGAAATAAATGTGTATACTGTCGGTAAAATATGAACTATATCAATAAATTTTCCTATAAACATAAAGTAAACGCTTTGTAATGATAAATATGTGCAAGTTTTTATCGACTGCAGGTTAGAAACTACTGTTTTTTTAAAATATTGTTGAATAAATGGATATATAGAGTAGTTTTTAGAAAACATTTTAAGGTGTCTGATACAATTATAAAGCAGTGTTCTAAAAGTTTTTCAATGAAATGCAGTTCTAGTTCTGTTGGGGTCGCTCTACGATTCTGTTTTGTTACACTAGGACTAATTAGATCGGGACTACGGATTAAAGTTCAGAGTTTAATATATTGACTTTTACGCATTAAATGTAAGTGTTACTATGACCAAATTTATCTAAACTTTGATTCGTCAATACCTACACATTTGGTATTTCTTTCGTTGATATTGGGATAAATGTAAGCAAACTTGATTAGATTCAAGATAATTTGCACCTTATTTGAAGAAATGATTTTGTATTTGAGTAACGAATTAGGACACTTTGGTCTATAATTACGAATTCCCGGTTTTGAATTTCAGTAATTGCTATACCTATATGTCACAGATTTAAACAGGTTAAGTTTCCCAAAATCTGAACAAAAATTCTATTCTATTTTATCGTAATCAAACCTAGTGTAAATTTGTGAGTAATCCGTTATTTCTGAACATATTCTATTTGAATATTATACATTACAAATTAATACCTCGATCCAAACAGTTTCTCAACCAAATAGTTATAGATCGCTCGAAGATTTGGGTTTGGAATAATAGGATTAAGGTCTATAGCACGGACAAACTGTTTTTTTGCCAAACGCAAGATAAATCATTAAAATCAACGGAAAGATAAAACACCTATAACATAAAAATTATAAAAGCATGTAAAACCAGTTTAAAGCAATAAGAGCACTAATGAATAAAATAACACAACGTTCCTGAACAAAACAGTTAAGAGAGAGCATAAATAGACATGAACAATAAAAATATATCGTTGAGAAAATGAAGAGGAAAAATTCTCACTTACTATATTCGCTATAAGAATGTTTTCAAGAAAAAATATAATATCTTCAAGCAAAAAAATGACTTAGTGGACTTCACCAATCTAAAGGCACCACATCTGGCCTAGAAAAGTTAAAAAAATTCTTAAATCGAAAATTTTAATTTAATGTGTTTCACTTGCAAGCAGATGATATAGTATAAAAATCCAGTCGTATGATAAGTCAAATATATTTTAATGGGGAGGGACCGGCTGAAGAGCTTTCGCTTTAACAAATTTAATTTTTGAACACAGAGAGAAAGAGAGAGAATCCATGTCAAGCTGTATGTTACATAACATACATTCCAAACATTTATACGCTAACTATTGACTTGTTACTTGCAAAGAAATGCCTGTTGTGTGTGGCAGAAGTTGCATAATTTTAAGATTAGCCTACGTTGTTACATTTGAAAATATGTACAAAGAACGCCTGAGTAGAAGACATTTTAAAATAAAAGAGCCAAAGGATGCATAGCGAATCGATATCAAATTCAATTTTCTAGAGTTATTATTTGCGACTGGCTTTTTTTTATACCGAGCTAATAGACCCGATACCCCTGTATACAGGTGATTGATTCATTGCTTTATATTTATACCTTCTGATTTATAGTCTCCATATTGGGATATATTTTATGGGAAAGTAGTTCTAAACATTGAAATATTGAAAAAATAAATGCAGGTAATAAACATCAGCCAATCTCATCATCTGTGTCCAGTAGGGGATTTGTTTGAAGTCTTGTCCAATGGTTTTAGTTGACTGAGTGAATAGAGAAAATATTTTTACGTCTATCATTTATCGTAAAAATTAGTTAAGACGAAAATTGCTTATTCAAAACGTATTGAAAGTTTTTAGAACCATCAAAACAATAATTTTTGATCAGTTATAAAATTCCCTCAAAAAAGAAACGAATAATTTTTCTTAGTGAAAAGTTTTGAACTAAGCTTTCAATTGGCTTTTTTCAAATTCGTTAAAAACGAATTTGAAAAATCGAATATGATCATTCCCTTCTCTGATGACAAAGAAGGAAGGAATAATGAAAATTTCAAGATTTAAAAAATCTATTTTCTGAAAATAAATTTGAAACCACACAGTAATTGTTATTTATGTACTCTACTTCACAGTATGCTCTGTTTAAAGGAGTATCCATCTAAATTTCACTTAATTATATTACTTTATATCTTTTATTTTATTGTAATTATGACTATTGTATTTTACTACTGTAGCCCTTATAATATACACAGTGCGTCAAATAAGTTTTAAGACTCGTCCCAGAGCGCTGGTTGTAATGGCGCTGTGAGTGTAAATGCGCATGCGTCATAACGTCCATCGTCTGCTGGCGCACTGCCAACAAGTTGTGCGCATTTCCTTAAGTAGCTGAGAGAAGGCGAGCGTTCATTGCAGAAGTGAATTTTTTTCATGTTGATTTTTTAAGATGGAGCAAAGAGCTGTAATTAAATTTAACACAAAACTTGGTAAAAGTGCTTCGGAAACATACCAACTCATGAAACAAGTTTACGGTGACTGTTGTTTAAGTAGATCAAATGTTTTTGTGTGGCACAAACGTTTTTTGGACGGAAGAGATACGGTAGAAGATGATCAGCGTAGTGGAAGACCAATTTCATCTAGGACACCTGAAGTTATTGAAAAAGTACGAAATTTCGTAACAAACGATCGCTGTGCGTCACTGAGAATGATGGAAGACTCTTTAAACATCAACAAAGAAACAATTCGAACCATCCTGAATGAAGATTTGGGCAAAACAAAAGTGTGTGCTAAATTTGTTCCACACACTTTAACCCCTGAACAAAAAGCAATGAGAAGTGCACATTGCAGAGACATCATTTCATCATCATCAGAGACATCAGACCGCTGAAAACGATCCAAACTTCTTGAAGTCCATTGTTACAGGTGATGAAACCTGGTGTTTCCAATATGATCCTGAAACAAAGCGACAAAGTGCGGAATGGAAGTCACCAAATTCACCGCAAGCCAAAAAAACAAGAAAAGTTCCATCCAAAATCAAAACAATGCTCATTACATTCTTCGATAGTAAAGGTATTATCCACAAAGAATTTGTTCCAACTGGACAAACAATTACAGGTCAATACTACTTAGCTGTTTTAAAGTGTTCGATGGCCAGAATTCGTCGCATTCGTCCAGACTATAGGACTGAAAGCAGTTGGTGTTTGTGTGTTACACGACAATGCACCCAGTCACACCTCCCTTATTGTTCGTCGATTTTTGGCAAAAAATAATGTTTGTGTGTTGAACCATCCACCGTATTCACCTGATTTAGCACCCTGTGACTACTCCTTATTCCCAAAACTTAAAATGAAGTTAAAAGGGTGTTATTTTGAGGATATTTCGACCATACAAGAAGCTTCGACGCGTGCTTTGCAGACCATTCCACAAAGTGATTTACAACAGGCTTTCGATTCATTAATAAATCGCTGTAAAAAGTGCATTGAAGCCGGAGGGTCCTATTTTGAATAAAAAACCAAAACAGGTATTAATTTCTTGTTTCCATTTCTTTTTACAGACCCAGTCTTAAAACTTATTTGACGCACTGTGTATTTCTGAATTTTTCAATTTTTTAAAATTTTTGAAGTATTTAAAGGGCTGGAGACAGTTTAATTTATGTTGATGGACAACAAAAAGTGAAGTTAGGAACAGTAAAACGTTTGGTCGTTATAATAAAAGTCGTAGATAATTTGCCAGATAAATGTGCGAAAGCTATATCCCGTACTGCTGTGTAACAATGTACCGCTGTTTCGGTGTGTAACACAATTGGTGAGAAGTGTAACATCACTTACATGACACAATTTCGTTCCGTTAGTTGGTTTTTGGTAATTTGCTCAACCTAGTGTGCCTTAGTATGTTACATAACAATAACGCAATTTCGATACCTATGGCGTTTCAACTATGCAAGTGAATTGTGACAGAAATGGACCACAATCGACCAAACCATCGACTGCGCCCAATGACCAATTGAACGAAGGCAACATTACTTTCATATTAATATTCCATTAACCTAGTTGGGATGTCACTTAGGTGATTGAACTGTCGCTTGAAACACTGTTCAGCTCAAACTCCGAAACTTTTGCTTCCTGCAAGAAATACATAACGTGATACATCTCTAGTGTAGAACTTATAATTTATTCTCTTAGTGATATTACAATTCACAAAAACTGTATCATGATAGAATACGTGAGTCAATTTTCAATAACCTACGCGTTCTGACTCATCGCAAGTTATAGATACCAAGGTAAGGTAGGAAAATACATCGCTGCGTAGAGAATTAGACATATTTATACGTAACCCCGTAATTTACAGCCCATCCATCAGTCCGAAGAATGTACCTGATTTAACCCTCCTTGCGGTTGTCTCAACAAGATATCTCGTCATTAGCAAAAACCTAATCAAATCTTGATGTCATCATCATAAAAAATATCGGCAATATCTTGTTGGCGTGGTATCTCGTCATTAGTAAAATTAGTCAGATCTTGATGGACGAGGTAACTCGTTACTAGCAAACCAAGCAGATCTTGATGGATGTGTCGAAAACACTTGGAGGTGTTTAACTTGCACATAACCAACGGTTAACAGAACGCAAAGTTGACAGTTAGTCAAGATCCCGGGTACTGACATTATCAACATTCATACCTAGACTGGAATATTCTCAGTGGTTTTGAATAAACTTTAAATCGTAGGTCTCCCGCTCTAATGAGCTCTCGTGTAGTAAAGAATGATTGTAAGGCCACCAACCAGATACCGACCAAGCTAGTGGTACTTAACTTTGACGAGGAGATACCGACCAAGTAGGCTGTGTCTGTTCGTACACTAGAATCTAAGATTTCTCTAAAAATGTTCTAGATTTATCTAAAATAACTATTGCTCGATGTGCACCCCGATTCACTTGTTTTCAATACAATATTATTCTGCTGGATTGCAAAATATTGAACTTCCAATCTTTCCCATAAGACAACGTGCCAGGATAGAGTATCTTTGAGGACAGCAAACCCAGCAGAGCTAATCTTTGTCCATACTTTGCAGTCTATAAGATGCCCTGAAAGATTGGATCTTATCTTGCAGGGTACCTTGCCTTGATTTTTGGTTTCCGTCATCTGAGTGCTGTGAAAGTGTTGTTCACAAATTCGAATTACTAAAACTGGATTCTGTGCTTCCTCCATAATCTAGAACGTAATATTGCAGAGTGGGCAACCGCCAGATCCAAGTTACACTACGTTTTAGACCTATCTAATTTGCCAATCATCATTTCCTATCAATGGAGAGAGAACACAATGATCATTCCTTCTGACATTTTCTGGTATCTAGGATATTGTGTTGAATTTGTTTTGTCCCAAGAGCCATATTTGACAAAACTTTGTTAAACCCAAGTATACAGCGTCAAGTATATGTACACAGAAGAGAGAAATACACCTATTGTAAGCTACAAGAATCAAATCTGCTTCACCAACTCACAGGTTGTTAGCGCAGTGGGCAAACCCACTCAGCCATGACGATCCCTCGCAGTATCTAGGAATTACTTTCAATAGCTTGCTTGAAGCGGTTAAGCTATAACTCCGAAATTCTTAAACTTATATTCTACAAGATTAATTATTCTTTCAGTTTGTCTACGAATCCCTAACACAAATGAATGTTGTAAAACAATACCACGATAGAGTACATGAATCAAATTTGTATTTATACCCATGGAAAAGATTTTAAATGTAAACATAAAAACCAGATCTACGAAGATTTTACTTCTGCTGTCCAAATGTTCTCGCATGATACATATTGAGGTTACTTTAAAATGTAGTTTTTCGTCGTTTTAGCTACGTTTGACGTTTAATCTAATTAGTGTTGACCGATCAACTATCATGTATCAATTCGGAATTTATTGGAAGTCCTTACTGACGAATTGTTGAAATAATATTCGAAAAATAAGGCAAGTGACGTCACGTTCAGAATACCTACAGGAAACACGTATCGCAGCTGAAATATTGCCGCCACTATACTTAGCTTGACAGAAAATGACTCGCATATAACAGTTACAAGGATATATTCAATTTCTTTGCCTTCATTGTTTTGATGCCACTGTTTTGTTAAGTAAAGGTTTATTTTCTATTTTTTAAAAATCAAGTTAATGCAAAATATTCTCTTGGTGACATTAAAAGTTATCTTTTGAACCCTTCTTAATTTCATCTGTCTAGTCTCATTCCAATTTACCAACTATCTTACCACCTGCAGGGACCAGTGATCTTGTCATGACCATCCACTACCTCTGAACTGTTTCCTGCAATCATCTTTCCTTGGGTCTATGACTTCTTTTACCCTTAAAGGGTTGGGCTGACCGATGGTAATAACAGAAAGGGACACTAACTCTCTAGAGGGGGTTGAATTATCAGAACCAATCCAATATTTCTCAAAGCAGCCTATTCCCCGTCCCACCAAATGTCTGGGACAAATGGAAAGAGGAGGCATAGAAATACATTCACTGCTACACCCCTCTCATATATTACTACTTGGATCTTGGGGAGTGATTAGTCTGAATATCCCATCAAAGAAAGCAGTCTTATGTTCTGATGATCACAGCCCATCATTTCTCTTGATACATTCATGATTTCTTTCTTTTGACTAATGACCTTCGTGATGGGCTCTTTTTCTGGGTCTGGATGAGAAGTGAAATAATTACGTCCACCTTCGGAATAATAACCCTTTACGGGTCATTTTGGCAGTTATTCTGAGAAAGTTTCGTGTGTTTTATTTCTATTAATTTTTTTATCAGAAAATAGATTTATTGACTTTCTGAGTGGGGCGATTTAAAACTTTCGAATCTGAGTAGTGCAAAAATGTATTGCTGCTTGGCTTTAGGATTCACGCTTTATTTAAAATTTTACTGATGACTTACAGAAGTATATAGGGTGAGGTGGGGTAAGTGCTTTTGCGAGGTAAGTGTGATCGCCGTATATGAATGAAAAATACCAGGCCCTTGACTTTACATCATTTGTCATCTGGATTCCTAATACTTCCGTACTCTATTACTAAAATTATTAAGTGCAGTGCACTTGTCTAATTGTTGAATCATCATAGGTTGTCTGCTATTACGTAAAATACAGCCAGGAGAGTCAAAGATATTACAACAAAATAAGTGTGCACGTAGACAGTCAGCCCAGTCAGGAAACGAAACTCAACAACTGATGCCTTTCTTGGAAAGTCTGTGACGACGTCACTGGAAGAAAGAAGATATTCCCAAGATTTATCTTTGGAAGCATTTACAAATCTCTCTTTTCTGCGGCGTTTGAATGACTCTTTTATCGAAAGGTTTGAAGTGTGAAAACACAGAGGATTTAACAGCTTTTGGGTTCCCATTTTGGCGATATAGTGCGCTCTCCGATTTCCAGGTACATCACAAAGGGACCCGGCTCAGGTCCACCGTATATAAAACGTGTCTTATATTCATGTAGGGTTTCCACCTGCTGGAAAGGCCTTGAAGGGATTCTATAGATTCGTTTCACCGCTAGAGCACTTTGAATTTCAGCAGGGATGTAGCACAAACTAAAGAAGGGTATGAATGAAAAGATATACTCTTGCCTCAATTGCAAATATTTCAGGAGGTAACTAGGTAGGTATTTTGTTTAACGTCACGCTGGAGCAACACACGGGCTATTGGTGACGGTCCGGGATCAATCCCAAAGGGAAAGATCCGAGGACAACACCACGTAATTTTGAACCACGGTCAGATGACGAGGCAACACCTGAGCTTATTTTAGGAGGAAAACAATTTATTTGAAAAGGTTGAAAACACTTGCGGTAAGTAATAATTTGAATAAAAAAAACTTTTGTAACGTATAAAGTATTCTTGAGCGAACATGCTCTGATGGAGGAAAAATATTACCTTTGTTTCTTAGACAGAGGTTCAAAATTATACCTCTCCTATTCATTACAAGTATCATTGATATAAAATAGAATTAAGTTTAAAAAATTTTGCTTTTTTTACGATACCTAACAAAAGAACATATACCAACAAGCCTCTCATTTTCAATGGAAAATAATGTCATAAAAAGCCATTGATCCCAGATCTTCACCAATAGCCCGTTGTATTCTCCAATGCGACGTTATTTCAACTACCTACCTACCAGGGATTTATATTTCAACAATTTCAAGCGTCGTTAGTAATAAATGCTCACTAACGCAATTCTCAGACTCCTTCGTCCTATATTTTAACAAGCCCTGGGTTCGAATCCCAATCGGCATGGATGTTCGTAGTAGTTCAAAATCCATTTTATGCCGTAGATCTCATCAAATCACCCTCGGATAGTAAAAGTTTACTATAGAGCACCAAACCAAACCTTCATCTTATCTTCTACCACTAATTAGTGTCTTCAGTTAATGTCTTCGGTGGCAGTTAAATTCATTGTACATGTTTAGCACACAATTTTATTTTCCCAAATAAAGATTTCCGTTAAAAGACAACGAGTATCAAGAAGCAAGATATTCCCCTTCTCTGGAAATGGACTTTTCGGGAAACTGAGCAGTTCTCCCTTTTGGCCCTAAAAGGATGGTGTTCCGGGAAAGTAATTATCGGCAGTCCGACTCTCTCCTTTCAGTGGAAGGCGATTTGTCTTAATTCCATGCCCTGGTTCTTAATTTTGATTGAGAGCTTAACTCCCAAACCTCTCCTACGCTGCATCATATCAAGTAAACTACTTATCCAACGTCATGATCTATAAAGTGGTGTGCCAACTGCAGCATACGTAGAACATTCTGATGGTAATTGAACAATCGATAGATTAGAGATGCCGATAGTGATTTATGTCGTAGAAAGGTAAAAGTAGGATTGTTACTCTTTGTGCACAGGGTGTTTTAATGGGTAACGACAGTTTATTTATTGTATCGCATTAATTCTTCTACTTGAAGAGAGAGAGAGATAATGAAAAGGACCTGGGTGGATAAGTATTTGAGTTAAAAGGAAATAAGGGGGTTTATAAGCTGTTCGAAATGCTTGATTTGTGTTGCCACTAAGTGGCAAATCCTTAACAAACTATTCAAAAGCGACTGAAGCATTTCTGCTGGAATTGATCGCATTTTACTTTCGCTGATAGTTAAATTGGCACACCTCTGTATCACATTAGTCTGCCCCATCACAGCTTCATGGCATATGAATACGCTTGCCGAACACCCTAAAATATCGTGGCTCAGGAACATCGTTACTAAGGATTGTACGATTAAAATACTTAGCACGGTGGAACTGCAGTTTATCCGCTATCGGATCCATGAAACCCAAATCTGGCTGTCTATTTGTTTAATTTAGAGGTAGGTGAGTTGGTAGTTGAATTTGCGTCGTGCGCACTGGAACAACACAGCGGGCTATTGCGACGGTCCGGGATCAATCCCGAAGGGAAATATCGGAGGACAACTTCTCGTAATTTTAAACCACGGTTAGATAACGAGGTCAACAACTGAGCTGTGGATGGTTTTATGGCGCAAAGGCCATATTTGGCTATGCTGTGCCATACACAGGACATAATGGACCGTCAAGTTATGGACGTGCAAGAAAGCTTTATTGACACAGAAGAGAGAAATTCACCCAGGGAGGAATCGAACCTACAACTTGCAGGTTGCTGGTGAAGTGGGCATACCCACTAAGCCATGATGGTCCCCACCTGAGATGGAACCCCAATCTCCAAACTTTCCACACTACGCCAACGCGAGGGTATTTGAGGCCACGATTTAACGTGCACCAACCCACGCGTACTCGATGGTCAACGGTTGGATCGAATTTCAGAATCCACCGGTTGCTGATTCGCGACTCTACATACTGAGTTACCTTGACTCCTGTTTCATTTATATTTTATTATAGTCAGAAAAGAGCATTTCTTTGTATGAACAAAACAAAACAGTGAACTCAATATTTGTTTTGACTTTTGAACGAAAGTATTAAAAATATATAAATTACTAAAGATTTGAACTTTACTAATCCAACGCAGAATAACTATGTATTTTTGTCATATTTCACTTTTAAGACACTCGTTATCTTTATTCCTGATTTTAATCTGACTCAAAACTAAAAATAGTTCCTCTTAATAAACTTGATCCAAGTCCTAACTGAAGTAATTGAAATTGAGTGTTGACCATTTCTCCAGTCTAGGCCATGGGTTCGTTTGCCAAAGGAATAGAAATCTAATACCAGGTTTTACACTTTTCCAAGCTCAAGAGAGAGAGAGAGAGATGCGATGAGACTGGGAGTATATGATAAATAGGCAGATAAATAAAAAGAATGACAAGCACATCCAATTATCCTGGGGAAGATATCTAGCCTTAGTAGACATTCTGTGTGTGTAAGTGTTCCTATTCCGGAACTGCTTGACAATGAAGGAAAACACACGAAAAGAAATCAAGTTCCGTTAATTATTGTATCAATTATTGTATGTGTTATGCATAAGAACTTTCCTCTTTTTATTCAGCTTAAATCATTCAGTACTATATCGATTTCTCCTTTCATTTCTTCTTTCGTATACCCTGTTTCGGGGCCGTGATAATTGGTAAAGTAGCGGATTAGCAATAGGAAGGGGTCCGAGTTTGAAACACGATCAAACTAAAGATAGTCGTGTACGTGGGATTGGATTGGATATTGGGGTTTTATGGCGCAAGGTTCAAAGCTGCGCCAGTCGTATACGTGGGAGACCAGTTAACTTTAATCTGTTGGAGCCTCAAATGTCCTCACGCTGGCGTGGAAGTTTGGAGAGTGTGGTACCAGCTCAGGTGCTGACCTTGTCAACTGTCCGTGACTCAAAATTACGAGATATTGTCATCGGATCTTTTGCTTCGCGATTGATTCCATACCATCGTCAATAGCTCGGGTTGTAGTGTTTTAATGCGATGTAAATTCAAGCTACCAACCACACGCTATTTCAGTATTCTTATTTGAATATTACGATCTCAGTGCCTCTCTTCTTTGCCAATTCTCAATAGCGAAAACAAAGATCGGGATATGAAGTCACAAAAATTCTTTCCCAGGCCCGCTGCAGTAAACCCACAGCCTCATACACATATCGTGTATGAGACGTTTGAGTATGTCCTTTCTGGTCATGACCACTATCATGTGTGGATATCAGTTACCTGTTGTGGGCTTGGACTCACCATTCCAATGTTCAACTCACTACTCAAAACTAATTTCTTTAATAAAATGATATATTAAAATCTTATTCATGGGCGTTGCGTGGTTAAAGACATTTAAAGACATTCAAAACTGCATTGCATCTTTATATGCGTAAAGATGTAATGCAGTTTCGAATTACTATCTTTAATACTTTCAATTCGTAAACGTTGTCTCAAATTCCCAGTCATCGAAAAATTAAACATTCAATTTTATGAACTTTAGGATTCTAGCAAGGGTAAAAATTGTTCTCAAATGTAGACATAGTTAATGAATAGCGTCTAAGAATTTTGCAGCTTAAAAACACATTTTTAATAAATATATCACATATACACACAATATTACATATCTATTGAGTAAGATAATTTTTTTTAATGACGGGACAATTAATTGAAGATATTTTCATCATTTCACAACAAGGGTGGATTAGTGAGCCTTTTTGCCTTAGCTTGTTACACCTTGCACCATTGTGGTGGGTTAAAGCTACCCCTCACGTTCTCATACGTTCTAGGCACAGCCCATTTATAGAGGCAACACATTATTCAGGGTGGGCAAACATCCATACCCCACCCCGGATTCGAACACCAGGGATTTTTCAATCCAGAATAAATACCTTGACCACTAGACTACTTGGTAGGTTTGCGTAAGGATACAACAGAAGACAATAAACTGAGTACCTAAATAAGGGATAGACTATCATGACAGCTATGCAAGCTTGAAAATGACTTACCATATTATTTATAATTTATTTTATCCAACAATCGAAAGTGACGACTATTCTTTTTTTATATTATTCATCAGATCCCCTTGTTTCAGTGAAATATCAGATGAGGAAATGCCTCCCTCCAGATAGTTCTACACGTGATCGATGAGATTTAGATCGGTTGATCGAGCAGGATACCATAGTTCCCTACAGATAGCAATTATCCCGATTCTCGACTTTCTCTGATGTGGCTATTTTGAATTTTTTGCAACGGATACCAAGCAAAATACAGATCTTATTATCATTACGGTGATGCCACAGTGTCTCTTGCAATTTTGTATAATTTCAAAAGTATTATCACGTCATAATGTGCATCAAGGTTGGCGGTTATAGCAATCAATTGTATAACGTGAGATTTCTGTTTTGTGTTTTGTTTGTAAGTAGGGGTATCTAATTTTATTTATTTTCAAAATAAGTTTTATTAAAAATGTATTAAAAATGCCAAAAATATTAAGTTACTGGAATTTTGTGAGGTCTATGCTATTCCTATGTTTTTTCCTCAAAAAATATTCCATAGAAAATCGTATACACGTGTATGAACAAATATATATATTCTACGTTTATTCTCTTAAGAAAGGAGATACTGCGAAGCATTTAACAACAAAAATACACAGTGCTTTTTCGAAATTTGTTTTGAAAGAAAAAGAAATGTTCCAAATTCACTTTACTCAAATTTCATAACTTTTTCTTTGAAGAAATACTTTTTATGTTACAAAATGAGTAATATTTTCTTTTAATAAATGCTTAAAAATATATCACTGACCAAACACTAGTTTCTTAGTATAAAGAAACCATTTGAATCAAAAATTCCATCATTCAACCATCAAATAAAATAGCTGTAAAACGTAATTGAAAGTGGCAAAAGTTACACGCAAAATTGAATACTTTGCAGCAGTGGTCAGACATTTAATGTTATACAAATTCGCATCAGTGCTCTTGTCTAAATTTCTTAGAAAACAAATAAACTATTTGCATATCAAATATGCATAACATGAATAATGCAAATAGTTTTCAGCAAGCATATTTAAAAAAGAACGAAAAACAACTAGTTTCACCGTTCGAATCCCCATTTTTAAGCAAAAAACGTTTTGGATTTATTTTATTTCTTCAGAAGTAAGAAGTGGACAAATTTAAATATATATTGAGTTTTATGAAAGACCAGTTGAACTTTATTCAATTTTAAATCAGAGCATTTTGTTGTGTTAAAACGCCAAGATGTCTAACAATTTGGAAAAGTTTCTTCTGAAGAATCCTAGATATTTGAATATTTAACGCTTTAAATAATCATTCAAGTTAGCTTACCTGCTTTTAGTTTCTTGAATTAAAAGCAGGAAATGGTTTAATTTCTTAAATTAAAAACAGGGTTTTCTGACGGTTATTTGACTTTTGATGGACTCTCTTATCCATCAAAAGTCAAATAACTGTCAGGAAACTAGCACATAATATCAAGAAATTTATTTATGTCGATAATAAACAGGCTTCCTTAAAGGACTGCCATTTATTAATTCAAAAATTGTAATGAGTTAAAATACTTATATAAATAATATTAATTTCATTACTATTATTCAGAACATGTATTTTTACAAAAAAATTAAGCATGTAGCACCTTCTGACGAAAAGTGGCATATCTAATTGTACCGTTCAGCTCAAGAAAGAGTAAAAATTTGATTTTATTTCTCAATTTGAAAGTCATAGTAGTCTGTCATACTGTATTAAATTTGTCACATATATTCTAAATTTTATAGTTTGTTTGATATAATCAATTATTTTTTGAAAAATAAATTACCGTTTTGAATTATGACCCTTTTTCTCGAGATGCGATGTAATACATAATATCAGTCAATGTTTAAAACATCCTCAACGTTTAAATTGATCTATGAAATATTGCAGGGGTGGTGGGAAGTAAAGGTTTCAACTCCATGAAATGGTTAAGGATGGCTAAAACATTCTAGGATAACTATGAATATTCTAGTTATATTACGGCTGTTTTGTTTATACATTGCTGTCCATTGCAAATGAACTCAACACCAACAAAGACTTCAAAAGTTTCAAAGACATAAGCAAAAGAAAAGACAAAGTTTCAAAAACTATTAGTATTATGCAAATAGTTAAATAAAAATCCCCCTCATGATCTTCGCGATTCTATTAGATATTTGAGAAATAACTGCTGTCAGGTGACGTTCTCAAAAACTACGAGTAAGATGAAAGACCGTACGCATAAAATAAATTAGCTGTAACTAATAGGTGTACCTCATAACACTCAACACAACCCACCGCAGACCAGATACGGCCCTTCGAATAGGTTTAGTCAGCGCGCAGGATAGATATAACCCTCGAAATATTTTAGTCAATCCCCATTTCAGATACTTCCTGATCTCGCAAATAGCTAATTTAAGATTTGTGCAAGCAAATTTTTTATGTATTCTTGTTTGCATTTATAACGAACCTTGAGCTTATGAATCGACTTAAAGAAATGAATTAAACCCCACAAAGTTTGAAATACACACAAGATTCCAAAATCTTGTATCTCAACTTTAAAACAGTCAACTTTTGCCGTTAAGCATGCTGCAGATGGCTCATAGCATTTTAATTATGAGTTACGGAATTAAGAACCCTGCTGTTTCCTCTAGCATACACAATATAATGTATCCAATTATCACTTATAAATGACTGAGAGCCTTGAAAGTAATTTAAAAACATGAAAGGGAACTGAATTTCTCATTTCCCTCTGAAAATACCAATTACGGTTGACTTTATGGAAAATAAATTATCGCTAATTATAGTGAAGCTCGACTTAAATTCGAGTTCCATTACGATTTTGTCTCCTCGGTTTCTTAGTTTTTAAGCACTTAGAAAGGGTCATACCGTGCTTGAATTAATAACAGTTTATTGGTGACAAGACAAGAGGCTATTTTTTGCCTCTTCTTGCTAATTGGGAATGAAAGATCATCAATGAAAGATGATCTTTATACTGCCGTAAAATCAGAAAACAACGGCATTTTCCTTAAAACTGTCCTTCTGGAAGAAGTCATAAATATATTTAACAAATTAAAGAATTTCTCCCTGGTTAATTTGTTGAAATATGTTACATGTGTATACATCATGTGCTGAAATGTGTGTGCATCAGATATTTAATATAATATAAATTCTATCACAAAAAAATAGCTACCCTTTCTAAGCGAACGCATGATTACATAAAATCCCATCAAATATAATGAAATTTTGACGAATTAAATTTGTGCTGCGCGTTATTTGTAATTAGATACCGTGTTCAGTTTAAGTTCGTTGCTGCATATAATCAGCATACGTCTCATTCTCATTGCCTGTCTCAGAGGAATTTTCGCAAAGATTTTTTACGTGAATATGTCTTTAAAATCAGACTGAGTAGTCAGTACGGAAAGTTGAGCGTTACTAAGGCACTGGCATCATCGAGTTCGGTCTATATTTCTTTTTCCAACACGAACCAAATCAACTTGGTGTCATTCGATAGCTGAGAGGACAAAGACACTTGTTAGCGACCCTTGCATCGAACGTAGTTTACGCTTAAGAGCAACTCGTCAGCTTTGGATAAACACTGAATTAACTGCTGGATTTGTCTTTCTCATTTACTGCACCCAAATAAGTACTATGCGATAACGAGACGCATTCACGTAAAACCTTAAGGCCCACCCGATTTTTTTTAATGTCAGCTCACGAAAGTATCAATCAATCCATTCGTGAGAACGTGGCAGTCTCAGTGTTAACATGGACAGCATGAAAGGATCTGCTACTTCACATTCACCATGAAATGAGGGGACTAGCCTTTCTTGAGAATTTTTGGGAAGTTGAAATGCATTTGATTATCGATTTGAAGAAAACAGGAAAATTTCATAACATCAGATCGTACCCACAAATTTGAATATTATTTAAGTAATATGAGATTATTGTGTGAAGGTAGGTAACTCTGAATTTGCGTAGTACTGGAGCCATACAACGGGCTATTGGTGATGATCCGGGATCAATACCCAAAGGAAAGATCCGAGGACATTTCGTAATTTTGAATTATGGTCAGATGACGAGTATTGTGTTTAGGAATACTGGTCACTTGAAACATTCGTTTCGCTACATGTTTTCTGATCATAAGTAGGTAGTCGAATTTCGTCTCACTCAAGCAGCACAACGGGCTATTGGTGACGGTCCGGGATTTATCCCGAAGGGAAAGATCCGAGGACAACATTTCGTCATTTTGAACCATGGTCAGATGACGAGGTCAATACCAGTGCTGGCACCCCATTCTACAAACTACCACATTAAGTCAACGTGAGAACATTTAAGGTCACGACAGATTCAACGTACACGTGATTAACGTGTACACAGATTTAACGTACCTCCACGTACACGGCTGTCTGGTTCTAGTTTCAAACTCGCAACCTTACGATTGCTAATCCGCGACTCTACCAATTGGGATACCATGTCCTCCTCTGATTATATATCTTATTTTTAAAGGAATTACTTCACAACCTCTTGTTGAATTATCATAAATAGTATTTGTAAAATCCGGCCTCTCTAATTGAATTAATTTTGAATTTCACAATCGTATTTTCTCAAGCCTAAGACCCTCTGTTTTGACAAAATTTATTTAAAAAATATCTGCAATCTTACTTGCTTGGTACTTAATCATCTGCTTCATCACATTATTGTCATTGTAATCACTCGTTATCATCAACCTCGGACATGGTAACAATGCTCGTTCCAGGTCATATCGCCTAGTGTTCCATCCACAACATTTGATATCCCAGTCTGTTTAAAGTTTTTTCTCTTTTAAAGCACAATTTCTGGAGAGAGAGTTATAAGCGCCCAATTGTGCACAATATGTTCACGCATGGTTTCAATGGACGGTTTTTTAATCTGTACTGTTGATGTTAAATTGAGAATACCTGAAGCCATGTACTTCAAATAAAATTTTCGTAAATGACCTTGACAAGTTTTGTTCGTTGAATCATCAGGGGCTGGAGAATCGAGATAAGACCACCTGGTATTATCGCAATACTTCCGAAGCACTGTAAAGTCCTCCATTATCAGTAAGATGTCCACGAAAACCGTCCAATACAATCATGACTTTCTTCTTCAATAACATTCCTTGGCGTCTATTCTATACAGATTTTATCCAGTTGGCAAAAATGACAAGTTGGCTATTGGCTGAGATAGAATGTGGTCTTGTTACATGCCAATTTTTCACTTCGTTTCTTTTCATTTAAGAAGAGGGGAGTGGGTGGGTTAAAAACTAAAACGTGAAGGGATCTCATACTTGAAAAATATGGTATACGTATGAAATAATCCTTCGAACCAAAACCAAAATAGAAATACTTAAATGTAAGGGTATTTGTTTTTCACTCGTTTTATTTGTATATGGCCAATAGTCATCCAGCCGTTGTAATATTTGTTATTAATTGAGCAAACAATACTTAAAAAATTAAATTTGTAACGTTTTATTTCAAAGTTAGTCTAAAACAAAATTTTGCCATTACAGAAAAACCCTGTAGGTGTGGCTATTTAGAATTTATGTTAGGTAAAAGCAAGATTATACTTATAGGAAATATCGTGGTGCTCAGTGGGTTTAAGGTGATTCCGAAGCATTATGGGCATCCATGACTAGAACAAGATTTGAATCTAGTACCTGTTAATCCAAGAGCCAGAGCGCAAACCACTCGACTATCAGGTAGGATAACCGTTCGTGAAATTGGAATTCGTTAAAAGTAACGTAGACATGGTCATATATTTATGATGGAGATTGCTGCTGTTTGTCTGACTGTAGATGAAGTCAAGATCTGTCCTTAAACAACGTTATATTTTCACCGATGCTCAGGCAGCAATAATAGCTCTTACCAACCTTAGTCACAATAAATATGATCTTGTTCATCGATGTAGAGAAAAAATTAAGCCACCTTGGGAAGGTTAAGAAAAACGTTGCCTTGCAACCAAGTCACTGTGGTACATATGATAATGAACAGCCGAACCAATTTGTCAATGCGGGAACACAATATACCTATCCTAAAAACCCCTTACCTCTACTTCACACAAAGAGGTTAGATGCTTATCTATATAGACTAATAGCCTATCAATCTACAAAGCGATGTCAACAGGAAAGAACTGGAATGTTTTAGTGAGGAATAAAGCTCAATGCCAGGATTCAAAAATGTATAATAACAGTCACAATAACATAAATCACCATAACGCTTCTTGCCCAAGTTGACAAGTTCCTTGCCCAGAGTTGTAGAAGCTTGAATTGGACTTCTTACCAGACATGATTACCTACAAAGACACTAAAACAGTATTGAAGTAGGGAGATCAACTATCTGTCCCCTTTGCGAACTGGACGAAATGACTGGAGAGCACCTCAAGGATTGCCCTAAAATAAAATAGAATTGCAAATGTTGTTGATAGTATTTTTAAGCTATGTTTTTCACTTCAGAATTATATTGGGGTGCTCGTCAATGGATGGCCAAGAGGCTGGAGACGGGCGAAGGATAAAAAAGTATTTATGAACGTAAAAGCCATATTTTGAATTGCGCTTATATATCCTCATCTTATTGCATAGATAGAGTTTACAAGTTTAGTTGTACTAATAAACTCGCAAACAATTACAATAGTCTTTTCTTAAGAACGAACACGTTTCACTAATCACTTTTGCTCAGAGTATTTTCACCAAAAACACAAGACGAGTCTATTAGGTAATCTCATTTGTCAAAAAGAGGAAACGAATACTCTCAGTTTCTAGAGTTGGGGAACTCAGTTTGCCGAAGTGATCGCAGGACGGGGAAAGGAAATGGATTCGTTTCATGTTACCAAAGAAATAAAACTGGCATGGGAATCCAGGGACGGTGTTGCAATCCCACATTTTACGTAAAAGAAGGAAATGTTTTGCTTCCTTGGGCAAAACGAAGCTGTCGCGTTATCAGTGCGGGCGTCCTCTATTGAGGTCACACTGTGATTTCACCTACTTAGTTGCTTTACTGAGATGGTATAAAAAGAAGTAAATGTTTCAGTATTTACATCCTCATCCCAGCTTATATCGTAAGCTCCTGTAAATTATCTTGCAATTTCGTGTTTTATTTCACGAAATGGGTCATTTAAATTTCCTTTTGTTACACTAGTCAAATATGCGAGCGGATTTTATGGAATTGCTATGATTTATTAGTAAAATTGTTTAATGTTTACTCTGTGCAATTTTACAAGTACATAACACTTTTCTTTTCGAAGTTGGGTATGCTTACTCTTGATTGTGTATTAAAAAGTTTCAAATATAGTTTAATGACGATTTACAGTTTTGATAAAAGGAGGAAATTATTTGATAAAATTTGATACTTATAGTTTATGTTCGTTTTGTAAACTAGCCAAAAGTGCAAGAATATTTGCTGAACTTCTTAGATTTGTGAGTAAAATTATTTAATAATCGTTGAATAATTTTACGTCACCATTTTATACAATGCAGTTTTTATTTTAGAAGTTGGGGTTGCGTATTCCTGATTTAGCACTTAAAGATTCCAAGCGCTTGTTTTTTCAACGGAACAAAATAGTTGATAAAATATATAATGCGAAATTATCTTCAACACTACTTGTTCCAAGCGGTTGGTTGTTTTGGGGTTTATATGGTGCAAGGCTCATATTTGGCCATGCTGCGCCAGTCACAAGACATACAATATCAAGTAATAGACATACACACAAACGGAATTTTTACTGACACAGAATAGAGAAATACACCCAGGAGAATGCACCTGAAAGGAATCGAACCTGCGCCGCCTCTAACTCAAAGGATGCTAGCGCAGTGGACATACTGAGCCACGACGGCTCAGTAAGGACCCAGACTTTTCCTCCGAAAGCATTATTACGCAGTGAAACAATTTTTACAGTAGGAGTAAAAGTTTAGTTTAAAAACTAATTTTGAATATGTAAAATTCCTCATTTATTTAAAACAAAACTAATGATTTTCACATAAATCAGTCTATAACCGAAATATATTAAATATTGCATGAATTTTTTCCCTTACGATTTTGCCTCTGACGCTAGAAACTTTTATTTCCAATGATAAAAGTTTTCAAAACATTGTTCCATATCAATTCTTTGTGACATTGTGTTTAATTTTGTGAAAGTCATTACATTTGCATTTTGGTTTCTTTTAATATTTGAAATGCATTCCTATATTTATCTTATTTCATGTATAAAACATCTACGAGCGCAGAATATCTGATCAATGTTTCTTGAATAATATTAATGAGGAATTAGAATTTAAAAATAAAAAATAAATTAATTTAGTTTTCTAATTTTATTTATGAATTAATAAAATCTACTTATGCTGTCAATCTATGTGTAACATGTTTTTAAAACCTTGAGATATTGTAATATAAAATATTTTAAAACTCATGACAAAAATATTTTACTCATTTGAAATAAATGAAATGAAAAACTAATAGATATCGCGAATATTTTATTTCTTGATAAATTTCTAGGAATTTTTAATTTTTTAATTCTATAAATAGGTAGAGGAATAACTAGAAGAAAAATATCGAAAACTTCTTATCATCGCCTTCTTACCATCTGTCGAAGTTAATTTTTTTTAAACTTCGTATTATGTACTGAGAATACTGAAATATAGTGTTATATTTCATTATTTTTCTCGCCTCGTTTACGAGAACTTATTTTCGCTTCTTCGACTTCTTTAGAAATCTAAAAATAGAATTCTCAGGGGATGCAACGAATTCGGGGTAGAAGTAGATGGCGAATATTTAAGCAAAACCACTCGAGATAAAGTATATTCTTTTACGACACGAATGGAATTTAGATTCGCTGAAACTCTTGCAAATTTTCAAACTTCATGATTGGCTGGGGACACTATATTTTCAAGTTACAGAGAATTATTATACATTGCTTTGTAAATATTTTGAGAGAATCGTCTGTTAAGTACAATTTATAGCCTGAAATGAAGTGAAATGGAAATTTTGTATGAAAATATACTCCTATTAAAGAGGAGTGTTTCTTTTCCAAAGCATATATGTGAGTTTTGAAAAATCAATATTTCATCAGAAAAAAATGGTTTTAGATATTTCTCTTGGAGATAAATTTGTATTTTTATATCGTTGACATCGCAACGCCGCTTTAAAACGAAGGAGCTTGGAGGTGCATTTTAAATGTTTAGGAGAAAGGCGCTGAGAAAAACAATTTAAAGTTGTTTTAAACTAGGAAAATGCAGTGAGTGTAAGACTAATCTTCAGTTTCCTTTATTTTTATGGTTGTGTGTACAGTTTACGATTTTTAAACCAATTTTACAAAAGACGATTCGAAATAGAGGAATTCGTAATTACCAAATATTCAAATCAACTTTTTTGAATTCCGGCCCTCTTGCACCGAGATACAATAGACTTAAGTAGATTGTATTCTATCCTACTTTATTTGAATAGAGCAATCGCTGAACTTTTTAAAGAAGCGTAAGAATGATGAATAATTTAAGATTAGTTTTTAATTTGCACATGAATTTGTGATTTGCACACTGAAATAAACATTATTTCGAAATGGGATTGATTTGTTTCGAATCACAGAAGCACTTGAACTCTATATGTTTTTTGTTTTCCAACGAAAATATTTGTCTCTCACTCAATCTACAAGTATTTTTGTAAAGTAATTATTTTAATTTCTAAAATTGCTAGTTATTGTAAAAATGGAAGTTAATTGTTTAGGCAACACATAAGTAAGGCATGAAAAACTAATCTAAGAATTTAGAAGTAGGTAAGATATAAAATGGTCTGAAGATATTTGAATTGTTTATTACTCTCCAATTTCTAATGACACTAATATTTAAAAGTAGAACTAGGTGGCAAATATGCACTGCTGGCCATCGAAAATGCAACACTATGAAGGACCAGAGGTATCAAAAACATATTTATTTTACAAACAACTTTAGACATACGGGTGAAATGATTGAAAATACAACTCCGTTTGGCTTGCGGGAACATGAAGAAATCAATATTTTGTGTAGCTTCCATAGGCGGAAATAACAGCTGCTACCCGTTTCGGCATTGAAAGAAAGAGGCTTCGGATATGTATTTGGGGTATGTCAGTCCATGCTGCTTCCACACGTTGTTAATGTTCATTTGTCATAGCCGCGGGTGGTTTATAGCGTGCAGTTGTTGGGCGATCATCGATCAGAGGTTTTCGATGTGCAACAGATCTGGTGAACGGGCGGGCCATGGAAGAAGTGAAACCTGATGGACATTGAGGAATTGTACGTTGCGTGCCATGTGCGGTTGCGCATGAAAATATCTATTATGAAAGCTCGACGGTAGTCCAGTTGGAGAGCAACGGATTAGCAACCGGAGGGTTGCGAGTTCGAAACTAGGTCCAGCCAAAGACCATCGTGTACACGGGAGCTGGTGCAAGTTAAATCTGTCGTGGCCTCAAATATCCTCACGTTGGCTTGGTGTGGAAGTTTGGAGAGTGGAGGTGCCAGCTCAAGTGTGACCTTGTCATCTGACCGTGGTTAAAATTACGAGGCGTTTTCCTTGATTCTTTCCATTTGATATTTATCCCGGACCGTCGTCAATAGCGCATTGTGTTGTTCAAGTACGACGTTAATAACCTACCTCCCTATGAAAGAGATTTTCAGTATGAACATAAACTGCCAGAGGAGAAAGAACACTTTCATTTAACTACTAATTTGATTTACTGTCGCTTTGGCGAAGCTTGCAATTAATTTATGCTGAAATTTTATTCGACTAACATGCCTAGTTACGAAAGAGGTTAGAAGACAAAACCATTACCGCCTTGTGTGTAGATTACACAGAAAAACTTCCCCATAAGACCTTTATGATTAATAGGAACTGAAACAACAAGAAACGAAATAATGGAGAGACGGCATGGAAGACTTAAGCACATTGTTTTCTTTATGCAATCAAAAATCAAATCCTTCCCAGAAGACATCCCACACCGTTGCCACTTCGTGCAAAAGAAATAATAGCCTTTTTCCCAAGAGCAATCTCCGTTCGTCAACCCGTTGGGTCCTCTTTCTCTTAAGAGCGAAATATCTAGTGACAGTGGAACGAATTGATTTATCTCGGAAGGAGGTCCGCCAGTTTTCTGAACGCAATTATCGGTTCATCGGAGCTCTCTCCGTATGGTCGATAGCTGCTACGAGATCAAGTCCAAAACTTCGATGAAGGCAACTTTTTCTCCTGAATGATGGATAGCGAATAATTTGTTACCGAATTAGGGAAAGTAGTTCGGATTATCAGGTAACGTTACATCACAAGTGTTGAGACGTAAACAACTGGTGTACGTAAAGACGATAGTGGGTATTATGTAACGGGGATAATATTCATCACAAAAATATTGAGTCCCCTAGACTGTGTTTTCATCTTATAAAAACCTTTATTTCTGTATGATTTGAATGTTTGATGCTTATATAATATAGTTACTTGTATGCAAGAAGTGGGAAGTTCAATTGTTTGGTGTTTGAGATTAACCCTCCAAGTGTTTTCGACGAGATATCCTCCATCAAGATCTGACAGTTTGCTAATGACGAGATATCTCGTCATCAAGATATTGCCTATTTTTGATGATAACGAGATCAAACCTGGTCAGTTTTCTTCTAATGATGAGATATCTCGTCCATCAAGATCTGGTCTGTTTTGCTAATAGCGAGATACCTCGTCGAAGTAACCACCAGGAGAGTAATGGAAAAACTGTTTACCACCAATCCCAGTTTCATATTAATATTTTTCAATAGCCAATAGATTGAGCTTAAGTGTTTAAAAAATTGCTTAGTGCTTGAAGTAAGCACTAGTAAATTGGTAAAGCTGAGATCATACGATCTCAGCTTTACCAATTTAAGTACAACTGAAGATACACGATTTTTCGAGTTATCTAGCTCTTGCCTTCAAATGACGACATATTTTGTTAATCACAAATAATTCTAATAAGTTTTGTATTTTTCTGTTTAATTTTAATTTGTTTGTGATATTCGGTAATTCATACAAAGCTGCGAATTCTTAATATAATTATTCTTATATTTAGCTCACACAGATACATCAGAAATTATTTTAAATGGTTTTGAAATGTCCAAATCCTTGGCAAATCCTACGAATTTTATTTGTATTTTTTTTACCTATTTTCGTTTTTAATATGATGCTAATCTGGAGCGGAGAATGCAGCAGAAATCGGATATACTAAATACCAAACTATATCATTGAAAGAACTTCAAGCATAAAAGGAAATATGACAAGGTTATCCAATGAAAATTTCACTAGTCGAAGCCGAACTAGAAACTCCTGTTGCTGCAGAAGGAGGAGAATTAATTCTTCGCTGCAATCTCCATTAGCTGCGTATAAAGTCTTGTTCTAGAAGTTTCTTAACTGATATCAATTATTCTATGATGTATCATGGCATCTGTTACAAATAAGAACAATTTTCTTCAGACATATTGAATGAAACAAGAGTACAACATTCTTGTAGAATGCTTTTCTACGACAGTTTGTACGCGTTTATGTTCTTTATTATTCTTGCTTTCTTGATGGTTTCTGTTTGTTTGAATGTACCTCAACAATTTCAAGGGTACAAGATGTTCAGAAAGGGATTAGTTGTTTAGATGTTCACTTTGGTTCGTTGCATTGCGTAGGATACTTTTCGATATTAGCAATGTCTAATTTTCCGTGGCTAATTCAGGTCTTATTATTATATTAAGGCATGTGAATTAGATTGTATTTATCTCTATGGAAACATTCCATAGAGATAAATGAAAAATAACAGACATGTAGTAACATAAATAACGGAACATGGAGATTTGGCTATGTTGTATTTAAGGCCTGCAAGCTATGAAATGTTCAAAAAGACTTCAATGTGGTTCTATAGTGCTTTTAAGGGGCGAATAACTCAACTGGAATAAAAGTTTTCCCCAGTTCGCATTTCTCTTGAAGCTCTTTGTTTCCTCTTATCCTCAAAGATAAGAGACAAAAAATATTCTAACTATTCTAATCAATAAATCTTTACAAGAGACAAAGAACAATGTCACCTTAAAACTTTTTAAGGTAGCTGTTTGCACTTTTTAAAGATTTTAAGGGAGTTTAACTTTTTATACATGCAATCAGTTTGAAATAATTTTAAAGCAGCTTTTAATCATAAATATATTTATTATTTTGACGAATTCAGTTCTGAACAGCCGCAATGTACAATGAAGGTTTTAAATATTTTACGTTTTATGTATTTGAAGTTAGTGTTTAAAATCCTTATATTAAACATCTAGTATGGAAAATAGTGCAATTGCTGTATATATTGTATACAAAGCACGTGGATTATTCTCCAAATAATGTGAAACAATTTTTTAAATTTTCAATTAATTATCAATGTAATAATAAATTAAAAGTTAAACACAGATGAAATACAATGTACGAATTTAAAAATTAAATTATATTTTAAAATGCTTTCATTGTATTTCAATTTATCTGCTTTTAATTTATAATGAATTATATTCATATTAAATTCAAAACTAAAAATATCTTTGTTTTTGGTTATTTGGAGAATAATTCATACATAGTAGAAATTAAGAACTTCATTATAGGAAAGAGCACCACAATATTGAGAACCCTTGTATGGCTTTTTCTTTGAAAGTTAATAAGGATAAATATTATTAACACTTATTTCCTTTATTTAGTAATATCTTACTAGCCAGGTATATAAAATTAAATACCGAACGAAAATAATTATAATTATTAATATAACAAATGCCTTACATCTTTATAATATGTAAATTATAATTACTAATTTGCAGCATTTATTTTTGATTAAATGTTTAAAATCTGATTCATCTTGTCAATTATATGGTTGTTAAGGGTAGGATTGTATGCCTTCAAATCCGAAACCAACTCGCCTTGCATAATTAAATTAATAAAAATACAACTCTAATTTTTGGGTTTTCGTAAAATATAAAACGTACTTAATACGTATATAGAATATAAAGTGTGTGATGTAAATATTCATAGGTAGTTTGCTTTGTTTAAAGCATTAGAATAGTTTGAAAGTACGATTTTAAATCAACTAACACTATCGGAAATTAAACTTAAAAACTCAGGAACAAATAAATCTAAATCAGTATATTTCATCATTTGATAGAAAAACCGTTATACATTTTAAAATACAAACAATATCAATTTTTATTCAAAAATAGTGCATTTAATTCACTTAGTTTTTTATTTTCTACTTTTCAAAAATACGAAAAGACAATTTTGATTTTGTGAGGAGAAAATTGTTTTCAAAACTCCCACCGGAAGAAATCCCAATTATTTATGAATATTTTAGAATCATGGCGCATTTGACTTAAATTGAAAATGGCGGAATGCATCAAGTATTGCATACATACACAAACTGTTCATCAAATGAGACATGTAGTGGCACAACACGCATGGTATCGGCATCTTTACGAAATCAGCAATTGGGCGATGGAAGGAAATATTTTTCTTTGATAGAAGTAGAGAAAACTCTTCCGAGCAGAATCACTCCCACTTCCTAGGAAGCTGTAATTCGAATTTATCTCGCTGGGGTGACTCAAAATTCAGAACACATTTGACGAAAAAAATAAGAATGTAGCAAGTTTAAAGTTGAGTCGTGATTCACATTCAGCTGCTAACTCTCGAATATATTTTCTGAATTTATTCTTTTTGTGTATTTGGAAAAATCGTTTTAAAATGTTTCTTTTCATATCGATATAGTTCGATGGGGTATGATAGCTTTCACGCGTGTCTAATATCCTCTCGTGAAATCGGAATAGTAACCAAGTATAAATAAGTAAAATAAAATTGAAAAATCCGAATGGTAATGGTTTTGGGTACGATTCTACCATGTTTAGCTTGTCGTTTTTTATAATTTGGTAACAACAATTTACTTAACACAAATAACAATTGCATTAACAGAAAATTAATTCTATTCATTATCATCTATTACCTGATTGACGATAAGCGTAATCAGTGTGACAAATAAATAGTTTGATTATAATTTAATCGTTGATCATGTTTTTTTCTATAGTACCACTGCGATAACAGCTTATTTAGTAATTTTAATACAGGGTACAAAAAATATTTTCTGTTGTTTTGATATTTTCATTCAATTTATGTATTGAGAGGAATACATTAGCATATTTTCAATTATAACTTTCATTATCTTGTAGTGATTCGTGAACACAACTCAAAATAAGCAAATTTGCACATTAGCCCTTATTCTATATTTATATAGTCGTCACAGTTACGTTTGACGTCTAGAGTCAGGACTGCAATCCCTGGTACATCGCCTGTCCTGGACGCGGTAGCATTAATCCAATTAATCATCTGACTCTTCATTGGAAAATTGGATGCCGTTGCTCCGTTAGCCTCCTTGAAATCGGACCAGAAGTTTGGTTAGTCTTCAAGGGCCAGGGGAGACCGCGAGGTGGTGTGGTCGGACGTTTAGCGAGAAAATAATCGACATCGCCAAAGCTGTGCAAAATGCACATGGCGACATCTGATTCAGAAATGGACATGACAACAACTGTTACCTTTATCGTCAATAAGGTAGTAGTAGTAGTAATAATAATAACGGTGTGTATCAATGTATTTATAATCTTACAAAATTATTATTTATTACCTAACAATAATAAAAAGAAAATGTGGCACTAGAAATGTAGAAATTACTTTGTGAACTTTCGGTTTTGTGAAACTAAAAAAAATCAAAATAAACCAACCGTATTTCGAAGCATAAAATTGCAGTATTTATATCGATACTGCAAAATCTAAAAGTGGAACCACGTTGTTTTGCTTCTAATTAGCTTCAATGAAAGAGTGAAATATTTGGATAGGTCATAAAACTATATAAACCTTTGTTTAAATTCTTTACAATATTCTCTCCTTCAATAACTTTCAATGAAAATCACATAGATTGAAAATTTCAAGCAAGCCAATTTTCTTTAGAATTAATTAAAATATGAAATCCAATTTTAAAATATAAACATGAGTTCTAATTTTGTTTTTGACCTTTAATTATTAAGCTATACATTGGCAGAAATTCCGTATGATTATATATAGAAATGCAATATAAGAAGATATGTCAAGTTGATTAGACACTGAGTAGCGTAGAAAATCCGTAACTACAATTATGCTAATTTGAGTATCACATGTTTTAGTAATGATTGGCCTGCATAAACGAATATTTAGGTCAGTAACACCTTAATTGACATATACGGGTGCAGGCATACATTTTTTAGCCTGGCCTACAAAATACTCATTACACTATATTCAGTTTTTGAGTTTGAACATTTTTTCTGGCTTCTTCATATTTGGAAGCTGTAAAGTATACTTATACCTTTCAGCAAATTCAAGGAATATGAGTGGAAATAAATAGAATTAACCTCTTTTGTAAAGCAATTTTGATTACCAACAATGACTTTTCACCTCCGACAAAAATTACATTAAAATTTAAAAAGTAAATTAAAATTTACCAGTTATTCAAATTATTCAAAAATTACATTAAAATTTAAAAAGTAAATTAAAATTTACCAATTATTCAAATTGCCGTAACATGTATCTTTCTTCACAAACAAAGCGTTTAAAATCAATTCCCAATCAATAACTATTCAGAATATTCAACTTCATTGAGCTAAGGATCGCTTTTATAACACGCCTTTACACTTTTTATCATCAAACCTATGATGATTAGGGCTTTTATTTGTTTTGAAGATTAAGAATAACTTTTGTCAATAACTAACTGTCGACTAAATAAAAAGGGATTGACAACAAATTCTATCTTTGTTTTACGTAAGAGCATTAAAAATAAATTAAATGAAAATCAATAAAAATCAATTAAGGGAAAGCAATCTAACAAACATGAATAAAAGTATTTTAGATTCAAAATGCAATTGTGACTTTATGGACAGCTATAGTATTTTTCTTAACTAGACTTTATTGATCTTTAATAATATTTCACAAATCAAATGATAAGAACAAAATTAAAGTGAGTAAATATTTATCTCACATATTAATGGTGAATGACTGAGGTGAATTCCATTTTTTATAAGAAACATTTAAATTATTCTCTTGAGAAACGTAAACTAATTGAGTTTATTTACTTGAAACAAACAAAAAACACAATCTCTAATATATTTTGAGCACAACTGGCTGTAGCATAAACTTTTCAAACGTATATACGAAAAAAAAAATAATTTCTGAGTTTATTTTCGTGGAATTGAGTGAAATAATGAGCGCGTACGGAAACTGTAACTTGGTTATACCGGATTGAGTTGTATTACTTAGATTTTTATCGTTCGCTTTTTTAGAGCTTTTTTAGAACTAGACGCTTTTCTAACTCATACAAACGAAAAAAATTAAACATACCGATGTTCCTTTGATAATTTCAAAATGTGTTCAGTGTCAAGAAAGGGTAAGTCATATTCATCTGTAATGGCTTAACTTTTCGAGATTTACAGCTTTTGGCTTACGGATCTCGTCTAAAAGAAATTCTGAAAATTATCTTTGAAGTAAGTTTTGAACTGCCTAGTTTCTACTTAAAATTTTAATGCAGATAATTCATGCGAATATCAATTTTTTCGCAATAAAAAGCATTTTTAGTAACCCAAATATCATTTCAATTAATAAGTTGTTGCTTTAGAAAAATTTAATACATGTTCGTTTGGAATATTTGTATTTCATAGATTGTACCAGTTTTGCGTGGTGATTTTTGAAAAATTTAATCTGATAACAAAAGAATTCAGTATCGCTAGTTTTTGAATTCTATAAAAATGTGAACAGTAACAAATTCATTTATTTGTGTTTACATTTTCTTCATAAGAAAATATTCAAAATATACCAAAACATATTATTTTATTTCTTAAAAATTTCTCAGCACCTCAATGAAATTTTGTTTCTTATATAGATTTATCTTATATATGATTACTTTAAGTTGAAGTACAGCTTCCATTCTTAGTAAGGCTCAAGGCCTATTATTTGGTTGATAATGTGAACTCCAAAATATATAACTCGTATAACTGGTGTTGGTGGATCAAATATTTTATAATTATTACTTTTTATATTTGACTTAAAAAAATTATACCATTTCGGATCATTGTCTTGGAAAATTTAAAGGTGTTTTACGGACTTAATTTTTAAGATGTCCTTAAATTCTCTTTCAGTATAGAGTATACAGCAAGAGTGTGTAAGGACAAATGTTAAATTGATGGCATATTCAAGTAACTATTTGAATATTTACAACTATAAAACAGGGCGTTACTTGTGGCAATTAGAATCGTAATATCGAATGTAATATGGCATAAGACTAAATAAAAACGTATCAACGATGACGTTTATAAATTTAAATTTCATCCCTTAATTGAAATATTTGTTTACTATATTTGACTTTCTTTATATTAAATTACAGTATTTATAATAACATATAATATACTATCAGACAAAAATTTATTAATAGCTTCTATCTATTGATGGTAGCGTTGTGTTACTCATACCTTATTTCCAATTATAATAAATATAAACGCGCGCGTGCGTCTAATGTACATTGCAGTTCTCCAAATGAGATAAATTTGTCAAAATATAAAACAGAATTTTGCCTTCTTGGATATACAATTCCCTTGTTCAAAATAAAGCATTTTTAAACAAAGTAGCCAAATTGCGAGAGTTCCATGGTCGTTGATTTTATACTGTTTTATCCATTTGCATTCTTGATAGAGAGAGCAATTTATCACTTGTCTTCCTGCGAAACTAGAAAGCAAATTTAAATGCATTTATGATTGTTTAACTTCTATGTTTATTCCGTTAATATTGCCGTTTTTTATATTACAAACTGTTAGAGCATAGCTTTTAATTATCCAGAAGTGCTAAAACGTATGCGATAAAAAAGAAATAAAAAAGAGCTTCAAAAACACCGAATCACTCGCAAAAAATAGCAAATTAGCATCAAATTATAATTAAATAATTTCACTTAATTAATCGTCTTCCAAAAGTTATTAAATTAACAATGCAAAATGAAAATAGTTGATTTGTCACTAAGGGAAAAAAGAAATTTCCTTTTATTAGCATTCCAGTTTTTAACTAACTTTTTATGCGCGTGTGGTTTGCTGTTAAAAAATTGTTGGAATCGGTCTCAAACCTCCAATTATAGTGCCGTGTGGGGCACATAAATTTGAAGAATGTAAATCTTTGAATGTATAAAAGTGAAGAAAAAAAGGTGGAATCAGGATCTGATCAGACTTCTTGTTTTCTAAAAGTATGTTTTTAAACCGTAAGACTTGGCTACGTAATAAAATTTATTTTTAATATATAAAACTCTGTCTTCAATCGATAAAACCCAACAATTGGTTATGGGCCTCAGACCTTAAGCTGAACCTGAATTCTGCCACTACCGGTTTCCAGTATGATGGGTATTCAAGAAATGTCCATGTTTTCCTTCCCGAAGTTATCGGATTTCAACTATGCCACGTGGAAGACGGACATGAAGGTATTGCTAATGGACCGGAACTGCTGGGAATTTATCACTAAAACGGAACCTCTATTATTGGAAGATGCTCCAGAACAAGAAAAAAGAGACTATCGTTATAGGAAGCAGAGGACATACACAACTATCTACCAGGGCATAGACAGAAAATATCAAGTCTTAATTTCATCTACTGAGGACGGTAAGGAAGCCTGGGATATATTAAAGACCAACTTTGAACCAGCATCTAGAGCACGATTGGCAGGCCTTGTGGACGAGTTCTTTTCAATCCGCTACCAGCCGGAGGACGAATCCATTGGACTCTTCTGCAAACGAGTGCATGAGAAGCTGTTACAGATAAAAGAATGTGGATTCGAAATCCCAGACCTTTTAGTTTGCTTTCAACTAATAAGACATTTGCCTCACGAATACGATAATCTGGTACAATTGCTATACAGGATGGATGACAACGAGTTCACGCTAGACAATTTGTCTAAACATTTAATAACAGAATCCAGCCGAATCGAGCTGAAGCGGAAAGACGAAGGCACAAAATTAAGTATCGTGGCCGATGCTTATGCTACAAGAAACAAGTCATCTAAATACAAGGAGACACGAGCGTCTACTCCTGATCACAGCAGATGCGTACTGGACCCTGAATTAATTCCTTCAAGCCCAAGAAAGTCGACAGTTTGTCGTATGGGGCCGCGACCATTCTGCAACTACTGCAAAAAGTCGGGACATTACAAATCGAAGTGCTTCAGGAAATGTAATCGGCAGAAACCTGGTGGTGAATTATTTTATATGGAGGACAATCCAAAAACTGATCTTCAACGTGCCTATGCAGTTTCAAATTTTCCAAATGAAAGACCGAGGGAATTTCTCATTGATTCTGCTGCAACTGCTCACTTCTGTAAAGAACGCGATATGTTTACGACATTCAGAAAACTACCACCACAGAAGATCCTAGTCGGAGACAAGGACAGCACCTCGGAAGTATTAGGTATGGGTGATATTCAATTTACAGTTTTAGATAGAAACAGAAATTATGATATAACTTTAAAAGATGTGTTATACTCGCCTAATATGAGAAAAAATTTAATTAGTGGTGCTCGTATTGACCTTGTGGGAAACCAAATTAAATGGGGAAATAACAAAATGATTATTTATAATAGTTATAATAAATATTTGTTTACTGTTCCCAGAATTGGAAAATTGTATATCTTGAAAGGTTATCCCAAGATTAAAAATTATACATATGTAACTGGTTTAGATCTAGAAAAAGCCCACCGTAGGTTTTGTCATGTTAACATGCCCTTAATTGAAAATATGAGTGAAATTAATTGTGTAAAAGGAATTGAAAAACTTAATTGTAAGAATATAGATAAAAATTGTAAGATTTGTGCTATTGCTAAATCCACTAGAATATCCTTAAAAAGAAACTATATGTACGAAAGGAAAACTAAAAATGTTTTGGAAAGGATCCATATGGATTTGTGGGGTCCTGCTCCAGTTAACTCTCTAGGTGGAAACAAATACTTTTTATCTATTATTGATGATTTTTCACGAAAAGTAACTATTTATATTATTCGAAATAAGAATGAAGTTTTTGATTACTTTAAAAAATACTTGGTTAAAGCTGAAAGACAGCTAAATATTAAGTTAAAATGTGTCCGAACTGACAATGGTTTAGAATATTGTCACAAAGAATTTAAAAAGTTTTTAAATGATCTAGGAATAAAAATCGAAAGAACTTCAACTTATACCCCTGAACAAAATGGCGTTGCAGAAAGGTTCAATAGAACAGCCATGGATTGTGTCAGAGCTATGCTTCAAGACAGTGGTTTACAACCACAATTTTGGTCAGAAGCACTTTTAGCATTTATTCATACTAAAAATAGATGCGAACACAAATTAACTGAGGGTATATCTCCTAACGAAATATGGACTGGTTTCAAACCATCAGTAAAACATTTTAGAATTTTTGGCTCTTTGGCATATGTTCATATTCCTAAAATACAGAGAAATAAATTACAACCCAGAGCTAAACTTGGTATTTTGACAGGATATGGTTTGAAAAGGAAAGGTTACAGAATATATGTACCAAACGAGAAGAGAATAGTTGAAACAGTCCATGTTCATATCGACGAAAGTAAGAAAGCTGTTGATGTACTATTTGGTAAAAACTTTGAGTACGTTTCTTTCGATCTTAATTCTAATATTCCTATTTATCAATCAAATGAAAATATAAAAGTAAAATCGGAAAGTGAAACTCAAGTTTTAGATTCTAAAAATTTAGTTAAAACTGAGGACTTAAAAAGTCTCAACATTTCAAATTGGCGAAGAACCGAAAAACCTAGAAATAAAAGCAATAGGATAGATGTATACTATTATTCTCCTGAAAATTTGAGAATGAGATCTTTAAATGATATTAAAAAGTACTGTACTAAAAATAAGATTAGGTTTGATCCTGTAAATTTCAATTTTAAGCCAGAAACTGAACATCCTAATGTGGATATTTCTAATGTGCCATCTACTTCTAGTGATGAATCTAATTTTTTAGACCAACAGCTGTACGACATGTATGATCAGTGTTACAATGTCGAAATCCCCAAAAGTTATGAAGAAACGCAGGCAAGTAAGGATAAAATTAAATGGAATACTGCCATGAATGAAGAAATTCAGATAATGAAGGATAGGCAAGTATGGAAATTAGTGGACACACCCCCAAATACAACCATAATTGGAAGTAAGTGGGTGTACAGCATAAAAATGGACGAAAACAATATACCTAAAAGGTATAAAGCTCGTCTTGTTGCTCAAGGTTTTAAGCAAAAACCCGGCATTGATTTTAAAGATATTTTTTCACCAGTTGTGAATTTTTCTATTGTTAAATTATTGTTTGTACTATTGATTTCTATGTTGGGTTGGTATCACTGTCAAGTTGACGTGAAAAGTGCATATTTATATGGACACCTTAAGGATACTATATACATGAAACAGCCAAAAGGATTTGTGCTGAAAGGATCCGAAAACAAAGTATGTCTATTGGAAAAGGCTATATATGGTCTGCATCAAAGTGGTAGAGAATGGAATTTGGAATTAGACGGTATTTTAACTAAATTAGGATTTTCTCAGTTAAATTGGTGTAATTGTGTCTACAAATTTAAAGATGTAATTTTAATTGTTTATGTAGATGATATGGTTTTGTTTTCAAAAAGGGAACATTTGATAAATGAAGTAATCGAATTATTGGACAAAAAATTGGATCTTACAGTCCTAGGTAAAACTAAATATTTGTTAGGCGTAAACTTTCAAGAAATTGAAAATTCGATTTATTTACATCAAATTACCTACATTGAAAAATTAATGTCAAAATTCAAAGATCTTCCTAAAAGTTTTGTGAATTTACCTTTTAAAATTGGTTGTAACTTACCTGATAAGGTTAAAGAGGAAGAATTAATTGAAAATGATTTAATGAGGAAATTTCCCTATCGTTCCTTAATAGGATGTTTATCGTTTTTGTCAGATAGATCCAGACCAGATATTGCATTTGCCGTTAATATAATGTCTCAGTTTTGTAATGGTTATACTTACAAACACTGGTCTTACGTTGTTGATATTATGAACTATGTTTTTCTTACAAAGGATTTTAAAATTAATCTTTCCAATGTAGAAAGTTCAAATTTGATTGCTTTTTCTGATGCAAATTGGGGATGTGGTCTCACAAACAGACATTCAAGCAGTGGTTATTTAATTTATTTTGGTAACATCCCAATATCATGGAAATCTTCTAAACAAAAGTGCATAGCTCTTAGCTCAATGGAATCTGAATTTATTGCACTAACCGATTGCACTAAAGAAGTTATTTGGTTTAGTAGAATTATAAATGAATTAAGTTTGTGTGATTACATAAGACCCCAAGTATATTGTGATAATCAATCTGCTATCTATTTTTCAAAAAATAGTCAGGAAAATCAGAAAACTAAACATATTGATATCAAGTACAAATTTATTCGTAAATTAATAAAAGATGAACTATTTAACGTAAATTATATTTCATCGGAAAATAATTTGGCTGACTTTTTAACAAAGCCTTTATTGTTAAATAAATTTAAAAATATTATTAGAAAAATATTTTGTTAGATTTATATAAATATATATATTGAATTGTAATACATCTGCTGAGGTTTTACAACCGATGGGGCCGCATGTTGGAATCGGTCTCAAACCTCCAATTATAGTGCCGTGTGGGGCACATAAATTTGAAGAATGTAAATCTTTGAATGTATAAAAGTGAAGAAAAAAAGGTGGAATCAGGATCTGATCAGACTTCTTGTTTTCTAAAAGTATGTTTTTAAACCGTAAGACTTGGCTACGTAATAAAATTTATTTTTAATATATAAAACTCTGTCTTCAATCGATAAAACCCAACAAAAATAATAAATATTTCATGTGGAATTATAAAAAATAAGTTGATTAGTTTTTTGTCGTCCAACATCTGCAAAGGACTCGTAATGTTTATTTAAATGAGGATCACTGCAAAAATTAATTCACTAATTAATTGAACTTGTAATTCTAATCTTTTTTTAAATATAAGTTGGAGCATCAAGTATTAAAAATCTCTTACATATTTATCATATTATAAATATTTTTCGATTCTTTCAATATTTTTTATTAAATTTAATTTTTGAATCAAGCGTATGCAAAAAATTGATTTGTGATAAATTGGATATCCTAATTTGATTGCATATCAACAGAATAAAATACTTAATTTCTAGATTATCTCGCTATAAATAAATGAGCACATTACTGGGCTCATAATTAACGTCAAAGTAAGCACTGTGTACTTTGAAGGATAAATTGCCTCACTGAACTTCTACGACAAATTGAATTGAGTTATATTATATTATGTTTTCAATTATTATTCACTTGGAATTTAAAAATAGGTAATTTGTGATATATCAAAAAACTACTTTTAGCTATCCTAAATTGTGAATTAATAGCCCTTATATGTATTTAATTTAAAATATAGGATAAGATATTAAAAATATCGTTTCATGTACGTATATTTCTGCTCAAAGTTTCCGTAAAATTTACTCCGAGAATATAATCGTATTTTCCTATAAAACTGAAAATCATTTGTTAATTAATTTTCTATATAGAATTATTCAGATTTTTGTTTTGCTTTCTGTTGTCTTCAATTCGGTTTGACTTATTTTAAACTATAATCATTATCGTGGTCGGTTGGGTCTTATGGTTACTTTGAGTAACCTAGATGTACACACACAATGAATGCTTTACCGACACAGAAGATAGAAATACACACAGGGAGGAATTGAACCTGACAAATCATCATAGTAGTTTTGATATGATTTTTTAGTTGGAAAACATCTATCAAGTGATTTTAAATGATCGAAAATCACTTGAAATGTTATATCACTTGAACTGGACGGAATAGCAGGTAACAATATTTAAAACTTGGTTGGCTATAGAAATGTAAAAAACGAATCGAGTTATGTAATGCATCTGTCATAAAATAAAAGTTTTCTCTTGTAAAATGTAATACATGCAGGACAAAACACAATTTATTTATATTTCAAATTAGATTTATTAGAGGGAACGGACAAGCAGACCTTACACATTAAAATTAGGTTCGTTTCTAGTACTCGTCTAGCTATACAAATAACAAGGACCTCAAAATGTGCGTCTTTGAGCTTCCAATCTATGTTAGATTAAATTCAGTGACGTCACACCACAATGTGTGTGTATACATTTCCTAAAAGTTCAGATGCAAATTTTAGCAATACTTGTTTATAATTCCTTACCCAGACACAATACCCAACATTTCCTAATATAGTTTCTATGAGTCAGAATTTCCAGAATTCCCTATTGTTTGCAACTGAGACTTTTATGATCAAATCGAATTAAATAGCTTTAGGATCTTTGAGTCGAATATTTTATACCAATTTGCACACAAAGAAGTCTTGCTGCAGCATAATGCTTATTTTAATAACTTACTCCCTTTATTATATCGTACACATTTAAAATTAAATAGAACTAACAGATCCGCGCAAAGAATCTGCGTTAATGTTTATTAATTACTTGTATCTATTGATGGCAATGCTATCACATTTTACCTAGTGTTAAAAGTGGTTTATAATGCATATAGGCTTCGATATGTACATATCACTAGATTAGTCAAAGTTATCAATATTAAATTAATATTACTCATACAAAATTAGTCAAAACTATAAAGCAGCATTTAAAGTACTTCTTACTGGTGTTACTACTTATTTTCAATAATGCATCGCAAACTCCTCACACCTGTCGTGTCACCGTAATCAGCTTCTAAACTTGCCCTTCAATTGTATTCCATTTACTTGTTCAAAAGCAATACGATGTTTTTTGACATTCATACCTATTTTCGGATTTACTCGCATTTCTTTTCTGTCCCAGAATTAAAGAATCCGTTACCTTTCTACGTGTAAGGAAATTATACATTTACGTGTAAGGAAAGTATAAAACAATTTGTAAACATTCTGTTTCCTGTGGTAAATGGTTATACACATTGCAATAATTACTACATAACGCGAAATGCACAAATTAAATACTTTTAATTTGTATACGAGCCTTTATTTTTACTTAAGAATAGTTTTATTTTGGTCATGAGTAAAGAAGTTTTTGAAAATCTGTTTTTATATTAAAAAATATTAATTTTAGAATATTTATTTTTCATATTAAATTAGTATTCTCATTTTAAATTGTAATTTGTTTATTTGTATCCATGAACTATCTATGTAAGTCTAAATTCTAAATCACTATGTATTTTTTAAACCAATAGAAATATTTATCGTAACCTTGCCAACCATTGAGTCCGAAATATTCAATTCTATTTATGAGCCTTATGATACGGTTTTATTAAAGGTTCACAATATCCAAAACTATATTTCTATTTGTATCATACGATATACAAGTGAATATCTATTACTCTACGAATTATTAACTGAAATGCAGCCGAATAGTAACATTTTTAAGGATGATTTAGAAGAACCCCTAAGAGTAAATACGTGTCTATATAAAAGCAGTTCCGACAACTTATGCAATAATTCACGATAATTTTAACATGTAAAATACCCAATAATTTCTTTATTTATATAACTGAAAGGCATGCATACAATGGAAAGTAAATTAACATCAACAATTTGTAATTGAAAATCGTATTTGAAAAGGATTGAGTTGTTAATATTATTGATGTATAAAATTTGTTTTTGCAATATATTTACGTTAAACGAACTTTTAAGTATGCTTTCGCTCGCCCAGGAAAATTTTAAATATTCACTTAACAGAAATAATTGTTTGAAATAAGACTATACTTATGCTAAATATGATAAGATGACTCAGAGTTTACGACAGATTTTTATTTTACAATTTTAGAAAAATGAAGAACCCGATGATGAAGTACGTTTCATCCACAAGATTTCATTATATTATCCATCACTTATACAGTTAACCTTCTGAAGGTTCACACGCATGCATCCGCTCTGCAACTTGCAATCTTTCTTGCATGACTTAGAACCAGTTTCGACCTTCTCGACCAATAGAATCGTTCCTGATTCTTTCAGCCAATCGATGTGGTTATTTAGTCATTTTGTACAACGTGAACTGAAATCAGTATTACTCTACTCGGAAATTTCGTGACACTATGAGGGTTAGCTCATGCAAACAACTTTTTTGCTTGTTGCAGATCAATCACATCACTATGAATATAGTACTTTCAACACGTTTTTCTGCAAACGTTATTCACATATTCTGTGATTTTGTTTAAGAGTCAACAAAACCGCACATCCTACAAAACTGTATCTCCAGTCTGGGAATTACTTATTAAAACCAAAGTAGCGTGTATTTAATTATTTTTTAATGTTGCACACTACGAAGTTTTGAAATCTATAGCACTTTTCAAATAATCAATAATCTACTACATCGTGTCTGGAAAAGGAAATTAGGCATAGCGTATTTGGAATCTTAAAGGCTCGGACAGTGCTTACCCGTCAGATCATTAGACATGTCTTCTGTAATGACTCATCTACTGAAGCCTTGTGAAAGCACACATCGCTTCCAGTGCACGTATATCCTAATGTGATGCTCGGTAGTTTGGTATAGAGAACTGAAGCATGCGTTAAGTTTCGGAAGATTACAGTTTATTGGGTGATATTCGGTTAATGCTGCAAGACATTAAATGCTTCATCGATTTTCGATTTGAATTCATCCTTGTAATTAGAGGGTGCCGTTGTTAGCACTTGAGTCAGTGTTATAGCTTATGAAATTGTATAGCTTTCTGTGTTAAGGCTTATGTTTGAGAAATTTTTAAAAATACATTCGAAACTTTTTAATGTGTACAAAGCAAATAATTTTATGTCATTATCATACCTAGAAACGTGTCGCAGAGAAATATAGTAATCCAATCGCAGAGTTATTTGTTGATTTCGTTATTTGTATTTTCAAAGCATGTCAAAAATTATTCCAGTTGCTCGATTATTATTGTTATATGGCGCAAAGTTCAATAGCGCAGAAGCGCTAGATAAACGATAAAACCAGTGTAAATGTAAAACAGTAAAACGTATATATAACAAGAGTCAGGTGAAAGAATTTTGTAGCAAGATAAAAGTTATAAAAATCAAACATATTCTATAGGAAATGGGGGGCTAGATAACCCAATTGGTAGAGTCACGGATTAGTAACTGGAGGGTTGCTAGTTCAAAACTCGATCTAATTAAAGACCGTTATGTACATGTGGTCTGGGGCACTTGAAATATGTCGTGGCAAAAACGACTTGAAATATATCGTAATCAAATGTCCTCACAGTGGCGTGGCGTGGAATTTTGAAGAGTGAAGTGCAAGCTCAGGTATCCTCGTCATCTGACAGTGGTTCAAAATTTCGAGGGTTGTCCTCGGATCTTTTCCCTCGAGATAGATCCTGGATTGTAACAATAGCCCGTTGTGTTGCTCCAGTATGACGTAAATTACAAACCGACCATCTATCAGAAATGCTGATATGCACAATAGCATATTTTTTATTGGAAACGTTAAGATTTTCAATTGGGAAAATAACCAAGCTGCCCATCGCTATTTTTGAACGAGACAGACAGATTTGATGGATTGATCAACATTGTGGAAAGAGATGTCGAAGCATTGCTGAAACAAAGTTATTACTTTTTATATAATACTTAGTTTGTACACAACCGAAATCATTAAACAAAAGAAATTTATTAGAAATTTATAAACAGGGTGTTACAAAACTTCCTTTAACTCTCTGAGCGTCACAGGATTTTCGAGTAGTGTACTCTTGCTTTTCCTCCAAAATGTACTCATAATGACTGAATAACTTGGGACCTAGTAACGACTGAAATAATCCTAGGACAGATTTTATTGGTCAAGAAGAACAAAGCTGATTTTTGGTCACACAGGAAAGACAGCCAGTTACATAACGGATATATGCATGTGAACCCCTGAAAGGATTAAAAGGAGGAAGAAACACGAAATTAAACGAAACCTAATTATTCAGGGATGTTTGTCTGCAAGCCCAACATGGATGTACTAGAGGTGCATGAATGTGCTAGATGCATATGAAAAATCTTTTTTCTAGCCCTAATTTTATAATTGACAGTAGTTATACATTACAATTTTGCAGTAGATGCTTTATGTTGCAATCACCATCAGGTGCTACAATTTTACGCCTGGCAGCTTCGATACATAGGTTGCCGTACAAACTGGTCAACTTACTGGTTACCAAATACCAAATTCAGGTGGCGCTTGCAGACATGTATACCATGTGTATACGGTTTAATTTTGTGTTCCCTATATCCCCTTAAGTTTTGTACCTGTCGTTTTGAAACACATTATATAAATCTACTGCTCCAGTAAAGGTACAAATTCTTCCATGACAGATCATCAAATTAGGCAGTTACAGAATGAGGTGGCTCATTTGTAATTACAAAATATGATTTCAAATACCGTTGCGTGTTTGACATCACGCATGTTTAATTAAAATCATGCGTTGTCATGGATACCTGGTCGCATTTACCAGATAAACAGCACCTCTATAGGACAATTGAATCTGGGTGAAATTTGTAAGAGGGTAACAACTTTATAATCTTCAGATAGCATAAAATGCTTGAATATATTTTAATTTGGAATTTCACTCGTTATTATGTACAAACATAAGAAGTAAAACTAGTTGTAAAACCTATTGATATATGAGTACATAGGCTTCTAAAAATGATCAGTTGATATTCGAGAGTTTATTTTTACTTTTATCCGAGTAATGGTAAATAATGAATGTGCATTGAAACATACTCCAGATTTTTAGTTTTTAAAATAACCTTAACATGGTTTATATAATGCAAAATAGACAAAATATCAATGGAGTTGTGGTAACTACTCAACTTACATCTGTAGGATTTTCGCTTACATATATTCTTTTAGGCAATGAAACATGAAATAGTGATAAAAGTTATTAATTTTTTATTTAAACATTACTATCCCGTTAACAATTTCCAAGAATCTTTAGTACCGGAATTTTTGTGGAACATCAATTGATTCATTGTTTTTTTATCTCACACACATTTTAGTTTCCACACAGCAAAAGAATATCAATAATTATAAATATATAAGTTCAATCCTGTAACTAAAGAAATTAAAATATTAATAAAAATCTTTTTCAAAACATGAGACGCATTTTCTGTCAAGCTAAATGTAGGTGGTTGTAACGTTTCCGTTGTGAAACATGATTCCTATATGTATTTCGAACGTGATATCACTTGTGTTTCGAATACGATTTCAGCATTTCGCCAATAAAAATTCCAAATAATGAATTCCGAATTGATGTGTAGTAGTTAATTGGAAAACGACAATTAGAATAAACACCAAATGTTCCCATAACAACGATAAACTACATTTTAAGGTAACCCCGATCTGTATTATGTGAGAGCATTTGAACAGAAGTGAAATCTTTGCAGACTGTCTAACTTGTTTGTTTACACTGAAATTCCCTACTGTATCAAATTTGTTATTTTAAATGAACAATTATCGTCAAATGAAATGCAAATATGAAATTTTAATTTTTAATAAATATCGTTTGGTAAAATATATTCGTGTTATTTTATCACATTACTCCCCATCAGGCTTGTGAAAGCTCGTAAATTTAATTTAAGCGGTCTAGCAGTTTAGATTTCTCTATTATTATGTCATGATTTATAATTTATTTATTGTACGCTAGCAATAATAAATAAGTTGTCAAAGTATTCAAACAAATTATTTAACTTTAAGCATGATAGATAGAAGATAAAAAGTGATCCAAGTCATCCCAAGTTTTATCTTATAGTAGTGTTGTAGAAATTTCGACTTCAGCTAGGCATCGATCGTTGCATATATTCATATTTTATACCAGTATTTCCTGAAGTGTATAAAGTATGTTTTCCAGTAAATAGATAGATATTGCCTAAGAGCGTGGGTGTCTTGTGGCAAGAAAAGGAAGTATCGCTCGATACGATGATAGATGAACTATTTGACGTTCTTTAAACAATGGAGAATACATGGAGAAAAGCTACCCAATAGATGATTCTTCGCCTTTTCCTTAAATGAAAAAGAGCTCCGAACTTATCTCTAACGTAAGAAAAACCTGGATTTTCAAATTGTACAAGAGGTTGAAGATTTTTCAAACTTAAGCGCAAACAGTTTATAATGGAAAATTTTTGATAAATGCGATTTGTCTCTTTTATTAACTTGAAATATTTTATTAAATACGAGTGAGCTCTAGGAATTTTTAAGAGGAAAATGGGATTGTGTTGGTTAGACTGTTCTTTTAAAGTTTATTAGGAAAATACATATTTGAAGTGAGAAAACTAATGATTTGCGTAACAATGGAATATTAATATAACTGATGCATTAAGTTAAATGCACTTAACGAAGATGGGTGTTAATATTTGACAGCCGATTAATTGACATGCTGCTACTTTTAGAAGATTTAGTAATCTTTATGGAATTAAAATTCATGGAAGTGCTTTTAGAGCTCCAATGAATTTTCTAACCACTCTAAATAGCATTTACAATTTAATTAACTTTCTAACATGAACTTGGTGAGGACACGTTAGTTGAATTCATATCTTTATGGTTGTAATATTAGGATTATTGTGTGTGATGCTCCAATATTTATCTTCAAATCATTTTTGTCATGCATTGCATTAAGTCGTAATATATTTTAGTTAAATAATTAATTAATTATTCAACTTAACTCTCCGTACTTATTTGCGTATATTATAACCATTTTCAATATAAAGGTAAGGATATTTTGCAATTGAAATTTTCATATACTCTTTATTCAAATCTCAAACTGTAGAACTTAACAATCTTCAAGAAAGTACTTACGTGTTATTGAATACATGTAATCAATCGTGAAAAATTCAATAAATTTTAATGCAATTATGTCCTTGCGCACCACTATTTAGTGCATAGCCTTCATCTTAAATTTGGTGTTATTCTTTATGACGTCAAATTTGCAATTATGAAATAGAAAACCCACAAAAGAGTTGCATATATTGACAAGTCACCTGCTGCTACGATGACTTTTGTCGTTATAGTGTCTTCACTACAGTGCGTTGAGGTCTGATTTTCAAGAATTTTTAATTTCAGAGTAAAATAATAACCTGCCCTTAAGAATCTGTACTAACGTTCTTTGTTCTTTTTGAAATTAAACATATAGATGTGATGTAATGCTTATAGATCTCCCTTCGAACGTGCACAGAACAGGAGCAATATTGCACTCTGGAAAAGAGCACTTATTCTAGAGGGAACAAATATTTTATGTTTTCAAAACTTTTCCGTTGAAAAACTGAGAACGCCTTGGGGAAGGGTTTCTTTCAAGCATTAATAAACTTTAGCTTACCGATTCCACAGGATGGCTAGAATAATCATCAGGGTAGTATTAAAGTACCACAAACCTTTAACAGATCATAAATCCAATAATGGTTGATTATTTTCAAATTATATCAAGTAATTAAGTATAAAAACTAACAAAATAATTATAAATACAATTATCTTGTTATAGGGTGACACACAAAAAATGCGGACTCTTGGAGTGTAGTTTTATTTTTATTTCTGGAAAAGTTAATTTTAACTATATTGAATTAAAATTATGCATTTAGAATATTGCTCAGTTTTACTACATCCTGCACTCCAGTCCCAAGAGCAAGTTACTTTATGGGCCCCTCATTAAATAAAATTATGTGTATCAAGAAATCAAGTACCACATGTTAAATATAAAGGTTTAATTTACACAAATGTTAAATTTTTCTCTTTTATGCAATTGCTGTGAGGTTTTTATTATAAAAACCACTGAAGAGACAAATTTTTGAACCTAGAGACTATTCACATAAAAAAGAGTTTCTTCCTTGGTATCCTCTTAGACCTAATGTATCGGTGCCACGATACCGATTACTCCCCCAGGTGGGGGCTATTGCTACTGAATTAGGAGAAATATTTTTGAAAATAAGCTTCGTTTGATCGACTGGTTCAACAATATGAAAATTTTCAAAACACAAATTAACGCAGCTGATCAGCACCAGAGATCGGGTTTTACTTCCATCGATAAACATGTTCTATAATTAAATAAAAACGAATCTATTTAAAAAACACAAACATCAAACTCTAGAGGTATTTTTTCAACTGCAGCGTGTTGAGTTGGGTTTCATTCAAGACACTTAAAAACGTTACAATTAAATAAATAACTTGATAGTAATGTATACTCTGAACGTTTGGAATGAAAACCTTCTGACAAGTACTACTCAAGAATTAGGGAGTGCGATATGAAAAATGATAATTTTTAAAGTTCAATCTACGGTTAATTGACATTTCTCCTAAAGTGGAGACTATAACACAAAAACTGAATTCGAATTAACACAATATATTGCGAATTCTGATCTCAGTAAAACCTCTGTCCTAATTACATCACATGCAAGTCCACGATTTTTTTCTGGCACTCGCCATTGGAACCAACAATTTAGAAGAATTGCTGTTCTGATCTCACATAAGGTCATGAAAGCATATTTATACATCAGACTTAATATGCATAGAATATTCATATGCACTAGACTTCAAAACTTTCAGAGGCGGTAGGGCGCCAGACGTTCCACCACTCTTGAAGGAGTTATACCCTGAAAAAAGACTACGAGATCCCATGTGAGAGACAAATATTTTATGAATTTAAAATTTTCCATTGAAAAAACGAGCGCAAGGTGGCACGATCAACAAAAATTCCTTGACGTCATATCCCAGCAGCAGCCTTCCTCTGCAAGCCCATCCATCAACTTTAAATTTATCGCCTGTTTACCTTTCCCAAAGAGCGGCCGGCCTCTTGATCTTTAATGGCCCTAATCAAGACAAAGTGACGAAACTGATCAGCGTTATGGTGCAGGAGACGGATCGAGCATTTTTTTAACCGTTTAACCTTCCTTATCCACTTCATGTTAGCCAATTAACGGAACACCGGGAGCGGGGAACTGATTTCAATACCGATTCTGGACGAAACACGATAAAAAGTTAATTAACTTGTGTGTGTACCGGGTATATTCTATTATGGTACATTGCCCCCTTTCATCAAAATATCTGACAGGTCCCTGAACCTTGTACCTCGTTTATTCAATGTTAAAAACTTTCTGGAAAAATACTTTTTTCACTTCGTTATTGGATCTAAGCGTTAATTGCTTTGTTTTCAGGCGAAGATATGTACTTTCGATAAATAGAAAAGCAATTATCCTATTTGAGGGGAAGTGATTGATGGATTTTGATTGAGCTTGATTGAAGTTAAAGAATGGGATCATTTACGGTATCTGTCATTCGGTGTCGTTTTAAGCAAAAGTGTTTTTCTAAGGACATTAATTTTGTTCTTAGAAGTGTTCTTTGGTTTCTATCCCTTCGTTTAAACTAATCCATACAAAGAACTAAAGTTTACTCTTTCAAAGAATACTTGAAGGTAGGTAGTTAATTAGCATCGCACTGCAGCAAAACAATAAGCTATTGTCGACAGTCCGGGATCAATCCCGAAGGAAAAGATCAAAGGACACCGCCTCGGAATTTCGAACCACGTGTCAGATGATGAGATCAGCACCTGAACTTGTCACCCTACTCTCCACACATCCATACCACGCTAACGTGAGGACATTTTAAGCCACGATAGATATAACATGCACCAGCCTCCGTGTACACGACCGTCTTTGGGAGGACCTAGTTTCGAACTCACAATCCTCCGGTTGCTAATTCGTTGCTCGTCCGAGTGGGCTACCGCAGTCACGAACACATGAAGCTTTAGGTCCCGCTCTGACTCGTGTAGTTAAACATGGGCGCAGAGCTAGAATGCAAACCAAACTCAAGGAGAACAAAGCTAACAAAGAACTCATTTTGAGTTCATAAATGTGAACCATTTTTCGTATGGTATACTTTCTTGGTGATTGAAATAATTCAAAGTTAAGCTAAGACTTAGGAGACTCTTTTAACTTGCTGTTTGACTTCTATTACTTACACATATTTTTCAAAAGTACTATTTTATAATGAGACGCCTATCTGGTGTAGTGGTCATTACGTTTGTTTGTCACCAAGTAGGTCCTGGGTTCTAATTCAGGTTTGTGAGAGGATAGATGCTCGATGATGGCCACTGTTTGGCGTAATGGCACCTACTCACTGCTTGATACTTCACAAATAGTCATCTTAGTGAAGTCACTCCTTGTACTGCCGAAGAGGTCAGTGATTTAACATTAAAATGTGCATAAATTATGATAATCGCTTAAAATATTAACATTTAACCTCCTTAACTTTTACTCTTTTTATCTACTTAACTGTTACAAGTACACAACATGTATTTTATTTCGTAACATGTATCATCCGTAGCTTTTACTGAGGTTTCAAACAGAAAATATAGCACGCACTCGTACACTTAAGAAAAGTGTAAAATACTATTAACTAATAAAATCTGCTATGTTTGTTATTAATTAATATTATAATATGTTTATTTATATTGTAAAAATAAGCTTAAATAACAACTGTTTTTTAAAACTAATTATAAATGACCCGATTCCAGTTTAAAATATTTCTGTCATTTCTAATGTTTCATGTTTACGGTTGGTAATTGAATTTATGTCTCACTGGAGCAACTCAGTGGACTATTGGGGACTATCTGGGATAAATCCCGAAGGGAAAGATGGAGGACAACGCCTAGCAATTTTGAACCGCGGTCAGATGAAGAATTCAACACTTGAGCTGACCATCCGATTCTCCAAACTTCCATACCACGCCAAAGTGTGGAAATTTGAGACCTCGGCAGATTAAACATGCACTAGCACCCACGTACACACTGTGGTCTTTGGTTAGATCTAGTTTCAAACTCACTGATGTTTAGGGTCTGCTCTTTAACGGGAAACTGCAGATAGTCGTTGATGAGTTTTGGTGTTTTCAATTTCATGATTTGCAAAACATTCTATTGTAGGAAGGAATCTGCATAATGCACAGAGAATTTGGAAAAAAGAATAGGTTGTCCATGCGATTTCACATCTGAATGAAATGGCCACTTTCGTTTGTAGAGTCTCCGTTTGGCCATTAGAGGGTATGATATGTTGCGGACTATCTAGATCAAGATTTGCAATCTCATATGTCCATGCTATGTAAGCAGTTCAGGTTGCGTTGAATATTTTCTAAACATTTGTTTAATGGAAATATACTTTTAAACTGCACCCTTAACTGTACCTTTTTAATTTTTTTGTAAACCTTTAACTAAATCTCGTATAAAGAAATGTCATTCGACAATGCATTCCCATACGAATCTTAAGTAAACTCTTCATGACTAAATTCATAAGATAGATATTTCATTGCGCTTTTCTATTATCAATTGGTTTTGATCGAAATCACTTTCAGACCATCATTTAGTTAAAAGCGGCTCTAATGATCTCAGCTATTAGCACTGATAGCCAGCAATGAATATGATGACAATCTAACATCCAAGTATTCCTGTTGGTGCCATTTAGAAGCTAGGGAATATTCCAGAAGGATGAAAGGGCAAAAGAGATAGAAACTAAACACAAGTCAAAGATGAATGAATTGATTTTAGTATCATGAAACGCAATTCTAAAGATTAATTTCCTTACATTTGTAACATAATTATAAAATTTTACAATTCCCTTTTGAATACGATGCGCATGCTAATTGTCTCTAACAGTAATCTTAGCTTGGAAATGGCAGAAAAAAGTGTTGTAATAAAATAAACTTAATTCATTCTAAGTTTGCAATTAGAATTTATTAACTAATACAATTAAAAGAGTATGTGCAATAGGTTGCTTTTAGAAATCAAATGACATTAAAAATTTTTGAAAATGCTTTTTGACATAAATGCATCAGTGAGCTGCAATAAATCGTTTTATTCATTTTGCTTTGAATTTAATAAAGTATAAGTCTAAACGTGATGAAATATACCTTTCTCTGCAATTAAAAGATTATTTTTGTCTTACAATTAATGAATTTTGTATTAAAATGTGCATCAACGAATGCAATTTCAAATTTAGTTATGTTTTTATATCTGTGCCTTGGTAGATAAAGGGTTTTAAATCATAAATCCAAATTTATTGATTTGCAATTATGTCCACAAATCTCTTCAAGGTAATAAAAGTTATAACTGAAAAAGTGTCAATATCCACTTGTAAACAAATTAAAGTATCAAAATATTGGAAAGTATATTTGTACACTAATAAAAATAAAGGTAATAAAAATTACTAAATCAGTTATCACAAAAAACTTGCAAAATGGACATTGACACTTTTTTTACCAAGGTGGAGATATATATTCACCATTGCAATCTATTTGAAGATCCAAAAGCCCTACAAATTTCTCCAGTTATTTGTGTGGTGATTGGTTCGTTATGAAACTACGCCTGGAATCTGAGAACTCCGTTCATTACAATATTTACACATATATTTACAGATGTCAAGTGAACTATGACTAGCCCTATGGCTACTAAACGAAAACTAGTAATCTATTATCCGGATGTCTGTATTCACCAATTTGAATTCCGATTGAAAAGTCTCGCCTCCGTCAAACCAGATAGAGTGGTAGTCCAAACGCAATTAACCTGACGCAGAGTGTTCCACGGGTGCCCATCAAATTTGGCGAGTCATCACCTGGGGTGAGTTGAGGGTGACGTTTACAATATAAATGTTTTAGATAATGTCATGCATAAATTTGTTTTTATTCTCTAACAAACGAAGAAAAAAGAAACTTTTTCAAGTGAAGTGGTTTCACCGCAAAACCACACTTTAAAAATTTTTATGCTAATTGTAAAATGGTGTTTTGCGGTTACCACTCGATAGGTGCTCTATAGTAGCTTGACATGTGTTCAAATACATTCAACGGCTAATCTAATAAAAAAAATGTTTGCCGGTACTTCACCAAGTTGATTGAATTGAAATGTGCTTTTGAAAGGGTTAAAGAAAAATTCCGTTTTTTCAAGAAATTATTTATATTTCACTCTTGCTTAACTTATTAAAATAAATTCTACATAAGTTTGAAAGGGACCTGAAACTACTAATTTAATACCTTGGTTAGTTCTAACTTATTCTAATGGATCTTAAATAATCATAAATGAAAGTATGTAATCGATACCAAATTTATGTAATATAGTCAATCCAAACAACCACATCAAGATCTTTTTAGTAGAAACTATGATGTTATTTAAATTTTTATACAAATGAAAATAACTTCCTATTTTACATCCTCTATCAATAACCATTAATTTAAATTAAGAATTATATTATTACACACCAGCTAGATTTTATTGACTGGTGTTATTACTTAGATAATACTGCTTTCAGATTTAAGTGCCTATTTTGATTTTACAAGTTAAGAACCAAAAATATCCCTTTTCAAGAAGCACTTAACCCATCAACAAGTGTAGGAAATGGAAAAGTTGAACAATTCCCTACATGGGGAAATGATAAAATTTGGGAAAACATAAAAAGCCTATAAAATATTTTTCTATTATCTTTCAATCACAGCTACTCAACCAATATAAAAGCTATTAAACGGATAAGTTCCCCATCAAAATGATAAACTGGTTTTTACCCGAAGTATCTTTTGAAAATCGTAAATAATTTTATACTGATATCTGCAGATAATTTTGCAACTAACGAAGCTATTGAGTATAAATTTTATCTGTAGATAAGAGTTTAGTCGTAAATTATAGCTGTATTTAAATTATATCCTTTTAACAATTTTTGCATTTAACGTTCTGGTAGATATGGACGATGTATAAACCACATTTTTTCAGACCTACAACTTGATAACTGTGAGGTTTGTAATAACAGAAATTTCTACGTATACTACAGCAGGATATCTTTCAAACTGACTTTCTTGCACCTTCTATTTCGTAGTATTTGATAGACTAATTTATGTTTTGTTGTTACGTAACAAACTTCGTTTTCTAATGTCGCTGTTTATTATTTTACATAAAACTAGCTTTACTACCGGCTTCACCGAATAGCTTTTTCTGTATCAGACAAACCAAATCGTACTTGTTTCCTCAGTAGTTTCATTGGCGTTGTCAAACAGCTTTTTGGTAATAGCTGGTACGCTTCACGTGTTTATGTTTTGTCTTCCAGTTACTCGACTCGTGACAGCCTTTGACGTTTTCTAAATTAAAATTTGACTAAACATTGATCTCCTTGCGAAACGTTCTATATTCAATTTTAATTCAATGGTTTAAAGGAAACGACATTGCCCTCAGAAAATTTATCCAGAAACCTAGGAATTGACCTAGAAATTCGAGACAGAATAAGCTGAGCAAATTTTGCGACGGCAGAGCTCAACATTTCAGAGTTCCTTCTGCTTCAGACAAAAAGTTTTTCTGCTTATATATAAGATATACTTAAATAGTTTTATTGTGGACGTTAATTTCTGTCGATCGGTGTTTTTGTTTAAAAAATATTAACTAACAAAGAGTTAATTATATCTTTATTGGTAGGAATGAAATGAAAGCAATCTTCAGAATACGCTTTTCTAGTATGAAGACAGTACCTTAAAATATTCTTTCAATTCGATGCTTCTAAAAAGTTTCTTATTTTAAACTTAGAAATTCAAATGCATCGTAATATATAAAAGGCAAACTTGGCTATGACGTACATTGAAAACTTTTTATACTTGCTGTATCATAGACTAAAGTTATTTACATACCTTCGTGAGAAATTGCTCAAGCGCAATAAATAAATGTTAAATCATGACATACAATGGCTCCCAAACGTGTTCGTACACTTTAAAAATTTGTAGAAAAAGCGCTGTAGCCTGGAATTGAATTCGAATATAAAGTCCAATATTTTTTCATATCATCTCCATGTGATTCTGAATAAAACCTAACACTTTTTAAAAAAATATTGACTCGTTTTCTTTTTATAAAAATGAAAATGCAAGGAGGCAGAGAAAGAACACATCACAAAAGTGATCGTACACCGAAACATTTTCGGATAAATTCATAAATAAAATTATCGTCTATCGCTTTCTTTTATTTTTGCATTGTGGTGACATTTAAAAAATCGTTTAACTTTAATCTTTACTTGCTTACTTCGTAATATTCTATTTATTATTTAAAAATGGCTCGTAGTCGTAAGGAAACAACGAACAGCATTCGAAAATTGATTATTTCTCATCATAGTAGTGGTAAATCAGTTCGGAATATCGCTAAATTAGTAAATTTATCCCATTCTACGGTGCAGTATGTGATAAAAGTAGTTTTAGCTATAAATACTCGTGAATAATGAAGCATATCAAGGGTACGTTTAAATGAGCACTCATTTTTTATAATAAAGATAATAATCACTTGATAGCAATAAATGATTTCTAGAGCACGTTGTATTCTTATCTCAGCGGGCTTTACAACTCATATCGGTATAAGAAAGTAGGAAACATAATTTATCAGGGTACTACAGGTAAAACTTTCGTCTAAACACATATTCTAACACGCCAATAAAGTTAAAAAACACAAAAATTGCCTAGAACTACGGATCCAAACTCTAACCAATTCGTCCTTATGTAGGAAACGGCAGCTTTAATCAAGGGGTTCTAAATCGATTCCAATCGATTTAAACTTTGCCAAATGTTAACTTCCTCAGACAATGGGAAAACAAGAGTTGTGCAACTCGTTTGAAAGTCAGAGTGAATTAGTTTAGATTGAGGGTGGTGAGTTGGAGGGGATACTTAAAACCAAAAGACAAAGCTGACTTTGGTTGGCGGCCTGTTATGTAAATAATGGAGTGAATTTTCAATGAAGAAGTGTTTGTCTAAGAGAACTCTATTTTTGAAAATGTTGTTATACCACCATCACTTATGTGTTAGGTCTGAAAATTAATTAATTCATGTTTGGTTTCCCTGTTTTTGGTGCATTATAAGCATTTGAGAAAAATCTGTAAAAATGAATTACCTTCGTTTTCTACTAAGTTTTTATCCACTCTTAATTATTGAAACAACGAAATAACTTTGTGTGATTTTAAATGGATAAAACGTTGGTGAATATTATGTATTTTTCTACTAAATCCCTAAGTAAAGTTGTTGAGGTACTTTTTGTATCGCACAAAATTGATTTATTAATTTTAAGAGTATGCAGAGCTTTAAACTTTAAAAATCTCGGTTTTCGAAAACGTTCTTTACAGTGTAATAAATCTCTTACACATTTTAAGTTATTGTCTGACGAATACACCAATCAATTATATCGCTGCTCTAAAAAGTCAACATTTGCTTAACTCTGAGAGTCCCGAGATTTCAGTGTAGTATAGTATTATTTTTAGTTTTCAGCACACATGGTGACTATGTAATGACATCTATTGGTTGAAAGAATCCCAGGAAAAATTACTCGCAAAAACTATACTTCTACTTAATATGTTTATAACGATAAACTTTACAGATCTAAGAACAGTCTATGGAATTCTATACATCTTTCAGGAGGATGCATTGCAGAAAGGTTTAAGCTCTTTGAGCGTCACGACATTTTCGTATAGTGTTGTAATGTTGCTTTTATCCCACGAAACACACAACGACAAAATAACCCGTCCTTGGTTGAAAGAATCTTAGGAAAGATCCAATTGGTTAAAAATGACAAAACTGGCTTGAATTTTTGCTAGGAAGACTACAGGTTGCAGAATGGTTATGAGTGTGAACCCATCTCTGAGAGTTAAAAAAGACACTTTTAATGTTTATATTTATTTACCATGTGCCCAAATAGTTTGCTCTTAAAGATCTATCCGTTCACATTTGCACTGAATCTACAGAATCTAGAGTGTATCATCTACAGAACACTTTGGGGATTACCCTAGACCTGAGTTGATGTTTAAATGTCTCCTTATTATAATACCTCTAATTTAGTCAAAATATTTCTCCAAGAAATGCAATTCCATTAAATAGGTTTCTCATATACATTTAATCCACAGTCGAATCCTCATCCTCATTTAATACTAAAGATCCTGCTTGTCAAATTAAGCTCATAACGCTGTCATGACATTTACTCTCGTCAGATTATTTTTATATTCAGAGCATGTTTCCGCTTGACATGGTTACAAAGCTCTGAGGTATCCAACTGATAACTAATGCGAGCGGAGCCCCTCGCTATAAACAAATAAGCCTATGACGAGCGGGTTAATTCAGTATCTCCATAGCCACAATAACGTCACGCCTTCCGTATTTGCCCCCGATGTGGGAAGGGGAGATAACTTTTCACGGATGGTCACTTATCTCTAAATGGAAACGAATCACGGGTGGAGAACTGCTGATAAATTGGAGGTGGCTAAGTGACAAAAGGAGATAAATATGAAGTGGTTGCTTCACTTCTCTCCACGCAGACCCCCCTTTTTCTCGAGTCGGTCTTTGCCGAGTTTATTTTTGTAATATTTATGTATAGTATCCTACCAAAGTCCGTTTTGAGGAATGGTGATTCGTTGTTTTAGATTGTGGTGAAATGCTTTAAGTGTGCTGACTGTTTCCAGATTTCTTGTGAAAGTGTGCGTCAAAAAGCAGAGATGTTTGAATAGGGTATGTCACCGAGATGGCATGTCTATCCAGAATGTTTGAGAATATTCCATCTATACATTACATCTGTACATTATTACATCTATACAATAATTCATCTATATTATCATATTATGTTACACTTTATATACAACATGCCTAAAAAGGGTTAGTCTCTTGGGATAATCAAGTCCTGATGATTCTCAATGAATCTCACACGCCACTAATTTTTACGCTCGAGCCCTTGTTACTAGCAATGTTTCTGATCCATGCGATTTTAAGGTGGTTGGCAGGTGTCCTCATATGTCATGATGATGTAAAGGGGTAGACTGTGATGTAATGCAGAGGTGTGCCAATTTCACCACAGGAGCAATTTTCCGAATTGATTGTTTTAAACCTCGTTAGATAAGATGGAAGTGGGCCATGTCCTGTGAAGAAGAGCGTCGTACTGAGACAAGAGAATAAATTTGAAATTTGTTCCTGTTCGAAGAATAAACCTTACTGTAGGTGCGATCAAAATGTGACACGAATAGGCGCATTGTATCTCACAGATAACAGTCGCTCTTTTATCTGAAAAATATAAAGTAGACGAAAAATTAAAATAGAAGCAAGATGGTTCTCATCACACACAGTCTGATTTCTCATGTTTTATTCAATTAACCCAGCGGAAGGTACGTCACATATCCTAATGGTAAATGGCCATGTGGGCTGTCTCCTACCCCAGGTTCCATATTTATAATAAAATACGTACTCCATTTACAGCCGGTTTACTCTAAAAACGCCGTAAGTCTTGAAAATTTTTTTTTGGAGTGATGAAAAATTAGATTCTTTTGAGGATGCATACAGTTCCTGAGTTAGGCACATAGATGGAATTTCAACAATATATATCCTTAATGTCCCTAGTAATTCTTACTACGACTGGCAGATATAGCGCGTAATGAAGGGTTAATGTTACGTATTAGATGTCCACCAACTTCTTTTAATCTATCTTCGAAGGGCCTATTGACCCACTGAGCTTTCCGCGATTTACGAATAGTGTGGTGTCGCTTTTACACAACACATATAATGAGTAAATAATCACATCGATTGACTGAAAAATCACAAGATATTCTATTGGTAAAAAAGAGTCCAAATTGGTGTAGAAGTCATACAGGTTGTGGAACGGATATATACGTGCGAAACCTCAGAGGGTTAAGGAGTAAGGACTCATTTATCGAAAAATGATGTCAAACTCCAGAATGAAAAAACATGTCAAGCGTGTTCTTTTGGGAAAAGTCGAAGTACGAGTGGTAAACAGCGTACTCAAGTAAACACTGAATATGTGCTTGTAAGATTTGTAGATTTGAATGCTTTCATAGCCTATTTAATGTTCCGATGTTTAGAAGACTCATTGAACTTATGGTATTCCAATTTACTATTGATCTGAATTTGGTGATCTGCCCTTACCTCATGCAAATTAAATCAGAAAATTAAATGTTAATAAAATCTGTCTTTTTACCAAATTGCTATACTTCACCGGAAGGCATTTATTATCTTTAGTGTTTTAAACAGCAGTTTCTCCACCTACCCAGATGTATATTAAATTAGAATTGCTGAGCTCAAAGGAGATCAAGACTCACTTTTAATTCTGGAACTTAAACTTAAATTATACTTTTTCCAAATTATTTCGAAATGATTCTTTGAAAAATAGGAACATTCACGAAATACTTGACTATACAGTTGTTTACACCAAATAATAAACTAGAGTTAGTACAACATTTTAGTGAATGTTAGTGATAACAAATAAAATTCACAATATGTATAAATAATAATAATTTATTGATTTTTTAGTTATTTATAAAATTACGTTTTTCATTTTTATTTTAATTCGAGATATATTCACGAAAGCCTACACATTAAACAAGCTGTTTTCACTATAACAATCTCAAAGTTTTTACTTTTGTTGACAAACATGTTATGCGGTCTAATATATTTATAAAAGGTTTTTCGGCTTATGTGTGAAGCCTGAGTTGAAGGAAAGCCCAAAATGATATTTAAAATAAAAGATACTGTATATTAACTTATACCATTTTTGCCTCTTTTCGAATGGCTGTCTGAATCCACCTGGGTTTTAAAATAATATATCTGGAAATGGAGCGAGAAATTAGTTAATCGGAAAGCGAGAAGAGAAAATATGAAAAAATAAATCGATTTCCCAACCATAATAACTTTATCAAAAATAAATCAACTGAAATGCCCTGGGGAAAGATATTAGTTTTGAAAAACTAATACTCCATGTGGCCAAACTTTTAAATGTTTGTGAGCCGTGTTTAAAAATTCCTTTATTAAAAGTTCAGAATAAATCCAGCGCGACTTAAATTTTATCAATTGAAACGCTTTTTGTATGTTTGGTTATCTATTATATAATTTTGTTTCTGCTTATTTCTATTATGAAACCAATAATTGTAAATTGTTATTGTTGTGGTTAGCTTCAGGGGCAATACAGTTTAATAATGATATAACTACCTTAAAATATATGACGAATTTCATGTGTTAACATAGAATTACATTACTTTCTAAGATTTAAACATTGATGTATCATCATTTAAAATCACGTAAAGGCATGAAGCTCTTTTAAAAACAGTTTTATTGCTTTATTATAACTCGATGTTTCAAATTGCTTTAATATTTAACAATTTAAAGTGTTTTGAGAATAATTTATAATTTCTCTGTTTAATATTTTAATTTAAATGTTTTCTTAAGACAATACTTGTCTTTTTGTAAACCATCACCTTAAAACAAAATCCAGTGGCTAACAAGCGTTATCAAAAGCCCAACTTCTCTCTACAATATTAAAAACAGTCATAGGATTTCTTCTGAATTAGCGGACATCAACTAAGTAGCTAATGTGTAGTAATGCTAAGTAGCTAGTCATGTAAATTGTCAATTGTGCTCGGTGATCTCTACTTCGGTCTCTATTTTCTTGGATTGAGTCCTTTTCTTCAGCTCAAATTAAGCTGGGTGTGAATCTTCTGGCCCCTGTAAATACAACGTGTCTTTTCCCCACCTCACCTTGTGGTGCTCTAAACCATTTTGATGAGTCAGGGGTATGTGAAGTCTTCGTACTAGAAACGGCATTATAAATCAGAATTACTCATCCTTAGAAATACTCTATAAATCCCACAAAGTGAAGTTCAAAAAGTTCGGAATAAAGAGGACATTGTACGATTCAAATAAAGCCCTTTTATTTTATTTTGAATGGGTTAGCACTTACAAATAAATCAATCATACTCTAGACATAAATATTTCACATTCAAGTGTGATCCGAATAGAATATTCCGAGTGGTATTTATAAATGTACTTCGAGTATATTTATGCATTAACTTTCCGATTGATAAGAGCTTGTATACTTAAGACAAGTCTTTTCTCTCTTCAAAGAAGGCTTTTTATTTATTTGAAATTGATAATGCATCCAAAGTGTTTAAAGATATATCCATAAGAATTCTACAGATATACAATTTGGGCACAAACTGAAATTTAGAAAAATTAGCTGTCCCGTAAACAACTTCCGAATGCTAAACGATTATCTGTTTTGAAACTGCGCTTGTCTGAAATCCTGCTATGTAATCTTAAGTGCTCCTCCGATTACATTTCTTGAGATAGCTGCTTCTGTAAATGGACGGATTCCAAAACAAACACAAATTTATCTTTTATTTGCGAAGTGGAGGATAGAGCGCTTTTGTCCACTCGCACTTCAGAATTCCTGTGTGTTCCCTTTGCTCTGCAAATATTCCGATTCCGGGACTGATTCTAATGCGCTCGTTCAACAGCCAGCATCCTCTGAGCAGATGCTGGATGGATCAGACATTCGGAACACACGCTGATCTTGTTTTGCAGAACAGGGACAACAGTACGTGATTGTTATGACGCGGTGCTCTATTTAACTAAATTTGCGTTGCTTGTCAACATCTGACCATATTTGCTTAATCTGTCTCTCTAAAGAGTATCTTATATAATTTTAAATGTTTACGGACACTATGGTAATTGTATTTCTAAATCTACGCATATGTGCTTTTTATGACAAGCATGATTTGCATGAAATCTATTTCCTAAACTAAAATTTTGATAAATGTTCTTCAAAATTTATTATACTATTGGAATTTGCAAAACTTGTAGAAGCAGCTATCTGAATTTCGTTTCGTCTGTAGTTAATTTAGCCACCCTACAAAAGATAACTTACAATACAACATAGCTGTATAACCTATATCCAAGATATACTAAACTTTGGTTGACAAAGTTACACAGTCTTTCACACTCTTTATAAATTGGTGACCAGAAAACGTTAAAACGTTATTTTGAACACGCGCACTTACAAAAACGAGCCTGGTGTTCTTTCTGAAACAAATACCAGATGACACTTGCAACAATCAGCACGCACTTTGATGGATGGTACATGTTAAAAGTCGAACTGCCCCTATGCGACACCAATTACTTTAAACATCTATCTCAAGCCCTGCGATAAGAGACACTGCTTCTATTCCTATCACAGCTTCATCCTTCGTTGCCAGTCAGCCTTCTCTTCACACGGCGCCTAACACTCGACTGCTAAAAACAACACAGGACAGTTATTTATTATTTCAAACGAATACAGCTTCGCATTAAGAAAACATTACCCACTGATAGATACAAAAGCCACGTAACTAAATATGTATCATTAAATATGTTGAATAACTTCCAACATGTATTTCGAGAAAAATTTCACTAAATAAAAATCTTTATGAAACAAAATTCTATTTTTAAAGTTCAGTTTCATTAACTTGTTTACAATTTAAAATTACAAAAATTCGGAGATCGCAAGAATTAGTTTTACAACGTATTAACATGATATAAATGTTTTAAAAATGTCACCACGTTCATAGTTCTCTAGATAGCAATAGTGTGAATTAAAAGTCGACAGTCAGTGCTTAGTGAAAAGTGAAACTGACGCTGTAATAGGGATTTTCTGTTTTGGCAGTTGCAAGATGTTTTTCTCTAATCAAGTTAGCTGGGACGAAAATGGGATTTTTCTGTAAAGCTAAATGTATTTGGGCCCTAGTGTTTTAGTGGTACAACGTGCTTGCTGTACGTATTGCGTATTGGGTAACATGAAGTAAAGTTTCGTCTTCTGGTGGTTCGTTTACACGGAAACTGAAAATCTATTTTATAATTAGTGCGGTTGTTTCCCTTTTTCAGGAATAAACAAAGTCGAACTGGCCCTAATTGCACTGACGTGCTATCAAAATGGCAATAATTTCATAACTCCAAGAATGGCTTTGATCACTTGACAATTGTTACAGACTGTGTACATAAGTATTTAATAGCTCCAATAAGTAGTTTGATCACTCATTCAAATGTTCCTCCATTGATCTTTATTACTTAAACGTAAGCCATGTAACCTTCATCAACTGAAAAGAATCAAAATTATTCCCAATTTTGGTTACCATCAGCAAATGAAAACAAGCAAACTTATTCCCAAGTTCAGTTTTTCAGTTGATTGCTACATGATGTGCGTACAAGAATATGATATTTATATCATATTCTTATACAATCAATTTAATAACATTTGAGTGATCCGATTTCTTATTTGGAGTTATTAAGTATTTCTTTCTTGACCTTCATGACCGTGTTTAGATATTCAGATAGAATATTCAATCAATATTTTCCTTTAATAATTTATTACTTAATGTGAAAAGTGTCTTAATTGTTTTAACTCAAACAAAATTTATTTTCATTAGCAGTGAAACTGAGAGTCGTCACTACAAGCTATTCGCGAAGTGTTTTGTTTTTATGTTGTTGAAACAGTAGAAACTAGCAGCCTACGATTCAATAGGAAGCTTCAAGTAGGTGTGTTTCAAACTTAGACTAAAAAAATAACCTGTCTAAACATTTCCAGTATTGGAATGATTAGACATATGTTGTTGGGAAATCATTGCAACACAATGAATCCAATGAAGTGAGATGTTAGTAGTGAAACAGATAACTGCTACCATGTCAAATCGATGATCGATTGTAACAATATCTACAATACCAATGTAACCACCTCCGATGCCTCCTTTACAACTAACTGTCTTATGATTCTTTCCCTTTGTTACGAAGATCAAGCAGATAACTGTATTTCTTCATTCAACTATTGTATTTTTAAATTCCCTCTAACTTTCCATTGCATTCAACATTCCATATGGATTGTTCTCTATTCAATATTTCTCCAAGGGTGTACTCATTCAACTCAACCGGTAAATCTTTTCTAGAATAGATATGGGGATGCATATGACATTTTGATAGCCTCGTTTTAAATAGTGGTTTTGCTTTCAACGTAAGAAGTACTCTTGCTACAGCGTGGTTTAATAAATGCATGTCAGTTTGGGACAACCAATCTGAGGTAGCGAAATAAACTTATCTAAATACGTATTTGTTTCTGCTTCAAGATTATTTGTGTCAGAAATATTATCACTCAAGGCACTATAAATATTATCGCTAATTATCACTAAAAGAAAGATGCTCATATGATGCGAGAAATTTGCGTTGATAGTATATCTAAATTACTATTCTGCTTTTCATATTCAGTTAATATGAATTTCACTTTAGAAATTTCTAATTAAAAAAGTGTATTCTTCTAAACACGTATGACAGTTAAACTTTATTGTTTCGCCTAAAAGTACTTTAAAACATCCATTACTTATGCAAAGCCCCTCAAACATTCATTATAACTTTATTAAATAGCATTTGGAATTATTATTGGATTGTTATAATTCAAGATATTACTGTATTATGTTATGTAATCAATTGAAAGGAAGTAGTTTTGGTAGTCTCAATTAATTTTGCGCATTTATGGAATTTGTGTTATATGTACGGTTCATATTCAGAAAGAAAAGAATTGCGGCCCCTGTCGCTATTGCAAAAGAAAAAGCTCAAATGTTAATCAAAATTTATCCACATTAACCTTGTCTTAAATGTACGAATACAGCTGACGGATAAAAAATAAAAATTCCTCTTTATTCATAGTAGGGCCAATTCAAAGTTATCATTCAATATGGAATAGCATCTATAAATTTATATAAAGTTCATTTTTGAAGATAACACCCAATTCTGAAGGTAAATTTAGGAAGATGTGAATAAATGTCTGGGAAACTAATTTAACGTTAACTTTTCTAAGATGAAATAGTGATCACAGCATTTTTCAGTCACCCAGTAAGTCATAGGTCAGATGGGCGTCTTATCCCGTTCCGTGGACCAATCAGATGATGAGTGTTGAGTTCCACCCAGCAGACGAAGAAATCTAAGGGTCACATTACTATTAGTTTTCGTTACATGATCCTGGGCATATTAAAAAGTCACCATTGCTCACTCTACTTTTAAACTTCCTCATAATATTTTCAAATAATATTTTAGTACGTAAGAATAATTTTATCTGCGGATATTTTACTTTAATATCACTGAATTCTATCTCAGAGAGAGAGAGAGAGAGAAAGAGAGAGAGAGGGGGGGGATTAATCATACATTTATAGTATTTCAGATCTAGATGTTACTCCTATTCAAACCCATTGCACAGCCACAAACACAGCCCTTGATTATCCATCGCAGAGGGTGCGAAAAGCCATCATTTTGAATTGTGATATCTCCCTTCCCTCTTCAGAGAGCTCTTATCCAATAAAAGCCACTTTGCTCCGCTCTTTTGGCACAGAGAACGGAAGGAGAAAAAAATAGGAATGAACCTAATTTCCAGGAACATCCAACGATATTTCTTCATCTCGAGATCCCGGAATGTGCGAGAATATTCCGGAGAGCTTCCATATATTCCATGATACCGCCCGCTCCGTTGTGATGGAGAAATCTCGAACAGAACGGGGTGGTCGAAATGACCCTTTGGATTCTCTTTCCGCGTTTTGAAAAAAAAGAGTACATCATAGGTGGGAAGTAGCAAACAATTTCGCGATGTTTGAGAGCGGAAAACGGAATGGAAAACAGGAAATCGAACAGATGGTCCCATTTTTGAGTTTTATAGCATCGCTTGAGTTTCGTTGGTGTTTCCAATTTTGCTGTCGATTATTATTTTTAGGGGAGTTTGTAGCAAAATACAGGAAAACATTGGAATTGTCACTTTTTTTATATATCTAGATCAGTGATTTTCAACTGCTGTGCCACAAGATTAGAACTGGTGGGCCTTACGAGTTATTTAGCTGTTTAAATTGTGTAAAATTTACTTCATTTCAACGGTTTAGTTTTGAATTTACTTTTGAAAAGTGTAATTACAAGAGTGTTTCAAGTAATGCCTGTTTAAATAACTTCGTAACCTGGTAATATTACTTATATAATACACTAAATAAACGTTATTTGCTTTTTAATGGTAATAACGGTTATATCCTATTTAAAATCGAACGTTATGTGGAATTCATTCACCAATTTTGCCTCTTAGTTTAAATATGCTTGATTTGAGCTATGGAGCTACGTAATATGGCTAAAAGTACACCAAAGAGCTCACCGCTACAAATGAAATTCATCAGCAGTCTGATTACAGAAAGCAATGAAAAGTCTTGAAGACAGAAATCAGCGCTGAAAAGAAAATGTGGACGCAAAAATAGGTTAAAAGTACCAAATCGCCTTCCAACAAGTGAATGGATGTAATTAAACTGGATGTCTAGAAGGCTAACTTGACTGAGGTACACACTTTCTGCCATGAACTTTATTGGACATAAGAATTAACGCAAGTAAAAGTAAACGAACGCTTTGTTATATTTTTGGCTAATTTTTCTTCATTTTGACATTTGAAATTGAACTAGCGATACTTTGCCATCAATAGATGTTGTCAGTTAAGAAACTAGCACAGATACTTTGTACGAATCTGCTAGTATAATATATTTTTGGTGTGCAGCAGAATTTTAGTAATTAGTTTATGTGTATCATGATATGGAAAAATCGAAAGTCGCTGGTAATGTGTGTTTTTGCAGTATCTATAAAACTGCTGCGGCATATCTAATCATTCTAAGGCAGAAGGAAATATATTTTAAGTCAAATGAAAACATTACATAGTATTTTCTTATTTTAACAGGCTCCGAATTCGAATATTACTCCTGGCATGGTTGTTCATAGTAGTTTGGGTCGCCTTTTAGCCTCAGGTCCTGTAATTAGCCTTTGCTTTTCAAAATACGACGCAGAGTGACAAACCAAATGATCTAATTTGAAAAACGGTTAATTGAAACTTATATACAGTCGGTCTCTTACAAATACGCAAACTTCTATGTTTTGATCGAAAGTGAAATATGATGGTAAACTAAAAAGGAACCAACCATGTATAGCACTTAAATATAAAAAAGAATATCGATGTTTGTCTTACTAAACCAATATAGCAATCTTATAATCCAGAATTAAAATTAAAGAAAAATTCCTCTATTTAAGAATGAAAAGAAAAGTTCGGTTAAGAAACGTAACTATAAAAATAAATGTTCAATAATTTTATATTGCCTTATTTAGAAGCAATTCAAATGAAGAAATTCTCGTACTTCTCATATACTTTTTTATATAATATTGGTAAATATAAATGCATTCTTACCAAACATGGTGTTATCATCATATTTAGAAGCTAACCAAAATGTGTCGTTAACAACAGTCGAAAATTTTCACATTACATGCTAGTCTAGAGAAGTTGACCCGGTACGGAAGTTTGGAAAATGGGGTCCCAACTCGGGTGTTGACCTCATCATATGACCGTGGCTCAAAATTATGTTGTTCTCGGATCTTTCCCTTCAGGATCCATTTCGTACCTTCGCCAATAGCCCATTATGTTGCTCCAGTGTGACGCTAATTAAGAAATCTACCAACAACCTACCTATCTCTAGAGAAGATTTGCATTTACACACTCCGTAAATTTAAAGTAATTTAAATAAATAAGGAGACATTAAAAGTTGAAACAGCACTTTTGCGAAACTATGAAACTAATAGCAAAGGGAATGGTGACATCACTTTTACTGGATCCTTAAAGCAGTAATCCTATAATCCTACTTTACATTGAAGAGGTAACTCCTCTTTTAAAGAATTAAAAGACCAGATTAGTTAGATTAAAATAAATGTTTAACAAAATTTCCATTAACTAGTTTATAAACAATTCAGCTAAATACGTTCCAGTACTTCAGTTACTTTTACATACTCCTTCGTAAATATAAATGCTTTACCTTCCAAAACCATATTACTGTCATAAGATTTAGAAACTAACCGTAACTAACTGTATCCTTTACGGCAGACAAAATTCTCCACATTGCAAGTCCTTAGAGAGATGTTGTGCATTTACAAGCCCCGTAAATTTAAGTAAATACGATAGAAAACAATTAAAAATCGGGAGTATAAAATAAATCAGTCCAATTCATTTTGAAGAATGAAACCAATTGTACTTATGGGAAGCTATGAGCCTAACAGCAAAAGGATGAAGACATCAATGTTACTAAGCCCTGGAACTACATTCCTACAATTCTACTTAAAATTTAAGAGATAATACCACCTTTTGAGAGTTAAGATATCTTAAGTATAAAACTAAAATGTTTAACCACTTCCCATTAACCTATTTATAAACAATTTAAATAAACACATTCCCTACTTCAGTTATTTTAACATATTTTTTCGTAAATATACTTCCCAAACTATAAAATATATCAGTTTTAGAAACTAGCCTCACTGTATCTTTTACAACAAGCGAAACTTTCCGCATTACTAGTCCCTATAGAAAATCTGCATTTCCATACCTCGAGAATTTAAAGTAACAAATAAATAATTTTCGAAAACATTAAAATTTGAAAGTATAAAATAAATCAGTACCAATTCATTTTGAAGAATAAAACCAATAGCACTTGTAAAAAACTATGAAACTATCAATAGATCTTATGGGAAGCTACGAAGCAAAGGAGACGACGACGTCACTGTTACTAAATCCTGAAACAATAATCCTATAATCCTACTTAAACTGAAGAGGTAATTCCTCCATTTAAAATTGAAAATACAAGATTGGTTAAGAAACCATAATTATCAAACTAAATGTGTTTAACTACTCTTCCTTCAACCAGTTTAGAAACAATTCAAATAAACACATACTGTTACTTCAGTTACTTTTGCATATTCCATCGTAAATATAAATGCTACACTTTCCCAAACCATAAGACTGTCATCAGATTTAGAAACTAACCACACCGTACCCTTTACGACAGGCGAAACTTTCTACATTACAAGTCCCTGGAGAGAAACTGTATTTACAAGCCCAGTGAATAATAACCATTCAGAGGGTCATAAAAAATACACTTGGGCTTATGAAAAGCGGTGAGAAAAATGCGCCTCAGCCTCTGCCAAACTTAACTTCGATCGCACACAGAATTTTACCTCGGCATCCCTCGCACTTTAAAGAAATGATTTGGGTGGAGGATGTGTTTTCTTAGCCACAGGGCCTTTCATTTCCCGATCGAACCTGAAGGCTTTTCTTGGAGTGCACTTTAAGAGGAGTTTCCAATACATACCTCTGGAATGAGAGGATCTCACTTGAATGAAAATGTCCTTGAGAGTTATAATCGAACTTCATATCCACTTCCAAGGAAAAAATTAAAAGATCGTTTAATTAAATGAGATAAATTTCAGATTTTGAATGTATCGTTGGTTGGGCTAATATAGCCAAGCCGTTTTCTTTTGTTTAGCTGGAAGTTATATAAGTCTCTTATAGACAAACGAGCCGCCTTTTAATTCCGTTTATGAATTTGGATAGTGGAATAAGGCCTCCGTAATTGTGAGACACTCCCCGTTTTGAAATTCAAACTCATCGATACTAACCTTCCTAAAATTCCTTCATATTTGAGTGTAGATAATCATTACCTGTATCAGATTAGCCTCACTATTAAAAACAGTCATTGATGTAATAACGAAGAAAATATAGCCAAAACCTCATCAAATACGGGCGGCTCGCAACAACAAATAAGGTGTGATTGTATGTAGGAACCAAAAAACCATCCAAGAAATATGTAAAATCATAAATAGGGTCTAAGTTGTTTGTTTTAAAATAAGGAGCCATGTGGCATGCAATGGTTGCTCAAAATGTAGTCAATGAAAAACGTAAGTAAATTCTTATCTGTCTCATTGAAGACCGTAATCGATTTGGATATGGAATGTGATGAAAAATTAATTTGGAATTGAGATTAGAATTGGAGGAGTGAAAAAGAGATTGAACCGCGTTCCTTATAGTTTTGTACCGTCCTAAGTTGATTAATAAATGTCGAATTTTTCAACAAGTGTTTGTCTCCATGTGCGAAATTGAAACTAATGTACCATTATTTAATGCAATTTTACTGATCTGATCCCCGAAAATTGGCTATAGAGAGTCTTCATCTGCTGGTGAATTAGGAACCGAATCAGTTCAAGCTATCTTCCGACATAAATGGTGGCCAGGAAGCAACGAAGGGATTCCTCCAATATACAGACATAGATGATGGCAGGGGTGGTGTACCAATCCCCAACACTAGGATTCTCAAGAAATACTAAATTCCCAATACTTACACCCCTCGGGGGCACATCTTTTTTATCTGTATACGGGCTTCACGAATCCGAGGTATCCTAGTGATCGATTCTTTTCCAATCAGGTTTACTCTCAGGTTACTCAGGTAATCCGAGGTCTCTGGTAAACAGTGGGATCGCGATACCAAGATCTTAGTGATCTTTCCCTACTTTCTTCTCTCCATTCTTTTAGCAATTACTTGATAATGTCTTCCTTGTGTTTGGCGAAGCTTGTAGCTCCTTGCTTCATGAAATCCCAAACCAACTAGCCCTCATTTTTCCCCTTTCGATGCATTTTCACTTGATGTTAATTTGTGTTTTGTGCAGCTTGGCCAAATATGGCTTTTGCGGCGTAAAACGGTAAAACAACCAACCAATCAGCCCAATACTTACGAAACACTTTGAGGTTTTTCATTGGATGAAAATTGTGTTCACTTACCCTCAGATTTTCTGCCATGTGACATCTACGATCTTTAACTAATAGTGAGTACTTTTAAAAATTCTTTACCATATTTACCTGCCACACTAAAATGGGAAAGATTATATCAAGGCTCCGCATAAGAACATAAACAGTATGGCTAACATACCATCCATCGAAGTCTTGCCACTTCTTCGTCTTGGTTTATTTCGAACTACACCAGAACAAGTCTAAATTCTATATCGCACTTTAAATAGTAGATATATAGAAGAAAATCGGTGTAAACTTGCATAGATGCCATCATTCTAAGGTAACCCCCGATATGTGGCCATTTATATAAAAAGTGGGCTAAGTTTGGTTTAAATTTTTGAAACTAATTGGACTTTTTAAAATGTTCTACGACTGAGAACCATTATTTTATGAGATTTTGGTTAACGCCAGAATTCGAAAACTTGAACCGCCGGTCTCTTCACTAAGGTATTTTATAATTTCGAAAAACTTAACATATACGTATGTTCTGAAGTGGACAAGCAAAATCATTTCAATATTAGAATTTGTTCCTGTGAAATTCGATTGGTTCGTCCCACCTATTTTGCATTCATTTTCTTCCATCTCCAGTATAATCTATCCAAATCTTTTCTTCATTTTGAAAACTTCTAGAAAATCTAGAACATCGCCAATTTTTTTCATAATCTCCTTTTTTTTCACCAAATTGAGTTTTGCATATGTTCACATTGTCAAACGTAACGTACTTTCAATAAATATGTGATTTATACGTAAATTAGCTCATTAACACTGGAAACTAAGATATATAACTCAGGATTATGAGTCATGTTTACATTATGCCAAGCTCGTTAAGACATTAGAATATCTTACCATAAGTTCTCTAATGATATGTCAATAAAATATGATTTATTGTTTGGAATCATTTATAATCTGAAAAATTACTTGAAAAGAAAGTTTTAAATTTCATAGAATTTACTGTGCACACACGAGAAAACTTATGCTATGATACGGAACAATTTTAGCTTCACTTTGCTAACTCTTTTAAATACATTCAAATTAATACAGAATAATTTTCCAACTAATGATTGATTACAATGGGTGAACAGTTTCGTTAGATTAACCAGACATGTAAAACTGTTCTGAGGACCTTTATACTTAGTTACCATTTCTACTACGTACATTTCCTTTCATCCGTTATTGACGTACTAACTTCAATACCTCATCTGTGCTATACATTCTTTTCAAACTCAATATGCTGTCTCCGGTATATATTTACATAATTCATATTTCAAAGATACGATTCTGAAGTAAAAAAAGCCGAAATCTCAGAAAAATCTCCAGGACAGATAAGAGAAAGAATGGAAATAGTGATAAATTGTTATCTCCCTTATTTCGAGCAGATTGTAGAAGGGGTATATATACGAGTATATATACTCAGAGCAATGCATTTTGCATTTCCCTGTTTTTGGAAAATTTCCTCAACTCATTTATCATCCCAAAGAGGGAAGAAGTCACTATGATTTATGAACTTTGCTTTCTATGCAAACAATGAGGTAGTGATTTTTTTTCTTCGGAACCATAAGGAGTTAAATTTTGATGCATTCTTAACTTGACCACCTTGACATTTTATAGGACTTTATAATATTTATTTATTATTGGATGTATGGACTTTATTCATATGTGTGAAATGAGAACAAAGAATTGGTATCTTCGGTCCTAGAGGTTGGAAGAATTATGGTTTTTATTTTGATTTAGTTGATTGGGTTTTATGAAGCAAGGGAAATCTTCACTGACACAACAGGGTACACCCAGGTACACACAGAGAGTACACCCTGGGAGGAATGGAACCTCGCAGGTTACTAGCGCAGCGGGAAAAACCCACTGAACCACAACTAGAAATTAGGACAATGTACTTTCAACTATCAAAAACTGGAAACTTGCCTTCTTTCGTAATTAACACTATGAGTGTCACGAGATTTTCAAATAGAGTAGCATTAATTTTAACCCACAAATAATGACTAAATAGACACATCGATTGGTTGAAAAAATCCCAAGAAAGAATATATTGGTCAAGAAAGTCAATATTGGTTAGAAGTCATGCAGGGAAGTCTCAGATTGCAGAACGAATATATGCGTGTGAACCTAACAGAGGGTTAATATGAATCCAATTTGCACTTTTCATCAGAACAAACCATTTAACATCTTTTTATAAGAGGCTTTTTTGTCAAGTTAAATGTAGGTGGCTGTAGTGTTTGTGCGGCGGAATGTTTTTCCTGTACTTATTCTGAACGTGACGTCACTTGGCTTGTTTTCCGAATACGATTTTAGCACGCCGACAATAAATATCCCAAAGAATGAATTTCTAATGGATATATGATAGTTTATTGGTCAATGGCAATTAATTTAAACTCCAAATGTCGCCAAATAGGCGATGAACTACATTTTAAGGTTAATATATATCATTTTACTACATTTGGGTACCGGAAATAAAATTTTCGATTTCCATCTTTTTTTTTTGGTCGACTCTGACATTTCCTTCTTTCCTCTCGTATGTTTCATTGCCGTAAGTGGTACAGAAATTGACATTATTGATATATTAGCAAATGGCAACGAACGGATATAAAGAAAAAAATCTATCACTTCGGTATTCATTCGTCAATTTTGCTGCTTAGTTTAAGTTTCCTTGATTTGAGCTAGAGATTGCAAGATATTCGTAAAAATACATTAAAGAGCTCTGCGCTTTAATGAAATTCTTTACAAATCTGATTACAGAATGCAATGAAAAATCTGGAAAATTGAAATTAGCAAAGACAGGAAAATGTGAGAGAATGCAAAAATAGGTTTAGACGTCAAAAGATACTCAATCGCTTTTGAACAAGTGAACGAAATGCAATTGAAGTGAGCGCTGAGAAGCCAATCGTGGTAATATGACTGAGGTGTGAGGATTTCGCCATGCATTTTATTGGAAATAATAACTAGTATCAGTAAATTATGCGAAACGTTGCTTTATGTTTTGACTAATTTTATTTCATTTGGAAGTACGATATGTGTACACCGATTGACGCAGTTGGTCCTACTTAGGACTTTGCACCATAAAATTCAAAATCTGTGTATATCGATGCTTATATCAATTATTATAAATGGATTTAAATATGATGAAATGTAATTACTCTGCCATGAATATACACTATAACATAAAAAACGACGCACCCTGAAGGAGTTATCCGAATGGGTTGAAAATCGGTAGATGTGATGTACACGTATTGAAAACGAAACGATAATAGTATTATACGAATTGAATGTTTTATATATTCAGGAGAGAGAAATACAGCTACAAGAGCAAAAAAAAATTCAATAATGCGTTGGCCCACCTCTGGCCCTGATGTAAGCTGTTATCCGGCTGGGCATTGACTCATAGAGTTGGCGGATGTTCTTCTGCGGGATTGCTTGCCATACATGTTCCAATTGGCGAGTTAGATCGGCGCGATCCAGGGACGGTCGTAATCGTCTGCTCATCAGATAGTGCTCTCCCAAACGTGCTCTCCCAAACGTGCTCTATTTGGGAGAGATCTGGCGATCGCGCCGGCCAGGGAAGTATTGGAGAAGCACGAAGACAATCTGTATAAAGGCGTGCCGTGTGCGGCCGGGCATTATCCTGTTGGAATGTAAGTCCAGGGGTCCGTGAAATGAAGGGCAACACAACGAGGCGTAGAACGTACCGCCGTGCTGTAAGGGTGTCACGGATGACAACCAAAGGGGTCCGGCTATCAAATGAAATGGCACCCCATACCATAACTCCTGGTTGTCGGGCTGTGTGGCGGACGACAGTCAGGTGAGTATCCCACCGCTGTCCTGGACGTCTCCAGACACGTCTTCGCTGGTCATCGGGGTTCAATTCGAAGCGGGACTCATCGCTGGAAACAATTCTGCTCTAGTCCGTGAGATTCCAGGTCGAATGCATCCGGCACCACTGCAAACGCGCGTGGCGGTGTGCAACGGTGAGGGGCAGTCGGCGCAATGGCCTCCGTGACCTCAGTCCCCGTTCGCTGATTTGCCTATCAATGGTCATTGCACTCATTGGTGTCCCGGTTACACGTCGGATCGTTGATAAAGACGCATCAGGTGCTGTGATCGCCGATCGGACGATCACTCTGTCCTCGCGTTCTGTCGTCGCTCTTGGTCGACCTCTACCTTCTTGACGCAGTGAACGGCCATGGTTCACCCATTCCTGCCAACATCGTCGAATGGTGGCATCGCTCCGACCCAAATGTCGACCTATCCTGCAATAGGACCATCCTGCTTCCTTTAGTCCAATTGCACGTCCTCTCTCAAATGGTGACATCTGCTCATACTGTTCGCGAACCCGTCTGCGAGGCATTGGTACAGTTCACGTAAGTCGACGGAACCACATTCGCATGGAAGATATGCCCTAGCATTGGAATGTACTCTGTTTTATACACGATTGGGATGCTCCGTTGCATTGCGCTGGAGCTCCACCTATTCAATCATTGGCCGCCAAAAGTTAATCATTTGCATATTCTATCGTAAGGTATGTGCATACGCAATTTCGTCCCATTCGGATAATTCCTTCTTGGTGCGTCGATTTTTATGTTATAGAGTGTATATAAGGAATTTGAAACTTCAGTTCAGAAGCTATGAGCTTGGGTTTGGTAGCTAGTATTGTCTTCATCGTAGATGTTTCGGTTTCAAGGTTACTTAGTTTACGTTATGCTACGCATGTCAAAAATTTTTCCTCTGTTCTGCTACCTTCTTACATAGAAACTTAATTTTTAACTTGTCTTAACAAATCAGAAAATAATTCTAAGATTCGTTTCCGGAAAAGTATGTTGCATAACTTCTTCAACGCAGAAGTGTTTGGAATAATTTTCATTGTTTGTGCTTCATTAAATTTTTATTTGCTTAAGTCTAATAAGCAAAAAAATTCCTCTAAAATCCTTGTAACGCGAACGTTCATTTTAAATGAAAGGTAGAATATGGTAATCGTTTACTATTTAACCCGCTAAATGGTTTCGACGAGATCTCTCGTTCATCAAGATCTAATCAATTTTGCTAATGACGAGATATCTCGTTTCATCAAGATATTGTCCTAATTTTTTATAACCATATCAAGATATGGTCAGTTTTTCTATTGACGAGATATTTCCAGACAACCACCAGACACCATTAAAACCTTCAACATTCTATTAAAGATTTTAGTTTAACTTAAATTAAAGTTTAGAAACCAAATCGTCGTTAGCGATAGGTATTTATTTTTAGCAATTTTCAAAAACCTATACCCCATTATTAATATTTCCGTTAAAACTACTTTCGGTGTGCAAAACTTTCGAAGGCCCTGTCATCATTGGCAATTGGATTAAGTTTTAGACAAAAGTTCTTATGTTCTTAAACGATCACTATATTTATTAAAGTTCTATGAACAGTTTTATTTTTGGAAACTAATAATTCTACTCTCGTTTATTCCTTGAAACTAATCAGAACTGCATTTTTGGTAGTTAAAAATTCTAGTAGGCAACTTTTGCTTTTTTAGTTACAACTTTTTGACGAATAACTCTGAACATAACACCAAGTATCAAAACACACTACATTAAAAATTTATTAAAAAAGCAAATTTTGTAGTTATTGATGCACGATTGAATAGAATTTGATTTTTTTCAGCTAATTTCAAGACTTTCCATCCCCTATTTTTCAGAAAACAATTCTCTCATTCTAAAAAATGTGTCATTGCTTATTCCAGTTCAATAAAAATATGTTCTATTTTCCAAAATAGTACAAAACCAAAAAACTAAAAAGAAAAACGAGACTCATTTTTCTTAACCACCGCACTGCATCGGTTAGAATGTAATTTGTTTGTAGTCGTTCTATCTTTGCGGTCATCATCATTACGTCAGGCGGAAACCACCAAACTGAAAACCAACATACGATTTCACTGTTTTTCTGACTTCCTTCAATATATCGTTTTATTTACTCGGATATCGAAAAAGAATACTATAGATACATTTTTCCTGATGTAAGAAAGTACCTTCTGGCTATAATTTTTCAGTTTTCAGAGACAGGAGTATGAAACCGTATTTCCTGCATACAAAAAAGAAAGTGTGCGAACAAAATGAAAAAATTTGGAAATATCCTATCTGTACAATGTTTCACGCTGAAGAAATTTTCCGTTTGCTTTTCAGAACATCTTTGTTTATGTTTACTTTTGAAACAGTATAGAGACAACTGGAATTACATGGCAAGAAGATTTTCTTGACTTTAATAAGTTTCTAAGTCCAGATATTTTCAATTAAGAAAGGCAAGCAATTTACAATGTAATTCTAAGTATTATTGGAGTTATTTTTAAATAAAAACAAATGAACGATCTCAAGATATTTTGCATGTGGAATAAAAGTTAAACTTATAAAATATTTATCACACATTCATCAAATAAAAACATTAGCTTTTATCTGCAAAATTTGAAACGAAGCATGTTTAGTTAAACTTAAGGAATTTCAATGATTACCAATGATAATAGTCATTTTAGCATATGAATAGTTTTTACCTATTTACATTTTACAAAATTTTTTAAGCCTTTGAGTAACACGAGATTTCAGAGTACTGTAGTATTGCTTTTATCCCTCGGTACTGACAAATAACCACTTCGATTGATTGACAGAATCCCAAGAAAGATTATATTGGTCAAGAGGGTCAAAACTGTTTATAAGTCATGAAGAGAAAACAGGTTGCAGAATGGACATATGCTTGCGATAGGGTTTTTATTTCTTATATTCTGCGGATAATCCTTACTTAAGGTCTCATTGATGCGGTTGATTCGTCAAAACTTTTGTTAATTCCCTGGTGATCGATTTGATAAGGTATTTCATCATTAGCAAAGCCATTGACAGATCTTGATGAATGAGATATCTCATCACATTAGAAAACACTGTCCAGATATTGACCTCTCCATAAAAAAATGGGCAATATTTTTATGACGATACATCTCGTCATATTAGCAAAATTGGCCTCATCTTGATGGACGAGATATCTCGTCAAAACTACTATGAGTGTTAATATTGTTTTTAATATTTTTGTAAATTTTTGAGGTAAAAATACTTGCTTTTATTTAAAAATAAAATTCGTATATAATACAATTTATTTAAATTCAAAAAGTTCCTCTGCAAAATTGTTCGTTAAAAAGTAATTGTTTATAATAAAATTCTGCGCCTTGTTTTATGAAGCATGTAACTAGAAGTGTGTCTATTATGTACGTAGTTAAATCCTTGTTCTCTGCCATTTGGACACCGTGTGTGTGTGTATATTTTAGGGTCTTCACTTCCCCCTTAAACAGTAGCTGGGACTAGACAAATATAAATTTTATATCAGTAACCCTTAACATGTCATCGTCCCTATTGTTTCGGCAAGATCTATAGTTTTTCATCCACGTCGAAATGTCTTTTTCTGAATTCTCCAGACTCATTAAACAGGGTTGGTGACCATCTTGCGTATCACAACTGGGGGAGACGACAAGCGATAACTAAACCTTACTTGATCACCCAATAACGTGCGAGACGGGATAGTTTTTGCCGCGTCCCTAACGCTGATTGGCTGTCATTAACGTGTTTTACGAACGAATAAATCCGCCGAAAACTTTGCGCGCTATGAAATAGATTTGTTTTCTTTCGGAAAGAAGCTTCTTCTACGAACAGAAACCTACCAAAGTGGGTTGCTTTGAAATATGATGGCGGAAAAATGTCCTCTATCCCAATTTGTGCCAAAAAAGATTTCTGTTTTACAACGGAGTGCCGTCTCTCACTGGAAATCTCGTCACTTATAAATGGCTTCATCCATAAATTAAAGTTAATTTTTGGGATTCCGTATTTGAAAGGATTTTCCGTCGGAGGATTTGTCGTGAGGGTTTATTGGACTCTGAGAGTGCTGTGGACTCTAAGAGTTTGTTTCGTGGTATATTGAAAAGTTTAAGATATGTGTATGTGATAATTCTTGACGTAAGAGATGATGATTGTTTAAAATAGTTTTCTAGTTTGGGTTGTAAATTTCAATAACTGAAGATTTAAAATCTTATTTGCTAGCGATTTTTTCTTTATGCATTCGGATTATACAAATGAGATGCAGATGGTGAATAGTTACTGTGTCGCTAAAGTTTACAAATGGATATCCATTACTGCCTGACGCATATTTTACATTAAATTGCTTTAAGCGTGTTTCAAAAATAGCTGTATAGCTTCCATATTTCTTACTCCTTTAAATTTTCCTTGAGTGATACTGATTATTGAATTTCAGATGATATTGAATGTTCTATATCATCGCATGAGTGAAATATAACTTTAATGTTTGGCATATTGTATTAAAAAGTTTTCAAATATCAATGGTCAAATAAGGTACCCGTATAATATAGCTTAATATGATAAAAAATAACTTGAGTTGCGCGATTTTTGTTTTGAAAGAATATCCTTTAATATCCTAAGGTATTTTTACTTTGACTTTATCTTATATCCTCCTATAAAAAGTCCTGTATATTAATTTATCACTAACACTCTGTTTCTCAAAAGTTTGAGGTTAGTTTTATATATACAGTAAACGTGAAATGAGAGTGTATTACATTCTTTATATTTATATACTCAATTTAAAATGAGGAACAAAAATACTTCTTTTATTACCTAATTTCTTTGGTAATAAATATATTATTAATCTACATATTCATGCAATAGTGGACTAAGCTTGTTTTCAGCAACTACCAATTATTGTCAATTTATCGCTAATAATACTCCAATTATAAGGAGGTGTTTAGCGTTTTCCTCTCTATAAAGTGTTTTACTGAAACATCATTCTTCTTTCGCCGGTGGCAAATGTATAACAATAGTAAATTTATATATAACTTAATATACCTGTTAACAAATACATATTGTAATACAAAAAAAAGAATTTCCGTTTCTTATTTTAAATTAAACTCAACAAAAAAATATAAGAAACTTTGTTGAGCTTATTGGGATTTAAATGCATGAGAGAAAAATGAAAAATAATTCTGATAAATATAACTTTAAAATGATTTCCATGCGAATTGGAATGGCGGTGCGATGATTGTAATCACCGTTTTTCGTTTTGATTCTCATTATTTTCAAATTCCTTTTAACATTTGGCGTCCCATTACGTGTAAATTAACCACCATTTCGCAATACGTGACTAATGACAAGCGGGGAATACTTCCAATTAACTTCTTAGAGAATGAGCTGTAATTGAATGAGCGTGCGCGTTTCGGAAGCTCCACCAAATAGGTCATATGATGTGTTAATCACGTGAAAGAGAATCTAGGGCATGCACATGGAATGCTAATGCTGTAGAGCCACGTAGAAGATGGGGCATTTAACTGTAAAAGAGCATATTGTTCCGCTCTGCTTTGTGGCTGATTTGAATCTTTCATTGGCTTGTGCCGAAATCTACACGGTCGTTTTTGTCCTCGTGTTGTAATTAATATTTAATCCTGCCGTGACGCCTGGGCTGGAAGTTTGCTCTATAATTTGTTTTCGACTTTCGCTGTTTATATGATACGGCACATTAATGGACAGTGGAAAAAAGGCTGATTTGAATATCATGCTTTGAATGGCAATGGATGGTATTTAATTCTTTGCTGGCCTTTGATGGTGTATCACTTGTTCTCGGATAAGTTATGTAAATTGAGTTTTATAAGGATTTAAAAATCTCGTGTTAAATAAAATATTCCCACGAATGTTTTCCCCTACAACATTTTTGAGGTGGTTGATATGATTGATTGTCACCAATTAACTTTCTGCGGAAGAGCATATATAAATTTATTATTTTTTGTTTTACTGTCTGATTGTAAAATACTTAATTACGAATAAATACCACACACATGGAATTTTTACATCATAAATAAACATGCTCTGTGGCTGGACTAATACTAAAATAATTGGTACTAGCAAAACTATACGAACTTAATTTGATATGTTGCGTAAATTGGTTGAAAAAGATGTGAAATTAGGATCTTTCGAGAAACTGTTGCGAACATTTAAGCTTTTAATAGTCCAACAATTGTTATGCAAATTGTAGGCGGCGCACGTTCGATTTCTATAATTAACAACGGCTGTGTTTCTTTCGTCTGTGTCAGTAAAACTTTCCCTCTGTGTCATTTCCATTATTTGATATTGTCCATCTTTTTGTTTGGCGCAGCTTGATCAAATATGGCACTTGCGGCAAAATACACGACCATCCAACCAACTCTGAATTGTTAGTTACATAATTTATTGTGCGAGTGGATCTAATAGGGAGGAAGAGTAGTTCAAAATTTCATTCCTCGCCAGAATTAGAGATACAAAACCCTACAACTTTAGCTTTTCAAAATAATTATTAAATTATAATTCAGCTGTATGGAGTATGTGAAATGAAACATTTTAAATCCCTTTTGACAAGTCTATTTCCACAACACTCGCGTAATGTACTTGAAATGGCATTAATTTTCAAAATGCTCTCCGAAAATCTATTAAACGTGTAGTATTTGTATTAAGAACTGAAGAAAATACATCTGAAGAGGTTATAAAGAGTTCACGTAGGGTCATATTAATTTACAATGCCTTTGCCATTAATAAATGAATATCTCGAATTTCGTATAGAATTTCAAAATGCTAAAACCACCTTTTCAAGCAGACTGAAATTTTGCAAATTAATTGCCTAAAAGTGCAATGCTTGAGATAAGAGGTTGGTCGGTCGGGTTTTAAGGCGAAAGGGCTATATTTTTCCAAGCTGCACCAAGATGTCAATAGATATAGATATACAAGGAAAATTTTACTGTCACAAAAAGAGAACTGCACTCAGGGTTAGTGCAGGATTCGAACCGTTTGAGATAAGGGCAATATAGCTAGCTATAGTATATATAAAAGATTGCGAAACCACCACCTTATTTCGGTTGAGACATAAAGTATGCGATTTGACCACAACGACCTTGCTAGTATAGCTTTCAACTTGAATGATAAACGCCATTCTTTTTTACTGGTTGCTTCTTTTATCGTTCTACATCGACGAGAGCCCCAAGAGCCAGGTATGGTCATCGAATATATCGATTCCTAGAAAACCAAAAATAATCTACCAATATTTCTCCATTTCTCGTTCTGATCTCGACTGATCTTTCGAATAAAAACAAAGAAGCGCTCTTGCATTCCTTCCACGTAACATCTCTTGACACTCTATTCTCCCTAGAGTCACCCTCACCAGATGTTCCGAAACTGGGTTATTCCGCTACACGACACAAAGTTCGAGAATGAAAAAATCCACGGAAATCCCAAATTCCACTCAGAACACGGTGCTGACCTATTCCTCCTCTTTGGAACTGTGCTCACGTTATCTGGCCGCCGCTTATTCTTTATCAGAGGTGTTCGTAAATTGCTACCAAGTAGGAGAAAGTTTCTATTTAAGCTTTCATATGAGGGTGGTGTTATAAATCACGGGATTGTCGCTGCGGATAGGTCGCCCATTTTCATGCGTGGCGGCTAAATTGCCCATGCAAATCAAATTACGTTCTGCTCTAAGGCACGAGCCAGTACCTTCTAAACGCATAGGAAGAGTGGGCATTTTCCTAGGGTTCAATCATTTAAGAGATGTTATTAGCTATTTTAGTATTAGCTGTTGTAATGGTTGGGGTCAGGTGGTGTACATAAAAAAATGTACGATAGGACGTAGATAAGACCTTACGTGCAAATTAAAAGATTCAAGTTAAGGTATCGTAAGCGTAAGATAAATGAGTCGTAGTGAATAAGTTTATCTCAAACCCTCAGACCAGTAAAGCCCTCCAAATAAGTTTGTAAGGCCCGCGCACCAGTACAGTCCTCCGAATAGATGTGCAATGCCCGAAAACTCGATATGGCTCTCCAGGCAGGTTTATCCTACAGACAAACCAGATACGGCGATCCAAATATTTTTTTATCAGGCTCGAAGATCAAATACAGCCTTCCAAATATTTTTATCAGACCCACAGACCAGATACAGCCCATAGTTTATCGTCCCGCAGACCATATGCGACCCACCGGACAGGTTTAGCCAGCCCGGTCACCAGATACGGCCCACCGGACATGTTACCAGTTCAGATACGGCCATCTAAATGTTTTTATCAGAGCCGCATAACAGATGTGCTATTTTGTAAATAACTACGTTGAAATTTGCGCAATCAGATTTTTATATATTATAAATATTATTGTTGCGATTGCCAGCTGAAATTCTTCTATAAAATGATTGTTACTACTTGCAAAGATCAATGCGACCAAAAATTTACGATTGTATTTTACCAAATAGAAATATTTGATGCATATTCATTCCTACTGCTCAAAGCGATGTGCGTGCTTTGCTATTCATGGATAGAAGTCTTTAAGAACTTAAGCCACTTGATTGAATCTGTCTCCTGGAGAAGAGAAAATATTTAAATTGGATCGTTAATAAGTCTTAAAACCGGTAGTGAAACACCAGGGACGACAGGTTTAGGAGATTAGTGAAAAATAACTTTCAGTCTTTATTCTGATATACCCTTCAGACAAAATATATTTATCATCAATATCTCGGTTTATAATATGTAACTTTATAAACTGAAATCTCAAAAAGGAAAGTTCATTCAATTACGTAGCAACTTTTCAGTCTTGTTATGAATAATATTTATAAGCAAATGTCTCTTCCTTAATTATTTACCACAAAAATACTTATATAACTATTTGATAATTTGTTATGAGTGAAATGATTGCTGAGAATAGAATCTTAGTCTCTTGTATGTAACTGAAACGGTTCAAAAATAATTCGGAAAAGCGTCTGATCTGTAAAGTTGAATAAATGTTTTGACTGATATGCTCGTAATTTGCGTCAATGTATTTCCTTTTCTTTCAAGTTCGAATGTTTTTTTAATTATTCACGGAAACTCGATCACTAAACCCGGAAAAATACATCACAGAACATCCTATTCAGAAGGGAAACTCATGAGTCGTATATAAATGAGTCGTATATAAATCAAGATTTACCTCTTTATTGAAAGATCAAAGATGTCTTCGCTATTTAAAATGCATGTACTTATGTTAGTCCTTTTAACATTTCTGTCAAATGACCAGATCAAAAAAAAGATAAAATTTCTTGTATGAAAATAAAAAATAAAGAAAATATCTTGGAACGAAAAGAATCTGAAACAAAGACGGAAGAACCATCCTCAGAAACGGGATGGGAGCATCATTTTAAAGCGAAAACTCTTTTACATGGATAACGAAAAAGGGTAAACGGACTGTAAAAAATGACAGAAACAAAAGTCGAACGATTTAAGAGTTTGATAAGAAAAAGCATTTCTTTTGAATAGCATCAGATCCATTACCATACACTTAGAAAGGAAACCATAGGACCACATTAACTCGTGAAAGTTGCTACTGCAGAACCCTGGTTGGAAAGGTTCCTAATTTTTTTGGATCTTTTTACTCTTTGTGCTCTGCCTTTTGATGCCAAAAAGTTCTGGATGTGTGCTACACAATATAAAAAAATTTAACAAACGACCTTAGCGCTTAGCTATATCTTTAAGCTTAACCTCTGCAAAAGACTGCTTAAATTGTATCCCCCATTGTGGAAGGTTAAGAACCCTTTTTGAATGGGGAGTTTGTGTGCATACTAATCATGGGTACAGACGTGGAATGTGGATTAACTACTTGTTATTCTTTAAACATGCTTGAGTGGTATTCCCGTTTATTATGTAGATAACATCCAGGAAGTTGTGTTCTCTGTTTCGTAATTTTAAAGTTCCGATGAGTCGCGCTGCTCAAATGAGAAAAGGAAGCCCATAGCACTGAAAAATAGTTGCGGTGTTATCAAGTGATTGTAAGCTCACTGCTTATGGTTGGTTATGGTGCAAGGGCCGTAATTGGCCAAGCTGTGACAAACATAAGACAGACAACGTGATTCTCTCTGCTTGTGGAGCAGATAGTCTTGTGCATCATTGAGAATACAGCTCGTTTGCAAATTATTGAATTTGAAATGGTAGTTGGTGTTCGACGAAACGTCGTACATTATGCAACAGTGTATCGTGTTGTTTGGTGATAAAATGGGAGCACGAATGATGCATTGTCACATCCCTGAAAGATCACTCAAAAATTTTCAAGAGAAAGAGGGTAAACAAATTCAAATGATTTGTAAAATAGTTTTAGAGTAATTGGTTATATGAAGTAGTTTTTACCAATTAGAATCGCGATGTTTGGGTATTAGACAAACTTATGACAAGGTTTCTCCACGTAGATGTCGTTGTAGGTATGCCTCCAGTGGCTTTAACTTCAATCGTTTGTCTTTTTGAGTTGTGACATTTTTCTCAATTTTAAATATGCTTGTAGAGGCAATACTATTTAGAATGAACACTTATGAATTGATGTAGAAGCTATTTAGGGACCTCACATCTAATTAACCAGACCTTGTCAAGCCCATACCGTAATCTTTAATGTTGTTGAATAATTTGTCAGAGAATGTAACAATCGACTCTGCACGACACTGCAACACATAGCAAAATGTGTTCAGAAACAGGTACGTCGGTTCCTTTTTATGTTTAAAAAAATAAAATCACTTCAAATTTGGAAGCATATTTGCATAATTTTCTTGTGGCGTTAACTTAAACCGTTAGTTTTATGAGTTGTGATAATTTTCTCTGTCGTCGCGAAGCATGTGCGTAGAGAGAATGGTGTTTTGAATGAGCAGTTGTAAATAATTGACGCAAGAGTTATCGAGATGACTTCACATTTAATAAACCTAGACTTGGTCAAGCACATACCATAATATATGATGCTTTTGAATAATCTTATGTCTCGAAGAAAATAGCAATCAACTCTGATACTCAAATTGCAAAATTGTGCAAGAAAAGTACGTTAATTCCATTTTTGCATTTTAAAATAAATTCATTTCGAAATTAAAGAATATCTGACTTATGTAAGATAGATAAATTTGAAAACAAAGACAATAAGGTCTGTTACTAATAGAAAATAAAAATAAATATAGATAGTATAAGTGTATTTAAAGAAACTTGAAATTGAAGTTCGAAGGACTGTTCCGATTGTTCAACAAAATGGAACAATGCATGACAATAGTCGTAATTTCTGGTGTAATCATATATTATTGGCTTTTTCTGACAAGCTAAATATAGGTGATGGTAGTGATTTTGAGGTGGAGTATATTTCCTGTACGTATTCCGAATCTGACATGTAACTAGGATTGTTTTTCGAATCCGATTTCAAAACATCACAAATAGAAATTTCAAAGAATGAATTTCAAATCGACATATATAAAAGTTAGTTAGTCAACTCAAATTAGATTAAACACCAGGCGTTGCCAAAATAGCGATAAAATACATTTTAAGGTAACCTCGATACGTATCAAGTAAGAGCATTTGGGTCACAGAAAATGAAATTGCCATCTTCCGTTTGGTCCCTCTCATAAGATTTCATAACTATGAAATACTTGGAATTGAACCTGCTGAGAATTCTGGGACACCAGACAGTAAATGTCTCTTTGCTACCAGAAAGTATAATGGTCTATATTGAAAAGTAAAATTTTCTAACTAGAACTGAAATTTTCATCAAATCGTTAAATCGAATCTATCTTTATACTAAGTTGGAGACAGGTTTTGTTGTAGTAAACAGATCAATATATTGCCAAGTTATGAAAAGACTATTTGTGAACGAGTTACAGGAATTAGAGATCATATTTATGAGCCAGTGTTAAAACATTTTTAATGGCCGTCATTACTTTGTGTGATAAGTTCGCCCATTAACTTGGTAGAAATGGATTCCACAAGCAGAATGGGCAAGTTTTAGATAAACCGCTGTAAAGCTGTCGGATGTCAGAATGTGCAAATACTTGAGTGCATGTATAGCTTTGGTTATGGCTTTAAATTTAAATAAATTATCTTATTTCAGATTACATGCTTGTTACAAAATTTGTGATTAAGTTAATAGAGGATGACTAAAAGAATACTAATTTTTACTAAAAGATATTCTTTTTTTATTTTTGTTCATTTCAAACATACTCAGGATCTTTCAATTTTAAGGAACTAGATTTTAGACTGTACTACAGTATTATATATGTGGTTAAAAACTAGACTGACTAAACTCTATACTAGAGTGTATTGACATTTTTTTTCAAAAGTATTAATTTAGTTTCGGTATTATAAAAAAAATTTCGTTATGTCATTTTTAATTTACAAAATTTCTTTAACATTTGAAGGACAAGAATAGTACATTTCATGGGGATTTAGGGAAGCAATAATTTGTTTATATAGATTACAGAAGGGTTAGAAATACGTCTCGAAAGATAGTTTCCAAGAGATATCAAATCTATATTTATTATACAAATGCGTACTATAAAGCACAACGATGAAACAATTGAAATTGCACCACCATTCGATTTGCGGAATGAGAACTCAGTAATTTGTGTAGCCGCTCATTAATATTAATGATTAATTACCTGTATTAGTTAATGTATGCAAAACTAGATTCAAAACTGAAGTATAATCGAAGTACTTGTGAAAAATTCTTAAAAGTTTTTGAAATGACATAAACTTGTTACTCTTGAGTAACATTTTACTTGAACAGTCTAATTCTGAAACAAGAAAAAAGTATTATGCGTAAAAGAGAATATTCTGATGCGTTTCAATTAATTAGGATATGTCTACATAATACAATTTCTCGAATCTCACACCTTGTGATTATCAGATTGTCCTTATGACAAGTACTGATTTTGATGAAGAATGTTCAGACATCCGGCTATGTGCACTACTCACTTAGTATAATGTCATCCGCCAGTTTAATTCTGAAGATATGATGAACTTAGCATCACTACAAAAATTAACTTACAATATACTAGTTTATATTTCTGTGTAACTTTTCTCGACCATGAAGTGCTTTTCGCTAGACAATGTTACACTGTCTTTCACACGTCTTGCTTTCACATGTACATCATTGTCTACTAATAGAAGTTCTGAACTTACCACATCGCTAAAAACGCTGACATGCCCATTGTCCATGCCTTAATACCGTCGTTTTTAAATGGATACCTTACCCTGATGTTATTGGTATTGCAGTATCTCCTACAAGTATAAACTAAATCTGGGATCATTACAGTATAATACATTTCTTTAGCATATCTTCGATCCAGACTTCAGTCGCAAGACTGCCCCTTGTTTTTAGGGATAAATCGGACATAAAATAGTGGGGCACACTGCTTAGAGAATGACTTTCCTACGCCTCCTGGGAATAGTAATTTTGAAACACTACATCAACCTGAAGGCACGAGTCAGATTTGGTTGATGATTGTGTTGTTTATGATTTGGTTGATATTAATTTGAGTAAGAGAAGTTCAGATGTGTTGCAACCATTCCTATTCAAACGGGTAAGTTCCAATAAGAGTATTGGTACCAGGGCGTTTGCAGTGTTCGAATGTGTATCTGTGTTTGTGAATGTGTGGATTGTTCACGTATGCATTTCGTGGTTCCTATGTTTGTGTTAATATGCAACACATGATTGTTAAAGAAATCAGTCCATTTTTATATTTTACTAGCTTTACTATTTGCTGTTTAGTTTTAGCTACTTAAGATAAACCAAGTCACACCTCTGTATCCTCAGAAGTTTCGTTGCGCTGTCGAACAGATTTCTGAGCTTTGTCCACCTCACATGCTCGTGTTCTTTCCTCTTCTGATTGCTTGGTTCCTGATAGCTTTTGACATTTTATGACAATTGAGTTTGATTAACAATTGATCTCGTTTCTTACGTAATTAGTTATATTAAATTGAATTTCTATGGTTCTAATGGAACGAAAATAGTTGCATAAATCAAGAAATTCCAGACAGAATAAGCTGTGTAAATAATGCTAGAGCTCAGAGTTCGAAAGTTTGGCTGCTTCAGGCAAACCGATTTTCTGGTTTTTATATAAGATGCTTATTTTCGTGATATGTGGCATAGTTGTGTGTTCTGGTGTTGCTTAATTTTATACATATATTAACACTTCCCAAGAAATCTATATTCGACTTAAGAGTCGTTTTGAGATTGGCAACCGTCTCAAAATGGTAGAGAATAAAACAAAGGTGAATAAAACCCCTTTCACCAAGCTTTTTATGGAGCTAACAGGATTTCGTTACAAAACACCATAAAAATCAGCAGTTAAACCAAATGTCACTTGGAGTTGGACTCGTATCAATTGAACTGGAAAAATGTTTGGAGAACGTTTTTGAATATTTCCCTCGTTTAAACTAGCCATGCTACCAAAATAGCAACATCTCAATTCGTTTTACGTTCTGTCGTAAATTCGACTTCTCTCAGTATCGTAAAAAATGGGGGAAAGTTTCTTCATTCCATATGGTAGAGAGTTTTAGTTGAATTAATAGTGAAGATAGTGGGTAAGTTTGTCCTTACTGAGCTAAGTAAACGCCAAAAGTATGTAAAAAGAAGATAAGAGCGTATGGTGATTTTATGAATTATTACTTTAACTCTTTTATGTGGATTGATAAATTTTACTGCTATCTTTCATTCAGTTTACTAATAGTAGTTGTAATGACCGATAAGGATGTTTGCGAAGTAAGATTTATTTATTAATTTTAATGCCACAATTTGTATATCATCACAAACATTGCCGAATCGCCTTTGAACAAGGGAATTGAATGAAATTAAAGACGTTCAGTATCTAGTTAATCCAGCTCATATAGAGAATCATGAAATCCACTCATTTGAATATGGATGATATATTCATTGTAAATGGAATGAATTAAGATGCGCAATATAAGTAACGACACTTTGGCAGATAAACAATTAAGAAAGTAATATTTAAGTTAATAATTTCAATAAACGTATCAGATCGCCTCCTCGTATGATGTATACTAACTAGATCCAATAATCCTTAAGTTCACATCAGGTTAAGAATTTACCACCATACAGAAAATGTAACTTCCATTTTTAAATGATAATATCAATTAAGATATATTACTACTAAGATATATTACTCATGAATTATTACTAGAGAACACACATTTATTCTCTTAAAATTACAGTTAATATTATGGCATTAACACATTAAGGCGACTCGGCAACTACTTACCGACATATTTAGATGCTAGGATTTTTCACCTCGCTAAATAAGTAAAATGGCAGTAAACAAGACATCTTTTTAATCCTTAAATAGAAATTTGCTTGTTTAACTGTCTGTGCCAAAATTTCTAATTTGCGCTTAAGGGAACGTTTTGTAAAACTATCTTGAAACTTGCTTAATGCAAAATACTTCTGTTTCAGCTACATGCTTTATATTGCTTTTATATGATGCCAGATGCAAATTGAATGTTTTTAGACACTTGAGACGACGAGTTTTAATTCAAATCCTGATTTTATTCTGGACTCATAGGACCTAAAGGCAACTCAGAGCAATGCTTCTTTAAATTAGTTTCTTTAAAAATTGAACAGACGGCAGATATATTCAGATTCTTTGGCAAATGAATGGGTTCCATTATTATATGAGGAATGAACAAAAATGATAACATTATGTTATCAATTGTTAGCATTTGGTCAGTTTTCATTTATTTATAGTTTGATGTTAGATTTTATTCCAACTTCGCAAGTCAAAAATTTGAATTAAGAAAATTGATTGTGAGACATACTTATTTTCAAAATGGTCACTTTATTAGCTCAAACTCCTTTTAGTTAAACATTCACCAATTTTCTATTTAAATTTGCTAATTATGAGCTCCTCCCATAATCAAAGTGATCAACGCATGCACTATAACGGAGACATTTAAAGGCTTCTGAGGGTAAATGATAAAAATAATTCACGAATACAAGTAATAATATTGAATACTGATGTGAATATTTTTCTATCAGTAGTGACTTTTATCAATTACTGTAAAACGAAATTATCTGTGAAAATTCAAAAATTCACTCCTTCTAAAGAACAGAATATTTTCGGTGAAAACTATTTTTCAATTCCAATAAATTATTTAAGCATGCTTTTCTTTCGTTACTTTTAATTTAATTAATTTTTAAGTCGAATCTGAAATTTTCGTTCAGTTTTTGGTTCTATAGTCAAGGGAATATATATACATATAGACAAGAAAATAGTCAAAATAAGGTATAGTTTGGAAAATAGTGAAATAAAAATATAGAACTTGCTTCCCTATAAAAAGGACTTTTAAGAAGGATAATTAGTTCTTCATATGTAAGGACTGTAAAATCCCAAATTCAAACTCGTTAAATTTAAGACTCTAAAGTCAAAGGAATATAAATTCAGGATTTAAGTTTGTAAAAATATGCTCTGACAATAGTCTCCTTTGAATGAGGTGAGTAAGAAGAAATTGACTTCCAATGGTCTAATCATCTGACCCAAAGTTCTGACCTGGAGAATTTCATTTCTTCTCGGCTATTCTTCCTTCTCAAGTTTGAATAAGAGGACACTATCCAAGTTTAATTTACATGCAATTTCGGAGCCCAATGTGTCACCCATTGTTGAAACTTCCTACACACCTTTAAACGAACGAAAGTGTTAAGATTACCGACTTTTCATTCTTTTTTTCCTTCAAAGGTTCGAATGGAACACATTCCCCGTCATCATCATCAAAAAAATGTTCCAAAGAGAAGCTAAGTGCCATGCACGATGAGTTTGAAAGCGAGCTTTTATTAATAGCCAATTCGCTGGAAGGAAGCCATTTCAAATGCATTTTTTCGCCTCGACATTGCTATCGTGTGCCGTTTCATTGTCGAGCGTCCAATGCATTAAAATGATTGACGCACCAACGAATGGGAAAAATTCCAGAACAACACGATACCGTTTCGCACCACACACTTATTCTTTTTTACTTTGGAAATTAACGACTCGAATCCATCCCTTTTTGTGGTAAAAGGCTTTTTTTTATCAATTTTCATTTGTTAAGAAACTAACAAAGAATATTTTTATTGTTCGTTTCGTTGCTTATTTTAAACGTAGAAATAAGTGGTTGAGAAAGTTTTGAAACATGAAAATATTGTGTCATCTTCGAGAGAGACGTCATAATGAATGTGTTCGAAACGGTTCAATTTATTGCGGTAAATATCATCACTATGAGATCCAATATTGAAAACAGATTGCATTGATGATTTGGAATAATTCAGATGCAATTCCAGTGACCATTTCCTATGATTTGGAAAGTTAATAACTATCAATGAGAGAAAAGTGCATTTATCTGTAAAGATTTAAACCTCATTCGATTTCATTAACATTCTATATTTCCTGTAAAATCTGCTTTTTCAACTTCCCTACTGTTCAATAACTGAAAACACACTACTCGAATCCATCTCTATGTGGGGAAAATTATTTTTATTGACTTATTGATTTTTGGAAGAATTCTTTGATGGGCGGGAATAACGGTACAAGTCAGTTGCGATGTGCACAATATTTTCTTGGTACGAACAGTACAAGTAACTTAATTTTGTCACGTCCCATCCAAAATTTCTCTTAATTTGCCCTTTAAAGTTGTCAGACATAAGATGCAGAACTGATTTTATAAATTTTATTCATTCACAATATGGAATATTAAATATTTTTTGTTCTAAAAAATGTCATTTTTGACTTGTACTGTTATTCCCGCCCTTCAAATAATTCTTCTTGCCGTTTGAAAAGAAATATCTAACAAAGAACATTCTTATCGTGTAATTCGGTATGTTTATTTTTAAATGTAGGAATACACAGCTGAGAAAGTTTTGAAACGTGAAATATACTGCATCATCGTCGAGCGTGACGTCACAATAACTGTGTTCAAAACAGTTCAACTTCTTTTGCATATATTATCACTATGAGATCCTGATTTAAAAACAATTAATCGATGATCCGATTTCTTCGAAAATTAACGAAACAAATAAATTATTTTCGAGGAAACTTTCTTTTCTTGACATTTCATTTGGAAAGATAAAACTAATATAATCAATAAATAAATTGATATTCTTATTGTGCGAATTTTTTTGATTTTTACCCATTCCAAAAGTTTTGAAACGATACATTGTGTAATTTTCAAGAATGACGTTACAGTGACGTGTCCGCAAAGTTAAATAGAATACATTATTTGGAATTAAGAATGTAACCACAAGAATGCAATATTCTTTAATGCGCTTAAACTTGAAGTTTTCCGACACACAAAAGGGAAAAAGATCAAAGTTCGGATTATTTGACTCGTTGGCTTGGAAATGATTTGCGTTAGGTACAACAAAACTCTTTTCAAATCAAGAATAATCTTCGTCATCAATTAGTTCATCACAATCTCATGATCTCACGTATAAGAATAAAAAGTTTTCTATATAAAAATCTTGATCTTGAAATTATTTTAAAATCAGTTATTTCATTCCGTAACCGATCTCTTTTCTAAATTAATCATTCGAGCGAAAATATCTATATATTTCTTGGTTGTTCTGCATTCTAGTTTTAATTAAAGCTAAAATGTTTAGAAACTTCGTTTATTAAAACATAATTTTGAATACTATTGAATTGGGTAGCTATCCCTTTAGTTTTTAAACTTACATTTAGCAAATAAGTACATTATACGAATAGAAGGTGATCTTTGTCAGTTTTTAAACATTTTAGAGTTATTCAATTCAAAACTTTTAAAATTGTTAAAATCATTTTAATGTAACACATTTTTGCATTGCTATTTAATTAAAAAATGAAGTAATAACTAAATTATTCAATTGGTATACATCTCTAAAAGATATTCCATTTGATTTTAAATATTCATCTGGTGGTTATTTGAATCGCAAAATTCAATAGATTTCAAAAACTGAGTAAATGGAATTATCCAATTATAAACATTAGAAACGTATTATATTTGAATGCATAAACTATAAGAGGCATTTTCTGTCAAGATACATGTAGTTGACTCTAGTATTTCTGCTTGATACATGTTTCCTATAATGAACGTTACGACAGTTGGCTTGTTTTTACTTGTTTGAATACGATTTCAGCACTTCGTCAATAAAAATTTCATAGAATTAGTTCCGTATTAATATTTAATAGTTGATTGGTCAACATTAACTAGGTTAAACACCAAGCCTTGCCGAATCTGCTAAAAAGTATATTTTAAGGTATCCGTGATATGTACATCATACGAAAGAAATTATAAGAAGTAAAATCTTCGTCGATCGTTTCGTACCTATTTGTTTACACCGAAAATCCCTCTCCCCATTTTGCTGTTTATCAAAAAGTATCTCAAGTCACTGGTTTATTTATCCTTATTTAAGTCATTCTATTGTGAAATCAAACCGTTGCAAGTGTTGAATATCGGAGATTTATTGATTTAGATGTTTGGTAACTTATCTGTTAATTTCTTGAAAGAATTTTCCATCACATGCACGAGATCGTATTGTTTTCGTTCCTAAAATATTGCTTTTTGTAAGGCCTGCAAGAGACAAATCCCCACTCAGTAGGTGCGCACTTGACTTAAATACGAAATTCGGTTGCAAAATAGTTTCCCATAAAAATCTGTTGTGCAGGCAATTTGATTTTAATTTCATGAATGGAACAAATTATAAGCACAGACCATCGTAGAAATTCCACTCAATTTCAGTAGAACCTCATGGCCAATGTTATATAGAAGACATACATTTATCAAAGGGTCTTTATTAGTACATAAACAAACTGATGGAAGTATCGAAAGGCCTGAATACTGGAAGATGAGGCATACAGCAGGAAAGGCCGGTCGTTCGTAAAGGAAAGGCCGTTCCAAACGACCTTGCCGCTATCGCTGTTAGGTAGGGTCGACGGCACACATAAATTCAAGGAGGGGTCATCTGCAAATACAAAAACTATTCGGAATGTTTATCCCTGCTTCCAATTCTTTATTTTCATAAAGAGTTGGAAGCAGGGATAAACAACTTCGGGTTTTTCTCGCAATGTGGTCTTTTGTTGTTGGCAAACAACGAGTTTTTAAGGATTACTATAACGCATTAAAAGTGACATATCTCAATTTATCAAAGTACACGAATGACAAGAACAGTTGTTCAGTAGTATTTACAAAATAAATCACATTAAAAAGCATTATGTAAGTTTTAACATCCTGGTTTTGGAAAATTCACTTTTTACTTTTCCATTATTAATATACGTATATTAAATACGCTTATATCAGACGTTTTGAATATGTGAGATGATGGTTGATTATGGTAAATGGTTATTTTAACCCGGTAGAACTCGCTGTGTTTCCTCACACTTGCACTCAAATGGGGTGGTATGTCACCCTAACAAGATATGCTACGTCTACCACAAATAAAACCTTCTGTTTTTTCTGACATTAATTACTTCGAATGCTAATTTTAAAAGAAATATTTCTACTATAAGTATTTCTGAATGAATTACCTTAAATTTAATAGCTTAAATTGTGGATAGCTTATGATAGTGGATATCTGCACTGGATACACCAGTTATCCAGTGTTACACTACAGCTTGTGCTATAAAACGAAGAGCATAATTTGTTTACAATATCAACAGTAGAACTGCCGATTTTTAAGTCCCCTTAAGGTTCGTGTTCTGCATAGTTTCAATTTCGAAAGTTTGCACATCACTCGTACGTTTTCCTTTTATTCTGCCGGTTTCTTAGTCGCATGTTGCATATAAGCACATATAATCTCGGAATCGTTTCAGCGTTTCATCAATGATCACATATTCTCCAATGGTGTATGCATTTTTACAATTTGCATTGAAACTCAAATAAATAGTGAATTACTGCTCTTTTATCAATTTCACGTCACTTCGGCATATCATAAATACAATCAAATCTGAGACATCTTAAAAAGAATAAAAACCTATTACGAGACATGGCATAAGAAAATATCGGCTTAGTTACAATCTCACACCACAGAATCGCTTGAAATGGAGGGATAGAGACAAAGAATGAAGAATGCAAACCTTGAGCGAGTATCTGACTACCCTTTGGTAAAAAAACTCTATATCTCACAAAGTTGGGGAATTCAAACCAGCTCATTATCACATATGATGTTCCAAACTCAGCTACTGGTAAGATAAGGTTTGTGCCATGTATAGAATTTTGGGATAAATTTATTTTAGATCCATGGGGTGAAGACTGGTGCAATGAATAACTAGAAGATAAAAATCTAAAGTAACTTCAATCAAAATTTAATGAACAATAAACGCTGACTAGTCTACTAGCACCTGGCCTCAAATAAGGAGGCGATTTTAATTTTAAATTTTTTTAAAAAACGGGGATTTGGAATAGATGTTGCAATGTCCATACAGTATGTGTAAAAAGTGCTCTGTATATATGTATAGAAATAAATTATTTATGTAAGATTGCGTCCCTTTCTGTTTCCCCACACCTAGTGGTGTGTGCACCGCCTTACCAGATCTGTTATTAAGATTAAAGGTTAAGATTAAAAGGCGTTTCACGTGTTTGTAGTTTTTTACATACAGAGATATTTTAAAAATCAGAGTAGATTAGAGATCAGAGTAGAAACCATTATAGTTTTAGAATAGACTAGTTTTAGAGTGATTACTCTAGGATTCATAATAGCTTCATTAAAGACAAAATTTCACCAATTCTTCATTAATAATTTTTTTTAATGTTTTCAAAGTATTTAACTATATTATTTTGTCTAATTCCTACAAATAAAAGATGTGGTCCTTTCTTACATGGAATAAAAAATAATAGATACATATTTGATTGAAAAAAGGGAAAATGCATCAACATTTTCATACACGATATTTTTAAATAACAGAACCCATTTTGAGCTGCCCATCAATCATTTGAACGTAATGAAAGTTCTAATAGAAAAGGGTCGATCTCTTTTCCCGTCAATACATTTTGAAAGAATTAAAATGCTGGTAAGTATTTGTAATTAAATGCTGGTAAGATTCAAAATTTTAAAAATTAATAATTACTAAATCAGCTGTTACCACAAACTTCAAAAATGAACATTGGGCCATTTTCTACTTAAGTATATAATTATGTATTTATATATTTGCTTCTTAAGACGTTGGAGAGCCTTTATCTCCCTCCGAAGGTGAACCCCTGACACTATGTGTGAATGCTTAACACATTGTCGAACTTAGTTTTACTATTTCTGTCGTTGTTATCCAATTCAACACAAGGTCTTTTGTGTACGTTCCCCTAATGCCCTCCGAAATCTCCCCGTGTGACACGAAATGACGCCTGTTGCGTTGTTTTGCAACGACGCGGCGAGTTATTTGGCGATTTCGGTACGGGGAGTGCCACCGACGCTCTTCTGAATTGCGAAATAAAATTCTTCCCGGCGCTGCGACAGACCGTTTAATGGAGCGCGACCTGCTGCCGGGACATTTCTCTGCCACCGTTTCACTTGTAACGACTTATCCGCGCGCGCTCTGCGTGCGTTTGCGAGATATTGCGCATATTTCAAAGCGTGAATGCACCGAATCACGACAGGATGCCGACATGCTTGCCATGTGATACATCTGTTCGGTAGTGAAGGGATTTAATTCGTTGTACGAAATCCTACCATATTTCTTTCTTGTCTTTTCAGTCACCTTTTCCTGTGTACATAAGTTCTAAGACTAAAATTACTTGGGTAGGTAGTAAATTAACGTCAACTGAGCAACACAATGGGCTATCGGTGACGGTCTGGGATCAATCCCTAAGGGAAAGATCCCAGGACAACACTTCGAATTTTGAACCACGGTCAGATGACTAGACCAACACCTGAGCTGGCACCCTTTCTCCAAACTTCCACACCACACCAACGTGAGGACATTTGAGGCCACAACAGATTTAACGTGCAGCAGCACGCCGAACACGAAGGTCTTATGTTAGACCGAGTTTCGTACTCGCAACCCTCGGTTGCTAGACCGTTACTCTTTCAACCGGGCTACTTGCGGTCCAGAATTACTTGGTTCCTCGGAATTGAACCAATTTGACAAAAGTAGAAGTGATGAGAAGATACATAGTATTTTATGAAAGGTAATGACATATTTCAACGAAGTCATGTGCCTTGTGGTTATAACTTGAAAAAGCTGAGTTATTAAGCCTCCTGGTGGTTGTCTTGACGAGGTATCGCTTCATTAGAAAACAGTTGATCATATCTTGATGGAAGAGGTATCTCGTCATTATAAAAACTGACCAGAAAGTGATCTCGTCAGCATAAAAACTCGGCAATATCTTGATGACGAGATTCGTCATTACGAGGTGTTATCCTTGGAACTTCCCCTTCGGGATTGATCATTTACCGTCACCAATAGCCCATTGTGATGCTCCAAGTCGACGTAAATTCAACTACCTACCTACCTTGATGATGAGATATGTCATCATTTACAAAATTGGTCAAATCTTGATGGATGATATATCTCGTAGAAATCTCTTGGTGGGTTAAGTCCTAATGTAACGACTTTATAAACATGAATCCGGAGAACGGACCCATGGATCCGCTCTCCTGTTCCGCATCCCGGACACATGGGTCTGAGATGCATGGAAGTTAACAATAGAAGACCAAGAAAGGTATATTTAAAACAAGCAGAGTGTGGTAAAGGTGTCCAATCAGCAAAACGGAGTTTGGTTTGAGTGGTTCGATTTAGGAATGCAACGACGCTGAATTACTAATAAGTTTATGAATTGGTAACTCCATTGAGAGATGAATAGCAATTCTAAACAGAATACATTAAAGTAAAGGGTTTCGAGATTTCGTTAATAGATTCGTAGGGAAATATGAATATAATTTTAATGTCTCTGAAAAGTTCTTTATTTAGATTCTTGCTATGATCTGAAACAATCATCCGCAAGTAACTTTATAACGCCATAAATATGCATTTATATATTATTATGTAATTCTTAAAATTATAAACATTTGCTATGCTCGAAAAAATGTTGCAAACGTATTAACATAAGCTGGAAAATTACTTTTTCGTTAAAATCTTATAAAAAATATTCAGTCACTTGTTCTTTTTCTGATCGGCAAAGCACTTTTAAAAAATTTAGCTCAGCGAATTCGAATGGAAATCAGCTTACCCTATCTTAGTATCCAACTCAATATCTTTTCGTCATTTAAAAGTTAAAATCTCAAATCATGAATTCGGCAGACCAGCCATTCAACAAAGTTAGTTTCACCAACATTTCCTTTTTAAGAAGCGATTTGACTTATGTGGGTAATTCTGGTTGACGTAACATGTTATGATGTCGTATGTAGTCACCTTTCATTCTGTTATGGACAGCTATCATTAAAAAGAAATTTTCTACACGATCTAGTTGCCTATCTTACGTTTTGTCCAGCTTGGCTAAATATGCCTATGAATCATAAAATCCAACGAAACAAAACATTTCTCCACGATATGCTGATTGTGATTAGTTTAACTGATTCCCTGGTGGAATACTTATAAATTACGCAATAATGGTACAAAATTTGCTGTAAATATATGCCGTCATTCTTTTTCGACAAGGGGCTAAAAATGATCTAGCATTCCAAAAAATTCTATTACTGCAAGAACGTGGACAATAAGTACTGAACTGGTAACGTTTGAAATCTCTAGATAAAGTAGAAAAACATTTCTGTTCACCTCCCAAATTCCTAGTTGAAATGCGTTTCAGCAAACACGAATATCTTTCCTTTTTCGTGTCGTAAATCCGACATAATTTAGCAAGTTTAAACTTTAATATCAATGTATGTGGAATCGGGAGTGTCCACAAGCTTCCCCGTCAGATGGTGCTGACGATCGACTTGAGCACAAGTGCAGGTGTTGGCTGAGAGAAAAGCGGCGCGCAGAGGTGTCCGCCGAAATCCGGTGACTTTTCGACAAGAAGCGCGAAAAGGCACTTGCTGATTTTCAAGTGACTGAAGGCTTCCACGCGCAAGTGGAGCGAGCGCAGTTTTAAGACAATTCATGCAAGTGGCAGCGTGTAGGCTGTTACATCAATTTTTATAACCGTTGATGTACATGGTTTTGTTAGAGAAATTAAATGTTAGTCCTAATCTCCGAATCACTTCTTAACACCCTAGACACAACTCCACATGTATATCTATTCTGATTGAAATATGTTCAATAAAAAAAATAGACGGAACATGTGGGCGAAACAGCTGTCGTAAGATGTTAATAGGTGTGGCTCACGTGGGCTTGGGAATCGACTTGGACCGATTGACTATCCAGGTGCAAACTAGTGTTTTTACCCCGTTCGATAATTGTATTGAACAATCAATTTGGTTTTTTAACAGCTTTTAATGTGTGACGATTGACATAAGAGGAATGCCGTACAAATACTACTGTTGAACAAATTACCATTCGTGTTGCGGCAATCCACTCGTAAGTCTAAAAGGTTACTCGTCGTCGATGTAACCTTTAAGTTAATGCTTTTTCCCAATACCAAGTGATCGGGAGACGTAACTCCAAACTGCGCGGACATCCTCCTTCTATTTCATTGGAAGGTCGATGTTAATAGCTACACAATTTTAGATATGGTTTGGTTCTTTTCTTAGTTGTTTAGTATCGATAATATTAAATCGATAGTAATAAATCTGAAATCTACAAACAGATGAATACGCCATTATGTGCATTAATAGATTTTAATTCCTTCAGGTCTATCTTCTATTTTCCATAACACCATTCACCCAATTTTTTCATTACATTTGTTTGAATATATACAACTTATCAATAAATCCATCATCCTTTTCTAGTAGGTATTACAAAAGGTAATAGAAAATCTTTATCTTACTAGAAAAACAGATTTTGGAATTTCAGAGATGTCATCAAAAATCTTTAAATCCCCTTTTTTTCTTAACTTTCTATTACATCGTAAATCAAAATGGATAGATATGACACTAACAGTAATCCTCATCCGTCAAAAATCCCTTTGTTTCCGTTGCGAGTTTGATCTCCTATCACATGTCGACAGATAGATTACTTTTCGTTGACAAGCCTCTTCTCTTGCGCTATTTATGTGTCCACTTTTTTAGTAATGCCATAGAAGTTCCCTTTCTCATCCATGTCCTTTCTATTAGTCCCCATGATTCCTGATCAAACATGTGAGACTTCTGGGCGAAAGCTATTCAGGCTGATAGAGACACCAAGAAGAGAAAAGCTAAGAAGCGATAAAAGGGGTCTAACATTATTTATTATCGTTATGAAATATAATCCAGAAGCAGACATCAAAAGTTTTATGAACAGCATCTTGTTTTTTTATATTAAAGCTCTGATGTTAAACTACTTCAAGATTACGAGAAAAATATTAGCTACCTCATAAAAATTTATGCTTATCTTCTAGTTTAAAATAACTGCTTCTGGATCTAGTTACTTAAGCTTTAAATAAATGTAAATGTCAACAGATGGCATTTAGAAGGCCAGATTGGGTAGTAACTTTCTTGTGTTGTATATCAATCCTTTATAGATTGCGATTGACAAAAAATGAAGAATAAGTTATGTAAATTCTGTAAATGAAACAAGCATTAGTAATATGAATATCAGTTCCAAAAATGATTTTATAAATTGATGAAACACACAAATACATTTTATGTTTGAAAATTTGTTAGATAATGCACTTCACAAAAGACATGTCGAAAGAATTTATTCGTATTAGTAAGTAAGCGACAAACGAATTAAGAATCTTAAGTCTATGATTATTAAATAGAATACATATTTCTTTCTCAATTGAATCGGTTACTTTCTTCCAGTCTTTTCAACATTTGAAAGAATTGACAAAGTAGTCTCATTATAGTTTTGCTTCATTAATACTGGCCAATGCACATTTTGGTGTCTTAAAGTAAGACCTTCTCTTCTGTATATTTGGTGGGATAATTCTAAAATTGCCCTATCATCATAGATTTGAATATACAGAATAGTTACCTCTTTGCATTCTTATTCAGCTGGATGACCATAAAGTTCGTAAGATTGTTAACTGTATGCTTAGTTATTTTAGATATTTAATGTAATTTAAAATATACAGATACCATAAATATTACTGTTGTATACCATCAAAACAATTGCACATTACAAAAACAGTTCCTGTCAACCCAAAAGAGTATGAACAATCATCACTTATTCAACACACCAAATTCTTCTTTTGAAGGGTTTTAGGTTATTTAAAAAGTGATAGAGGTGACTATGGTAGAGGACCTAAAAATACGGAAGGGATAAAAGGAAGGATCAATATTAAAGTATAAAATATTTGGATGATAACAGATTTTATGTCAAAACCGATATTATTTTTTGAATTAGCGTCCCAAATATATCCCAAAATAATTATCTTCCAAGTCCTCAGAAAAAATTTATTTTCTTAGACAAATTTATATAACATATATGTAAGTTTTAATTTATTAATAAATTAAAACTTACATATATGTTATATAAATTTGTCTAAGAAAATAAATTTTTTCTGAGGACTTGGAAGATAATTATTCATGTCTGCTCTACAATTTCGTTATGCCAAATTATGGCACTACCGTTACACAAGTTTCTTATTTGAATCCATTTATAACGAACGTGAACATCGATCTGAATTCCTCCAATTGAAATAAAATTAATCACAGATTTTACGAGTGCTGATTCTTATTTTCAATAAAGCACATATCAGAAACTATACACCTCAAGTCAGAAGCGACGTGATCAAGTTACCACCAAGTTGATTCTGAAGGTTCATTTCGAGTACATTGCATTCACTTGTTCAAAGGATATTTGGTATTTTTTGACGATTAAACCTATTTTCGTATTCGCTTACATTTTCTTTTCTAAGCTGTTTTTTATCTTCGATATTTTTCATTATCTTCTGTCGGCAGATTGATGAAGAATTTCATCCGATCGTTGAAATCTTTAATGTAGCTTTTAGAAATATTATATAGCTCCATAGCTCAAACTAAGCATATTTAATCGAACAAGAAAATTGGTGAATAAATCTGGTAGTGATTGATTTTATATTATTTTATTCGTTTGTTCACCAATATATAAACAATGTCGATTTTTGTGCCACGTAAGTAAGCGAAATATATATAAATATTTCATAATTTCTCGAAGGCAGTCTACTTTATTTTACGCACTATAAAGGATTGAACATTAACTAAAATCAACAAGAGAGATAGAGCATGCAAGTAGCAGCTTCATACTCATCCATCGGAATATGCAATGTAGTATAAGCAATTCACCCCGCTGTCTCACACATGCATACGAGTTAGAATAAAAAGATATCTCCAGAGACCCGCTAAAGCCAAATTAGGTTTCCTTTGACTGTTGGATAAGCCAGAAGAGCACAAAAGCAGTTTCCGACAAATTACAACAAACTGCATCTGGGTAGCATGAGATAAGAGCAAATCAATTTGTCTTAGAAACAAATTGATTCCTGTCTCAGGAAACAAGCTTTTCCTTCCTAATGTATTAATTTCTGAATTAGAGATTGCACTTCTATTAAACAAAGGTTGTTCCAACCACACTATCTTAAAATGTTTTATGATTAGTCTATCATTAAGCTGATTAATCTACATTTATACTAAGCGTAAAACTATTAACTTTCAAATACTTTCATGTTTGCTCCTACATTTTACAAGTTATAAATTGGGTATAGATGATTTAGTCGAGTTAAATTAGTTAACGTCTATCTCTTTGTTAAAATGGACTTTTCAGACGCACAAATTGATTCCTATCTCAGGAAACCGTCTTCCTTTCTAACGTATTAATTTCTGAAATACAGGTTGCATTTATATTAAACAATTACATTCTAAAGAAAGGTTGTCGTTCCATTCACACCACTTTCTGATAGACTTGTCATAAAATGTTTTATGATTGGTCTATCGTTAAGCTGATTAGTCTACATTAAGACTAATCATAAAACTCTAAAATGTTTAAAAATTTTAACTCTCGAAAACTTTCATATTTGCTCCTACAATTGAAAGTTGGATACATGTGATTTAGTCGATTTAAATTATTGAACTGATATCTCTATGTTAAAGTGAAGGATTGTGAATGTAATTTTTAGGCATTATAAAACATCAAGGTTGTAAATACTTTGAAAACATTCTGATGCGCAGATTTCTTTTTCGAAATAAGCCTTTAGTTGAAATAGCTCTACTACCTTTGATACAGTTAAGTTTTTAATTATAAAGCATTAGTTATATTTATATGATCATTTGAAAGCTTTTATAAATTCGCTAGACTAGATATATACGAATATTAATACCAGGGTTGAATTTTCTCATGATTTTCGAAATTTCATTACCTAGAAGTTTAAAGTCTTACCTGCAGGAAACTGACAAAAATTGTATCATTTAGAGTTGTTCCTTTTGAATCTAATATTTTACTGGTAATTTCTAATATTTTAGCATCATCAGATCTCTCAACCCTATTATTCATTTTGGTCTACATCAATGTTTTAGGTGATGAACTATATAACGTTTGACGTGGAATGTAAATCATTTAACAGACTTTAACTTAAACATTTGTAACGAAATAATAAATAGCTATTATGATCAGATAATAATTGAGATATAATAATATTCAGTTACTCAAATTTGACAAATTATTTGCACAAAATCATTCAAAACTTATTAAATACGCAGGAGAGATTGATATATGGCTCTTAAAATATCATAGAATAAGCATTAGATATCGAGATTAATTTACTGAAACAAATGCTTCAGTTTCGGGGAAACATGGGATATTGGTTCTTAAAGCCAGTGATGGATGACTTACTGTATTTTGCAATAATACTCTCAAATTAAATGGATATTGAGAGAAATAAACATTGTGTAACCGAAAGTACCATACAGATACGAGAGAATTTAATTACAACCAGTTCATACAGTAATGTTCTCTGATGACAAAAATAAATATAAAAGTGGAAATAAAACAGTTGGATTCAATTTTAAAAATTGAAAATTTTGCTTTTGAGCTCTTTACGATTTGAGTTTAATTATTGTATGACTTTGAATCTAATTTTAGAATATTCATTAAATGAAATTATCAAATTTGACGTAAGCAAAGCAACTGGGTAAGTCATCATCACTGATTAACATATCAAGTTAAGTCATCTATTGTTGTTGCAGAGCGTTTACATGAATGTAATTCACGCTCCAGTGAAGAAAGAAGTTTAGTGCGTGTGAAAAATGAAATATGGATTAATTTTTTATGAAATTCTTTTGATTGTGATGAACACGCATTACTTATTGAAAAGGTATCGTTGACATAATTTTGGGTTAAAACAATATTTGTGCATTGTATTTCATTATTTTATTATTAAATATAGTTATATACATTACATTTTTTCACATTTTATGTACATTATTTATCAATTATAACACTTCTCAAATGTGTGCTTATTCATAATGGAATAAAATTAAAAGTGCTGCAGAGAATGCAACTTGGATTACACAGTTTGAAAAATCACACACATGACAATTTTTTTCCAGAATTAAATCAGTATGTATTTATTAAATATGAAGTCTTAACACTGAAACGCGAAAAAGAATTCGACTCGTAACTTTTTTCACACCCTTGCTTACATTAATGTAGACACTACATTTTAATGCTACACTTAGGTCTTTTACTTTGTAATAGTAAACATGAGTTGTGTGTCCTAATTTAAAAACATATTAGCATTTGCTTCGATTAAAATATTTTGGGATTTTGAATGTTTATATCTTTACATACTTGGTTAATCTCGCTGCACGAGCTTTTTTGGTAATGCATTTTATAGTCTTTCTGTTTCATGGAACGTGCCCTAAAGTTCATCACCCAATATATCCCTTGGAGCAGTGTGGTTTACTGAATTCATGATAAATTGCATGACGAATAAAAAGATTCGTGTGTTGGTAATTATTCTTGGATGCAAAAGATTTGGATAAGAGATTAAATCATTTCACGTGTAGAAAAATTATATTTCCTTAATATTTCTTCTGCTCAAACTTAGTCTTAAAACAACTTCAATAGCTTTTTATAACTGTCCGTTTAATAGGGTTCACATGTTTCAGGGGTATATTAAATTTCTTGATTCATTCAACGCGTTTTTGAGTTGCTATTCAAATTTCGAAAATTTCTAGTTGTTTTAAATATACATTTGATTTTTCTGGATGTTTCAAAAACTTGGAAAAATTTTATTTGGATCTGGTAAGTAGTTGAGTTAAGGTCGCACTGGAGAAACATAATGGGCTATTGGTGACGTTCCGGGATCAATCCCGAAAGAAAAGATCAAGGACAACACTTCGTAATTTTGAACCATGATCAGATGACGAGTTCAATACCTGAACTAGCACCCCACTCCAAACTTCCACACGATGCCAACGCTAGTATATTTGAGGCCATTACAGATTTAACGTTCACCAACCCCACGTAAACGATGGTCTTTGCTGGATCAACTTTCGAACTCGCAAACCTAGGGTTACTAATTCTCTGCTCTACCAACCGGGCTACCGCAAACCTATTTAAATCTGGTAGAAACATGTAAAAATCATTTTTTTTTATGCAGTCTCTATTTCTTTTAAAAAGATATAATTGATAGTTATGAATATTGTATAATTAAATTTTTGTTTCCAAAATAACTTACGTAACGCTATTATAAAGCAAAGAAACAAATCTTTGATGGGTGGAATAACAGTACAAGTCAAAAATTGACATCTTTTAGGAGAACGAAAACTATTTAATATTCCATATTGTAAATGAATAAAATTTATAAAATCAGTTCTGCACCTTATGTCTGACAGCTTTAAAGGGGAAATTAGGAGAAATTTTGGATGTGGCCCTGTGACAAAATTAAGTTACTTGTACTGTTTGTACCAAGAAAATTGTGCACATCACAACTGACTTGTACTGTTATTCCCGCCCACCAAAGAAATATTCTTTTAATTCTTAAGCTATCTGTGGTTAGTTGGTTTTGAGGGTTTTATGGCGTAAAAAAAAAAATTGTTTCTGTGAGAAGAATGCTGCTCGTTAGTCTTATAAAAATATTTCTCAACTTGAATCCTTCTCTCATTAAAAAATATTTAGATAATTTTGATAACTTTTCATTTTCTATTGAACCATTTTCTGTTCAGCCAACTGAATCCTCCGTTTAGAATTTTTATATGAATCTTCATATGCTAATCCATTAAGATCTTAAAATTGAATCACACTAACCATTTATTCCTCAAGCAATGCGTCCAATGTTGTAGAAGAAAAATACCGAGAAATCATCCTTAAAACAAAAAGGAAACTAAAGTCATTTCATTCCAATGTTCAAAAAACCTGAAACAAACTAATTCCTTAAAATAATTAGAAATTTCGATTCGGCAGATAACCTTACTCCATGCTCAAATAGTCAATTTTGATTTATTATTCATGCCGTTGGTAATTAAATATAATCGCCTTTATGGCATGGGATTATATTTAGATACGAACAATTAATCCCTTTCCCGCTTGGAAGAACACGTAAATTTTTCTTAAGAGCATCATACTTAGGAGCCATTGCTTTCTGGTATTTGAATTTAGCAGTACTAAATGTTACTCTCAAATATAGCTTATGCAATGCCAGTTTCATAAGTAAAGTAAAAACTGATCTACTCTTATCAAGAATTCTGCTTTTATGAGTTCCTAAATGTTCTTTATGGCCCATCGTGTTTCTCCATTGCGACGTTAATTGTACTATCAACTACCTACTGATAACGTTTTATTCGATGACCATTTTGTTTAAAAGTTTATCGAAAGTATATAAATAGCTATTAGGGGCTTTTTTGCCAAGCTAAAGGCATGTAGAGCTAGCGTCTCTTCGCGGAATGCGTTTCTTATACGTATTCCGAGCATATCACTGCTTGTCTTTCAAATACGATCATCAATAAAAATTCCAAAGAATGAATTCCGAATTAATGTATGATAGTTGATTGGTCAATGCCAGTTAAATTAAAAGCCTAATGTTGTCCAAACGGTGTTAAACTACTTTTAAAGTAATCCCGATACGTACCATGCAAGAGCATTTGGGTAGGGGAAGTGAATTCTTCTCTTTCCGTCTGGTTTGTTTGTTTTTCACTGAAAATGCCTCTCATACAGTGGTGTGATAATTATTTTTTATGGCAATTAACCCTCTAAGTGTTTCGACGAGATATATCGTCCAAGATCTGATCAATCTTGCAAAGGACGAGATATCTTGTCGATGCAAAACTGCCCTATTACTTCATGGGAAAATGAAGATCCAAGTATGAGAAACAAATTGTCCCTTGCACAGAACAGGTGACAGTTTGGAGCAGGTTTTCGCAGAGGCTGGACATTACAGGGAAGTTTTCAACGTGAAGATAAACCACCAAGAGGGTTAAGACCATGATTACCGTTCACTGTAATTATCGAAGTTAGAATAGAGAAGCTTTTTAACTTAAATCTCAAGTATTTGTAAACAGGAATTCTCATGATTTCTCTTTGATTTCTGATGATTTCTCTCATTCGTGATTTCTCTTTGGGTTTGACTCGTTATTCGTCCTTGTTTGAATATGTATGCGCCTTTATCTAGACAGTTATAATTCATTCAGATTGCGATCGTAGTTTTTAGGATGCTAAAAAGGTTTAATAAACGAATGTGTTGTAAAGAATATTTCATTCATAAGTGATTTGTTATAAATATGGGTACTAATGTTTCTGATTTCGCCCTTTCGTATTCCTATCATTTTTATTTAATTAGATAAGTTGATAATAATTATTATAGAATTAATATAATTGTATTACAGAGGCAATATTAAGCTCTCTTGACCGTCAAATCAACTGTAATGATTTAATTTTTTATATCTTCAATAACATTAACATTTAGTATAAATGAACATTTTGAATAAAGCCCGCGGATACAAACATTCTATGTTAGGTTCTGTGAAGTTTAGTGCTCTATAGGAAAAATTAATTAATCTAATGGCACCTACCAAGGTGAAAAAGGAAACTTCAACAGCATCCAATTTACACGCTATTAATTAAGTGTCCAAAAATGTAAATTTCGGCTGTATTTTTTTATTACGAATTCAGTTTTTTTCTCATTGAGAATGATTAATGCTTGCAGTGTGGAGTTTTAATTAATTGCACTATTAGTTGACGTAAAATGAAATTTTAAGGAAGCGTTTCAAAGGAATTTTTTCAAGAAACGCTTAAGTAGTACCTCATCAATTCCCATTGATTTAAACTAACCAGCTCAAACTGAATAGACTCTCTTAACAAGGTAATAATGTCACAAATTCAGAATGTACTATTAATAGAAATCATAACTATTTCGGCGCAGTATATAGAATACATGTACTAGATTTCTATTAAATACTGTATAATAGAAGACCTGTGCATAGTATCTGCGTTCCAATTGATTAATCGTATAATGCAATTGACCATTTTATAATTAATATAATCATATATATGTGTGTGTGTATTTATTTATTTAATACCTCCAAACGACATAAAGATAAAAAAATGTAAAATAGCGCGTGTTCTTACTGATTTTAATTCTTATTTCCAGTTAAAGTGCATGGTTATAAGTGCACATTTCAGTCACGTTACCAGTTATCCACAAAATTACATCATTTTCACTCGTTCAAAGGTGATTAGCTATCTTTCGATAGGTAGACCTATTCCGCCGTTCTCTTGATTTTCTTCTATACTTCCACATTCTAAATTCCTCATTGTTGCATCTATCATTGACAGAGCGGCTTAAGATACTGGTAGAATGAATCCCTCGACTATGAGCTCGAATCTTCTATGTGCCGAAATCGTGTTTGCTGCTTGAAGTTTCCTGTTTTTTTCCGGAGTAACGCAGAAACTGACACGTTTCTGCAAATAATTGAAGGATCTTACGCTCTATAAGATGGCAGGCATGATCATGAAATGGCTGCAGTAATTTTACATTTGTATTACAAACTGAATATTTTTTTTTCTTTCAAGTTTTATACAAATCTTTTTCGTTTGTTGTTACCTAAACAGAATTGTATGGAAAATTCAGTGAGGATCCCCTCTGCAAAAGAGGTTGTTAGCACATAGGTGATTTAAAAAAATTACTTTGTAATTGATCGATTTACGTGTTTGTTTTATTTTTACTTATTTATTTTATTTTTATTTTACTATTATTTTATTGTTTTAATTTATTTTACTATTATTTTATTGTTTTAATTATTTTATTTTTTATTTTACTGTTATTTTATAATTCTTTATTATTCATTTTAATTTAATAACTTTATTTTATTTTTGTTTTACTTTGATTTTATTGTCTCTATATAATTTATTTATTTATTAATTTTAACTATTTATTACTTATTATTACTTTTAATAAAATACCCAGAAGTGCCCATGAAACAGAGTTCAAATCAAATTAAGCGCCTCAAAAGTTACGCTCGAAAGCTCTTTTGGTATTTATATGGATACCTATAAGCTGGCATTGGAAAAAAATTCGTATTTTGTCTCATCAGACTGCTGATGAATTTCATAAAATAGTCCAAATTAGTACCAAAGATTAATCTATACCATGTTTAGCAATATTTTACAGCACAATAGCTCTTTAATTGCTTGAATTTAAATATGCTTTATTCTAATAGTTGTCCAACGTTTTCTTAAAGTTATGGAATCGCTGAAATCACTCTTTGTAATAAATATTAGAACTAATACTAGTTTGTGTCTATTAACTATTTTTACACTCTCCCTTCACCATTTAAAAAATGAAGCAAACTAATTGTCAATAGCTCGGTCGCTTAACTATTCTTCAACTCCTTTATTATCACAAAAGTCAATCCCCAGAATATTCAAGCACTAAGCCATTCGCCGATAGTAAGAATAGAAGTCACTGAAGAGATAAGAAAAGGGAATTATTGTCTTCTTAGTTGTAACCTCTATCGTTTCTAACTGATAGAGGGTAAAAAACGATACTGCTATTCGTATATCCAAGACGGAATATGTCTATCTTTAGTATGCGTGATATCCTATCTTCTTTCCTATGGTGACACTTGGTCTAAAGAAAAACAAAATGTATTCTCACTAAGAAAGTGTGACAACCACTCTTAGTTTCTTCGTTGAGGTTGAAACACTTGTGTTTTTGCCTTTTTAAGACGAAAGTGCTTTGGCTTTGCTGAGACGCAATAAAGTAGGGTTATCCTACTAAAGGATGTTAAAAAGTAGGTTGAACCAAGTTTCTTCATTGAAGTGAAAATACTTGCCTTCGCTTTTTTTAAGATAAAAGTGCATTTTTGGCTTTGACTGAGTTGCAATAAAGTAGGGTTATTCTATTAAAGGATGTTAAAAACTATGTGGGACAAAGTCACTTTATTGAGTTGAAAATACTTATCTTTTCACCTTTTGTAGACGCAAGTGCATTGGATTTGAGGAGTAATAAAGATGGGTTATCGTACTAAAATATGTAAAAGCGTATGCTGGCTAACCCAGACAACTACTCTTAGTTTCATCATTAAGGTGGAAATATTTGGCTTCACCTATTGAAGATGAAAGTACTTTTAGTACAATAAAGATGGATTATCCTACTAAAAGAAGTTAAAAAGTATGAGCTAAACGAAAAGTCTAAACTGCCGGAATGGTGTTATGCATTCCAGTTAAACATTTTAGTACTTTTAATTCAAAGCAATTATTGTTTTAGATTTCAATGTAATGACTTCATATGTAACACATATCAAGTAAATTTGTTTGTGTGTCATCTTTTAACTAGATTGTTTTCAATTTCTGTTCTCAACTCTTTCCTAATTTCTTCAATATATTAGTTATAATATCTTAAATTCTTTGTTAACATTCTTAAGATTTGACTTGATTGTATTTGAAGGATTGTGCTGTTATAAAACATTTTGCTTGTTTAAGTTTTCGATTTTTGTTTTGTAATACATATACACACTTCCTGTAAAAATGTCTTTCCTTATGCATTCATAATCCCCAAAAGATATCCAAATAGCTTGAATAAAAGAGTGCTCAGGCATAACAGTGTATATCCCGGTCTAATTAGCCCTCTTTTAGCAAAAAATGATCGTTAAGAGATAAACCAAATCAACCGACATGCCTTAGAACAGAAATCCCATTGTTTGCGGAAGACAAAGCACAACAATTTTTTAAGTCACTTTAATTCAGTTCTATACATAGTACAGATTATGTTATTCTAATTTATGTTATTATTTAACTTATTAACTTGTGTGGTTATTAACTTGACTTGCCTCAAAGAAAATTATTGTACTTTCGCTTATGACATGATAGATTACCGATGGAAACGCCTTTTGGGTGTTTGTGATGCGCCTTAAATATTCAATAGATTATTTTCGAAGTAATATTTTCATTATTGGAAACCATATTTTTACTGTTTTAGGGGAATGATAAAAGCGTGTTTGTAAAATGTTAGTATTATTTGCATAAAAGCATTATCAACATATTTGATTTCCAAGCGCAACAACAAACCCAGCAGTTTCAGAATGTGAATATTCGTTTCTCATTATAAGGTTTGAAAATTCATAAGGAATATGTATTTTGTGATGTTTTTAAGGCATACAGGGTGTTTTAAAACTTTCTGTACGCAATTTAAGGGATAGCGTAGAACCCAAAATTATACCATATTCGGACAAGAATGTGTGTCCGTAAGTTTCTCCCGGTTGTGTTAAAAGTACACTAAGGAGCAGAAATGAAAGGTAGCAAGTATGTGAACAGCATTTATACTAGCCCTAATTTTCGTTTGACAGAAAAATTAGGGCTAGTAAAATATAAATAAATAGGGTTAGTAAATATAGGCTGCAATTGTACTCTTACAGTTTCACAGTAGATATTCAAAGTTCTACTACCAACAGTAACACTCCTGACAGCGTCGACGCATAGATCGGACGTTAAAAAATTTCTGGCTATACGAGGACACTTGCAGTCACGACATTTGGGGTGAGATCAGCTTTGGAATCAATAAGGGTATCGTACACAGGTATGCTTAGACGAAGAAACTAATGCATCGGGTGGTCAATGCGCACAAGCAACGGGTTCACCTTGGCTTATCGATCGAGCCCGAAAAGTACCTTAAAGGACATACATCCCTATGTGAATATGGTTTAATTTATGTTCCCTACGTTCATACAGAAAATTCTGAAACACTCGTATAATAAATAACGAAAGGAAGAAATATATCTCTATCTATGGTAGAAAAAGGTCCATTTTGCAAGTTTCTGAGAACACTTGAATTTGTAGTTTTTAAATTTTCAATGCAGCTCACAAAAATACATTCCATTGTTTTAATTCTTGCATGGACAGGAGAACATTAGTACTTTTTTATTACAACTTTCATTACTTTGAAGGAATTTGTGAACATGACTCAAAATGATCGGATTTGGACATTGCCTCTTGCTACCAAGGTACAGAGAATGCTCATTTTGCAAGTACTAATAACAACAAATTTAGCAATTTTTATTTTTCAAAGTTTTCGATACAGCGTACAAAAATACATTTCAATGTTTTGATAAGTAATTTGTGGATGTCACTCAAAATCATCGAATTTGAACATTGGCTCCTTTTCTACCAAAGTACAGCTATATCATTTTCCTTTTTCATTGATACCATTTCCTATGTGATTTCATGTCTGCTCTCAAACATTGCTATCTTTAACGCTCGAACGGATAACTAAAATTCAATTTTATTACATTAAAATGGCGATAAATGTCTATGCATTTATTTCTTCGGGTTTGATCCCGGACCGTCATCAATAGCCCGTTGTGCTGTGCTTCAATGTGACGTTAATTAAAATACATAACTACCTATGCTTTTATTTATCGAATAAATTAATTGTGAAATTGTGACCTGACCACAATTTATTGTGTGCAATTCCTACCTTTTGCAATATGATTAAAAAACCATGATAGTAATAACTGCTGAAAACTTTTAGTTTGTCAGAATTTCATTTATTTTAATGTGAAATGTGAGTAATGAACTGTCACTTTCATTATTTAGTATTTTGTTTATTTTCTCAGGATAGCTTTCAATTTTAAGTTTAATCAATTTTTTTCATTTAGGTTAGTTAATAAAACGCTTAGAACCACATAATGCAATGTTATTGAAGAATTTGCTTAGGTGAGTTTTTACACATTTTTCAGGAGTTGAATAGCAAAACTTTTAGGGATTTGACGCCTGAAGAACTTTTTAACGTCATCCATTCTTAAACTTCGACATGTCGAATGTATTCAGACAGTCTGAATTCTTACGTTTCAAACGCGACAGTTTAAAAGAAGGAATTCAAGCTGTGAGAGGTAAAAAATGTTTAAAATCTGTGACATACCATTTCCGATTTTCTTAAAAATTCAATATATGTTCGACAGTGACATTTGTTCAACTATTCTACGCAAAATTTGTTAAATATTTCTTTTATTTCTCGAAAGGAAGTCAAAAATATTAAATTCATAATTGTCATATCCTTAATGCTCTTATAATATAACACAAAACTAATAAGGTACGTCACAAGAATCAAGATTACAAAAGGCTATAGGTTTCACCGCTTTTGCCACTCACAATCGAAGTTTACTTTTGTTTACTCTTAATAAATATAATTCACATTTAAATTTAATTTATTTCTGTAATGTTTGATTGTTATAGAAATGGTTAATTTAAATTTATTTTATATATTTCATTGCAATATCTAATTATTACTGTTCAAATTACGCACATTATATTGTTTTATAAACTCCATCGGGTCCAAACGGTTTGACTTTATTTATACAACTCAAGACATCAGGTCTCTAAAATTGTACTTGATTTCCTAAAGCTATTTAAAGGATTTATTTTTATTATCTTTCAAACAAACGTCAGTAATTGTGTCTGACGAAAAACTCAATTGAGCATTTCGTTGCGTTTCCTTAGTTGATATAAAATGTCGCGTTATCATCGTTTAAGTGCATCGTTCTGTAATAAAGTCTGGTGGCGGTGTACTAACGCCAAGAATCGTTTTGAATGAAAAGAAATCCATTACATCAGCACATTTATGTGGTACATCAATATCTATGTAATAAAAGTACAAAACGGATGTAGTTAATGGATACGACTCAAAATGTTTGCATCTTTGTTAAATAAGAATACGAATTTAAATGGTTGAACAAGTTGCTAGTCAAGATTGAGAGATGGGAGATTTGGGTTGAGTTTACGTTCTTTTAAGGATGAAATAATTTTAGCAATAAAAATTGCAAACCTTCTTTCTACTCTTTAACTACTAGGATAGGAAGATTGTGGGATGGGGATTGGAGAGATGGGGTTGAATTTACGTACTTTTAAGGTTGAAGTAGTTTTAGAAATAAAAATTGCAATACTTAGTTGCAATTATAAAATCTATTATTTCAGAAATATTTTTGTGAAAGGGTTAGATTCTTATTAAGAGATGGTTTAGACATATTTATTTTGAAATGGAGTAATGGATTAAAAATTTTGGTGAGTACAATAACTTCTTCACCATATAGTAATTCAAAAGTGTTGGGATACAACAAATGTTCAAACATTTAATTCGAAATCAGCAACTATTAGACCAAAACTAAAAGATTTTTCATTTCATTCAGTGTCATACGGACCGAAAAAGCTTAAAATTAAAATAAACTAATAAACAAATACAATATTTTGTATTCACAATGAAAGTAGTGATTAAAAATGTATTGGGGCAATCTAGAAAAATGAAATAAGTAGGAAAATTTCAAGGAACTGTCGATAAAATTATATTTTAAATAATAATTTGGTAATTTTAAGTAGTCACGTCAAATTTTGAAGCAATGGTAAAAATATGGAAAATTTCTTTCGATATAGAAAACTTATCATTTTCCCTGAAATGGTAGAAAATTTAAGAAATATCAGTAACATGTTGAATGAAAGCAAATCTGCACTATTCATAACATAATTTTCAAGTATCAGAAGACAAATTTAATTCAAAACAAACCATGAACTGACGGCGAAAGAATGTCATTGAATGTGAAGAAAAGGTATATCATGAGAAACAGTGGTTACATCCTTAAAACGAAACAAAAAAAATCGATTTTAGTAGACCAATGGATCTTAAAAAGTTCTCTAATGCTAAAATTGTAATAAAATTCAACCTTTATGGTTGAGTATCTTGATAAAAAGTCAGACACAAATAAAAGAGTCAAGGCTTTCACAGAGAAGAAAATTCGCTTAGGGGCTTATAAGAATCAGCTTTAAGAATTCAGTAACTCGATTACATTGATAGACGAGTCTAAATTCAATATTTTTAAATTGATGAAAGACCAATACTTGAACACGAACTAAAAAATTTCTCCCACAATAAGACATGGCGATCGCAGTCGATGGTCTTAGGCTGTATTAATATTTATTCTTGTTATAATTGACATGACTGTAAAAGGTTAAATTTAAGTATTTAAATATTCTGAAAGAAAAGTTAAAAGAATGCTAAAATAACCATATTGTCAAATTTTAATCTTTATTAGGATAAATATCGGACGCATAATGCCCATATTTGTAGATTCTTAGACCCTTTTTATACCACTGTCAAAAGTCATCATAACTCTTATACCATGTTGTCCAGACTTTAATTCTATTGAAAATATTTGGGATTATTTGCAATATTGAATTAATATATTTAAAATTTCCTATGAAAATTTACTTTGAGAATAACTCCTTGAGAAAGGGGAAAATAGAACCAATAATTTTAAAATAATTTCGAATGGTCCAGTCTTCTTCCTACCGATTCCCTACATGCCGTAGTGTTAAATGAGATTTGCCTTTTATTGATTTTTTCGACTATTTTCAGATTATCTTTCCCTTCGGGACGGATCCCGGACAATCGTCAATAGCCCGTTGTGTTGCTCTAGTGCGACGTTAATTAATTACCATCACCACCATCAATTTGAAAATAATTTCGGGAAGGATTCGAGCCCCGAGGGCTCTTTCCGTCAAAACAACCAGGCCCTTGATGACAGTTTTTCGGATATACTAATGCAAGTTAATAACAAAATAGGCGGAGTCAAAGGTATCTTATCTATCGCATGAATGTATATGAAAAGGTATCTTTTAAAATCACAAAAATAATATACAGACTGAATAACTATAAATGTAATATAGAAATCTTTATTGACTGGTAATTTATTTAAAGTTTGAGACATATTGTGCCTGTCTTTTAGACGCCTCTATTTCTTTATGACAATGTTTAAGTACAAGCCGAGTACACCATCAAGAATGGCCTTGGTATTGATAAAATATTCAGAGAACACTAATATAACGAACTGCTATATTTAGGAAAAGATTCTTCTCTTGGGAAGGAGTATTTACTTTTATTATTAATATATAGCTTTCCTTAATGCATTAATATAGCTTCCTTTTCTTGCTGCAATTCAATATCAATAACTGTTAAATTTGTATAGCTCAACCCCATTTTCTATCTTTATCAATAATTTCAGCTGCTTAAAGAAAGTTTCTTATCTGTAATCAGCTCTTCTATGTCACTAGAAAGTAAATAACAGTAGTAATTAAGTATGAAAGTGTACATTCTGTGAAACTTGAAAATATTTTACTAATAGTGAATTAATTAACGAACTCAGATGCACGTATACGATTCAAGTTTGACCAAATTAGAAGATACTGATGGATTTATATTAATACCGCTGTAGGTTTATAAAATCTATATATAATAAAAGTATACTTGTTGAATCTACATTCATAGAGAATAATATTTATTCAATTTCTGGTGTTTCAATGCCATAACTGGACTAATCTATGTATAATTTACTGTGTCTGTAGTTAAACAGTTTCTGCTTACCTGTGTCTGTGTTTACAGTTAAAACATTTTATCATCATTGATGTACATAAACATCGTACACAAACTTGATGTACATCAAACACTGTTGGTGAGTTTATTACTCCAGACTGCAAACACTAGTCAAATAGACTTAACATTTTGCATGTATCTTAATTGGTACATTTAACGTTTAAGCTGTTGAACATCCCAAATTGTAACTAATTTACTTGCCACACAAGAGGAACAAGACTAACGAAAGCCGAACTGTAAAACTAGTCTATTTGGATACTTAACCTACAATACCAATTAACAACCAAAAGAATCTGTTTAGGGATTAGTTTTGGGTATAGAATTTGAATTAGCTTCTCCCTCTCATTTTATTAACCCTCCTAGTGACTGTTTTGACGAGATTTATCGTCATTAGCAAAACTGACCAGATCTTGATTGACGATATTTGTCTTTACCAGAAGAAAACTGACCAGATCTTGATCTTGTCATAAAAAATCGACAAAATCTTGATGACGAGATAACAAGTCATTAACAAAACTGGTCAAATCTTGGTGGACGAGATATCTCGTCGAAACCACTTGGAGGATTAACTGTTTGTTGATTAGATTTTGTGGTGAGTTTGGCATTTAACTGCTATGCAATGTACACTCCGGATTTTATTAGCCTGCAGTTTGTTTTAAGCTTGCCAAGACGCCTTTCTGCCCTAAGATTATCAATCACTTGTTCTGAAATACGTGACCAAGCACCTGCCAGTATTCGAATGAGTGATTGAGGCTATACGAGATGGATTTAAAATATGCAGGGTGTGGAGTTCTGAGCCTCCTTCCTCATCTCCAAGCGATCGCATTTCAGAATTGAAAGCAAAACTCAAGTAACGCCGTTTGTCCTCTTGGGGAGCATCGTACTTCCACCCTCACTCAGTGTGTTATCTCAAAAACTACTCTGCAAATATTTATACCCGCTTTAAGTTCTCGCGCGAAGCGTGTGATCTACAGTCGTGGTAAGTGACAGTTACGGCTAAGGATGCGGCGAGTTATTATTATTAATAACTGTGATGTGGCACTTTTTATTAAATGATGACTCGAGGGGCTGGCTGGACACTTGATCCCCTTCGGTGGCCGGAAATTGATCCTAGCTTCCGCGTTTTGAATGCCTAATTAATCGGGGGTGGTCGGAAGACGTTTATGGCGTCACCGCAAAGTTGCTGTCAGTTTGGACGATGAGATGCGTCACTCCTTGAACAAATAACTTGGATTTCGAGACTAATTTCCTGCTTAATATTCGTGAATTTTCATAAGGGGTCCGGGCGATGATCCCCGTGGTAGACTTCTGGCAGGTTGTTGTCAAGGGGTCTGTTGCTGTGTGGAAGATGGAACGGTTTTGAAGTATGGGATTCAGTGGATTTGAGGTTCAATGAAATTTTGATTTGGTCTGATTTTAATCTGTACGCCTATAACTCCATGCATGGTTATCTTTATCATTATTAGCTACTATTAAAATAATCATATACAGCACTTCAGAAAATGTATTTGATAGTATGAGGAAGAGAGATGAGATGGTTTTGAAGTTGGTGTTCCAATGAGGATCGGGTTGAATAGCATTTGTGCATTAGGTTCTATTTTAAATTCATATTCTTATCAAACCCAAAGAAATGTCACAGTGATCTTCAACTCCATAGAGAAATTTATTTTTAGTAAGAGATGCTCAGTGCGCTGTCTGATTATCTTCGTAAGAGAGTTTTTTCAAGTTGTTAGTGATGAAGATATGACGGTTTGAATGTTAGGTTCCATTGTGGATAGTATTCAATAAATTTGCATTAGGTCTGATTTTAATCTCAAAGCCTGTAACTCCACACATGATGATCTTAAGCATCATTAATTACTATTAAAATCATATACAACATTTCATGAAATTTATTTTCAGTAGACAATAAATACTCGCTAGGAGATTTCTGGCAGTTGTTTTCGAGGTGGTTGATGGTATGAGGAAGATGGGATGTCTTAAAGTTGTTTTTCCAATGGGATCAGGATCAGTGAAATCTGTGTATTAGGTTTGATTTCAATTTCTGTTCATATCTAAACTAATAGTACTGTCTTCAACTCCATAGACGATGGTCGTTGGTGTAAGGAGTTATGGTAAACCATTAAAGCTCACTGGAAAATTTATTTTCTTCAAAACTTTTTCTGTGCTCTTTGCTATGATTCTTGTAGGAGAGTTCTGCCAGGTTGTTATTACGTGTGGTTGGTATTCGGAAGTTTATAATGTTTCGAATATGGATCCGATGGGATTAGATTCAATGTAATTTACATTCGATATGATTTTAATTTATGTTAATATCTAAACCAAATGAGTGTCATGGTGCAGTCTGCTTAGTCCATAGGTGATAGTCTTTAGTGTTATATTTTTTAGATTAATACCACATATAGCTCTAAAGAAATTATTTGAAATAAATACGATTATTCGCAAGAAATTTTGGCAGGTTATGGTCAAGGGGTTTGTTGGTATGTAAAGGAAAGGACGATTTTAAATTAAGGATTAATGAACATCATGTTGAATAAAATTTCCCTTTTGCTTGGTTTTAATAATGATTTGCGATTAAAGTAATATACAGTTCTCTGGCGAAACTTCTTTCAAATGAATCAGAAATACTGCATCTTTTAATGCGGAGGTTAAGGATAATAAGCTATAAAATCATCTCATATAATCAATTTATCGTCTCATTGGAGCCATATGTTATATACATTTACACCATATGGCTGTACCATTATTTTGTTAAATAGTTTCTAGTAAATGGTAATTAACCAGATTAAAATTACCAGACTTTGTAAAGATTCAAACATTTGTGTCGTTAACGTCTGTGAGAGAAAAGTATTTAATTGAATAGAAGTATTAAACAAAATAATGCAGTATAAGTATTACCATGAAAAATAGCCTGTCACAAAAATGTTCTCTTCAGCATTAAGTAGAGAGTTAATGTTAAATTTCGCATTAAGTAGAGAAATAAAAATAAAGAAGGACAAGTTAATTTGAGGATAAACGAAAAAGAAAGGAAAAGTTGATAATTTTTGGCGACTAAAAGAAATAAAAATAAAGCACGTAAATAGTCTTCATGAAAATGTAGTTTGAAAACATAGAGTAACAGCATTCTTTTCATATATTTTAGTTCAATAGATTATATTTCATCACACCAATTTGTTTTGTCTGTTAAAGTTTTAGTCTTTAATTCCTAAATAAAGGAATTTATTTTGTCTACTTTTAAACTAAATTTCAATTTTTGATAACTAAGTGCAAAGACTTTCTGTATATTTATAAGTCATCCAAACTCCAGACCATGAACAATGTGTACAAATTAAAGCGCATTCACAGCCTGCTATGTAACGCATTTAATCCAGACTGGCTGGATTTTTGCCAGACAGTGATCATACAAGCCGAAGGACTGAATCTCAGTTTGTCATAGACCTTCTGGAACATTCCAAACAGACTGATGTCATCTCGCATTCAAGATTTGCACCTTTAAACACTCACTAGAATAATGTTTGAGCAGTTAATATAGATACAAATCGTGAAAGGATATTCAAGCAATGAACAGGGGAGAAGTTAAAATAATTACCAGTATTTGCTAATATCTCTTGTCTGACAATACATTATCTTTGTAATATTAAATATATAGACTTTGTGCTTTTTAATCAAACGTTTATTTGATACGGTCGAAAGTGGTTATAATTGCTGCATCGCTAACTTATGATAATACCCATATATTAAATGAATGAACAAGTTTCTGAAATTTTATTTTTGAGTGCGTTTTAGAGCTTCCTTTTATGCAGAAATTATAAAACTTATACCTGTCATATTTTTAATGAAATAAATGTAACTTGTTTCATCTTGCTTTCTACATGCTCATATAATGAATTGTTTTATTTCTTTACAGGTGAGTACCCTTTGCTTTACTTAATTTGGGATTGCAATCTATTGGTAAGTGTTATGTTTAAATAGATTTTCAGTTTGGTCAAAATCAGCATTATGCTAGCCTAGTGCTTCCCAAGAAAATGATAATTTTCCATGCAATTCAAACATTCGCTACAATTCTAACAATTGGGTTAAATAAACTTTCCACTGTAACTGACATTATTTGTTTAGTGGTGCATAGCAACAAACATACCGCTACGATATCCAATGTAAATTTTGCCTCTCTGTTCAAATGTGGCTTGGTTTGAGTTAGGAAATAACAGAATACTAAAAGCGCAAGAACTAACTGGTCATTCTAATGAAACTTTTCAGCTGAAGAAATTGCATAAATACGTTTTAAAAAGTGAAAAGGTAGAGATAGGAGCAGAACATTTATCAGAAGATATTGAAAAATAGTGTTTCGAAGAAGCAAATGTGATGCATGCCATAAGGTGGATATCCAAGTTTAGTTTGTTGCTCTATGGTCATCCTTTGCCTCATGAGTGTCAATTAGACCATGGACATTCAGGAGCATAATAGAAAAAAAAATGGCTAGGTTGTGCACATTTTGTCATACCTCATAAAAACCATGAATTAAATACGACTAAAAATAACAAATGTTGCTTTCTGTTTTTATGAATACATTTCATTAGGAAATATGAAATGGAAAATAAAAACGTACTTGAATCTGTTGTAATTTTAGATAGTTAGAATGTGGGTCGCAATCAACCGCTTATATCGTCAGCTTAGAACAGAAACTCTAACTGACAAAACAAAAATTTTGCTGTACAGAAATTTAAATGCTAACTATTAGTTATTAGGTAAAAATATAAAAATTCTAAGTATTTTTAAAGTGTTTTGTATCTTCCAAACAGATTACATTATGACCATATAGTATTTCCTATCATCATGAAAGTAAGCATTTAATGTTTTCGAAAAAATCTCTGTTATTGAGTTTCTGCTCTAAACCTGTCTTCTGCTATGTATGGTCTGCTTCCTGTCTGTGTATGGAATTAAATTTTCCTCTACTGCTTAATTTACCTTACTATTCCGCAATTTGACAATTTGATGAGTTTCAATTTATTCCACAATTTGAAACTCATCAATCATAAAAATTTATTTTAAAGAAGTTTCACTAACATGGATAAAAACGAAATGATGAAAATACTGTGATTAGGGAATGTGTAGTTCTCACCTTCTTTAAACTAAATCAAAATCTAATATACGAAATGGAATTTGCTTAATAACACTGTTATCAACTTCGACCTTCTAACTAAACAGAGTAATTAGGTAAAAATATAAAATTTGTGGGCCGTGTTGCTGTCGTAAAAGCTGAGAAGTTTTGGTCACGTGTGTTTGGGAATCGACTTGGACCAATTGACAAAAAATATATGCAGCCAAAATTTAAGTCTATGACATATAAGGCATCATGTCCATAAATTAAAACAAAGCAACTTTTCCAAAACATATTTTATTCAAATATTTGCTATTACTTCCAAGATATTCTCTTTATAACGGAATTATAAATTTTCCTTAAATTTGACCACCTAATCTTCCCAAACATATCATGAAAAGCAAATAATGTCTTCTTTTGGTAAGCACGCATTATAAATTTTCTTAAGTAAATAAGAATACAAAAAAGGCCGATCTGGAGTTGCTAAATTAAGGAGGCTGTCTCCCAGGAGGAGGAAACCCATACATTTCTCCAAGTTTAATGCGGTTTAGGGGATGGTTAATGATGAAAAAAGGCTGAACTGATTAAAACCTCTGGCATTGCTGATTATATGAATACGTCTTCGCTTCCTGGCGCATAAGCAAAATCATGAAGAGCTATTTATAAAACTTTCAACTCGTATTATTTTATTTTCCTTGCAATTTTATTTTAGGGTGTTTGAAAAAATAGTGAAACTGTGTTCGAAATTTTAGTGAAAAGGTGTCATCAATATTATATTGGATTCCGTGGATTTTAAATGAAACAATTTTGTTCTTTTAAAGTACAGGCATTCTTTCTGTAGTGCCATATTCCTGTTGATTAGTTCAATAATTACATGATTGGAGTAATATTTTGAACTATCGGACAAGCGCAGAGCATTGAAAGGCCTGTTACTGGTATCCATTGATGACGATGTTTCTAATTACTTTTCATCTCTCTTACTCAAGTCAGTTTTGAATTTAGTTTAAAAATATTCAAGTGCTTAAGTGTACAATCATAAGAGTTGGGAATCAATTTCATTATCATCATTGCATTGTCATCATTTTATTTTCATTAAGTTGGAGTATATGGAGTTTTTATTATGTTGGACGCATATGCGCATTCTGCAACCTGCAGTCCTCCTTGCATGACTGCTAATCAGTTATGACTTCTAACCAATGGAATCTTTCCTTGGACTCTTTTAGCCAACAGATGCAGTAATTTAGTCATTGTGTATTTTGCGAGGGAGGAGCAACACACTACACTACTCGGAAATCTCGAGACACTCAGAGGGTTAAAAATAGTTTTCACTTATTTTGAGACAAAATCTGGCATTAAAATGAATAAATACAGTTAGATTAGTCCTTGTAAATTTACGTGAAATGACAAAAATGCACCAAGCTAAACAGTAGGTAAATAAGTATTAGAGAAAATTTTGACTCTACACTTATAGGGGGATATAATTGCAACCCATACTTTAAACGTCTGGTAATTTTTAATGGATTCAAGTAGGTTTTTGTTTTGCTTTCCATATTACGTTATAAAACAAAATTTATCAAAAATAAAACTAGAATTTTGTATATTTAATCGTATTTAAATCATGTTTTGTAATGAAGTATGACAAAATGTGTAGAATTCAATCATAGTTTTACAATTATTCTTCTGAATGTTCATCTTAACTAAATAAAATCTCCCTCGTTGAAGACATTCACTGTTTTTTAGCATCTTGAAATTCAGCGAAGTTCTCGTTCTCCAAAATTTTCTGTTCTGCACCCTTCCTCTATTATTTCAATATTTTTATAAATTTGTCGTTGCTCTCCTTTCAACAGACTGGAAAGAGTTTCATTACAATAGTGAATCTGCGTATTAATTATATTTTTCTGTTCCTTTACGGAAAACACACCACATGTGACCTAAGCAGCAAAATTGGTAGTGAATCTCATAGTGATTTATTTTGTTTGTATCATAAACGTTTGTTTCCGGGCTTCGATATACAAATAATATTGATTTCTATGCCATGTACGTTAGCAAAATATATGTACAAATGAAAAGTCTAAAAACCGGTTTGAATCTCGCTTTAATTAGGCAATCAATGCTTTTTATTTTAATCAGTTTATACGGGCATTATCATTTTATTCGTCTGGAACATCGAACTTCAATGACTTCTTGCCAAATATTACTAGTCAAAACTAGTCTATTAAAGTGAAAAAGTTTGCAACTTTATGGCTGGCATATTATTAGAATCTCACTCATATTATTTATTGAAATTGAGAATTTTGCAACTTTGTTTTCATGCTGACATAGTAAAGAAACACTTTCCGTGAAAGAAGCATGATAGGAATTAGTGTTAGAAGTGCGAAAAGCCCTGAAGAAGGACATTGTTTCTTCACAACAGAAGTGTTTTGTTTCAACAAAAATGTCAATTTCCAATGCAATATTGAAATGATCTAAATGAATAGCGTCGCAATCTTCAATCACTCTGAAATGGTAAATTTTCTGTTTACTCAGCAGAGGGATATTTTTCCAATTCAGTGAGCAGGCCACACAGAAGGTATCCATTGTCAAGACATTGTATTGATACATACCCAATGGATGAAGCTTATTTGTTTACAAATATCGGGAACAGAAAGGGAAGCTTTCATTCCGTTCTACTACATTGAGAGGACCAAGTCAAGGGTCTCGGTGATACCAGCACCTACTTACATAGGTGTATCGACCTTCTAATAAAACAGGCGGAGCATGTGCGTGGAGTCGCTGTCGTAGGATCTGAGAAGTGTAAGTCACGTGGACTTGGGAATCGACTTGATCCGATTTTCTATCGAAGCGCAAACTAATGATTTTATCACGCTTCTCATTAGTCATACATTATGGTTACGTATGTTTAGTGTTTGCAGCTTGGTCAAATATGGACCCTACTCATAAAACCAACTTCCATCCAAACATTTTTAAATGTCCGACCACTGACCTTCTTGGCCTCCGGTACTACAAGGGGCGAATTGACGGCTATTGGTGAGGAAGCATTTAGCAGTGTTGTGAACCTGCCTTACTCTGAATCAACGATCACCAACATCCACACTCTTTCAAGCCAGGATTCAAACCAGCGTCTTACTGGATGGCAATCAAACGCTATGGTCCTATACATCAACAAATTTCCAAGCAGAAGTTCGCGCAACAAGCCCACTAGTGCAGTAACTGAGCAGCTAAAATTGTCGCTCTTAAGAAACCGGTAGACTGAAAGCGGTTGATTACGAATTCGAATCTCGCTAAAGTTGGGTTGGCTGCTTGAAATTTTCTGGTTTCTTCAAGACGACACTTAAATGCTGGCTAACTTTCTCGAAGCTCTCCATGAACCTCCCCCCCCCCCAGTTTACAGTGGGTGTGATGTGACAGCACCTCCTAGTCCCCCGAGTTAAAACTGAGACTGGTACGTTCTCGCTAATGCATGTTTGAAGGATTATGCATCCAAACGCCGAAAATAAAAGTTTCCAGGAATATATTTCATGGTGCAGCCGGAACTAGAAAATTACTTTCTCCAGTCTTCACCATTTATCACTCTCATCTATTTATAAAACAACATTACACATCCTAATTTAACCAAAGCCGAAGTGTGATCGACTAACAACTTCCCTTCAGATCGAAAACATAACTTAACAGCCAATTCCGATTTCAACAATGGCAACCCTAATGTCGGTTTCCAGCAAAGATCTTTGGTGGGTAATTGATTGTTGGGGGGAAAGATCACCATAATCAGCTGATTTCGAATGTGATATTTTTATCGTCTCTCCTCGCCTCGGTGCCTTCGCATCAGCGCATTTTCATGCAACCCATTAGAGCTTAACTCGACCCCTGAGACATTTTTAGCGAAACTGTTTCAGGGAAATGAGTTCTGAGACTTTCGTTACGTGGAAAGGAGGCGGTAACGTCAGAGACGATTTTCTACTTTCGAGAAATGGACCTTTTATCTCCGAAGAGCTACGGGCCGGTTTTTCTTTTATTGTTGCTATGTACTTTTCTATAAATTGACATGTATTTTTCACCCTTTGTATAGAATGTGCTGGATATGTGTATTCTAAACAATCGTTTATAGTTATTATCTCGCTGGTTGATGGAAAGTTTATGTTTGGAACTGAGTAAGAGTTCTATGATGCATCTCGTATTGTATTCTTCCTGTAATGTAGAATAGAACACTTGTAATGATAAGCATAGTTGAGTTTTGCTATGTAGTTGCGTTTAAGTCCTTTCAGTAAGGCACATTCACCATATCTATATCTGTTATCATATCTGACAGAAAATTCTAGAAACCAGCATAAGATTCGCGTCTGAATTTCATTTTCGAATAATAATATTTCGAACTAGCTTTCTAAATAAAAAAATTTGGTGAGAGCATTCTTCCATGACACTTTTCTTCTAACCCTCATTTTGGCAACGTGCTGTCTTCACTCACTTCTAACCAGTTTTGACCTTCTTGACCAATAGAACAGCCCCTCAGCCATTTTTATCGAAACTGCTTCAGTGAAATGAGTTCTGAAACTTTCCTTACTTGGAAAGGTGACTGTAACGTCAGAGGCGATTTTCTTACTTTGGAGAAGTGGATCTTTTATTTCTGAAGAGCTGCAGGCTGGCATTTTTTTTTTTAATTTTTGCTGTGTACTTTTCTATAAATGGACACTTATTTTTCACCCTTTGTATAGAGTGTAGTGTATATGCGTATTATAAACAGTCGTTTATGGTTCTTATCTCTATAGATGATAGTTACCGTGGACAGTTTATGAGTGTAAGCTGAGCGTGAATTCTATGATGCATCACGTATTGTATTCTTTTTGGAATGTAGAATGCATCACTTGGAATAATGAGCATAGTTGGGTTTTGCTATATATAACTGTTTAAGTTTTTATTGTGAGAAACTCAGCATATCTATATCTGTTATCTTATTAATCAGAAAATTCTAGAATCCAGTATGAACCAAACATCATTAACATCTAAACATCATTACTGACGAATAATGCTTTCGAAAAAATTTCAACAGGAACGTTATTTGGGGAAAGCATTCTTCTTCCTTGGTACTTCTAGAATCAATTAATTAGCATAATATCTGAAGCTAATGAATTGCAGTTTAGCCAGCTAATTACAGTCATGTTTTGACAAGTATTCTAATTTAACAAAGCAATAAAAAATCATTCGTTTAACCCATAGTTTCCCAAGACTTTTTGGCTCAGCATCCCCCTTTCAAAAACAGTTAGTTTTTTCGGCACTCCCTCTAGAAAACTCAATCATAACTAATAATAAATTGCATGTGTCTATACCTATAATTTTTGAGTTTCACGAAAATATTCATGCGACTGTGAATGTAATTTTAGAATTCAAAAAAGCTAGTTTGGTAAAAAACTACACAGAACTGAAATTATAGAGCCATTTATTATAAAATGGAGTAACAAACTAAGGTGCATATAAGTACACTAGATTGTTCCATTATTATCAACAATTAATATCAATCAAATCAATAAAATTAAAAATAGGCACTAATGAGAAGGATGTGCACAGTGTTGTGTTACCAATTTGTCCATATTGGGTTCTATTTCGTCAGCAACATTCTAAAATCTCCACAGTAAACTATTTACAATCGTCACCTTTTTTAGTTACAAGAATAAATAACAATTAGTGAGTCTGTGTGGTCAAGTAGATAAGAGTTTGCTTAAACATTTTTAGACGACACATTTTTTAGTATGTTCCTATTGACCACTCTTGCTCCTCATTAGCTAATGTGATCTAATTAGTGCATAATATAAACTGATGCAATGGGGTTATTATGCAGTTATTTATACAGTTATTTAAATTTCAAGAGATCATTTTAAGCAAATGTAAACCATGTGATTTACTTCTTTTCAATGCACACGTCCGTATGTTTCTAACTCTGTGTATATATACTTACACACATACTTTCTACCTTTCCCCTTGATATTTTAAATCCATAAGCATAATACTTCTCGAAAAGCAACTCAATTTAATACATTTATAGTAAATATATTCGGGTATTCTACATAACATGTATCTCTGTTCTTATTTATTTAATTCACTTAAGTTTAGCAAAAACTTTTAATATTGTGCATCACTTAAACTAACCCATTTGTAGTGTTTAAACAAATGGATGGATGTATCTTTAGGGACCTCTTTCAGTGTAATGCATGGACACTTTACAACCAAGAACAGGAACGTTTTAATTTGAAACGCAGTTTATCGAAGTTTTTCTAACAAACCGGTTAGTAATTATCGCTAAACATCCAAGTTAATAGAATTCCAATCGTCTTAAAACTTTTCACCACCTTAGAAGCATTCTTTTTCACGCAAGAAGTATCCCATCTGAAAAAAACTATACTCTTTACTTCGTTTCCGCATCATTTCGCAGGCTTTTAAATGACTCCTGAGACTTTGGGTGCTTAAGTAAAGAATTTACTACATGTTTGGATGAGATGCACTAAAGACCATGAGAGTCATCACACCTTCAAGTAAATAGACTTTTAAAACTATCGCTATTAGTTAATTTAAGGACAATTACATTAAAGACACGTATTAAGGAAAAAGTGAGATTTTTCATGTTAAAAAAACGTGATGAAAGCACTTTTTGATTGTTCCAAAAGGGCTACAACCTAGAATATTTTAGAATTAAGTAAATTATAAATGAAATTCAAAGAACATTTCAAACACATTTGTTCTTCTAACTTCCACAATTTGGTAGCCGTAAGTTTTAACCATCTGAGGGGTTCACACGAGCCATATATGTTCTGAAATCTGCAGTTTCCCCTGCACAACTTCTAACCAGTTTATACCCTCTCGACCAATAAAATATTTTCTAGGAATCTTTCGACCAATGACGGGTTATTTTGTCATTGTGTGGATTGTAGGGGAAAAGCATTACATTCACTAATCGAAAATCTCCGTGAGGGTTAAAAAATCAGATTTTCTATTTTTTAATCTCTTTATGAATTAATTTTATTTACTAATGACTGCTCTAAGGAATGACTTATAGCATAGTCAGAAATTTTAAATTTAATATACTAATGTCAATATTACGATTTAAAAGGAAACGTATATCATTTGAAAATATCTCGGGGTATATTTTGGGGTCACTTCAACAATTTTACATAAACAATTTAATAAACCCAAAGTGAACTGTGTATCTCCACATCCTTGAAAAGAACTTATTTATAAATTACTAACTTAGAAACATAAGTGCTTTAATCCTCGAAATAAGCAAATCGGATAGACATTTTTATTTCAAGCCTTACATGCATCAATTAGGAGGTAAAGAATACGAAATTAAACCGTATTCACATGATGTATACCAATCGCCATCCTGAGATGCTAAAGGGTGAGGCTGAATAAAATTTTTCCAATCCCTAATTTTACCGTTTCGTAGTAGGTCTAGTACGTTCAATAACCAGTAAACGAACTTGGGAAATTGATGATAGAGTAAATCCCCTATTTCTTGACCTTAATATCTAGTCCACATATTAATATACAGGGTGAGTCTAAACTAATAGTACAAACTTCAGAGGGTGATAGAACACAACGAAACAAACACTTTTCCCCATAGAATGTTTGGCCGCTAGAGAGCGCAGTCAAGCGCTTGTATAAAAGCCCATAGGATGTCTATTGGGTGAGTCTAAACTAATACGACAAACTTCAGGGGGTGATAGAACAAAACGAAACAAACACTTTTCACCATAGAATGTATGGTCGCAGGAGGACGCTTTTCATTTCGGCACAAACACACGATCTGACGCAAGTTGGAAAGAAGAGGCATGAAATATGGAAACAACGCTTTAATGTAAAATAAACATCAATAACTGCTTGACAAAACGAAATAATACAATTAGATTTGCATAAATTAAAGATAAGTACAAGGAACAACGGGTAAGAAAGAAATGACATGTACAAAACATGAGAAACTTTTCACATGGAAATGAAACGACATGTTCAAACATCAGTCGGTAAGTACAACGCAAATGCATAATTACAGAAGCTGTTCAAAATGTCGACCACCGCACCTGATGCAGGCCTCGCATCGCCGACGTAAAGCTTTTATACAAGCGTTTGACTGCGCTCTCTAGCGGCCAATCCCTGCACTTGCGACCATACATTCTATGGGGAAAAGTGTTTGTTTCGTTGTGTTCTATCACTCCCTGAAATTTGTACTATTAGTTTAGACTCACCCTGTATATAATTACGTACAATGGTACGTTATTTTGTGATAACTATTTTGTCTCATTTCACTATATTATTTATAATTTTGAAAACTTTATCACTTGTTTTTGGGGATGGCCTTTAATAAAAAAATAGTGGGAAATGTCGAAGGATCGTGCCCCTAGAAATTGGCACCCCTGGTTACACTACATTACAGAATTTATACCTCGCCTTTAATACGTGTTCAATTTTCCTTAGTAAATGAAGTTAAATCATCAATAATCTAATTTATGGGAGCATTTTAGGTATTATGTTATCAGCTTTATTATTTATTGCTTTCAAAACTGACCTTGTGATTCACCTTAATTCTATTCTTGAGAATTTTTACAGATATGAGCGTAATGGTTCAGATTGCAGAATGTTGTAACGATACATTTGAATTTTATTCACATTCGAATCTAACTCTCAACGGTTAAGTAAGAAATAAAACTCGGTTCCCTTAACTTTGGCAATGTTTTACTCCTGCGGACACACGAAATATAAATCAAACTTTTTAACATGTGAATGATTCAAATCCTAGTGAATATAGTATAATGAGCATTCCATAAAGTGTATATGCAATCTTTCACAATCTAGCACAATAGTCACTCTGCGGTATTTATTACAAAATGCATGTCTTGAAAAAAATACAAAGTACCTTCTTTTCCTTCCATGGACTGTTAGCCAGAGATAACATGAGAAAAACATTTTATGACCATCCATTTATCTTGATCTCTCTTATGTATACAAACAGAAAAAATTTCAAAGGTGTTTTCTCGAAGGAGGAAAGCCTCATGTTAAAGACGCAAAAATAAATGTTTTTCCTTGAAACTGATTTTTGGAGTCTTCTTGGTGAAACGTTCTTGACGACCTCATTGAGAAATGTGTAATGTTTTGAGACACCAGTGTGACAAGCCCATAGGAATAATAAATGATACCACCAATTCTCAAGAATTTGGTCAAGATCAGAGATAGTAAGAGACAAACTAATCAATCTCATCTACAGAAGTTAGTGTATAAATCAACCGTGATACTCCAAATTTTTCATCTTATCAATTATTGAACCATCCCTTATCTTAATATATTTATAGCTACGACCCGCCTCCAACGTGAAAGATAAATAATACAAATTTACAAACAATATACCCAAATATAAATTGACATCGATAAATAGGACTCAAGGCCAATTTAATCAGTAGATAGGAATACGAACTCCTCAGAGCTTAAAATTTTCGGCCATTAATATATTCATGGTTCGGACTGACCTCCCTCAAATTATATTAGTGATGAATATTACAAACAGATAGATGGTATTGATAGTAGAATGTATGAAAACAAAAATACATTTTTGAAGCACACCAGAAATTCTTAAGCTGATATTTTTTCGGAGATACTAAATGCTCATTTTCGTGGTCATGAGAAATACATTGTCTTACTGTAATCTGAAAAATATAACTCTATCAAAATACTTATAATTTTTATTTTTTAAACTAAAAACTATTAGTCTGTAAATATTATAATAATGTTGAACTGTAAAATTAGTTTGTGTCAGTTAATGCGTTTTTGGCTCTAAGCCGGCGATGTAACAAGCAATTGGGCCACCAATATTCTTTTTCAATTCAGAACCATTTATAGTATATTTAGAACAATTGGTATCTCCCTGTAAAAAATATTCACTGTAGTACATACCCGAGAAAATTATTATCTATAAATTGATGAAGTTAGTAAATTTATTACCAGAATTGGGAAATTATTCAGATGAAAGACATTAAATGCGCATTGACAAATCTATTCACTAGAGCTGCTTCAGTTTTTACTTCCACAAAAAAATGATTTTCGGTGAAATAAAAGCAATTAGTACTAATCTGCGTACTGCAATATTACCTAACACAAAACATAATTTTCTATGTGACTTCCCTCTAGAATTGTTACAGTGGTTTAAATGCTGAGATTATAACAAGATTTTTAGAAATTCTGATATTATAACAGTGGCTCATATATTGACTGTATTTGTAATAGTGTCTAGTTAATAATAGTATTTCCCTTCCCGAATTTCGTCATCTGATCGTGGTTCAAAATTACGATCTTGCCTTTCGGGATTTATCCCGGATTCTCAACAGTAGCTGGTTGTGTTCCTCCAGTGCGATGTACAAGTCAACCACCTAGCTACCCTCCTATCTATCCTAAATTTATGTAGTTGTCTCGTTATGTATCTGATTGCCCCTGATGTTTTCTGTTTGCCTAAATATGTTTTCTATCGCACAAAACAATTGTTTGCGATCACTCTGATTTGTGAAATAAACTGGGGTAGGTAGTTTTTAGTTGAATTTACGTCGCACTCTGGAGTAACACAACGTGCTATTGGCGACGGTCCAGGATCAAACCCGAAGGGAAATATTCAAGCAGAAACTGGGGAAATGGTTTTACCCAAGGAGCTATTTAAAGTTTTTCTAAATTTTTTATTCTTCGAATTTCCTCGACAGTAATCAGCGATGTAAATCTGTACAGACTTAACCATAATTGGTCATCAACAATTTTACAACTAGAATTTTCACTACCAACATCCTCATTACCGGTAAATTATCAACGGTAATTCTCAATAATGCTCTTAAATTCTGGTCTTTTCTTTAGTAGGCAGACTTCTGAAATGACAACAATTACGCTTGTAAAAAAGGCAATAATACGCAATTTTTTTGTTAGCACTAAATATTTGCAAAGATTTGCCTATTAAATTTATTCTCTACTAAACATTCGTTTAAAATAGGGAAGTAATAATGATTTACTTCTAACAGAAAATAAATGATAAATCAAATCAGGGGTCACTAAACTTAGCGGAGAGCCCATTTGAATATTAAAAAACATATACCACTACTGTATATAAGGGCATTTGCAACTATTACCGTCGACTAATTGATCTCTAAGCATGATCTTAAAAATACAACTAGAATGATAGCATATCGTAGCTAAGAAAAACGGTAATGATGTTTCGGTAACTGTGATTCTTGTCAATCTCCAAAGCAGTCACTGAATTATCGGTTTGAACCCCATTTGCAAAGGCACACTATGAGATATAGATTCAGAGGCAAGATCAATGACACACAAACGCTTTTGTCTTTGCCATTGTCACATAAACAATAAAAATTGGAATGCACTCGAGATTCTTTGATAAGTTATGCATTTTTGCATGGCTGAGTGATTATGAGTTGTATTTAAGGGAAAATTCTCTGGTGGTATTTGTTATGTGGCATTTTGGCTAGGTTTCAAAGAAAAAATGATCCACGAAAAGAAAAATTAAATTATGCTTGTAAACATAATCCATTTGAAAGACAAAAGGGGCGGATGATGGAAAACGAGTGGATTGAACCTGTTAACAGAAGGATCTTGAAAAAGAGGTAATCTATTTCCATGTTTTCATCGGCTTGAACTTCTTTAAAATTTTCAACAATTTAGATGTTCCAAAAACATTCAAAAGTTAAAACTTAAAAATTAAAAAGTTCAATAGAGCAGCTATTAGTGGTAATAATATTTTTTATCAAGGGTAGAAAAAAATGGTATGGTGCAGGAACGCAGAAACTTCTGTCTAATCACTAAAGCAGCTACCTTAGCAAATTGATCTGCAGTCTCATTGCCAGACCTTGGTAATTCTAATTTGTTGTTAAAATTAAATAGCAATATATTTTCGTTATAAACGGTAAAGGTAGCAGAAGATTTTCACATAGAACAAATAGCTAAGAATATCTCCAGGGAATCCTTTAGTATCATTTTTATACCTATCACCAAAATAAATTGAAATACTTTAAAAAGAAGATTAATCTTACATATTTAGTAAAGAACATCATATATTAAATCGTTGACGGTACAAAAATAAGAATCTTACAACTATAAGATGCTTTCTTAAAATCCAGAAGAATCTATTGAATTTTTATTTGTTGTTCACTATACATTGTTTGTAATAATTCTTAATAATTCTTTTTTGCTTTGGGACTTAATGCTTAGAGATTGGGATATATGCTTAACCACCCTATTCTAAATGGGAAGCATTGTTTCGTTTCCTATGTTTCCATTTTACAACCATCGTAATTTAATAAATATTCTTCATCTGTAGGTAGAGTTCTTAATGTTTATCTAATTGGCTTTCACATCGCCTTTGCAGAATTAATTTATTTTTCTAGTTGTACTTCTCCCACTCGAATTTTAATTGAGGAAAGTAATGCCTCTAATCAAAGAAAAGAGAAGAAATCAAGTTGTAAAATTGTGCTTGAGTGATTGCTGAACTACCCTGTTTTATTTTAATCAAATTTAGGCAGACCATTGTTTTCTACAAGTGTACTTAGGCAATGTATGCCATGTACCGAATATTTAAAAGTAATATTAGTTTTCGAAGCTATTAAATTCCTGGCTGGATTTATTTAAGCGCCTTATTGGTAGTGAATGTCAAACTATGTGAAATTATCTCAATTACACTTCCTGGTTCAAAAGACAAAAAGCTTTTGTAATACAATAATGTTATCGTTGATAGACACGTTATGTAAATAGAATTATTTATTTTAATGGCTTATAAGGATCATAAAATTTGATTTCCCCACTAATTGATCTTGATGACTTCATTGCTAAGAATTCTTGAACACAAACAAAGTAGTAGTCCATCGACAAAGTAGTTTCAGTCCATCTTGAAATAAAATTAAACACGAAATCGAATCGAGACAAAAGAAAATCACCTTTACAAATTTTATTATCTATGAGACTAAATAGAACAAGTATTAACCACGGGTCCGTGGACTTCAAAATCACCAAAATCGATAGAAAAATCGGCTCTTTTAACTTTGAAAACTAATTTATATTAGATTATATTAATTGCCCCCAAAAAATGTTTAAATACGATACTTCTTGCCGAGTTGCATGTACAACAACAACGAAAATATAATAGAGAAGTATAGTAAGTTTATTACAAAAACTCGTTTTCGTCCGATTGAGACTTTTTGACATCATTTCAAAATGTTCCCTAAGCATCTATTTTTAATCGATTTACTTGAAAGCATCTTTGGGTAATCCTTGAAATTTATTTAATACATCTAAGTACAATTGAGAACTTCATCGTGCTTCGAAATTTTGGTTTAAAATGTTGCTTAAACTGTTTTAATTTTAGATGTTTTGGTATATTTTTTCTGCATTACGATTGAGTAATAAACTTACCACATGGAAGTAACTTGATTTAAATGTATGCAAACTATTATGTGAATTAAAGTTTTGACAATACATGGAAAATTGATGCTCATGGGACCTATCAATGTTTGATAATTTATCCAAATTTTTGACCAATATTTATGTAATAACTTCCAAATGACTTCATATTTTTCTATCAAACTTTATATCTAGGCCTTTTAATACAATACAAACCGTCTAAAAATTTCATAGCAATCGGATAACTGCAAAAGTTTGTTTTGAAAGCTCAGTCCCATTAAGCCATATTCGATATTGCCTTAACATTTAAGACGATATTGTAAAGATCCAGCAGGTAAATATATATCAGTTCCCATGCCACTGGAACTTCATAAATATCTACTGAGGATTGCTTGATAACGTTAATGACAGCATTTTATAGAATACATTTTGCCATGTGTAACAGTTCTGCTTAACTTTGATGCTTTATATATTAACAAACAATGATACAAGCTTTACAGAAGTTCCACAATTATACTTTACAGTAATCCTTTCTTGATTCGGTGAGTTGTAGAGTATTTTAAATGAAAAGTTTTAAAATTTGTAAATTTTCTGTTATGAAGTTAATTTAAATGCACGAAGGATATTTATAAATCTGTTCTCTGAACTGTCATACACGAAAATGAGCAAAATCATCGAATCCAAAACGTGATTTCTTGATTCTAAGAAGTGTCATCTGCAAAGGATACAAAAATGAAAGGTTAACAATGTTATTAGGAAGTTAATTGATTTTCTTAAATATATATCATATTTTAAATATAATTTTAAAAAAATTCATCAATTGAGATAAAAAATGTTTGAAAATACCCATTGAGCTTTACTATAGTTTCCATGCATTGTATAATACATGGGTGAGTCAATAATTATCCCAATGTATTGTTTTATTTGTATCTGAAAGCAGTACTGCCCGTTTAGCCTACATATGAACACGCGGTTTCTGCCTTTACTGTCCAGAATGTGAAATTGCTAGGAGCGTTCAAAGACGTTGTCATGCTGTTAACCATAGGTACTCCGCTTTCTGTTTACACCAAAGAATGATCAGTTTTTTTACACCTAAGGGTCTAAAGGGATATCATGAAGTGAAATCCATTAAGACCTTCAGGAATGGTTTTTTTACCGCAACGAAGTGCTTACAAATCGACTGAACATTCAAAAATTGTCACACAAGTGTTACGCATGAAGAAGATGAGAATTAGATGCTTATCCACTATCACATCTAATACCTCGATCACAGTGCAGTTGACACGGTTTGGTTAAATAAACACGAGTGGTTATTTAAGTGGCCAATCATCTGTTAATTAGTCAATCATCTCGAATCAAAACCTAAGAAAGCACTGCATGTGCGACTAGTTGTATGTCCAAAAACTTCCTTTCTTGAGGACAAAGAAGTTTATACAAGGAATACGTACTAAAAACGAAAGGTTGTGTTGAAAAATAACTATTGTTTGAAACTATATTTATTGAAATAAATTTTATATAATTATTGTCTCAACCTTGTAATTTGAAACATCCGAATTACGACGTCAAGGAATGTGTTCCGATTTATGGGATATGAGCTAAATTAACTCATGCTTTCATAAAGCATACTATCTATTTTTATGCTTTTTGTTCATAATATAATGAACAGACAGATTATTTATTGACTGGCATATTTCTGTATTGAGTATTCAGTTTAAGAGAAAGATTTTTCTCGCCAATATATATCCTATCCAGGTTACTTTCTAGCTTTGTACTAATAAAAACAAAGGCTGTGAATGTTATGAAAATCAGCATTCAGTCGGAATAGATTCCACACTTAATTTTTCCACTTGTGCCTTTTGTAACAATAAATTATCTCTCACCATTCACTTGCTATGACATCTACTTTCCATAAAATGCTTATTTCAATTCAAATCTTCTCTAGTTCTTGTTTTACATTTGCACTTTCCCCTTTTTAAGGTGGGAAACTGTATAGAGAACTGTCTCGAATTCTCGCGAAAGGAAGAACAATTATGGATTCGTATAGGGGGGGGGGGGGTAATTTACAGTGACGATTTTTTTTTTTGACATCTAGCCTCCTTTATTGATTTTGCTTAACAGTCGCTTTTGTTCCCTTAATCTTCGTGGAAGAGTGATCCCAAATAGGAAAACGTGTCGTTTTCAATTGCCTCAGTGATGTTAAAAAAGAACAAAATAGCTTCTTGCTGTCTTCAGTGTCTCGATTTCTGTCATTGTGTATCCCCAAAGCTACTATCGCAAATTTCCATGAGATTGAGCGTTCTTTCCAGAATAATGAGTTTTGATTTTTTAAGCCTCTGGATTTTATATGCGGTTTAAAGTTCCTCTGTTTTGTATGTAGTTTTCTGATTTGTATATGGTTTAAAGTTCCTCTGAATTTGGAAGTGTTTTAAAGTTCATCTAGTTTGTATATGGTTTAAGGTTCCTTTTGGGTTTGTATGAGGTTTATAGTTTCATGCTTTGCATGTTGTTTAAAGTTCCTCTGATATGGATTTAAGTCCCTTTGGTTAGTAAGTGGTTTAAACTTCTTCTGTTTTGCTTGTGGATTAAAATTCATTTGGGTTCTGGCTTAAAGTTCCTCTGGTTTGTAAAATTATTTCCTCCTCTGTTAAAAAAATTAAATGTAAAATTTATTGTACTTGAAGAAAGCAGAGTCCCACTTGGGACGGTTGAACTCTTGCATCGGCTCAGGTTCAATGCTTTGAATGAGTCCAATGCAAAAACGGAATGATGCACATGAAGTTCGTTGAATAATGATAAATGTATTGTTAATTCACCATATAGCACAAACTTCTTCAAATTATTTTATTAACTACATAATTAGAACATAATCAGAACAACCGATAACGAAACGTTGGACGAATAATTTCATAGTTATTTTTCTCTACTTTATTAGCTGATGCCACTCGAGCAAAAGAAAAATCGCAACGTGAAGAGTTTTATAGGAGGCGCTTCAGTAGCACAAATGATGTCACCACATACACATATGTCCAAAATTAAGGATGATGCAATCCAAGATTAATCCCGCTGCACTGAAGTACCCCAACAGATACAAATGAATATTCCATTAGCTATGTGAAATACAACAGGAACACCCATATGTCTGGTGATGCTACCGAGAACTAATAAAATGAAAAATAATACTTAGGTGATGGCATTATAGGTTTCAGTTATTGCAAAAATAAAACTATTTTTCCCTGGAATTATATTTAAACTGATGCGCTACGGATAGAATAAAGTTTTCCGTTGAGAAACACGTCTTTTTCCTTTTTATAAATAATTAAAAGCGGAAAGTAAATGTGAATAACGAAAGTGATTAAAAGAGAACTTTACACGTGCTGTAAATATCAAACAAAATGAAATAGAATTACGCATCCTGCACGGTGAAAGAGTTCCGCGAATGCATCCATCGAATAGAGAAAACTATTTTAAAAATAAATTCAAGTACTGCTTCCATGTCATTTCAAACTATACTGGAATATGTATTTTGTAAGAACGTGTAAAAATTTAAATTTCTCCAAATAAATTTAATCTGTCTGTAAGAACACACAGACGAAGAAGGTCGATATCAATAGAGAGAATCTCAAATCCTGGACTGTTTATTTCCATTTCCATTCACGACTAATCATTAAAAAGCTAAAATGCCTTCAAAATAAACAGGAAGACGTTAACAACGTTCCGGTATTCACCAGTCTCGGCAATGTGCCCAGAATGCGAAGCAGATGGTGGTAACTCCGACTAGCGTGTTAATGCATTCGCCGGAATGAGAAGTCATCATGGATATTCGTAATGGACGAAAGCTTCCCTTTGTTTGTTTTCACTTCGCAGTTATTACGGAAGCAAAAAGTGTTTGACGAGCCAGCACGGGGTTTACGAGGTCGGAAATGTCGGCACCTTCAGACAGGGGGAAGACAGCTTACATCTCTTTAGGATTCCTCACATCGACAAATGTGCCATCGGGGAAGTTTACATACTTGACTCGGAGAGATTCGTTTCCAGTACGTTTTTTACGGTTGTAAGTTAATGTCGGTGAAATTATTTTTATACGAGATGAAGCGTTTGACAAGCTTGCTACTCAACATCATCAAGGAGTGTTGAACGCCATAGGAGAATTGTGTATTAGAAATTATGTAGATGGGATTTTTTTCCCAAAGGGATTGTTTTTCTTAGCATGTAGGCTCGCCGATTGAAACACGTAATATGCCTAGAATGGGAAGCAAATGTTATGATTGACGATGACAACCATCGCCAGTAATGGCGATCATTTTGGAATATGGTAATCCGTCGTAGGCCTATCCAAATGGTCGTTTGACGACGAAAATTTCAGTTTGCAATTGGGTGATTGGCCGCTATTTTGAGTGTTACCGATTTCGTTCTGTTGTTTTGAGACTCAAGAGACAATCCGAATTTTTTTTATAATTAGATATATTTTTTTAAAAACTATATTCTCTCTCTCTTCTAAAGTATCGTTTTCATCAGAGCTTTGCTTCATTTGGTTTTGTATGCTATTTAGAGTGGAAAATCGTCAGTTTGTAATTTTCTTTAAGGTGAAGGAAATTAAAGACGCCTTCCAAAAACTTTAGGAAATAATTTTATCATACCTAACACTGTACTGGCATGAATTTCAAATATACAGCCTTTAAATTTCGTTGTTCCATAGGAAACGTTTTAATTTTAGTTTTTTTTTTGCAATTAAATTTTAGATCAAATATGATGTTTGAAATTACTGTTTCCAAATAGATAGAAAGAAAAATTTTCAGATACAAAATCATAATATATTTTTATTTGCGTTCAGTAGTTTTTGTGAAACAGATCTTCAAACATACTACATTACGCTATTTCACAACTACTCATCAAAGCTGCAAGTCCCTAAAATGCCTGAAACTTCCAACCGCATTTCCAATTTGAACCAAAATATTTTAGATATCCTTATTTATGCATAAACTAAACCTCTGTACTAAATTTTATGAACACCAGTCTCCATACGGCCACAGTTATTTAATCTTTGCTCATTTCACATGGAATGAACCCGCTATCACTTCAGTTCAGACAAATTTGATTTTATTAAACCTCCGAGGGGTGTTCTCGCATATACGTACCACATGAGAGGCTTTTCCATCAGGTGAAATGTACATGGTGGTTGTATTTTCTGGCGGAATGTTCTTCCTGGACATCACTTGGCTTAATTTTCACGATTTCAACCGTCACCGATAGAAATTCCAATGAGGGAATTCCGAATAGTTATTTGATCGACGCCAAATAGATTGCGTCAAACATCGCAAAAAGGTGACTACAATTTGGGATAACACCGATGTTTATCATGACAGAGCATTTGGGTTACAGGAAGTAAAATATCAGTATAATGCGGTTCCGAAAACAAGACAGTTGACCTTGGATCAGTCTATTTTTTGAAATAGTGTGAAACCACACGTTAGGAATAGGCTGCCACATGCAAAAGCAAGAATGGCGATCACTATGGCTGGTTATCTTCCCGGCAGCCGTTATCACTTCTGTCGCTTTCGCCACCGAACTATAAATGTAGAACCAGAATCCGCGCTAAAAACGACAATTGAGGAAGGCAGCATTTGCTTACGATACCACCAGTCTCCTAACTTAGCCAACACACTCGTTGGAAACCACGTGACTCGATTGCCAACTCTCTAGAACCGGACCACATTCCGTCTGATTTTGTGATTTTCACTGAAAATCCTTCTATACTCGTTAGCTTGCAATCTTCCCTGCTTAACTTCTAACAAGTTTGACCTCAATCAATTGAATAGTGTAATCAACCAATAGATGTGCTTAATCGCTAAATGTGATCTAGGATAATAGCTTGGATTAACAACCTAAGAGTTGCGAGTTCGAAACTCGATTCAACGAAGGACCGCCACGTACGTGGGGCTGGTGTTCGTTAAATATGCCGTGGCCTCACATTGGCGTGGTGTGGAAATTTGGAGAGTAGTGATCCCGAATACAGTCACCAATTATGTTGTTCCAGAGCTACGTAAATTCAGCTACCTACTAAACTAATAGGTAGGAACTTTCATGATGCTCAATAGGTTAAACGGTTTACTTTTTAACCAAAAATTACAAATCAAAGTGATAAAAGGTGTTCAATTTTCAAACGGATGATTCAGCTGCACTAATTACAGATTATTTTATGTTTGAGTGAATTAATTGTGGCATAAAACTTTACAAACGCAAATCAAGATTTCTTAAAAATGTTCAATTACAAGATCCGCGTATAGATCTGCGCTTAAGTTTCTTAAATGTTTTTATGGATAGCAGTGTCGTTACTCACGTTTCGTACAATATTCAAATCCGTTTATAATGAATGCAAGCACAGCTATAAAACATACCTCCAAATGAAGTAAAGATTTCGCGTGTTTCGAACTGTTTCTTTTTTCCATTAAGTATATGGCAAAAAAGGGCATCCCAGTCAAGAAATTTGGTTTTCATGACATCTTTACATTCTAAACTTTGACTAGCATCCATCAAATTAAAACTCTTTATGAAACAAATTTTCAATACATCAATTTTGAGAATTTAGCTTTCAAAATATGGAACAATCAGGTTATGCTTGTTAGCAAATAAAAACATTTCCAATGAATTAGCTGTTTTTAATAGGGAAACTTTAACTGCATGCTGCTTATAAGTTCGCCTGGTGTGTTCAAAAGGTTTTGAATCCTTTTTCAAACATGTAAATATGAAAGTTGAAGATATAGAGAATTTTTTAAAGAATACAAAACAAGATCAAAAGTCAAGTTTACTTTGAAATTCCTTACCCTTGATACCTTTTTATATTTAAGGTATTTAATATGATATTTCCCTAATTGAATTTCTTTTTTGTGCAAAATATGAATGAAAATAATCCTTATTTTTTACGCCTGGAACGAAGCCTGTGCTCAGAAAAAAATCCAAGCTAATTTTTTTACGTGCTTAAGATTTCATTCAAAATATTATTTCATTGAATCTTTTTCAAAAATGGTATTTTTTAACTTTTTCTCAATTCAATGGCTGAATCTTTAAATGATAAATCAACAAAAGAGTTGTCTTGCGTACAATGATCCTTTGTTATTTTGAGTATTATATTTATTCCAACAATTCATAAATACTTTAAGAAATGCATATTTACTCCTTAAAGCAAATCTAAGCAGTTTGTGATGCTGTATACAAACTACTCTCAAATTGTTATTCTTAAGGTGCCGCTAATTTCAAAAATAAAAATTTTCACAGTTATCTGTACTGATTAGAATTTTCTACACGTTAATTGTTTCAGTAACAGCTTATTCTGGACTGTTCGTTTCCATGTTTTCCTTCTGTAACATTACTATGTGCTAAAAATCGATGAATTCAAAGTCGTGAATAATTGTATACCAGACAATGAATATAATTAAAATTTGAGACGTTATCTGTTAGATAACCCAATATTCGTTCAGCGACGTTTAGAATAATAGAATGGTAGAAGTTCAATTAAGATTCGTGAATGAATTTTTATTCACGAATCTTAACTAAAAATCCAAGAATATTTTAGTCGTTTAATGTTGTTTTATTGTTGTGCCCAAATTCTTAGTTTAATCATGGTGTTGAATGTTATATACATAAAATATTCAAATATTTTGCACCAATGACAATATTACTACGTCGTGTAGGTTGTGCTCCAAGGCCATTAAATAAATTTCAAAGTCGTTAGGCATCTTCACTCTCTCTATCTTACAACTAAGTGTGAAATTATTGAAATGATGTTAATTCAATTATTATTTAATCGGCGCGTTCGCCTGAATGAAAAGAATTTGCAGGATTGTCAACTAATAAATGCATTCATTCACTCGTTAAAACACTACAGGTGGTGATAAAATTTCAAAATCTAAAACATTTCAAGGATATTAATGGACAAGCCAATGTTTAAAACGATTGATGGTATGTGTGTATATTTGTGACCTAGCAAAAACATTAACATAGTATTAATGATTCTTCCATACTCAGAGAGAGAGAAATAATTGTTTTGATCACTTCCAAAGTTCATGTTGAATTGAGCCAATTCCAAATGCCCTGATAATTCTACTATGACTGATATTTAAAATATAAAATTAATGGATTAATTATAATTCAATTAGCATAAATAAAGTTACATCTTATTTTAAAATATTCAGATACAATAAACCAATTAGTAAAAGAAGTTAAGTATTGGATTAATCTTAATTGGATTAGTATTATGCAGGGTGAGTCTAAATTGTTTTTACAAAATAAGAGGGGGTGATAGTACCCATCCAGACGAGCAATAATTACCATGGAACATAGGGTCGCATTCCACTCTGAGAGGCAGAAAAGAGTAAAGTCGAAACGCGTCGAACATGAACAAGTCATCGTCTCTGACGTCGCACACTTTTCCAGCACGGTCCGGCACTTCTTGAATGCCACATATCTCGCGCGATGGATCGGACATGGCGGACTTGTGGCTTGGCCTCCTCGCTCACCGGACCTCAACCCACTGGACTTTTTCTTCAGGGGGCACATGAAATCTTTAGTGTACCAGACGCCTGTGGACTCGGCTGAAGATCTCGTAGCGAGAATCGGTGTTGCCGCAGACAAAATTAACACAACACCAGGAATCTTCGAGAGGGTGCGCCAGTCATTCCTTCGCCGGTGTGAACTGTGCAACGACACGCGTGGCCGCCACTTTGAGCACTTGCTGTGATCAATAAATCAGATTGTGCAGCTTTTGGTATCGTTCATTAGCTTTCCCAACACTGTTGTAAGCTCAGGTTGAAATTCTAATTTTACTCTTTTCTGCCTCTCAGAGTGGAATGCGACCCTATGTTCCATGGTAATTATTGCTCGTCTGGATGGGTACTATCACCCCTCTTATTTTGTAAAAACAATTTAGACTCGCCCTGTATTACGCTATATCATATTTTTAAGTAATCAGACACAAGGAAACTAATTTAATAGAAACTCATTTAGGGAATCAACATATAATATACAATTTTATAGAAGCATCTTTTCTTACAGTAACATGAAAGGTAATTGAATGATGAAAAAAATTTTTTAAGGATACGGGTAATTTTCTCGGTCTTATCCGAAGTATTCCCTGGTGGCAATCTATGTTGTTGCGTCCATAATCCCAGAAGCCCAACATCTTATAAAATTAAAATTCGCTGGCAAAAAATAATCGATAAAACCTGAAACAAAAAGGACGATTTTCTAAACGTACATCCCACTTTGACGTCAGTTTCTATTTTTACTTCCTTAATTTTGACAGCAAAAAGCCAACGAGGAACCCATCCTGGTTGTCTTTCAACCAGGAGGCCTCAAATGGTTTTTACTATAATTGTTTAATTACAAATGGGTGCAATCAGCATCCTATGCATCCAGTCCAGATAATGTGCGCGGTTGGCCCGTGCGCATGGTCTATCAATCTCTCCTCATTTCCCCCTTTGTAAATGACTACCATTAAGATCCATGACAACGTTTGGATCATGCACACATAGTTACCCGGATTGGATGGAATTGTGCCTTTTGGGTACCTTTGCCTGGAATACAATAAAATGATTTATATTTTATTGTATTTGAGGCAAAGGTTGAACTAATAAGGTTGTCTAAAGCAAAGCATTGGATTTGCCTTGCTTTCGATCCAATCTCGATATCTCCAGTTATCAATGCTACACTACGCTACTAATGCCAATAAAGGGATACTTTAAATAAAGATTTAGAGTGACTAAGAACTGCATTGATTTCCCCATTGTGATAAATCTTAACTAAGTAGATATTCCTTTTGGTTCAGCCATAAATCGAAACAAAATAACACCAGACTGGAAAGCATTGCAAAGGAACTTCCAGACACGAAATGTGCATCTCTGGAGAGACAGGTAATAACACAATACACCGTATACGAGCATTCGCATGGCATGGTAACATATGGGAACTTTCGTAGCTCTCCTACATTTTAATACGCCCAGACGACAACAGATGTTTTGTTTTTCCGAAACAGAGGGTGAGGGCTTAGTAAGGGACCTAGAGCGCGTGCAAAAGTCTATTATAGAATTCGGATCTGGTTTTTCACGTTCAGTCAACTTCGCGCATGGAGGAGATTTTCTCATTTCAAGCCTCCCTGAGCAGAAACAGGTGAATGCCAAGTAATGACAATTCCATACTGGAGGATTTGTTGGGAGCATTTTGAAACGTTTGTTTGAGGGGAGAGAAAATCGGAGAAACGGAATGTTATTAAAAGTAGGCACATATTAAACACGCAGATTCAATTCAAAATGCTTTATTCTCCTGGTATCAAGTTCGTGATATCTGAAACGAGATGTATACTTTCTCAATCAAATACAAATACAAAACATACCAACGCGATGCATACGTTCTTATTCAAATACAAATGCAATCAATCATACGAACGAGATGTATGAATGCTTATTATAATTCAAATACAATCACACCATCTATGCATTCTTATTCAAATGCAATCATACATACCAACGAGATTGTATGCATTCTTATTCTAATACAAATTCAATCATATATACCAATGAGATGCATGTATTCTAACTGGTGTAGCTATATAGCCGTTTGTCTGTGTCACCAAATAAGTCCCACATTCGAATCCTGGTTGCTGGTGATAGCCGCTGTTAGGAGTAGAGGTGACAGCCCTATGGATGCTCCCTCACAAATAGTCACCTGTTCTGTCCCTGTGGCACCAAAGGCCATAGAGATGAGTGGTCGGGTATTAAAAGAGTATTTTAATAAAATGCACCTGAAATATATTTTCAGCAAAGAAACTAATTAACAATCCGATTGATTTCAACGAGACATCTTGTTCATCAAGATCTGGCCACTTTTGCTAATGACGCAATATCTCGTCCATCAAAATCTGGTCAGTTTTCTTAATGACGAGATGCCTCGTCGAGACAACCACCAGGAGGGTTGAAACTTTAAAATTAAAATCATCTCCACAAAATGGATTTGAAGAATGTGTGTTCAAAACCTTCACTTCAAATTAATTGATAATTTTATAGCAGTTGGGTCTGGGGCTTTCATGATTTATTTTAAATATCATCTGATGTAACTATATTGTTTGAATGAAATTAATCGGACTTTATAACAGTATTATTAAAATATTTAATTTAAACCTTCCCCAAAATTATATTTAATAAATCTCGGGGAAAGATGAAGATTCGTTTTTGAAACAGGCTGTTGTCGCTCATCTACATAGATATCCAGTTTGAAAGGTATTAAGTTATAGTAGAGCGATTGTTTGAACACTAAGATTAACCTCTTTTTTGGATAAAAGTGAAATCATCTCGTGAAAAATAAAATATAATCAACAACATCACGTGAATTTTAAAAGTGAATAAATTGAAATTCTTGAAACTGAGACATTGCATATTTATCCGCACATTGACACAAACAATAACTTTGCAAGACTCGCGACTTAACTCAAGAAATTGGTTAAAGTAGATCTTGCCTCGGTGACCAAAGTAAAGTTCTAGTGCGTTTCCATTTGAAAAAACTTATTAAAAAAACAAAACTACTTATAGGCTTAATTCTTCTTCGAAAATGTACATAAATTGACGGAAATATTTTCATACTTATCCTATGTGATTAAATGTCACATCAACATGAATTATCAACTGAACCGCAGGCGAAAAGGCACAAGCCAATTATTTAGTCAACTGAATTTAATGGATTGATCAATTGGTTAATAAATCAATATGATTCAGACATTGCTTCCCATTCTAACAGGAAGCTCATATCTTCCAGAGGGATTACACTTTCTTGCTGCAACGTAATGCCTACAGATTTTTCTTCTACGAGTCTTCATACTAGGAGTACACATCAACTTAGGGCATCCTGATCCACGTTCCCATGGAATGAAGAGTCCGTACTCATAGCCGCTAGTTCATCCCTGGTCATACAGAAGAATACGAATTCTGAAAAGCTTTGATGCATGCCACTTTGAATTGAATGTTAATAGAGGTTTCAGACAGAGAGATAAAATCAATCAATCGAATGGAGAATGTGATGTTTCTTATTCCACTTGGTCTAGACGAGCTAAACCAAGGTCTAGACAAGCTAGACTTCATACTCTTCAAAAAGAACGAGATGAACGTAGGATTAAAATACAAATCCTCCAAGGAAAGTCATGGACAAGAAAGAAGGTGACCAGGTGAGGTTTGCTCCATATTGCTTTTACAACAGGTCGGGAAAGCTTTCAAACCATGATCAAATTAAATGTATCTTAAATGTCCACTGGCCAAACTAGGGGTTGAAGTCAACTGACCCTCGAATTTGAGGACACTTCCCGATGTCTTCTCTGATACCAACTTCGGGTGGGTGGAATTAAGACTTTTTGAAAAAGAAACGGTGATATATATTTAAAAACATTATTGTCACAAGCGCAAAACACTCAAAGTCCTACGAGTTTTGACCAATTTGATAACAAAAAAAATCGGAAATAAAGGATAATGCAGCAGCGAATTTTAGAATTGTTTTCTTATTTCTGTGGGCATTGAATATTTAACATTTTATTATTTAATTCTCAGTGCATTTTTTACAATTCCCTTTTGTCGAAGCTAAAAAACAGATTGAACTCTTGGAATATTTAATCTTGTTATTTTCTAAAATATTATGGTAATCTACATTCTAATAACCTATTACATACGAAACCCCGAATCTCGAATTTTGTGTTCACTGACCGTCGCCAATAGCTCTATGTGCTACTCCAGTATGAAGTAAATTCAACTGCCTCACATTCCAATTTTGTATTAACTTATTTTCAATTTTTACTGTAGATCTACACTTATTTTAAGGACGAATTCATTCATAAGAAAAATTATAAATATCCTTGCTTATTTATGGAGTTCTAAGAAACCCGTCTATCTAAAATTGGGTCGAGTTGATATTACCGGTTGTATTTTTAAGATCTACATTTAGCTTCCAGGAGTTCTTTGCTTTAGATTCAAATCGTATAAACATAATCATACATATATCACACGATCAACAGCACCTGCATTCCTTATTTCGATTTAAGGAGCACATTATCTTCACTCTACAAATGCAGTAAGACTCCTCTTTCAGGGAAATAGATTTCCCACATCTAGATCACCTCGAAGTAGTTTTCTTCCTGGAAACACATGGTATGGATTTATATATATCGCGAAAAATAGTATTTTTCGGTGATTCTTTTTCAGAACATTTATGATTTCGCGTCTGAAGTGCTGAGACTAAAAAAAGCACCTTTTTCAAAATAAGAAACGGTTATAGTTAACTTTTAAACTGGAGTTGAAGTATACGATGGCAAGGTTTCGAAGCATTGATGGAATAAAGGAGACTAGAACACATAAACATTAAAGTTAAGGAGATCGATGGAACAAATGTTGCACATTTTTCATTGAAATGGCCGCCCTTTTTAGCAGATGTAAATTATGTTTTAAAGAACGGGCTGGTGAGGAAAAGCCTTTTGACTATAAATGTATGTATGTACTTGGGTTTTTAGAAACAAAATGTGCTTTGGGCTTGCATGAGAGGCTTTCCCTTTCAAGCTAAACGTAGGATGCGGTAGTGTTTCTACGATAAAACGTGATTTCTGTAAGCATTCCGAACTTGACGTCACTTGGCTTGTTTTCGATTAAAAATTCGCCAATAAAAATTCCAAACAATGAATTCCGAATTAATAGTTTACTGGTCAACACTAGTTAGATCAAACAAGCATAACGAAAATGGCGAAAAAATATTTAAAGTAATATCGATATGTATTATGCTCTGGCATGATACATTTCGGGTAGCGAAAATAAAATCTTTGCTTTGCGTCCTGATTTATTTGTTCGCACTAAAAAATTTTCTTGCGTAGATTACCTTGAATTAAGATGGGAAATAGCAAATGATAAAAACGCTCCATCCACGACAATGATAATTACTTAATTTCAATTTATCTTCTTGAATAATCTATCCTTTAATAATTTGAAGGGAAAAATGGGAATCGAAAATCAAATGGATAAAAATAACTTATCGTATCTTGCGATTAATTTCAGCTCTTCAAAATTTTTATTGCGTTGGTAGTCATATTAGTAACTTAAATTAACTTTAACCATTTTTATTGGTGACTTTAATCATAGTGTTAAAAAAATTGACCATAGAGAAATAAACTAAACTAAAGGCTTTAAAGGCCCGTTTAAATAATCTCGTTTTCCCCCGAATTTTTATAAGTATTCGACCAAATTGCATTCTATCAATAATTTGAAATGTTTTTTCTTACGTCAGGAAAAGTCCTGGGACGATAATTTCCTACGGGCAGCCCACTACAAATTAGCCCGGTAAAACGGTTGTCAACTAAGATGTGATCGTCAGATAAAAAAGTGCAAGATAAAAAATGACCAAACTCCATAAAGCCAAACTCCATAAATTCGTGTCCAGTTAAAATTCGACAGTTTGTCGTAGCAATATGTCGTGGCAAATTGGGTGGAACAGGGTCAGACAAAAGCTTCCTCCATGTTTTGTCCGTGGCCTTAAGCTTTTGATGGTCTCACAAGGACTTATTTATCTTTCGCTCTACCAACCTGCAAGCACGGATGTTAATTTGAAATCTTAAAACCAAAGAGCATATCGTGAAGTACACCAAGTCAAAGTACATAGTTCTGAGAAAACGAAGGGGAGAGCTAAAACTTACTAAGTGTAATTCTCAAGAAGAAATATAATTTTCATGCAAAGAAAACATGGTTGACACACACACTTCACCAGTCTAAAAGTCCCCTCATTCTGGTCTAGAAAAGCTAAAAAATTCCTATCTCGAAAATTTTTATTTAGTTGTTTCATTTGTAAGTCGACGATATATTCTTATATTCTTGAAAACAAGGAAAGTTTTGAGGAGTGAATGCCATCATGGTGTTTTTGATTTACCGTTAAGTACATTCAATTTTGCTTGTTGGTTGCCTCATTGAACGGCGTTATTATCGTCCTGTATTTACGAACTGTCTCACCTTTCCTCCTTACTCTCAACTTGATGTTAACTCTTGACTTGTCTTGCTCTCAACTTGTTTCTTTCTCTTGAAATCACCTCTTAACGTATTCTGCTTATGGTGGGTAGTTTCCGTTGCTTAGTTTTTTAATCCTGGCGATTGTTTTTAATGTCATACAACAAAAACTTTGAAAAGATTGATGGGAAGGACGAAAGTGCCGATTTTCGAAGTTACCTAACAATTGTGTAAAGAGCGTTTGGTAAATCGCGTACTCACACGTAACATCAACGAAACTTTGTACGTCTACATTATACAAATATGGAAAATAGATTAAGGCCGCTCTAAAAATATACTAGATATTTATTAACATTTCACGAATTACAAAAAATTCCGCAATAATACAAAAGAAAAGTTGCAAATTTAAAGAAAACTTAAGTAGCAAAAATGTGCGCATTTAATATTTAGTATGGAGTCCGCTTGAGATTTAATAAACATCTTTGTTAAATTCAACTGCTTTAAGTGTTTTGGTCTCTCTGTAACCACCTGTGCGTCACGTGATATCCAAGTAGTGTTGCGTTGTTTTACACACTTAATGATTAGAGCCACATCTTTCTAAAGAATTTGGATTTTTCCAACTTTTAGAGAGAGGAATTTTGTTGGTACTTTCCTTAGAGTATAACCATTCTTTGGAACGATTCTATTGGTCCTTTACTTGGAAAAGAATTCTTCGGAACCATTCTATTGGCCCATTCTGTAGAATACAATCCATTGGAAAGATTATATTGCTCCTTTCCTTAGAATAGAATCCTTTGTAAAAATTACATTGCTCATTTCATTAGAATAGAATCTTTTGGAACTATTTTATCGGTTCTCTCTTTGGAATAGAACTCCTTTATACTCTCTTTAGAATAGAAAGATTATGTTACTCATTTCTGTGTAATATAGTCTTTGGAAATATTCTATTGAACTAGAAAGTCAAAATTGTTTAGAAGTCATACAGAGAAGACAGCAGGTTGCAAGGTGGAATTATGCTTGTGAACCGGTCAGAGGGTTAATTTGTCTTGAATCTTGTAAAGTTGTAAAATTTACTGCTCAGATATACAACTTTGTTTTTCTAGTGAAAAAATTTAATATAAGAAACAAATCTAATAACCTTTCCGTTTTCCGATTGCTCTTCATCCTCATCCAGACCAGATCCATCGTTAGTTTCATCTGCTTCTCTATAGCTTAAAATTGCATATGTGCTCGCCTAATCTGTCAATGAGACCTCCACCACAAAAATTGAAATATCTGAAAAAGTGCCGGATTTCTGAAGTTCTTCCGTTTTCTAGATGCCGGAATTTCTGGTTTTCACTTGAAATTTATAAGATTTTGTGTTTTGGGGGTCTCTATATGCATTATGCCATGCACTTCCATTAATAAGTAGATAAGCGTTATAATTTGAGTGAGCGACATTTTTCTTTAAACTTGCTTTAAAAAGCTAATCTGTCAAAATGCAAACTGATTAAGAGGCATCTTTCTCCCAGTTTCACTTGATTAACCATAGTTGTTTCAGTTTAATTGTAAAGGGAAACCCTGGTATAAATCTGAAGATCACCATTGAGTTTTAATTCTTGAATGCATCGTTCTGAAATAGCTGAAAGCAAAATATTAGGTCAACACTTTTCTTTTATCTAAGATGTTTCAATTTGAAATATAAAATTTTTTTAAACGTGGTATTTTATTTCGGTAGGTCATTTTCATGAGTGGTTCACTTTCAAGAAAAGATTTTGTACATCGAATTGGAGAAATGTTGAGGATTTCATAAAAAGGTTACTACAAACAGTATCATTACAATAGAATAAACTAGATGAACAAATAAAAAACGTGTAAAAAATTTTATGCCTTCAGTTTTATTGGATTTCGATTGAAGTTATAGGGGAATATTAAATTAACTAAACATTTAAATATATTGCAAATCCATGAAATAAATACTTTTTATTTATTCAAAAAAATGTATCCTAAATTCTTATCTTGCATCAAAATAAAATTTCATGTGAAGATGTGAACTTCCATGTCTTTATTTTTAATAATAAACCATTTCCAACACGAAATAAGAATTAAAAACTTCCTACACTAAGCAAGAAAACCATTTGATAATTAAATACATCACTCAAATATGGCTTTTATTATAATAGCTTACTTTAAAATACTTATCTATTATTTCGTTCTCTTATCTTAACTGACACTTTGAAGACTTTCAAAAACGAATTTTATTTATGACCATATCTTCCACAAATAACAATTTATAATGTACCTAATCCGAAGATAACTGTTTTGAATTGTTGGCATATACTCCATTTTCTTGTTGTCCTCCCATTTTTCTCCTTTAAACAGTTCGTAAATCATGTGGATCGGTTGAAAGATGACAAAATTAATAATATAGCAAATAATAAATCACATTTATCGCCACCGAAGTTTTTCTGTGAAAGGCCCATAAAAGAAGTATTTCCAGCTCTCACATAACTCTTTCACTTGCAATGTTCTTTTATTGCACCGAAGTTATTCATTCACTTAAACGCTTTAATTTCTTAGAATAAGTAAGAAAAGAAACGAAACTCTGTTGGTGTAAATAGTATAATATACTTAAGTATAGTGTTTCTTTATAAACGCATCTTTGACAAAGTTTTATGACAAGAATATTTTTAAAGCATGACTATTGTTAGATGACTTACTAAACACTATTTAATTATGCAGTATGGAATTGAGAGGAAAACGTTGTGTATCAATATACTCCGAAAGCTTTAAAAGTTTAGCATTGCTAATTCAAGTCATATATTTAAAAAATACTTTGTCTATTAAGCTGTTGCAGGTAATAATTTAAATACTAAAAGGGGGATTTTCGGTGTAAAGAAACAAATCAGCCACTCTGCGATTTTACTTCTACTGTCCAAATGCTCCCGCATGATAAATATCGGGATTGCCTGAAAATGTATTTTATCGCCGTTTTGGCGGTGTCTGGCGTTTAATGCAATTGGTTGCGACCAATCAACTATCCTGAATCAATTCGGAATTTATTCTTTGGACTTTTTATTAGCTAAGTGCTGAAATCGTATTCGAAAAACAAGTAAACTAACGTCATATTCAGAATAAGTATAGTAAATAAGTATCGCAAAAGAAACACTACTACCACCTAGTATATTTAGCTACCCGTTGTGTTGCTCCACACACACAGCGTGACGTTAATTGACTACCTACATACCAAAAACTCATTGAAAATATTCTAGGGTAGTTATTTTTAGTATTTTGATTAATCCTCAATTTTCGAAATCCTGGTAATATGTCCTGAAGCATTTAAATAATGCAAGAACAGTTATTTTTTCAATTGATATTTATTTTAAGTAGAAGTATGAAATATTTAAATATTTAAAATAGGGAAACCTACAAAGTATTTCAAGGCAGATAATGTGAATGTACCCAAGTTGGAAAGGTTATTTAATGCTCTTAAAAATATGTTGGAATTTAAAGAAAAAAATTTATACGATGGATTGGAATCAATGTTAACTTAGTCTACTTTCAGGGATACATGCATAATATAGATCGCCCAGGGGCCAAATAGCGAAAATAAAATTTTCAATCCTCTTTCGACATTTTGTGTTTGCTAACTTCCTTTAAAATATATTTCGTCCACACCTATCGAATTTGCTTTCAAAGAGATATCATGCCATTTTTTCAGACAGTGGAGGTCATACTTTCTGCAAATATTTTACAAGAACGAGATAATCTTAGGTCAAGAAATTGGAATTGGAAGCAAACAAGTACATGCTTTCTCATACTTTGGTGCTACAACTTGTAATATTTAAAGAATTTTGAACGAAAACAAATTATTGAAAATAGTTCATAGAAATCACAAATTATTGTGACTCAATTACTTAACACATATTTCACCCAAGGTCAGAATTAGATAAAGATATTCATATAGTAAAAACATTCAGATTTTCAGGTTGGCTCAGTCAGGCTTGGTATGGTCAGGCATTTCCAGGCTTGATTATGTCAGTGAATTAATATTCATTGCATTTCAGAAATGCTATCCCGTATGTAAAAACGATACATTAAAATAAATACATAATAATTTTTTACTTCTAATGTCTGAACTTTTCGGCATTAAAAGGAGCTAACTGACGGCAATTCGTGAAGGAATATTGTGAGGGTGAGGTGCTACTACTCTAATCAGGACAGTCTCGAACATCTATGCGCTTACAAACCAGGATTCGAACCTGGACCTACTGGGTTGCAGACTAAACCTATGACCACTCTGCTATATACTACTATATAAAAGTTGTATAAGGAAATATATGAATAAATCCATTGAGGTTTAGTGCAGTGTTATGTTCACAAATGGAGAGACAGTGTTCCATAAAAGTAGTTTATTAAGTTCATCAATAAAAGTTGACAAATTATAATATCGTGTGCGTAGAGAGGTTCATTGTAGAGTGTAGGGTGCTTTGAACGCTCTGAGCTCCTTATTCCCAGGGGCTCGTGAAAGAATAAATAGTTAAAAATGAACCAGCTAGAGGGATAACTACAAAGAGAAAGATTGGACCAGAGGATCTATCAAGAAAGCTCATTGGCAGAAAGTCGGTGTCTTTACGAAATAGCTAGTGATCTTGCACCGGCGATGTGAAAGGAAGACGAGCCTTTCGAGTGAGCGGGTCCGTCTGAAGTCAAGGTTAGTGAGGTGATGTGTTGAAAGGTGAAAGTGGGGTGACAAGATATATTGACCACATGGCTAGAGGCGAGAGTAAGACTAGCTGGTGAAAAGAGAAAAGGGAAAGGGACTTATCTGTGGTGAGAATTATATATATAATTCCGGTGAATTCGAAGTTGTTAGAAGTCCTTTAGTCTTCACGGCACTACAAAGGCGGAATTGTGAACCACTTGGTGCTCCAAGGGAGTTGGGTTCACGATCCATCTCTCATTCATTCTTTACATTCAAGACACAACCAATTTATAGAGACCACGCATTCACTCCAAACATCCATGTCTTTCCGCAAATTCGAACCAGGAACCTCTCTTTCTAGAAGCCAGCACCCTGACCACCAGTCCAATTGGTCGTCTATATAAAAACATTATAGTCGTTGAAAATTCGTAATGGGCATAGATGAATGATTTTAAAGCCCAAGGTCTCAAAAAGCAATCCATGGTGAACAATTGGCTTAAGCCTATAGAATCTCCTTCATTATTTTGTACGCAATTTCACTTTCAAAATTATAAGCAACTATATAATAAGAACACAGTTTTCGCCAAATGCAGTATTCAAGATAAGCTTTTTCGAGAATTAATCCAGGTATTCCTTTTTTAAGGGTCCTCGAGCGCAATTTGTCTACGAATTCAATTAAGTTCGTTTTTAAAAACAAAGCTTATCAGCTATTCCGGCTATTTTTAGTAAAAGAAAATATGCACGGAAAAAGACACTCTTCCAGGCGTTTCTGTAAGCGCATTTTTGTACTCGCGTTCCTTAAGGAATATCACTCAAGTAATTAAATTCTACCCGTTTTTGCTTTGTTTTGGCTAGTGGTGGCAAGGAAGTTCGCTGTTCATTAAGTGTTTCGCTTGAAAATCTAATCTTCCACAGCTTACTTGTTCTCATCCCCTTGAGTCTTTTTATATATTGATCCTACGCAACTGTCTGCATACATCTAATCTGTGTACTCAATGTAACATTATACAGCTCTCTCTCTCGTTTTAAGTTTTTAAAAGCTAAATTTTTATATCTAGTCCACTCAAACTAAAAGCTTTGTAGAACAGGTAGACCAATAACTGGAGAGTATTCGAGAGCAATTTAGTTAGTTGGGTAACAGAAACAATCACATAACTCATGTTTTGAAGGACGCATTATAAAATGGTAAATAAATTTTAATTTCGTTTCAAATGTTTTCCTGAAAACATACATTTAAAACCCCGGAAGAAAATTTTGTATAGAATGCTTTGATCGAGACAGTGTAAACATGCATGTTCATCTTTGATTCTGAAATAAAAAAGTATATATACTGGCTGCGTTTTAAAAAGGAAAATATTCTGAAGTTTCACTCCTGGATAAACTTTTTTCAAATCCGAAAATGTTTCTAGCAATTAGAAAATATTTCACTGATGCAAATGGACGTTAATTGTACTAAACCTTTTTTCCAAATTATTTGGGAAACTTTTGATTCTAAGAATCTATACTCACAGATATATTATAAAAGTTCGTAATAGTCAATATCGAATTGTAAGCTTTGAGTCATTTCTCTGATAAATGTGAGTGCAAAAAGCATTCCAAATAACAATAATTTATTTATTTTCTAATTTTCAGAAATCCCCTTTAACAAACTTTTAATGAATGAATTTTCAGAATTTTTAATTTATGAAACTTGTGCGGGTATCTTAATTTATAATACAAACCATAATACAAAATTCTTCAAATGTTCAGATCAATTTCGACATTTCCCCGACTGTTTCAATTCCTGGGTTGTCTATTGGCTATTCTATAATTTGACTTTTTAATTTGACTTTTTAATGATTAAACCTTACAAAAAAAAATCCAGATTGAGCTATGCATACCTGTAGAAGAAACCCTGCACCTATCTTTCATGCAGGATCTATTTGTTTAATGGTTTCTGATGTCGCCCCATTTTAAATTACTGTTTTGTCAATTTCTAACAATTTAAATAGCAGATAAATGTATTTACTGTTAACGTTAGTTTTAACAAAAACGGTTATCGCAAATTAGTGATAACTGCTAGTACTGTTAAAGCAAAATAGCAGTTTTTCCATCTAGTTTCTATTATAGAGACTTTGGTTTCATGGTAATCAGTATTGTTTTCTTTTGGTTGCCAGTTCTTTAATTTTTAATTTCGTAAATTTTCTGCACACCGACGTATAAATTATTCATATTTTCCAGAGCACCCAATTCAAAGTGCCCGACACTTTATTTCAAAATTTGTATCTTAAGTTGCAGACAAAAAACTTAAAAATGACTTCCCCGACATTTCAAAAGTGACAAACCATCTGAATGTTATGCACAAATTCTGCTCTTCCATATCTGTAATGGCCCTAACTGGTCGAGCCAGAAGAAATGACTCCATTTTATTTGAAGAAAAAAAGAACTTCCAGGCTACTCAAACAGTTTTTATCTCTGGACCAATTGAAAGTTTCCTAGAACACTTTCAACCATTAAAAGCATAGATTTTAAACAATAGAAGGTGGTGTAGAGTTTTCGTTCAGTTCCATGCACTGTGATATGAATTTTCTCAGAGTGTAGAATATCCAACGAGACAGTTGTTCCTAAATCTTACATGCAATTTGTACGGTGCCTAAAAGTGTAAGATGAAAAATTAATGAAACAATAAAGCAAAAAAGTCACATAAAACAAAGGTAGGTAGGGAGTTGAATTAACGTCACACTGGAGCAACACAACGAGTTGTTGGTGACTGTCCAGGATCAATCCTGAAGGGAAAGATCCGAGGACAAAACCTCGTAATTTTGAATCATGACGAGATCGACATCTGAGCTGGAATCCCATTCTCCAAACTTCAACAACACACCAACGGGAGGACCTTTGAAATCACGGCAGATTTAACTTTCACCAGGCCCCGTGCACATGATGGTCTTTGGTTGGATCGAGTTTCAAACTCGTAACCCTCTGGTTTCTAATCTGGTAGAAGACTGAATTCAATATGTTTGCTATTTAATGTTTTAAAATACTAAAAAGAACTGCTATTATTGTTTGAAAGCCAGTCATGTGTCGCCTCGTAATAACAAGTCTTGTAAATTTGAATCACGGTCAGATGACGAGGTCAACACCTGAGCTGGCGCTACATTCCCAATGCCAACGTGAGGAGATTTGACACAACGACGAATTTAACGTGCACCATCCCCGAGTACGCGTCGATGTTTGATCGAGTTTCAAACTCGTAACCCTCGGTTACTAATCCTCTATCTTCCAACAGGGCTACCGCGGACCCCAGAAACAAAGGAATGACGTACTTTACATTGAACGTAACATGTCCGAATCTAAGCAATAAAACAAGCTGGAAATAATATTTTATTTTCATTACGAATTTAGCACCTGGCTTTGTGTAATTTGGTTTTGTTCAAGGTTATCATTTTTTAATAACGTAAATATTTCGAGGCTGTTTCAGCTTCAATCTCGAACACACAGTTCGTTTCGAATTATTTGGAGCCCCGAATATGCAACTCGTATTATCTTTTGTTGAATTCAAATGTTTCCCGAAACTCACTTTTTATTTTGGAGCTTGTTTTGAAGGGGTTCTTATTGGTCGAGGAAAGGAGTTTCAGTCGAAACTGTTATTTTAAGTTCACATGGTTAACGGACCGTTAATGTAATTTTGAACATTAATTTTCTTTTTTTTTATCATTTTTTTATAAATGTACCATTTACTTTTAGCTCAAAAAAATTTATCAAGTTTACTCTTTTTAAAATCTATTTCTTAAAATGTGCATTTATACTTATCGATAAATATTTATATATTTTATAACAGTTTCTAACTATTAGTTCATAATAACACTTATTTTAACTACTATGGGAATGGCAATCCTTCTCTGATGAGAAGTGTTACTTTATTACATCAGTAACTTTAAACAAAGTCGTAACTTTACAACAGATCTACCCAGAAACGCTTTATTCTTAACCCTTAATCTGTTAACATTGATTATAAAAATTTAAACAGTTGAGGATCTATTCCAAATAAATGTTTTTCGAACAGTAGAAAAATATTACAAACATAATTTTTATACTCATAGTTTCGATACACCAAAATCAACTAGGACTATGTTACTAGTATAAAACAGTGTACATTTTCTCCAGCCGAAACTAATCTAGATCGAAGACAAAGCATGAGTAATTAGGCCCTTCACATTGCGTAATAATCACGTATCTCGCAGGAAAAGAAGTGAATAAGTGATTTGTAGCCATTTATAGCAAAAGAGGCGTTGACAAGTCGAATGAATGCTTCCGTGAATATCGCCTGAAACACTCACTGGAATGTGATGCTGGGTCAGAAATGTTTTTCCGATGTGGAAAATATTTCCGTATTCCATGGAATTCCATTTGATGATGGTAGAACAGCGCAATCGAATGGATAGAAATAAGAAAGAAATGCAGATGTTTTGCTTGGGTTTGTCTTTGAAGGATGAAGATAAAACGGGTGGAACTCTATTTACATGGAATCAAATTCTGATGGTTGGAACAAAGCGATTTTAAATTTTCAGCAGTTTTTTTTAAGAGACGGTAGAAATTTTAGCCATGGTCGTACTCAGGTTTACTTTTCCGGATCTAAATAAAATGTTATGCTTGAGAGTGTTGTATTGCGATTTATCAAATGAGGTAAAATTGAAATGTTAAACCAGATTTAAAAATTATTTTCTTGTTGTCGATAAGATTTACTATTTTGTTCTTTCGCCATTTTGATTTCAAGTTAATAGTCACAATATACTGTTGATCTTTTCTAATAGGCAGTTCTTAACAGAAAAAGTTCTTTACGGATGTGCATCACACCCACAGAAAGTTTTATAAAAAAGACTTCTCTTTTCAAAACAAAAAATTATTCAGTGAAGTTTCTTTTTTATTTATTCTCCTTTATTAAGTGCATTTGTTGTTCGTTATTTTATAATTATGAATTGAAATCAAACTATTTCCTCCACCTTTGAATTATTCACCACTAGTTTCCTTATTACGTCTCATATTTTTACCATTAAAGAATAGAATAATGAAACATGTTTAAAAAAGGAATTCAAAATTATTCTTTAAAGATTCTCACAAGAATTTTAGAAATACTACTCTAAATCAAGGTTCCTGTTCCTATACGCATTCCAGAAAGAAAATTTCACTCGTTACAAAGATTTAAAGAATAGATTATCTACATTCCATACTACGGTAGATTTTTATTTTGCTTACAAATTTAAAAAGGGCAGCATTCAAGAAATATTCTAATAAAAAAATTAAAATGATATATTTAATATTATAATTATTCATTTAACAATAGAATGATTTCATTCAATAATTGTACCAATAGACTAATATCACAATTTAGTGTTTAAAAGGAATAAAAAATTGTTCTTTATTTTAAGATTATCACTATTGATTGTGGAAATATTAGTCTGTCAAGATTCTTGTTGCTATGTGTTCCAGAGTGAATATTTTACTTACAGAGATTTAAAAAATAGTTTATCGTCTTTTTCATTCCATACTACAGAAGGTTTTTATTTTGCATACGAATTAAAAAAGTGAGAGAAATATTTCATTTAACACTTCTAGGAGGGGCTCAGCTGATCCCTCCCAGTTCGTTCCTATGTCCGATTCCACTTCCATAACAATGTCCATATTTCATTCTTGACAAGTTTCTATTCTCCACACTCGCAGTTTAAAATCATCTCCGCTTGAGTGATTGCTTTCCTTTCGAAGCCTCATCCGATACCTAATTTTTATGTGCCAAAAAAACAAAACCAAATGAATAAATCGAAAAGTACAGACGATGTATAGACGGAGAAGCGAGGTGGCTGTGATGTATCGTTTGGAAGAACGAACCGAAAGGGGTGGGAGGGGTCATTGAACCCATACTGAAAAAATTCGGACAGAAAAGCACCCTTCTCGAAAAGTATCCGAAATAAATCCGTCATCCTGACATGCTGCGAAGTGGCAAAATCTTGGACTGGCCCAGACGTCTGACAGTGACGAGTGTTGAGAGTGTTTATTCTGCTACACCCATCAAGAGGAATCCCTGTCATGGTGGATGAAGAGTTGTGGAAAGGGTTGTTCAACTCCCATTCAAATTCGGCACTGTCAGAAAAAACAACCCTCAAGCCAATCCATCCGTCCATTTAGATAAATGCTTTCGCATCCGTTTAAAAGTTTGAGATTGGCAGAAACATTTTGATGCAACTCAAAGTGGACCACTGTGTTCGACTCCAAAGCAGAACATCTGTGCTATTTGTAATACCACTGGTAAAAAGAAAACAGCGCAACTGAATCTTCGAACAAAAACGAAAAACCCTCTTACTTTAAAAGTTACTGCAAATTAAAGAACGCTTTTCAAATTAAAAGCTCTCCCTATTTAGATCGGGGGTGTTTGTAACTGGGAAAACTACCTGAAGCAATACAAAGTAAGGGGGGGGGGAGTCGCTGGCAACATAGTTAGACATCTGAGAGCTACTGGGGCCATTAATTGTGAAAGGTTTTGTGGACTGAACGCCCCGCAATTTTTTTTCTAGTTTAGAATTCATAAATATTCATTTTTTTGTAATTACTTTTTTTAATTCAATTTAACCCTCATGGTGGTTTATTTTCGCTTCAAAATCTGCCCAGTAGTGGTCCGTCTGTGTTGCAAAAACCTGTTCCAAACTGTCACCAGCAAGGGACATTTTTATTTCTCCTACATAGATCTTCATTTCCCTTGAAGTAACAAGGAAGTTTCGATTCGACGAGATATCTCGTTCTTAGCAAAATTGGCCATATCTGGACGAGATATATCGTCGAAGCATTAGGATGGTTAATGAGGGGTAGTCATCTAAACTGGCCATTAAAATTGCTACACCAGGAAGGAATGCAAATTGCAGAATGATATTTATTGGACACATACATTATAGTGGGAAGAACAAACGATTAAATTTACAGGAAATTTGGAGGTATAGATCCTGAGAAATCAGTACCCAGAGCAGCCACCTCTGGCAGTAATAACAGCTATTATCCGCCTGGGCATGGAGTCAAACAGAGATTGTATGGCATGTACGGGTACTGCAGTCCATGCAGCTTCAACACTATGCCATAGTTCATCGACTGTTGTGAATGGCGAGTGGTGACGTGCCAGTCGCTCGGCAACCATTGACCACACGTTTTCAATTGGCGAGAGATCAGGAGAACGTGCTGTCCAGGGCAACAGTCGAACATGTTCTGTATCAAGGAAGGTCAGGACAGCACGGGCAACATGCGATCGTGCATTGTCCTGCTGAAACCTAGCGTTACGGAGGCCTCGAAGATAGGGAAGAGCGGGCCTTAACACATCAGAAATGTAACGGCTGCTGTTCAAAGTGCCGGCAATTCGAACTAGAGGTGATCGAGACGTGTATCCAATGGCACCCCATACCATCACTCCAGGTGATGGGCCAGTATGACGATGTCGAATGCAAGCTGGCAATGAGCGTTCTCCACGATGCCGCCAAACACGAATGCGGCCATTACGATGCTGTATACAGAACCTGGATTCGTCTGAAAAGACGACGTGACGCCATTCCTGCGTCCAAGTTCGTCGTTGATCACACCATTGGAGGCGCTCCTGTCTGTGATGCAGTTTCAAGGGTAGCCGAAGCCATGGTCGCCGTGCTGACAGTCCATGCTGCTGCAAACATCGTCGAACTGTTCGAGCAGACACTTGTTGTCGTGCAAACGACTCCATTTCTCGACTCAGGGCTCGTGACTTGTGGCCATGCGGATAACATGTCTGTCTTCTCGGCTGTTAGTGATGGGGCCGCTGAGATCCTGCACGACGTTCCGTATGACTGTCCTGAACCCATTTATTCCATATTCTGCTGACAGTCATGGGATCTTGACCAACGCGAGCATCAATACTGCGGTACGATAAACCGCGATCCCAGTAGGCTACAATCCTTCCTCGATCAAAGTCTGACACGTGCTGGTAGAAAGTTCTCCTTCATACACGAGGCATTACAACAACTTTCTTACCCGAGAACAACGTTCAAATGCAATTCCAGTATGAGAACCCTGCTGTCAAATCTCTTCTTTTATACCATTGTAGGTGTCGCTACCGCCGCCTGCTTTGCATGAATGCGTTGAAAATCTAATCATTTGCATATCATAGCATGTTCTATCTGTCATGTAAATTTTACGTGTATGGCGTGCCACCTTCCTGATGTAGCAATTTTAATGGCCAGTAGTGTAGTACTTGCACCCGTTATCTCAACTGAGGCAGGTTTCTATCTCCCGTCATCCAATTCGAGCTTAGGCCTGTCATCTCTGACGCCCGTCGTTTAACTATTACTGAGGTCCGACATTTAACTTGATCTGATATCCGTCATCTAACCTGGTACTGAGCTCCCGCTGCAAGTGTAGATGTGAAGAAATATTTCGAGACATTACACCTGTATTGATGGATGCCATACTTACATGACGGGGTTTGCCACCATTAATATGGTTGTAATATTTGGAGACATACCTGTAGTGTCCATTGTAGCAAGAGCAGAAGACCCAGAAGTAATGATCCCGAGCATTAGCTATGCATTCATTGGTGGACAACCTCATCAATAGCTTGTTTTACTATTCTCAAACACCTCTCTATGCGATTATTGAATGTATAATTTTAACAGTCAATAAAAATGTTCCAAAAATGATGCAAGTTTCCAAATACGAAGAACTTTCAGTTCAGATGAGATAGTCTGAATGGTTTTAATATCTATATTTAATGCATTTACTTCAAGCGACAAATCAACTCTCTTCACGACTGACTACAAATAATTTCTTCAACTTGCTACATTACACGATGCTATAGGTTTTGCTGTACTATGCTTTACTAATGACGATGCAATAAGTTTTGCTGTACAAAAAGGCAGTACCTTCAGCACCTTTCTGAGTTGACAGTTATAACATTCACTGTGTGTATATGTTTATTTAATATTTAACATAAACTAGATAATAGTATCATTCAATTCTTGCTTGAGTGCTGTTTTCTAGTGTTATGAGGCATTTATACTCTTGTACATAGCATTTTAACTCTCCTGGTGGTTGTCTCATTGAGGTATATCGTCATTAGTAAAACTGACCAGACCTTGGACGAGATGTCTCGCCATTAGAAAAAAGTGACTAGATCTTGATCTCGTCATCATCATAAAATCGACAATATCTTGATGACGAGGTGTCTGGTCATTAGCAAAATTGGTCAGACCTTTATTGGCGATATATCTTGTTCAAACTGCTTAGAGAGTTAACCGTTAATCTTAAAAGCATAATCGGAAGATAGTTTTGTATGACGGTCCCTAAATCATTCCTTTGTAATCTCCAACTGACTTTACAAGTTTTCTGTTTGATAGTCATAGAAATATCCTAAATCTAAATTCATGATTTTTTTTCCAGAAAAACTGCTGTTCCTCGATATGGTTGATCTATAGACGATGCCAGATTTCTTTCACCTTTTTTCCCCATATTTTTCTTAACTATTTATCGTAACGTTTTATAGGGTTTTAGTGACATTTTGTTATCTCTCGAAAAGCAACACGATAATAAAATCCAAACTTTTGACAAGAGATGCAACATACACTGCTGGCCACCGTAAATGCAACACCCTGAAGGAAGCATGCAAATAATATGAAATTTACAACATGCATTAGCGGAGGTGAGATATGCAAATGATTAGAATTTCAGCGCAGACGCACATCACGCGCGCCTGTGGCGCCACTTCAATGCGCTATTTAAGGCTTGGAGATTTCGACGATTTCAAGTACGGCAATTGTGTTTTTCTTGTGGTTTTTTCAAAAAAACGATCAATTATGCCTCGTAGAAAACAGCGATCATCTTTTGATCAAGTATCAGAGTTCGACAGAGGAAGGATAGTGGCCTACCGAGATTGTGGATTATCTTTCAGGGAAATCGGTAGTCGTGTTGGACGAAACCAAACAACTGTAATGCGGATATGTGATCGTTGGATGCAGGAGGGTACGACGGACCGACGTGTTCGATCGCATCCACCTCAGTGCACCACTTCACGTGATGACAGGCATATTGTGCGTATGGCAGTGACGGATCGCTCAGCCACATCACGAACCATAGCACAGCACATTCAGTCTGTACCGCATCATCCAGTGTCTGCGCGTACCATTCGACGCCGTTTACAGCAGAGTAGTCTGTCCGCAAGACGTCCATTGCTTCGTCTACCCTTGACGCAGAACCACAGACGTTTCCGCCGCCAATGGTGCGATGAAAGAAGGATGTGGACGGCAGAATGGAATGAAATTGTCTTTACTGACGAGTCACGCTTCTGTCTGCAACACCACGATGGTCGGATTCGAGTCTGGAGACACCGTGGAGAGAGGATGCTGAACAGCTGCGTTATGCACCGCCACACTGGTCCTGCACCGGGTATTATGGTATGGGGCGGTATTGGATATCACTCTCGCACTCCTCTAGTACGCATTGCCGGTACTTTAAACAGCCAGCGCTACATCTCCGAGGTGTTGGAGCCAGTTGTCCTTCCTTACCTTCAGGGCTTGCCCACAGCCATATTTCAACAGGATAATGCGCGACCACACGTGGCACGCATTGTCCAAGGGTTCTTCGTCAATCGCCAGATTGAATTGCTTCCCTGGCCAGCTCGCTCTCCGGATCTTTCGCCGATAGAAAACATGTGGTCCATGGTTGCTCAACGATTGACCCAGAATACATCCCCAGCTGCCACACCAGATCAACTTTGGCAACGTGTGGAAGCTGCTTGGTCTGCTGTACCCCAAGAACACATCCAAAGTCTCTTTGAATCAATGCCGAGGCGTGTGGCAGCGGTGATCTCCAACAATGGCGGCTACTCTGGCTACTGATTTTGGCAGGAATCACACTTCACAGAAGTCTATAAATTTAATCATTTGATACTTGGTCAACATGTTATCTACAAAATAAATTTTGTTGTGATATCTCTTGTCTTTCTTGGTGTTGCAATTTGGGTGGCCAGCAGTGTATATCAGAGGAAATAAAAAAATGGAACGCTAAAACTTGCGATATCTATTGCTGAGGTGATTCTGTAGTCCATGAAAATTTATGTAGTTTCGACCCTCTTCTTGTTTGGGATATGTCCAGTAACATTTTTCGTCGGTGTTGGTGAATAATCCAGAGGTACACAAGATATTTACGATTAAATATTAAGAGAAATCGTAGTATCATTCTTGCATTGAGTATTCATAAAGCTGGGTGCGCGTTTTTGTGACTTTTGATAGTAATATTACCATTGCAATCTAAGAGTTGGGAAAAGGTGTTTGTGCCATGTTTCGAAACGGAAAAAAATAAATTGTCATATCTCATTTATGCCGGGTGGAGAGCAAACTTCTTGGTTGATAAGCTGATAATTTTCTTCATTGATCTCCAAAACTTAATTTATTGAATTAAAAAGTTTAGATTCTCTTAGATTAGATTTTACGAAACTTAGATTAAAAAAAATTATACTTAAACAGAAATTACACACACACGAGAAAACCTTAACACAATTTTCATATAATAATTTTCAGATTTTGTACATTGCAAGAGCACTCACAGACGTTGATATAGCAACAGAACTGAGCACTAGTTCTTTAAATTGGAAGCTTAAAATTTGAGTTGAGAGTTATTCGCAACATCCTCCTACCATTGAGTTTCAGATTCAAGCTTCATGCAAATCAGAAAGTCACAAGTTGATTAATGTCTTTAGAAAGGCAACGATCGGGACTTAATGCTTTCAGCATCACAAATAATCACATAGAGTTCTTCACACTGCAAAAAATCTTTTTCGGGACTTTTCAGAAAAATATCTTGAATAAGCCAATCAAACGTTTCCAAAATCCATCCCACCAGAGTGGAGAAGGATTCAATTTCCTGTGGATTTTCTTTACTGAAGCAAAATTTTTGCCACTCGATAGATCTCCCCCAACTCTTTGAAAGTTCCTATTAGATTGTGTCGGGCACAGTGTCTTAGTTGGTTAAAGTGTCTGTCTAGTAAACAGGAGATCACGAGATCGAATCTCGTAGGTGCCTGTTTAGAAGTTATTTTTTTTTAATTTCTTTCCTGGGTGAATAGGCCAATTTTTAGAGTAAATAGTAGGTGGCCAATTATAATAGATCTATTAAAAAAAGAAATGGATTAAGTGTTTTGATTGTGCCGAAATTTTGGAGTGTAGGACTACGACTTGCAAATCGGAGAATTAAAGTGCTCTAGTCGAGCATCGTCCAGGTAAAATGCGATATTGTTTTCGGTTGTATACTGTTGGTACTTATATTGTGTTCGGTTCACAAGAAAAGGGTTTTCAAAATGTTCAGTTCAAACCACTGCAAAATGTTCTTCATACAACTAATTAGATCTCGTCAAGAGCTTTAAAACGCTGCCACGCACAGTCGTGTTGCGCTCACGGTTGCCGAGATAGACCGAATCACATAAAAATGCGGTGGTACACACCAAAATGTTGTTTAATTTTCCCCTGCCCTTGGGGAGGTAGAGCAGCGTCGCGCGCACCATGTATTGAACAGTATCTGAATCGGACTCCATGCTGTTTACGAAATTATTAACGCCATTACTGTTCGGCACGTATTTTTTACAATATGACGATTTCAGTTGGGACTTATTTTTGTCTTTTGTACATTGCATGAGCGCTCGCAAACGTTGATGCAGCAACAGAACAGAAGTTCTCTAAATAGGGGTTTTAGAGTTCATGTGGAGAGCCATACTATCCACAGTGCTACACCTTGTCCTACGTTAAAAGTTACTAACTCAATACTGACGGAAGTAAATGGCACGATCCATCACTTTATTCTTTTCCTCATAAGTAGAGGGTCACAAAAGTCAGTATCAACAATTTCGAAAACAGACTTCTAAAATCGGAATTGTGTTAAGGTGTTCGGGATGAGTTCCATTGCATTCGATTCCTTTTCGAGGGAATCATTTGTGGATGGTGAGCTCACTTTTGCGGAGCTATTAAAAACAAGTCTCACTTTATAGTTGAAAAATTATCTTTATTAACTGGATGATTGGAGTAAACAAAATGTCGTTATTTTCTTCCCTCTCAGAATGGGTTTATGCTATAATATCCTCATTTAACCAGGATGAAATATATAGCTTCATAATCCTTCAGTTTTCCAGGTTTTTCTAAGGATTTAATGCGATTTTTCAACCCTTTTCCGGTTGTATGCCTATAGTTCAGTATGGGATTATCGTATATCTATGGCAGATTCACAATGTATCTACCATCTTCATCTTTTGAAATCTTCTGCAGGAAATGAATTTCAGCCGTTTCTGTTTCCTTTCTAGTCTTATTTCCTCTCAATCTGAGTATATCGAGTCTCCATAGATAGAAAATTTTCGAGTCATAGACATGAAGTGACGGGGGTACATTCCTAGTTTCAGTATTTCATTTTGACTCTGTGTGTTACCTCCTAATAGTCCAAAAATATGTATATTCACTGCTACTAATTCCCCGATAAAATGTTTTATTTCTCCAGAGAATAATTTTGCTCTCTGCTGTATCGGCTCCAATATTGAATTTCATTTGGATCCTTCACAAACAATGTTCATTCATGAAAATGTCTGATAAAATTACCATGATCTTTTAATCGACTCGGGCATATAGAACCCTTCGGTTTAAGGATACTGGATCGCTTTCTCTAGTTCATTACTTCAACTTCACATGGATAAGTTAATAAAATTACTCAATGCAACTGATTATCATTCATACTTCTATATTTTATTCTAATCCCCCGAAAAGTATATGAGGAATTGTTTCTTCCCCTCTTAAAAATTTCCTTCCAATTAAACATTTTAGCTGCATTTTATTAGCGAAAAATACAGGTGACTTTAGGCTCCCAATAATATTTCTGAAAGGATTTTTATGAGTGCAAATATACCTCTTAGAAAAAGAATGATTTAATACAAGAGTATTTTCACTACTATTAGAACATCATTATTAACACTTGGGTTTATTTGAACAGTTATTTATGGTTTGAGAAGTATGATTTAAGAATGTCTTTCCCCAAATTTCGAATAAATTACACCTCTTCAGAACAAAAATGATTTGATAGAACAGTGTTTTCATTCACCACTAAAGCATCATTATTAACACTTGATTCTTTTGACCAGTGAAGATTTCAAAAACAAATAAAAGAATGTCTTTTTCCATATACGTATATATATAATAATTAATATTTCCATATATTAATAAATATCGTGATTTTTAAAGTAAAAATAACTTATTCAAGTTATTTTTACTTTAAAAATCACGAGAAATATTTCTAATTTTTAGACATCTATACGAGGCACACTTTTTATACCTATAGCATATTTAAAGTCAGAGCTCCAAATGAGGATCTCAGCAAAACACACAAAAAAATTTTTTGTAACTTCTGAACTTGATATTAGATTTTAATCAGTAGTGATTATGTCAAATTTCTGCCTTTCGAATCTAACAGAGCCGAATTGCTTGTGGCGGTTAGGATCATTTCGACGAGCCTCGTCCTCGTGCTGTGAAACACAGGTGTCACATCATTCGCCGGTTGCTTATTCTAAAAATTAATCATGGTTAATTATTAGTTATGGTGTGGCCTTAAGCTTGGCGTTAATATTCCCTCTTCATTCTGGTAACCCACCGAGCAAGCGAGAAAAGAGCGGAAAGACTCGGCGACCGCCTCTTTCTATTGTGGCTACGGGTAATAGTAACGCTTTCAAAGCCGGATCGTAAACTTGAGATTTACCTAGATCATATTATTTATAATACAATCAGCACTGTTAAATTATTTGTTAAATTCAAGAACTAAATCCTGGAGTAAGTTTCAAAATCATTGGACACAATAAACGGTCAAATTGCTTGATGCAAACTTGGAGTTCTAAAGGATTGGGTTGTTTGGGTTTTTATAGCACAAGAGCCATATTTGGCCTTGCTGCTCCAGACCCAAAACAGACATCACGTAATGGACATACATATACAAGGGAAATTTTATAGAAGAGACATAGAAGAGAGAAATACACTCAGGGAGGAATCAAACCCGCGCCGCCTACAACTCGCAGGTTGCTGCGAATATACCCACTGAACCACAATGGACCCTGGCATCTGTCAAGAAGTTTTCTAAATCCTTAAATATCACTAGAGAGGTTAAGGGGCACGTGATACAGTAAGTTATGCATGTGTTTATTTATCAAAACATCTTTTTGACCGAAACGATCATCCCTTAACAGCTTAACTGATTTAATAAACTTTTCTGACTAAATGGCAAAACCCTTAAACAGTAAATCCGATTTGTACCTTCAGATATAAAAATGTGTCCTATTGTGTATACTCATTTTTACGAATTGCTATTTGAAAATAATTCCAAAACGTAAGCTACTGATTCACTTCCCCATAAAGTTTACGGATCGAAATTTTTGACAATTTTCTCCTTTTCTGCTTTAACTTTAATTTCAATCAATCAGTTTGGTATTAACTTGAAGTTGTAGATTATTGGTTAATGGTTTGATTTGAAGCCGTTAGCGTCTTTAGCCTTAAATTTCCAGATTATATTTTAACGATGTAATCCCGCTTATTTAAATTCTTTACATGCAGGTTTCAAAAGATATACTAATTCGTTGTCTATTAACTTCAACTCTTTAAAAGTGGTATTTAAATTATCCAGAAATTGTTCGTCTTCATCTCATTTCATTTGTTCTATTATATTATTCTAACCCACTAGTATTCTTGTAAAGGACACCAGTTCAATGCCACTCCTCTTTACAGATTACTGTCGTTATCTTCGGCCATATAAACACTCCTGGTTCTTTATCTTCGCTTCGAAAACTGTCCTGTAGTGTCCAGCCTGTGGTGCAAATACCTGTTTCAAACTGTCACCAGTTATGGGCAAGGGACAATTTGTTTTTTCTACTTGGATCTTCATTCCTCTTGGAGTAATAAGGCAGTTTTGTCTCGACCTCCATTGCAAAAATGACCAGATCTTAGGCAAGAAATCTCGCCTAACCAATTGGAGGGTTGGTTAATATTTTTCAAAAAAGAGTCACGAAAAATCAGATGCCTAGTTATAATATTTTAATTTATCAAAACATTAGCTTTCAAATACCGCCAGGGATATTATTAAAATTGTTAGAATCGGAAAAAAGTCGATACCAATTGTTAAAAAATCTAAGAACTCTCGTTTAATCTCAATTCAATTCCAAGTAGAGACTTAGCTTTAAAGAAATTCATATTTGAACAGAAAACATAGAGCACACATAAAAAGAAAAACTATTAACATAATTTTCGTAGAATTTTGAGTTTCTGTAGTCGCGGAAAAAAACCCGAAACACCCTGTTTATTTCGAGCATTATTCATAGTAGAGAAAATTCAAAGATATCATTCAATAGGAACTAACGTCTACAAATTCCAAACGCAAAAAAATGCATAAGGGGACGTCTTTATATCAAATTTTGCACAAACAACAAAATGCCCAATGAAAACACCCTGTTTCGATGCCTTAATAAGATTCTGCATCGTTAAATTAGTTCAAATATGAAATTTCATCACTTTACTATCTTTATATCCGGAGATATTCAATGTTAAAATTGCTATCAATTTCAGGGATCATCTTCACATTGAAAATTGCTATTCGTAGATCGAGATCAATTGTAGTTATAGCTACCCAAATTCCAAAATTAAACATTTTTTCAAACATATTTGTCAGCACTTGCAAACTTATTATATTTATTATGCAAGTGCAAACGATCAGAGAATTATTACATTTATTATACGAGCTCAAACGATAATATTGTGAAATGCAACCATGATTAAAATGTGATAAAAAGGTTTTGGAATTGAAAACAATTCGAAAGGGAGAAAGTGTTGATCGCTGTTCTATATAATTTTGTATCGTCTTTAGTATTCTTAATAAATGTTAATTTTTTTACCAAAAAGCCTACCTACAATTATTTAATGCAATCGAACTGATATTCCGATCATCCAAAAGTGAATACAGTGAGTCATTCAATTGATCATTTATTAGTAGAGTTCTTCTATACGACACATAACTGGTAAAAGGCGATGTATTTTAGATAAAAAAACATAAATGAAATTTCCAACCATTTTTTTTAATTTAAACATTTCTCAGGTTTGTTAGACGTTTTATAAACTCTTGGTTGCCACTTAAAATCGCCATAATGAGGAAAATTTAATGTAACTCAAAACTTAAATTTGGAATGACCTGAAATTTTTCATGGCCATATTAGAAGTTCTTTTGATTCAATTTCTGTCGAAACATATCAAGATCTCTTCTTAAAATATGACTCGAATTAAATGAGAGTCGGCGTCTGTATGTTTTAATGAGAGGTTTTTCTTTGAAGCTAAATAAAGGTAGGTAGGTGATTAATGTCGCATTGGAGGGACACAATGGACTATTGTTATCTAAACGTATTCCGCGTATTGGGTAACCGAAAGTATAATTCTCGTCTTCCAACATTTTGTTTGTTTTACACTGAAATTTCCTCGCATACGATTCTGAGCACTTTAGTTTTGGTCTAATTAGTCCCATGTAGAAAAAATAACCAAACCAAACCAACCTACTTCATGTGAAGTTTTTCAAGAAGATATACGTGGTTATTTTCCTTTGAAAGGCCTCTTATGTTAAAAAGGGACACTTTTCGACTTTCTTACTATTGTATTAACAGCGAAAGCATTTTGGGGTGTAAGACAAAGGTCTCGTAAGAAAAAGAGGTTCATTTTTATGTCTCGCAAATCTTTCAATTTATTCGCTGAAGTAAGCGTTGAGATAGACAACAGATTGAAATGTGAGCATACTTTTTCTCGAAATCTTGTTAATAAGAGATTGGTCTAACCTCACAAATAAATCACCCATCAAGCCCCATCCTGCGGCAGCTGGTCAGTCCAAAATCGACCCGCGTGTATTTTTACACCTTTGGCATCAGCCAGCAGGACATTCCCCCAGTCACCTGAGAAGATAATATCCCAAGTACGAGCTCGTTATAGTAGCCAATTAACGTCCGGCTGCTTCAACTCCATAATCAGCCGGCGAGTAATTAACGGCCACTGCTTAATATCGCTGCTGCAGAGGTCGAATTTCTTTCCCAAAGTGGACATCCCGTCGAACACCACTCTCACTTCACTTCCCTTTTCAATCTACTCCCCCTTCACAGCGATAAAGATCGTGATGGAGTGAGATTAGCGCTACCCCGATTAGGTAAAGCTCACAGGTTTTCATTTCTAGTCTCAGGGGTCCTTTGGCTGTTCTCATTCATTAAGAGCGCAAGTCAATTAGCCATTAGCGAACAATGTGTGACATTCGTTAAAAATCATTGGTGAAATTGTTTCAGTTTGGCTTTTCGCGCAAAACAACATTTTCTAGAAGTACCAGGGGTATCGTAGTTTAGTATCGCTGGGTATGGCTTGGATGGGATCTTTTAGTGGTTAGTGATTTAACTGCCTATTTTCATTCGTGTTTTTTTACGAAAATTTAAGTATGTATTAGAATGTGGATAAAAAGTGCGTGCCTCATCCGCTTTAAGTGACGCTAATATGAGTTTTATACCTATTATGCATATAATATTTTTCTATCTCAAATGTGAATACTCTTAAGTACTCACTTTTGAGTAACCTTTCCAGGTGTTACTTAAAATAGCGAAATTGGAATGGCTGGCCTCCCAAATCCTTGAAATGGTTACGGTTAGGTATTTTAAATCTATGAAGGGTTTGCATGCATTTTTCGGTTCTGTAATCTGCAGTCTTCACATGATTTCTAATCAGTTATTACCTGGATGAATAGAAAATTTTCTAAGATTCTTTCACTCAAAAGATGTGGTTGCTTAGTCAATACATAAGTTGTGGGGTAAGAGAATTCCACACTACTCGGAATTCTCGTGACATGCAAAGGGCTAATGTTCAATTAAGACTGTTAAGATATACTTGGCTTTTAAGGTATGTAAATATTGTCTCATTTAATATTTTGATGTCTAAGAATGCTGGCGGTGAGATATAAGAAGGTCCACCATCCCTTAAAAATATTACCACTTTGTTAAGGGCAAAATACTTTGACATCAGATGATAATCTTCACCCTTAAATGATTTTTTTATAAGTTTTTAGCCTCCTGACTTTCAAAGGGTTAAATACATTAGCTGTCCACATTTTCTTCCATTAATTTATGTCCCCGCTACACCGATATCTCAGTGAGCGCCCTTTTGCGGACAAGGAAAGCATGGACTTAAAAAGTTTATCTCTTTCTCCTTAAAATTTGAAAGCTAGTTTTAAACCCTGTAAATAAGATACCATATCGCTTTGTCCGCAAAATCAGTTATTCAATCAGTTACAGTTTGAAAGACACGACATTCTTATCAGCAGTAAAACAATCTATTCTAAACTCAGTTACCAATTGAGTAAAATGCCGTTGAGATTTTTAAAAAAGTATGTTCCCTAACTCATCTCATCAATAAGTAAGTCCAATTTTATTGACTCCATGCTTTGATGCCCCGAACTCGACTGAGCTTCAAAGCACTTTGGTCTCGGCCCATAATCCTTTAACTGCTAGTGTCAATACTTTTTATCTGACGCCCGTTAATAGCAAAAAGCAAGACGCAGGCGGCCCTGTGGCCCCCCCGGTCTTCTACTGGGAGGCAAATAAAATCACGAAAAATGCTCTGGGGATTCTTTTTATGCCGAGTTGGATCGAGTTGTTTTATTCATGCTTGCCGTCCCGATGCCAGATATTACTAGTTTTTATTGGATTAGCTTGAATTCTTTATCGGCGCTTACGTCATCTCGTGTCTCTGTGCAAGGACGAAGTGTTTAGGTTATATAAGGTTTCCCTGCATTATAGATGAGGAGGATGTCTCTAGCAAATGAAGTCTGGTTGTTTGCGCTTGTCTTGATGGACCTTTATGACGTGTGTGTTCACGGTTTGTTTGGTCAAATAGATTGTAAAATGTGAAAGTGAATTTTGTTGAAATTGAACAAAATTTTTGGAGTGCGGAACAGTTTTTCTTTTTCTCGCTCTCGCTTTTTAAAATATGAGATACTGCAAACTATGCAGTTGAAATCTTTCTTCAATTGGAAAAGCTAGCGCATGCACTAAGGATCTAGCAATGCGGTTATTTTACTTTTTAGAACAAAATTCGCAAGCTATAATGTAAAATCTACTGTCTGGATTGTGGAATGATATGTGTATAACGCTTAGAGGTTCAGTTTTTAATTAAAAATGAAACAATTACATTTTTATTCTTAGATTTAACAAAATATTATACTTAAATCCAGAGCAGTTTAAGTTATGGTAGACTTGTCTGATTGGATTTTATGACGCAAGGGCCATATTTAGTCAAGATGCCCCAAACACACGACCAACAACCTCAAGTAATGGACATACACAAGGAAAGTTTTGTTAACGTAGAAGAGAGAAATGTTACCGAGGATAGGTTACAAGAGGTGAGCCTGTGCAGCCTACAAGAGTAGCAGGTTGCTAGTGTAGTAGAATGCAATTTTGTCAAACGGCTAACTACTCGAGTGCCAGACGTAATGCCAAATATTGAGATCTGTTAAAACGAGCCATAGCAATGTGGGCATACTTTAAAGATCTCAATTTTGGCAATTAAGGATTCTAGTTCTAACATAATAAGATCAAAAACTTTTAACCCGATATCCTGAAGAGTTTTGTCGTCCCGAACTCTAACTCATATTCTAACAAAAAGTTATTTAAACACTCGAGTTATGGAAAGTTTGATTTTCTTTATTGGTTATTAACGAGTCATATAACTCTAAAGGATTAATATATTTACTCTTTTGGTTTTAAAATATTCATAAATACTCAATTGTTTCGGATAAACATTTCGTTAATTTTAATTCTATACTTTATGTATCATGTAAAATTATGAAATGCAAACCCTAAATCTGAAATACGATGACCGTTTCTTCGTTTTAGTTGCTTTTCCATTTAATGTTTACAAAATATCATTATAAACCTTCTCATTTTCCTGTCATCCATTTATCGGATGTTGCCTCATACCAACCACCGTGAACAGTCCCCAAGTTAATTTTAAACCTCATTTCAACGCCTTACGACACGAAAACACCCATAAAAATCTTCCAAACGATGTCAAGAACGGAATTAATGCTTTCCCCCTCTTTTTACTTCAGAAAAGAAAATGCGGCGTGGAGAAAAAACCTCCAGGGAAATAGCAGTGCTATTTCCATCTCCAACAATGAACCTACCCAACTCGTTAAGACAGAGCCGCGAAGAATCTGCCATTATGGAAAGTGGCTTTTGTTCGATGCAAAAGGCGCGATTATTCAAAGCTGCCAGGTCTTCTCTTCATAAGCGATGGGGTTTTAGAGAGTGTCAAACGATAATGGGTTGTTGGAGGAACGATTTTACGATACATAAAATAATTCGCCCGGACGCCCTGTCATTTTAGCGCTTGCTGTTCACTTCATATTGGCAAAGATTTTGATCAGACATGAGTTTTTGAGAGGACGGTTCAATGCATATTTAGGTAAAGTGCTAAACTTTTAATGACAAATAATATTATGTTTACACAGCCACGATGAATTTCATCTTCGGTTCATCAATTAGTATGTTGCTGGGGTAATAAAAAATAGGCTCAGTTCTGAATGAGCCATCAGTTTGAAGCGTAGGACTACTGCTTGCTGATAAGAAAGTTGAAATGAGTTAGTCAAGTATTGTTCCAAAACATTTATTTAATTTGTTGTAAAAGTGTCCACCGGTCCATACGAAAACGATTTTTTAAGTGTTCAATTCAAACACTGTGAAACGTTCCTTGTATATTTGAATATATCTCGTCAAGAACTTTAAAACGATACCACACGCAGTCGTATTAAGCTCCCTGTTGCCGAGATAGTGACACAAACGCGGCAGCACACCCAGTAATATCACACCATTTCCCCTAAAGAACAAAACTTTTAGGGCCCCAGTACCCGGTCAGATGTAGGGTCACTCATGAAGTACGAATATTATACCGAGTGTTCAATGTTTAACTTGAAATGTACAATTTTCCCCCTTTCGACACATGCAACTTTTTACAATCATGATGAAGAGATTTTTAATTTTTGAACTCAGAAAACTGCACATATAGTACAAAATGTTTCAAATTTTCCGGGGCCCCGATATCAAATAAGATGATGTGACACTCATGACACACAAATATGTATTTAAAATATTCTGTTTAACATGCACAGATGAATAAACTTTCTTGACATATTTCCAATTGTATCTATGATATAAAGTTTACAACAAATGTACCCAGAAAGGCAGACTTATTCACTTGTGCAAGTTGCATTTTTCTAAACTTGGAAAATACTGACATTACAGAAAAAAACTTCCCCTTTTCTTAGTCCCCTTGCCCGTAACATGTGAACGAACCCACTTCACAATTACACCGGACCGGTTCTATTTATAACCATTTGTCTGCATGAACTAAATTATGTACCAATCAAGTCCCTCCTTCATTTCAAATAAAAAAGTTTCAATGCGATCAAACTTCCCCAGGAAATAAACCTAATCGTTCATCAAGGGTATGTCGCAATCTATTATCAGTGTTTTCTAAGAAAGTCATGCAACTTGGGGGCAATGGAGCCACAACTAGGTCAACCGAATTCTCGTTCCTGGTGATCAGAACGGAGTGGGGGAGCGTATAAAAGATGGGGTGGAGTAAAAGGACGTACTCAGGTATGATTGAGGGGAAATCGCTATCGTTGACGTCACACCAAAGCCCGTGAAGACAATGAAGGTTTTGCAAAACCAGCAGGAGTTGTCGACGTTGTTTGATATATGGATGGTGATTATCTCCGCACCGTGGAGACAATGTGGTACACAGTTGCAACAGTCGCTGTGTGATATAGCTTCCTACATAATATTGAAATTCTGGTGAATGTTTTGTAAAGTCGAGAACCCTCTCAGTTTTCAAGAAAGCTGTTGGTTATACAGTTTCTAGCCAATTGGTTTCTGTTAATAATAATTGTTGGTTTATTGACGTCAAGCGGAAATGCAAAAATAATCTTAAAGCAAGTTATAAGAATGCTGTATCCCGCTCTTTAGAATGCTGTATTTAACAAGGTCCTAAATTTCGGGATTTGTGTCTCATCTGAAATATTTATTGAATCTGTTAGGCTCTATTTTCTTCATTAGCTTTTAAACTTACATTGACATCATTTAATAGGTTATTATTTTCTTTTAACCCTCCTAATGGTTGTCTTGATGAGGTATCTCGTCATTAGCAAAATTGACCAGATCTTGATGGACAAGATATCTCTTCATTGGAAGAAAACTGGCCGGATCTTGATCTTATAATTATAAAAAAATTGGTAACATCTTTATGACTAGATATCTCTTCTCATTAGCAAAATTTTTCAGATCTCAATCCATGAGATACCTCGTCGAAACCTCTTGGAGGATTAATACCCGATAACTGACCCCTTCAACAATACAAGGGACGAATTGGCGGCTTACAAACTGAGAATCGAAACCGGGACCTAATGGATAGCAAGCAGATTCTACGACTACTGCACCAGTTAGGCTGTTCTGATAGTTTATTCGGAAACGTACTACAACAGATGTTATAAAACGTTTTTAACAGTAATGCTCTCTTTGAAGGCTATGGAACCCATAGCAAAATTCATTGGTAGGAGCAATCGGTTTCATCAATGAACACACTTGTGAAACAATAAATTTCAAGGAACAATGTGGAGTGCTTGTAAGTGTTTATGAAATACTTCGCGAAACTGCATTACGACAGTTTTCCGCAGATGAAAATACTCTATTCACAACATGTAACTATGGTTTCATTACATGCTTTTAAACATTTTCCAAAACAGCAGATGAGCCCACATCTTCCTAAGTATTCTATTAAATGTATGTGTATATAAATTAGCGGCTATCTGAGTTTCGATTTGCCCATCGGCGACTGCGTATTAACTACGTAGACGGCCGCTCGTAGCGCTGTATGGTCAACCTCAGTTAAAAAATACGAAAGATATACATTTTGAGACTACAAATACATTTTGAATCTCCGAATTCCTTGGTCTCCACTCCTCTTATCAAACTCAAATAATATTTCACAATTACTACGCAACAAACTATATTGCAAATATAAACAGTTGCTGTTGAACAGTCTTTTGAAAGATAATTGATATATTTTCTTCAAATGTAAACGATATCTCGTCAGCAAAACGTTGCCACTAAACTATATACAAGATGCATGACTAAATATTTATTATTAAATCATCGACCTTCTAATCAAATAGACGGATCATGTGTGCACAGCTTCATGTTAATTCTCCCGTTAGCTCGGTTGACGATCTGCGAGTGAAGGTATTGGAAGAAAGCACTAATCCTAAATTGAACTGACAAGCGTGATTAGACACTAGTTTTGTGATTCGACAGCCAATCGGTCCAAATCGATTCCTAAACCCACGTGACCAACACTTCTGAGATCTTACGACAGCGATTCCACATGATCCGTTTTTTCATTAGAAGGTCGATGCATTAAATACATAAACGTGCTCCAACATTCCTTGTACGAAAAAATTCGCATGTAATTTCTAAAATAAATTATTTAAAGAAACGTTTTCATGTGTGGCTTTTTCTCGGTGGCAGTGGTGAACTGGGTCCAGACATCAACGGTAGAAGCAAACAAGTGAAACTCACTGCAACAAGGAATTTGTGGATTCGATAGCAGGGAACAGACTTTTTACATATCCAGTTATCCATACCCGAAACCATATTCCACATCTACAAATAGGGAAAGCGAGCAAGGCAATAGGAAAATGCTACAAGTTGATCTCAGAGAAAGCATTGGACGATACCGTCAACATAGACACAAGGACTGCCCTGTTGAAAGAAAATATCAATCATGGTCTGTAAAGCTATGGCTTCAGCTCTCAAGACCTCCAAATCATTTCTATTTTGCCGAACAAATTGAAATTTCCAGACATTCTCAGTTTCTTTTTAAATCAAATTTGAGTCACTGGGAATTGTTATTTTTACTCAGTCTACAAATTTCGAATTCAGTTTGATGGGAAAGAACTAGAACACGCTGAAACAAGAATCGGCAATGTCTACTGGTCGTTTTAGTTCGTTGGTGCTTTGAAATGTAAGACTTAATACACCAAAGAATCTCGTCGATAAAATGAATTTTATGAATATCCAATCGTAAAAAGGGGAAGAGAGAGGAGGACGTAAAAGAGACTTTCCTTATGCCAAATTACTTTGTATTGTGCGGTTCCTTCCTTAAGTACTGCTCTCAGCTTTTTATCTTTGTATGATTTCATCTTTGTGCTATTAAGAAGTGATTCCTCCTTTATTTGACGAACTTTATATCGCATAACTTCTTTATGGAACACGTCAATTTCACTGATCAAAACTTATATCTGTTCTACTTTAAATTTGTCTTCCATTTATCCTGTAAAGTTTCAAGATCAAAGATGATGAAGTTAACGTCCAAACCTACCAAACATCAAAGCAACCTACGAGTTATGAGCGGCGAAAGTTCGATTCCTTCCTGGGTGTATTTCATTCTTCTGTGTCGATAAAACTTTATTTGTGTGTATGTCTATTTATTGTATTGTCTTGAGCAGCTAGGTCAAATACAGCCCTTGCGCCATAAGACCCGATCAGCCAATAAAAACATAAAATATCTACTTTAAGTACTATATTACCCGCAAAGTTACCATAGCCTATTTTCACCAATTACTTAACTTTAAAATTAAGATGGGAATATAATTAGAGATTGGCTTATTTGAAATGTAGTCATTCTTTTTAAGGAGTGCAAAACCACGTGCACAATAAGGTAAAATCAATCTATACATGACTAGTCTGTTATGTTATACATAAAACAGAAATCTGTCTGAAATAGTAAAAACTCTGGAACTCTGGACTCTGTTGTCCCGAAATTTGTGCATCTTTTGTCTGGAATTTCCAGGAAGAAATAAAATTTAGTATAGAGCATTACGCAAGACCAATCAACATCGAAATCTGTGAAAAGCCGAGAAATCTGAGGAGGAAAGAAAGAAATCCCAGTTGCGGACCAAGCTCAAAAAGCTGTTCACAGGTGCAAGGAAACTGCTGAGAAAACAAAAGCACGACACGTTTGTGCAATTGGTAACGGTAGATCGCACTGGAGCAACACAAAGCGGTATTGGCTACGGTCCGGGATCAATGCGGAAGAGAAGGATACGAAGACAACAACTCGTAATTTTGAACCATGGTCAGATGACGAGGTTAACGTCTGATCTGGCACCCACTCTGCAAACTTCCACACGACACCAACATGGCGCGGTTGGTAACGATGCTGGATGCTAAAGATAGCTTTAACTAATTATACCAGCTATTCAAAACTCACAAAATGCGTAGTATATATTTAATTTTTTCTAAGAGCTTCCAAATATTGTATCCGTTTTTCTTCCATAAACTTATCTTTTTAAATCAGTTATTGAAATAATTTAAAAGAAAACGACCACCTGATACATTAATGACCAAATCATTTTGTCTCTGATACGTTGCTTTGGCACTTACAAGTTATTTAGTAAATACATCATACCAGAAAAAGTTTTTTTGATAGTTTGTTCTTAGCTAATTAAAATTAAAAAAAACATCCTTTTTAATTTATTAAAGATCATAAAAATACAATTTCTTTCAGCTGTAATTAAGCATAATTAAGCATATAGTTTCAAAAAAGAGATAAAGATGTTGAAGAAAGAGTTAAAAAAGGGTTTCTTTTTAATTCAAATACACTATGTTGTTACTTCGCCACCCAATTGGTGCTAATTAATTAGTAACATTTCTATATTCAGCTGGCGAATTTTTTAACAAAAAATGTGTGCATGGTATTACTTTATATAATCTGAAGCAGTTTTGAAGAAAAATTTAACATTGATTTAATTAGTTAGGCAAGTAATGCTCACGATTAAAAGCCATGATATTAATTAGAATGCGTAATTGCCATGTAATTTGTGTTCTGAAATACCGGTTTTATACCCTTCTTAATTGCAACGGAATGAATCTAATAAACATGGAGAGCAATTCGGAAGCGTCTTCCGTGCCGTTGCCATTCTCTACTTGCTAATGTCGGGGGGAAAAGTCTGCGCCGCCAACGGATAAGTCGTAAAGCTATCTTATTCGCTCGTAAACGCAGGCAGTTCAATTTTTGTTCCTGGGACATCAAAGAGCCTTGACAAGTAAATAGGCTGCTTCGTATGCTGCTGCCAAAGCGCGCTAAAGAAAAGAAATGGAAGTTTTTCGTCGAAAACTCGACGTTTTCTGAGAGAGGTGGTCTGTGCTTCATCGAAAACAAGGGAGCGGGAGTAATTTCGTTTTTCCTTGGAAACATTAGTTTATCTTAACGAAAGGAATGTTTCCGGAGTGTGAACAACTAGTTCTTCTCATGAAACCTGATGTGTTACAAGGTTTAAGAAAATATTATCTCTGTGGTGTTGTTTCACATGTTCTATGGAACTATTGTACCTTTCCAAGAGCCGGTATAAATTGACTTACTCCGTATGATAGACAGGTTTTACTCAATTTTTTATAGCAATTCTAGGTAACACATGTGTAGGAAAGTGTAACAACGCAAGCATGTGTTTGTGCTACTGTCTTGATTGACACAAAGTACTATCTCCAGTGACACTTTAGGTCTCTAGAATGAATGCTTTTACTTTTTTCGGTTGTAATTCTGAATTTTTTGTGTGACTTGACCTTTGAATTTTAAATATTTAAACAGAAGCCCTTTTCTCTTTAAGGGAACAGTGAATTTCGAAACAAACTTTTGCAGTTATTTTCTTATTGTTATGAAATGTGCAGATTGTTTATTTTCTACTAGAAAGCCTATATATTTAAAGTTTGTTCTAAAGATATAGTCATTCGGGAAGTTATGACATAAAAGTTGATGAAAAGGTTTGACAAATTAGGGACAAAGGGATTGGTCCCGGGTGCGTTAACTTTCTATGTATTCTCAAACATTTAATTCTCATAATAGTTTGTATACGTATACATAAAATTAATTCCATTTTGTTAGTGTATCCCTCAATTGTAAAGCAAAAAAATTGCATTTAGATATATATACAACAGATTTCAAGAATTGTCCAAGAACATTCAAGTAAATCAATTAAAACAAAATGCTCAGGGAACATTTTGAAATCAGAAGAATGTCAAAAAATCTCAATCGAAAAAAACGCATTTTGTGTAGACTTACTATACTCATCTATCTATACTCATCTATCTATACTCATCTATCTATACTCATCTATCGTTTTATGGTGTTGTGTATATAATTTCGTCAAAAATTATCGTAATTGAAATTTTTTGCTTTCCACAGAATTTGATATCGATTATTTTTTGCGCTAAAATTTGAAAATCGATTTTGGTGATTTTGGAAGTCCACTGTGCCTTCAATTTACTTTTTTATCAAAAAATGTATCCGTACCTTGGTCGAAAACGGCCTATGCCCAGTTTGCAAGTTTTTGGTAACAACTGATTAATAGTTTTTAATATTTTTATTTTTAGTAACAGCTTAGAAAAAATACTTTCCAATGTTTTGATACTTTCTTAATGTATTAAAAGGAAGACATTGGCAATTTTTACATTATAACCTTCATTAACTTAAAGAGATTGTTTACAGAACTCAAAATCAGCGAATTTGTTCATTGTCCGTTTTTCGACTAAAGTGATATACGTACGTATGACTCGGAAGTATTGTCACACACATATTGTCTCCTTGTTTTTAATTGTGTATACGTTTTTAATTTCGTGATTTTAACATACGTTTAATTTGAACAAGCGTCTTCAATTGCCTAAAATAAGATAATTCAGTAAAATAAAATAATTAATAAAATAAAATAATGCATTATTCCTTAAACAGTGATTTATTTTACCTTTTGTAAAAATCAACACGTACAAAACTTCATTGTATGTTTATTTGCTTGTGAAATTTATAGGAACTAGAAAATCCGTGCATAGTATGTGTTCAAGTTTCTTAACTGCTTATATCTATTGATGGCAGTGTCTCATTACTCACATTTTCTACCTTCTTATATCCATTTATAATGAATATACTCATCGATAGACACATTTCATTCCTCCAAATTACATGAAATAATATTAATCAAAATTAGAAAACAAGGCAGGTGCTAGCTCGTATTTCCAATTAGGTACAGCTGTATCTAACACCACGTCTGGTGGTAATGCTCTTGGCGCACTTTTTTATGTTGCCAAGGAAGGAAATGTTAGAACAAATCTTCCATTATCTTTATAAGTATAACATCTTTATAAATCTTTCCGCTGGCCGAGGTTGCCATAAAAACGGGAATTAACCTAATAAAGATGGGTTACCCTAACTTGCCATAACTCGCTATTAAAAGTGCGCCATAAAACGCGCAAATAGCGTTGCCACCAGACGAGGCGCTAGATGCAGCTGTACCTCCAATTAAATGTTTTTTTATTAAACGAAAGCAAACTCCCCGTGCACCACAGAAGTAAAACACGGGACACCGAAGTAAGTTGAATTAACAAAGAAACAGTGGAAAACAATTAGTAGAAAACCAGATTAGATTTAACAAAAACATTGAGTTTCACTAGCCATGTTTTAACCTAATTTACCTAATTGTTTATATTAAATGTTTGGCAAAAAAATTTATCCCGTGGTCATATCACTACGATTATCTCCTGAATGTCCACTTCAACTGCAGCCCATTAGGCGACTCTATTTTTTGCTTTCTTTGTACTTTTGTTTAAATCGTTTCGCTCGCATTCTTTTCTCAGCTGATTTCTATTTTCTAGACTTATTTCCTTCTATGATCTATCTGCCTGAATGAAAAACTGTATTAGTGAGCTCTTCGGACAAATTTAGCAAATTATGCAGCTCCATAGCTCTAATCAAGCATATTTAAAATAAACGGCAAAAGAGGAGAATGTGCCCTGTAACGGTTGATTTTATATTGTTAATATCCGCTTATTTCCATTCTCCAATATACAAATAACGTCGATTCCTGTACCGCGTAAAACATATACAGAGATGAAACTCGACAACTTCAGAAACAAACCTTCCCTAAAGTGAGAATAGTCAACTTCAAATTTTTAAAATGTGCGATTCTATTTTGTCATTTTATCTCTTACGAAAAGAAAATTGCACATTTCCATATTCTAAGTGAGTTATTTTTCAAATAAATTTTCAATAATTACTCTTCATTTCGTATTCAATTGCTTGTCACTTATATCAGGAGATAAGACAGCGCTTGAAAGAGAATTTTTAAAAACGCTTTCTATGTAGTTTTAGAAGTTTAAACCCTCATAAAATAACCAGTGACTAAATCTTAGCGACAAATAAGAAAATCGTTACTAGAAAATATCAGATTTCATTTTCCATTCATTTGTAAGGCTCCCTTTAAAATTCTGATTTAGCTTCTCGTTGACTTTTCAGTCGATATTGTCATTTTCTTTGCAATTTACTTCAAGGCTTAACTTTATCTTCTGTGCTTTTGTCTTTGTGTTAAATATACGAATGCGAAATGGAAAGCGAATGGGAAAATTAATAAATTTATTATACATGATGTATTTCTATGGCACAATTTTAACAGCACTCAAAATCTCTGGAATATTAAAAATAACTGTACAAATTTAATATAATAGTTAAAAATCCTAATCAGATTAAATATCAAAACATCAAATTATATTAAATCAATGAATAAACTCAAAGTACTACCTTAGAGAGAGCATGAAAAAATGTGATGGTAATCTCATGATTATAAAGTCTAATATCAAAACTATATATTAAGTACTTGGGATTTATCAGAAAATACTTCGTTGTGGATAAATAAAATACCTTCAAAGAAACGACTAATAAAGATTAAAACGATGACCATTTCGGTGGAGTAAGAAGTTCAGCATCAGTAGGACAGAAGTTACAAAACTTCCTCCGCCCTTACACGTGGCCTGGAGAGGCTTAGTTAAAAATGAGTTGCGTCAACCATATTCTAGGTAGGTAGGTAGTTGAATTAACGTCACACTGCAGCAACACAATGGGCTATTAGTGACGCTCCGGGATCAATCCTGAAAAGAAAGATACGAGGACAACAATACGTACTTTTGAACCTCAGTCAGATGATGAGGTCAACATCTGAGCTGGCATCCCACTCTCCAATCTTCCACACACACCAACGTGAGGACATTTTAAACCTCGACAGATTTAACGTACACCAGCCCCCACGTACACGACGGTCTCTAGTTCGAGATCGAGTTTAGAACTCGCAATCCTCTGGTTGGTAATCAGCTACTCTTCCAACCTGGGTGCCGAGGTCCTCAAAACTATTCTCACACAACATATTTAAACTCACTTTCTCTTGTGATTTATTTCTGTCCCAGTGATGGTGGATGTCTTGTTCCACCGAAATGGTCATTGACTACCTTTTACAAGTTTTTTCTTTATTAGTCGTTTATTTTACTACTGAGTTGTAGGTTTGAAGGGCAAAGTGAGAAAATATTTAGAAGTGTTTATTGCATCATTATCTATAAGACGTTTATTACATCATTATCTATAAGACAAAAGCGAGATACATTCGTTTTCAAGATTACTTTAACCTCAATATGTCCACTCGAGAACTGAGATTATTTTGACTCAAAATTTCAGTGAAGATTCATGCAGAAGTTAAATGATACATTAACAATCAAACCAATTGTATAAATATGATGTTTGGTCCTTCAGCTACGACTGTGTTTTTGTTTAAATGGCTCTTTGTAAGGGCTTTAAATTTAAAATTCACGATTAAAGACACATATAACGATTTTCACTTTTACATCACTTATACGCTGTTGTAGCATCGATCCCAATGCCTAAGATTGAGATAAAAACAACCTATCCCGTCTCAGCGATGTGGTCTTCTTCCACGCGGTGTTGCTATTTTTAGACATTCCTTCGCTGTAAAATAACTTTAGAAATCAGCTGATTGGAAAAAAGTTGGGAAGTTTTTGTCTCGAATACCATATCCATCTTTCTCCTTTCACTACTAAGCTACAAACGGCAAGGGGAAAAAAAGTCTTCGTAGATTATTTTTTGGTTGTACCGGAAATGACTTCGAAAAAATGTTCGAAACGGAATCATCGATCATTTCACTTCAATGAAATTGATTGCGCTTTCAAGCGTACGCACACACCCAGGTTTATTCGAAAAATTTCTTTACTCCTGTTTCTCCCCACACGGCCAGGGAAGTAACATCGACGACCATTTTCCCAATATTCGCATTTATTTTCATGATCTTGCTTTGTTGAATTTTTGTGGGGAAAAAATACATAATAGAATAAAAAAGTGACTTTGACTTAGAATTCTTTAGTCATAGACAGCAATTCATGAATCATTTACCGATATTCATCTATCATAATCACTTAAATTATTTTACATATTCCTAAATTACGTATACTACTTTCAAAAATTCAATTTGATCATCAAAGGCAAAGTGAATTATGTTTACTGTTTGTGACTATAGCAGTGTGTGAATTGGTGTGATTGTTAGTTATTTTAGCATTTATTAGAATATACTTTGTAGGTTTTGAATATCAGAGTGTACGAACTGCTATATCCCTGTGAATGGTATGATCGTCGAGGGTTGCGTAGCTGGTGCCATATTAGCAATGGAACAATTGTAATACGTATTGATTCACCTCTAACAATGTAGCGTACCTTTCGGTCCGATTTTATCGTTTAGCATCGAAGAATTTAAATCGCACTAAAACCTAAACGTTAATTAGGATTTTACACATACAAATTATAACGTTCATGTGATTTCGGTGCCGTCTTTTCTTGTTTTGGGTACAAATAGGAAGTCTCACGACACTAGGCACGGGAGTGTGAGATAGTCTTATAAGGAAATACGAAGCCCAAATGTTCCAATAAAAATCGGCCTTAAGCCGAAGGAGAGATTTCCTTGCCTCTAAAGTCGCCTGTCACTAAAAATTCCCATTATAACATCTGATGGATTAAGAATGAGTAAGAATTAATGGGATAAAAAAGCTGTTTTCTAACTTCCCAATACCCTATGTATTCGAATACTGGATCCCAGACGGAAGAAGCTTACTGACCTCCTCTTACTGCAGTGACGAATGACAGACATCAACGATGCCTGAATAGTAGTGGATCTCTGTCACTGTTCAAGCTTTGTGTATCGTACTTCTAAATCTGAATACCAGACTGCTGTCTCACGCATCCTATTCCTTGAGCAAAGACATTTCAGAATTAAAGTAGTATCGAACATAAATATTGCCATACTACATAGCAGAAATTCATGTTTGCTGATGATATTTAACTAGCAGGACTATAATTGTCTAAATGCTTTTGCTAGAAGACATCTTGGACAATGACAGCAAGCGCTTCGCAGCGTTATAACGCCAACTGCCAAGGGTCTTAGTTTGGAGTTCCATTGTCTTCAGATCGAATTCTGAGAATTATTAAATAGTAGCCATGCATCAGGGATGTCTTAGAGACAGAGAAGATGCACGGATACTTTCTGTGCCCCTGAAATGGTCTGGTCAGTCCAAGTCCCTTCGAAATAAATGTTTTTGCTTGATTTGTGCGGTTGCCATACAGAATATGTCTACGAAATACTACCAATCCAACGATATTACTAAAGCTAACTTACTGGAACGTCAAGTACTTTGCTATCTACAACAAATAAACTTAGGTTTGTTACGATCATTGTTTACTACTTGAGGGATAACTAGACCGGGACTTACGGTCTAAAAATGGACTTTAGACTCTGAACTGTATTCTACTGTACTGCGACAAATGATACATGCAAAGATGACCACGAAAGAAAATTAAACAATTCCTTTTATGTTTGCAATTTATGTAATTTGATGTAAAGACCTTTCACTAAAGAAATACGTGTTTCTCTGATTTGTATGGTTACAGACTGCATAGTTATTAACCTACGAACGTCAAATACCTTGTTATCTACTACAAAGGAACTTAGGTTTGTCGTTCTACGGTCATTGTTTGTTGCACGAGGAATAATTAGACCTGGATAGATGGCCTAAAAGTGGACTTTAGGTTTTCGACTAGTATATTCTAACGTACTGCAACAAATGGTACATGCAAAAATCACCACTAAAAATTAAATAATACCTTTCTGTTTGCAAAGAAACAGTTTGATGTCAAAAATTAGTTTACTTCTTTCTCTCGTTCTTTGTTCTCAGTTGTCCGCTTTAAGTCGTAGATCCTAACCCAATTGGGAACTAATTATCCCTTGTTTATTAAAAAGGATCGTAGAGTGACAAATCAAACATAGTCGAACAAGCACTCCTATAGCAAAAAATGATAGCGACACAATTAGGTAGGTAGTTGAATTTTCGTTGCACTGAGCAACACATTGCTCTATTGGCGACGGTCCGGGATCAATCCAGAAGTAAGAGATCAAAGGGCAGCACCATGAGCCATGATCAGATGGCGAGGTCAACACCTGAGCTGTCACTCCATTTCTCCAAACTTCCACACCACACCACCAACGTGAGGACATTTGAGGTCACGACAGATTTAACGGGCAACAGAGCCTTTCACGGTCCACGAGTTTTGAACTCGTAATACGGTTACTACTCCACGACTCTACCAACTGAGCCACCGCGGCCGATAACGGCAAAGGAATCAATTAATTGTTTTCAGTTGAGGCTCGTTACTTCAAAGGGGCTGACCGAGAACCCTTACCATCTGGTCGATTCTATCCAGACATACATACCGACGTTAATGGCATTTGTTTCCAGACTTATTGGGGTGTAATATCCATAGGCCGACAATCACCTCTTAGATTTAATGTGTCTGGCTGTCAGTTTGAAGTTTTGTGGGAGGTCAATCCTTCAGAGGAATCTGAAAAGAATTTTTCGTTTACAATATTAAAGCCCTTTTCTGTACAATGTTACGCCGAATTAAAAGCTATTACTGCCGAAGAAATTCCACACGGTACTGAATTATGAAGCGAAAATTTCTCAGTTCTATGGATATAATCACATTTATCTAATTTAATTCAAATTGTACTAAGACAAAATTTCATTTGAATAGCTTTATGATATAGTTACAATTTCCTTAAACAGTGCATCGCATATAATGATTAATCTATTTTAAATTTTAGACAACTTATTGTGAACCCATCATCATCAAAACAAAAAATAACACAATTTGTGTTTCTTAAGTATTCTTTTCTAACATCAATTATTTCACTTTTATTTGTCTCTTTCTATATATTGCTCTTGACTTTTAGTCAATTGATGGTGTTCGAATTGTATATATTTTCGTAAGAATGTCGCTCAATGTGATTTATTCGAATTTTCTTAGCAGTTAAAAAATTTACCAAAACATGCTTTTAAGATATACTTATTTTATTTTCCCGTAAGTAAAGAATTATTTCTATTTGTTTTGACTACACAAACTAAATGTAAATCAATCAATGTAACAAAAACTTTGTAGCAAGCTTTACAAATGTAAATTACTTAAGTGAAGGAAATTCTTCGAATTACTTATACTTCAGGAATTCGGTATTACAGTTAAATAGCTTCTCTGAATAGCATTAAGTAAGTGGATTCAGAAGGAATCAACCCATCCTCAAGAAATGCTTCAATTTTAAATTCTCTAACTTTACAAAAAACTAAAAATACAAAAGCAGTCACTTTAATATACGAAATCGTGCAGAATAATTTAAAGGCCTTACTTTCACACGGTGAGTGAAATTTTTGGAAAGTCCAACACTTTTTATTACGACTCGCCATTTACAGTCGGGTAACCTTTCAGAAATCCATATTTCTCATTTTAAAGAAGTAGATTTTTACTGTGACTGCACTCATACGATGTATTCTTTAAAAAAAACATTGCATGCTCTACGTGTCAGCATACCCGAGTCAAATGATTTTTGAATTTTTATTTAAAAAATGAAATGGCCCACACTGCAGCTGACTCGAGTAGATATCGCGGTTACTGAAGGGATGATTCCGTGCATATTAATAACATAGTTATTTTCCGTAAGCTCAAACGCTATGCCGATGGATTTCACTTACAACTATGTCATAAACAGTGGTAGAGTTTATTCTGAAGTACATGTGGCGAAGGAGATTATTTTGAGCACAGTATTTCGTTGGAGTAACGAGAGTGAAACGAGTATATGGAATATAGTATGCCTTGCCAATAACGAAGGTAGCAAGCGCTTATGAGAGGATTTCTCTGTAAAGTCAAATAAATAGAGGGTGCTAGTGTTTTGGTAACCTGTTTAATAACTTAACATGTACCTCGGAAGGAATTTCAGCTTGGAGCTTATATTAAAAAATAATGCAAAACATCCTCAAACTAGCAATAAATTTCATCCAGAAGTATTTTTTTCTCTGGTAGTTAGTTTACGTTTACATTGAAAAAAATCTTCTCATGCATGAAAATATCAAATGTAATTTTTTATAGATTTGACAAATAAAACAATTCCTGTTTCGAAATAAATTGTGCATGGTTTGAAATTTTGCTATTTATGAAAGGCTTTTCTGTGAATTCAAATTCAGGGGTGTTAATGATTTGGCAACCTTCCTGAGATCTCTTGGCGTAACTTGGCATGTGATTCTCGAATGCAGTTTCAGCAAGTCTATTATATTAACAATTAATACCAAACACTGCCACAACGGCAATACATCAGTTCAGTTCTTAAATGAAAGTACTTTTTCTTCTCCGATAGTTTGTTTTTGTTAACACTGAAAATTTCTCTCGTGTCAATTTGGCGTAAAACAAATGTTACTTGAGGGACGTCTTGACGTATATGCAATAATTGTGATGGTAATCAATGTAATGTATATGTTCAATCCCTTTTGAGATAATCCCTAACATTAGCCTACAAATAGTAAAATTATAAATGTGTGATATTTCAGTGAATATTGCACTTCAAGTATAGCATTTTTAATTTGACCATAGATGTAGGAAAACATTTTGAAAAGTGAAGGCTTCTTATTAGAGGGCATATAAAAAATTAAATTTCGTATTGTGGTATCGTCCAACGCTTCAGGTGGGTCAGCGACCTTGACCGTTTCACCGAAGGGTAACACGAACATAGACTTGTAGAGGAAGGAATTTCCATGCTACCAATATTTTCACTCGTGGACCGACTGCCTAGATGTGTCAACCAGCCTCTCTTAATAGTTAATAGAAATCAATAAACATTTAGAATAAATGGAGAAAGTGAGGTTAAAACTGATTTTGCAAAAGAAGAGCACTAAGCAGTAGATATAGACTAGAGAGCCTATATAGTAGATACTATAGACTTAATCAAAATGAACGATTTTTGTAAATTCACAAAGAATATCGTTTTATAATGTAGAAGCAAATGTATCTCTAAAACTATCAATAAAAAAGATTTTTTAAAAACTGTCTTTTTACTGAATGTGTCAGTATTTTTATCGATTTTGTATTTTTAGCGTACACGATAGATTTTAATATGAATAATGTACTCTAAATCATCACCCTGTATTTCATCATGTGATTGATTCGGTTGCTATAAAATTGTCTGCGATTCTTTTACATTTTCTGTAGAAGTTGTAAATGTTATATCAATATCCTGATAGTGTTCAAATATTTTTATCAAGAACTTTCTTATTTTTTTACCTTATGTACCTTTTTCAATGATTTTTTAAAAACTTCTCAGTAGTATTCCAGTTCAGAAGTAGACACAATGTGATGACTAGTGAAAACTGAATTTTCAAAATCTAGCAGAGCGTGTGAAGGACATGCAAATTCAGTCTTCAATAAAGTTCTTTATTTTGAGATTCGTTGCTCTGCTCTTCATACTACGAGTGAAGCCGTAATAGCAATAGAAACCGTGTCTGTCATTACAGGACTTCAGATAGTTGTTTGAAGTCATTTGCAAAACGTTGACAATTCTACTGATCGTCGTGGATCATCCATCGAATCGCGTGCCAATTGTCACGAATGTCATTTGGAATTTGACAGAAGCGTCAGCTGGCTAGTTTGAAAGCGCGCGTGTTCATAATCACGTCTACCAATCACCAATGTAGCATAGCTTGTGGAGACAATGCGCAACTTCAGTCTGCTAAAAAGTACTTCAAAAGGTAGAGATCCGTTACTTTCCTACATAAACTGCTATATTGTTAGTTTTTGTAATGTTGTATAAGTTCACCGCAATACCATGAATCTCAATTATATGTACTATGGATGGTATTTAAAAAAAACGGCATACGTTACTAACCTAAGGTGATTCAACCCGTATATCAAAGAAGTTATTTTCATTGAAATTCCATAAGAAATATTTTCTCGTCATTTTTAGTTTGTTAATTTAAACAACTTGTTCACTGATTTCCCGTCTGAAATTTAAATGCTTTCTCCTTTAAAATTGGTATTTAAATAGCTATTCTCAACTTTTGTGAAGAGTATATTTAATTCATGAAATTCTTTTGACGATAAAATAAATCATACGGTTCCTATTGTTGAAATAAACGACTTTTCAACAGAACTAGAACTTTTTATCAGTGACGTTAAACTTTCTCTTTTATGAGAAAATGGTTTTATACTCTTATTTCCCAACCTCATAACCTATTATAATCACAAGATCTGTTTGATTTTTGAAGAATAGTTTGATTTTTGATTCCTTGATATTTTTCAAAAATTTCATTTCTTTGTCCCTATTTAGTATTGTAACGCATCAGCCCCTTAACGTGTATCTCAGCGATATGCGCCTTGATTGGCGATGGCGGACCACGTGACACACTCTCCGCGAAAGAGAATGAACTATTTTTCTCTAGTTGTTTCCCAAGGCGAGCGTAGAACTGACGCGCTGAAGTTTTGTTCCCCGAGATGTTATTTTTTATGTTTGTTTATTATTGTAATTGTTTTGTCTTGTGCTTAATGTTAATTAAAATTGCTCTTTTGGCCAATTCTTGCATGAGTCATTGGATTCAGCTCTAAAGTATCAAATTTCAAATAATTCCAAACTAAGGTATTACAAAAAGCACGTATCATCCTGTTTGCAAAAAAAGTAAAGACTAACATGGATATAACAAAGCATTATCCGGAAGTAATAATATTCTTTTGAATTTCAGAAAAGAAATATTATCTTTCTATTTAGACAGTATTAGGTTTTTGAATCAAAAACTCTATTCCAAAAAGAAGAAATTCGAAAAGCAAGGCACAAAGAATGAGACTGGCAAAAAAGTTTAACTTGTATTGGAACGAAAAGTTTTATTTTCCTTTTAACTTATTCTATTGAATTCATAGATTCTATTCTATAAATTTTATAGCAGGTACTAAGTTTTCAAATAGCCCTTAAGAAAGGTAATTTCTTTTCTACATATAAATCATGTGACATTAAAAATATATAAAACAAGTAAATGCATCGATTTTGAGTCTCCACATCTGATTCTTTAGACAAGTACTTCTGAATTTTTCAAGTAATAGTTCATCATGGAAATTAAATTTGTTTCATGGCATTCTTGGAAATGCGGTGGCTCTTTATTTTTTCAATTGTATTTTGTACTGGTATTGTCATAAACGAAACAATTTTCTCCTGTGATTAAACTTCTTTCATGATTTGAGCATTAACTTCCAAAATACTGTTCGGCCTGATTAATAAAGAGTTGGATCCAAAAAATGTCCACCTTTTTTCCTTTTCACGACATTTTTTACTTGACCAAATGGCCCTTGAGGCCATAAAACCTAAAAACAACCAATCTCAAATTTTCAGAAACATCGATTTCGTTATTTTTTAAAATTTGGATAGTTTATTTTATGCTCTTTTAAATGTTACTTTTGTTCCAATTGTCCTATTAAAGGTTTTTAATGTAATTAATAAGAACTAATAATAAACTTAATTTTTGAATATTAACCTCGAATTTCAAATGTACATTTTCTGTCTTCCCATACTATCTTTAAGAAACTATTAGTTAGCAAATATTTCCCAACATGTTGCTCAAAATCGCAGATTTCACTGAAGCGACCGTTTTATATTAATATTTTTACAAATTTAAGGATAAAAAAACCTATATGAATTTTGTATTTTCTTGTTAATAATATATATATTTCAATGTTAAAAAATATAATATTAAATCATCTCTTCAGATATTCATAAATATACGAAAGTATACGAAAAGATTTCAAGCCTGTATCTTCGGTACATTCTTGGTCTAATTGCAAAATTCTAGGGTGTCCAGATGAGCCAGTAAGTTCCATTATGGAATGTATCCCCATCTGACTTTGATGAAAGCTTTGCATCGACGAGTGATCCCTTCAATCGGGTAATCCAAACCAACAGAGGGCAACCATTTCCATTCCTCTAAAAGGGCAGTTTTCATCTTTGTGGTAGTTGGTGGGGATAGATGGGCAGTGAAAGTTCCGAGAGATTGTCGATCGGATTGGAGATCCGAGATAAGTTGCCTGAATACTGCATTCAAACAATACCTTAACTCTCAAGATATTTTCCCAGTGTTTGCTATATATGGACGAACGCTATCTCTATTAACTCTTTGAGCGTTGCGAGATTTACTAGCGTAATATTGTTTTTACCCCACAACACACATAACGACTAAATACCTACATCGCTCTAAAGAATCCATGAATTTTTGAACATTTAAAAGATTCTATTGGTCCTTTAAAATTAGAGTAGAAACCTTTTGAAAAATTGTATTGCTCCTTTTCTTAGAAAAAAATCTTTTCGATATATTTTATTGCTCCTTCCCTTAGAATAGAATCCTTGGAAAGATTTTACTGTTTATGCCCTTAGAACAGAATCTCTTGGTAGGTAGTTGAATTAACATCACACTGAAGCAACACAACGGGCAGTTCCGGGATCAATCCCGAAGATAAAGATCCAAGGACAACCTCTCGTAATTTTGAACCATGGTCAGATGATGAGTACGAGACCTGAGCTGGCACCCCACTCTCCAAGCTTCCACACCACGCCAACGTGAGGACATTTGAGGCCTTGATTGATTTAACGTGCACCAGCCCCTGAGTACACGACGGTCTTTGGTTGGACCTAGTTTCACACCCGTAACCCTCCGATTGTTACTTTTCCAACTTGGCTAAAGCGACCCCAGAATCCCTTCGAAAGATTCTATTGGTCAAGAAGGACGAAATTGGTTAGAAGTCATGCAGGAAAGACTGCAGGTTCCAAGATGAAACTATGCGAGAGGATTAAATTAAAATCTGGGGCGACTGCTGTGAGCATAAAGTCAAGCACTTGGTCCCAATATATTTCACGGCCAAACTTCTGTCTCTGACCAATGAAATTCCAGCCCATGTCATCACATTTCCACTACAGACGTTGCTGTTCAAAGATTTTAGTGGGCTGATTGTGTGTTCATTGCTTTCTGCAGATCCCTGCCCGTTTATTTTTGCACTCTAGAGAAAACTTTGATTCATCCGTAAGAACATTGGACCTTTGAGCTAAGCTTACGATACCTATTTAATCGCGCTCCTTTGATATTGGAGATGAAAGGTATCCTTGGTCTTAGAGATGTTATGCATGCATCCTTCGCCTCACATCATTAGAGAATATCTGTCTCCCTTAAGAAATGGTTCTAAGCTCTCTCTCCGAGAGATAGATTTCGGAGATTGCGTTTGCCAGTTATACTATGCACAGATCGTTGGACGATGTTGTGACCCTAGACATCCCAAAACAGGTACCCGGATGATGGTTCCACTGGTTTTGAATTATTTGCAGAGACATGAAATGTCTCTGGAAACGATTCAATGATGCACAGAAAAGAAATTTGCCACCGCCTTGGACTGTCCTGCTCAAGCCTGCAACAGCACTCTTGCGTTGGAAATCTTCTGTAAGCTGTCTCAGAGACATGATAAAGAAAATCGAATTCCAAATAACTATAGTTTATAGGAAAATTTTCTCCCACCATTACAACTGTTGGATACGAACGCGGCAATTATATCGTATGTCTAATTCGCACATTTGACATGGAGTCAATTACTATTTGGCAGTTGATTTTGTATTTGCAATTGCTTAAAGCCCATAGTTATTTACACCCAATAAATTGAAAAAGCGCTTGATATTTGTGAATTTTGCATTCTGTTCTGAACTTTTGCAAGGTAGAGTGTTATCGTGATTGAATTAGTGGAACTGTGAAGCATTCATCGAACTAAATTGGGGGCTATGGAGATACATTTTCACATATATGTAGGTAGGCTTCATCTTATTAATGGTTCATTGAATGCTTAAAAATGCACAACCCAGAAAAATATATAAAAGTGATGAATGAAAAATATATAGAATGACCCATAGATATATTATAAAAGTTTATGTTGCACAAAAGTTTTGTGTAAAAAGTTTAGATATTTCACAGGTATAATTGCATTCTTTTGTACATCTACTAGTTACAAAAGGTGAATACATAAAACTAAACTAAACTAAATACGTAACTATGCAGTTCATCACACTTTCTGGACGGTACCTTTCTTTATGGCAATCCTGATTAACCTTTCCTCAGAATCGATATAAAATAATTGGAATCAATAGCTTTACTTCTAGGCCATGAAGCATTAGCCTTTGTCTGCCATCCGACCATAATCCCTTTGCTAGACTATAAAGCACGTATGAGCTCATACTGAGAAAAGACTATTTGTATGAAACTTATCGCCTTTATGTCCTGTACCAGACAGGTTTTAGAAACATAGGATAAAGAATTTTATTGAAATTTCTGGTGCATCCATTTCAGGCAAGTGGATTAGAACATGCAACAATATCTCTGGGTGTAACTATTTGATGAAAATTTAAGGATTCTGAGCTATAATGCTATATTTTCTCCAGAGCTGATTTTATCATAATTTTTATCTATTTATAAACAGAAGAGTGGTCGGATTTGCCTAAATCTGTCTATGTAGTCTCTCGATTTTGCTTTATCTTATATTCTGATGATGAAATAATGTATCGATTGAAAAGGTGTCTTCATGAACTTACTAAATTATTGCTATCTTAGATTTTAAAAAATGTGTTCCTTTTGTTGTTGATACTTCTCCTTACGCTGTTAATGTTTTTAATTGCCTTGTACGAGAGGGATTTTTGGAATAAATAAGCAAATCAGATGAAAAGGGCAGATGACGCATGATACAAATCAAAATGACCTTGAAATGTAATTTATAGTCGTTTTGTTACCTTTTTGTGTTTCATGTAATTGTCTTTTACCAATCAATTATCACATATCAATATGGAATTTATTTTTTTGGAATTTTTATTGGGGGTGGTGTGATGAGATCGTATTCGAAAAACAAGCCAAGTTACGTCATATTCGGAATACAGGAAACACGTTCCTCTGGTCACAGAAATCTATCTACATTTAGCTTAATAGAAAATGCCTCTCAAAAAATATGGGGCCGCGGTGGCCCGGTTGGAAGAGTAACAGACTTGCAACCGAATGGTTGCGAGTTCGAATCCAGCCAAACACCGTCGTGTACAAAGGGGGCTGGTGCACGTTAAATCTGTCGTGGCCTCAAATGTCCTCACGTTGGCGTGGTGTGGAAGTTTGGAGAGTGGGGTGCCAGCTCAGGTGTTGCCTCGTCATCTGACCGCGGTTCAAAATTACGTGGTGTTGTCCTCGGATCTTTCCCTTTGGGATTGATCCCGGACCGTCACCAATAGCCCGTTGTGTTGCTCCTGTGTGACGTTAATTGAAATACCCCCCCTCATAAAATATGACAATTAACAAAGAACTAGTAGTTATTCTGTGATACCAGATGCAAAATTAGATGTCTAGTGTCTTGCACCTACTGTTATTTACTTAACCTGAGACACAGAAAATGTATCACAATAGACAAGAAATCAGTTTGAACAGGAAAAATATAATTAAAGTACTGCAGCAGAGTTTTTTAAATTAAGTGACGTTTTGAGAAGGTGAATAGGGGGAATAAATGTTTAATTGGACAATTTTTTAGATTTGCAAATTGTAGAAACACATAAAAAACGACAGATGTAAGTTGTTCGAATAATTTATAATTCATACTTTTCTCTGTTGCTTGGTTTTTATTCTAAAACAAATTTAAGAAATTCTTTAAAATTAATTTAATGTATACGATAATGTTTACAAAACATTTAACTAGCAACCATACAGCTTTTTGAGATAACATTTTTGTTCCAGAATACAAATTGCCATTCTGTAAAGAGAAAATTCTCAGTTAAAGAAAATATATATCTCCAATAAAAGAGAACCCTCATTTCTAAGTTTGGAGTAAAATATTCCGTAGTTTCGAATTCAAAAGCTTACAACATTTTATGCGCAATGTATTTCTAGGGATACCATTAGGCATACTCGTATTACCTTTAACTTTTGCTTCTGGGGACGAGGATAAAAAATTACGCGATCAACTCCTACGTATGATTTCGACTAGACTTCATTTGAATATTGGCAAGAAAAGTCGGGAATGGTTTCGATCGGGAATCGCAATCATCATGATCCCAAGTGCATGGTGGTTTATAGGCTTATTATCATAATTGAGCATGAATGCAAATGTGCAATGGACCTTGAAACACCAACTTTAAGTCAAAATGAAGTGAGCTTTCTATGCAAAGCAGAGTGGTGCAGCTTGTTCGTGTTTGTGCTTAGTGCTATAAGATCCAACCAACTGCAAAGCTGAGTTCACGTTTAATATTAACTTGAATGTGCACTTCAGAGCAGAAATAAATACAATATTCTTATGTAACATCCCGCAACGAAGAAAGCTGCATTTTGGTTTGTCGCTCAACTGTCGTCTTAAGATACCCGAAGTACTGGAGCCTAAGGCGAAAAGTAGATTCTGAACCCAAAAAACATCCACATACCAGGATCTGAACCCAAAATTTATTGAGAATCAGAGAACTGTTCATTTAGTTACTAGACCAGGACTAGAACACTTTTAGGAGATGAGGAACTGGAAAAATGTTTAGCAAGACGTGTAACAGACAGTGCACAACTGAGTCTACAAAAAAAAGTCCTTTATGTTGGAGATAGGTGTTACACTGCTTTAATATACTACTATAGCTTAAGTTAATTTTTGTAGTGATGATTAAGTTCACCACAACACTCCCCCTCCAGAATTTAGAAGTGAGTGAATACGATAGATGCTACCACTAGTTGATAGATTGTCAGTTGCGTGAGATCGTGAGAGCTGCATTGAGATCACGGATATATTTTCGTATGCGTGGTCATGTGTTGAATAATTGTGACCGTAGATTGGTCTGTGTTGTCTTTAGCAGCCGTAAGAGCTGAGTGACAACGAAAAGTGAAGCAGTGATAGAAGTGACTGGCATCTCATTGGTAATCCAACCGTTCACCGTGAACTATCCATCAAGTGCACGCCAATTGTTGCGAGTGGCATCTGGTATTTATCAGATGCGCCATCAGACCTTTTTTTAAATGTACACGTGTTCATAATGATGTTCGTCAGTCACCAATTTAGCAAGATGAATGAAAAATAATGCTACAAGTCCACCAAACATAGTGTGGATAGTTTACACTGTAATACATACTGCTATATCGTAAGTTAATTTTTGTAGTGGTGGTTGTCACCATACCTATATGTTCTTCATTGGAAACCAATTTGCACGGTATGTATAGTGAGTAGTGGTGAATCTTGCTTTATATACATATTTGGAACTACTGTTCAAGATGTTAGCTAATCAATTTTTATTATTATATTTCCAGATAAATGAGATTTTCCAAATACTTTATTCACTGTCCATTCAATTTATCGTGACTCAGTGGTTTTGCCCATTGCACTATCAACCTTCAAGCAATAGATGGCGCAGATTTAATTCCTGTAACTACCCTGTGTACATTTCTCTTTTCTGTATCAGTAAAACTTTACCGGCATGTGTTTGTACATTTGATTGACGGGAAAATATTGTTGGCCCAACTTGTCTCTTGCGCCATCAAAAAACCAGCCAACGAAAGCCATTCCAATTTATCATCTCAAACATTTCCTGGACCCTTCTCAACCTCGAACGTTTGTATCAGTAACCCCCTTCCTGTTGAAGCGTGGTCTTTGGAGCATGAATCTTTTGTGAGATATTTTTAGTACTTTTAATTTGCTGATATATATTTAATAATATGTGTAACGAAAACCCCTACGTCTCCTAAGCATTGTAGTGCAAAAGTAACAAGATAATAGTTTCGACTTTACTTAAATTACTATTAAACATATTGTCATAAATAGTGGGTTGGCAACTAAGTTCCTGCCGTTTTTTTTTAATTTTTTAAAAGTTTATTTTTCAATAAAAATTAACAACTAATTAATCAATAATATATTCTCCCTTGTTGTTTACAACTTCTTCCCAACGTTCAACAAGATTTTCAATACCTCGTTGGCAGAAATCACCCAGTTTCGACTCGAAAAATTCATCCAACCAAGTTCTCAATTCTGCATCAGTATTGAACGAAACTCCGCGCATAGCATTTGAAAGAGATCGAAAGAGGTGGAAATCCGTTGGTGCCAAATCGGGAGAGTATGGCGGGTGTGGCAACACTTCCTAGCCATGCGTTTGAATGGCTTCCTTGGTCATATTGGCGATATGAGGGCGGGAGTTGTCGTGCAGCAAAAGAACTCCATGCTGTCAATTAGGTCTTTTCTCTTGAATAACCGTGTTGAGTCGTTCCATCTGTTGAACATAGAGTTATTTTCACTTAAAGCATGCGGAACCCATGCTCCACACTTCTGAACCTTCCCCATCGAGTGAAGATGCTTCTCTATAGCAGTGTGGGAGCATTCTATTTTCTCTGCCAGTTCCCTTGTCGTTTGACGCAAATTTTCGTGCAAAAGTTGGTTTAATCGCTCTTTATTGAACTCAACTGGACGGACGGAACGAGGTGCGTCTTTGAGGTCAAAATTTCCATTTTTGAACTTCACATACCAATCACGAGCGGTTCTTTCAGCTATGGCACCCTCTCTATACACAGCACAAATGTCGCGAGCAACTTTTGCGGCCTTAGAACCTTGATTAAAAGCAAAAAGGTGTCGAAAATGCTCATTTTTCTCAACTTGACATTCCATTTTAATGATCTGAAAATTAACATAAATTAATTCGAACAAAAAAAAACATAGATTCCGGTAGAACAAAACATCCTCTTTCGAATGATTTAAAACATTATGCCAAAAACATTTAATGACATGCGGAATATTAAAATTAAAAAAAACCGGTGGAACTTAGTTGCCAACCCAATATTTTGCATAAAATTTCAAACTGATGCACTATACTATAACCCAATTGGCCATGAGTGCCATTGGAACTTAAACTTAAATGTTGAGTCACAATACAGAAATTAATATTAAAGTACATTGAAAATCAAATTATATACTTATTGGATTTAGTAAAGCAAAATGTGAGAAAATTTCGATTAAAGTTGAGATATTCATAGATACTTACTTGGGGATTGTTTTGACATAAAGTGGGAATGGGTAACTAATGGATACTCAAGAACGTAATGCATAACATGATACAAATTACTATATTCATACTCGAACGCATAAATCGGCCCATAATGCATGTCTAAATCTCGATTCAATCAATTTATTTTCATGGACACACACGCTTTCCCAGATCATTTAGGCTTGTTGTGTTAATCCTCAGTTTGTACTCGGTTACTATTACTCTATAGCTACTTATAATATGCATAAGATAGATTATAATTAAACAGGAGATATGTTGGATTATGCCCAAACAAATTTGATGTGTATACTTTTCTGATCAGGGTATATCTATTTCTCAAACAAATGGTTCATCAATTTTATTCTAGGAGGAAATTTGGCGCTAATGTCATTTCAATATCTATATTATGTAAGTTATTAACCTTTGGACTTATAAAGGGTTCCAAATATGTTTTATCAACTTGAATTAGGGTACGAATCGTAACGCTTACTGTATTTTATCGCGCATTACTCGTTCAACTTAATTAAAGAAGCAGCAATGAAAGTGCTTCCCGCAAGGTTGGTTGGGTTGGATTTTGTGGCGCAAGGACCACATTTGGCCAAGTTGCGCCAATCAACGCAAGGAATTTCGATCATCAATCTTCTGAACGGGATTTTCGAGTAGAATATTATTGCTTGAATCACAACTAAAAACAATTCGATTGGTTGTAAGAATCGTAGGAAACATTTCATTGGCCAAGAATGTCAAAACTGGTTAGAAGTCCCTGCAGGAAAGACTGCAGGTTGTAGAACAGATATATGCGTGTGAATCCCTCAGAAGGTTAAGTTACACACGATAGATTGGTTGTTTGATTTTGGGTTTCATAGCACAAGAGCCATATTTGGCCAAGTGGTGCCAAACACAAGACAGACCAAAGTCAAGTAAAAACTGTTTCGAAAGGGAAAAAAGAGGGATTGGGGAATGCAGTGGTGGAATGAAAGCACAAAAGATCGCTTGGGTATCCCGGAAATGTAACGCCCGTGTTTACTAAAGACTGTAAACACCATGCGAAAAGTAAAGATCACTCGAGTACCTCGGAATCCCTGAGAGCCCTCAGGATAGAAAAGGTCCTCTGTCAGGCGGTAATCTAAGAGATAATTACTTACTCTTAGGAATTTATTTACTATCAGAAATTATTTTAAGGAATAGAAATCTCATGATCTGTGAAGAATGCACACAAAATTTGGGGTCCAATACTTATTGCTATTCAAAGAACTAAACACCATCTGCTAAGTTATAATAACCCTGTATCTATAGCATACCTGATAGGATTTAAAGTATATCAAGTAATGTATCCGGTTAATTCAGTTTAAAATTAAGATATATTTCAAAAGAATTAATTGTAATAAAAATCATCCACATTGAAGTAACACGTTATGCGTCTTTGAAGATATTCATTCACATCCTCGCTCGCTATTCTATTTCCAAAATTATCTAACAGTTGTAAAAGTACATTAGAGGTGTCTTATTACAAAAGTTTTTAAAATATCCCAATAGCTACGTCATAGCTCGAGGCCGAAATACGCACTTAAACAAATTTCAACTAAGTCGAAAACACATCTCACTGCTCGACTTCTGAAAGATCTTCTCAGATTAGATTCGTTACATCAGAAAAGCGTATGTTGTGTATTGTGCAGTTTCAGTTCAAGCATTGGATGGTCGAAAAGAGGGAGTCTGGAAAAATATAGAAAAGGAAGATCGAACTGACGAGTTTTGCGCTCTAGGGAATGGGGAAAGAAATTGAATATCTTCCCAAAGTTTCATCAATGTAATACTGAGTGTAGTTTTAGCTTTATGAGGAAATCGACTTCAATCACTTTGAGGGGTTTTGCCCGCCAGCGTTCACAGACAAATCGATTATTTTTCAGAGCGGTTTCCAATTAATTTATTTCTCTTGTAAATGTTTACGGCCATTTTTATAGTAATTGTGTACGCTACGTCAACCCAACTTTGTTACAGTTCATATCAATTCTCGCACAAATGGACCTTTATCCCGCTAGAAAAATTCCTTTATGACACAATGAGTTTATCGACTTCCTTAAAATATTTATGTTATATTTGCTATTTGTAATCATGAAGACAGAAGTTAAGTATCCTTGATCTGTATCATTAATTATCGCCTAGTATGAATTGCTCATATTTACTATTATATTTAACACATTTCCAGTCACTAGTCTACTTTACCTATCCCTGAAGGGATTTAAAAAATTTAAATTGCTGGGAGTTTGTCGAAATATCTGACATACTCAGCAGCCTACTAAATCATCTATAATATTAAAATATTTTATAACTATTGAATATATAAAAACGAGAATATTCGAGAACAGACTCGGAGAGAGATTCTGTTCTTAAAAGTTCCTTCTGTTTGCAGATATCTTGTGAGTGTTCTAATGATTCCAGTTCTCTGAACCTTGTAAGACCTCATTTGTCAATACTTTATTTTCGAATATTCTTTTCTTTGCTCATTTATAACAATTGCTCGAATATATGAAGTATCTAACGTTGCAAAATATGTTTTAACTGTGTTCAATTTTTAAGTATTGTAGTTTTTATGCAGAAATATTTAGAGTACAATTTATCATTCAAATTACCTTGGTATTGATAACACGTTCATAAGATTAATGTGACGCATGCACAAAAGAATGTGCTTTGTGTATGTGTCTCATGTGCATCCACGTGCCAGTTTAGGGTCAGCATAAGTAATTATTTTCTAGTCTTAAAACAAATCACTAAACAGCGAGTAAGTCTGTTTACATTAGGACGACAAATCAATCAATTATTTGTTTTTCTAATCCTCAGCCAATTAAACATTGCTCATTATGGACCTATACGAACATATTTGTGAACCACTTCACGTTACCTTGATGCACCACTGGAGGAGTTCAGGTTACACCACACATTCTAGGCACAATCTATTTATAGAGGCCACACACATTCATTCCAGATGGACGAACATCCATGCCTTTTCACGCATTCAAACCAGAAACATTCCGATACAAACCTGATCATTAGACCGAAAGATTAGCACGTTTTACCAATTATCCCTGTGCAAAAGAGAAAGTGATTCTTACAAAGTTCTGCATTTCTTTGTAAGAGTCGCATTTAGATCTAAAAAGGATTTATTTCTCTAGTACAGAAAAACTAGAAACTTCGTAACCAACCAACCAAAACTACTAAGAAGTTAAACTATTCTATTGTTCGTTTTATCTTCTGTGGCTGGTTAAGTTTGTTACTCTACATCTCTCTTTGCTATACAAGACGGGATAATTAATTACATCAGAAACACCTCTTCTATGAAATTTGGTGAGATAGCATGCGTTTTATATAAATCTGTCGTGATTTTTTTGGATATAACTATATAGCTTAGCATAGTAAAACAATGTTTAAATTATTTAGCTTTGGAAACCAATAAATACATCATTTGCAAACAAATTGAAACTAATATTTCACAAGAATGAAACTCCCAGTAATTAGAGCGAAATTTACAATCACTGAATTACCGTCCAATTTCCATTTGATTCTTCATTTCTGCTAATGGACCCAAATCTTATCCCGCTCCGAGCTTTAAGTTCATTCTTCAGGTTAACACACATCCACATTCCTAGTAAAGCTCATTGGAATCGCCATGAACCATGAAGTCATTTGAAGACAAGTCGTGATAGTTCCCTTTCCCTTGCCTCAAGTTTCATTGAAAATGACAAGGCATCTTATTCCCAGCCACCAGTTAATGGGACTCTGAGAAAATAGCTCCTATTAGCCGTAGTTACTATTCTAGATATACGTGTCCGGTGGGAATTAGGGCTCTGAGATGAAAATGGTTTCGTCAATAGATATTAGTTTTGATGCAGCAGCAAGCAGTAGTAGTCAATAACGTAACATTGGAATCAGAAAATGGTTATTATTTATCCAGCCTCTTTTTCAAGACTTCTTTTTAAATTACGGGGAATGACAGTATATGATAAAACACAATTATTGTTTTAATTGGTTAGTTTATATTGCCATTTGATGAACTGTGAAGACGATAAATAACTGAAAGAAAACAGGAGTTACAAGTTAAAAATGCCTTTAAAATTTGATAGCAGACGACCATTTTTTCATTTAAATTTAAATGTTTTATTTTTTAATTTTGGTAATTAAATAAAAACTTTCTAAGCGTTTCTCGGAACCAATCCTAAAACATCAAGCGATGCTTAATATTTTATATAACGCTTATTATTATTTATTTATAAATTTTTAAAAACTCTTCTGTTATAGTTTGATGTGTTTCTCTTTTCTTCAAACAAATCTTTCGATTTTTTTCTAATTTTGTTATTTCTATGCGACAATATTGTTAGAGGAAGATACCTATGTTTTTACCAGTTTCTACTCGATTAAGGCTTTGAAACTTTAGATTGGGGTCATAGAAAGCATTATTTTATTCGTCGTATGTTGTTCGTGTGAATCGAGTTATTGAGCTGTGGAAAGTCGAATTTACTCGCCTAGTTAACTTAATTTACTGATGTTTTAATTATGTCCTAATAGAAAGTTAATAAATAAACGTTAGCAAGTCCGATTGCTTTGATACATTCTTTCTCTTATGGACGTACCAACCGAAGTTTTAGCACACATACAACTGTGGTCGTGGTAATGAACAAGCACTCGAACTTTCAATCTATGATCTTACGTACTTAACCGTTTGAAACACTTCTTTTAATTTTATCAGTAGAATTAAAATTTTATAATACGATTTAAACGAAACAAGTCATAAGATAAAAAAAGAAGATAGAATAATATCACACGAGTAATATTCTTAAAATGATGTATGCGTATCAAATCGTATATATAAAAACCAAATATAAATCTTTTCTTGTCTGTGTGGTCCCATACCAAAGCTCGTCGTCTTCAATCATATTTAATCCGCAGATCACCTAGTTGACTACTTCCGAACAAAAATGTCAAATAATGCTGATTATTGTTTCTCTTTTTGTATCAAGAGGGTTCAGAGAAAGCTCTTGAGTCCAGAACCAATCGAATGCATCATATACGGAAGTATTAGGACTCGTAAATCACTTATTTTTGATGGATATAGGAGCAAAACAAAAAATTCTTATTATATTTTGCATTCATCCTCTGTACAAACGAATCACTCAATCATCATCTCTCATACAGTTTAAGCTGAATATATTCCCAAATAATGTTTCAAAGGAACTCTTTCGGGAATATATATTGCCGGAACACATCTACATCTGCTAATATAGTAGATTGTCTTGCTTTGAGGTACAATACAATCCCACATTAATTCACAGAAGAGTGCATTGGTTTTTCATTTTCAAAATAAAATGATCATCTGATCAGTTTTCATATGAATTCTTACCGCATTTGCTGATAGAAGTGTTCTTGTTTGAAGCATAGAACGTTTTATTACAAATGTTTGAATGGGGCACGAATTGTTGATTGAAGTATTATTTTAAATGTTCTCTGAGCAGCAGCACTACTACCCATCTACATTCCAGAAAGACATCACAGAATTTCTTCGATTGTCTATCGTTTATCGCATCACCGATGTAAGAGTGTCACAATTAAAAATATTCGGGTTGTTTTCGGGGAAAACGCTTAAAATTTTCGAAACTATAGGAAATCGCTGTGAGTGCAAGACTATTATCCTTTGATACGATTTGAATCATTTCAATTTTATAATAGACCGACTTAAAGCAAGTGACAAGCCCCCAAACTCTCAAACTCGCCTGGTAATAAGTTATGCATCTTGCGCCAAGGGTGTGATGTTATTTACAATAGAATATTCGGAAAGTACTAATGAACGAACGGCAAAATGAGATTTTCACTTGAACAGCAAATAACTCAAAAATAACCTTGTATGCAAACCAAATTTCGGTGAATTTGGTCCAATAGTTATTTCAATACGCTTAAATGCTTAAATTAATTACATAGCCACTCAATAATTTTCCTTTAAAATAATATTGAAACTGTAAAACTATGCTGTTGCATTTTCTTTTACACAGGCAAGGCTGTTCTATTCGTGGAATCCATCTGTTTATAAGTTATGTATCTTGCACCAAGGGTGTGATGTTATTTACATTAGGATATTCAGAAAGCTCAAATGATTCCTTCCTCGGTGTATTTATCTTTTCTGTATCAGTAAAACTTTCATTATGTGTGTTTATCCATTACTTTACATTGCCTGTCTTGTGTCTGGCGCAGCATGGCTAAATATTGCACTTGTATGTTCATCAAACCCCCCAAAACAACCGACCAATCAGAAAGATCTAATGAACGAATGGTAAATTGAGATTTGCATTTGAGCAGCTAATACCTCAAAAACTTCCTTGTATGCACATAAAATTTGATCCAATAGTTATTTCGATAGGTTTAATTACATAACCACTCAATAATTTTCCTTTAAAATAATATTGAAACTACATAGCTAATCAATTGCATTTTGTTTTAAACAGGCAAGGCTGTTCCCTTCGTGGAGTCCACTGCAGCCCACGGTTCAATCTTGACCATCCTGGCTATCAGCTTCGAGCGCTACTACGCCATCTGCCAGCCCCTGAAAGCCGGGTACACGTGCACCCAGATGCGGGCTCTGGCAATCATCGGCATCATCTGGCTGGTGGCCGGAGTACTCACCACACCAGTGCTGCTCACCATCAAGTACGAGATGGCCGAGACGGTGGCCGACGGCACCTTCGTGCCGGTGTGCCTGCAGATGGTCAACCAGCTGTGGCAGCAACTCTACTATCTGAGCATGACGGGCGTCTTCTTCGCCATCCCGTTTCTGGTGCTCTTGGTGGTCTATTGCTACATTGCCAAGCACCTCATGCTGGGAAGGAGAGTGCAGGCTTCTTCGAGCGAGGAAACGCAGATGCGAGCGAGGAAACAAGTGGTCTTCATGCTGATAGCTGTCGTGGTTAGCTTCTTCGTCTGCCTGCTCCCTTTCAGGTAACGTGTACTCCCTGATGGTTTTCCATCATACATTCTTTATGAATGTAATTCACATACATATATTTTTTTCTTTGATGAAATATCAGTTTTGCAAAAAGTTCAAATAATGACTAATAAAGAAGATTAAATGGATCCATTTCGATGGATCTGATGATGGCGAAACGTCCGCCATCATCAGAAACAAAATGGACTAGAGAAAGAACTCAAGTTGAAATCTATCGTTTCTTCATTATAAAACCAAGTGTAAGCATGTATTTTACATAAAAAAAAGCGGCAACATTAAGTGCGCCCGTGCAAGAAAATAGCTTATTTATTAAGAAAATGATAACGATGGAGAAATTTTGTATAGATTTTTTGTTGATGACCTACTAGCCATAATTGTAAGTTATGTTATTACAGTGACATACAGTTTTAAATTGTTTTTCATTTCCATTGGCTCTGACATAATTGTAATAAGACAACGATTAAGCATACCACACACATAAAAAACAATGAACGACGACAGTTAAAGTATATTAATATAACAAACATCGGAAACAACGAAGAAACCAAGAAAAGGCTGAAGTCATTACCCTAAAAATCTCTCACCTCCCAATACCTAGATGCCTAAAAAAGTCTGGCAAGTAGACCATTACTGAAACGTAAAAATCCTCTAAAAATAACCAATATTAGTCTTGATGGCACTCGTGAATTTCACAAAACAGATATTTTAGAAATTCTAATCCAACATTTGATGGATTGTAGTACCTTTTGGTATTATTATGTCTGTAAATCCTCCCATCTAAATATCAGAGACAAAAAATTAATGAAATTAGAATTGAGATGATTAATCTATCATCTATTTACTATCAAGACCTCGAAAGTTCAATTGTTTTGTTGAAGTTTTAACATTATTTACATACAAATATGCTTAATAAACTTGTTTCAAGAGCTAAGTCTTAATCACTTATAAGACCTCATAGGCGAATTTTTAAATCGCCTATGCGATAGCTGGTCTACTACTTTTCTGTATCAGTAAAACTGTATGGCTTATCAGCTTTGCAAGTACGAAAACCGCAGAAACGCTATCTCTTTTTTATCTTTGGATTAGTGATTCTTTTTTTATAATGTCTCTCCTCATCAGTATAAAAATGTATCACCTCATAATCAATTCAAGTAATTTTTAATTTCCCAAGGCTAGCCTCTCAGATTCTATCCGTCACGAATAATCCTCACAAATTTCAGTTGACATTAATTTCATATACCCAAACGCAGTTTACAAAATTCTCAACTGCAAATAATTTATGATTTTTCTTAATTTGCATATCAAACCGCCTACCTGGTATAGTGCTTGTTTGCCACCTTGTATGTCCCGGGTTCAAATTCCCTGTAATGTAATAATAAAAGTAATCTCAATAGCGGACATTCCTCATCCGGCTGCTTTTGAACCAATTCATCTAATTAAGTACGAGAAAAATGTGGAGAAGCGTTTTCAGAAAGTCTGTTTTACGGACGGTAGTAAGATGAACAACAAGGTCGGCCTTGCTTTTGTTCTATTTGAGGACAACTTCGAATGCGGCTTTTATAAACATCGTATCCGGAATGAATGCACTATCTTTCAAGCAGAATTGCTTTGTATTAATCTCGCAGTTAAGTGGTTTAAAAAAATGGAAATTTCTGTTCAAAGTACCTTATTTGTAGCGATTCTCTTTCCTCTTTATATTTACTGAAGAATGTTGCAAGCACAGAAAAATTGGTTGTTGAAACGCTTTTAACAATTAGTTCTCTTAAAAATAGAGGAACTGAGATTTTTTTTGCCTATGTGCGTGGACACTGGAATTTACGGGAATGAAAGAGCTGATTTTTTAGCCAAAGACGCTTTGAATTTAGCAATTGATGTAAATTGTAACATTCCTAAGTGTTACTTGAAAGGCTCATATTATGACAAGCTTGTTGCTAAGTGGAACGAAGAGTATGTCTCGTCTGAGAAAGCTGGCCACACCAAAAATTTTTTTCCTACTATTAAGCATAGATTGAACTCAGAATTATTTTTCTTCACAAACTTCCAAATTACACAATTTTTATCTGGCCATGGAAATTTTGCTAAATATCTATATAGGTTTCATCTTCGGACTAATGATTTGTGCGAGTGTTTTAAAAAGCAGCCACAAGATGTAGAGCATTTGCTTTTTAGTTGTCCTGCATTTAAAACTTCAAGAATGTGCCTAAAAAATGATTTGAGATTAGGTGAAACATGGCCAGTGAAACTCAATGTTTTTGTAAAATCTAATCTGCTTTTCTACTCATTTGTCAAGTTCATAAAATCTTGTAATTTCAGTTAAATTGTTTTCCACTGTTTCTTTGTTAAATCAACTTACTTCTGTAAGCCCCGTGTTGTACTTCTGAGGTGCACGGGGAGTTTGCTTTTGTTCAATAAAAAAAAATAGCGGAAATCTTGATAATTGCCCGTGTTAGGAGCCATTACCCTCACAAATAGCCGCCAGTTTACCCCTTGTAGTAACGAAGATCGAAAAGGTCAATGATCGGGCATTAAAAGCAGAAAAAGAGTTCCCAAAGAAATAGTCGATGTATATTAAAATATTTATATTTAGACTTATTTTCCAAAGACCACCCATCTCGCTAATATGTCACAATAAACTCTGGTGCTTTTTTCCAGAATATTCACCGTATGGGTCATCCTCGCTTCTCCGAAGACAGTGGAATCCTTGGGCATGGAGACCTACTACAACCTGCTCTACTTCTGCAGGCTGCTGCTCTACATGAATTCGGCCCTCAACCCCATCCTCTACAACGCCATCTCATCCAAATTCCGCAACTCGGTGATAAAACTCCTGAGGTGCTCCAACATGAGGAACAGAATCCTCACGCGGCAGATCACGAAAGGCACCACCACATCCAGCACTGCCACCACCAGTGGAAGTGTCAAAAAAGATAACCTGCTGGCACACCAACACGCCAACAGGCAGCTTCGAGTCACAGTCAACAATACCTCCCTTTGGAACGGGGGTGGACGAGGTCCTAAACCTGAGAACGTTTGACAAAGGCCACAACTTTAGTTCTCCACAATCTCCTCTTTGGGAATACTTGTTCGAAACTCTCTTTAGAATAAATGAACTTTGGTGTCATTCTGGAACGATAGGCAGCTTCTAGAAACGTACATTCTTCTGATTCGTTGTACATTCTTCTGATTCGTTGTACATTCTTCTGATTCGTTGTACATTCATTTTGTTTTACAGTCCTTTTTAACTCCATTGTGTATTCATTTTTTATCATATCATTTTTTACGTCGAGTGAATCTCTACAGCCATGAACTTCGCTGTAATTTATACTTTTTTGTGTTCAGTGTATAAGTAGTGTGTTGTTCTAAATGTGAAATATGTGTAGTAGAATTTGTTTCCACTAAAATTAAGACATATAAGGGGAACTAATCTATATCATCTTTGTATCAAAAAGAAAATGACTAAAACTCAATTCCATTTTTGTGAAATCATATAAAAATATTTTCGGCTTACAAGTAAAATATACTATGTCAAAAAACATTGTTCTGAGAAAACGGAAGGAAAATTTTCCAATTTTCAAGAAATGTGAATATTGTAATTTTGTCATTTTAATAATTGAATTTATTGTATTAAGAATTTAACTGAATTTATTGCATAAGTGGACTTCTCTAGTGTTGGTACGTCACAGTGAAAGAAATCACTTTAGTCCGTGACTTCAGTTAGTAAATATAAGGTCATGACAAAATGTTTTGGGTGCAGAAACAACAGTCACTGATTTAAGTGGTTTTTGCGCCATTTTTTTTTTTGAAATTTGAAAACTGGAACTCGTGTTTCTGCGCTTACCAATTTAATTATTTTTTACACTTTGTTGTATTCAATTTATCAATTATTCAGAGAATAGCACATTCAGTATGATTGTGAATTGCTGTAGTAACTTATTAATAGAATAAACAATGTATATTTATTCGCTTGTTTATGTGTTTCTCAAGAGTGTTTTCTAAGTGTGCTTCTCAAAAAGAAATATAACCTTCATGCAATGAAACAATGACTTATTGGACTTTTTTCACACCAGTCTTAAAATCAGTCCATTCTGGTCAGGAAAAACTGAAAAACTCATATTTGAAAATTTTGACCTAGTGTGTTTCATTTGTAAGCTGACAATAGTAAATATGTGTATACTTATGCATTCAGCATCTCAAGGACTACAATTTGTTGCTGTCTTGCGCTGTTTTATACTATTAACGTTAATTTAAAACTTTAATGTAAATATTGAATGCTGTTCTTGAATTTGCATACTTAAACGAACTTTAATATTTGCTGAGACTATTCGTTCTTTATATTATCAGTATTCTGGGGATAATTTGGTGTGAGATTGAAATTCAATTTTAAGCCTTTATCTCAAAAACAAAAAAAATTATTTAAATTAAAAATTGTTCTTTAGGTATGTTATATGATATGTAAATATAGATATGTTCTATAGTGTCGTCTTGATATAATCATACAGTCATTTTCCTTAGAGAATGATACTTTTCCAGTCATGACTACCTTTTCACTGTTTATTGCTACCCATTTTTTCAAATATGAATAGAATGAAAATATGATTTTAACTCTATTTTCATGATGAATGAATATTAAAAATTTGTTTCTCAAGTAGGTACTAATTTAATTCTATTTCAGCGATTACCAATCGAAGTCTAATTTTGTGTAATTCAATTTGTAATGTGTAATTTAATTAATTATCGAAATGTAATTTACGAATCAAAATAAAGTTCCGCTGCCCATTTTGATATAGCCATCTCATAACAGACTCAGAATCACAGACAAAAGAATAAATTAAACTGAGAATATTCTAAACGGTAATGCATATAACGTCCTAAAACAAAAAATTATGATTGAATTTTCCATGTTTCTTCATATTTCTCTGCATCCAAATCTTTCATAAATTGCCTTTTTGATTATTCTGTTAATATTATGACTGTATAGCAAACACAATCTCGTTACAAGCAAAAAATATCTCTAACATTATTCTATACCAGCTAATATTTCTGTATATCTACCAAAGGTAAATGATTGGTATTAAAACTACTTGTGATTTGTAATGTATTTGAATATCAATGAATAAAGTGTACGTTTTTAAGACTGCGCACACATTTGTATAACTATTTTAACGTACCATTTAAAATAGTGTTGTGTAATGAATTTATTACATTGATATGTATTCTACTGGTAAGTCACAATATAGAAAGATGCTTCTTAATCCGAAACTCATGTATTTTGAAACAGTTTATATAAACATTGTATGCCAACTGAGCTTATGAGGAAATATTACACGTGGTCGATAGTTCATTTGTGTTAGTTCTCTAATCGACCATTCGTGGTGCTTTTGCGTAAAAATAAATGTTGTTCCTATGTGTATGTCCTTTGTTATTTTATTTTTATTATGCTCTCTATGAGAGGCAATTCCTATCAAGCTAAATACAGGAGGCAGTAGTGTTTCTGAGGCGGAACGTGTTTCCTATACGTAATCCGAACGTGGTCACTTTTCTTGTTTTTGAATACGATTTCAGCTCGTCACCAATACAAATTCCTAAGAATAAATTCGATTTGATATATGACAGTAGATTGGTCAACACAAATTAGATTAAACGCCAAACGTCACCAAAGCGGACATAGACAACATTTTAAGGCAACCCCGAAATATACCATGTTAGGGTAGGAAGAAAAATATTCGCATTCCGTCTGGTTTGTTTGTTCACACAGAAAATCCCTCTCATACTATATAGAATCAGAAAATCACCGACATTCTCAATACTAATATCAATACCAGTTTTTAGTTCTACTTTTTTCTTTAGCGGGATCGATACTGACTGAAGTTGATTATAGTTTTTAGATCATGTACCAGTTCGGTACTGTAACATTAGGTGAAAAAAAGATCTCAATATATTTTTGTACTGTATACAAGAGCACCAAATATGAAAATATCTTTTGTGGTGATTTGCATTCTAGACCTATACTTTTTGTTGTGTATAAGCCACAAAGAGAAAGCTATAATTATTTTAGAAAGTATTTATAAATATAATAATTAATAGAAATCAGTTTCTTACTTAAATCACGAAAACAAAAGAAGATCGATTTTTGTAGCTGTGGCATTTCCTTACTGATATTTACTTAACCTTTGTTCTCCCGGCAAAAATTGTTGTTCGGGTTAGATTTCTGGGGACATTATGTACCATTCTGTAGGCATTTCCCGCTACTGCGATCGTACCAATTGATTTCTGAAGTACGATCTTAAAAACACATGTTAAACAGAGCTGAAAATAATAAAATATCACAACTAAGAAGCCTGGTCGATAATCGGTAATTGTAATTCTCACCAATCCCCCCAAAATTGATAATTACTGATCCTTAAACCTTACTCCATTCTGAAGTAGTCTTCACATAATGTGGAATGCCTACTTCATGTATTTGAACTTTAAGAAGCTGCAAGGCTTTTTGTTGTCTAGTGTGGCCAGGACAGTTTTATATATATTGACTATCACCTATAATACACTCACTGCCAAAAGTTAAGCACGAAGCGGTAAAATGCGAAAAAATCGACAAGTATAGCTTTGATTGACACGAAATGCGACAGGAAAGTAGCAAATATGTTTATGCATGAAACAAAACAAAGAATTACATACAAAGATGAAAACAATATTGAATTTTCATAAATTATAAGATGAAGTCATATTGGAGTCATTAACAAAATGATGTTTAAATCCAAAACAAACAAACAAAACCGACATTAATAGGGTATACGACCACTCCTCATACAAAGTTTACAGCGTGTGACCATGCTTTCCATGAGGTGATCAACCACCCCAGAGTCAAGTAATCGCCATTTCTCCTGTAGAGCAGTTTGCAACTCTATGAGAGTGACTGGGGGTGGGAAACGTGCAGACACGGCACGGCCGAGGGCATCCCAAATATTTTCAATGGGATTAAGGTCGGACGAGTACGACGGCCAATCCATACGCGCAATCCCCTCACTCTCCAGGTAGTCGTCGACGATGTTGGCTCGATGGGGACGCACATTATCATCCATTAAAACGAAAGCAGGACCAACTGCTGCAGCGTACAATCTCACAGTGGGTTCTAGGATATCATCCCGATACCGGACAGCCGTCACAGAACCCCGTCTATAGATATGCAGGTCGGTGCGATATCCCAACGAAATTCCTGCCCACACCATGATGTTCCACCTCGGAATGCGTGATGCTCGATGATGTTCTGGGGGCGATTGCGTGTGCCTTGATCTCTCCAAACCCCTACACGCTTGTCATCTGGCTCCAGGGCAAATTTCGACTCATCCGTGAACATAACGTTACCCCAATCGGACAGTCCAATTCACATGTTGCCGACACCACTTTAATCGTGCCCCTCTGGATTGGACGGATAGAGGAAAACTAACTTGTGGTACCCGGGCGTACAGTCCATTCATGTGTAGCCTTCGGCGAACAGTAGTGGCAGATATCGTCTTACCAATGGACGCTGCAACCATAGATGTCCCACGTGTGGAGGTCGCTCTTCGATTCCTCTTGGCTAAAACAGCAATATATCGATCTTCCGCGGGGGTCGTAACCCTTGGGCGACCTTCCACAAGTCTTCGAACAACTGTTTGGCTTGTTTGGAATTGTTTCCATAATCGTGAAATGACGGAATGATGAACGCCGAAGAAAAGAGCAACATCTGCGATTGATTGTTCTGATTCAAGGCGACCCACAGAACGCCAGCGCTCACTATCTGCCATTCGTCTTCTTGAAGCCATAGAAATACGTCTGTCTTGAAAACTAATCGTACGAAAGTTCTAAACACTTTTTATCAGCACTTACATTAAACTCCTCTAACCCTTCACAATGCTGGCTTCTTATACGACTGCCTTTTTTGTATATTTCTCGACACGAAACCGTGATTGGCTGTTACAGAACATGTTTGTATACTTTCATCTACCTCTGCAGCGAAATGCAGCCTCTCAAATTCAGATTGGCTTCCGGAAATTAACATTTTCCTCTCCGTGCTTAACTTTTGGCAGTGCATGTATATCAAAATCGAAATTTCATTGTAATTTCGTTTAACAATGCTGTTGAATTTTACCAATATGACTTACAGCTTCGTGTCTAAACTTTATATACTTAAAATATTCTGATCCTGGAAAAGATCCAACACTCCACAGAGATCCTAACTTCCATGGTTTAGTGAAACGCCTCGCATATACGTATAACTTTTGCTATTTAATATGCCCTGAAAAAAATGTATCGAACAGATTGGCATATAAAATGTAGGTGTTAGCTAATATAACATTTTTTATGTCGGTACTCAGAAGTCCAAATTTATTTTAATGTGTAAAATAATGTCTTTCTATCAGGGATTCTATTTCTGCAAATTGAAGAAAGCATTTTCTTTATTAGTAGCCTTTATACTGATGAAAGATTCCCCATTGTTAAAAGCTTCGGTGGTCAGATTAGAATGTACTGATGTTCCTCAATTTGTCATCAAATGTCTTGCTTACAATACCAGGGGTTAATTAAACTTTCATTGCAGTGACAGTGCTTTTGCTGCATTGACAACTTCTTTAGTGAAGTTCATTGCGCAACTTTAGTTCAAACCTGGGAGCATTTAAAAGATCTTGCTAAAAAACAATATAATCTACAAAATTTTGTTTTTTCACTTAAATATTTGTTTTAATAATGCCAACAGAAACTACTTTTCTAACGAAATTGACTCCTCTACTGAAAGACTGATAACTGGGAAGTCTAATTGCACAATCTGGGAGATAGGAATAACATGTTCTAAAATACGACCAACTCAGAACTCGACTCTGAATTTATCAAGTGTTTAAGAGCAAATCATCGGCTTACAAGTGAAGCAAACTGTAAAGAAAGAGTTCTGAGAAAATGAAAGGGAAAAAAATTCTACTCATGCTGTACTCACTAAGTGTGTTTGTTTTTCGAGAAGAAATATAACTTTAATGTAAAGAAAAATCACTTAACGGACTTCATCAGTCTAAATATTACCATATTCTGATCTAGAAATGCCACCTCATTTATCAAAACTTTTAACTTAGTGTATTTCACTTTCACTTGTATCCACCGAAATTCTGAATAGTTTATCGTGCAAATAATACTTCTGTCCGATATACATATTATTTAAAATTGCTTTTGGAATTTTACTAATAATATTATAAGTAGTATAATACTAAATGTTAAGATTATTCTATCATATACTTGATACAAAAAGCTTAAGTTTTGATGCTACTGAAGAAAAATAATTAAAGCATTCCCCCTTGCTTACATAAATGTAAGTTTTCAACTCCCTCAATATTATTTTGTTTGATACAGGGGAGCATTATGTTTAACATAATGCTCCCCTGTTATAATGATCATATCATAATTTGTATTTGGTCTGTGCTATAGCAAGAACATAGATGGCATCTATCATATTTTTAGTAAGCTTTTTCAGTGTCAGGTCAATAATTACTGAGCATATATAATTCTGTAGTATGAACAATGAATCCTATAATGACAGAGTTGCCGTTGTATAAATTGAAATCTACAGTAACCGTACTTCTGTGCTTTCAAGAGTGTCTTTTGGAAAATAGTATATTGCCTTAAGTTACATCGTCTTAAGTATCAATGTTCCCAATGATATTTGTGGAATTGTTTGCAATAGATGCTTTCAACTATTTCCTCCAACAGAATATTTTCATTATAATAGTCTTCCATCTCATCCTCAATGGTCCCCAATGTCGAGTCCATGTCCTCTTCACGATGTTCAGCATTCCATTTGGCCAAATAGAATTTCTCCAGGATCTTCCCTTTGATTTTAGGTTTCTTTGCCTCTTTTTATTGCTTCGTCTCAATCGGAACTTCTGCCGTAACGAATAACATGATTGAATTCTTTTTAAAAGTATAACATTCGTCCAGTCTATAAAACAATTAGTAAAGATACATTGCAACAAAAAAGGTCAATTCTACGAATGATACATTAGCTCATTAAAGTTACATTAGTGAGGATTCGGTACCCCACATTCTTAATTGTTATAGCTTTTGAAATAGAAACCCTTCGAATTGGCGATAAAACGTTCCCTACAATGCACCAAATAATTTATGTAAGTAAAATAAAATTTACCAATAAAGATAAAATAGAAAAAATTCATTAATCATCAGATAACGAAAGGCGAACTTATATTTAGTTTCTGATCTAATGCAGAATCTTGAAAGACAAATTGGACATCTGTAAATTTTACAAAAGCAGTATTGGAAGAAACTTTTGTTAATGCACAGCAAATAGAGATACAATGTTTGTGTATTTACTCACTCGGTTAAATGGTTAGAAATTCAAAATCTTAGTCAAAATTAAGAATTCTGTTCCATGATTCCTTGTTACAATTGAATGAAATTGTTTGCGAAACAGAAACACTTGGGTTGTTTACTTTTCCATTATTACAAATAAAAAATTCAAAATTCCTTATATTAATGTAGTGTACCATTTTAATCAGGATTGCAATATTTAACACTAGAAAGATGTGGAGTTGCCTTATATCTAGAAAGATCGAAGGGGCCAGAATCGCCCCACACTCTTAAAGAGCGCTGTGTCAAATTATATTAATTATTTTAGGTAACAGGTGTGGTAGATTATTATTCAAATTCAGAATTTATAGCATATTAACCTGTTTTTTTTATTTTAGTTTATAGATTCGTTGGAGCAATCAGCTCATATCTGTCGAGATACATTTCCCTCAGACTACTTTTACAATCCGGGCATGTCTTCGCGCAGTGCATTTTGATCTCGTCTGATGATCTCTTTTATATTGCCTGTGACGAAACCTTTTGTAAGATGTATTATTATTTCTAGATGCCACGTATTGAGTACGAAGCGCTTCACATAGCGGGATGATGAGATTTCTCCGACTAAATATCTGATTCCCCGTCACTTCTTTATATAAAATCCGAGCATTTACCGCAGATATATCTAAAATATTGTAAAAATACACGTTTAAAAACATTTATGTATCATACACATAAAAATACACCTAAGCTAACGACTAGTTTATTTACTCGATTTGATAACATACTGGTGTACTATTTGGTCTACAATGTCGATGTCATACTTTGGTCGTCTTTAAATCTCTGACCGCCTCTGGTGAACCTACGTCCACGGTTTTGAATTATTCGAACATGAAAAAGGCCGAGACCTAGTATAAGTTTATTCATTATTAGAACTACTAATTTTCCTATCTTCATTAGACAGAAAATATTCTTCATTTTCAGAATAGCTACTTTCACTATTTCCCGAATCTATTTCATCCTATCCTTGCAATCATTTCAAAATCTCTTCCTGAGTGAGACCCTGTCTTCGAGCCATCTCCTCCATGTCCCTTTCTCCGTATATTCTCCGCCTTTCTTTCCCCATTTTCATGTTCCTTTCAATGCGTCACGTAAGGTATCAGGCATTCCAAATGTTAGAAAAAGAGTTACTAGTTCGCCGACAGTCTGACACTAAAATAAGATGTTCACAGCTGAGGAGGGGTGCGAAACGTTTGTAAACATAGCGCAAATAGGGGAGACAAGGTCAAACTACTTCAAATGTCATTGCAAGATTATAACAGCCCCAAACGAGAACGAGAAGAATTTAACGGTACCATTGCGATATATCATAGGAGGCCCTCCTATCTTTCTAGATATAAGATCCTATTTATTCGGTTCTTTGGTAGCCAGACCAAAATAATTGAATTTACAATGAGTGTGGAAATAATTAAAAGCCATAAAATAGCAGCCTATTCAATTCTCTGGTAAGGGAGTTACAGGCTGGCAAAGAGCGCGAGGGCAACACGTCCATCTTTCTTGGTTAGAAATATTTTAATGACTATTAAATTAGGTATTACTTTATTATCAGATAGCGCTTTATTCAAATTAAATATTATATTTTTCAAAAGGCCAGCGAAAATATTCCTTTAAGATTCATTTTATCGTTACAAAATAAAAATATTTAACAGAAATAAAGCAGTACTTGAAGTTAAAAGCCCATTAATTTTACTATCAACTTATATCTCATTGAAATAGCTTATTTTTAATGACAACGAATTTAATTTTAACCACATTTCATTTCATTACTTGAAGAACAAAAATATAAGATAATATCTGCATATTTTCTGTAGTATAACAACAGACAGTGATGTTATCTCGTTTCGTCTTTCTTTTTCAGGTGTAAAAAAGAATTTTGATGATATGGATTGTTTACAAAACTTTCTAGGAAAAGTCGTCCCTCGACATAGAAAATTAACATTCCCTCCCTCCTAAATTGGCATTTTTTTTTACTTTCCTTATGACGACTTGGAAAACTTCTTTTCGAGAAGTCGTCTATTCTGATGTTGCATTCGAATCCTTTTTGTTGTAAATCGGCATTCGTATTGTACAGAAATTGAATTTGAACGAATTGTGTCGTTTCGAGAATATTCCAAAAATATAACGCGAATAGAAATTCACATAGAAATTTATTTTCAAATGGGAAAATAAAATTATTTTTAACGTTTAAACGTCTTATAGGAAGGCGAAGGGTTCGATCTGGGGAAAAAAAGTTTGCTTCTTTTTTATCAAGTAATTGAGTTATTTTTCCTTACGACAATGTTAACCGCTGTTAGACGTCAATGGAAACATTTTCTATGTACACTGCTGGCCACCGTAAATGCAACACCCTGAAGGAAGCATGCAAATAATATGAAATTTACAACATGCATTAGCGGAGGTGAGATATGCAAATGATTAGAATTTCAGCACAGACGCACATCACGCGCGCCTGTGGCGCCACTTCAAAGCGCTATTTAAGGCTTGGAGATTTCGACGATTTCAAGTACGGCAATTGTGTTTTTCTTGTGGTTTTTTTCAAAAAAACGATCAATTATGCCTCGTAGAAAACAGCGATCATCTTTTGATCAAGTATCCGAGTTCGACAGAGGAAGGATAGTGGCCTACCGAGATTGTGGATTATCTTTCAGGGAAATCGGTAGTCGTGTTGGACGAAACCAAACAACTGTAATGCGGATATGTGATCGTTGGATGCAGGAGGGTACGACGGACCGACGTGTTCGATCGCATCCACCTCAGTGCACCACTTCACGTGATGACAGGCATATTGTGCGTATGGCAGTGACGGATCGCTCAGCCACATCACGAACCATAGCACAGCACATTCAGTCTGTACCGCATCATCCAGTGTCTGCGCGTACCATTCGACGCCGTTTACAGCAGAGTGGTCTGTCCGCAAGACGTCCATTGCTTCGTCTACCCTTGACGCAGAACCACAGACGTTTCCGCCGCCAATGGTGCGATGAAAGAAGGATGTGGACGGCAGAATGGAATGAAATTGTCTTTACTGACAAGTCACGCTTCTGTCTGCAACACCACGATGGTCGGATTCGAGTCTGGAGACACCGTGGAGAGAGGATGCTGAACAGCTGCGTTATGCACCGCCACACCGGTCCTGCACCGGGTATTATGGTATGGAGCGGTATTGGATATCACTCTCGCACTCCTCTAGTACGCATTGCCGGTACTTTAAACAGCCAGTGCTACATCTCCGAGGTGTTGGAGCCAGTTGTCCTTCCTTACCTTCAGGGCTTGCCCACAGCCATATTTCAACAGGATAATGCGCGACCACACGTGGCACGCATTGTCCAAGGGTTCTTCGTCAATCGCCAGATTGAATTGATTCCCTGGCCGGCTCGCTCTCCGGATCTTTCGCCGATAGAAAACATGTGGTCCATGGTTGCTCAACGATTGACCCAGAATACATCCCCAGCTGCCACACCAGATCAACTTTGGCAACGTGTGGAAGCTGCTTGGTCTGCTGTACCCCAAGAACACATCCAAAGTCTCTTTGAATCAATGCCGAGGCGTGTGGCAGCGGTGATCTCCAACAATGGCGGCTACTCTGGCTACTGATTTTGGCAGGAACCACACTTCACAGAAGTCTATAAATTTAATCATTTGATACTTGGTCAACACGTTATCTACAAAATAAATTTTGTTGTGATATCTCTTGTCTTTCTTGGTGTTGCAATTTGGGTGGCCAGCAGTGTATTAAAACTAAAGGGGAAGTCTGTACAACATAAGTAAAGGGGAACTCTATTAAAACTAAAAAGGAAAATATGAGTTTAAATGGTATCTGGTGTCTTTTAAGGCTTTTGGATGAACTTAACTGCTGCTACAGTAAATGTAAAAACATTCGTAGCTACTACAGGTGACAAGACGTTTCGAGTTGTACGAAATTTAAATTGTTAAAAGATGACAAAACTTAAACTGAAGCAAAATGTTATATGTGAACAATCAGTATAGACCACCATATTTTACTCTATATCAGAAGCAATCCTTAAATCTTATACATGTGGTTGAATGGCTCTGTGTATTGATTTTAAAAGTAAAGGGATTGAGAATTGTTTTCCGGATGCATGTATATTTCTTCATTTTATTCTATCTAACACAGCTAAACTGATTTATTAAAACTTAATGAAGTGGTCCATAATCTTATACATTAGCATTTTAGTAATTGATTGGAAAATGGACGAAACAATTCCAAACTATAAATGTCGGACTAATCAAAGAGAAACCTCTCGTTACATATAGTAAGATTCACATCACCTCTTTTCCCTCGAAAAATAATAACCACTGATCCTTGGATATTTCAATCCTCTCAACAAACATGTAACATCGAGTTTTGTTATGACAAAGCTGTCAACAGCTATTTAATAAATCTCTTCTAAACGTGTGATAAATGTATATAAACATCTGAAAATCTAAGCTCTTCCTTCTTTTTGACAGAGCTTACATAGAATGAGTATGTCAGATGGAAATGAATTAGAAGGCGGCACTTCTCTTGAAGCCAAGGAAGTTGAAGTCAGGTCCCTATGGATTGTGTTGAGTTGGACCTTTGCCAGAGTCGGTGGAATATTCCTCGCTTGTGCTTTTAAATTTTAGTTGAGAGTTTATTTTCCATCAAACAAAACTTTAAATGAAATATAAAACGCTATTACAAGTTGTGCAAGTTTAGTGTTTAGTGAATTATTTCTATTTTAATTTGCTCGAACGAAGCAACAAACACATTCTTGAAATAGATCATAGAAGTCATCGAATAACTAACGAGATTAAAATAATGATGGTAAAATTTCATTATTTCATGTCATGGAAATTCAACTTATTTCATTCTCTAAAATCCTCGTTTGGGCATAGATATTAATATCGATTTGGAATCCACGTGGTTGGTCTTGGCTTAATTAACGCTCGTGTAACAAAATTATAAATTATGAACCGAGAGTTACTGGAGCTAATTTCTATAAAATGTTTGAAGCGAGTTGATGCAATTACACTGTTCAGTTTTATCAAATCATTTGATAATATTTGTGTGAGGCAGTTCTTAAGCATAAAATGTATAATGAAAGTATTTTTACTAAAAACATTAAATATTCCTCCAGCAAAAATTTATTAAGAAATTTTCCACCGAAATTTCAAAAGCGGAATTTTTTCTTAGCGATTTTGTCTTCGTACGCTATCTTGAATACGATCTGCTTTACATGAAACTGAAACTATGTGTACTTGTATCTTTTAAAAATCAAATCAAACGTTTTCAACCATAGCAAACGCTTATAAAATTATTTTGAAATACCTGCTGTTTTATTTTAATTCCAAATAAACAAAATGGCTCAATCGAAGATTTTCTTTCACTAATCCACAGTCAGAAACACTGACCATATGAGATTCTGTTTTCCATGTTATCAAAGAGTCGTCATTCCGCCTATGTAAACGAATAGTTACTTGAAAGAAATTCAATCCAGACTTTCCAATCTCCATCTGATTTACATCCCCTCTGAGGCGTGGGGGGATAGAGTAGAACCCCTATGCAATTACGGGACCAGAAAATGTATTGTCGTTTGATTATCCAGTTTCATGGACCCCGAACGGGTGGTAATCAAAAACCTCTGGATTCTTTCCCCTTTGCGAGGGAACACGAGGAACTCCTGAGATAATGGATTGAAAAGATCCGAAGAAAGAAAAGTGAACTAACTTTTATTTTGCTATACCACTGTAGCCTTTCTCCAAAAGAGAACTGTAATCTTCATAAGAGAAAGAGTATTGTTTCCAAAAGCATTCAACAGTGACACATTAATTTTAAAAACTAAACAAATGTTCTAATTCTTTAGTTCTTAATGTTGTATAGTCGAATTGCACTCTGTACCAAAAAGAATTCGAAACACACAGAGACAGTCATTGATAACCACGAAATTCGGCGTGCAAAATACTCTGTACCAGACATGCAAATGATTAAAGTCAGAGCACCAAAGAATGTCAAGAACACATGTGAAGTAAGCATTCAGATGCTTATTGAAGAAATGTCAAAGGCTCGCTGTGAATATTCTCGTTTGGTGTAGTTGAATTGATATTAAATATGAGCACAAGAATGCCTGGACGATTTATGATGTCAAAGTTGAATATTTACAAAATATGATCGTCTTATAAACATGTTAGAGTATATAAAAAAGGATTTTTGAAAGTTGTGACCGACCACTTTGCATCCCTACATTCACAGAAGAAAATGCATCAAGTAACCTCATTTTCTTTACAAATTTATTAAGATTTTAAATACTTATACAGCCATAATAAAGTTATTGGGATTTTTAAAGTTGGTTTGTAGTACCACCATTTTCTTCCACTTCAAAAGCAAATTAATAAGGATTTAAGATAACAAGCACATCAATACAATGATGTTGAATGTTGGTATAGCAATATAATCTCAATAAATGTCACTTGGCACTCCTACTTATTTGGAAAATCCTCAATATTTGTGTTCTCTCATACACACAATAGGGAGTGAGTCTAAATTTTGATGCTTACCCTTTCCGCAACTATATTACGTATTTTGCTGGTCGAATTTCTTCTTTTACTATCCTGGAAACATGCCAATTTTTCAAACATGTGCTGTTGATATCATATAAGGAAATGATTTCTTGGGGTACCACGCTTGTTTAATCTTCTCCAGATAGAACACGTCTGGGTCCATTTTTGGTTAATTATATGAAACGAAAACCGCCATGTTAAATTTGTGATTCCAGTGCCCACACTTATTTCTTATTGTTGCACAGTGAAACAAGTATAAAATCATCTCGTTGTTAATCCTAGAAAGAACGATTCTTATAAGTTAATACTAATATGCATATTTTGATGAATCATTCTCAACATTTTCAAATGACAAATACTATAAGTTATGGTGGTTCACTTGGAAAAAGTTTTCACAGATGCTCAGTAGAATAACACCACATCTTCACCAGAAAAGGTCCTAAATCTGTTGTTGGTAGTATTTGGTGTTTGTTAAGAAACAATCAATGACAGCAATAAAATATGGTAGGGTGCTCCTAGAAACTGTTAAATTAGATGGGAAAGGGAACATCTTCAGGCACATTTGTGATAGTTTTTACATAACTTGACACAGTAATCTTTCTAACCGTTTTGAGAATGGCTTGTAATAACTATTAAAAACATGTGATCGATATTTCTACAATTTTTTTGTGATGTCTTTGGTATCATGAAAAGACAAGAAGGATCAAATGTTTTCTTTTAATTCGTCACAACTCTTTGAAAGAAATTACGATCCACAATATAACAATTATTCTCATTAGAGAACGGTTTATGGGGAGCAGAGATAAAAAGTTTATCATGTATTTTTGGATATAAAGACTATCACTTAACATTGAAACAATCACACACGATAAATACTGCTGTAGTTTCTGTATTGTATACATAATTCTGTATAGTTCCGAGAGACCTTATCGATTAAAACGGAATTTCTTGAAACTGATGCAGTTTTACAAAATTGTAGAAAATTTTACTGATGTTTGCTTTAGGGTCAGTAAAATTTTCGAAATCTGTTAGGATCTCTGCTCGTTGATATATGTATATATATACTATCGTTCTTTTCTTTTCCAAAGAAATCCTTGAATGTAGAAGTAAATTTTCAAACTGGTACATATAAGACATGGATTGAGCTCAATTGAAATTCCATAGTTTTGTGTAAACAATCGTGTGCTGAGTTACAGGAAGTGGAATTACTGATGTGTGCTAAGAACTAGAATCGAAACTAAATGGAAAATTAAAAGAATTAACAAAGTTCTGGCGCCATAAAAACCCAACCAACCAACAGAATTTTGGTAATTAATCATCAATTCGGTTTCAAGTTCTAGGAATCTACGCAATTTACGATTTGTTAAATAAATGGGTATTTCCATTGTTTATTTTATCAGTCTCGATCCAGAAAATTGCATCAACTATTTTATTCCGACATTTGTGAAGCAAATATTTCTAATATTTTGCTCTAGGGTTTAGATCAGAAATAACTGAATTAATTTATATAGCAAACGTGTTATCTTTAAGCGTATGTTTATTGAATATCTGTGTAACTAATATTTTTTTAATTTTAAAATAAGACAAAATCAAACAAAAGGTACAGAGGGTATACAATTTAATGAAAAACTAAATTGTTCTTGTAATTTTTACACCTAATTACGTTGGCACTAAAACAACAAAGAGAACTAACCAAAAGTGCCAAGCTCTGGAACTGTACAGACAATAAATGACTGAAAGAAAAAGGAAAGAGCACCAGGTTAAAAACGCCATTCGACCTTTAGATGGCAGATGATATTTTTTCCAACCATTTTTTTCATTAAAGTTTGTATTTTTGAAAATGACATCGTAGAACTTTCTAGAAGCATTCTATAAAACGAATCATAAAACTTTAAGCGATGTTTACTCTTTTATAGAACGTTGATTATTATTTATGTATTTTTCTTTCCACTTCTGTTTTACTTTCCAGTGTTTCTCTTTCCTCCAAGAGAATTAAAGTTTCCTTTTAAAATTTTAATTATTTCTTTGCTCAATATTAACTAATAGAATTGCATTATTTTGTTCGAAGCTCCCAATTGAAAATGATTCTAAAACAATGCAAAAATATTAAAGAGGACAGATTAACGACCTTACTTTAAAAGTATTTCTTGAATCAAAATGAAGTACTATAATTATATTAAGAGAGCACAATAGGCATGAAAACATTAAATTGTCAGATCTAATTAGTTTTAGTTATAACTACGAAGGTCTAAAATTGCATTTCCATTTGCAGCTACAAAAAGTAACTTCACTCACAAATATTTGCTGTTAAAACCTTATGTGATGTTCATTGTTTCTGTTATAATTACTGGAACAGTAGAGTTAAATGAATAATTTTGTTAACAATTAAACATTTGACAATAGAGTATAGAAACAGCATAATTACGAGTTTCTTTGTATAAAATTGTTGAGAGATATTCACTTCAAAGCTCAGAGGGGGGAGGGGGGGAAGCCCTAGTAAACTTTTACTTTCAACAAAGAATGTATGGTCTGTTCAATACCAGGTGTGTTCTGGTTAGGGATAAATTGATGAGCCAGGTGCTGCAAATCCTTTTGATCTGATATTTTATTCAGGAGAATTTACCAGATATATTCACATTTCTATTTATAGCATATTAAATACGCAGACATCACAATACATAGGAAAGCAACTAGAGGGGATAAAAAATATCTTTTAAATAGCATTATTTATTCATTTTTTGATCCGCAGTCGGAAATTAAGTCAGTCCCATTCCCGCCGCATATTCCTCTCCCAGTGTCAACGATGCTTTGAAGGGAATTTGACACTGTAACCCGAACGTATAGTTATTGTTGGAGGTTTATCTGTCTGTGACACCTAGAGGTGAAACTCTTGGCTGTTAAAGTACCTTGGGCTGTTCGTCTCAGTCCAGATTTTGGTTGTTATCGATGAATGCTGGCTTGATAGTCGATGGACACATACCTTTTTGTCATTTACGTTCAAGACAAGTATGTCCCTCCTGCTCAACACACGGAAGGGCCATCATAAGGTTGCTGTAGTGGGTGTTTGACTACATCTCTGCGTAGAGAGAGGCTCTAGCGAGGTCATTGGGTACAAAAATAGAATGTTTACCATGGGACTTGGGTGGTTGGCGGTGGAACTGCATGTGTGTTCTCATATTTTGTAAATTTAACGGGATCCCCAGCATCCTTGGTTGGGCCCAAGAACTCCCCAGAGAGGACACCAAGCAAAATTGTTAATATAAATAATCTGCCCAATGTTCAGTAACATGGTACTTGGTGGCAGTTTTCAGGGGTCGGTGCAACTCTTCAACCAAGTCATTTGCTTGTGGATGGTATGCAGTTGTTCTACATTTACGAACTCCTTGTAACTTGGTAAACTTTTTGTACAAGTAGGTCTCAAACTGTCTTCCACGTTCAGCTGTTATAATTATGGGCGTTCCATACCGGGTTATCCAGCAAGAGTAAAATGCCTGAACAACAGCTGCAGAGATCTTTCATGGGTTGAGAGTTAGACCATCTGGAAAACCTATCAATCATGGTTGGGTAATACCTGTAGAAATTTGATGGAGGAAGAGGTCCAATTAGGTCTAGGCGGACATTGTCAAAATTCTGGGAAGGCTCTGTAAGTGAACCAGAGGCGCCCTTGTGTCTTTCGATCCTTTGATCTTTGACATGCAAGGCAATGCTTTGTCCATTTGGTAGTATCTGATCATATAGATGGTCAAATGAAATGTTCGTTGAGCAAACGCAATGTGCAACGTACACCTGGATGGGCTAAGTTGGAGATTGATGAAAAAACATCAAGTCTGGGCTGCTCTGGAATGTATGGACATGCCTTGCCTGTTCAAAAATCACAAATGACGTCCAAGGAGGAGTCGGGAAAAGAAGCTTTTCTGAGATCTACATTTCTGATTAAGGAGAGCAATTCAATGATTTCTATATCTGCCATTTACGATTTAACAATGGCAGCATAGTCAATCACTTTGGACATATTAATGGAGGAAATTCAAGACATCGTGTCAGCTGCAACATTTTCTATGCCCGACAAATGCTGGATGCTGATCAAGAACTGCGAAATGTAGTTCAGCTGTCAAATCTGTCGAGGGAAATACTTGTCACTTTTCTGGCGGAAAACATAAATGAGAGGCTTGTGGTCTGTGTATATTATGAACTCTCGTGCTTCGAGCATGTGTCTGAAGTACTGGATGGCTGCACAGACTGCCAAAAGCTCTCTGTTATGTATACTGAAGCGGATCTCTGCTGGGGTCAATTTGCTTGAAAAGAACCCTAAAAGCTGAAATTCAGAGTACACAATTTAGTTCACCTCCATTTGTATATTCGGATGCGTCGAGAGAGATGCTGAAAAGGATGGATGAAAAAGCAATGTAGCATCGACCAGTGATTGTTGCACTCCTGGAATGATTTCACAGATTGAGTAGACCACGCAATCTTCTATTTGGCATTGCTTCTGCGAGAGCCTTTCAACAGCTCGTGCAGAATCAGTTGATATTTTGCTGCTATGGGTAAATCGACGATAGATATTGATTAATCCCAGGAACTTCTACAAATCTGTCACAGAATCAGACTTTTTGTAATTGAGGAATGATTGCCTGGACTTTTTCCGAAAGCGGTTTGATTCCATGTGGGGTAATAAGATGCCCTAAGAACTGAAGTTCTATTGCCCCAAAGACACACTTAGAAGCACATAATTTCAAACCATAATTACTCAATCGTTAAAATAAGGATTGTAAATAAATTTTCTGCCCTTCAGCATCATATAAGAAGCACTTTACGGTGCTCCGTTTAAGGACAAAACGTCGATCGCGGTCTACTGGTTCCACACGATCCACGATTGAGTAATGTATTTCATTACTTAAGAACCTTTCGAAATACAAGTCTGATATTCAATGCTTTCCAACTGAAAACACTTGTTTATCTGTTTCAGTTAAATAAGGAAATGGTAGTTTTTCTGATGATATGAAAGTAAGAATATTGAGAGAGATATATCTGCGTAGTATGCATTCATTAGCTAATTAATTTCTTTAAACCTTGATTTATAGATATATTTGTCCGCACTTCAGCTGTGTTGGTTTATTTGAAGATAGGAAAACTTCATTTAATGAATGGTGAAACACAAAATATTCAGAAATATCGATTTTAAGATCTTTCGATATCTAGTTAGTATATTTTATGCTCTTTCCCTGGTGATACTTTATTTCAGTTTCTAGTCCTATGAAATATATGGCAAGAAATAAGATTTTACCTGGTAACAGCATGGATAGCCATAACCACGTGACACGCAATAGTACTACGGGGTGTCATGTAAGAACGTTCATGATCCGAGACTTCTTTTGGAACATTATGGAACCCTTCTAATCTTGATCATCCCGGGATAAGAAAAAGTATTGGTACTTGTGAGTTAATAATTGTTCTACCATAAAGACAACTGCTTCGCTCTCCGGATTAGCTGTATAATTATCTAAAAGATAAAATTTGATCATAATACTTAAATTGGGACTCAAAATTAACCTCAGATAATGTCTTTGAAATCCTTTTTGAAGGTACACAAACGTAAATCGCGACTTCGTGTTCACTTCGATGTAATAGGGAGCAGTAATGATACAATTGATTGAGATGTACCTTCTCTTTTAACTGCCTAACTCTTTTAATTGTACGGAAACGTCGTAAATGGACTTCGTTTTGCGAACATTTAATCACTCTTTCCTCATCACAGAATTCAGTTACTGACTAATTAGCGTCCGCTGCTAGAAAGAGAAATTAATTGGGCTTTGATTCTTAACAACGTGATAAATGTAAGGAATACTACATTTGAAGGAAAAGTTGTTTACTTTTCGACCAAACTTAAAAGTTTCACAACTATTTTTGTGGAGATTCGTATGTCATTTCCTAGAAAGATCTGTTAAAATACATCTGTATGAATTTATTTTTATGTTAAGATAAAGAGTTTTTTCAGCCGTAAGGTGTGGTTATTGGTGGTGTTTCGTAATTGATTTAAATTATGTCGATCTTTGAAAATAAAACTAGTACTCAGTCTTACGCTACTAAAACTAGTATACGCTGGATCTCAGTCTTTTCACCATAAGTACCAGTCCAACGACCCAATATGGTCTAGGAACGGAAATAAAAAGTGTCACTCTATCGTATTATAAACTGCGACGCCAGTGAGATCAGAGCAATTATTGAGGTTGGTTCCGGTCATGTCTGAAAGGTCGCACAGAGAGCAAGTAGGAGTTTGACAAACCATTTCAGTAGAGATGATTTTGTAGGTAGTCGCGTCCGGTGGGAACATGAAAGCAAGCAAACTTCTACATCTCATGGTAAATCTTGTGGCAACTGATATCTTAGCAAGGAGTTCCAGTCTCTCTTTCGACAAACATAGACAAATTGTTGTACTTTGAAGGAGAGTTCGAAATGAAGCGAATCTCTAGAGAAAGACAAAGGTAAGCAGATCTTGTCTGCTTGCATAAGCAATGATCCTATATATCTCGTAGGGACAGTCTGATGATGTTAGCAATGTGCAGGTATTGCCATGGAAGTTCCTGAGCTATGAGCTGCCCATGTGCAAACCTCACAAACAGCCCCCTCTTCTAAAAAAACATTTGGTTTTCTAAAAGACCCTTCAAATAATTTCGGATGGCCCCAGGTCCAAGAAATACCGTTAGGTTAAATGAGCATTGCGGTCAATGACTTTTTTAACAGGTTTCAGACTATTGAATTCAGACGTACATTTACCTGTAATGTAGTATATTCTCTGATGTAACTACTTTCAGCACTTGTTTTTGATAGATTTTCAATTTCAGATCTTCAGAAAGCATTCTTGCCCCGTGGACTTTCCCCTCTCAAAACATCTCTGTTCTTGGTAAGTGCTTTTTGTATTTATTTAATATAAATTGACAATGAAACATGCAGGTTCAAACGTATCTTTTATTCCAATAGCAAAACAATTTCCTACAAAGTATAAAATTAATGATGTAGGAAAATTTATTACTGGTTATGTTTGTTTAAAATTGAAGGCTTGTCTTTCGGACTCCTCATTTTTTCTGACTACTTTCACGCTCAGCACACTAGTCCGGGACAACCATGACCATTGACTTATGATGTCAAAAGGTATTTGGAATACTATGAAGGGGTTCGGTAACTAGATTGACCTCATTTGTCTTATCAAAATGCAATATTGTTCTAATTCAAAGACCGCAATACTAATATTGCTTCAAAGAGGTTAAAATTCATCTAAAATATAATATGAGATGTGAGAAGAGAGTTCACTCACCCTTTTCCTTGAATCCTTACCCTCTTTTCTAGGGCTGGGCAAAAAAGATAGAATTCTATGATGCCTTTGTATTATCCATTCTTATTCATTCTTTCGTTGAAACTTATATATTCATTCACAGAGAAGCTCAAATCAAATGAAAACACATCCTATAAATTTCGCTACTCTTTAATTGCGCCGATATATTTACATTATATTTACAATTTTAACAGAAAAAGGAACAACACATTTTCTCCTGCTCAATACGAGAGTTCTATCAAAAGTTGAAAAGTGTTCCGTCAGTTTTTCCTTTTTGCGCATGCGCGACCAGTCCGCAGAAACGATAGCAGGCTCGCATTCGCGACAACTAAAATTAACATTACGTTTATTAATTTTTAAATTGTTTTCAGACATGTCGAGGTGGATTTTACAAGTGTGATACACGAAACTCCAATTTATGCAGATTAAATCAGTTTTAGTGTATACTTTTAATCGTTTTAACATTTCAAATACTTCGGAGAGGGCTCGACACGTGTCCTTCCTCTGAATACGTGCTTAATATCTAAGCAAATAGACAAGAGATTTTCTCGTCTGGTTCACCCCTTCCCATTCAGGCATTAACTTAGCACACAGGTAGCCTTCGCTTGATTTAACAACCGAATAGTAAATGAGCATTTTATTAGATAATATATGACTATTTTCAGAACTTTCCACACGATTTTTTACATATGAGCTCAATAAAACTTCGATTTATTTTAATTAAGCTAGCTTCACCATTCATTTTTATAACATCAAAAAATTTCGGTCGATGACCGGGCCCTCCACTTTCGGAATACGGCCGTACTGCCATACTTCTATTGTGGTTCTTTTTTTGGACAAAGGAAAATAGAACACTTAAAACTTAAAGAGCCTTTTGTTTAACAAACGTCAAACAAAATTATAACAAACAAGAACATTCTCAGGAAAGGGGTATCACAACGTACAACCGGTCTTCAGTACCCGATACCCTTCCCTTTAACACCCTCCTCTCTATTTTTACCACCCACAAATGCAATCCCTCTCGACGTCACATGATCACATCCCTCTCTGATAACATGACACCTGAACTTCTGTTTTTCCCATCAAGAAGTGGTGCTATTGTGACAAGTCTGTAGTTGACGATATCGATCACGTTCTCTTCCATTGCCCATTCCTCGACTGTAATAACTAACAATTTTACAGTTAAATGCAGAACTGTTGACAGGCGACAACTAAAGGGGGAATTTTCTAGGTTGTTCAGAATAGCATGTCTTTTTTATTACAATTATTTGATGAGTTTTTTTGTTACACGGGGACAAGAGAAGAAAGTAGACCAGATTCTACGGCTTAATCCTCCTGATGATTTATCTTCGCGTCGCGAACTTCCCTGCAGTGACCAGCTTCTGGTGCAAAATCCTGTTCCAAACTGTCACCAATTTTGAGTAAAGGACAATTTGTTTTTCCTATTTCCATTGGATTCCCCTTAGAGTAATAGGGCAGTTTTGTTTCGACGAGATATCTCAATGAAGATACAAGAGAGACTTTTCGAGAAAGTTTTGTTTTGTGAACCAATCACTTGCAACTGAACAGCTGAAGACACTTTTAAGTTTTTATCATTAAATAAAATATTGTATCAAAAAGAGAAAGCAATCTTAATTTTAACGTTGTTTCTTACAACACAAATTAATGCTTACTGCATTCAGTACTTTAGTTTATGTTAAAGGAAACACAAGTACATAATGGATGCTGAACAAGATTCGATGTTCAAAACAAATTTATAACGTTGATTAACAATTAATATATGTGATGCCACACAAAAAGTAATCCTTTATTATATCATGTGAAATAATCCGGCGTTATAATATGTAAAAAACGTCTTTTGCTAATATTCATTTAATAATTTTCTTGTTGAGTAAAGTAATTATAATATTTCTAAAACTGTATTTAGCAACTTTGTCAAATTTATTTGTTGATTATTAACAGTCATAAAAATATCGTATGTATTAAGGTTAATTTTTTTATTTGTGAAACGTAGATTTGATGTTAACGCAATATGAAAAGCTTGGAATACGTTTAGGAGCAAAATAATATGAAAATATTAATCATTCTAACATAATTATAAAACAAGTTCAATAGTGGAAAATCACAGTTCTAAATGTTTATTGTGTTTAAAAATTATATTTCATGAGTAAGTAGTTAATTATTTTATCTCTATCTATACTGAAATATTTTCAGCGTCGGTTTATTTCCTTTCGTCTCAGTCTATAATTATCTAATTGAATTTTATTCTTAACATTTTTTTGTTTATGCTGATAAAATACAATGTGCATTTTTTCACTATTTTTTCAATGTTAGATTTGAGGAACAAGTAAGAAAAATAAAATCCAATTTCTAAATTAACGACTTTACTTAGAAATGCAGAAGATAAGTATCCATACCCACATCCCTCGAAACAATACCTTGCAGTGATTTTGTTTGTAATTCGATCTGAAGCGCATTGTTTCAATTGTTTGGAACGCTGTAAAAAGAGAAGCAATTTATTTTCATTCGAGTTCAATTTTTAAGGGGTTTTTTTGGTTCAACCATCAGACTTCGAAAATATCTGTAAAACGGTTAAGAATAAACTGAAATTGTCTTGCAAGTTTTTAAATTTTAGGAATACGCTGAAAGAAAAACAGTTCGTTCACAAGTGGTAGGATTATAGCTAAAGCATTTTGTGCCTTCTTTCTAAATTAAATGGGAAAATTACTATTGATTTTAACTTTTCCATCTACTTGACGAAGGTATATACTATTATCTCAGTAAGCAGACTACACATAAGGTATCGTCAATGAATTGATTTAGCATAAAATTTTGAAAAGTGAATACAAGATTTTTAATGACTAAGCAGAATTTGTACAGTGAGTTAAAGTGAAAATAGGGCACTAGAAAATGGTTAAACAGTTGTTAACTCAGTACAGCTAAGATAGTTAAAAAGGTTTTAAGGCTATTAATTTCCAAATTTAATGGGGTTTATTATTTTTCAATAAATTCACAATTTATGTTGATGAGAAATGAAAAGAAAAAGAGAAAAAACTATATACTTCACCTCAAAATAAAAACCAGACAGTTGCCTTTTCCGTTTAATATTCCTTATATTTTGTTAATTAGGTAATTGTGGTTGTGAGATTTATTATAGACTAATAAAGGTTTAAATTTTATAAGATTATTTTGTTTATTCAATGTTTTGACCTAGTATTTTAAGTTCTTCATGTACGGTAGGCTGTTAAACCACATTTTTTGGCATCCCCGTAAGTTCATTATATTTCACTATAAATCTGGGGTAAAAAGGTTCGAAATTATTTAAGAAAGTCTACATAATGAAGTCATTAAAAATAATAAAATTGAAAGAAAGACGAATAAAAAGTCAAATTAACATTTTTCAATAATTTGGTTGAACGTTAGATCATACGAATAGAAAAAAAAATATTCAGTGTTCTAAATTTTGCTGAAATTTTTATGTTCTGAGGAAATAAAGGTATCACAGAATTCAGAGTTATCAGAAAATACGTGGTGAATTGAAGAATCGATAGACATAAACCTTACATCAGCTCAGTCAACAAAGAAAAACCTAAAAATTATCAAACTTTAATTACAAAAACGAGTTTCCATTCTCTAACAGTTTTTTATTGATGAAACTATATTTGGCTTGTCTGGATCTGTCAGATAAGTTACAGTTTGAGGAAAGATTAATTAAACACTAGATTCTCAGAATTCAAAATCCACTGTAAAAGATAATAGAAGTTCCGTAATAGTTTGGGTGAATGTATCATAATCCATAGTATATTACTGTTCTGTGAATACTAACATCAAGCAGTGCACTGAATTATCTTTAAAAGTGTATAACTTTTAAAAATACAAGCATTCCTCAGCAAATTAATCATCTTTATTTATTTTGAATAATGAAAAGTTCTAAAGGGGAAACTACAGCTGGATACTTTGTTTTAATTTGCATCTCTTAGATACTACAAAACATAATTTTTACAGTTTTTATAATTGTAAAACAATCAACAAAAGTTATGAAAATGATGTTTCAAAAAGTTAAAAGTAAAATTTATAAAAAAAGGACATTCAGATTTACCCTCTGAGGGGTTCACAAGCTTAATGCCACTTTCGCACCTTCAGTCTTCCCTGCATGACTTTTAACCAATTTTGACCTTAGCCAATAAAAGCTTTCCAGAGAATTATATTCTCAGGAAATGTGTAATAGAATCTAACCAAACGGTCCTATTGCAAGAAAAGGAGCAATGGAATCATTCCAAAGGATTCATTTCCAAGGAAAGAAGCATTAGAATCTTTCCAAGAGATTATATTCCATGGAAAAATAAATAGAATCTCTCTCTAAAGGTTAAAAAAATTCCCTGGATTCTTTAGAAGGATGTTTAATTAGCTATTAAGTTTGATATGGGATAAAAGCAACACTACAGAATTCGCAAGTATCGCTACGCTCAGAGAGTTAATATTTCAGTCATCGAATCCTTCAAAATGGAGGCTACGGTACCCCAGTTGGAAGAATAGCGGATTAGCAACAGGAAGGTTGTGAGTTCAAAACTCGATTCAACCAAAAGACCGTCGTGCTCTCGGAGTTTTCCCTTTAGGAACGGATCCCGGACGATCAGCAACAGTTGCTCCAGTGCGATGTTTAACTACCTACCAACCTTCAAAGTGTGGCAGTGGTTTCGAGGTCATTATCGGAGTTATCAGGTGCTGTCAGTTGTCAGGAGCTGTGCACTGTAGTTGTGAGGTAGGCAGATAGTGGAATAAACGTCGCACTAGGGCAACACAACGGGCTATTGGCGGCGGCCCGGGATCAATCTCGAGGGGAAAGACCCAAGGACACCACGTAATTTTGAACCACGGTCAAATGACGAGGTGAGCTGGCACCCCACTCTCCCAACTTCACCACCATGCCAGCATGAGGACATTTGAGGCCACGAGATTTAACGTGCACCAGCCCCCTTTGTACACGACGGTCTTTGGGTGGATTCGAACTTGCAACTCTCCGGTTGCTAATCCGCTACTCTTTCAACCAGACTACCGCAGCTTGTTTTATCCTCGTATCTTTCCCTTCGGAATTGATCCCGGATTGTCACCAACAGCTCGTTGTGTTGCTCCGTAAATTTAACTATCTACCCACTCGCGTTTCATCAAACTTATTTTTACATACCTGGATGACAAAAGTACTCGGCCACCTCCAGTTTCTAACTATTGCCATAAAAACATAGCTCAAATATCGATTTAAAAGTTAACCACATAAAAGAGTTATCTCTATTTGTCTCCCATCAAAATAATCCAACACATTACGAAAAATTTCGCGAAAATATTTAAAAATTAACATAAAACATGAAGTCAGTCACGTTAAAAGTGTCCGGTCACCTTCAATAAAGTACAGATGTTAAACAAATACATGAAAATCAATATCTAATATCAATCTTTTTTGTTGTTTTGTCTTCATCTTAGATTACTTCAATCTAAATAACAGTGAGCACCAGATGTTTGGTCAAACTGAAACCAATCTCATTCTACTATGCTCTTCGATAAATTTTCAACAAGCTACTGAAACCGACACGCGGCTCTAATTAAATAACAAAATGTAGTTTCGAAGCCTTTCCAGAAATTTCGGAATTGTGTTGGTGACAGTTCTATTGTGTGGAAGTATACAAGTCTTTTAAAGAAGTAACAAAGAAACTAGTTAGGAGTAGTATAATATCCTGTGAAATGTTCCCCACAAAAGTTGACTTTCTAGGACGACTCTCAAGGGAAGGATAAACGAAAGAAAAGAGCTTTTTTATGTTAGCCTTTTTTCACAGTTCGAATTCGAAGAACTCCTCGTCACTTCTGTTCTTTAAAAACGATTAAATTTGTATTGGAATGTTCTCTACCCACCTATGGAGTACATACAATTTTATTTCGAAATCGATACTGTTGGTGTTGTTTGGAGGTTAAAAGGGTTTTGAAACGAAAGCAGTAAAAGCCATTCTAATCGTAAGGCCAGGTAATTCTCAAACGTCTTTTTCAAATTTACGAATCAGTCTTGCAATTTCCTACTCAAAAATATAACAACGCTTAAATGCATTAGAACAAAAAAAATCTTTCTAAGAATATTACGAGTATGTTCTGATTAAAGTTAAAACCTCTTCAATAAAAATTAATTGGAAAAAATTGTTTCGTAACTAGTTTGTCAATAATTTTTAATGAATTATGATTAGCTTAATTGTAGAAAAACGTAACCTTCAAGTCAAATACGAACAAATATCTACACCGACTAACAGCGCCATGTGAGAATCGAACTCAACCAAACACTTCGACCTACTGGGCTCATACGGGTGTTTTAACCACTTTGCAACGGTAGAGAGTAGGGGACATTTTGTGGCCAATTCCAAAGGGTTGGCACACCGAAAGCGAATGAACAAGAAAAGTGGGTTACCAGAATGCGTGTCAAATCGCTAGAATTGAGACGACCTTACAACGCAACTTTACTCCACTCACTTGGTGAGTATATGCTCATGACAATACAACATGGTGATGAATAAGTAGTGTGGCAAACAAATCGAAACCCCGAATTCAGTGTTGATCGGAACGAAACTTAGCATGTGTGACGGACTTGAAGAGAAAGAAATGATCACAATAGGACTCTAGAGTAGAATTACACAAGTCATAAATTAGTACGTTGTAAAGCCTCTTCTAGCGGCGATTAATGCCGATATACGATGGCCTTGTTTTCCCGTGCCTAATTATGTCCCCAAGCATTCTGCAGCTCCAGATGCCTTATATTCCGGGAGTGGTCCAATTGAAGAATTAGCATATCCCAGACATGCTCATGGGACAGATCAGGGAATCTAGCTGGGCAAGGAAAGGTTTCAACACCACGGAAGCAAGCCGTATGTTATCGTACGGAAAATAGTACCTTGAATAAGTGATATGGATGGCAAAACATGAAGGATCTGCTGGATGCATTGCTGTGCTGTCAAACTTCCTCGTACCATTACTAGATGGGACCAGTTCTCTTAAGTGGACTCCCAATACACTAATAGTTAGTGATGTACCGATCGGTAGTAAACGGCCAAATGATAATGGGTTGAAAAGAACATCGCATTGGTATTGTGATGTAGATTGGAATTTTTGGATTGTTACCAAAGGTGCCAACTTGGCGATTTGTGGAAAAGGTAGCTTGCCAACTTAGCGATCACCCCCTTATATCAAATGAGATTTTTCGTAATAATTTCACTCTTCAACGTAAAGGTGAAAATTCGTAGCAATTGCGGAAAATCCATTGTTTTGGAATCTGGAAATACATATAGAAGCATCAGTAATTTCCAGCTCAACTCTAGGCTGATATTCTAATTCGTTTCTCCAAATTCAATTAACATATAAATTGTCTTTAATATAAAAGTTAATTGTCTTAAAACATTTATAATAGAATATAGTAGAATAATGTTTAAAGATAGAAATATTTTATTGGATTCTAAACTTTTTAAAATTTGAGCCCAAAATTGTTCAATACTGTTATCCTCAGAAAATTCTATTTGTAGATAACACAAAACCTTACTTTATATTCAATAAATTACTGAAGTGAGTTTTTGGGGAAACAACCTTGTGTTGTTGGTTGTCTTGGGTTGTATGGCTCAAGGTCCAAAGAGACAAGACACACAAGATAATGTAAAACAGTAAAAATAAATAAAAGGTTAAAATAATCTAACATAAAAAGTATATTTAAAATGACATATTTATTGTAAAGGCAATGTAGTTTAGATGATATAAAAGGTGCAGGATAAAAGATGTTATGTATGTAGCTCATAATTGGTAAAAGATAATGATAAAGGCTAAAAACATAAATGGAGAAAATTGTGATAAGGTGGGGTATCCCCATCTAAGTGACTATTAAAATTCTAATGAAATGTAATAAAAAAAATGCTGAGTCATAACAATAGTAAAATGCTGAAGTGGTGTAGAAATTCATATGGAGGGTGACCCAACAAGTCTAAGATTGATGAAGTATTAAAGGGTTGATAAAAATGTCTAAAAAAATTTCTCCAAAAGAATAAATTAATTCTGTCTTCAACGGTATGGACTATTAGTGTTGTTTACTAATTTCATTCTGGAGATAGTTAAATAAGAAATATCACTATATGATAAAAAAAGGGCTATGTTGCATGGTCGGAAAAGAGGGAGAGGTTCACTCTCACCACCTAGTGGTGACGGCTGTTAAAATGTTCACAATATGAATGTTACAATGCTTGATAAGTATTATATTCCATGCAAAAAAATTAGACTATTAAAAAGAAAATGTTAGAACAGAAACAAAAAATAAATTAAGGGGTTTAAATAAAATAATTTTATTGCATTAAAATGAAAACAAATGTATATTATACACATAAACACTATAAAAATATAACTTTGATTTACATAGTTAACAAAAGTTCACTATTATCAATATCTGTATTTAACATTAATAAAAAGTAACATCTACAATTGCTTTATGTAGTACAATGGTGCTCCAATCAACAAGTCTGCTGTGAACAATTGGAATATCAAGATTTAACTTAGCAAATTAAACTGAAACTAGCAGACATAAGCAATGGGTGTGGAAAATGAAACTTTAACACATTAATAATGACTAGGTAGAACACAAAGTATGCTGTAGTCGAATAATAAAGAGTAACCTAAAATAATAAACTTTTGTTTTTGCAGCTGAATTCCCATCTTCTACCATGAAAAACAAGTTTCAACTCCCCACAAAATTTTCCAGTATTGTCTCAATATAATATTTTTATGTGTAATAATTTTTAAAGCTATTTCTTAATGACAAGGATAAATTAAAAGCAAACTAATGAAACATATTTGTATACCACCAAAATACATTTTAAATGTTTAGTCCAGAATTTCTGTTTTATTATAAATGTGATATTTTGACATGGAAGAATTGCATTACTGATTCAGCATACATTAAAGTACTAAACATAAGAAACAAAAATAAATGCATTTTTGGCACAACACAAAATTTTCAAGAATTAAAAATTGTGCATCAAAGGAAGAGTTATTACAAACAAGAAATGATACTAATTGTCAACTTTTATTAATTTTGGAAATTTATAATTTAAGTTTTTGTAGTAAATAGATAAAATTTGTTCATTAAAAATCCTCAAACACACAACATCATGTTCGGAGTTAATAGAAAAGTGTTTTAGTTCTTTACAGAACATTTGGGATGAAAAATTCGAGATAAAAACAGGGTAAGAAGAATTCTGCAGAAGATAATTTTTAGATTGAAGTTATTTAATATGTGCAAATAAAGTAAGCAAACAGGAAAATGTAGCAAATTTGAATAAAGTCTGGTACAAAAGAGGGTTGTGGAACTATTGAAATTTTTGCAGAAACAGTATAAAAATGCAATCATTCAGTGGAAAAAACATTAAATTAACAAAATCAAATAACAGCTAACAACCTTCATAGCAGCCAAATGCATTTACAAAGATATTAGGCTATATTAAATGCAAAAATAATTTGTTTCACAACCAAAAGTTTCTGATTTTTAACAAAAATAAAAATTGGCAATAATTTACATAGAGCTTTAGAAAGAATTAGAATAAATGCCTGCAAAAATTTCCGTTTTGTAGAAAAGTTTTTGTTGAGAGCATGTTTAATTCTGAAGGTAAGATTCAAATCAGTATAAATTTATTGTTATCATGTTAAACTATCTTTAAATACAACAAAGAGCTGAATTGAAAAACTTGAAATAAAATAACAAAAAATCTGCACAAATCCAAAGCAGATATTCATAGAGCTTAGCCTTTTACAATACAAAAGTCATCAACAATATTTATTTAGATTCAATATTTATAAATGCATTAACAGTGTTATCTCATGTGTAGGAGCATTGACATAGGGTTTTCTAAATAGGATTTCCATAGGTTTGAGAAACGACAAACAGTTGCTCCATCAATCACACGGTGATCAGCTGTCCAACTTATTTGCATGATATGCCTTTTCACAACACAATCATCTTTATCAAATCTTGGAAGTGCCTGAAAAATAACGTAACACTGATCAAAATGTTTGAAATAAGCAGCACCATTAAAGCATGCAACAAAAGCATGAAATTATAGTAGAAGTAAATATTGAGAAATAAAAACTGGAGAGCAAATAAAAATAATAAAATTTGCAAACTTCCTCATAAAAAAACTCCTGGTAGATGGGGAGACATAAGTTAAAAAGATTTTAATTGGGAAGCTCTTAGGAGATTAAAAACTTTTTAAATTCAATTCCCTACTGCTGAATTAATTTTCACACATTTATAGTTCTGACATTGAAAGAAATGGAAAAGAACCATTTAATCAGAAAAAATAACATTAAGCATTTGTAATTTCTAGAGTAATTATAGAAAAACGTTTTCTGCGGCAAAACATAAATTTGTCAAAAACATTTTTAAGAAATTATTCATTATTTCACCTCATACAATCAAATTTTTGTAATTAAATTTTTGTAACCAATAGCGCAAAAAGTTTATTCTTTTGGAATACCTAATACATTTTTAAACACTGGAAACCTTCCAACCCTCTTATTATTTATAATCCATAAATTGCAGATATAAAATATTTTAAGTTGAAATTTTAGAAAAATTACAAAAGCAATTTCAACAAAGAGAAGATACCTGTATTTTGCCAATAGCTCCAATGGCAACTTCAGGAACAAGTAGGACTGGTTTGGCATATGTACCACCAATCTAAAAATGAAAAAACATCTTTAAATTCATAGAACAGTTTATTCCTTTTCACGTACAATATTAAAAATTCCATGCTAATATTTCATAAAGAATGCACAAAAACAAAAATAACCAAAACACTGAAGTGAGAAAAGATTTACAAGTTCAATAATCAAGGCTTGGATTTTATTGACCTTAAAAAGCATTAAATGGCCTACACATTTATTGCTTTCCTTCTGATTAGCAAACTATTTTCTTTTTCAGCCAAATAATCAATAAATATTTTTGAAAACAACATATCCATTAAAAATCATATTTCTGATAAAGGCATTATCTAAGTGTTTCTCATACCAGATAAGATACTCTTAACAAAACCAAATATTGCCAGCTTAGAGCAAAAGCTCATTCACTCACTGAAAAGAAACACTTTGTATGCTGTTAAAAAAATATCAGATTTTAGGTAAAAAAATTAAAAAATTATAAGTGAGATTGATAGTGAAAATTTATGAAGTGATAAGTTAAAAATTAATAGTGTTATATATCTTTTAAACAAATTACAGTATAAAAATGTACTTCACATCATCATGAAAATAAGCATTTAGTGTCTCCAAAAAATATCAGCTAATGAGCTTTTGATCTAAGATTGTGATATTTAAAATCATTGAATATAATGTTTTAGAACTAACTGTGTAGCAAGTGTTCATTCAGGAAATCTACTTACTGACCAGAATGATTACCCAAACACGTAAATCCTTCATAGGATAGAGTGCATGTTCCTGGAGCAATACCATTACACCAAGATCTAGATCATATAGACATTTTCATACTTTCCAAGGAAGTTTTTGTCCAGGAACTGATATTGGCCTGAGGACCACAATTTGGGAAATACTGCTTTAGATATATTTCACATTATTAGATAATGTTTTGGCATACATTTCAATAAACAACTCCAGGATCCAATAGTAAAATGAGATCTTTCATTCTCTTTGATCAAGAGTAGTGACCATTCACATTTTTTTCAGTATTAATGATTACACCCACTGATAGAAAAGTATGGAAAGGTTATGTTTTTTGGTACAGGGTAGATCATTGAATCTTTTTGGCACCAGAAGCTGGCAGATGAATAATTGTTAATGAGTTTGTGGTAAAAATGAAACCATGGATGAAAACTTGCTAGCTAGTGTGACAAAATTCAAATTATATTTATTTTTACACAAGACTATATACATGGGTTTACTCTGTGGGTTTAACAATGGACTCGCAAAAGGCAAAACTAAATGCTTAATTTCATAATCAAATTGCCAAGGAGATGTCAACCAGACGAAGTCCAAAAGGTAACTGATTTCAGTTCTATTAGCAGGCGCAAGCATCAAGGACACTTGGGAGAGAGGAAGCTTCCAAGACATTAGCTTGTTATCCTAGACACTCGGGTGCTAGGATGCTACACTAGCCAATGCCCACCCTTAGCTGTTGGGCCATTTGGTGGTGTGCCGACCAGTAGACAGGAAAGCTTCATTGAATCATCATCCTGGGTATCTAGTTCTTGGTCCAAGGCTGGGCACTGATGCAGGTGGGCAGCATCCATGACACCCTGACTGTACAGTGGGCATTGTAGGGAGGGCAACACATGGATCCTGTGCAGGTGGGCAGCAAAGTAGTCGTGCCCAGTTGTCATCCGGAACAGTGCCATGCCAACAACGAATAAAAACTGATGACTTGGGAATATTTTTAACAAAAACTTGATTATAACTCATGGTAAAACTGTCATTGTTCTAAAAACTAGAAAATACCTGAAAAGTTGCAAAAAAATAATTTAAAAAAATTCCCCCAAAATAATAAATGACCCAACAATAAAAATACTGAAAACTGGTGAAGCTAACATGTCAACAAAATCCAGTCAATCCAAAGTCAATAATTATAAAAAACAACTTACAGCTCCAATATTGGATAGAGAAAAGGTTCCCCCAGAGATATCTTTTTGGCCCAAGCTTCCTTTCTGTCCTAAATCTTGAAGCTTATTCAGCTCAGAAGCAATCTGTAGCACATTGAGAGTCTGTACATTTTTAATATTTGGCACAACTAGACCTTGAACAGTATCCATAGCAATACCAATATTATGGGAGGCCTAAAAGTTTCATAATTTTCACTACATATTTAAAAGAAATGTAACACAAACAGAATTCATAACAAGTCTCCACAAAATACAAGTATTTCAGATATTTAGTAATAACTTAAAAACAATTAAAAAAACATTGGTCCACACAACAAAATGACCTCATGCAAATATTTGTAAAACAAATAAAAAATACATATAAAAATGGAATATATTTAGTAAATAGAGTAATGTATAATTTAAATTGCTTGTCAGTAAAATAAAAGCCAAATGCACCAAAAATATAAGGTATTTTTAAAAGGGGTAAAGCAATAATTAAGTCACTTTAACCCTTAAAAGCTACCATGAATGAACTTTCCTATTCAAGTGATTTTACCATGAGCTTTGATGAAAACTTTTAAGGGATATAAACTTAAAATTATTAACTACGCATTAATGCATTTATAAAAATTAGCAAATTATAATGAGGCATTAATTTAATTTATAACTTGTACCTTATTTCAAGGAAAAATATATTTCATTAGACTTTCTTTCCTTAAATGAAGGGTGAAATTTCTTCCATTCAAGTGGTTTTTATAACGAATTCATTAGATGATAGCTTTTAAAGTTAAATGGTTGGATTTTATTTCATGGTACAAGGACCATATTTGACCAAGCTATGCCAAACATCAAGTAAATGGGCATATACAAGGAAAGCTTCACTGACACAGGAGAGAGAAATAAATACAGGGAGGAATTGAACCTGTGTAACACAAAACTCAAAGGTTGCTAATGCAAAAGGCAAATTTACTAAACCATGATCTCATAAAATTATTTATTACACATAATGCATCTATAAAAAATAGCAAAATAAATTCAACTATCATCTCATTTTAAAACTTAGCCTTATTTCAAGAAATATATTTCATTCAAGCCACAGTTATTCCATAATAATATAATTAACTGAATACATAATTAACTGAATTCAAACTTAAGGCAAAACCTGATGCTACCTTGTAAAAGATATTTTCACACTTTTCATCCACGGAAGCATTCAGAATTGGATATTCTAGCAAAGCTAAGGACACTGCCTGAAATCAAATTATCAATTTTAAATACAACATTAAAAGATGGATAGTTAATCATAAAATAACCCTAGACTTCACTTACCTTAATGAAAAATGGCATGTATGAAAATCTAATACCATTTGCTTCAGCTATACTTCTCAATTCTCCTCTCCTCAGTACCAAGTCTGTGACATCAATTTCATCACAATAACTAAAGCAAGGGACAGAGAGAGCTCTGCTCATGGTTTTAACCATTGCTTTCTTATATCCCTTTATAACTTCTGTTCGATCCTTATCAACTGTAGATGGAACTTCTAATGACATTGACTTAAGAGTGGCTGGGGGTGATCTAGTTTCCATCACAGGTTCCTTAGGTATAGTAATGTTAGAAGTTGCTCCGGAAACAGGTACTGCCAAAATCAATTGGATAATATCGGTTAATTTATTAAACAAAGCTATAACAAATAATGTGTGTGCCACATAATTTAATAGATGCAATTATTAAAATACACATGGGAAAGTTCAAATCTTGAGATGGATTAATTTATAACACTTAAAATCATTTCAGTGTGCTATTTTCAGAATCATGTTAACTAAAAATGTTAGACTTCTCTTGTTTTATTGATGAGAATAAAAAGTAAGTTATATTCACAATAATTCCAACCAATTGGGCTGGTGGTCCCAGGATGTTGGCTACTAGATCAAAATATTCCTGGTTCAAATCTAGGGTAAAGCATGGATGTTTGTACATATGAAGTGAGGCCCCGAAGCCAAAAAAGCAAGGCAGGTCCGCAGCAATGTCAGTCATGCTGAGTCTTCTTTGACTCCAGTGGCGTGGTTCATCATGAGTACGCACCACACGACACAACCATCACCAAGGAGTAATACCAAGAGGTTCTGTATAGCCTTCGTGACACTGTGAGACGCAAACGAACAGACCTGTGGGCAGCGGGCAATTGGCAGCTCCATCACATTAATGTATTGGATCATCCGGAAAGTTCGCTGTTTTTCAAATCGAAGCGCGCTTTCTTATTACTATTTTGCTATCGCTGATAAGGAGTGACCTTGATTGAAGCAGATGTGTAAATTAAGTCTTTAATGCTTTCACTGCATAATTCTAGCTTGTGTTGTAGCACAATTTTTGTTTCACTGCAGTGCTAAGAATGTAGAAGTTCATTTTCGTCATATTATGCCCTTTCATTTTAAGAAAGGAAAAAATGCGTCAGACTGCTCATAAAATTTGTGCAAAGTGCTGTTTCTGATGACACAGTTCGAAGGTGGCTTGATAAATTTAAGCACAGAAATTTCAGCCTCGAAGATGATGCTTGCTCTGGTCGATCATCCTCTGTAAACAAGGACCTATTAAAAGATGCCATCGCTGAAAATCCACGTTACACAGTTCAGGAACTATCACACTGACTAAATATTCCAAAAAGTACAGTTCATGATCATCTGAAGAAGATTGGATATGTAAGCCCCTACGATGTATGGGTACCCCATACTTTAACAGAATATGCTTGCTTGAATTTCGGCATGTGATTCTTTGCTGAAACGAAATGAAGAAGCTCCTTTTTTGAAACAGCTCATTACTGGAGATGAGAAGTGGATACTATACAATAATGTTACAAGAAAAAGATCATGGGGTAAGCCAAATGAACCTCCCCAACTAATATCGAGAAGGGGCTGCATCCCAAAAAAGTAATGCTTTGTGTATGGTGGGACTACAAAGGAATTGTTCATTATGAATTGTTGCCACAAAATCAGACAATAAATTCTGAAAAATACTATTCTCAAATGGCAGTATTAAAAGCAGAAATCGAAGCAAAGCGGCCAGAACTGACCAATTGTCAAGGTGTTGTCTTCCAGCATGACAATCAATGAATGTCAAACAAAGGCATATTGAGTATGGCTTGGATGCTTTGTGTCACCCCATATTTACCAGACCTTGCCCCCTCAGATTTTCACCTCTTCAGGTCCATTTCAAAATTCTCTGAACGGCCTGGAGTTCAATTCTTACAGCACCTCGATAACTTCTTTACAAATAAGCCTAATGACTTTTTTAAAAAAGGAATTTTCCAGCTGCCGGAAAGATGGCAAAAAGTCAGAACAAAATGGTGCTTATGCGATTGAATACTATTTTCTTAAGTTTTTGTATTGCTTCATTGGTATTTATCATAAAAAAAACCACAGAACTTTCCGGATGACCCAATACCTGCCCATTCTTCACATTTGAGTTTCCTGGCCAAACACAATACACCTGTGCTTCGTCAGGCTCTCTACTCCCCCGACATGGCTCAGTGTCACTTCTGGCTTTTCCCCAAGCTGAAAAAGTCCCTGAAAGAGACCAGATTTTAGTCCAGAGAAGACATGCAGAATGCGATGGACCAGTTGTATACCATCTAAAAAGCCATTCCAGCGCTGCTTCCGACAGTGGCAGAACCTTTGGGAGAAGTGTGTGGCAGCCCAAGGGGATTACTTTGAAGGAGATTGTGTAAGATTGTTGTATCTGAATATAAGTATTTTTTATGTATAAAGGTCGGATATTTTTTGAACAAACCTCATATAATATATGTGAGGTGAAATGTCAACCCACCCCCATAGTGCACCAGGAGAATGCCCAAGTCGTTCGCAATTCCACCCATGATGACTAAAGTACTTCTAACATGTTCAAATTAGCTGGGCAGTGGTAAAACAAATTATAAAAAATATTCACAAGATATTGTGAACCCTTTTAACATCAATTTCTTACAGATTATTCAAGATGCAAGGATATATATTACCATCATGTAATATTTATTTTATGAACTTAATTGTGAGTCAAGTCTTAGTGGATACAAATTACGGTGTGTAGGATAAATTAAGCATCAGAGATCTTCAAAGATTATTGATATTTGAAGATAAAATAAGATAGAAAATTAGAATGTATCTTTCTCATAAAAGATGAGTAATAAGGCTTTTCAAGTTCATTTAACTAAAACATATAACAATAACACAGGAATCTTGGGGGAAAATATGTTAACCTTTTGACTACGGGCGGGACAACAGTCATCCCAAATTCAGATAGCGGAATAAAAGTGCTGTAGGGTAAAGGTTAAATATTTCAACAAAAATAAGAAAGCAGTGTTTCGTTAAATTTAGGGAACAGACAGGCTAACTGTTTTATCCTGTATGGAGAACAATACACAATATCATATTGAGCAATATACAGAAGGACCAATAAATGATATTTCCTTTGGTAGAGTTATCTTTATTTCCATGTGAATTCAGTTGTCAACAAAAAATTAATAATATCATGAAATTTATAACACTAAAATTCACATTGAAAATAAAAATATTTTTAAGTGCAATGAAAGATGTTTTCAACAAAATTTCACTAATGGAAGTACTTGCAGTTCTGAGAAAGATGATTCTTTCATCAAATGGTAAATATGGTTCTTGAAAGTCAAATATCAAGAATTCTATATTAATTCTGCAAATTAGTGACTTTTCTCCATGCTATTTACAATGAAATTTTTCAACACAGCAATAATTTGACATTTACTAAAGTCATAAACAATATTTATTTCAGTAAAATCAATGAAATATAGTCATGTAAAATAGATTTAACATTGGTAATCCAAACTAGCCAAAAATAATTGTAAAAGTATATCGAGTTTCTTTAGCAAGACACAATGGGAAACACTTTATATACCTTACATGGAGTACATGCTCAGTATATATTTTGACATGATAGCAATATTTTGGTACTACCAATCATGAATGTGTTTTGACCATAAATCTCAATATGAGAAATCATGCCAAAAAATCAGAATTCCAAAGCAAATGTTTCCTTCAAGCCACATATTAACCTCACAAGTGCTGGCTATAAAACCAGACAGAACATATGTCTAAATTGGAGTAAGGTTATCATTGAGATTGAGAACAGGCATTTTCCTCTGGTGGTAGATAATACTAAAGCCAAGAGAAAAGTAAAATTCATGCTATTGAATTTAAAATATCAGTGATATTTTTTGACTTAATAAAGTTCTGTTCTAAAGGTATAGTATAATTACGGTAAGCAGACAGCTTGATATTGTGGGGTTTTATTGAGTAACAAAATATTTCTTCCAATAATGGTAAACTTTACTATAAATCTTGCAACTTATGATGCTTTTATTATTAGGAAGCTGTATATATATATATATATATATATATATCAAATATAAGGACTGTAATTAAGTGGATAACTTTTAAGCAGTGAAAGGTTGGTTGGATTTTATGGTGCAAAGGCCATATTTGGCCAAACTGCACTAAACACCATCTATGAGCAGTGACAAGAGTTTTCAAATTAAAAATCTATTCCTCACCTTTTACATTTTCAGCAGTAAGACTTTCAAGGTATGTAAAAACATCTTCTTTCAAAATTCTACCATCTTTTCCAGTTCCCTTCACTTCACTGAGCTTTACCTAGAACAAAACAAATATTAATGATAATCATTGAAAAAAAATTGAAAGTAGATGTCACCAAATATTTCACAAATTCATATTAAATGAAAAAATAAAGACCTACATTGTTTTCACTGGCAAGACGTCGAACTGCAGGGGCGGTGAGTACCTTTGGCGACACACTTCGAAATGCTGCTTCTGATCCAGAAGGAGCAGCAAGCTGATCATGAACCTGATCAACTTGTTCATCAGAACTAGCTAAACAAACATCACAGGTTAGATACATGACAATGATATGAATTGTTTTGTTCAAGAAAGTTTTAAGAAACAGTTCCTGACCAAAATATTAGTTTGATATTTTAGATTATTGATTACCAAGGACCAGCATTATAATAGTTAAACTATTATTGCACTAATCTGTATAATTATGTTAAGCAATGATATTAAAAAATATGCATTTTTTTGTGTAATATAACAGGATTATCACAAATAGAACATGTGCCATAGACATTTTTGATGAGAGTGACAGTAGATGTTATTATGAGTATTAGGTATATTGAAACTTTGTTGACATATATTTGTGATGTCAAACCCAATATTACACAGTACTTATTTATAAACCACCATTTTTATTTTTAAGTATCAATGTTATTCACAAAAATATAATTCAAACAAAATGATTTGATGCCTCAAAAGATTATTGGTAAGCTCAGGTTAGCAAGAAAAATTACTGAAATTGAGAAATTTGTCAAAGATTGGACATTTTGAACTCATCTTTAAGGCAAACAAAGAAACGAATTGATACAAGTTGAGAATTTGCTCAATTGAGAAAGAAAAAATGTGGTTAAAAAATTAATATTTATACCATGGTATAAGTTGCTTGAAAATCTGTGAAAAGTAAATTTTGTAACATAAAAGAAATTAAATCAAAACTTAAAAGCAAATCCTGAATCTTTAAGAACTGTAAGATGCAAACTTTCAGAAATAAACTTGGAGGCTCATAGCCCTGCTTGGAAGCTGCAGTTATAAAAGGTTGGTTGGGTTTTATGGTGCAAGGGCCATATTTGGCCAAATTGCCAAACAATATCAAGTAAATGGACATACACACACAAGAAAAGTTTTACTGATTCAGAAGAGAGAAATACACCCAGGGAGGAATTGAACTTGCACCACCTACAATTTACAGGTTCCTAGCATGTGGGCAAATAGACGGAGCTACAGCTGATGGATGTGCTGAGATTAAAACTTTTGGAAATTGGTGGATGTATTCTTTTGTGTTTCTTCAAATTTATGTCATATATGAGTTAACTTTCCTTTTAAACTGAATATTTAACTTTTTGATTCATTTTAGTGTGTTTTAGTGTTCAGCTTTGAAGATTTTGTGAATAAAACTGTTTGTAAGAAACTCAATTGGAAAATATAACCTAGATTACATTGTGCAGCATGAAAAATAACAACCAAATTTATAATTCAGTCTGTCAATCAGTGGTAAAAGAAATCTGGGCACCAGTAAGGTGGAAAAGATGACAATGTGATAAGACTGATGCAAGTAACTGTAAGGATACTGGTTGATACCTCAATTACAAGAATGATCTCAAACAGAAACCCAGTCAATACAAGGATGGAACTCCAGGTATACAGAAAGATTAGTAAAAGCTTTATCTTAAAAAAATGTCTAATTTTGGCTGGAAAATTTTCTGGATGATTCTGATGATAAAAGAGTAAGAACTAATAAATGGATGTGATAAAAGTGATAATGGGGTAATTACTACAAATTCCAAGATGGTTTCAATTATTCTTGTCTGGAAACATCATCCACAGATTCAGTAAAAAGTATGTGTATGCATTAACAGTATTCCAAAGTGAATCGAAGCTTTGATAGCTTCAAAGGGGGTCTAGCAAAATATTAAAAACCTGTAATTTTTTTACTGCCTACATATGTGAGTAAAAATAAAAATACAGGATTTATTGCTTTCCAATATTCAAAAGGTAATGAATGATCATTAAGTTTGTAACAATTAAATAAGGAGCTTTCTTTCCTCCGAATGCGAATTTTGTGAAAAAACTGAACTGTCTAATAAGTTGGTCAGGGACTGTAAGCATGTATAATTATCTCTCTTACAATCCTCTTCTTCAAAAAGTTCAATGTCTACAAGAGGAGCCCCGACTTTTGCAGTGCCGTCGACTTGATAATATAACTTCTTGATGTACCCATCAAAGCGACTTGTGATGGTAACAGATGCCTTGTCACTTTGAACTTCACAGATGCTATCAAACTGATTGACTTTATCCCCTTCTTTAATATACCTGTATAAAAAATTACCACATAATAAACAGAGATCAGGTTGAGTTTGATTCTATAACTGCTATAATGCAGGTAGTGAAAATTACAATGTAAATCTTTATGTAATACAATTTCTTAAGAGACAGTTGTGTTGTTTACTTACTGGAGGGATTTAACCTGTACAATGCAGCTCCCACGAAAAGGCAGTCTGGTCATTTGGTTCTGAATGAGTATATTAGTTAAATTAGGGGAGTGATGGTGACATAAACAAATCCCTTTCACAATTGGTGTCTTAAGCATGGATTCTGGATCAAAGTTCATCATTCATTGCTGAAAGCGATAGCATTGATAATGAGTTGGCAGTCTTCCCTCACTTATTGATAATGTGCAGGGGAAACATTTATGGTGATCGCCATTCATGCTTTTGCATATGGTAGCTTTCTCTTAATGTGTTTCACTGCTATTCAGAAATCAACTGATTCAAGATCAACTGCCTTCTTTAGGAAGCTGAACTATACAACCCCATACACAATGCTGCTTAAACAGGACTGGGAAAAACAAGGAGAAAAGGGACTATATAGCTTTCATTTGGATACCATATGGATGATATTTCAGTTTTAAATATTTCTTATCTCAAGGCAAGAGAATATCCATAATAGCATATTTTACATTATATTTTGTCTAAACTGCAAAATTTCGAAAATTGTTGAAATAGCTAAGACACAGTATCTCCCTATTAATGTTTAAGTTGGTGGGTTTTATGGTGCAAAGGTCATACCAGGCCATGTTGTGTCATTCAAAAGACAATGTTAAGTAATTGTGAAAATAAAGGATGAAGATGAGAAAGAGAAAAACTGTTTGGGCATCCTGGGGTCATGACCCCCATGTTTACCAGACAGTAAACCCCATGAGAAAAGAATAGATCACTAGCGTACTTTGGTTCATGAAGCCCGTACACTCCTAAAGATGAAGCCTCGAGACGAAAATAGGTTTAGGTGTAATTGACATTGGGTTTCACAGTAATTTGGATGCAATTCAAACCTCATTCTATTAATGAAAATATCAATTACTTCAAATGCATCAACTCAAAAATTAAATCACTCCACACAGCTATCCATGATTTATTTCAGCAAAACTTAATCTCTTTCACTTAATATTTAATAACTAATATTATATTGTCCCCATATATATTTAGGTCTTAAAGTAAATATTTAGAAATTAATAACCTCTAAGTGTATTCCAAATATGCACAACTACAGTAAAGTAGATGCCAACTCTTTGGAACCAAAACTAGTTGGAATGCCATATCATTTTGTTGGTCCAAACCAACAAAATGATATTGTGTTGTCCCAAATAGATATTTTTTAGGTTGCTTCTTATGGCACAAGGAGATCTGGCCAAGCAAAGTTCTTTCCTTTAAGTAAATGGACATGCACACATAAGGAAAGTTTTATTGATGTAGAAGAGAGGTAGGAAGGTAGCTATTTAATTTCCGTCGCACTGGCAAACACGGCTTTATTGGATTACTCCCGAAGGAAAAGATCCGAGGACAACACCATGACCCATGATCAGATGACGAGAACACCTGAGTTGGCATCCCACTCTCCAAACATCCACACCATGCCAACATTAGGACATTTGAGGCCACAGCTGATTTAACATGCACCAGCTCCAGTGTACACGACTATCTTTGGCTGGAGACACAGAAGAGAAAAATATACCCATTATAGTTATGGGAATAGAACCTGTGGCAACTACAGTTCACAGGCTCCTAATAAGGTGGGCAAACCCACTGGGACACAACATCCACAAAAACAGAGGGATACAAATTAGTAATATCAGGAGAAATGAATTATGTGTATATAAATGTAAAAGTAGTTGAACATTATCTTGGCCTCCACAATGATTTCTCTACATAAGTGACGTGAAGAACATTGATTTTCTTTAACCCAAGAGCTAGCAACAATCAATTTACAATCAATCAGCTGCATACACACTGAGCTACAGAAGTTCTAACAATCACTGACTTTCAAGACCCTTTGAAACTTTTCAATAAATTCATTAAGAAAGCTTAAGCTATGAATGCTCTTTATTAACATCACAAAAATAAAACTTCACAAATAGATTACCATTCTTTTAAAGTGACTTCAGATATTCCTTCCCCAATGTCTGAAAGGTTGAATGAGACAATTTTGCCAAAACATGCTGCAATAAAAAGCGATTCAATAAACCAATGCACATAATTTGACAAATAAATACTACATACACATTGAAATGTTTTAGGCTCCTAACACAAAAATTAAGGACTTTATATTCTTGTATATATAAATATAGAATCTCATTTGACAAGTTTTTATACCATAGAGGTGTAAGCAAACAAAAAGAAAAACATTTTGACGACAAATACTATAAGAAACAGATATTTTCAAAAAATCCATACTTGATGATGTAAAAATGTTTCTTCTATTTAATTCTCTGATTTGCCGATAGCTGCTTAAATATGTCTTCCTTATACCAGATACGCTACTCCATGTCTATGAAAATAAACACATGCATTTAGAATAAAATAATTAGGTGATTACTGTCTAAGAATATAGGAAACCTGCAAAAATAAAAATATACATACTTCTCACATATATCATTTTGTTTTTCAGAAATTAAATTTTTACATAATGTTGTTTATAAGAGTTATAAACACCTAATCACAACAGGGAATTTTGTTTGGTACTTGCGTATTAACAGCATGCCTGTGATTAATCGCCAAATCTGTACGCATTAACCGCATGCCAGCGATTAATCGCCAAATCTGTTGGAAGGGGTATAAGATGGAAGAACTGGAACAATCTGGTTATATTCACAGCCAAGTGAATTGAACACTTGATCGCTACGAAATAATGCTGGAAGAATATTCCCATCCTATGCATATTTGGGGGCATTTGTAGCGATACATGAACAAAATAAAAAAAAACATTAAAGATGGATCGACCATTTTTTCCGACTATTGGAAGGGGTATAAGATGGAAGAACTGGAACAATCTGGTTATATTCACCGCTAAGTGAACCACAAATACAATTTCATTGATTCTGAAATTGGCACGCATACACAGAATATATAACGCATCTGGGGAAGTGAAAAATGGCGAAATAAAAAACATCGAGGAACATCTCACCACCACTTCGAGTCCCTACCTCGCAGAGTTTATGATGATATGTTTGATGCCATCTCCTAAGGGAAATTGCTAAACATTTTCTATCTGAAACAAAACTTGGCTGATATTCGCCAATGGCATGAGGTTAATACATAAGTACCGTTTGCATAAGAGGTTAGATATATCGTTTTAAAAGACAAATTACTGAAAAAGAACATTCTTCAAAAAATTCAATATTTCATCATTGAATTTGTATCAAATGGATTCAGGCATAAAGGCTTAACAGTACAGTAGTCAAAGTTAAAATTCTTTTCTCAAAAATGTTTTTCAAAGTGAAATTTTTTCAATTAAATGGATAGTACAATCAGCAATACTTCAAAGATAGTACCGTACAAATCTAAAAAATTTAATGCTTTTAAATAATAGCACCTATTCAAAAGAATTTTAAATCAAAATTGGAGCAAAATCCGTTTAATAATCACTTTTCACTAATTTTATTCTTTCAAAACATTTATGAAATGCTTAGATTTGATTAATAACAAAATATTCAAAACTTTTTAATTTATTGAGTAAAGAAATTGGTTCAATTTTTGTTAACTATTTCTCTTTTAAATATATTAACTCCCATGAAATGTTTTTCCATTTACTACGAGTTTTCTTTGCAGTCTACCATTACCATTAGGCATTGTAGGCAGAAAATGGAAATCATGCCAGTCACACCTTGGTTATTCAAATGTTGTATTTATATAGTACTTGTCTAAATAATGCAGGAGAGAATAAAATTCTGTAAATATCCTTCTTCAAACAAAAAATTGTTGAACACCTTTAACTCAAAAATGTTTATAAATCAAAGTGAAATTTCTTTTGATTTAAAATAGCTTTCTTCATATTGTTGTGATTCTGAAAAATTATCAGTTGATCTTATGCAAGTAAGATTGTTAAAGTTATATTGCTTGGTCAGCTTGCTGTTACTTATGGATTGGAATCACTGTTCCAAAATTCATTGTCAAAGTACTCACTACCCCATCTGTGCATTGCCTTGCCAGTTAGCACAATGATGGTCTAATTTCAACATTTATCATAAATTTGGTCAAGCGAACTGGAAAAGATGGAAAAAGTTTAATAGATGCTTTTGCATATCCTGAAAACCTTACTGCCAAGTACATTAAAGTAAGGAACAGGAGTTCAATGTGAAAACTCCTTTCACTGCTTACACTTTAGCCACTTAATTGTTTTCCTAAATGACAGCAAAGCATCATGCAAGTTGTATAAGTGCAGTTGGAATATTTTATTGCCGTAAAGACATACTTTATTACTCAATAAAATACCACATCAAGATGTTTCCTCATAAAAATAGAACTTACTGTAACCTTTGGAACAGTTTGAAACAAATGACAGTTGACAGACAAATGTTTTACCCTTATATTTTAAATTCAATAGCATTCTATTCCCACAAGATGCAAGATGTCTCTTTATCTGCTTACCTATTAAAATTCCAAACCAGGTAAAAAACGAGGAAAATTATGTTCATGCAAAAGGCTGTTAAAAATTGGCAAAAATTACTTCCGGCATCATTATTTCCGTATAAAACTTGAACACTGGATAGATTTCTGGGAGTATAACGTAAATGAATTTTTCCAAAATGTGTTAGGAATTTTTACAGAAGCACAACAGAAAGAACAAATAAACTTGAAATTTACCAAAGAAAACAGCTATTTGTGTATTTATTTGGTCGATTCGTTCAAGATTTAACAGCTGTGAACTGAAAAGTTGAAAGTGCGTTACATTTTTTCTGACCACTTTCAACAAACACAAATGAATAAAAATTGAAATTGGTTCTATATATTTTAAAGTAAAAAGTAAGCTACTAAAAATATATGAAAAAATGTAATACCCTATAATTTAGGATTGTTTTGGTGATATTTAAATAGAAAACACGAACAGAGCCGTAAGCAGCCATGTTTTCAATGATGCCATTACAGTTACAGAATACAATTTACGGAAAATATGTTCTACTTCCCATAAGATATATATTATGGGGAAAAAACACCATTTACCTGATTTTATCAAACATGTAACATTTTTATGTTGTTTTTTTAGTTTTAGTCTTCACGAGGCTACTCTACGAGTTAGTTTCTTTTAAAATTTTATTCCTTTCTTAAGCTACTTTTTACGCACAGAATTATTATTTTTACTACGTGATTCTTAGAAGTGGCAACTTAAATTTAGCGGTTTTGAAAATGAAAAGGAGATATAGATGTGTGTTTATTAATTAAAAACATTGAAGTTTTCATGTTTTAAATGTTTTGAATAGAAAAAATATTGTCTGATGTTCGAATAAAATGCTTTCGCAGGTCATCTTCAATGAGGACGTATGTTAACATTTAGAGGTTGTCTAAATTAAGTATGGTTTACCATCTATTTCAGGGCAATACAATTTTTTTTTAAATTATTAAATATATCATTCGCAATTTTAATAATTTCTGCAAATACTTATTCGATTTCGACGAAATAATTTCGCTTCGTTTTCAGTTATGCATTCTTTTAATAAAAATTATGCACATGGTTTGTGTTATTTCTCTGTAGAACATGTAAGTTAATTTTGTTTATTTCTGGAGGAAGGGAAAATTTATTCAGGAAGAAAATAGTTATGAGTTCTCTTACTGGTTTATTGTGAGATTCACCATCTCCATGAATTGTATCAATGATTTAGAAGGTTATTACTAATTTATTGCTGTGCTATATAATTGCTCGTTTTATAGTATTGATATCACAGATGAGTGGCTAGACTATATCTTAAGTTATTGATAGAATAATCTTAAATTTATCTCATGAAACCTGTAGATGTCAAATCATTCTTGAAAGAACATTACTTGGATGTAATGTTTTGTCATATATATGTTTGCACTCTGGAATATTTATATCTTGTTTCATGTCCGTGACTACTTAAGGAAATTTTAAAAAATCTGTTTATCTTGACATAAATGTATACAAAACAAAGGATTAGTAACTCCTTTATTTCCTAAAGTTGCCTTGGTAACTCATTTGGAAGAACAACCGAAGGGTTGCGAGTTTGAAACTCGGTCCAGCCAAAGCAGTCAGGTGCACAGAGCTGGTGAATGTTAAATCTGTCGTGGTCTCAAATGTCCTCACGTTGGTGTGTTGTTGAAGTTTGGAGAGAGGTACCAGCTCAGGTGTTCACCTTGTCATCTGACCGTTGTTCAAAATTACGAGTACTTAACCTTGTTTCTCTTAGAACTAAAAATGTGTATCCAATTTATCAAATAATTGCATCAAAGTTTATTGAATATCGATTAAATCAAATGTTAAAGGCTATTCAAGGTAGTTTTTTTTTAATTCCATAATCTGAACTTTTATGTTTTTACAGGTGTAATTGTGTCGTCAAATCCTAGATTGACCAAATTCAATTACCATGAGTTCTAATTCTAAAACATCCGCTCAAGTAAGCAGCGAGGCTTCTACCTCTAAGAATAGTTCAACTGGTGACCCTAGTCCTGATTCACATAAAATCACCACATTTTTCCCACTTCTAAGAGGAGAAGGCAGGGCAAAGATGTGTGCCTCAAAAACAGGAGACTCAAAGCAGAAAGAAATTCTCCAAAAACTCAAGGACAAAGATACCAGGACCTTGAGACCTAAAGGGGAGGACAAAAAAGATGGTGCCGAAGAAACTCCCAAAGTGGATGCTTCTCAAACAAAAGAAAAACTTAGAGCCAGTATATCTGTTATGTCAGCATTGAAAACACCTCTGAGTCAAGTACTGAGGAAAAGCATTGAAGCATCATCAGAAAGTAAAAAAGACCAGAGTGTGAAAATTTCACAGCCAGGAGGAGAAAAATCTCGATCCCAAACTGTCCCTCAATCCATTAAAAAGGATCGTCCAATTTCTGAAAAGGCAATTGAAGATCAAAAGTCTAAAATGCCCAGTCAGAAGGCAAAAAAGAGCTTTCAAGAGTCTGAATCGGGTATGGCTTTGAGGCAGAAACTTGCTCTTTCAAGCAAACCTGTTACCTCATCTTTGCGTTCCCAAGTTAAAAGAACTGTTGAACTTAAAACTAATTCTATTGTTAGAAGAAGAACTGCACTTTCAGATTCTGGCGAATCTCTCCCAAGTAGAGGTGCCTCTAGCAGCAAAGCTTCCTATACATCATCATGCTCTAGTCCTGTTGTAGCTGCTTCACCGTCCCCTATTGAGGATGGGGAGCATGCAACCTCAAACCAGAGTAGTGCTTCTGGAGGCAAGGCAAAGAAAAATCGCAAGAGGCATTTCAGAGGTGCCACCTACAGTTTATTTTTGTCCAAGAAAAAGAAGAAAATGAATATGAAAAAGTCATTTGAAGAATCTCGGGACGATGAATGCAGCTTAGCGGGGACAGAGAACAGCAGCTATTTTGATTCTGAAGATGGCAATAGCCTGATGAGTGAAGACCTGTACACCCCTTCAGAAAAGTCCCTTCCTGATGAAGAACAGAATCCTGATTCTTGCAATTCTCTAATGCTTACTTCTGAAACAAAGTCTGAAAAGATAGAATTGAATCCAACTACTGATAATCAAGTGGAGGAGGATAAAAGCAATTCAGAACATAACAAACTGGAGGATGCAAAACCTATCCAAAACGATGATGAAGGAAGTAGAAGTGCTGCAGATTTGCCTCAAAAGGAGGACATGGAATGGGATCCCGATGCAAAATTTGACAACCAAGTACCAAAACACCAATCTTCTCCCAAGGCTCTTAAAGCACCTCAGTATGATGATATAAGCAATGAAAGCTTTTCCAACTCTGCCAATTTTCCTTTTAAGCAGTCTCCTACTGAAAGTTCTGAAGGCCTTAACAAAGACACCAATGAAGTTGAGTCTGAGCCAGGCAAGAATCCCATTTCTGATGCTGCTGACATGCCAAAAGAAGAGAAAAGTGAAACAGAAGACACACAGCCATCTGAGGACACCAGCAAAAACTTTTCGAACATATTTGAGAAGGAAGAGGATTCGAATCCTGCTACATTACCCCAGGAGAAGTGTTCTCAGTTAGATTCAAGTGGTCAAGAGTATGACAATGAAAGTCCTTCTGCTTCCATGCCTACTAGTGGTGATGAACATGACAGTGAAAGTCTGGTTAACATGCATGATGCTGAGGATACAAGAGGTTAGTGAATAGTCAAACATTCATTTTTTTGTCTTGAATATCTTTTTACTCATGAAAAAACCTTAACCTTAGTAATTTAATTTTTATTGAGAATTGAAATCTTAGGTGTAGTTCATTTATTTAACAATCATTTTAATTTTACATTAAGTGTTCTAGATGGAATGTTCTACATGGAATATTCTAGATGGATCACACAGAATTGTGTCCAAACAAATAACCCAGTGAAAAATGCATATGTGAATGAATAACACAGTTAATTAATAAATTAAAATACATTAAGCAAATTATTAGAATACTAGGAGCATCTTGCACATACACAAATAAATTATAACACCAGGTATTACATATATTGTAGTTAACTATAAGGTGTCAAGCTTTTACACTATCATGTTATCAAGTAAGGGTGTGCTTGATTTCTATATTTTAGGTATAAACCTAAGTTACTGCCATGATTTTAACTTTTTGTTGCCAATGGCTGGTAAGACAGCGAACTTTGACTAATGCACCATATGCTAGAATTTAATCTGGTTTTGTAGACATGAAACATGTTAAAATATATAATTACAACTTAAAGCAGATGAAGTAAAGTTTTTAACTGATTAAAATTGTTTCTGAAAGGATTCTTAGTTTGACTACACTTTTGTCTTATACTCATTTTTAAGATTTACTAGATAACATTAATTGTTAGAAAATCGTTTAAGCACCTTTGCATGCATCCTCAATTTCTTATTTAGTAAAGTTGATCTATAATTTCTAGCTGATCCTAATGATGCTCAGTCAACAATAGCCACTTGCGTCAAATCTCGGCAAAGAATCAAGCGTCGTTTCACTGATGACATAGTGGATACTGATGTTGGGTTGCTCTCTCTAAATTCTTCCATGGCTCCTCCCCGAAAAAATCCTTATAAACCTGATCCCCCAAAAGGTAATTAGTTTGAAAATCGTTAATTATTATTTCTGTATTGAATGGCTTTAAATTATAGTATTTGGTTTTTTTATGCCTAGATGTCATTCAAACATTCCAGTCTGTTACTCGAAGTGAGGCAAAAAAAGGATGTGTTACTAAGATAGAATGCATTGTAAGTATTTATTACTGCTTGTTAAAATTGAAAGTCTTTGGAGAAATATTTACATGCTTAATTTATTCTGGCAATACAGAAAGTATTTTAATACACTGGTTCCACGTTGTTTCGGAATCACTTTTAAAAAAAAACATTTTTCATTTAAATGTTTTGCATATTTACTTTATAACATTTATGGAATTGCCCATATTTAGACATCAGCCAAATGACTGCCTCTGGCCATGGTGAGAGACTTTCAACCACGTTTTCCTTTACATTTGAGCACATTTAAGGGGTATTTGTTCAATTTCTTTGCCGGTGTTTTGTGTAATTGTTGTTAGAGTAGACTTGTTCCTTTAAAGTAGCTCTGTAGAAAAAAATCTGGCATTGTAAAATCAGACAAACGAGGAGGGCCAATCAACATTGACAGATTTTTATATTATTCAGCCAGAAAACACGTCTTTTAGAAGTAGCATGGTATGCATGAGTGGTATGACATATTGCTCTATCTTGTTGAAATCATGTGTGCTGCGCTGTTGATCAATTCCAGACTAAAAGACAACAGCACAATATCATTCACAATTGATTGTAATTGTATTTTTATTCGCTTCCTTGGAAAAAACATTTTGGCCCAATATTGCCTCCACACCCTGCAAACACCCTCCAATATGCAAAAAATGTCAAATTAAAAATGTTTTATTTTAAAGTTATTCAAAAACATACTGGTGCCCTTACAAAAACACCCTGTATATTGCATCTTTTAAAAAATTTATGTAGTTTAGTTTTTGCCAGTAATACATTTATTTTAAATTCTTTTGATACTGCATTTTGCTTCTAAAAATTATTTGTTTTTCTCATAAAACAATATTTGTCGTCACTACATCATTGACTCTACAATTTAATTCGTCTTGAAATATGTTACATTATTTGTCTGTGAAATAAAGATATATTTAAAAATAATCCTTTTGGGGAGGGGGCAATTATGTGTGCACACTTGTTAAGCATAAATGTATATACATTTGAATTAATTGTATTCAACTTTCAGTATAACAGTCATCAAGAACCTATAAAGACATGTACATGTGAAGGTGAAACTTATGAAGCCAATTTAGGAGAAGAAGATGAGGGTGTATTTTGTCAGGCAGTTGATTCAATTGACGATAAGGTGAGTTTTTTATATTTACTTAATATCATGCATATACCTACTTTTAAATGAATTAGTAGGAATTGTTTTATTACTTTTCCTTATACTTATGGAAAATTATACCATTTTTTTAACTTTTACTTCTAAAAGTTTTATTTTGGAATATGGTAAGACAGGAAAATGTTTAGTTTTCAAATGTTAAAATTTTTCTTGCTTTATATTGTATTAGAAAAATGTTCTGTGTATGAATATTTCTATTTTTATTTCACATAAGTACTATAACATTTTATATTAAAAACAGAAGCACTTCTAATAAAGTGCATGGAAATTGATTTTGTGTTGCATAATTTTGGTATTTTAAAGTAGATAGATTTCCTAAGAGGTGTTAAGTGGAAATGGTAATCTTTTCCCCTATTTCTGTGTCTGGGCAAAAGGGATTAAGTGACTAGATGAGTACAAAGGTATACAGTGTATCATTAATTTAAAAAGTAATATATGCTTTAAATCAAAATGAATCTGAATCTAAATAACAATTATTTGTATCATGGCATGTTACTTTTTCTTCCTAAATATGGGAGAAAGTGAAATATTCAACTTAAGATTCTGAAAGTAGCCTTTTTGATTTAACCCCTTTTGTCCTGACATGAAATATTTATGTATTGGGTTTTGTGAAATTTTCAAATTTGAGTTATGCATGGTCAGATTGATAGTTTATATTTCAATTATAATTTATAAGCATGTATTTATCAGATAATTTGAAGAATGAAGCAATCATGCGAAATAATTCTCTGCTGAAGTAATCTTGTGGAACTATTACAAATATACTCTCAAATTAAGTGTATATGAAAGTTTACACTGCATCCACAGCAAAAATATAATTATCATGTATGTTATTTAGTGATATCAATAAATCGGATGCTCGAAAAGAATTGCAAAGAGTGTTAAAACTGATGGTACTTTTGGAGCTAAATTGATTTCTCAAGAATTAAAATATTTGATTTCAACTACTGAGTATAGTACTTTTGATTATAAAAATTACGTGTTAGGATTTGCTGCAACCTTTGAATGTTCACAGTATTCTTTTGACCTATATAAATGGAACTTGTAGTTATTTGTATTTCAGCAGTCAACCTTTACAATTGAGGCGTTGACGTTGAAAAGGAGGTAAGCGCCAAAAACTAAATTTTACAGGGCAAACAACCATATAGAAAAAGGGAAAGAAAGTAACACCCGTTTTCAACTCATAAATTTTTATTAATTATTAATAAAAATTTATGAGTTGAAAACGGGTGTTACTTTCTTTTCCCATGTTCCTGTATGGTTGTTTGCTTGTCCTGTAAAATTTAATTTTTGGCGCTGATTTCTGATGAAATGTTTGCAAAGTTTTGTGCATGTATGCATAAATAATACATCTATTGTAATTGATATTACTGTAATTATGTACCTATTACAATTTTTTGTTTTGTAGTTAGTAGGATGCTCAAACCCTGTTGTTACACCTAGACTTGTTCGATCTTCAGTAAAAGTACCTTTTACCATCATGTGTGAAATGCATCTATGGAGGCTGAGGCATCATCATTCCTGTCCTTATTGTGGGCTTTTTTGCTCTCAAGTAAATATTATCTTGAATATTTGAATTTAGAAATATATTAATTAAAGGAAACTCGTAAAAATGGATCATCTCTTTTCAGGGATATTTTATGCAGTGTACCAATTCAAAGAGCAAGAAAACTGTCCATTTGTACCATGAACAGTGTCAGACTAAAGAAGAAGGTATTTCCCCATTTTGTTTCCACTGCGGTACATCTACTGGCATGAAACGAGTGCAACTAGAAATGCATATGGCGAGTCCACCTTCTTTCTTCCTCAGTCAAATATCGAAATTGCCTGTGTAAGTTAATGATTTTCTTTCAAATTTTCTACCACCTGCAATTGTGTGTTCTAATCATTTGAATGCTAGTGGTATTTTTTATTAATGGTCTATGTAGTCAATTTCTAAGCATTATAATTATGAGTTTTGACTGCAATTGTTGATCACCTAGCTTAGAATATAGAAGTGTTGCTGCTTCATGACCTTTCTAGGAAATATGTATAAGATCATGGAAAGTGAACATGTATAATCAAAAACCTTAGTCATAAAATATTCTAAATGCTTTGTTTCCAAAAATCATCTCAACCAATCGTGTTGCCAAGTGGTTAACGTTTGAGCCCTCATTTCAGCAGGCAATGGACTCGAATCCCAGTCTTGTGTTTGGTGTAGCTTGACCAAATATTGCCCTTACGGCATAAAACCGTGAAAACAACCGACCTGAATCCCAGTATTGATGTTAATGCTTAGTAGTTTACAATCCACTTATAACAGTTTTTTTATCAAATTTGTTTTAAAAAGTGTTGCTTATTGCAATTCGTCATTTGTTTAAAATTAACAAGTTATATTGACACAGTGTAATTTAAGTACTTAAAAGAATTTTTGTTTCAAACACAGTAGACATTTACTCTGAAATTTGGCTTTTTTATAAACAGTTTTTCTGTACAGGGAAACACATTTTATAATTGTTGTATAGAAGACAAATCGTTTACATTAGTGTTGGAGCGCACAATTAGTTTAATTTTGATTTAATTTATCTCGTTAAAATCGTTTGCACATACTTTTATGATTAGGCTTAGCAAATGAGCTTGAATCAGAACATCAGTTCTGCTTCTTTTTGCACACAGCCAAGTTTCCTGTTCCGGTTCCAGCAGTAGGTTGAAAAAGTATATTAATTCTACTATGTATATGTTTTAGTAGCAAATATGGAATTTACAGACACTTAAAAATATCTTCATTTATTTATCATAAAATGCAATCCTAACTTAATCATTCTTTTTGTTAGACTAAATGGGGAAAAGGCACGAATTTCATTTTCCACTGCAGCTGAAGTTATGAAAAAGGAGGATGAGGACATGTCTACCATTTCGTATAGAATTGAAGATACAGGAAAAGTTTTATCTTCAGGTGAGGCAGCATTACTAAAAAAATATTTATGGACATAATAACTAATTAGATATGAGATTCACTTTATATGAACATTAGTGATTTAAAGTATTATAAAATGACATTGCTGAAAAGGAGTATGAAGAATTCATGGAAGGGGTAAAAATCTTCCATTCTGTCCTAACTTTGGGGGGTAATCACATTCTTTCTGGTAATCACATTCTTTCCTGTGTTGGAATCAGCCCTTCAGACTTATTCCAGAATCCTGATGGCATAATAATTTGAGGATAAGTGACTAATTGAACTTGGTCTAGCAGGCAGCTAGACCAGGAAAAATAAGTAACAATATAATTCTCATAAATAAATTTAAACTTTAATTATGAGTTTTATATAACTGGCCTATGTAGTGAAGACTGGATTTCCAATCATTGAAGTGTGCCTTAGACTTTTTATAAAATAGATAAGGTTTGAAGATCTTGATTAATTTTTTGAGTAATGAGATGTGATGCTGTCAATTATGTTTGTAATCTTAAGAATTTAAAATAAATCTGTGTCTTTTATCATATTTTCGGTTAAAGTTTCTTTTAGTATTTTTTAGAGCTGTTTGCTAAATCATTGCATTTCTTTTCTCCTCTACTTCTCCGAGGTCCATTGAATTCCAGAAGTTATTTCTGCTTTTATATCTGTGTACACCATGTCTTTCATTGCATGTCTGTTTAAATAGCAGGCATAACCAAATACTTCTATAGAATTAGAAACCAAACATGTTCTTTCAGATATATATAATAAAATATTTTTAAAATTCGGTTAATTCTGAATAAACTGAAAGCATCAGTTGCATGTAAAAATCCAGAGAAGATTAATTATTATGTTTTGTTTATTGTATAAAGGAAATTAATTTTGCATAGAATTTTAGTTCACTCTTACCTGATAAGACGTACAGGTTATTGAAATATACTACACACACTTTCTATTTTGGATAAAAGGAAACTTCAAAAAATGCAAAATTCACTCTTCAAGTTTAAGAAAAATGCATCTGAAATACTTCTAATTTATATTTCTCATTTGAAAGTTTTCAGCACCTATGCTTCACCTATCACACACATTAAAACACAGTGAAATTATTAAACAAAATTCTTGTTAGTATGGTGATGTTACTATGTATAGGAGAGGGTACTAGACCATTGTTTAGAAGAATCATACATTTAAAAATTTTCTGTTTTGTCTTTATCTTTCAAGTTGGACTGCCTAAGGGACCTGAGAAAGAAGAGCTTGAGCGCTTGCTGCAAGTTATGAGTCAAGAAGCAATTGCTTCAATTTATTATGCCCCAGAAGATTTTTACACTACTGCCTCTGAAGGAGATGTGCTTAAAGTGTTAAATATTTTAGGTGATTCATCTGTACTATATTATTTTTTATTTCATCTGGTTACTCTTACTCACATTTTGAATATCTTAGCACTAATATTAATCAATGTTTTGGATGTGATTTTAAAATCTGTTTAAGGTTGAATTTTTACTCCTGTAAAGATTTAGTGTTTAGTTAAAAGTATTTACTTTAAAGTTAAAAGTTCTTAAATTTTTGACATTTTCAATTATTTCCATTATCCTATTCAGTAGAATTTAATCACAGCTAGGTTTTGGGGGAACTTGAAGAACAGAAACCATTAGAAAGTCTGTCTGGGGAACATTCAGTTTTATAAACAAAATGGGGAATACAAAAAATCCTAATGAACAAACTGGATTTGTGAAAAGATCTGCTTTTCTATTTTAATAAATACTTTTTCAATTTATAATGTTAAGGTTTTATCAGTTGCATATCTATACAGTTCCCTGGAATGTAGTTGGAAAAACCTGTCAAAAGAGTAGTTAGGTTTTCTTAAGAGTGGTTCCTATTTGGACTCAACTTCCAAATTGTACCTAAATCACAATTAAAATTCTACAGTACTTTTTGGTGTTTCATTACAAATTACTGTTTCTTTTTTGTTTATCCCTATTGCATCTTATGTGATTGCTTTCTAATTTCATAAGATGAAGAATTGCCTGAGAATTAATATATTCTTTAGAACTGTTTGGAAGATAAGATTATTTCTCAACTTAAATTTGCATCAAATATGGTAGTCCTTACAAGCAATTCTCAATCATCAAAGTCAGTTCAATGGCCATTTCTCTGAACTATCATTTTTAAACTCATGATCTTTTATACTGAAAAAAGTTTACAAACAATGGTAAAGTAGAAACACATCTTAAATTATTTTTCTTTAAAATAATTAATTGAACTATTCAACTAGATTTATATTTTTACATTATGTTCTTAAAATTATGATCATATTTCAAAATTATCAAGTTTTGAAATATATTTGGTGGTTGCTAATTGTAATTTCCATTTTTCTTTTTAACTTTAAGCTCAAGGTGTTGATCCAAACCAAATCTTCAAAGACCATGAGAACGAGACAGCTTTGCATGCAGCTGCGGCTAATGGTCATACCACTGTTGTTCATTTGCTCATTCAGGTACATTAGTTTTATCCCTCTTCATTAAATGATTGCTATTTCTGACATTTTTATTCATTGTTTAAAATATGTGCCACTGAAAGAACCCGCTGGGCTTTCATTTCTGTTTGCTTGCATTTACTTTTTAAAGCAAGGGTATCTAATCTATGGGCAACATGATTTGCTGGATAGCTAGCAATGCAGCCGCATAAGATTATAAACTTTAATTTTGTGATATTAAATTATGTTTCATGATTCAAAGATCTATCTCCCAAAAAAATTTTCGCTTCACAATCATGCCTTATTTATATCAGCACTTTATCCCAGTACATTTATACGTTATACCAGTACATTTGTGAAAATTATTTTCAAGGATGAAGCACATCAAGAGTAAAATTGGATCAAAATTTTCTTATGAGCACTGAGAACTTACAAAGAATTACAAACACTTTCATCAAACCAGATGTTGATACGTTAGTTCCACAAAAATGGAGTTGAATATCCTACTAGTTTATGTTGCCTTGTTTTCAATGTTATAATAAACGATAAAGGCATTTTTTATCTATAGTTAACTATATTATATTTTATATGCGACCCACGACAATATCTTTTTACACAATGAGGGACCAAGCAAGCCAAAAAGTTAGACACCATTGTTTTAAAGGTTAATGTATGTAAATATGGCTGTAGACTAGACTCACTGGATTGCTTTTAATTTTGAAAATATAGAAATTTTTGATATTTAGATTAATATTCCTTCAAATATTAAGATAATCATCTTAATATTCTGCTTCAGGTCAACTTAACTTGAAACATGTTTTACTACAAAATGAATCCTTCCATAGTTCTTGAGATATTTAAAATTCATCTTAGAATAAATGAATGCTCAATCAAATTTTGAATACGTTATCAAAGTGCAGAAATTTAATTTTAATATAAATCCTTTACTGATTTTATTCTCTTATTTGTTTTACTTACTACCAAGTTATAATACTTTCAACAAATAAAAATTTCTTTTACATGTGATGCATGTAGTGCATATTTCATTTGGAGCATATCAGAGCATTGAATTCATGTTCATGGGACCACTGATCTGTAGTGGATTTTGTATAATTTAGTTAACTTGACCCCAAATTGAAATTGTCTAGTTTGTTTTATAACTTGTGTTAGTTGAACTTCTCTTTATGAAGTAGTCAACTCTTATGTTTTTGTTACAGCCAAGTCACCCTTCTGAGTTGAAAGCAATAAAATATTGTTTATTATGTGGCAACAGTTAAATTGAATTTAAAAATTGTTAGTTTTCTTTTTCTATTGAATAAGTACCTGTATCTGATATCCTTCATAAATAAATCTGATTTAATGAAATTGATTACTTCCACTACTTTCCCAAGTTCTTTTAACATTTGCTACGCTCTGCAGTCTGACTATTAAATAGTATGAACCTTCTCATACCCTAATGGATGAACCTAATTACGAATGTCTGTATTGGTTACACAAATTTCACGCCCAAATTGAGAGTGCTTCAATGAATTTTATCATTTGCAGTTCAGAGTTACATACTTCACTGAAATTGGATTGCATATGATCGTGTCCCTTGAAATTAAAATTGTATGGAATGAATGTGATTTTATCTTTATACATTTGATGACATTTCTTTTGAGCAATTAGATTTACTGTGTATAGCAAAATGAACTGTATGCTTTATCTTTTGGATTTCTGCAATTTTTGTTGTATCTTAGAAAGGGTTTAGTAGTTTAACTATTTGACTGTTTATTTGCAGGCTGGTGCTATAAATGATGCACTAAATGAAAGAATTTATACTCCTCTCATGCTGGCAGTAGAAAGCAACCATAAAGATACTGTTTTCTATCTGGTTAAAAATGGAGTAGTATCAGATTATAAGGTAAGTTACCTTGAAATCAAAAATATTACGTACTGAAAGTTATGATCTTTGCTTTTCTGCCAGTTTCAGCAGTTTAGGAATATTTGCAAAATAACTGATGTTATGAAATTCTTAACACAGGATTCAGGAAATCTTTAAAAAATAAATAAAAGCTTTGACTTGTTTAATTTTATACTCTGCTTCTGTAGAAATACACTGCTTATCTCTCCTGTAATGATTTTCCTCCCTGGCTGCATTTCTCTCTTCTGTATCAGTGTTTCACTGTGTGTGTCTGTCTATTGTATGTCTTGTGTAGAGCATGGCCAAATATGGCCCTTGTGCCATAAAACACCAAAACCAACTTCCTGTAATGATTCATAACTTGGTGTTAAAAAAGGTGAAGTCACAGGTGGGCACACATGTCTATGCAATATCAAATCTCACTTCGCTGTCTTTCTCTGATGGCTGCAGTTGCTGCCACCAGACAATTTAGCATCCCAGATTTGCCCCACACCCTACTCTTGAGCCCTGTTCCTTGCCACCACTTAGTGATGGGAGCAGCTTTTATGGCAAATATTCAATATGTAGCTCACTGTAAATAAATACAGACAGACCTTGTACACTATCTACCAATAGGTATTTGGACACCCATGCAAGTGACGATATCTGCAGTCCTGATATACGTCACACCCTCCACCAATAAATATCGTGTAGGAAACAACATTGGCATTAGTCGTATGCAAGATTCCACGAAGTGCAGAGTTGTCTGATTTCGAGAAATGTGTAATCATCGGGTATCACAGAAATGGCCGATCCTTAAGGGACATATCTAGCGAGCTGAATTACCCAAAATCAACAGTGGCCTATGTGATTCAGAAGTGGAAGGTGAGCGGTGATTGTCAGAATGTGCCCCGAGTCGGCAGACCCGAAGCTGGGAGATAGAGACTGACAGGCGCTGTCCAGAGAAATTCGGAAGAACCACACCCAACCGATGGCCCACATACTCCAGGAGTTTCAACAGGCATCCTGGAGTGTTGTTTCGATGAATACCATCCGTAAGGAAGCACATCTGCTTGGTTTTCATGGTCGTGCCGCCGACCCATAAGCCTTTGATCACAAAGTCCAACCGCGCTGCTCAGTTAATGTGGTGCAAAGCACGTCGAAAGTGGACCGTAGATCAGTGGAAATGGGTTATCTGGAGCGACGAATCAAGGTTCACCCTCTACCGTTCGGATGGCAGGGTCTGGCATCTGCCTGGAGAATGCCTCCTGCCAGAATGCATTGTGCCGACAGTAAAGTTCGGCGGAGGTGGAATTGTGGTCTGGGGTGTTTCTCCTGGTATGGACTTGGGACCCTTGGTCCCAATTCATGGTAAGCTCAACGCCTACGCCTACTGCACTACTTTGGGTGACAATGTGCTTCCTACGTTGAGGCAGTTTTACGGGTTGGACCCATGTTACTTCCCGGACGACAACGCCAGCTGTCATGTTTCGAGGTCCACCATGGATTGGTATGGTGACAATGGTGAATGGACTGGCCTGCCCAGAGCCCAGACCTGAACCCTATCGAGAACCTCTGGGACAAGTTGGATTGCCGAATTAAGGGGTGCAACAACGGTCCAAAATCTGTGAAGGAACTTACATGTCTTCTCCAAGCCGAGTGGAAGAAAATACCACTAGCCATCATACAAGGACTTGTGGAAAGCATGCCCTGGAGGGTTGAGGCTGTAATTGCCTCTCATGGAGACTCTACCAACTATTGAATATGAATAAATTTTGTTTTTCTTTTCTATCACAGGTGTCCAAATACTTATTGGTAGATAGTGTATAAAGGGGCTGTTGTGACTCAATGGGTACTGCTCACTGCTCTAGCAATATGCTAGTTGTAGGTAACACAGTTTTGATTTTTCCCTGGGTGCATTTCAGTCTTCTGTGTCAGTAAAACTTTCCTTGTGTGTATGACCATTGCTTGGTGTTGTATGCCTTGTGTTTGACACAGCATGGCCAAATTTGGCCCATGTGCCATAAACCCCATTAAACCAACTTTATCAAAATTAATTATATTTAACAATTGTTGATGTTAAATTACATTCAACCTTGTTATTTTATATATGTTTGATGATTTTGTTATATAGAAATATTTAATGATTATTTTTAATGTAATTGCTATATATTACAGTTAATCATTGATTTTATCACGAGATTGGGAAAAGTACAGGAAATCACATACATCTGGTGATGCCACACACCCATATGCCACTAACAAAATGTTCATGAATGACTGTGGCTTATGGACAACTGATTTTGGAGAAATAAGCACAATGTTGTATACTGGCACTCTTTTCTGCTAGGGTATTTTCGAGATACTGCAATTAAACTGGGACTGGCAATTTCTTATTTTTATGCAGCAAATTTTATAAATTTTTCTTATTTTGATCATTCTCTATAACAGATTGATTATGTTCAATTTTGCTGCATAATGGCATACAATACAAAGTAGTGATGTTGAATTTGTAATAAGAATGCACTGTGAAGAAGCAGCCATTCTATGTGGCATACCAATACCTCAAGCAATGGATGCACAGATCAATTAATGCCATGGAAAGGGGTGTTTTGATTCTTTTCTATACATAAAAGCTTTCTGTTTAACATTTATTATTTTGATATTTACGAAAAGTATTACATTTTTAAAATATTGATATCTAAATAAATTACTTGATATCAACATGGCCCGATATTTGTGTAAATGGTTATTTTAAAATTATAACTTTTCCTTAAGTTCTTGTTATTCCCTCAGCCTCTTTCACTTAGTGTTCATACTTATTACATCTAAATGCATCTTCGATATCAACCATCTGTTTTTCTTTCAGGGTGAGACTGGTATGTCCAGTTTTCATATTGCTGCTAAAAATGGAAACCTGGATATTTTAAAAGTTCTGATGAGTTCAAGGGATGTTAATGTAAATGCTCAGGTAATATTCTTTGAAATAGAATGGGGTTATAAAATTTTAGTGATTTTGTTAGTGTGAAAATGCATCCCTCCATGTTTGATTTTCTGTCGAGCATTGTTTACGATTTATACCCAACATTGAATGTTTTTTGACAGAAATCGAACTGCTATTTACCTTAATGTCAGGATAAGACTATTCAACCATATTTTTCTCTAAAAACATTGCTTTTTAATCATGGAAAACTGTTAGAAACGCAATATTTCCGTGTTGGAAAAATAAGTGCAGACCTTATAAAGACCTACTGCAGAAAATATTCTGTTCTATTAGTTTTTTTTAGTTTTAGATTCTTAAATTTTTATAGTCTGAATTGAGTATAAAACATTGAGGGTGAATTGAGTTATTTAATGTTGAGTTAAAGGTTAAAATCAAAAACCTGTCTGGAAAAACAAAAATTCCTTTCTCATTTAAGGCATGCTATTTTATGTTTTTGACATTGTCAGGTGTATTTTTATCAACTATTATTAATTGTTAAAATTTTATTCCAATTTATATGTATTTGTAAAGATTTCTATGATAAATATTGTCACTAAAATTTTATCACATGCAGTTGAAAGTGGTAACATTTTATGTTAGTTTTCATTTCAAAATGTTATTTTTAGGATGATGGTGGTTGGACCCCAATTGTATGGGCATCTGAGCATGATCATTATGATGTTGTAAAATATTTACTTATGAGAGGGGCTAATCCAAACATTAAAGATAGTGTAAGTTGACTTAATTTTTTTTTATCTCATTAAAGCTTTGGAGTTCAACTTTATTAATACTTATTTTTCAATTCTTAATTGTGTATTTTCATAGGAAGGGAATACAGGTCTCCACTGGTCAGCATTTTCTGGAAGTGTAGATATCTGTTTTCTTTACTTGGACTTTGGCTGTGATATTAATGGTGTAAATGAACGAGGAGATACTCCTTTGTAAGTTACTTTTTACTGTATCCAAGTTTATGATACGTTATACATAATTAAGTTTTTCTGGAATATCTTGATGTACTTGTTGATTCAGAAATTTATTCTATTCGACTGCTGTATTATGGGAACTTGGGTTGTCTTGTGTGCTCTACGGTAGAATGGATTAAGTCAAGGTCCTGGGTTACTCATACTGCTCATTGAAATGCCCACTGGTGTATATTCTATTATGCAAAATGCAAGCGCTTTTCCATTAAAAATTTCTAATGTATGTATTGTTATTGTAAGTTATATTTTATCTGTAAGATTAGTTGACTTTCAACAATCACATTTGATGACAAATGTGTTGCAAAAAAGTCAAAGCAATGAAATGTAAAATCAATGTACCAAAATTATAAGTCTTAAAATGTAAATGAATCAAAATAACAGCGGATTCCTTTCATCTAGCTAGTCGATTCTCATTTAATAGTGAGTACATCACTTGAATTTAGCATGTGATCCTTGGTATTTATGAAAAGCTTTGGCATTGGAATAATCCATTGACTTTCTGAATCAAGTTCTTTGCATTTAGCAGCAAGTTATGTGTAAATTTGTATCAATTTTATGATTTATCAAATACCTAACTTGATCATATATTTCTTATTTTGCTGTCAGATATTTTTGTGGTAATTTTTTTCATTGCATTGGGGGGGATTCATAATTTTCTTGATAGAACTAATAGATTTTTATTTTTCAGACATATTGCAGCTAGACAGGATAGCTTGCCTTGTGTAACGTAAGTAATAACTATATTTATGTGTTATACTTGTAGATTAGTTATGATTTCTTAGCCCAAACCACAATATTCTTTTTTGTAACTGCTGTTACTCTTTCATTTTGTAAGTTTAATAATTAGCTCATTGGAGAATTTTCACGTCGTGAAGGAAATAACTTACTACATTAATTTTCTTGTTCAGTATTGTATAGATTTTATATGAATCTGCTGTTAACTGTTTTAAAATGTCTTGTGTGAAATATGTTATAGTTTATGAGATTGCCATTAATTTTTTAGGTTGTTTTTGTCCAGAGGTGCAGATGTTCAAATAAGAAACAAAGCCAATCTAACTCCTGCGGAGGTAAAACATTGTACAATGTAAAATATTGAATTGTTGTAAAGAAAATTTGATCCATGTTACTATACATTAATTCTCCAAGCGGCATGTCCTAACACAGCTCAGTTCAAATACAGTCCGTGAAAATTCCTGCATTGCAAGCGGCACACCTGAATTATTCGGACATCTCACTTCTAGAAATATTTTGGGTCTGCTACCCACCACACAGAAATCCCTCAGAACTTTACTCGAACATGCCACTTGGAGAGCGGATTAAAAGCACTTTTTTGAGAGCATGATCTATATTAACTTGAAGCTCATATTTTCCTATCTTCAGATGTGCTCTCCTACTTAAAAAAATATTTGCTGATATAATTATATTTTGTCTTATCTATCTAGAAATTGTAAAATATTGAGAAATAAAAACCTGTTTAAGAAGAACTTGATAAATCAAATTTAAATTATAATGGAATTTTTGTATTATTTTTATGTGGATTTCCTAATCTTCAGCTTTAACTAAGTGAGATTTATTCTCTAAACAGTGTGTCATCGACAAGAATAGTGATACTTATTTGTCACTAAGTTTAAATATGTTATTGAGGAAAATTGCCGGGAAGTATCAACATAAAGCTGAAAAAATATTACACAGGTATGGTATTGATTTTTGTTTATTTTTACATAAGATTATTTCATAATCTGAATTTCTTAAAAGATGGCTGAATGCTAGATTCTTTTATACAGTATGTAATTTTTATAGTTAATATCTGATATTTATGCAATGTATGTCAGAATAAAGAGAAGATCACATATTTCAAAGTAAAAGCAGACAAGAGTTCACCAAAAACCAATTCGTAATTTGATGCACTAAATTGCTTAATCATGGTTCCCACAGGCCTTAAAAAAGGCTGGTTTTCATATTAGTTTTCAGGGTCTTTAGAAAACCTTAATTTTGCTGGAAGCGCTTAAAATTAATTTAAAATCTTTTTTATAAGAATACTGCATACTTTATTTCACCTACACTCAAAAATCAAGATAAATCGTATTTGTGCATGTGAAAAAAAATCGAGAACTATATATATTTAGGTTAGCTAAATTTTCATGTTTTAAGAACTAGATCTGAGGCTCAAACCCTCATGAAAGTTTCTTCGCCAGTGCATTCATGAGTTAATCTATTACGCTCCATGTAGATTGTAACCTTAAAAGGCCCCAAATTTTCTTTTGTATGAAGAGTGCGAATCATTTCTATAAATTCGTGTTGCTTGGTTTAATTAGCAAGCTTTAAAAAAAAAATTGGTACCCAAAAGTCACTTGGAAACTTCATAAATTGTAAAAATTTGATTGGTAATTGTAACAGTGTAGCAAAAATTATAAGCCTGAAATTTATACTTGAAAAACTATGGCTTTTGACTTAGAATTAGCTGTGAGGAAAAGTTGTGCTTAATTTCTTTTATATTAGGTTAGCATCTAGTTTTATAACATTTGTCACAAATTCAAATATAGTCTACTTACATGTTAAAGTGATACTTTTTGTAATGCTGTCCGAATAATCTATTTTTGTCAGTTTTCGTTTTACTCTAAAATTCTGTTTAATTTTTCTTTGCAGGGACATCTCTAGAGGCAAGGAACAGATTGCCATTCAATGTGTTAATGATGTAGATGATGAACCTCCACCTTTAGATTTCTTATATGTAACTGAAAATTGTGAAACTACTCCCATGAACATTGACCGTACCATCACATCTTTGCAGGTGTGTGCATTATTATATCCATACTGTTGCATGATTTGTATTATTTTTATTTCCATTTACATGATCTAGTCATCTCAAAACTTTTTTACATTAATTTATTTATATTAAGTTTTTGTTGTTTTCAGTCTTGTCATTGTGAAGATGATTGCTCTACTGCTACCTGTACATGTGCTAGTATAAGTTATCAATGTTGGTATGATAAGGTTGGTGCTTTTTCTTGTCATAAAATTAAAGTAGCAATGTGAATTGCAATAAATAAATTTGCTGACGGTTTTTAGAATTTGCTTATAGGAGTTGTAATAACTGTAATTTTTTATTACATGAACTAATATACAGGGGAAACTCAATTAGCTTAAAATTTGGGTTAAATAAAGTAAAAGCCATTGATTGAATCAGTCTTGTCCAAATTTTTTAGAAACATTCGCCGCGATACAAAAGAACAAGATGTGATCCAGCATTGATTTGTAAGAGTTTGATTTCTCATACTTGTAAATTCATACCAAAAGCTAGGAACAAGGCATGATTGTAACAGCTTTACATTCCCATCAAATATCACAATCTTTGGAAATAGTTTCAAATTCAACTTTAATTCATTATATGCTATTGAATCCAAGTCTGGAAATAGTGATAAAATTAATAACATAAAATGCACCCCAGTAAATTATTTATTTAAAAACAATTCTTAGCATTAGCTTTAAAATTTGAATATTTTACTCTGCTTATGTACAGATTTGCCTTCTGCAATTTAAATTTTCTTGCTAGTTTTTATTTTATCTAACAATTCATTACTTTAGTTTATTATCTTGAGCAGAAAAATATGTTATTTCACAGGATTGAGATATTTTTTATTATCTCATTTATCATGTCATCATATTCAAACGTTTATGAATTAATAGGAAAGTTATTAAATAATAATTGTTATCCGAGTTAGTATAAATGTAGTTTTACACACATATCTAACTTGTACTTCAATTATACTGTGCTCAGATTCTGATTAACATAATTTTGTGACTTTGAAAAACCATTTTAGCAAAAAAGTATTTTACTGAATAATAGAATACAAAATTTTAAAACTATATAATACATTTAACATCTTGTCTCTTCTAGGAAGGATTGCTTTTGCCTAATTTTAATTTGCTTGATCCCCCTATGCTGTTTGAATGTAACCGTGCATGCTCCTGCTGGAATCTCAATTGTCGTAACAGAGTTTTACAAAATGGAATGACGTAAGTAACTTTATGCTAAATTATATTAGCCTGTGCTACGTATTTATACTGTTACAGAAATGTTTATTGTTAACATGCTGTTACTAATTGATTAAATTGGGTATTTTGTTTCATTAACATTATTTGATTAACAAATCAAGGTTTTCTAGGTGTTTCGTTTACAATTTCATTATAATTCATGTAATGGTTTAAATGTTACTCTGCCCCATATTTCACCATTCCTTGATTTTCTCCTATTTATTCAAGAAAATTGTTGGACAAAACTGACATATTTGTCATGCTTGGAGTCTCAAAATCATTCTCTTCATTGTGCTCGAATACTTTCAAATTAAATATATCCTATCGACTTTCAAATTTTTACACTCTGAAGAACTTTAAATGAAATAAATTTCATCAGTTTTTCTGTCTTATTATGATCCTATTACAAACTGACATTCTTTAAACTTTCATAGTATGCTGACTTAAATAATCTTGATATAAAAATCGAATGATTTTTTTTAAACTATAATTTAATTTCCTCAATATTTTTCTTGATTTAAATTTGATAATATTTAAAAGATGGAATAACTTGAGATACAAACAGAAAATTTTTCAGTGACCAGAGAGAAATATTTCGTCAGTTGTCATTGTCATTTCTCACTTAATTCTATTATCTCTGGAGTGTCCTCAAAGTAGAGAAAGCAATAATTTTCAGTTTTATATATAAAAAAGTTATTCTTACAGGCCTTACTGAATAGATGCAAATTTGTAAACTTATTTGAAGAATACCATGCATCCTATTTCCCAGGTTATTCTATTTTAAATATTATCAAATTTAAATAAAGAAAAGATGAAAATAGATGTCCTTCACAAATCTGTTTATCACCACAAATGAATTTTACTCATATAGGGCCAGTCCTTATGTTTCACTGTTTTTGGTTAAGTTTGATGTCCTCCCCATGGATAAGTTAGATACTTATTAAACTGATGTCTTTTCATGAAAGAATTTGCTATTCCTGATAAAGAAATTGATGCTGTTTCATTATGTTACAAACAAGCTCTGGATGTCCTTGAACTTCCTAGCTAATTTATTAGACCCTCCTGGAAGCAAACCAATTGAGCTCAGAAAGAACCCTTTATTGTTCACCAAAGCAAACTATTCATCTGTTGTCATGCCTGTTAATTATGAAATTTCAAGGCAGATAGTTTTTCTCTCTTTTGGTTTGCTCTTTAGGAAACATTTTCAGATATCTTTGAAATGTGGGAAACGTTTAGATTTTAAAGAAGCAGATGGCAAAAAATAGTTAATAAAGCCATTTTACTATCCCATCTACTTTATTATTTGTAGAAAGAATATTTTCGACTTGTATTTGAAATTAACTTTTAGTTTTTATGCTTAGAACTTTGAAACAAATTAACTGATGAAAAGGTTGAGAAATTAACATTAAATTTTATCTCCCCTTATTTAAATGTTTGCATCTTTTAAACCTGGAATTTCAACTATTTGGATTTGTATCATAAAATAAAATACATATGATGGGATCAAAGCAACAAGGTGTAAGATTAATTTTAATTGTTTTAATTCTTTCAAAAATTTACTCTGCTGTATTCCTAAACCCTTGTATATGTTCATGTTTCATATGAATAATTTATGAATATGTGATCTAGAAATCACAGCGATTTGAATGTCTTCTAGCAAGTTTAAAGTAATGGGGATAACAAATTAATTTAAATCTTATTTTAAAAATAAAAATTTTAATTATTTCATGCCATGCTTCTCAATCTTTACAGTTGTATTTAAAGACCACAAAGATGTGCATTTAATTTCACTAGAAAAGTTTATCCTGCAATATGATGATAGAACATCTCTAGTTTTTGCTAATTAACCCTAAATAGAAAAAGAGACCATAGGGAGACAAACAAAACTAATTTTGCTTCGAGCAAGTGTCACTTCTTGTATTATACCTACTTTCCTTTTCACTACCGCACTTGACTGATATTTAAAAGTCCCTATGTACAGGTGCTCCTCACTTAACCTCTTGAACATACACTGGTGTGCAAAACTTAAGCAACGACTGTTTTTTTTGCCGTAACTCCGCAAGAAATCACCTGGGAGAGATGTAATTCAGAATACAGAGACAGTATTTTGTACTTAACAGATGAAGAAAGCATACTAGCACAAAAAGGAATAGAACGCATAGAGTATGGAATCAAACAAAAAAGGCTTTATTGAAAGAGTAGCGTTGGTACAAATGATTGTCTGCCCAAGAGGGAGAACAACAAACAGATGCCCCTTAGTAAGGGATATGACCTCCATTAACTGCAATGGTTGCTTGGCACCGTCTCTCCATACTCAACACCAGATTATCCAACAGTTGTTGAGGTAAGAGGGCCCATTCCTCAATGAGCACCTGTTTCAGTTGGGTATTCTTCGGCGGATATAATCGTGCCGAAAGGTGTCTCCCCAAAGCATCCCACACATGTTCTATGGAATTTAAATCAGGGGAGTATGCTGGCCAATTCATTCTAGTGATATCTTCACTTTCTAGCAGTTCCTCAACAGCAAGAGTTCGATGTGGCCTGATGTTATCGTCCATAAAAACGAAGTCTGCACCAATGGCACCTTGGAACAGTAGCTGACAATATCGATCTCCAGTAACAGTACTTGTCGAAAATTTGGAGCTCAGTCAGCCTGTTCATCATGATGCCTCCCCAGACGAGCACGCCAGGACCACCGTAACGAACTTTTCCCCTGAGGTCAGTGGGATAAAACCGTGTCCCTACCTCTCTTCATATCAACTGGTGTTGAGAATTGCTTGTGACACTGAAACGACTCTCGTTTGTAAAGAGGACGTGTCTCCATTGATGAGATGTCCAGTCCTTGTGTTCCTTACACCAATCCAAACGGTGCCGCCGATGGGCAGCTGTCAATGGGATGAAGCGTTCAGGACGGCGAGCGAATAGGCCACCTTTATGAAGGCGTCTGGCCACAGTAAACCGCGACACTTGTCGTCCCGTTGCCGCATGCAGCTGCTGAGCCAGGTTGCCTGCTGACTGGTATCAATCTCTTTTCGCCTGCAGGACGATATATCGGTCATCCATTGGCATTGTTTTTCTTGGCCTGCCACCACCAGCCTTTCTTACTGCTGTACCAGTTTGGAAGGCTTTCCAAGCTCGTGAAATGACACTTTTGTTGATTCTAAACTCTTGGGTTACACTCGTCAAACTATGCCCCTCCTCGAGCTTGCCGATCATTCTACCACGTGTAAAGTTGTCCAGATGTTTTCTTGTAGCCATATTACACGTACGAACTCACTTGAACTTGCAGCAAATGCCTTTAATAGCGCCTTTCGTCCTTCTTTTTAGTGTAGTCTTGCACTGCGCGCGCTGACTGCACGCGTTTTACGTGCCGTCACGTCACCTGTGACATCTTGTTCCTGATATTTGCATACAAATTACCTTTCTACTGAATTGGGTGTTCATGGTACTGAACGCAACAAGCCCCTTTTGTACAATTTCATGGCTGTCTGGTTAAAAATTATATTGTTGCTTAAGTTTTGCACTGCAGTGTATATAACCTCCAGTGCCAGAAATCCCTTTTATGAGGCTGTTTTCACACACTGCAAAATCGGAACCAGTGCCCTGTGTACAATGCAATAAAATGAAGGTTTTTTTCACCAAGCCCGGTCTGAATAGCCTCTTGTGTGACGTTAATTAAAAATACCTACTAAGCTTTGTCTGGCAGCTGGCATTGAACTAATTTGATGCGGGAAAATTCTCATTACATGTTCTGTTGGTGATTGGCACACCTTGTTTACCTGCATCTGTCATTTCCTATTTTTAATATCATCAATGTCAGCATGTGTGAATACGGTTTTGCCTTTGTGGGTAAAACTGCCTTAGGACATTTTCACACAGCCCTGTTCAGCCCCAACACTGGCAAGTGCAGTGGGCATAGAACTTGACAAATCGAATGCTGGAATGTTCTCAAAACATGTCTTGTTGATGATCGGCACTCCTTGTTTACCCTTCAACTGTCATTTCCTTTTATAACTACAACAGGAATGTTCTTATTACATTTTCTGGTGGTGATTTGGTGCAAACATCTTGTCCACCCTGCATCTCTGCACCCTGTATTTTCTGCTATCAACACTGTTGCGTGTGTGAATCCAGTTCCTGTGGTGTAAAAGTGCCTTTAAGTCTTATGATGTTTTCACACATAGCTCTCTTTGTCCCCAATACTGGTGAGTGCAATGGGCATTGACATATAAGATACTGGAATGTTCTCAAAATATTCTTGTTGAAGATCGAACGACATGCCTTGCTTTCCTCGCATGTGTTATTTCCTGTTATAACTCAGTGGCACAATGTTCGTAGTTTCCCAAATAAACTACTAGTTATTGACACTGTCATTACAAGTGCATGTGAAAAACCTTTTCTTTTTCCAGAATAGATAACAATTAAGCTCCTTGTTTTATGACCAATTCATTTTACTACGTAGTGATAGGAACAGGACTCGGCCATATCTAGAGTGTATATGTACTGTAAAGCCAAGACTTTAATCAGATTCATTGCAGTTATTAAAAATTGACATTTCGAAATTTGTATGAATTTTTCACACTCAAATAACATTGTATTTCTTTTATTGCAGCTGTCGGTTACAACTCATACGTACAAAAGGCAAAGGTTGGGGTGTTAGAACTCTTAAAGATATACCAAAAGGAACTTTTATTTGCGAGTAAGTTTCATAAGTACAGTTTTTTTAGTAAGCAGTATGCTTTAATTTTCATTTCAAATCAAACCTATTTTCCAGCAGTTTTTCTGTATAAATCTAAACATTTAGTGTAATATTATATGGTATACTCATTCTATGTGTGAATTATCAATTTCTAACAATAGGTAGATATTTTTACTTTAATTTTAACAAAAATAAAAACTAATTCAAAACAATTAGCTTATTTCGCACAATGTTTACCATGACAATTTCACTGACATTGAGTTGACCTTAATTGGTGTATTTATTCATTTAACTGGGCATCTTACTAATTTGATACCACGAAGGAAACACTAATAGTTTTCTGATTTTTATTAATTTTCAATAGTTATCTTGCTGTTCTGCATAAATGTTTTTTCCTTTAGATACTAATATGATTTTTGAAGTTTTTAAATTTGAAAATAAATATTTCCCATCATCAGTAAGAAACTGCACTAGAAAATATTAGTAAATTTTCACACCAAGATCTTCATTGTTTACAAATATAACTGCCCCAGAAGTTCATGATAACCCTCAGTTAACCTCTCCTGGGTATGGATGTCCACAGTGATTTCAAATTGACTTAACCATAGGCCACTATTTAATTATATTGTGACTCTAGTGAGGAGGCAGCTGAACTTGGTGAAGTTCATTTGTAGAAAGGTGGCAAACTCTGAGGGAAAGGGCTCCTGCATGCAAAATGCCATTAGCGCAGCATGATGTAATATGAACGTTATTGTGAGAATTTGTACAATTTGTTGCTTCTGGTATTCTATATGTAAAATCGAAGCTAGAAACCTCTTTTAATATAGAGGAAATACATTGCTTATGTTTAACCTGCCCCTAATGTAACTAGTAGACTCAGAAGTTCATGCTAACCCTCAGTTTAGAGGTCCAAAACTTAAATGTCCCTGTAACTTAAAATGGTCGGCACAACGAAACAAACCCAGAAGTTAATTGTAATTATTATATGTCTCGCCCTTGTAGATAATGTATTCGTAGTGAGAACTGAAAACACTATCCATGTTGCACTCTGACTCCTTAATAGTTTTAGTTTTCTTGGCCACTAGAAAGCCTTTTTGGATTCTTTTTGCCAATAGGCATGGCTGTTCATCCATGAAATTTAGTGTAGGATAAAAACAATAAGAAACAAAAATGTTCAGATGTATATGTTGAAAATACAACTTGTCCTTTCAACATATTTAAATGTTTTAAGTCTTGTATGTTTACATTAAGTGGTAACAAATGCTTACTTTTAGTAGTTGTACTTAACTTTTAAATTTTTTCTAGATATGTTGGAGAAATGATATCTGACTCTGCAGCTGATAAAAGGGCGGATGATTCCTATCTATTTGATTTAGATAATAGAGTGAGTGTATTGATATGAATGAATACGTTATAACTTATTTTATATAGTTTATCGTTTTAAAAACAGTCTGCAGCAGATTAATCTAATACAGATATTCCAACTCATTCTATAGCATTCACATGTTTAGACAAAAAATATGTTATAGTTTGTAGCCAAGGTCGAAAGCGAACTGATTCAATTAAACTTTTCCATAACTTAGTGGTACGAAAAGACAGACACCTTAAACAAAGAAAAACTTTTTGAAAAAAATTATGGAATTCATTTGAATTGTGTAATAAAACATGTAATCTAGTTAACAAGAAAATTATTTTTCTTATTTTCATGTGTGTACATAAACTTCTAATGTCAGATTATGGGGCAATATATCAATTTTATGAACATCTGTCTCTAAGTTCCGATAATCAACATTCTACTGTACTTTTATGTAAAATACTTATATCGTAGTAACGATACTTATTGTTATAAAGTATGTTTCTATATAAGCTATGTTTAACATTTTGTTTTGATTTCAAATGCATAAATTTTATTTCTTTATCTTGTTTGAGTTTGTTTATAACTCCATTCGTATTCTGACGACCTTATTGATTTACCATCAAGTGCACTAAAATTTCCTTACTGCTTAAAATAAAAATGCTTGACAATCTAACAACCCATAATACTTTAAAAATAATTACAAATTCAAAGAACATTGGACTATGATATTTTGCTGATCTTAATCCTCTGCTTGGTTAAAATACCACATTTTTCTGTTACAAAATTTTTGTTAATCTTGTCTTAATGGCTAGCAGATATCTGAGTAAAAATTTAATTGGAAAGTATTGGTATTTATTAGCATTATTATTTCCTCTAAAAAAAAAAGCATGCACTTTAAGTGTAATTAAAAAAATCCTTTATGAAAGTTATTTCACATAGAACCTTGAAAGTTTCTGAATTAGTGTCTTAATCCCACTGATGATGAATTATTACTGATGATGAATTATTACTGATGATGAATTATTACTGATGATGAATTATTAGTGATGATGAATTATTAGTGATGATGAATTATTAGTGATGATGAATTATTACTGATGCTGAATTATTACTGATGATGAATTATTACTGATGATGAATTATTACTGATGATGAATTATTACTGATGATGAATTATTAGTGATGATGAATTATTAGTGATGATGAATTATTACTGATGATGAATTATTACTGATGATGAATTATTACTGATGATGAATTATTACTGATGATGAATTATTAGTGATGATGAATTATTAGTGATGATGAATTATTACTGATGATGAATTATTACTGATGATGAATTATTACTGATGATGAATTATTACTGATGATGAATTATTAGTGATGATGAATTATTACTGATGATGAATTATTAGTGATGATGAATTATTACTGATGATGAATTATTACTGATGATGAATTATTACTGAATGTTTATACTTTAACATAGGATGGAGAAACTTACTGCCTAGATGCCAGGTATTATGGAAATATTAGCAGATTTATCAATCACCTATGTGAACCCAACTTAGTGCCTGTTAAAGTGTATGTGGATCATCAGGATCTCAACTTCCCACGTATTGCTTTCTTCAGTTCACGAGATATAAAGCAATATGAGGAATTAGGGTATTACTCTTGCTTTTGAACTATACAGTTGAATTGTTTTATGTGTAGTAAAACTTTTGTGATTGTCAAAGGTATTCATTTCAGCTGTCAAACTTTAATCAATGCTGAAAGTTGCTTGTGTTGCATGCAGGATGTGAGAAAATTATGATTTAAAATTAGATACATTTTAGTTAAATCAGGTTTTTATTATTTAAATTAATTATTTCATTGGCATTAATTATAAGTGTAAACTTATTAGACGTACAGTAATTCATTGAACATTAATAAAAAATGAATTAGAAAATATAGTAATTCAAATTATATAGTAAGTATATAATTTGAATTAAGTATATAATAGGTATAATAAGTATATAATAAGAAAATATAGTAAGGCAAATTTTCGAAAGAATAGAACAATTGGAAAATTTTGGGCCTTGTTGCTTTTATTCTGTCATTTATTAGAACAATTCAATTGATTTATGATGAAATAACTTTTTCCGCTTTTTTGCCTTGTTTGTTTTAGACTTTTTGTTTGTTCAAGCTTGTTTCAGACGTAAAAATTGTATGTTAAGTTGAACTCATAAGTAGAAACTTATTCCTACAAATACTATAGCTGTGGGGTAAGATGGCTGTATGAATGCCTTTCTTGTCTTCTACACAATCACTATACTAATCACTCCTACAATTGAAAAAAGACATCTGGGATACAATATTTTCGGAAAGGGGATATTCCCCCAAATTGTCTGCTTTCACTTTAATTTTCGTAATTAGACTCGATACCAAATTAGAATTTTGTTTTTGTGAATATTAAGAGTATTTCAAATCAGTTTACTTTTATTGGAAGAAGCGCAAAGTCCTAGGGCTAAAACACTTGAGGTCTTAATATTTTTGATGGTTAAGGTGATAAAATTGATATATAAATCTTGTAAATATACTGATAATATTGGTAATGATCTATTTAAACAAAGTAGAGTTCCAAAACCTTATAATATGAAATCAAATTGTGTTTTGATTACACCCCAATAATTTTACCACAATTTTAGTGGTATTTCTCCAATGTCATCACATTGAAGAAATACCACTGCATTAATATTATTATCTTTAATATCCTTAAAGTTGGAAAGCCAGTAAAGAGTCATTCTTGGGGTATAACTGAGCAGAAGCAAACTTTTTAAGAAGAAAATAAAGTTATTATGTTAAATTATGATTTTTGTTAATAAAAATCACAAGCGGATTTAAATTGGCATCCTCTGATTGTGCATCAAACAATTCAGAAGTAATCTAATATGTAGAAAATCATTTTACTTGAAATATATTTTAAATTAATTACCATTTTTATGTTAAGAAAATGAAAATAAAAAATATGCAATTAGAAAACTTTCCTAAAACAAAAATTTACTGGTTGCATTTAGTGAAATAAAAATGTAAAACTACACATTCAAAATCTTTCCTGAAGGTCGGAATATATGAATTATCATTTATTTTACGACACGCACACTTGATGAAAGTAATATAGATAGATGACTTGAGATCTAGAATAATTTTCGATTTTAAATGTTTTGCTAGAATTTAAGTGTGCACAAGTTAATCAGTTGATTCTCTTTATCAACCCCAAGGGAAAAAGTTCTTACAATTGTAATGTTTGTTAAAATATAAATAAATGTGTACTATGTTTGAACCGTATGGGATGAAGTGTCTTCAGATCATGAATGCATAGAAGTGGAATTCATTAAAATGAGTGGGTTTACACACTGCGCTAGCTAATTGTAAGTTGTAGGTGACACAGGTTCGGTTCCTCCCTGGATGTATTTCTCTCTTCTGTGTTAGTAAAACTTTCCTTGTGTGTGTATCCATTTACTTTTCATGGTTTGGCACAGCTTGGCTAAATATAGCTCTTGTGCCCTAAAACCCAAGCATAGACTGCATTTAAAATTCTCCAGGGTTGAAACTTGGAAACTAGAAATGATAACAAATATAATACTCCAATATATTAGTGATTTGAATTGTTTACAATAACTCTTTTTGAGCTCTTCTAATTTAACACACAATTTATAGCATTTATTTTCTGAAAACAATTTGCAGAACTGTTTTTTAAATGTTAACCCGATTTATGTCTATATCTAGTATATGCATTATGCATGCATAAACTTTCATGATGCATTTATTTTTTCAGGTTTGATTACTGTGAAAAGTTTTGGGTCATTAAGTACAAATATTTTACTTGTGATTGTGGAAGTCCCAAATGCAAGTATTCCAAAGACACTATTCATAATACTTTAGCAAACTATTACCGAAGAGTGAAGGAAGAGCAAATGGAAGAGGCTTCCATACCAGGTGTTCAAGAATTACCAATCGTACCATAAATCATAATCAATTTGCTATAAAACACAGAGGACAGGAAATGCTTTCCATATAAACACAATATTGAGTGGACCATGTTTTATTTGATTTAGAATTAATCAAAGCTTTCATTATCTAACTTTTTACAATGGCATTATCATTTCAATAATTCTCTTTGCAAAGAAGGATTTATAAATCATCACTGCCCTACCCACAAAATAAGCATTGGAAATGTTTTCGTTTCAAGTTCATTGCCATTAAATGTTTACAACCAATTATTTAATATCGAAAATGTTCCTAGTTCTCGAAAAAATTGAGTGCATGTTGCACTGTAGGGCTTAATTTGTTTTGTTAGAAGTTTTCGCACAAGAATAAACCACCGGTGGCAGGTTTATGAAACCTGGTAAAAAGTGGTGATTGAATATAAGATATTTTTAAAAACGTATGCAGAATGCATGTGCTTTATAAGTGCAGAACTGATTGCAGGTTGAGAAGTGTATTATAATATGGGGCAAATTTTAGGAGTAATTTAAATTCAATCTGAGATTATTTTTGCATGTGTAAATTTTTCTCTGAACGTATATTATTTATGTGTTTTGGACTTTATTTTTCTGTATATGTTAATTGACTGAATTCCAGACTTCCAACATTCTTCGATTTTCAGCATTCTAATGAAAAGATTGAAATAGAAATTGAAGGAATGTCTGTAATTCTTTGGTAAAATTATGTTTGGTTTGTTTGGACATGGAAAGTATGTTGTGATAACAAAAATCCCTTCAAAGCGAAATTCTAATGAAAATTGTATTTATTCTGTTTTATGTTTAATTCGGAAAGATGACTTGCAAATATTTGTCCTTCCTCTTGTCTTTTATAATATTTATAAAATTTCTTAGTTTGAATGTGTAAATTTAAAGGTGTGAAGAAAATTTGTGAAGGATTATTTCCTATAGCTCACTTGTGATTACAATTTTTCAGCAGTTTTATAGGAAATGATTTCACTCATTTTATACTGTTCTCAAAATCCTAATGTTTTGATAATAAAGAAATGTTATTATTCCTATTATGAATTGTCCTTTATTTTCATGTTGCTGTAATGTCTTATCTTAAATTTAACTATAAACCCATAATAATATCTGCTAACCACTTGCGAAAGGTTCATAGTTTTTCAGCTATAACCTTTACTAAAGCTACCAACAGAAAAAATATATGGGGTTGTATAGCAAAACTGTTGAATCAATTCATTATTATTTAATGAGCATTTAAATGGAGCATGGAATAAATGCATTTCAATTTTTTTTCCCAGTTTGATTGCATTTTTATCAAGTGCAAAAGCTATGCATGTTCTGTTTCTATGAAGCAATTATCATGGGTAACAGCTACAAGATTTCAATGCTAAATGAGAATTATTAAATTCAATTGTTTACTTTGAAAAATACTTTTATTCCTCTTTAAATCCCATCAAAGCCAGTTCTGGGAACACCATTTAATTGAAGGAGAAAGAGTCTTTTTGGTCCTTTGTTATCCCTCATTTCTGTCACAGATCATTTTTTATCTCAATTTAATTTATGTTAGTTATTTTTCCTCAAAGTTCAAAAAATTGTTATGAATCTTTACTTCCAATTTTTGTGTTAAGGTATAATCAGGATAGCAGGAGTGCTATCCTAATTTACAAATGCTTCTTCCTGTCCCATGCTGTTCCAAAAAAAATGGTTTTTCAGAAAATGTGTTCCAATTCATCAATTTTAATGAAAAATGTTGAAAAGACTTGAACAACTTGTTCCTTCAAATTTTTATGGTTGGGCTAGGTAAAATTGGTCCTTTCCAAAGCAGGAGTAATTATTACATACTGGTAATATTAGTAATGATCTATATAATATTTTCCCAAAAGTGGGTGGGGCTCAGTTGGTATGTCCACTGCGCTAGAAACCTTCGAGTTGTAGGCGACGCAGGTTTGATACCTGTCAGGTGCATTCCTCCCTGGGTGTATTTCTCTCTTCTGTGTCAGTAAAACTTTCATTGTGTGTGTAGTACTTGATGTATGTCTTGTGTCTCGCGCAGAATGGCCAAATATGGCCCTTGCACCATAAAACCCTCAAACCAACCAACCCAAAAGTGGGCACTGTAGAAATCTTGGAAAATAAGGCTTTGTGGAGTAAGAGTGGGCAATAAGATGCTTAAAATGTTTTATCAAATCCACTTAACTTGACACTACAGTGGTACATTGTCGCAAAAAGTATGTTGTAAAATGCAAGTTACAACTGATCAGTTTGAAAACTAAACAGGTCATAACTAGCGAGTGTTAGCATGTATGTATTTGCGCACACTTCCGACTTATGCAAGTTCTCACAAATCCGCAGGCAGGGATCTGCCATGTTATGTCAAGTTTACTGTATGGTACTATAAATAGGTAAGACTTAAAACATTTGTCAGTTTCCAAATTATGACGAATCGTTGCCAGTTTGGTGCAGTTACATAAATATTTTTGTTAAATTTAAAAATTATAGACCAACTACACTTGCAATTTACTTTAATAGAATGGTTTTCCAGAGGAGGTGCCGAAAAATAATTTTCTTTGAAAAGGCACATTAAGCCAAAATATTTGGGAAACTGATTTATATAAGCAGTTCTAAGGTGCAGGCAATTGGAGTTTCACTTGAACGCCCTAATGATTTCTAGTTGATGTGTTGTGGGTAAGATTGGATCATTTTGGAAGAACTACCCAATTCCTCATTCTTAACAATTGTTACCTGCTTCTTTTACCCAATGCGAACTTGAATGGATTTTAACTCTTCAAGGCACTAATTGGTGAGAACATGGCAGACAGTGTTACCATGGGAGGTGCTGCCACATCGCACCCACCATGAACTGTGGGGATGGGACATGCTTTTCTGTAGGACTTTGGGAGAAAAGACCCACATTTATGTGTCATCTTAAAGAAACCTGTAAACTTTAAATAGCTAACCAAACTTTAGCACACACGAGATTTGAACTTATAACTAGGTGCATTCAGTATATCTTTTTCAACCTATGTGAATAGGGGTATCGAACCAAAAGCTATTTTCCATTTCGGCTATTTTTAGAAACTTTGTGGCGACTTTTTTAAAGACAATATGAAATACCCCTCCCAATTTTTAGCCAATGGCATGAATCTGTCACGAAATCTTGCTTTATGCGTCATCACGTGTAAATGTTTTTTTTATCTAACCTCTGCACTCCAATGGTATCAAACACTTGATAAATGTTCTTATTCTGATCATTTCAACATGCTCTTAATAGAACAGTATTTTTCTGTTGAAAGTATGAATCTATAATGGAGCCCAAAATATCGCCAAACGCTTCCTGCTTCGCTTCACATTGGTATGGAAGTTTGGAGGAGCCAAGTGTTGCCCTCGTTATCTGACTTCAAAATTACGGGGTGTCCTCGGATCTTTCCTTTCAAGATTGATTCCGTGCTCTTGTAAATTGTCCGTTGCGTTGCACCAGTGCAGCTTAAATTCTACAACCTGCTTCCGCTAAAAATAATTTGGAAGAACCTGCGCAGATTGGATGGGTTTTTATCGCGCTAGAGCCATGTTTAGTCATGCTACGCCAAACACAGCAAAGGATGTGGTTGCGATTTTGAAACAACTTTCAGTTTATTATAGCGAAGGACACATCTCAGACTTCAATCGGTTTTAAATTAACAACTCATTGGATAATTAGATCGGTAGGTACACGTTTATTTCTTTAGATTGGTTGGTTTTGTGGCGCAAGGGCTGTTTACAAGATCCAGTAAACCCCATGGGAAAGAATGGATCACTAGGGTTCCTCTGATTCATGAAGCCCGTACCCACCTTAAGATGTGTTTTTGAGGGTGTATTTCTTAAGAATTTCCTTGTTTTAAAAATTCGATCCCATATTCCAATCAAAATAAAGGTATATATTTTCTGATACAAAAAAACGGATTTTGTACCATATATTCTGCAATTTGAAATGGAAATTATTTCGAACTCAGATTTCTATTGATGCCCAAAGTTTCCGAAATATGGGAGACAATGAAAGATTGCCAGACCATTGAACCGCTCAGAAGAGTGCTTGTTCAAGGATGCGATTTCTTACTCCAGAAACTGCTGAACACCCTTATGAACAGTATGTTGAACCGCTCTACATTATATGTAGCTGGTTTAAGTCAAAATTAAAACCGTATCCTCTATTAAATCTTTCCACGACCACCAAGGTAATGACAACCTGTGTCACTCCCTTTTCTGTTTTTACCGTGGATCAATTGAATCCATGCTTCTGTTTTAGCTTTATTTTGTCCATATATGTTCATCTTGGTCTACAAGTATGTTTCCCACAGCTGGATGGAGGCGAAATTGTCCCAGATAGTAGATTCCTTAACTTATGGTTGGCGTGGTGTGGAAGTTTGGAGAGTGGGTTGCCAACTCATGTGTTGACTCTTCGTCATCTGACCGTGGTTTAAAAATGACCAGGTGTTGTAATCAGATCTTTCCCTTCGGGATTGATCCTGGATCCCATCGCCAATAGCCCTTTGTGTTGCTCCCAGTGGGACGTAAATTCAACTACCCACCTTAACTTATGGACATGAATGTATATTCCGACGAGCACTTTTTCTCAAAGATCCGTATATATTTCATCGCTAAGTAATGAATAAACAGAGTTTTATAGCTGGATCTCTGCGATCCAACACTCGAATTGAAACATGTGTATAGCGTGCTCTAAAGTGAGAAGGGAGATGAACCTTTGGGGAATCTATTTCCTGAAACGTAAGATCGCAAAGGAAAAGGGCTGCCATGCGCGAAATCATGTATGACGATCGCGCCATAGGTGATTATTTGTTCAGCTAACTCGAAATCACTCAACGTTTGTAGCACCGAATGCCGTACTAAAGGTGCCAATTGTGGGGAAGTATTATTTACGTTTTCCTGCTTAAATGATGGTATAGACTCGTTCAAGATCGCTTGATGCAAATTCAAAATAGAAACACGCAAGGAAAGTTTTATTGATATAGAAGAAAAAATACCCCAGGATGTTACAGGAATTGAATTTGCATTTCCAACAGTGCTTAGGCTATTAGCGCAGTGACCAACACACTGATCCAGAAGACCTAGAGTTATTTTAATAATCTAGTTTACATTATTCTTAATCATTAATCCCTTGAGATGTTCACAAGTATATATCCGTTCTTCAACCTACAGTTTTCCCTGCATGACCGGCTTAGATTCGATTCCTCCCTCGGTGTATTTCTCTTGTTTCAAAAAACTTTCCTTTGTGTGTATGTCCATTCGCTTGTTTGGCGCAGTTTTGCCAAATATGATTCTTGTACTATGAAACCCAATCTACCCTGTATGACTTCAAATCAGTTTTAGACTCATTGACCAATAGAATCTTTCCTAGGATTATTTCAACCAATAAACGTGGCTATTTAGTCATGTGTGTTGTAGGTAGTTAACTGACGTCACAGTGGACAACACAACGAGCTATTGGTGACGGTCCGGGTATCAATCCCTAAGGGAAAGATCCAAGGAAAAAGCCATGTAATTTTGAACCATTGTCAGATGACGAGGTCAACACTTGAGCTGGCACCCCACTCTCCGTGTATTGTAGAATAAAAGCAATATTATACTACTCGGAAATCTCGTTATGCTCAAAGGGTTGATTTGACAAAAATTAAAACCATCGGCTTAAAAACATTTTATCCATACAGCTCTAAGTCCTTACATTATAAAAATAAGGACTTTGGGGAACGGGAATTTCTTAGGCACGTTTTTCTACGGCATACAATCCGATACCAGCGATTAAAATTCAAAATCCAAAAAAAGAAAACAATCCCTCGTGCACCGGTTCAAGTTTTTAATCCCTGGCCTGTTGTGCTCCGAGAGTCGGAAGAGTCTGCCGTCACCACGGCAACGGCAATCACCCTGGTAACCGCGTGGGCTCCCGATCAGGATGCTTTAATGGTCGATCGGGTCGATAAGCTGTGACTATAAACTGTCTTGTCCGGCAGGAATCACTGTCCCTCCCTCCGGTGGTCTCCGCCACTGTTTGGCGGTTTTTAATTGGCCACACATGCCGCCCGGGCTCGTTAGAGTGGGAGGAGTGACGTTGGACAGTTGGCGCCCGTTGTTAAAATAGAAAACTTGTGTCTCGATTTTATAGCCAATTGGCGATTATCCGTGGTGATGGAGTATGAAATTCGTTATTGTTTTTTTCTTTCGAGGTATAGTTATTTTTTGATTCAGGGGACAAATTGTAGTCCATTGCCTTTAAATAGGTTTCTTAATGCCACACCCTCCAATCGTCATGTCGCCATGGTAACATTTGCTATCCAAATTCGGAGTTCATTTTCCCACTTTACTTCTGTTTTGTGTTTTGTTTGTCTCTACGGTCATTACTATGACGTAGTAAGTTTGTCCACTGCGCTAGCAAACTTCGAGTTGTGGGTGGTGCAGGTTCGTTTCTTCACTTGGTATATTTCTCTCTTGTGTGTCAGGAAAACTTTCTTTGTGTGTATGTCCATTACTTGGTGTTTGTCTTGTGCTAGGCACAACTTGGCCAAATAAGGCCCTTGTGCCATAAAACTCGACCAACCCACAGTCATTACTTGTAAATAGACGCTCAACATTCCCTTCTTTGTAACCTGTTACCCAAATACCAAGGTCAGTTTCACAAGTTTTTTTTTTACTTTTCAGCTTGATTCACCCAATTAGGCACTACAATTGTTTACTTTTTTGGACTCATCTCAGGTCATACCTTCTCCCATTACCATGGTAACGTCAGTCATTTAAACGCTGCGTTTCCTTTTTCCACTTCACTCGCGTTCTGTGTTGGGTGTGTCATTCAATGGTAATTACTTTAAAGCAGGCGTCTGAAAAGGTCTTCTTTTGACTGAAAATGTTAACACTGTAACAACAAAACTTTCCAGAATCATACCCCCTGCCATAGTCATGGCGACATCCGTTACCTGCTGAATACACGTTTCCCACTTTACTTCCGTTCTGATTAGGATTCCACCTTACCTCAACAAAATAATCATTAGCCTTAACTGAAGTGGGAAAATAAATTCTGTGCATAGATCACAGCAAACGGTACCAAGGTAATTGAGTTCGGTTGGGTGAGAGGAACGAGGGGTGGCAAATTTGGAGATATTTTTTAGCGAAAATAAATTGTATAAAGTATCAAAATAGTAGTTTTAATCATGCGATTTCGTAGGTGAATATAGTTTTGAAAAACTGATCACATCTCTGAATTTGTGTCAGGATAGAAGGTAGGTAGATAGGTAATTGAATTAACGTCGGATTTGAGCAACACAGCGGACTATTGTCAGATTGGAAATAAAGATGACAAGTTTTAGGTAATAGCAGACGGCAGCAAAAGGGTAAGTCCGGGCTATCCAAATGCCAGATGGAAATGGAAGATAGGGTGCGGAAAATTGCGTGGCGGCGTAACACTGAGAATTGGCGATGGCAAAATTGGATCGAAAGCCAAAAATGAAAATAATCTAACTTTTGGAAACACATCGTCGGCCTTAAACAGAAACATTAACTGCCATTTTTTCGGTAGGTAGGAAGATATTTTAATTAATGTCACACTGGAGCAACACAACGGGCTATTGGTGACGGTCCGGGATCGTCCCAAAGGGAAAGATCCGAAACAACACCACGTAATTTTGAACCACGGTTAACTGACGAGACAACACCTGATAGCACTCCATTCTCCAAACTTCCACATCACGCCAACGTGAGAATATTTGAGGCCACAACAGATTTAACGTGCACCAGCCCCCTTTGTACACGACAGTCTTTGGTTGGATTCGAACTCGCAACCCTCCGGTTGCTAATCCGTTACTCTTCCAACCGGGCCACCGCGGCCCTTGTCAGTTAACGAGTTTCTGCTCTAAGCTGACGATATGTCAACTACACTCATGTCCAAAATTATCTTTACATGCATAAAATCACGGATTTCTCAGAAATAGCGAACTATAATTTTATGAATTTGTGTGAAATGATACATAACATCATAACACATAAATACAAAGGAAAAAATTTAAGAGCACTGCATATGATATAAAACTGTAGCATGAAACAATAAAAATGGCAATAATATGTGACAAGGAGAGTTCAGAAAAAAAGAATAACTCAGAAAAAAATAAGGCTTATGAATTTAATATGGAATGTGATCTCCCCTGACGTGTACACACATATCACAACGTGTTTTAATACTGGCAATAATGTTGTTAACCACAGTTTGGGGAATTAAGTTCCACTCCTCCAGCAATGCCGTCTTCAGGGCATTTATATCTCTAGGAGGAGGATGTCTCCGTGCAACTGCTTTTCCAAGGTAGTCCCATAAGTTCTCTATCGGGTTCAGATCAGGAGATTTTGCTGATCACGGTATTCGCTCAATGGCTTCACTTTCAAGGAATTCGTCAACGAGGTTTGCTCCATGTGGACGAACGTTATCGTCCATAAATAAAAAGTTAGATCCATATGCACCTCTGAAAAGTCTTACATAAGGTTCTAAGATCTCATCTCGATATCTCTGGCCGGTCACAGATCCGCTGTTGAAAACGTGTAGAGGCGTACGTCCATCGATCATTATTCCTCCCCATACCATCACACCTGCACTACCGAAACGGTCACGTTCCATAATGTTGGAAGAAAGATTTCGCGTTCCTGACTCCCTCCAGATGTAAACACGTTTAGAATCAGGTGTTAAACTAAACCGCGACTCATCAGTAAACAGAACATGAGTCCATTGGTGTTCACTCCAGTTCTGATGTTCTTTACACCAATTAAAGCGATCCCTCTTTTGTTGTGAAGACAGTGAAACACATACCCTTGGCTTTCTGGCATAAAGGCCTTTTTCGTTAAGCCTTCTGTATACAGTTTGCCGTGATACAACAGTTCCAGTGGCGGCTGCAACCTCTGAATTTAACTGCCGAGCAGTAGACTTCCTGTTACGACGGGCAGTTATTGCCAGATATCGATCTTGAGAAGCAGTTGTTATTCGTTTACGACCTTGTCCAGGCCTCCTTACAACAGCTCCAGAGTTCTGAAATTGTTTCCATAACGTAGAGTCTGCCGTGAAATATTCACACATCTCGCTGCTGCCCTGCTTCTAAACGGCCGATAATTCGCCACTTCACAGATTCTTCCAAATGATACTTCGGAGCCATAACAAACCGTTTTGAGTCCTTACACATTGAAATCAAACGCTGTATTGCAGAAATTCACTCAGATATTCACTTTTCGCAAAGCGCTTGATTCACCGTCGGATGACGTGACGCCTTGCTTTGCATATCAGAAACCGTTTGATCACTTTTGATTGGATAATACTAATTAGGCTTGTCTTTCACATATTCCCTGCAAAAAGTGGATTACATGTATTGGATATTTCATGGAATATCATTATTTTTGGGTATGTAAAGATAAATTTAAAAGGGTCCCAAAATGCGCAATTGTACCCAATGTAAGCAACTCTATGGATGATCCAAACGCTGGCTTAGAGCTCGATTGCAGCTCTTAGAAAGTCAGGAAAGTAAGGAGAGAGTGATAGACCATGCGCTAGGACGCATTGCGCACATTATCTTAACTGAATGCAAGTCTCAATCAGAAGCATGGGGATTGGTTGTTTGTTTTGGGTTTTATGGAGACAGGGCCACATTTGGTCAAGCTGTGCCAAACACAAGACAATGTCAAGTAATATACATTCACACAAAGGAAGTTTTGCTCTCACAAAAGAGAAATACACAAAGGGGTGAATCGAACCCAGAAACATCTGGAGGAGAAAGAGTTTGCTGAAAGTACACAGTGGGCTCGATAAACACCATTAGCCAATCATAGTAAGATGGTTTGTTTGGGTTTTATGGCACATGGGCCATATTTGGCCAAACCAATCGTGATCGGGCATTCGCATTCCCTTTTTGGCCTTATGCGGTGAAAATCAAGGACATTAAAAAAGAAACTGAGGTACCACTCAGATTTGGTTACAAAACCGTTGTTTTTTCTTTTGGACTATCGATTTTCATTTTTTTGCCAACGAATTTTATTTTTTTAAACAAGTGATTACCGAGCCTCAAGGCGTATATGACTCTATGTTCCTAGTTCCTTGCTCATACCTCAAATTTTGTAACAAGCATAAATACGTATTCAATGGCTTTTTAAATTACTTTTTGCTCAAGGTAAGTAGTTGAATTTACGTCGAACTGGAGCGACACAACTGGCTTTTGGGAAAGGTCTGTTATAAATTTAGAAGGGAAATTTCCGAGAACACCTCATAATTTTGTACCACGATCAGATGGCGAGATCAATATCTGAGCAAGAAAGGAAGTACCACAAAATTAAACAGCATTCAAAACCACTAGAGTCACACCTAAGCTGACACCCCACTCCAAACTTCCACACCACGGCAACATGAGGCTACTGCAGATTTAACATGCACCAGTCCCCACGTACACGACGGTATTTGGTTAGATCAAGTTTCGAACTCGAAACCCTTTGGCTGCTAATCCTCTACTCTTCCATCCGGGCTACAGCGGCCCCGATAACTATTCTAAAATGTTCGTCATCTGTCAGTGTTTCGAAATTACGAGGTGTTGTCCTCGGTCTTTCCCTTCGGAATTCTCCTGGACGTGCCTAGTAGTCTTTTGTGTTGCTTCAGGGAAATGTAAGTTCAACGATCTACCTATCAGATTAACACACGAAACAGAATGCCACCTGTATTCCATCACTTTCAACTCAAAAGCATGCCAATGTTCATAATCATATAGTCTGTAACATGAAGATATAGTTTTCCTTTTTATATTTTTAATTTATTCTCTAAGGCATTAATGAGCATCTAATTTGTCCGTTTCGGGCAAGCAAATAAAGGTCAAGTCACAATTACTTAGTGCTTCGGAGACTGAAAATTTAATCTCACATGACATTCCAAAAGCGCAAAAATAAGCCCCAACGGTGTTCTTTGGCCGTTTGAAAGTACACTCGTTAATTAAAGAGGAATCAAAGGGAAAACGTGCTCCGTTTCTTTGAGGAGTGCGGTGACATAATCCGAGTGGTCATTTATTCATGAAAGTCCTTTGAGGGGATAAATGCGCCATTTTTTTAAGACTACATCCCATCAAACAGTTTCAAAAATGAGCTTCGATTGTATATTTCTAAATAACTCCATTGCTGCTAAACTTTTTCTTTTTAAATTTCTGTTTACACGTGCATTTGAGGGTTGGCTGGTTGATAGTTGAGGTATGTAGTAGTTGAATTTACGTCGAACTGGAGCAACACAACGGGTTATTGGCGAAGATCAAGGATCAATCACAAAGGGAAAGATTTTGAGGACAGCACATCGTAATTTTGAACCATATGATGACGTCTACACTTGAGCTGTCACTCCACTCTCCGAACTTCCACATCATGCCATAGTGAGCATATTTTGAGGTAATGACAAATTTAACATGCACCAGCTACCACTTACACGACAATCTTTGGATCGATCGAGTTTCGAACAAGCAACCTTCCGGTCACTAACCCGCTAATCTTTCAACTGGATTACAGCAGCCCGTTCGTAGTTGAATTTATATAGCACTGTGAAACACAAAGTGTTATTGGCGACGATGCAGTATCAGTCTCCAAGGGGGCCGAGGACAACACCTCTTAATTTTGAACCGGGTGAGATGATCCGCGTCTCCACCATTTTGGCTACCAGAATTCATGCTTTAGAATCGTATTCGAAAATCAAGTCAATAGACGTCACGTCCGGAATACGTATAAGAAACATGCGTTCCCACACAAAAACACTACTGTCAACTAGATCTACCTTGACAGAAAGGGGTTTACAGTGTAAACAAACATTCTTTTGTTATTCAAAAACAATCAAGATATTTACTTCCGCAACCATAATGCTCTCTAATGGAGTATATCGGAGTTTCCTTTAAATGTAATTTATCGCCGTTTTGGCGATGTGTGCCTGTTTGATTGATTTTGGGTTTTATGGCGCAAGGTCCACATTTAGTCAAGCTTGGCGTTGACGAAGGAACTATCAGAAATTAATTCGGATTTCACTTTTTGGAAGTGCCGAAGTGCTTTCATTGGTGAAGTGCTGAAGTTGTATTCGAAAAAGAAGCCTAGTGACGTCACTTCACATCTGGAATACGTATAGTAAGCACGTTCCACTACGAAAACACTTACGCCACCTACATTTAGCTTGACAGGAAAAACGTCTCTTTAGAGGATAGTATATTGAGAACAGTTTCTCTGATCATAGGTGTATCCTTTTGGGTCATTGTACTGAAAAAGTGGGATTACCACGCAGATAGAATCACAATTTTACAAATATGCTAGTTTCTGTAAATACGAAGATGAATTATTTATATTTTTATGTATATTTGACATCAATCAGAGATTGTTTTCTTGCCCAGCCACCTTTCGCGTGTTTACCTTTCCACAGTCCTACATGTCCCTGATTAAATTGCCCTCCTTAAGGCGCAAACGACGAGATTTAAACCGGGATTCGATCGCATTAATGTTCCATTGTTCTCATTAAAGAGGATGGAGAACAAAATGGGGGAGGGGCGGCCGAAGCAACCGGATGAAGTGAAGTGATCTCCGCTGCCTACGTCACGGGCCAGCTTTCGCGTTACCATGGAAACAGCACGCTGCTTGACGCCTCTCTTGTTTTGTGGAGAGCGCCAGTAACGCGTTTCTTTTTCTCTTTTCTTTCGCTCGACCCTCCCGACAAAAGGACACGGGAAACTTTTAACACCTGGTTAGGTAACAGTTTTCGATGTATGATCGCTCAGTAATTAAATTTTTAGCTCCCGCTCCAGCGGGATATTAATATGTGCTGCCTTGACGCCTTGTCCCGGGCTTAAGGGCTAAGATCTTTATGAATAATAATGTCCTTTAAGATCTCCCTTACAGTCCCGAGTAAAAAATTTAATGAATATTATTCGGAGAGTAAATGGATTAACGAGGAGTCGGGTGGGAAACATCTGTAAATTAATGTCTCCGTGTATTAAATAGAGGCTCGTGAGGAACGAAAACGTCGTGCAGATTTGGGTTGATGTTGTGGAAGTGAGTTGGACTTGGATTCGGTTGTTGGTTTGCGCGGTACAAAGTGAAGAGTTTTCATGCTTAGCAAATATATGCGTTTTCTGCACTCTATTTCAATCACATAAACTAGTAGCAATAATCCTTTAGGGTCTCTTCCACTGTCCCGGGTAAGACATCTAATGAATGTATTTCAGAGAGTATATGAATTAACAAGGAGAATCTCTCTCTGGTGGATAGCATCTGTTTAATGTTGCGGTGTATTTGCATAGGGGCTCCGTGAACAGCAAAAATGTCAAGCAGATTGGGTTGATGTGGATTCAGTTTTTGGTCGGCGTGGTACAAGGTAAAACTATTTTGATGAGACAGTTTAGCAAATAGACGTTTCCCGCAGTTTATTTCTACTGTGTAAATCAGTAGGGTAGCTAGAATTTTATTTGAGGGGATCATAAGTTAAAAATATAATTTTTATTCAAAGATCTTATTGGAATTTCAAAAAGATCTCGTTTGTTTACCGAGTTATGGACTTTCAAAGCATTACTGCAAGTACGTCGGAAAAGATGACGCTTCTCAGTTACTTTAAGTACTCGAATGACTGAGAGGAATTTTCTGACAAGATAAATATAGGTGGTGGTAGTATTTCTGTGGTAATCGTGTTCCCTGTACGCGTATTTCAAATTTGACTTCAGTTGGTTCGTTTTTCGAGTACGATTTCAATATTTCGGCAATAGAAATTCCAAAGAATGAATTCCTAATGGCTAAATGATAGTTGATTTGTCAACACCAATTATAATAAAAGCCAAACAATGCCGAAACGGTGATAAACTATATTTTAAGGTGACCCCCTATATGTATCATGCAATAGCATTCGGATATCAGATAATTTTCAGACCATCTGGTTTCTTTTGCATGGATAAACCCTCTCATACAATGATTTTTTCCGCAAATAGATTTACAAAATAAATTACATTAAATAGCAAATTTTAAAACCTTCTTTTCTGGAAATTTGCTTTTTTATTACTGAGTATTTTTATTACTTTATTACAACAGGAATGCTCAAGGCTAATACAAAATATTCATCATACAGAATTGACCAGCTGGTGAAGAATTGCATTTTACAGTGGATGTAAGCGCATGTTGGAATCGTGGGAAATGAGACTAGGCTTATTGGCCGAAGTAGCCAGACATTTCAACGACGCATCAAATAGTGTATTCTTCTATGATGCTAATGTGGAGCGGTACAGTATAAGAGATAAATCATTACAAAGAGTCACCAAGTCTGTGAAATAAGACCAAACAGAGCAATCACCAAAACTATTATAAGATTAACCCTCCAAGCGGTTTTGACGAGATATCTCGTCTATCAAAATCTAACCAATTTTACTAATGATGAGATGTCTCGTCATCAAGATACTGACGATTTTTTTTATCATTGTGAGATCAAGATCTGGCCAGTTTTTCTAATGATGAGATGTCTCGTCATCAAGATACTGCCGATTTTTTTATCATTGTGAGATCAAGATCTGGCCAGTTTTGGTAATGATGAGATGTATCGTCATCAAGATACTGACGATTTTTTTATCATTGTGAGATCAAGATCTGGCCAGTTTTGCTAATGATGAGATGTCTCGTCATCAAGATACTGTCGATTTTTTTATCATTGTGAGATCAAGATCTGGCCAGTTTTGCTAATGATGAGATGTCTCGTCATAAAGATACTGACGATTTTTTTTATCATTGTGAGATCAAGATCTGGCCAGTTTTGCTAATGACTAGATATCTTGTCGAGACAATCACAAGGATGGTTAAGAATTCGCTACCTTTGCGGAATTGCATTAAATAGGAATGGATAAAGATCCTATCAAAACTGCAGGGAACTGCCCTGAAACTGAACTCACCCCAGAACACATTTTCACATCCCCGCCCCTTCTGGCAGCTTTGCCTAGCAACCTGCAAGTTGTAGGAGGCGCAGGTCCGATTCCTGTAATTTTTTTCTGAATGTATTTCTCTCTTATGTCAGTAAAACTTGTTTGTGTTTGTTCATTGCTTTAAGTTGTCTCTCTTGACTTTGGCGGAGCTTGGCAAAATATGGCCTTCGCACACAATAAAACCCAACCAACCTAGCAAATTTACAAAACAAAGATGACGTTCCTCGGGAAAGGCTTTACTCTAATGTGATTCTACATATGATATACAAAATGATATTACCTGTTCTTGGTTCAATTTGACTTATGGTGAATGCCTACACCAGCTAAATTCAAAGAAATAAATTTCAAATTGAAAAATAACGACCTCACCCCACATGTCTTCCTTGGCACGACACATAACAAAAACTCAAATTGCTACCCTAAAAATAGAGAATACGATACTAATTAGCTTCTTCCAGAGTGAGCCTCTGACTATTTTTAATGCTTTTGCGATTTAATAGGCTAAAGGAAAAATAGAGGTCAGTTATTCAATTTTCAAAAATAATTTTGTGGCAAATAAAATATGAACCTACAAAAGGGAAATTAAGAAAATAATCTTCGGTTTGGCTAAAAGCTGCCCTTGCCTTCAATACATCAGAATATTTCGCATCGTGTTTCATTTTGCTGGGCACACACTGCTTTTTTCAAAACGAAACTCGGCAACCTTTGTGCATGAGGAGGTATTTGATCCCAGTGCCTTTACGAAACGAACTATCAATTATCATGGCACGCAACTGAATTCAAGCAGTCAAAAAAGTTGAGACGGCAGCTTTGCGTGGCGGGGGAAATTTATTCTCTGAGTGCCACTTCATTCAAAATCTTTGGAAGTCCATGGGACGGATTGAGTCTTTGGAAAAAAGACTCGATGGGAAACTTTTTCTTCCTCTCATCTTTTATGCTCGAAGACTTTTAGCCAAGAAGCGATTTTACAAGCGGGCGATAAAAACGTCGATGGAAAGACGGCGCAGAAAGAGCGGTTGAAGTGATTTCCCAACTAGACAGGCCAGACTCCCGAAAAGGTATTTTCCGCGACTGGGGAAGTGTTCTTTATTGAATAGTGTTGGGAGGCTTTTGCTTCAAAAGCTCCTTCTCGCCCGTGGTAAAGCTGAAAAGCGAACTCTCTTGAGAAAAATTGCCTCCTCCGGTTCTTGAAAATGGAATTATGCGTTTGATCTTTCGATCGCGGAGAAAAGGGTAACACCGCTTTTGTGCGCTTGAAGGTGAACCAGGTGTTGGGGTGAATACGTGTAAAGATCTCGGTCTTCAAACTTTTAACTTCGCGAGTTTTGAATCTGCTTAAAAAATTAGTTCTGTATAACAAGAAAGATGTGTTTTTCGTTTCAAAGCCCAGAGCGAATCAAAAAAGATTTCAAGGGGCCTCAATCTCTTCTATCGTTTTTCTATTTCAATTGAAAGTCTGTAATGCTAGATGAAAATTACGTGTAAAGATGGTTCGACTGTTTTCAGATACATCCACTTGCAATTGACCTTTATAGTGTTATTTCGATTCACGCTGATTCAATAAAGCCTATCTTAGTCGTTGGAGGGAAATAAGAAACAAGACAGGTAGGTAAGTTGCTAATTGACGTCACGCTGGCGAAAGTCGGGAATCAATCCCGAAGGGAAAGATCCCAGGACAACGCCTCATAATTTTGAACCACGATCAGGTGACGAGGTCAACATCTGTGAGCTGGCAATAACTCTTCAAACTTCCACGCCACTCCAATGTGATGACGTTTGAGGCAACGACAAATTTAACGTGCACGTTAACATTGCAGATTAACTTGCACAGATTTAACGTAAATCACAATCCTCCGATTTCTAATCCGTTGCTATTCTAATCGGGCTACCTCGGCCACGGAGACAATAGAGGAGAGGAGATTTTAAAACAAACTCCACATGCGGTTCTCCAATCACAGAGATATTCATATCCAAATGGATTCCTTCTCAATTTTAATTAAGTTACACACATTTGCCAAGGAGGCCACGGCCGAGCCTTTTCACACACCTTTGCCGATAAACTATCAAGAATTATTGGCCGTAAAGAGTTCAAATAACAAAATGCGGAGAGCACAAGAAAACTACTAGTGACCCAAAATGTCAGATTGCCATTTATAGATTCTAGAGCGAGCACATCCCATATCTGCCCTTCGTTCAGGTACGAAAGGTTTCTCCAACTTGCTTAAAATGTAACACTGAACAAGCCCCTCCCCAGGTCATCTTGTTGATCTGGCAAGGGAGAATCTCTATGGGAGTCCTGATCTAGAGGTGGAATTTTTGAGCGTGTCTTGACTCACGGACTTGGTCAAGCTATTTAACCCTTTTGGTTAAATAGCCTTTTGGTTATTTTCGCACCAAAATCTGCCCTAGTGCCCAGTTCGAAAACTGCCCTAGTCAACCTGTTCGTAACTGTCACCAGTTCTGAGCAAGAGACAGTTTTTTTAGAGCTATTTTTGTCTCGAGAAGGTAGTACCTCGTTATTAGCAAAACTGACCAGATCTAGATGGGCGAGATATCTCGTCGAAACACTTGGAGGATTAACTGGACCTCAAGTGGTAACAACAAATAAGCACCAGAGTGTATTTTTCACTGTTTTTCACATTTAAATATTTTCCGGGATGATTTGAGCACTGTGGGGCCCATCCTATAAATACGTCATTGTCGAGGCGAACAGACGAGATTTTTCCCATTTCGTCGAATCCTTTCCCATTCGGACAACCACCTAGTATTTGGATAGTTCGCTTGTTTTAGCAACCTATCTATAATACTAGACGAAGCGTTTCGTTTACCAATATAATTGAATCTTATCAGATCTTTCAATGATTTTTCTTCATACGGATAAAACTTAGGATTACATCGAAAAACTAACGATTAACTAAACTTGAATATTTCTCTGTTTCGAAGGAAAATCTATAAAAAGTATTTTATAACATTTTTTTTTACAATTCTAAAGAGTTGGCTTGGTTTTTTGATTGTGACAGTGTGCCTAAACCATAAGTCACATCAGAATTTCCAAAATTTGCTGTTAAATCCAGTCAAAATTTAGCTAGATTAGTTCTTTCCAGTACAGTAGAACCTCCAAAGTCTTTCTTCAGGCAAACAGGGTATTTTTATGAATCAGCAGATATTCTAATATTTTCACTAAAGTTGAACTTCTTGAGACCTTTCTGAAATACGAAAGGTCATACGGCTCCTGCTACAAAAGGAAAAGGTGAATGCATACAAGAGTGGTAATATCCTGCAAAATTGGTTACATGTAACATAGACCGTTGTTCAATAGAACACTTCAGTTCGTTCAAAAAGGGGGATTGCAGTAGCCCAGTTGATAGAGTCGAAGAGTAGCAACCGAATGGTTACGAGTTCAAAACTCAATCTAATCGAAGACCGAACGTAGGAAGCTGGTGCACCTATAATCTGTCATGGTCCCTCACGTTAGCGTGATGTGGAAGTTTGGAGAGTGAGATGCCAGCTCAGGAGCTGCCCTAGTCATCTGACCGTTCAAAAATATTAGGTGCTGTCTTTGGATCTTTCCCTTCGGGATCGATCCCTGATCGTCGCCAATAGACCGTTGTGTAGGCTTCAGTTTGACGTTGACTACCTACCTAAAAAGGCTCACGTATGAAATTTCAGTGCCGCTTTAAGGTAATAAAGAAAACAAATTAGAAAAAAGTCATGTATTTCTTTTCCATATAATCATTAACGACAATCGTAGTTACCTACCACTGAAATCTATTTTTTAAATAGTTGTTTCCATATACCGTGTAGTTTTGTTTGCTTTTAATGATTAATAAAAATTTGAAATGGTACATTACGGTAAAATTCCCTTATAGATTGAGAGTAATTTTATTCGTGATCTTTAATTTAAGATTTCGAATTACCCACTCACACTCATTGCTTATAAGACCAATATACTGACAGACTGCTCTCTAGGTGAAAGTGTACCGATTATGCTTCAGTGACTTTTCGCACAATACGTAAACTTTATAATAAAACCGATTAATAACAGGGGCTCAAATGTATTTTTCAACCATCCTAAAATAGGATAACGAGAGGATCTCTAAATTCAGAATAACATAATAAACTTCATCTTGTTTTCTGGGACTAGGCAAGAAAGAAAAGAAAATCAATCAAATAAAGATCAGGTAAGAATACTTTTTCTCTCGGCAAATAAAGGAACCCTCTGATTGCTAAGCCGTTACTCTTCCGACTGGGCTACCATGGCCCTGCAAATAAAGGAATAGCCTGACTTTCGAACTTTTAAAATATGTAATAGACGTGAGGAATACAATCAATGGATCGAATAAAAATATAAACAACCGCACAAATAAATTAAAATATAAATCATTTATTAGGATCATTAGCATGGTCGAATTTACAGGGAACGTTGATTTTTTAGTAATTGTCTATAAAATTGGAGTGCAAAGTCCTAGTGTCCCGAACACCTTGGGCACCAATTATTTCATGACTGACTCCCCTCCCTCCAACAGCATGATGATCTGTATAAATAAATAAGGAATTCCGGAAACACTCATTTTTTGAAGCAACTGGGTGCTATTTGCCCCTCCCTATAATTTCTCAAATTGCTGCAACTGACTCGATAGGCACTTGTTTTCTTGATGATAGTTGACTCAAACTGAAACTAGAGTCACTCGATCGGGAAATGAATGGTGAATATAGATAGAATAGATCAACCCTCCTGGTGGAAGTCTTGACGAGGTATCTTGTCATTAGAAAAAAACTGTCCAAATCTTGATGAACGAGCTATCTCGTCATTAGCAAAATTGGCCAGATCTTGATGGATGAGATAACTCTCCGAAACCATTTGGAGGGTTAAAGAAAAGTGTTTCGTGTTTTCGTCATAATATCCCCATACCCGAAATAGTTCAGATAGCAATGGTGACGAAGTCCAATGCTGCCTTTGCAGTGTGAACTCTCTCGAAGTGTGGATATTGTGTCGAAATATCCCAAAACATTTTCTGTAATCTATTCTATCGTATTCACCATTCATTTCTAGATCTAGTATCTTTAAATACTCGTTGACGTGGCGTGGAAGTTTGGAGAGTGGAGTGTTATCTCAGGTGTTGACCTCGTCATCGGACCATGATTCAAAATTACGAGGTGTTGTTCTTGGATCTTTCCCTTAGGGATTGATCAAGGACCGTCACCAAAGCCAGTTGTGTTGCTCTAGTGCGACTTAAATTCAACTATCTCACCTCTTCTATCGTTAACTTCCTTGCAGATCGGCGTTTCACCCCTGCGCCGGTGTTCGTGACTCATCATTACAATGCTTCATTATGTCTCAATGAATATGCTTTTGTTTAAGTCTTAACTACTAGACCTGTGACTACTTCATTTTAATGCGACTTGTTCGTGTTCAAATCAAATCGATCATCATTTAAGTCAAACGAGAGCATTTAAAAGCGATTCATATTACAGAACAGGGTAATTCAATTAGCACAAGAGGTGGTTTTTCCGTCGCATAAAGGTAGCAGCTGTCTCATACACGTCGTGGTAACAAAATTATATCCACAATTATGTCTCTATCACATCTTTTATACCACATGCTGCAAACACACCACGTCGTCGCAAAACAACACTAAAGATATCGCAAATACATTGTTATGTTCCTATCTGACGGCCAAACTATTAACCCTCCAAGTGTTTCGTCGAGATATGTCATCCAACATCGGGTCAAATTTGTTAAGAACGATATCTTGTCGAGACAAAACTGCCCTGTTACTCCAAGAGAATGAAGATCCAAGTAAGAAAAAGCAAATTGTTCCTTGCCCAGAACTGGTGACAGTTTGGAACCAGAGGCTGGACACCACAGAGCAGTTTTCGAATCGAAGATAAACCACCAGGAGGGTAAAACTAACGCTTACAACAGCTTCTATAATGTTTCCCTATTGAGCTGTTCGTCTCATTTGCGATGCAAACAGTGTTAATATGATAGGGAGAAATAGGTAGTGATCCATTGACATCTGAGTCTTATTCGTGAATTGATGTCATACATATCCATTATCGTCAACACATGTTAAAAGCACGGCTGCGCTACTTGGGATAAATTTCGCAAAACTAAATATTGAATTGAATACTATGAATGAATTGAATTAGACCAGATATATCTCTGAAAGAACAGAAACAGATTTGAAGTCTTATTCGGACGCTGATTTCACCAAAACTCTAAAAACGTTGCTGGAAGAAAAATTACCAGACTACAACCAAACGCCGCATAAGAAAAAACAATTCCATAAGGAAAAACAATTCCATAATAAATTCTTCCCAGACGATAATTGATCGCGACATAAAACCCCCTACACGCTCCGCTAAAATTAATTTCCCATCAAGCCTTCCGTTTGAAAACAAAAATCCAACTAGTTAAGCAAATTCCATCAGACAGCTATCGGACCTCTACCTACTCGCTAATCTCAAACCATTGCATCATCATCAGCGAACTGAAAAGGACGCAAACAAACCATAATTTAACCCCGTCGGAAGCATTGTTGCCATCTCATTTTCCCGACCTCATCTAATATTTGAAGATCAAAATAAATAAAAGACGTCTAAATAGATGGCCTCCCGTGGTCACCATCTGATTCAATTGACCATTAACCGTGCTGGGATTTGCACCCGGCACATTACTGTTATGGCTCTTTATTCTCTACCCCACCGGCACATAGTTCCCGCGCTTGCATAGATTAATATTCGGTTAGTGCCGGACTTCCCGCCGATTCAGGCTTTTCCAGAAATCCCGGGAGTCTTGGTTTTATCGCATGCTATTTTCCCCTTTTTCTTTTCCCGATTTTTGTTTTCGTGTAATCTGGTATGTGTTGGCTGGGGTAGGGAAGGGATAAAAACCTTCGCCTTTTCTTTATTTATGGACGGAGTGTGGCCAGTTGAGTGTTGATAAAATAAAGAGTTTCGGACATTTCTTTAGTCCCCTTTTCGGAGGAGTTATTTATGATCGTGTTATAAAGTCACGCTGTCGAGATTAAGTGCGACGTTTTGAGGCGATGTTGGAAAGAAAATGGCGTCAGTGGGAGGTTTTTTTTCTTGTTTAACTGGCATCTGTTAGATTAAGCGAATGGATATGGCGCTGTTGTTTTGGTTCAGTCTCAAGGTTTATCGCCTGTTTCATTTTTAATATCATAGACCAGCGATGGCATCGCCATTCTGCAATAATCTATGAGCTAGTTACGCAATCTTAATATTCGTGGGGAGCTTACCCACCACTACAAGAATTAACTTTCATAAAACTATCTATTTTATTAACTTACGTGGCATAGAATTCGACACTATTTGCGTATTGGTGAGTAGCTTCTTTGCTTAAATTTCATGATTTGATTTATGGAGCTACAAACTATGTATCATTTAAGTGGTTTTATGTGGAAATGTGTAATGAATTACTCAGATTAAATTTTATTTCTGTATATATTCATTTTGTTTGATGTCAGCCTGTCAGCCATACCTTACTAACGGGTTCTAAATGAAACAATTCGTTTTCTTATATTTATACTTTATCATGAATTATTTTACTATTTTATTGAAACACAAATTGAAGCAACAAATTTGTTTCATCTGTTGAACAATGTTTAATTCGATAAAGGTTGATTTTATGGGCGAACTGGATTTTATGGCGCAAGGGCCTTATTTAAAATCTTAAGGACGGTACAGCTTTGAGCTTGGCATAAGGTTTTCGTCGCCATGGTGAAAACAACGGCCGCCAAGTATTTATTCTGGTAACACACCTAGTAAGTGGGAAGAATAGTATAGTTACCAGAAAATATCACCCTTACAATGACCAGACTAATGCCAAGCTCAGGGACTTTCCGTTGGCTAAATTTTAACCAAAAAATGAATTATGACATGATGTGAATTAGTCAAATATATGAAATATTTTTATCAAAAGGTTCCATTGACCTCATTATGCTAAACTCAACAAACATCTCACTATAGATCTAAACGTACACACCCATGACACTGCAGTAAAAAGTCAACGAAAAGAAATCAAATTTAGTTTCTAGCTGAAAAATAAAGTTTCATTTCGCAAAATGTCAGGGGGTGCACAGAACAGCTATTTTAAATATTTAAATTGAAATAAAGGTTCTTGCTCTTTTCTCCACTTCGTTCCAATGACATATTACTCTCAGCCAAACTTTTAAGGATTTAACGTTTTTATTAAATCCCCCAGAAGTTATTTCAGAGCAATAAATAGTTCCCTTCCAGTCTTTCTTTTGATTAATGCATTCTTAAATTAACAGCGAGCCAGCGAAAGCCTATTCTCTCTCTGCTTCTTATAGATGAATAGTCTCCCCTTTTTCCTCCTTTCGGGTTACTTTACGGAGTGTCTTTAAGTGATCTTAAAGCAAACATGTCTTCTTTGCTTTAAAGCGAAAGAAAAGAGGAGGAAATGAAACAGAAAAATAGAGAAAAAAGAAACCCGAGGAGGAAGATTTGTTAGATATTCATTTGCGAAAGTCTACTCTGGTTTCACGTCCACGCTATTTTCTGTTTTGTCTGAAAATAGAATTTCCAATTTATGAAGGGAAACGAAATCCTGCCTATTTCGGTAGGACATATTAATCTGCAGCGAAAGCTAAAAATATCCGTGACTTTTGAGAAACGTGTAAAACGATACTGAAGTATTAGTTATTCATCTAGGGATTATTAGTTTTCGTCTAGCAACGGATATTTCTGTCAGAATTTTTCAACTAAAGATACTGTACTGATACTGAATGTTTTGTTCCTGAAACTTTAGATGTATTTCGGTAAAGCAATTTTGTTTTATGAAATGCTTTTCTACCATGTTTTTGAGAGTTGCTGTGAAATCCTTTATTTAAAATCATCTTCGTTTGCAAGAAAAATTACTCTATTCAAAATGTTGTGCTAGCATTGATTATTTCAGGGCGAATGATTTTATTTAAAGTATTCACATTATCAGTAGGTATTACAAGAGTCAAAAGTTCTCGTGTAAAAAAAAGCGAATCATATATTGAGTCACGATTTAATTTTATGCTTCCAATTTACCAATAGAACTAGATTTTATCAGACCGTGTACATTTCTCTTTGAAGCCTTAAATAAGGACGAGAAAAGAATACTTTTTATTCAGAAACATTCTCTGGAACAAAGCAAACAAGTTTTATAGGTTATTCACAATTTTATATCGAGTACTCCTTAATAGGTGACTTGCATACATCGAGTTAATGTCTTCATTAAGTATAAATACTTCATTATAATATTCTAATTTTCAATTTTAATTAGGATTTCAGCTTTTGAAATACACTGCTGGCCACCCAAATTGCAACACCAAGAAAGACAAGAGATATCACAACAAAATTTATTTTGTAGATAACATGTTGACCAAGTATCAAATGATTAAATTTATAGACTTCTGTGAAGTTTGGTTCCTGCCAAAATCAGTAGCCAGAGTAGCCGCCATTGTTGGAGATCACCGCTGCCACACGCCTCGGCATTGATTCAAAGAGACTTTGGATGTGTTCTTGGGGTACAGCAGACCAAGCAGCTTCCACACGTTGCCAAAGTTGATCTGGTGTGGCAGCTGGGGATGTATTCTGGGTCAATCGTTGAGCAATCATGGACCACATGTTTTCTATCGGCGAAAGATCCGGAGAGCGAGCTGGCCAGGGAAGCAATTCAATCTGGCGATTGACGAAGAACTCTTGGACAATGCGTGCCACGTGTGGTCGCGCATTATCCTGTTGAAATATGGCTGTGGGCAAGCCCTGAAGGTAAGGAAGGACAACTGGCTCCAACACCTCGGAGATGTAGCGCTGGCTGTTTAAAGTACCGGCAATGCGTACTAGAGGAGTGCGAGAGTGATATCCAATACCGCCCCATACCATAATACCCGGTGCAGGACCAGTGTGGCGGTGCATAACGCAGCTGTTTAGCATCCTCTCTCCACGGTGTCTCCAGACTCGAATCCGACCATCGTGGTGTTGCAGACAGAAGCGTGACTCGTCAGTAAAGATAATTTCATTCCATTCTGCCGTCCACATCCTTCTTTCATCGCACCATTGGCGGCGGAAACGTTTGTGGTTCTGCGTCAAGGGTAGACGAAGCAATGGACGTCTTGCGGACAGACCACTCTGCTGTAAACGGCGTCGAATGGTACGCGCAGACACTGGATGATGTGGTACAGACTGAATGTGCTGTGCTATGGTTCGTGATGTGGCTGAGCGATCCGTCACTGCTATACGCACAATATGCCTGTCATCACGTGAAGTGGTGCACTGAGGTGGATGCGATCGAACACGTCGGTCCGTCGTACCCTCCTGCATCCAACGATCACATATCCGCATTACAGTTGTTTGGTTTCGTCCAACACGACTACCGATTTCCCTGAAAGATAATCCACAATCTCGGTAGGCCACTATCCTTCCTCTGTCGAACTCGGATATTTGATCAAAAGATGATCGCTGTTTTCTACGAGGCATAATTGATCGTTTTTTTGAAAAAACCACAAGGAAAACACAATTGCCGTACTTGAAATCGTCGAAATCTCCAAGCCTTAAATAGCGCTTTGAAGTGGCGCCACAGGCGCGCGTGATGTGCGTCTGCGCTGAAATTCTAATCATTTGCATATCTCACCTCCGCTAATGCATGTTGTAAATTTCATATTATTTGCATGCTTCCTTCAGGGTGTTGCATTTACGGTGGCCAGCAGTGTACATTTGCGATTTTTGCGCGTAGCGAAATTTCAATTTGTTCACAAAATTAACATAGCTTAACAAATGAGCTAAAGTAATTATACAATTTTTGAATTTATTTCATTTCCTATCTCCGATGTTAAAAACGCTCTACAAATTAAACGATTATTTTAAACAAATGACAGGAAACTTACTGCCGCATGTAGCTAAATAACACATTTTTGAAACGTACCCCAAATGCAGAAAATTACGAAACTTCAGACATTTTCTTTTCAGTTTGAAATTCCATTTATTTGTAAAAATTAAACTAGTAATTGGCAGTAAAGTTTAGTGTGAACTGACATCGTGCTTCCTAGTTAGTCCTGGTAAAATAGTTTTGAGCTAAATTCATATGCATTGTTTAATAAAATTTGTTATTGCTACAGTGCAATATTCTAGTGTCAGTTTTACTAAACTTCTTTCTACTTTTTTGAAGAACGCTTTGTTCAGTCTAGACATTTGAGAAACTATGCTCTAGCTAACAGGAGAGTAATTAGAAGAAAATTATTTCCAGCAAAAAGGTAAAAATAGCAACACTTGCTCAGATTCAATTTGAATGTAGAAGCAACTATATGAAGAGTGCTAAACTTAGAGAATTGTCTCCATTTGAGATGAAGCTTCAAAGTTAATTGTTCGAGAGGGAAGCTGTTTTTTAAATGCTGTTTCGCAATTATATCATAAAATAACAGGAAATTAGAATGGAGAAAAGGAATGTCAATTTTACTCCAAATTAGATGCTGGTAAATCAATTTATTTTTGATTTGCAGTGGTGGTGTTTTTTGTATTGTGCCTCTGACAATTTTACAAGTGGACATGCTATCTAGTTTTTTAGACTTTCAACTAAACTATAGCGTTTCTCCTGAATTATGTTTCATTTCAATTTTGAGTTAATTCGAGACATTATTGAACAGGCAGCTGATAAAAAAAGAAACAGATTGTGGCTAAAGTATTGTACAAATTCCTTTTCTAATAGAAAGTAAAATTTGAATGGTTTCGTATTGTCTTAATAGTGCTTTTCAGTTCTCAAGAATGATATCTATAATCTTGAAAGCTAAGTACTCAATAATATCTGGAGTTTATTTAAAATTGAAATGAAGAATAATTCACAAAAAAGTCAAGACATCAAAAGAACATACTACTTTTCATTAGAATGATTGCTACTTGCCGAATGTTGTTTTCTACAGGTTAAGCAAACAATAGCATTTCATCTTTCTTATCTATTGATATCACAACGCTATGATTTTTCATACTTTTTCTAAAAGCTTGATAGGTATTTGCTATGCTATTGTTTTCGTAGTAAAATATACAGGGTGATCGTAATTAACGTTGGATACTGAGATCATTTTGTGGCTATAACCCTCCTGATCTTGACGAGGTATCTTGTTATTAGCAAAACCATTAGCAGATCTTGATGGACAAGATATCTCATCATTAGAAAAGTGATCAGATCAATAGAAATAGGCACTATCTCGATGACGATGTATGTCGTCATTAGCAAAATTGGTCAGATCTTGATGAACAAGATGTCTCGAAACCACTCGGAGAGTTAACCAATAAGCAGATTGACTCAAAAATATGATCCAAGAATATTCAAAAGTGCGAAAAAGATTCAGCGAAAAAGTAAAAAAACCCTATCAAATAGGAGAATCTTTACTGCAAAATATACTAAACAAAATAATAATGAATAAAGACCAACCTTAAATGATGTTTAAGCTTTTATTTTTTGCCTTTACAAACATTACGAATAAAATCAGTGCAAATAATGACACTAATGTTTTAAGTAAAGAAAAAGCAATCTGAATGGATAACCACATGGAAGCAATGTCGTATTATCAAAGTTAACTAGAGAATGCCTTTCTTATCACTACCATGGATATCATTTTACCAAAGCGTGTTTTGATTGGGCAGCTGTTTCACGAAATTTAGGGTAATGCTTTGACTTCTGTTCTTGAATTTCGCCGTGATAAGAAATTACACTGCAGACCAATGTCTCCCACAAGCTGCCAGGAAAATGGTAACATGATTCCACGTCGTTCGCATTTCAACCTGACATGTCGAAAATCTATTACAGCAGCTGTCATTGAATATGTTACCATGGCTGTGCAGATGCTGTGTCACGGCAATTACACCTATCATATGGCATAGTGTGGAAGGTACCGAGGAAGACAGTGCCCTGCTTTCTGCACTGTATCAACCACAACCAGTAGCTGTGGTCATCGTGACAATAAAAAGGGCTTAACTTTTGTATTGACTTTTCTTGTCAGAATGGACGTTGATATGTAGTCGTAGTGGTATATTCTTTGAAGCGACGAGGCACATTTTTATCTTAATGTTACAGTGAACATTCAAAATTGTCGCATTTGTGCCGTGGACAATCCACGTGTTTTCCAGCACCGTCTATTGTGTTCCTCAAAGCGACCGTCTGCTTGGTGGGTTGGTATTTGAGCTTACGTCGCACTGGAACAAAACAAGGGGCTATTGGTGACGGTACAAGATCAATCCCGAAGATCCGAGGAAAACATCTGGTAATTTTGAATCATGGTCAGATGACGAGGTCAACACCTGAGCTGGCTATACACTCTCCAAACTTCTGCACCAAGCCAACGTGAGGACATTTGAAGCCATGACAGATTTAACAAGCAACAGCCCCTCGTACACGACGATTTTTCGTTGGATCGAGTTTTGGTCTCGCAATCCTCCAGTTGCTAATCTGTAACTACTAACTGGGCTATCGAGGTCCCAGTCTGGAGTGGATTAACCCTCTGATGGGTCCACAAGTAAATATTCGTTCTGACAGCTGCAGTTTTCCCTGGATGACATCTAACCAATCTTGAACGTCTTGACCAATATAATATGTTTATTTCAATCAATAAATGAGGTTATTTTGCCATTATATATGCGTTGTGGAAAAAAAATCAATGCTACACTACTCGGAAATCTCGTCAGAGGGTTTACATACACATTTATCCTTGGACCATTCTCCATCAAAAGAGTTCTAATTGTTCTATGTCTGACTTCGGATATGACATGCTCCTAACTTTTGTTCTGTCTCAACTTCAACAGTTGCAATATTTTTCATCTACAACATTTATGCAAGAAGGTGCGCATCTACATATGGGATGCAATGTACTGCATTTCTCGCGTCAACAAGTCACTGATAACCAAGTGGTTAGTCATTCGTTAGCAATTGCCTGACCTCTACGTTCTCAGGATCACGTGATTTATGACTATTGGGGATATGGGTCTGTTTTTAGAATACGATTTACCTTGGAAATGCAATTTTGGTAGGGATTGAATTGTGCTACATGTGGAAAGCATAACGAGAGATCAGTTGCGGTCAGTCGTATAACACTGTTTAATCGCTTTAAAATTATACACATGAACGATAGGGAGCAAATTGAGCAATATTACTTACATCCTGAGCAATCTGGGCAGCAGATATGTCCCGTTACGAACAAATAAATGTTTTTCCATTATGTTGTTTCTTCAAAGGCAATGGGGCTCTTCCAAGCCTACCTTAGCTGATTTGGACTGAAGGCCAAACCTCTCTGAGCATGAGGACAGGATAACACTCCTACTCCAATCTAATGTGAAATCACTAAATCCCTCAACATCAGACATCTGTTTCAGATCATCTGGACAGTGTGAAAGAGTAGAGCTTCAACAATAAGGGTTGAGTTACGTATCGGTCAATTACATATAGGTCAATTACTGAATTTACTAATTAGCTGTAACCCGTGATGGAAGCAGCTGGTGGTTGTCTCGAAGAGGTATCTCGTCATTAGCAAAACTGACCAGGTCTTGCTGGGCGATATATCTCGTCATTAGAAAACAACTGATCATATCTTGATCTCGTCATCATAAAATAGGTATATATCATAATGACGAGATATTTTGCCATCAGAAAATTGATCAGATCATGATGAACGAGATATCTCGTCCTCTGAACGAGAAACTGGATGGGAGAGAATCCACTTGGAGGATTAATCAGGATTTCCCAAAAGGACAGGTCCTCATGCAAGAGATCCTGTGATACCACAGTGCATTCCTTATGGACCACTTTGCTTGATGAGCGCCTTTTTAATTCTTTTTTTTTCCTTTTTCTTTATTTTCTAATGAAACCATACGCGCGGGTGCCCATCAAAATGGTCAATAATCTTATAGGGATTGGTACAAGGGTACTAAGATGTTATGTGTTTGTTCTTTTGTATTTTTCTGTAAATCGCATTCTAGCGGATCGTGTTTGAACTTTTGTTTCTTTGCAGAATCATTTTCCACATCCTTTGAATAGCATATATGTCAGTAAAACTTTCAATGTATGTGTGTCCATAACTCAACGTCTTTTGTAATGTGTTTGGTACAGCTTGGTCATATATGGTCCTTGCACCATATACCCCAACCAATCCAAGGAATACGCAACTAAACTAGGTTCAGAACCTATGCTTATGGAAAGGACTGTTGTGTAATACATTTTTATTTTGACTGAACATAGAGTAACTTTATTTCAAATAAAATTATATTTTAACAAAACTTATTTCTCATTAACATGATACAAAATAAATAAGCATAAATTTATGAAGTATTGTTTTCTTCGATGGAACGAGTGATCCGAATACCTACTGCATTTCAATTTATTCGTAATAAATGCTGCTTAAAATTGGATTTTGTTGGCATTTCATGTCCCACCAAACCGTAATGTCTCATATATAAATGCAAAGCAAAAGTTTCGCGTTATGTCTAGCATTGCTGATCTTTATTTTGGTAAAAAGTGCATTCCTTTGTTTAACTGTCACTAGCATCTCATGTATGTAATTAATGTGTTACTCACGACGAAGATTTCTAATTCCCTGAAGGTTTTATTCATGCATATTTTATCATTTGTATATGAAATTTCTTCGTAACAAAAGTGTGTTACTAATCTCGCAAGTTTCTAAGATGTAACTATATGATTAGAATCTTATGCACATAAAGTAATGGGTTCCGAGGAAGGTAAGAGATTTCTGAAGTATATTTACGATTGTACGAGATACTTTGTTACAAATAAAGATATGATTGATCTCATCCTTAATGGGAATATTTACATTATTTTAATAATGCATATGTTACAATAATCTTGTCTCTAAGATATTTATACGAAGTAAGTATCAAGGAAGAATTTAATTTTTCTTTTTGCAAGTAAGAAAGCAAAATTGTTTAAAAAAATAAATTTTATTTATAACTTATTACTGGGACGGAGATTTTGATTTGCATAATTTTTGGGAGAACAAACACATCTCTCTATTTGTGGGAATAGAAATATGTTTCATAAAAAACTAAGTTCATTTTCATGCTTTATTCGCAATATTTTTGTAAAGGGTTTTCGCTCTTTTTAAAGCATCCTTTTGTTATTTTTTGACATTATACATGGCAGACCATAGAAAATTATATCTTTTGAAAATCTGCACACAATTCTTAATTCTGCTTTGAAATTATAAATACAAACTATGACAAACGAAAAGCTCAATTAAATATTTTTTGTTAGTAAAATTCAAACTTTGAATTTGAATAAAAAAATGTAAGGTGATGTAATATAAGGCTTTTTCTTTTGTAGGCTCTATTTTTCATTAACAAAATAGACTTTCAGAGTGATCGAGAAACCGTTAAAAGTGAAATTGTATTTTTTAAGAGTACACTCATCGCACAGGAGATGTTTAGATTTCAATTGTTTCAATAATCTCTTTATAAACTTTTTGGAAAAATGGTAATTTTTTAGGTAATTTGTACTGTATTTCAAGCATTTTTGGGTCATAAATGAATTTTGGGGCATTTTAAAGGCAATAGTTAGTTAGGTTACCGAAATCATAGCCCTAATTATTACTATGTGTAAATATCATTAATGAATACTTTTTCTCAAGTGTTTGAAAGACAACTCAACCTTTCGTTCCACCAACAGCAAATGTATTTTTTGAACTTCAGTTTATTTACCAAACGTACAAAATTATGGCTCACATTTCAGTTCCCCTGATTAGAATAGCTGTTTTCAAGCTTAAAAGTTCGCGAGGAAAGTTTTTAATCGTCGCTACTTATATTAGTTTTTACTTTTGTTCGAGTTAACGGAAATATTCAATTTCAGCAGGAAATTAGTAATCTCTATCATGCGGGGCTACACCTATTTCCTTGCTTTTAAAGCCATGAAACTAAGCACTAACTTTATAACGAGAAGGGCTGAAAGTATTTTTCTAGAAACAAGACTCCCATGGCGCTTGATGAAACTTTCGCATTATACAAAAGAGAAGCCGCTTAATAAGAGAATGAATGAAACAAATACCAGGTAATGTACTTCACGTCATTGGCCGTCTATCTTTCAAATACTTCAAAACTCTATTATTAAAATTATTAAGTGCAGTGCACGTGTCTAAGGGTTGGTAGTCATAGGTTGTCTACTATTACGTAAAATGCAGTCAGGAGAGTCAACAATACTGCAATAAAATAAATGTGCACGCAGACAGTAATGTTCAGTCAGAAAACGAAACTCAGCAACAGTAGCCCTCCTTAGAGAGGCTGGGATGACGTCATTGGAGGAAAGAAGGCATTCCCAAGATTTATCCTTGGAAGCATTGACTAATCTTTCTTTTAGGAGGTGTTTGAATAACTCTTTTATCCAAAGTTTCAAAGCGTGAAAGGGCAGGGTTTACCAGTTTTGGGTGAATTTGGTTCCTTTTATGACGAGGTAGTTCGCTCTCTCATTTCCAAGTACGTCACAATGAGCAGAGACCCACTAATGACACTAACACATCATCTAGCTCATCAAGGAGCTATCGGTATTGCATAACTCGCTTTGTAAAAGAGAAACCACGTTATGGGTTGATTTGTTGGGGGGTTTATGGTGTAAGGGCCATGTTTGGCCATTCTGCGCCAGACGCAAGACATACGATATCAAGTAATAGACATACACACAATGAAAGTTTTACTGACACAGAAGAGGGAAATACACCCAGGGAGGAATGCACTTGGCAGGAATCGAACGTGCGCCACCTATAACTCGAAGACCATGTTATAGGTATGGTATTTTTAATTAACGTCACACTGGAGCAACACACCGGGCTATTAGTGACGGTCCCGGATCAATCCCAAAGGGAAAGATCTGAGGACAACATGTAATTTTGAACCTCGGTCAGGTGACGAAATCATGTTATAGGAGATAGAAATCGTGTTATGCGAAACGTATAAGGCTGTTCCAAAACTTTCTGTGAGAATTTTGTCGGGATATTGAATAGAATATAAATATAAATAAATGGCTCACATTACCATAAAATTAAAAGTTTGCAAGCAGAAATTGGGATGAACTAGTGTTAGCTAGTGTATAAATAAAGTTCTCTCTCATTTTCATACTCTGCAAAAAATTCATCCCCCAAACACCCATCTAATCAACAAGAAATCACCTCGTATCTACATAACCCAATCATCAAAAGCCAATTATTTACCTATCGGTATTTAGTCAGTGACAGCCAATTGGGGCGAAAGGGCTCACACTTGGACACGAGTATTCATCCGATTTACATGTGTGTGGCTTTCTCTATTAAAAGCCAATTCAGAGCGTCCCTCGTTATTAGACTCCATTCATCCCTGCACAATATTAATAACATTGATTGACATGTAGGTAGGGGAGGGGTCGTAGCGCGAACAAGAAGCTAATGAAACGGCACAATTCCCTCTTCGCTGGCCGTCGGGTAATTTCGCCATTGTTGTTCGGCCGACCGATAGTCTCCGAATGCACGAGCAAATAGAGCTTTGATTGGGACGGGCCGTGTTTTGGCACTCGGGTGTGCGAGTGAGGGGTTGTGATTGGTGGAGAGGTAGTTTGGGAATTGGGATTTATGTGCCGATTGGCTGTGAGGAGTGGCGCTTTCACTTTTGCTTTGATCTTTGTCGGGAAACGCGGATAATTGTCTGCAGTTAGGTGTAAATCAGAGGGGACAAAGTTATGAAAACAAATTCACTTTTTATGGGTATTAATATCTAGGTAGGTATATATATTGACATATCGCACTGGAGCAACACAAGGGGCTACTTGTGAAGGTCCAGGATCATTCCCAATGGGATAGATCCTAGCGCAACACCTCATCATTTTGAGCCACAGTCAGATGACGAGGTCAACACCTGAAACTAGCACCTCACTCTCTAAACTTCCACATCACGACAACGTGATGATGATTGAGGTCACGACAGATTTAAAGTGCATCAGCCCCCGTTTACATGACGGTCTTTGTTTGGATCGAGTTTCGAATTCGCAACCCTCCAATTGCTAATCTGCGACTCTACCAAATGGACTATCAGGGCCCAATTAATACTTGGATCTTAGACAGTTTTTAAGTTTCACTAAGTAATTTTCATTGTGTATCCAGGTGTTAACTAAACGCTAAAGTAAGAAATTACTGTGAGTGCGACAAGTGAGGCATCTCGATTGATCGGAATACAAAATCGCTCAGTAATGGTTTTCTCGAAATTTGCTGTTTCCCTTTCGTCATGTTTGAATATTTGATGCGATATCTTGGTGTGCGAATGTCTGACCTGGTCAGAGAAGAAAACGACCGTCACACGACCTTCAAACTTTCCCCTGAGTAAATGATCTATTTAATAACTATTATTTTATTTAAAGATGTTACAAAGATTCATTTGAATTCATTCGTTTTTCTAATATTTGGAATTAGGAATAAGAGAGGGAGAGAGAGAAACCCACACTGTCGGGGAAGTAGGACTTCTAGATCCCCCATCTTCTAGCTGTGCCACTGATTACACAGATCTGCAATGAAAATGTTGTTTTTGTTTCTTTGTGTGATTTTAATGTAATTTTGAATGCTGAATTCGAAAATGTAAGATATTTTTCTCTATGTCAGGGGGCTGTGGTAGCCCAGTTAGAGAAGTAATGGATGTATTAGCAACCGGAGGGTTGCGAGATCGAAACTCGGTTCAGCCAAAGAACGTCGTGTACACGGGGGATGGTACACGTTAACTCTGCCGTGGCCTCAAATGCCCTCAAGTTGGCGTGGTGTGGAAGTTTGGAGAGTGGGGTGCCAGTTCAGGTGTGACTTCGTTATCTGACCGTGATTCAAAATTACGTGGTGTGGTCCGAGGATCTTTCTCTTCGGGTTTGATCCCGGGCCGTCGCCAATAGCCCGCTGTGTTGCTCTAGTGAGACGGTAATAACGTACTTACATACCTCTACTATGGAAGGAATTTCCACAATATGGAAAAGGTTTTTGGAATTATATGCTCATAATATAATGTCTTTGATATATAATCTTATGTATAATATACATAGGATAATATAATCTTTTATACATAGGATAGGATACAATAGGATAATATTGAACTGTTTGCATAATATTTAATAATACAATTTAGAGAATGTAAACAATTTAATAAATGAGCGTACGTATTTAGGTATTAGAGCGGTATCAAAGTTCAACTACGAGTTATAGAGCAGCAAATGTCAACCTGTCCCTCAGCAGCAAGCATGTCCAAACAAGAACGTCTCCAATCAATTTTATTCCCTATGTTAGGCAAGAAACATTTTCAGTATTGCACTAATAGTTGACTTGTGTGAATAACATTATTTTCAGTAAAGATTTTATATATTTAAAAATTTTGGACTTCCATTGAGTGTTGTGCACAGTTTTTATGTGGTAGAAAGCAAAAATGGCTTCGCTAGAGGTTGCGTAAACAGTCCAACCTCTTATATATCTGTAGAAAGTTTGTTATCCAAAAGCAGATGAAAATAACTGAGTTTGTGAGAAAGGCTTACTACGCCTGTTTTAGTGTGAAATTTGATGATCAAGAAAAACACACATAAAGAATTCTGTGTTGAAGAACTTTTGCTTTTGGTATTTTAATGGTTTGGAGGAAACCAAAAAGTACAGGGGTGACTGTTATTTTTGCTTATGCAAAATACACAGCTATATTTAAGAGTAAGAATAACATTTTCTAATGCAATCTTCACTTCTAATACTAGTTCCCTATGGACTTGATGTCTCAAACCATACAAATCTAGATCCCGCTGTTTGTGACTTAGAAGAGATTTCTGAAAGTGATGAATTCATTTCCGAGTACTCGAGTAATGATAACACTTGTATTTCAGATGGGGCCCCTTCGAAAAAACCAGTACCGGAACCCGGAGGAAAGATGTAGGGAGAGGTGCTGGTTAACATGTATCGTTTATTTTTTATTGTATTTAAAAGAATCAAATCACATGAACTATTTCAGTGAATGGTTGGTCAGCATACTTCATAAAAGTATAGAAACTTTACATATCACAGATATGCAAAACGGCAGTTCAACCCTTTAAATCAAATTTTATTACATTTTCTAATCTAAAATGTTACATCCCAAATACCATCTTACCTAATAGAAAAGAGGACTACCCGAATAACCCTTGTAAAATAATAATACCCTTGTAAAAAGAATGACGTTGACAACCTTTAGTAACCCTATAGACGGGAATTAAGCCTCCAAGTGTTTCGACGAGATATCTCGTCCAAAATCACGTCGATTTCGCTAAGGACGAGACAACTCGTTGAGACAAAACTATCTCTCTGTCCTATTATTCTAAGGAGAAATAGATTGTTCCTTGCCCAGAAATGGGGACTGTTTGGAACAGGTTTTCTCACAAGAGGTTGGCAAATACTGGACAGTTTCGACGCGAAGAGAAACCACCAGGAGGACTCGGAGTGTTCGTTTGTACCATATTTGGGATTTTCTGACGCGAGATCCGGAAACGGATAAGCTGCACCAAGGGTGTTCGTTTGTAGCTAGTGGTCAAGTTTCCAGAAATAAGGAAGCAGCGGCTTTCTGGGCAGTGGATGTCCGGTGAGGGATAGTTTGTGAATTGCGCTTTTCATGGGTGTTCCTCTTTCCTAAATTCAATCGATTTATGTATATAACCCCACTTGAATTTACATAAACGTTTACTTAATCAATAACGATATGTGCACCATACATGTAACTATTCTGTTTCTCATATTCACCTTGTACTTCGGGCAGCGGTAGCCTGGTTGGAAGAGAACGAATTAGCAACCGGAGGGTTGAGAGCTCGAATCCAACCAAAGACCGTCGTTTACAAGGGTGACTGGTGCACGATAAATTTGTCGAGGACTTAAATGTCCTCACGTTGGATTGGTGTGGAAGTTTGGAGAGTTGGGTGCCAGCTCAGGTGTTGACCCCGTCATCTGACCGTGGTTCAAAATTACCAGGTGCCTTCGGGTTTGATTCCGGACAGTCACCAATAGCCCGCTGTGCTACTCCAGTGCGACGTTAATTAAATACCTACCCACCACTTTGTACTTCTGCAGCATTTTCAAAGCATATGAAATAGACATTACTATTCGCTTCGTTTAAAGCTACACTACTAAGGAAGTATCATGAGGTAATACGATATTAATTAAAAAAGTAAAGATGATTCTGTTATGCTATCCATTAAGTGCAACTCAGTTTTACAAGACGGACGGAGGCCCCACAATCCTAAATGTCCCGATCCTCCCAACTCAGCACTAGGAATTTAAACACCACATCGAAAACATCGCGGCCAAAACGTCATTAACATTTACATTCAAAGTTGGTTGCTAGTTAATTAACGTCACACTGGAATTCACACTATTGGCGACGATCCGGAATCAATCCCAAGGGGAAAGCTCGAAGAACAGCGCCTTGTAGTCTTGAACCATAATCAGATGACGAGAACACCTGTTCTGGCCCCCCTCTTTCCAAACTTCCACACCACATCAACGTGAGACATTTGAGGCCATGGCAGATTTAACGTGAAACAACCCCCGTATACACGACGGTCTTTGGCTGGACCTAGTTTCGAACTCGCAACCCTCCTGTTGCCAATCCGTTGCTCTTCCAACTGTGTTATCGCGGCCCCTATATATATATATATATACTCAAATATCAGCGAGTAATATACAAATGCTGGTGACTTAATAGAATTAGTCACTAATTTAAATCTTCAGGCCCCTAAAATGTTTTTCTGGAATTTTGAAAAGATCACTAACAAAAAAAATAGCATTCACAGAAGAAGACAAACGGGAAGTTGTTACGGTGGACCGCAATCAAAAAGTCCCTATCTTCCCAAAGCAGCTTAAACTGAGTCATGATTCAATGCGAAACGTCCATTTTCCGGCCGAGTGCTATCACGGAAAACGATTAAAATAGCATCAAGTCCTAGAAACCGGCGCGGAGTTTGTGGCGAAGAACTTTTCCCGGACTGTTCCCCCGTTCTCCGGAAAATCCGGCCTCACAGATGGTCCGGGGCGGACTTTCTATATATAGAGAGGGAGGGCCCGGGCATGGAGACAGACGCAGCTCGTAAATCGATACTATTCGATGAGGGCTTCTCTGCCCACTTGTTGAGCTTGCCGCCGATCGATGTACACCTGGGGGTGGGCTAGGTTTCGGAAGACCCTTTCTTTGGAACGTGAGTTTGTTTAATAGAGACGTTGCCTTGTATCATCGTCGACTGTCTTTTGTTGGGATCAAAAGTGATCATCTAAGGTTTTTGGTTGGTTGAGTTTTATGGCGAAGGGAAATAGGTGTATTCTTTGGACAAGCTGAGCCAAACAATGTCAAGTAAATGAACATACACACAAGAAAAGTTTTACTGTCGAATACACCAAGGGAAAAATCAGACCTACTACCTTGCCTACAACTCGCAGGTTGCTTACGAGGTAGGCAAGGTCAATGAGCCACGGCGAGCCCTTAAGGTTTTAAGGTTTTCAATAAAAATATTCAATTAAATATCTTGCGATTGATTTTTTTTATATACATCTGTGTTTTTGTTCTCAAAATGGTTTCTTTCGACTTTGTCAATAATAGAGTTTTGGTCATCTACCGTCATAAGGATAGGAATTCATTCTCATTCTGGGATACTGGGTCATGAAATGGCGGACAGACTTGCTAGGGCCAGACTAACTCATTCACTTGTGAAAAAATGAGCTATTGTATAAAAAGAAAAGAAAGTCTGGCACTTTAATACTATTGGTATAGAGGACAAAGTCTGGAGAATAAGCAAATTTTAAGTTATGTAGAGAAGAACACGCAGCATCGTGCAATTGCAACTTAATGAAGTTAATATCGTCAGGTTAGAGCAGAAACTCATTAACTGACAGAAGGAATTATTAACTACAGCTGGTTAAAGAATAGTGATTAGTTTTCAGGTCAAAACAATATAGTGTATAAGCATTTTGATAGTGTTATATATCTACATGAAAATGTATTTATCGTCATCATGAAAACAAGCATTTAGTGTCTCCAAAAAATGCCAGTTAATGAGTTTCTGCTCTAATCCGACGATATGTGAATACTCAAAATGGTTTCTTTTGACTGCCATAGATCTTAATCAGAATTTTCGTTTTATCGCTCTACGGTCATATGGCTACAGACTAGTTTTCATATGGGGATACCAAATAATGAAATGGCAGATAGAATTCCTAGGTCGGTAGTAACTTAAATTTTCCCGAGTCAATTTCAATTGGCTTTGAAGAAATATGCTCCTTGTACTAAGAAAGTTTGGCACCATAACATCGTTGGTATACAGGACAGACTTAGGAAAATAGTCAACTTCAAGTATGTAGAGAATAAACATCATTTTCAAGATTTAAAACTTGTCAAACACCAAACCTATGGTATATGTGACAGAAAAGAAGATTTATTCTGACTGTCACAACTGTTAAGGTAAATATAGGTGACGGTAGTGTTTCTGTGACGATGCGTGTTTCTTACATGTATGATGAATATGTTTTTCGAATACGATTTCAGCACTTCGCCAATAAAATTCCAAATTGATGTTTGACAGTTGATTAGTCAACACCAAATAGATTAAATGCCAAACGTCCCCCAAAGGCACTGAACTACATTTTAGGCACACCGATGTTTCACGCGGGAGAATTTGGACAGCAGAAGTAAAATCTTCTCAGACCGTCTAGTTTGTTTACACTGGGTATACCCGTCTTTCCTCCTACCTCATACCCGTCTTTCGAAAATGGTGAAAATGTCATTTACCAGCGCAAAGCGGATCGGAAATTTCCTTTGATTGAGCTTACAACGAAACACAGATTAATTTATTTCTCGAAAATGGTGCAACGAAGGAAACGACAACAGTGTATCTTTCTGGAAAAGTGTATCAAACTACACGTACTAATATTTATCCTACGCGGAAATTGGAACATCTCAGATGGGAGAACATGATTAATGGCTCTACGACTAAAAAAGCAAAAATTTTAAGGGTATTGCGAATGGAAATCATGCAACGGTGGTTTCAGATTTTGCGCTGGTATTAATTTATTTGGTGCGCTCTAGGGGATTGAGGATATCAAGTGTAAAACGGGTTTCCCAAATTATTTATTTTAGAGCGAAGTGCATTATGGGAAAATGGTTTATTTCCTTCTAAAATGCATAAAAATTTAGATGTTCGAAGTTATGAGAGATTTTCAATGTGAACAAACAAACAGGATGCAAAGTGAAGATTTTTCTTTTCCGTTATCCAAATACTCTAGCTTAATACATATCGTGGTTAGCTTAAAATGTAGCTTATAGCAATTTTGGCGATGTTTAGTGCTTAATCTAGTTAGCTTTGGCGATGTTTAGTGTTTAATCTAGTTAGCTTTGGCGATGTTAGTGTTTAATCTAGTTAGCTTTGGCGAATCAGCAATCATATATCAGAAAATGCCTCTCTTGATCGCAGCTTCCGAAATCATTTGCTATCGAAAAATGAAGGCGTGTTTATTCTAATTCAATAAAATATTCCTTTTCTCATTCTAATTGCACACATTCACTTCATTCTCATTACTCTTAATTTAAGAAATTTTTCTTACATCTTTCTTTCAAATTTACCTTCAGAGCCTTTCCCTTCGGAATTGATCCCTTACAGTCACCAATAACTCATGGTGTTGCTCCAGTGCCATGGTGATTCAACTGCCTTCCCTGTTAAATTTACCTGATTCTTTAAAATCGATGTTGGAAATATATAAGAAAAGAAAATTACTTTTCAAAACGGGAAATATATAAAAAATCGGTGTTGGAAATATATAAAAAAAGAAAATTACTTTTCAAAACAGGCAATAATATAAGTAAACCGTATTTGAAATGGAATATTCAGGGTAGGTAGGTACTTGTCGGGTACACGATAGTCTCAAGTGACTGATCCGTTTCTCTCATCACCCCATACGCTAGATACATGCTAGCAATCTGAGCATTTGTCAAGCATAAAGAGGAGTGCAAACTGACACGTTGACCGTACGATGCCAGTTTTCGACCTTTCAAGTGGTTTCGACGCAATATGTCGTCCAAGAGCTGAATAATTTTGATAATGACGAGATATTTTGCCATCAAGATTGCTGATATTTTGATGATGACACGAGATGAAGATCTCTGGTAATGTTTCTTCTAATGACAAGATATATCATCCGTCAAGATCTGTTCAGTTTTTCTAATTACGAGATACATAATCGAGACAACCACCAAGAGGTCTAAAATTACTATGCCCTAAGCTGACCAAACAGTGCCCTGTTATAAATCCAGGTCGACTGAGCCCAACCGCAGTTGACTACTAGACGCTGTAAAGTTAGCAGCAATAACCAGAAGTGGGTAATTAATATTTATCTCGACACCCACAATTGTTTCAACGTTTCAATGCGTTTTTGAAAAGGTGAACGCATCAAACATTTTAAGTACCTTAAGCCGATAGAACGATTCCAAAGTTTCAGTTATAGTGCTCATATTTTCGTTCATTATGCTGTCACAAAACAGAACTGTTCCCAAAACTCCGCGAAACTGAGACCGTCAGAACTAGCGAAAGAAACCCAATTTATTCTATTAAATTCCCCGATGAAGCCACAAAGAAATCCTCGTAAAATAGAAGCAAACAGTTTTTAAGTAGCTGAGAAAAAGAAAGAGCTTAGAAAAGTTTCTAGAAAAATCTCAGGAATTCAACAAATGAAACTTCGAAGAGTTAGAGGACAAGAGATAAATCCATTTACCACCATTGTGTATCTTGTCCTTAGGACTGAGAAAGAATAGCAGTTGACAAAAATAAACTTAGAAACTGATAATCATAAAAAATATTTACTCTGGGATTTTCGATTAAGCGTTACTTTAAGGTTTAGCCACGTTGGTCGGTACTTGAATTTACTTAGCACTGGAGCAACATAACGGGCTATTGATGACGGTCCGGGATCAATCACGAAGTGAAAGACCCGAGGACAACACCTCGTAATTTTGAATCACTATCAGATGATGATGTCGACACACCACTCTCCAAAATTCCATTCAACGGCAAAGAGCACGCATTAGAGGACAGGGAAAAATTAACTTGGAAAGCCTCCACGTATACTAAGGACTTTGGTTCGACCGTGTTTCAAACTCACAATCCGTTGCTCTTCCAACTGGGCTACCGAATAAAATCGTGGTAGCTGTATTAAAATCACACTGTATTTCCGTTTCTTTGGTCGTGCATTGTATGATTGCAATTGTTTGACTGTCCTGAGCTGCTTTATGAACTACAATGTGAACAGAGGAATAAGCGGAAAGAAGTGATGATTTGTCAGGAGTAGAAGCATTGTTTGTTGGCAGTGTTTGGTATCGCGTTTTATTAAACTGTCCATTGTGGACCATCCATCGAAGTGAATGGCGATTGTGGTTAGTGCCATCTGGTACGTTTTTCAGATTGTTTCAAAGTTTATCAAGTCTGCTAGTACCGAATGTAGTAGATCGTGTACAGTTTCATTTTTCAATAAGTACTTCATGGTTGAAATTCCTTGCACTGTTATATGTACTGCTAGGGATGGCTAGTTCACTACAATCTTTGTAGTAAGGAAAGGTATTGTACCGAACAGAATCGCTTCGCATCTTTTAATCCTTATTGGACACCAACATTTTGTATATAATATACCTAGACAAGAGTTTACAGGCTTCTGATCATTTCCGAAAATTCGAGCTCCGATATATGGTAGGTAGGGAGTTAACTTCGCACTGGAGAAACACGGGCTACTGGCGATGGTCCAGGATCAATCCCGAAGGGAAAGACCCGAGAACCTCTTGTAATTCAGAACCACGATCAGATGACGAGGTCAACACTTGAGCTGGCACCTGACGTTGATCTGACGTTTGAGGTCACGACAGATTTAACGTGCACCAGCCCCCACGTACACCAACGGTCTTTTGGTGGAACAAGATTTGAACTAGCAAGCCTCCTGGTATTAATCCATGACTCTACCAACTGGGCTACAGCGGCCCTTATGTCGTTAGGAAATATGGTTGGCTTGATTTTTGTTATGTGATATCAGGGCTAGATCTCGCCAAGAAATGGTTTTTACGTCAAGTATTGGCGTGGTGTGGAAGTTTGGAAAGTGGGGTGCCAGCTCAGGTGTTGCCTCGTCATCTGACCGTGGTTCAAAATTACGTGGTGTTGTCCTCGGTCTTTCCCTTTGGGATTGATCCCGGACCGTCACCAATAGTCCTTTGTGTTGCTCCAGTGTGACGTTAATCGAAATACCCCCCGTCAAGTAAAATGGAGATTCAGGTGGTAGGTAGTGGTACTTAATTAACGTCGCACTAGAGCAACACAAAGGGATATTGACGACGGTGTGGGGGGTATATCAATTTTTTTTTTACTTTTCAGCTTGATTCACCCAATTAGGCACTACAATTGTTTACTTTTTTGGACTCATCTCAGGTCATACCTTCTCCCATTACCATGGTAACGTCAGTCATTTAAACGCTGCGTTTCCTTTTTCCACTTCACTCGCGTTCTGTGTTGGGTGTGTCATTCAATGGTAATTACTTTAAAGCAGGCGTCTGAAAAGGTCTTCTTTTGACTGAAAATGTTAACACTGTAACAACAAAACTTTCCAGAATCATACCCCCTGCCATAGTCATGGCGACATCCGTTACCTGCTGAATACACGTTTCCCACTTTACTTCCGTTCTGATTAGGATTCCACCTTACCTCAACAAAATAATCATTAGCCTTAACTGAAGTGGGAAAATAAATTCTGTGCATAGATCACAACAAACGGTACCAAGGTAATTGAGTTCGGTTGGGTGAGAGGAACGAGGGGTGGCAAATTTGGAGATATTTTTTAGCGAAAATAAATTGTATAAAGTATCAAAATAGTAGTTTTAATCATGCGATTTCGTAGGTGAATATAGTTTTGAAAAACTGATCACATCTCTGAATTTGTGTCAGGATAGAAGGTAGGTAGATAGGTAATTGAATTAACGTCGGATTTGAGCAACACAGCGGACTATTGTCAGATTGGTATTTTGGTATTTGGTATTTTCAATTAATGTCACACTGGAGCAACACAACGGGCTATTGGTGACGGTCCGGGATCAATCCCAGAGGGAAAGATCCGAAGACAACACCACGTAATTTTGAACCACGGTCAGATGACGAGGCAACACCTGAGCTGGCACCCCACTCTCCAAACTTCCACACCACGCCAACGTGAGGCCACGACAGATTTAACGTGCACCAGCCCCCTTTGTACACGACGGTGTTTGGCTGGATTTGAACTCGCAATCCTTCGGTTGCAAGTCCGTTACTCTTCCAACCGGGCCACCACGGCCCTACAGAAAGAGGGGGGGGGGGTATTTCAATTAACGTCACACTGGAGCAACACAATGGGCTATTGGTGACGGTCCGGGATCAATCCCAAAGGGAAAGATCCGAGGACAACACCACGTAATTTTGAACCACGGTCAGATGACGAGGCAACACCTGAGCTGGCACCCCACTCTCCAAACTTCCACACCACGCCAACGTGAGGACATTTGAGGCCACGACATATTTAACGTGCACCAGCCCCCTTTGTACACGACGGTGTTTGGCTGGATTCGAACTCGCAACCCTTCGGTTGCAAGTCCGTTACTCTTCCAACCGGGCCACCGCGGCCCTACAGAAAGAGGGAAATATACAGAGTAGTTGGAGGAATCGAACTTGTGCCTCCTACGTCAGGCTGCTCGTGCAATATGCAAATCAACAGAGCCCAACCACCCTGTTGTGAATAAAATACCAGAAATATATTTTACCAAGCGATATTTATTTAAAAAATTATTCTGATTAATATATTATCGGACGATAACTATTAATTTTGGATATATTTCAGATTTTATATTACACATTTGATATGTTTCTCGAACCATTTTGTTTAAGTTTTAATTTATGTATTTATCTTTTTGTATGTATTGGTTTGCTATGGGGAAATAAAAATAATAAATAGATGTTCCACTAATATTTTTGGAATTTGCGAATGAAATGTTAAATAACTTTAAGAAAAATTAACTTCTACACGTTTTCCTGTTCTGCTGGCAAAGAAATCTATGCACGTAAAAACCTACAGCCTCTAGAAAATATGAAATGGAAAATAAAAACATACTTGAAATCTATTAATGATTAGGTGATTAAAATAAAATATGGGATATTAACTATTTATAAGTTGTATAGATTAAAATTTGTTTCTCAAATGCTTATTTATCTATTTTCGTTTGTGTATGATTTGGCATTTCACATAAGATTTACGTCTACGAACTCAATGGTATTTAGTCATCTTGATCTCAGTATTGGGTCTCTAAATCATAAAAAATTGTTTCAGAACTTAAAAATCTGTAATAATGAAAAATTATAGAAATTTAAAATTCATTAGCCATGAAACAATGTTTTAAACAAGTTTTACTTACATAACAAAAACAAAAATGCTAACAATGCAATCACGAATGATTGATTTCCATTAATTAAAAATTAACTTAAAAAGAGATGGAATATACTTAGCACATTGTCATCAAGATAAAAAGCAACATACCCTTCAACGCATATTGTCGTTGATGCAGAAACTAATTAACTGACATTTTGTCGGAGATGCTTGTTTTCATAATGATGAGAAATACCTTGTCATAATGCAATACGTTAAATTACTATCAAAATGCATAGAATTTTAATTTTTTTAAACAAAAACTTAGTCTTAATGAGTTTCTACTCTAGGACGACGATATGCTTTTCGCGGGTTGGCGGGTATTTTAGAAAACAAAGTCTCCCCGGAGCTTTGAAAACAGAGATTAATCGCCAAACATTGCAAACTATTCAGAGTTTTAAAATTTCCGTTCTGTGGGATAGCAATTCAAACCACCAGTTGCCATGGCTACATTTCGTGGGGGTCGGCGCCATTTTTGCGGATAAAATGCAGACTTAAAGTCCTCCATTCCTTCGCGGGTGGGGGTACTCTTCACAAACTGTCATTGCATTCGAAATTTCATTTAGGTGACCGTTCTTAACTAAAAGACTTCCTTTTCAAAACTTTCGGCGGGTTTCTTTTACTTCGCGAGAGGAAGTTTTGATGCGATTTCTTCTCTCGCTATAGGCTTCGACTGGGAAGGGGCATTAGCTGCGTACACTTCAGTAAAGTGAGTAGTGAAGGTCACACACAAAATGGCTAGTGTGGGACAAAATGCGATTTTTGAGTGGTGAGAGTTTTGGGATTATGTTAGTTTCTTATCTGTTGCGGTTAACTCTGTCTCGACGTTTGGTTGGTTTGGGTCTTATGGCCAATAATAAACAGGAATTTTTTATCCATGTTAATTAGATTTTGTTTAGCTTGGTTTTGTTATGTTAAATTAAATTCATGAGAGGCACTTTCTGTCTTGGCTAAATATAGACGACAGTAGTGTTTTTGTCGTGATGCGTATTTCTTATACAGTGAGTGTAGAAAGTATTCGTACAGTATGAATTTTAAAGTGAAAAACGCGGTTTATACATTTAAACTCGATGAAAATCATTAAAATAATTATTACATGTTCGAAAAATCTTTTACAAAGTGTATTTTTATCCAATAACCAAAATATACTGAATATTATTTTTTAAAACTTAACTGCAAAAAATAGAAATGGGTTTCTCACGCGTAAAAAGTATTCGTACACGCGAAAAATGCAAATTTATTTTCGCGTTTCGTGATTGTTTTCAGAAGTGTAAGGTAGGTAAACGAATTGGAATGTTACAGAGTATATATATTCAGTAAAAAGTTAACTTGAAATTTGTTTTCGAAGTATAAATAGTCGAAATGAGACGGAAAGGTACTTAGACCTCTGTTTTGGAAAGAGAAAGAATTTTAAAGCTTCGTAAAGACCATAAAACTTTAAATCAAATTTCGTACGTGATTGGGAGACCCGTTGTACTATACAGTCTATAATTAAAAGATTTGGTGCCTCTTCAAGCTTGCTTAATCAAGCCCGCTCTGGTCGACCATCAATTCTCAACTCTTCGGACTGTCGATTCATCGTTCGGCAATTGAAGAAAGATCCGAGAATAAGTGCTCAAAAACTCGCAGTTAAGCTGAGAAATGCCCGAGAAAACACTTCGGTAAGTACTGTACGAAATGCATGCAGAAAAGCAGGATTTCACAATCGAGTTGCTCGGAGAAAATTCTTCGTAAATGAGATGAACCGTAAACTGCGCTTGGCATTTGCACAAAAACATCTGCAAGAAAGCCCAGAATTTTGGAAAAAAGGTTATATTCGCAGATGAGAGTGAATTTAACATTTTTGGGTCCGATGGTGCAAGAATGGTGTGGAGAAAATCAAATGCAGAGATGGATCCAAAGAATCTTTTTCCAACAGTGCAGCATGGAGGGAGCTCTGTGCTTGTTTGGGGATGTATGAGTGCGTCTGGTGTAGGAAATTTAGTAATAATTGACGGAATCATGGACCATAAGATGTACATAGACATTTTAAAAAATAATTTGCAGTCCAGTGCCATGAAAATGGGACTTAATCGTGATAATGTTTTTATGCACGATAATGATCCGAAGCACACAGCCGTAAATACGTGGCTCTGGGTGCTGTATAAATACCCCAGAATTCATGAAATTTACTCCCCAGTCAATCAACCCAATTGAGCACCTGTGGGATATTCTGGATAAAAAAGTACGACTAAGATCAATTTCCAACAAAGATGATCTTAAAAAAGCTCTTCAAGAAGAATGGCATTCCATATCCAGCTCTGTAACTTCAAAAATGGTCGAGTCTATGCAACGAAGGCTCCAAGCAGTTATTAAAACAAAACGATACCCAACCAGGTATTAAATACAAAATATTTGATGAAAAACTGCAATTTTTTTTTAACTGTACGAATAGTTTTTGCACCACTAGACAAATGGAATTTTATGTTTTTTTTGTTATAAATATATGTATAGTTGCCTTTTTTAACGTAAAATCTTGTAGAATACTAAATAAATACTTGCATATATTATTCATTAACTATTGAGAAATTTAGTTGCATAGATTTTAAGTTACAGGCATTTTTTAAACATACTCTAAGGGTCTACGAATACTTTCTACACTCACTGTACGTATTCTGAATATGACGACAGTTGGCTTGTTTTTCAGATAAGATTTCACACTTTGTCTATAAGAAATAATTCCGAATTAATGTATGAAACATGATTGGTTAACAGCAATTAGACAGCAGTAAAATCGTCATAAACATCTGGTTTGTTTTCATTAAAAATCCCTCTCATACACTTGCAGTCCTTAAGAAAGTTTTCTAAAAATGTTAAAAGGTAAAAAAATGGGGTGATTTTTTCCCTATATTTGGGTAATGAATCTTCATATTGTTGGCTTAAAATTAAAACACTAAGTCAGAATTGTCAAGATATAAATTGCTACCCTTTCTAGACCAGGAATGTGATCTTTAAACTTGTGAAAAGTCTGCTGTCGTTTTTTCTTTACATGAAGGTTAGATTTCTTAAGAAATACACTTTGTGAGTAGAGCTTTAAAATAGAATTATTATTCAAAACCATTTTTTTTTACTTAATGTGTCTCACTTATAAGCCTACGGTGTTTAGCTATATCATATACGGTGAAAGGACAACAACAAAAGAAAACACGGAAGAAAACATGCACATCCCATCTATTTTATTGTTTTTGTGAAAATCTGGGTTTCTTGTCAATTGTCAATTTTTTAGCCCCTTCAAGAGCTGGATAGTGTTCCAGAAAGAAGCAAACGAAACACCATGTATGTACACAATTTGAAAACAAAATTAAAATTAAAAAAAATGTATACAAAATGATGAGAACCGAATATGTACGATTAAAACGTATCGTCATTAACATAAATGATAGTAAAATGATGGCTTAAAACATGTTGGAAGTAAAGACTGGTAGGAAAATGGCGGAAACTTGAAAGATAAATTGCGAAGCAAGAAAGCCATGGAAGATAAAAAATGCTATATAGAACTTAAAAACATAATACTATGTAAAAAATGAAAAGAATTAGAATAAGGGTTTACACCAATCAAATCTTGCAAGTTAAAAACTGACGCTAATTCAAAGGAAGATTTGATCTTTTCAACTGACAAACCGGTTACAGGGTTTAATGCACGTATTTAACGTCGTTGTGGGTTAGGTAGGTATTTTAATTAACGTCGCACTGGAGCAACACAAAGGGCTATTGATGGCGGTCCGGAATCAATCTCAAAGGGAACCGAGGAAAACACCACGTAATTTTGAACCAAGGTCAGATGAAGAGGTAACACCTGAGCTGACAACCCACTCTCCAAACTTCCACACCACGTCATCGTGAGGACATTTGGGGCCACGACAGATTTAACATGCAGCAGCCCCCTTTGTGCATGAAGGTCTTTGGTTGGATTGGAACTTGCAACCACCAGTTGCTAATCCGTCACTCTTCTAACCAGGCTGCCACGGCCCGTCACTATGGAATGAATTCGTAATTTTGTTATAAAAGTATTTTTAAAGTAATATTCAAAGTTTTATGTACATATTCGTCACTCAAAAATTCCAAAAGTTGCCTGTCAGTCTACAGCGTATTCAGTCTTGAAAAAATTGATAATATTTACATCGTGCCTTCTCGAAAAAATTACACATAATTGAGATTTTATCTCTTCTATTTATATCGAATTCGAACAAATAGAAACATCACACAGAAAGTATGCTTTAGTATTTTACTACTATAACACTAACGAAAAACAAACGCACATTGGGTGTAGATATAGTATTTGAAAAGCATTTTTTAAAAGTGATAAGTCATTCCAAGTTTCTTCTATGAATAATTTTTACAAATGCAGTGCGAAAGTTATTGTCTATGTAAAGTGAAATTTTTTTTGTTCCATCAGTAGATTGCTTTGAGGAGTGAAAATGATAAGCTTTTTCTGTCAAGCTTAAATGTAGGTATCAGTAATGTTTCTTCGACGATATGTGTTTCCTGTATGCATTCTAAACGTGACATCAGTTGACTTGCTTTAGTAGTCAGTTGACTTGTAGTTTATGATTTCAGCTCTTCGCCAATAGAAATTTTCAAAGAATGAATTCCGAATTGATTGACGATAGTTGATTGGTCAATACCAATTATATTAAATGCCAAAAGTCGCTAAAATGGCGATAAATTGCACTCTAAGGTAACCTCGATATTTATCATGATAAAGCAATCTTGGAGCGGAATTAAAATCTTCGCTTTCCATCTTGTTTGTTTACTGACACTAAAATTCATTCTCATATGTAACTGGAAAAGCAGATTTCAACAATTTTCTCTCAATTTTCTAAAAATCTAAAATTTAGCCTTTAAAAGCATTTAAAGTGTTGACCATTCTGATGCTATAAGCAAACATGGGGTCTTTTTAGATGATTTAAAAGAAAGGTCTTTTCCCATCTACTGTTTACCAATTCAAGCCTTCTGACCACGAAATGTCACTGTTGTCGAAGTTATCTTACAGTTTAAATGAATGTTTTGCAGTTTGGAATTATGAATTAGTATTTTACAGTTTATCTTGGCAGTTTCCAATTCTTCAGTGTTTCGCTTAAATTTAACATTCTATACAATTCCATTGTAGAAAATAAACTAAACTTTGCGAGAAGGTGAAAGGCGTTTTGTGAATTGAAAACGTTTTAAATATTTCTATTTAACACAATTCGTTCTATTTACCGTTTTATCGGCAACCCTTAAATCCCTGACACTCGAAAATTGCACTTCATGCATCTCCTGGGGCAAAGGGAGAATTCAAAACGAAACTTCGGAAGAATTCTTTGAAATCAATTTGAACTAGTTTTATGTGTACATGTATGCATTACTTTTACGTGGAAATAGGAAATTCGTGATGACACTACTACCCAAACGCTTTAACTAATTAAATTGTTCAATTTTTCCGTTTCTGAACTTTGTAAGTTATTTTCGATGAATTTCAGTGGTGTGAATTATTTAACGCGTTGCATTTGTGCGGTATGAAATCATTTGTTTACGCATACGTAATTAAATTGTTAACGAGGCAAGAATGTTTTGGGGGTCTAGCAACTTCGTTTTTGTGGTAGTACCATTTACGGTACTTACGTATTAACCGCATGCCTATTGGCGAATATCAACCAAGTTTTGTTTCGGGCAAAAAATGTATAGCAATTGCCCCTAGGATGGCATCAAACATATCATTATCATTTGAGGCTTGTTTTTTTCCTCCACATAAACTCCGCCAGGTAGGACTCGAGGTGGTGGCAGATGTTCCTCGATGTTTTTTATTTCGCCATTTTGCACTTCCCCAGACGCGTTCTCTATTTTGTGTGCGTGCCAGTTTCAGAATCAATGAAATTGTATTTGTGGTTCACTTGGCAGTGAATATAACCAGATTAACGATCAAGCGTTGCTTAAAAATTTACTTCGACGTAAAAACAGAGAAAATAGATCACGAATATCTAATGCAACTAATGAACACTGGACTGTGGTTCTAAAAAAGTTTTGCAAAACAATCAGAATCAACTAAATTATATTTGTGGTTCACTTTGGCAGTGAATATAACCAGATTTTTCCAGTTCTTTCGTCTTATACCCCTTCCAACAGATTTGGCGATTAATCGCTGGCATGCGGTTAATATGTAAGTACCCTCTATTTACCTCAATTCCACTTAGTATTTAAATATTCAGTAACTTACTTTCAACGCTTACATATTCCAAACGAGAATTAAAGCTACTTAAAATAATTTTCTATAAAGTTAAGTATTTATTGTGAAAATCAATTTTATTTCTGTTAATAATTTTACGAGCACAAAGGATGGAACGCTCTCTAACGTTTCCAATACGCAACTTGTCCGCTTTCGGACCATAAAACTCCATACATCCAATCGTAACGTTTCCAAACTTTTTCGTTATTTATAATTCATCCCGATGATATGGCGACATCACATTTTGTTATGCCATACCTTTGAATACGAAATTAATTTTAAAAATGTAACAAATTCGAATGCAAAATGTTTCATAAAATATGATTAAGTTAGGCGTTTTTTACATTTTCTTTTCGCTATAAAGATTGTATTCGTTTCCGTCAATACAAAGAATTACATTGGCCTACAAGGTTTTTATAACATGTACAAATTTAGATACTTTAATTAAATTTTGGGTGTTGATTTCAGATCTGTCCTTAGAAAGTAGCCACCACGTCAAGCCTTTTTTTGCTATTGGGCAGTTAATATTTGCTTTTAAAATTAGCGCTTTTAGTCATGTTAAACGACACGATCTGTGGATTTTCATATACGTCACTTCACATTTTATGGGTGGAAACACTGATTTTTTCTCTGACAGAATATGTAACTGTTACCGTTAAAGCTTGAAAGCCGTTAATGTGCACATTACCTAGTTAATCTGCAGATTAGCTGATTTGTTCCGTTACAGTGCGGAATCATCTACAAAATAAGAGTTTTCCGCACTTTACCTAGGTAATGTGGACATTAACGGCTTTCGAATCGTTTAAGTGCAAAAGTTTGTTTCTTTAATTTCCTTTCCCTCCTCCTTCCCTTTCTTTCCGCTTCCGCTTTCTAAAGCTCGTGTCGCCGCCTGCTTCTTGCCGTCGTCGGCTGTTTTCACTTCCTCATAATTTGCGTCGGCTGCGAGTGCTTAGCATAGCTAATTCCGTTTCCAAATTCGTTTCTGCCTGTTAGCGCGTGAATTTGTGTCGTGATTGAATTGTGATGAAATTGTGTCACATATATGTGTTGTTGATTGTCGCAAAAAGTCAATTGCTATGTAATTCAAAGTGTCACCAAATTTTAGATTGTACTGACAAGTAAGCATAATTTTATCGTGTTTTTTGCAAATTCATTTCCTTAATTGTTATAATACTTTTAAACCGTTTAATTGATTTGCTGAAATATACTTTGTTCCTTGATTGATTCTATCAACTATTCTGTTGATTGATTTTATCAACTTGATCCTTTAGATATCGAAAAATAAATAAATAACATTATGTTTCAACAATTGTCAGTATAGTTTATTTACATCTGCTGATTATTATATGAAATTACTTAAAACTTTATGGGAGAAAAGAATAGCGAGTTTTTCAATTAGTAGTACCTAGTATTACTGAGTTGTTTGTCTGAGTATTAATTTAAGCGTACAAAAACGTTGCTGTTCCAGCAAAGATCTTATTTTCACTTTAACGAGTGCCTAGTAGGTAATGTGCAGATTATCTAGGTGATCTGAAGATTACCTAGGTAATTTCAGAAATCATGCACTTTTCCGCACTTTAATGGATCGGCGTAGTTAATCTGCACATTACCTAGGTAATCTGCACATTACCTAGGTAATCTGCAGATTACCTGATTTCCGTACTTTAGCGGTAACATAACCATAACCGAACCACTATTGTTGTATTTTTCATTGAAGAAGAAACACGCACAAACATTGGAATTAAAGTTTATAGAAACATTGAAACAAAGGCAGCGTAGAAGATATATTAACGTTCCAAAGAAGTTTTGCTATGAGCAAGAGTATAGTTTAAAATCTCGGTTGTTTGGAACTGACTGTGAAGAATGCCCAAAATGAGCTGAATGATCTAGTTCAAGATATACGTCCTTCCAAACAACCTGAACTTTTAGGTTCCAGACTCCAAGAGCCTTTTAGTGCTAAGAGTACACTAGTTAAGAAATACATGTTTGGGGAGAATATTTTTGTAAAGGCTATGGAACAAATTTGTTCCCCAGATTTCGTGCACTTACAGGAACATTTTCCAAAATTATGCGGTGTAAAACTTAAAGGAGTCTTTGTTGATCTTCAGATAATGAAACTTCCGAGTGCTGTTTTTACAGAAAAGTTGTACATCAAAGAGTTCACCACATGACAATAATTTCTAACTACTAAAACTACCAACAGCTCATACAAAACTTTCTCTGCAGAACTATAAAAACCTTGAGTGCCGAATACCCTTAAAATACATTTACTAGATTCTCATCTAGGTTTCTTTCCTGACAACCGACTCGTCGGGTAGCCATTATCATGTTATTAAACATTTTACAAGACATTCAAGAGTCCAACAGACAGCATGTATGTATTGAATGGTTATGGAGGACATGGCACCGAAGGGGCCTCAATTTCCGGTATTGACAATTGGAGCTTGACAGATGGAATTTCATGAAGTTAAAAAGGTATTAAATTAAGACAGATCAGGGTTTTCTTAGTTCAAACAGGAGAGCTTATTCACTATTTGTGGTAAAAATATCAATGAGTGAAACAATTTTTTCTAACGGGGAATTAGCTTCGTTTAGTCTGTCCATGATAGTGGAGATACCTCGACTGCTTAAATATTTTGGCACTTTCCTTAAGTATCTGGAGGACTTCTGAGATGCCCTCCAATGAGCCAACAGACAGCACTAATAACCATCTGACTCTTTATACTCTCTTAACGCAATGCTAGCGCCAATTGTGAATTTGCATACTGCTATCGCATGACTTTTGAAAGTCAGTGTGTAAGGTCTACGTGAAATTATTTTTAAGTATATTTTACAATAATGTTCATCTGTTCTACACAATCGTTCCGGGAAACATTTGCTCCTTGCGCGTTCGACTAAGGAGATTGAGGAACAATGTTATTCGCATTTTAGATACAAATAACAGGCACCTTGAAAGAGAACAAAGTTGGTAGAACGTAAACGAAAGTAGAAGTGACGCTATTGAATGAGAGGAGTTTTCAGTGCAAAAGCAAACAAACTAGACGGTATGCGAAGATTTTACTTCTGTCCAAATACTCTTGCATGATACGAATAGGAATGACCTTAAAATGTAGTTCGGCATCGATTGGCATTTAATCTAATTGGTGTTGATCCAATGGACTATCGAAATCAATTCAGAATTCATTCTTTGGAATTTTATTGGCGACGTGTTGAAATCGTATTCGAAAAACAAACCAATTGACGTCACGATCGGAATACATACAGAAATACGTATTGCCAAAGAAACATTACCGCCACCTAAATTTAGCTGGCCATAGGGGCATTCGGGCCGCGGTAGCTGGTTGGAAGAGTAGAGGTTAAGCAACCGAAGTATTGCCAGTTCTAAACTCGATTCAAACGAAGAGCTCTGACCTCGTCATCTGACGGCGATTCAAAATTACTAGGTGTTATCGTTGCATCTTTCCCTTCGGGATTGATCCCGGACCTCTCACTTAAATATAGTGCGCCAACCGCGAGAGAGGCTCCTCCTATGGACGATTCGATTATAAAAAATAGGCAAATTGCAAATAACTTTAAAGGAAGAGGTTTCCACTTGTGATCTTTAGTGCTCTTTATGCTGTCTTATTTCGTCTAGAAGAATAATTTACATCAGATTTGATTTACAAGATCTTCATGATTCTATAAGGCCATTACTTGTCATTGCGAATTTTTAAAAATTGTCAAATTTGAAATGAAATGATAATTATATTATAAATTTCCTACAAATAACGAATATGTTTTATTATTATTTTAATTGTCTTTAGTTGAAGTTTCGAGATATTTGCTTACCAAAAGGATGCTTGATCTTTTTTACTTTAACGGCTTTCGTTCGTAGAAATTGGAATTTCATAACGTTCAGTTTTTCATTTTTTTCTGCAAGAAATCCTTTAAAGTTCTTATCGCCAAGATGAGTAAAACCCGGAGGACTAGATGTAAATGGCGACTAACAGCAGAGATTGAAAACAAAAGATAGCAAGTTTTCCATTTACAACCCTAGAGGGGAGGTTCTGTTTCTACCCGTAGTAAAATGAACTCGCCCTGTGAGGAGGAATGCCGAAAGTCTCTTTTCGGGGCGCACTGTATCTAGTATTTAACAAACACTAAGTAGCATATTGATCACTCAACCAACTGTTGATTGTGCTCCATCCACTCCTCATTTAACGACTGTTACATTGCTATACATTGGTCGTTAAACGAATTCGTTGTTAAACGAATTGGTCGTAAAGTGAGGAACTTTATCGTTTTTATTTATTCTGAATAAGGAAGAGGTCTAAAGCAAACTACAAGAAAACTTTGCTTTAAGGGACTATCTAGAAGTTTGTCTGCTGAGTAATAACATTAAATGACAGGTGCAGGGTAAGCTAGACACGCCGTTCACAAATGTGAACATGCTATGAAAACATTCTGCATCCGATTTATCAAGTTCACCGCCAGCTGCACTTGCCGATGTCGGCAGACGGACCCAAAAATGTGCTAGATCTGCTATGTATGTTTGTGTTTCATCAGCACAAGCAAGAGGATTCACTGGGCTGGGGAGCTGGTCGTAAGTACAAGCGATCGTTCAACGAGTAGGTCGTTAAGTGAGGAGTGTCTGTACCTAACTTGGAGGTACTATAATTTTGACTAGCACGATGGTATGCTCCAAGAGGAAGTATTTCATGCATTTGCACTGTTATTACAATCTCAAATAAATAGTTAGAACTGATAAGTGAAGTCAGTCTTTGGAGCAGAACAATTCCAACGGAAAAAGTAGTGACTTACGAAGTTTCATTTTAAAATAAAATACTTTTGGTAGATTAGTAAATTTAATTGAAGAACTTTCCTTGGAAAATTCAATTGCTTTCATTATGTGTATTGTGCGACATATTTATAGCACCACTTTTAAAAATGAATTAGCAGCACACATACATCAATTTTCAGCGATGTATTTTATTACCTAATTGAAGCCTTTCGACCGAATAAAGGTCTATGTTGCACATCACTAGTTTCAAAGGAGGAACAAATCGCTTATTAACATTTGTATGTCAGCTTTACATAATGGGTAAATGGCACACGGACCCACTCCATTCACCGTTTTATAAATATCACTAAGCGTGTTAAGATGATTGACGTCGCATGGAAGAAGCTTCCCTTCCCCTACTTTCGTAATCTTGTAATATAACTTTATGTATAAAAAATTATTCGAGGACCAAACCATAACAAGCGCGAGGTTTAGCAATTCCGTAACATTCTCTGTATACAAATATGAGTCCGACAGAATCGGTGTATCCACATCAGAAATAGACTGAGCATTTCTATTGAGAGGAACTTCAAAAAGTGTGACCAACATGTCGACTAGTAGTCACGTGATTGGTCTTTGGAAGTTCGTTCTTGGATTTTGGAGTTGATTGACCGATTTGGCATGTGATCGCCTCATGTGACAGGGTAGATGTGTGAATGCGCATTTCTAGAGTGGCGACAAAAGTTTCGTAATCACCAAACCTATTACTATGTCGCGTGGTCAGATCAGATGATGAATTAATGCATGAATGTCTTCTATCCCGTCAACCAATTAGATGATGAATGTTCGCTTCCACTAGGCAGACGCCAGTATTCTAAGGGTCACGTTGATATCAGTTTTGGTCACATGATCCTGGGCACATAAAAAGGTTACCATTATTCTCTACTTTTATATTTCCTCTGTAGTCTACATAGACCATGTACCACACCCGAAAGCGCGATATGATGATACATATTATACGTTCTACATCTTAGCCCAAAACACCATTTGCGGTTTCCTTAAAATTAAATGTAGGTGTAATAAATACTACATAGACTATTAGTCCATTAAAATCTCATTTCCGAAAAAATTGCACATATGCCGATATTCGGAGACTATTTCACTTATTAACTATGGCGTGTCTTGAATATAAAACATTCTTTTTTAAATACAAATAAAATAGTAACTGTAACCATTTCGTTATCGTGCTACAGTTAAATCAAACAATTGCGGTCGAGATAGAAATCAAACATTTTTTCCCAAAGAATCGAAGTGAACGAAGCGGGTACAACATACCCGAGCTTATTTATTGACACATTACTGGTGGCATTGAACCCTATCCCCACAAATGAGCGACACTATTGACATGACTTTTTCCAGACATACCGCTGGAAAACTGCGTTCTTTCGCTTTAAATCCTTAATCTCCGCAGTCTGAGCAAATATTTGATTTTCGGTGCAGCTAAACTTTTCGAGCTCGAAACAACGAAATTTTCTTCATTAGGATTTTTCCGGTTTCACCTTGAGATCCCCGTACCCGTCCTTTCTTAATTTTCAAATTAAACAAGTTTAGTCAGTTTGGAGTTTGCAAACAAAGATGTTCCTTCTCAATGAAGAACGAGTTAAAGTTAATGAGTTTGGAATTGCATTTCGTCTAAAAAATGCTTTAAACACAAAATGACGTCTTTTCTAAGCAGGCTGAATCACATTAAGGAGTTTTCATTGCATCATGTTTTGATGCCACATTAACTTTTAAATTAAGGAATATCAACTCAATCATAATTATCTGAATTAATTTATTATTTCAATCGTATTGATATAGTATTATTTTAAATGATGTCTACTTGTTTATCTTATTTAAATGTTCTCGTTTTATTTGTGTGGGAAAGAGGAATTATTATTTTCACTTAAATGTTTTGTTTACTGTAAGAATTATTTTTGTGATATAAATGCAAATTTAAACTCACCCTAGTGTAGTGAAATGAAAATCACACCTGTATATTAGAAACCTTGTTAAGTGACGCAAGTTATATATAATAGTAAAAGAAAGTTATAATATTCCAGAATATTAGTTTACCCTATAAGGTCCAGCAATTAATATGTAAAAACTGTACTAAAATTTAAAGTGTTAGTACTCTTACAACGTGAGTACAATTAGATATATCAAGATCACACTCCATACCTCCTTTTTCTCTTCTGTCACCATGATAGCTTTCACCGTCCAAATGGTAGCTCACTATTCCTAATGTAGGTTTAGGTTTGAATTTCATATTAACACTCAACAAATGAATCAGCAGTCTCAACTGAAGTGGAGCGAATAAGTGTATTGCTTGAATCTAGTTAGATGTTACTTTGGTTACAAAGTAGGAAAGACAGTTTGCACGTCATTTTAAGATCCCTGCTTAGATGTAATAGCGAAACCAACTATCTTTTCATTTCAATTCGAAAACCCATCGAATCCATTTCGAAAGCAAAATCCAAAACAAACCTTATGAAAACACATCGAAATTTGATGCAAATTCAAAAAATGCAATCATGCTCCAAATAGATTAATAGTTTATTGTTGTTAAAATAAGAATTTTTGCAGCACCATTTACCCCACTGGATTGCCCAAGATAGATAACTTCATAAATTCGTCTACACTAACACTACATCATAACATAATATATATGTTTATGTAAACGAATTTGTAAGGATATCTATTGCATCAATCATGAACTATTAAGTACACTGCCTCTATTGTCATATACGGACTTATATTGTCGTATACTACAGTATAAAGAAAACATCTGTGATGTGAATAGGGTTGCCATTAAAGTCCCAGTAAATAGTGGATGGATAGGGTAACGGTATTATTGCCACTCAGCCTTCGGAAAAACACAAAAAGATTGAGCAATATTATTCCCGGGCCGAATGATACATTTTTTGTGTTCCGCTTGATCGATCGATTGCTGCTCGTGAATCGAATGTTTGTGTGTTCCCTTCTTTTCTGTTCTGGAGCGTGCCCCACAGGTGGAGGATAACGAAGTCGGTGGACGATTTATTTTGCTTTTTGTTGTTGGCAACAGAGGCAGGATGAGTTAAGAGTTTTCTCCGGATTGTTATCCAGTCCCGAACGTTTTGATTATTGCGTTTTCTCCCCCTTCCCCTTAACATAGTTGGCTCTGAGCGACTCCGCTGTTTAAAGAAACCGCCCGTTCGATTCGAGATATTGATCAGAATGTGACAGCTGAAGCGTTTAACTTGCGTGCCGGTTTTCCGGAGAAAATCAAATTCCCGGTCCCGAAAGCAGGGATAATTTGTTTTCTTATACCATCCCCCGAGTGTTTTCTTCATGCGTGCGAATCGCTGCTTGCTTTTTGCGTGGTTTATGCGGCATGTGCCCACATTTTTGACTTTTGATCTGTATCTAATAACTTTAAAGGCCGGGAACCAATTGATAGATTCCACTCAGTGCGTGCCCTATCTTTATAAATAATCAACGGAGCTTAGTATAATTTTACTAAATTTCATTTAACCAGGGGATACACCTTCAGCTCTCTTCCGGTCACCAACCTCGAAGATTTCTAAACAATCTTCATTACTTTACTGTGTGAACCAATAGCGTAGCCAGAATTTCATTTCGCAGAGGGGCCCGAAATAAGTTCACATATTTTATTTCGTTTGATTTGAAAAATAAATTCACCATGTCTTTATAGCTTATATTTGATCACCATACTAAATTTTAAAGTAAATAATACTTTTTATTTCCAATGACAAGCAGAAAACAAAATACACAATACAAAGGCTGGTAACAAAATATGCACAATGTATAAAATTGCTAAGAAAAGTTAAGAAAACAAAGAAAAATAGTCAGTTGCCTATCCGACCCCTAGACTCCCAGTATCGGCCACAGTAGTTATTTATTGCGAGCACTGAAATAATTTTAGAAAATTCGCTAATCGTTATTCTCCTTTTTGAATCAGTATTTAAACGTATATTTATTTGTTTCAGGAAAAAGTTGAAGGAGATAGGAAAAGAAGAAAAAGCAAGCAAAGGAGTAGAAAGTGGAAAAGAGGCCTTATGAACTTGATTTTCTTGCAGAATGAAATACCGAACAACTTGATGTGTTCATGGACTTGTTTCTTCAAACCATAGAGGACGAACTTGAAGAACTGGCCTTGTCGCTTGATACTGAAGACTATTCTAATGAAAGAGTCGTGTTGTACGGGTCACAAACGACAGATATTGCTGAAGAACAGGTTGAAGATGATATTGACTTTGACTTTTTCGTGAAGAAAATAATCAATTGTGAGCAATATAATGAGGCCTTGTGATCAATATCTGAATTGTGAGCAATATCCTCAGTAACAAAAGATAGGATTGAAAAAGCCAGAAAACCATGAGCACAGAAAATCTTTCATCCAAACACATTAACTCAGAAGTTCCTTATGAGATTATTGAAGAAAACGATTCCTGTACATCGGGTACAGCAACCGAAGATGTCTGCCAACAAAACAAAGGCTCGAACTTGTAATGGAAAAGCACTTTCATCACAGCTCGTTCGCTTCAATGATAAACATAAATAAGTTCATGAAGGTGATTTTATTATGAATCGTATCAATTCTTGACTGGTGAATTTCGAAAGTAGCACCGTTGTAGTAGCATGGATGCATCATTTTGTAAACCTTACTTGGCCTGGAACTAACACACCGCAAGAGTTGTCATACAAGCCGTGCTAAGATGACCATTCCTTTAGAACTATGGGCAAGTTGGAAAGCACTTTCAGCAGTCAATATTAACATGGATATAAATGAGCCAAAACGCATGAGCATTTAGATGTTCTCGGAGCTGATTGGAAAACACATTCTAACTTAAAGGTACGGAACTCATTCATGAAAAGTTGATTGATTGTGAAAAGTAGCAATTTATTGTTTGGCCACTCTTTTGATTTATTTTTTAATACTTAATCAGTTAAAAAGTAAAATTCAGATTTTTAAAAATCAAATAAAAAAAATGTTCATTCAGCGTGTTTTTTTGTGCATGTGTTTAGTGTTGCTAGACGCTGTTACCAAGCTTCTACAAAATCACCTGTATTATTCTAAACAAACGAGATAGATATTTAAGAGATAAAGAAAAAAATCATTCGGAATACAATTTCCCATTTCTGTAACAAAGGGTCAATATAAGGACTAAATTATGGGATCAATGAACTACATACCTTTTAACTTTGGTCTCCTAATTTATAAATTAAATTTTAAAATTAGTTCCTGATCATATTATATTTCATAGCAATCTACGAGTATTTGTAATAAGAGTAGATAAGAATTTATTCTTAAAAAGAAGGGTTGTGGGGTTTTAAAAATTTTCTCTAAGCAATACGAAAACATAGTTGTGTAACGTACTGAACCGAGTGATTTGCTAAGAACGAGACGCAACCATAATAGACTTAAAAGAATTATTTATTAGACAGGAATTTACACTAGTTGCACGGCAATTTTAAATTTTGGGACTCTCGTCTGGTGGCCACTGTTAAAAAGAGATTAGACAGTTACGGTTATCAACTCAAACGACCTACTACCACCCACAAAAGCCTTCCATTTAGTTTCAGTTCCATTTTCGTTCGAAAACTTAATGTATCGAATTTAATTTCATCTCGATTTCTTAGTTTGTATTTTAGTTAAAAAGATTTCTATAACAGTTCTATATAAATTGGGTTGCAAATATGGATACTATGATTGATCATCTTTCTTGAAGCTTAATCGTGATCTGTATAGTTAGTTTTGATGCTTGACACTGATTCCTTACAGAAGTGTATGTCTAAAAGGAATGAAAACAAATTTCGTAGACCTTGTGTATTTACTATACTAAGCTCCAAAACTCCAGGTAGAAAAGAGAAAAACCTTTTAAAACAAATAAAAAATAGCTTTCGACACCAGGTACACAAACTTTTTAATTTCTTTTTTTATCGAAGACGCTAAGACAGTTAAAACGACAACGTTTGTGAAGAAAAGAACAAGGAAAAACTGTCAACTGCAAATGGTTGTAATTATGAAACTTGGCAGCGTTACGGCGACATATAGTCTAGACCAGAGGTTCTCAAACTTTTTCAGTCACGGAGCACCTTTGAAATTGGAAATTCAACGCGGAGCACTAAATTTTATCTAGCAGCTATATACTGTATTTAGTAAATAGAACAACAAAATAGCATTGACGATTCAAGGTAGTTTCGTCATTTAAGCTTGCAGGACGTTAGATTTCACCGTTTAATTTTTTTTCTGCACTAATTTCCCATTGCAGACGGAAAACACACATAAAAAAATCATTTGAAAATAAATTCATGTCAAATATTGCAGATCCACAATTTGTTATTTTATTAATTTGGCATTATTACATTTGTTACAAATTTTTACTTGGTTACGTGAAACAAAAATTTAATGAGAAGGATGAGGCTGTTTTGATTTGCACAATGATATTATATCTTGCTGAATTTCGGATAGTTGCAACTGAATATCTTGCTCTGCATTGAGACGTGATCTGTATTTTGTTTTAGTAGGCGGCGTATGCGGAGAATCCTGTTTCGCATAAATAAGTGGTTGCGAAAGGCAGAAGAATAAGTTTCGCTTTATCTGATATGATTTTAAATTAATCTTTTAGCGTGCACCAAAAATCTGAGATTGATTTCTCAGTTTCAAACTTCGATCTTATCGCTGTATCTGATGTCAAATCAAGCAAGCATTTATATTCCTGTGATATCAGGGGGGATGGTTTTTTGGATATAGAGTATGGTGTTACAACCCAAACGTTTTCTTTTATGTTTTCATGCAATCTTTTTGGAAAATAAGAGTTCAAAGTATCAATCAAATGCAAGAGATGAACTTCAAACTCGTTTAAGATATCCACAGGAATGTTTGATTCGAGTTCTTCTCCAAATCCTTTTGTTAGTGGAAAACAATCCAGGCTTCCGTTTTTGATTGACTCTACCCAATACTTCAGTTTCTTTTTAAATCCTTCCACTTTATCAGTAGCATCAAAAACAGTTACTGCTTTTCCTTGAAGTGAGAGACATAAATCATTAACTTCTGTAAAAATATCTGCCAAATACGCCAATTTCGTTAGCCAACGATCATCACACAACTTCTCTCCCAAAGCAAAATCATTGTCACTAATGAAGATTCTGATTTTATTCCTTAGTTCAAAGAAGCGCATTAAACTTTTACCACGGGAGAGCCACCTTATTTCTGTGTGAAGTAAAGATGTATGAAGACTCCCAATGTCATCACATAAGATTTTGAACAACCTGGTATTCTTAGGTCGTGATTTTATAAAATTTATTATTTTAACAGTTTCATTCAGCACTTCTTTTATAAAAGGTGGCATTTTCTTCATTGCAAGAGCATGTCGGTGAAGTACGCGGTGGCTACTGCTGCAGCCCTTGGCTTTTTCTTTTGAGATTGTACCAGACACCTTACCAGTCATAGCTTTCGCTCCATCTGTGCAGACATCAACACAGTTATCTCATAGGATGCTACTCTCTGTGAAAAATTCATCTAATAATTTAAATATTTCACTGCCACTTGTGGTAGTCGGTAATGGCTTGTAGAGAAGTAAATCTTCTTGAAAAGAGTCCAAATATGGATTGCGCACAAATACCATAAGAATTACCAAACCAGTAACATCGGTTGATTCATCCATTTGAAGCGAAAATTTAGTGGATTTCATACGAGAAATTAAAGTAGCTTTCACATTCTCTGCTAAGTCCCTGATTCGTCGCGAGATTGTGTCATTTGACAAAGGAATTGTGTCTATCACATTTGCAGCCTTTACGTCAAACATGTATTCGATAATGTCTTTTACACAAGGCTTGATAAGGTTTTCAGCAACAGTATGGGCTTCGCCAGCTTGAGCAATTCGGTAACTGACTAAGTAAGATGCCATCAAAGCCTTTTCTTTGACAGTTTTTGAATGATATATACATTTCTGGACTTTCCTGAGTTCAATATACTTCCTTCTGAAAAAATCAGTTGGTTTATCCTTGCATTCTGGATGGACCCCTCAGAATGACGACGCATTTTTCCTGGAAACAGTGAACTGTTCGGTAAGACTTTGCCACAAATTACGCACTGAGGTTTATTATCGGTGGTCTCAGCGAACCCAATATCCAAATAAGAATCATGATACTTTCGTTTTAAAGCTTTTTTAATTGTGGAACTTGTATCCGAGGAAGTAGAGCTATGCAACTTGTTCGATAGTTCAAAAGGTTCTGTTGCATCTGTAGTAAATGATTCATCCGAAAAATCAGCTTGTGCAGCAGTAACACATCTATCTTCTTCCGCACTGCAATTAGAAAGTAATATGAACATTAACTGTATATAACAACAGCATAAATTCAGTAAAAAGTTTAAATAAGATATTGCATCTAAAGATTCATTGAGGGGTTTTTAAAAGAAAATACTGTAAAATTAAAAAAAAATCCTATAATGCAAAATCTTATACGTGAATAGTAAAATTTTACTTTTAGGGATTCTAATTTTTCAAGATTTTAAAATATCGTAATGAGTTTAACCATTTTGATAAAGGAACGACAGAGTCAACAGATTGCAGGACTAGGTGTACGAAAATGGACAAGGCATATAGTTTTCATATGCTTGAGAAGAAGCAAAACAACGAATTATAAACAGCAAACAATTATCAACATTTTTTTTGTTTATTTTACAATTTATGGTATTTTAAATTATATAATTGAAATTTCATCTACAAAAAAAATTACTGTTTTCGGCATTAAAACTTAAAGTGCAAAATAAATTTTACTTTTTTAAGATTACTTAATTTAAAGATTTAATTTTTTTTCTTTATAAAAAAATGAAAAACTAATAAAACTGAAGTGCAAATAAATAATAAAAATTTTGTTTATTTCTCTTACTTTCTCGATTATGGAATGTTTGCTTTAGTCTGTAGCCATGACTTTATATATTTTTTATTTAATACGGTTCATTTAAAAAAAAATAAACGAACTAAATATCTTAATATATTTGGGGTGCTGTGTCCCCTAAAACATTGAATAAAATCAAAGCGAGTACATACCTCTTAGATGTTGATGCTTCCACCTCTATTCCAATTGGCTTGGTAAAAGTTTTGATGTTTTTTAATGATCCCGTCTCCAGCCAGCGATCCATTGAAAGAAAATCGACGTTATTCCCCGTATCACTAATTTAGTATTTGAAGAAACCTCCACAAGACAGATATTTTGTCATCAAAACGAAAAATCTGAGAAGCTACAGAGAATTGATTTTTAAAAGTAATAAATAACATATAATGAACTTTAAAATTTGTTGATTCTCGACTGAATGTTGACTAAAATGCAACTGATTTGAGAAGTGAGTAAACCACCAGTTTTATATGCAATAAAAAATATTCCGATAATTCTGCAAAGGTGTCGAAACTTCTAATTGTTTCTGCAAACGCGGAGACAGTGAGTCCAGCCTCTGTCTGGCTTCGTGTTGTCTGGTTCTGTGTTGTCTGGTGTTGCCTTTTGATGTAAATTTGTTTTGTCGACTGGAAGACGAGAAACTGACACATTGAATGCCGACTACCTTTTTATATAGTCAATGTTTCACCTGATCGGTGATAAATGATTAATACTCTATTTTTTTCTTACACACCGAGAGCGCAAAGGTCATAATATTCAAATATTTTTGTCCCATTTTTTTCGTAAAAGCTATTTTTAATTTTGAACTTTAAAATACGCTTTATAAAAATATTTTTAATTTTAAACATGTCCTACGTTTTCGCGGGGCACTGGGAATTGTTTTGCGGAGCAGTAAGTGCTCCGCGGAACACAGTCTGAGAAACGCTGGTCTAGACCAACTGCTTTACGGATGTAATGAAAACCAGATATGCAATTCTCTGTACCCCTGACATGGAAATTCTCATTTTTTATAATTTGCTTTTTCTAAAATCGAAATGTATCACTCCGTAATAAGCTCATCACCCATTTTTAAAGATTGGCACTTCAGCCATTATCGCCTCGGATTATCCCGAAGTAACGATCTAAATGCATGACATTAATTTCATCAAAAAAGCAGTTACTTATTCTTATCACAAAAAGCGATTTCAGTTTTTTATCTTCATTAGTCAAACTTTCACAGCTGGTCTGGCTAAATGCCACATAATGGAGTTTGTCACCTAAATTGGTACCTAACTAACTAACTAACACCAACTCACATTCCCGTGCCTAGTGTCGTGAGACACTGTACCAGTTTAAATAAATGTGGTTGGGATGAATAGAGCATGCCACCGAGGTGACATGTCTATCCAGAATTTAGAGCACGTTACATTTATACATTATTATATCTATACAGTAATTACATCTATATTATACTAAGTTACACTATATACATATATACAACATGAGAGAAGAAAAAAAGTAGGTTTTTCAGTCTCTTTGGATGATCAAGTCCTGATGATTCTCAATGAATCTCATCATGTTAATAATTTTGATCCTCGAGCCCTTGGTAGTAGCAATGTTCCTGAGCCATGCGATTTGAAGGTGGTCGGCAGGCGTCCTCATATGCCATGATGCTGTAAGGGGGCAGACTGTAATGTAATGTAGAGGTGTGCCGATTTCACCACAGGAGCAATTTTCTGAACTGATTTTTTTAAACCTCGTTAGGTAGGATGGAAACGGACCATGCCCTGTGAAGAAGAGTGTCTCTTCCCTGGTCCAACTTGCCGATTTTAGTGACACTCTAGGCAACACATCATGTACCATCCTACCTGTTTCTCCTTCATCCCATTCTTTCTGCCATGCACCAAGTAGCCAGCTAGTGGTTTCCCTCCTGCAATGACTTCTGGGCCATTTCACCCCTTCATCAATGTACTCCGTTGTGGTTGCCTCTTTTGCTAACCTATCTGCTTCTTCGTTTCCTTCATGGCCCGCATGGGCTTTAATCCAGCCTAGACAAATTTCCTTGTTGTTATTTAATAAACATTGTATTCTTCGTGCCAGTGGACTCGGCGTTTTTGGATTTCTAAGTGCCAGGAGACCAGCTCGGCTGTCTGACCAGATCTTTACATTTTTATCTGCTCTTGCTTCTGCCGCTTTTATGGCTGCTAAAATCCCATACAGTTCCGCCTGGAAAACGGAGTTGTTGTCCTGCATTCTCGTGAACCATTGCTGGGTTATACGCCCTCCTTGCATAGAACAAAAAGCACTTCCCACTCTATTTTCCATTTTGGAGCCATCGGTGAAGTAGCTTATGCCGGAGTGAGGTACTCCCACTGCTGGGTTTATTCTGTCATATGAAAGAGTTTTAGCTGGATGTACAGACCAACCTATTGCCCTTTCCTCGTAGTCATCTTTGTCATAATTTGCATTTCCAAGCTTTGTACTTATTCTCATTCTCATTTTGACGCACACTGCTTCTTTTTGAAGTGAAAGATGTAGTGGTGGAATTCCCGCAATTGTTTGAAGGGCCAAAGTGGGTGCTGTTCTGTAACTGCCTGTAATTGAGATCAGAAATTTTCGTTGTATCCCATTAAGCTTTCTTATAGTTCGTTGAGTTGGGTTATGACCCCAGACCACTGCACCATGACTCAACATTCTTTCTGTCACTGTTTTGTACAGCAGCTTTCGAAATTTCTGCCCTATTCCCCATCTCGTTCCAGCTATTCTTTGTAGCATTTGAAATTGGAACATGGCTTTTTGTCCTAAAGTCTGTACATGAGCTGCCCAATTTAGCTTCTCGTCTAATGTAAGTCCTAGGTACTTTAAAGTACTAGTTCGTTTAATTCTTTTTTTATTCCAGTAGATGGAAGGTCCTCTCGAAAGATTACTAAGGAGGAGGTACTTAGTTTTTTCTTCGGACACGTTCAGACCTTGCTGATCTGTCCAGGTTTTTAACAGGTCCAGTGCATTTGTGGCTAGCTCACCTAATTTGCGCTCTGATTTTGCCGCGATAATAAAGGCAAAGTCGTCAGCAAATGCTTGCATGTGGACTCCTTCCGGCCATGGTAGAACTAATGCTTCATCGGCCACGATATTCCACAGCACTGGTCCGCTGCACGATCCCTGTGGACAGCCTTTCCCTTGTTCCTTGATTGCTGGACCCTCGCTTGTCATGAGCATGACTTTTCTGTCCTCAAGTACTTTAGCAAGAGTATTTTTAATATTGGAAGGGCATTTAGATTTCGCTAATCTGTTTTTGATGATATTATAGTGAAGATTGTCGAATGCCCCCTCAATATCAACCGACACTACAGCGACATGCAGTTTTTTCTTTTTCTCTTCGTTAATTCTGTTTAGCAAGGTTTCTAGAGCATTGTCAACAGATGAGCCCTCCTTGAATCCAAACTGGAGTGCATGTCTTTCTTTGTTTTCAACTTGATGATAAGTCAACCTTTGTACAAGCAATCTCTCCAAAGCTTTACCCAGAGTTGGAAGAAGAGTAATTGGTCGATATGATTTTATTTCATCGTGTTTTCTTCCTTCCTTGTGGAAAAGAATGATAATTCCTACTTTTAGGGGCTTAGGAAAGGTCGCAAGATTTAGACATTTATTGAAGAAAGCAAATAGAAGTTCTGGAAATTTGTTATTGATAATTTGCAACACGAGATTATCTATACCATCATATCCAGGTGCTTTGCCTTTCGGAAGATAATTGACAGTTCTGTTGACCTCGTCTTTGGAGAAGTCTGGGTCCCTTAGCGTATTAGTGAAATCTTCAACCGTTATACTGTTGCAGTTGTTACACGGGTAAAGTGATTCCAGAATTTTACCCGCGAGTTCTTTGACAGAACCTGCGTTTCCGTCACCTGCTATTTTGAAAATTTCATCTGGTATTGTTCCTTTCCGAAAAACTGCCTTGTACTGTTTACCGTAAGGAGAACCAGCATCTGTACAGAATTTTCTCCAAGCTTCCTTTTTGGATTTATTTACATCTTTTACGAGTTGAGCTCTTTTCTGTGCATAAATTTCTCTAGCTCGTGCTTTTTCTTCACCCTGTGCCTTTTGAGATCTTCTTCTAAGAGCATTTACTTCCCTCTTTTTGATCTGTAGCTCCTGGTTCCACCAAACAGGTTTGGTATTATTGTAGGAAAATTTCTTTTTCCTGAATGCCTTATTACAGGCTGTGGTGATAGAATTTTGCAAGTCCTCAGTTATTTTGTCCAATGTTTCTGGCTCTGAGCATTTGGCAATGTCTCTATATATTCGGGCTGCATCCTTTTCGAAGTTGAGTGCGAATTTTGTGTGTCCTCCAAAGGCTGTTTTGTACCTGGTGTACGTCGATGATTTTCTTACCGATGAGATAACTGTTCTGACGTACATGTGGTCACTCAGTGTTTCCTCATCCAGTACTTCCCAGCCGCACTGATTCGCTAGTTCTGGGTGAGACACCAAAGTAATGTCCGGCCAACCCACATTCATGTTGTTGTTAAAGGTTGGAGGTGATTTGGGATCGTTGAGGATCTGTAGTTTATGTTCGTGTATGAATTCCAGTAGTTCTGACCCTCTAGAGTTTTGGTGGTCGTACCCCCAGTTGATGCTATGAGCATTTAAATCGCCACCAATTAAAAAGTATTCATTTCCACCTTTCCTAACATTTTCGCTGAGTTCTTGAAGAGTTACGTTAAGGTCGTCTTGAGGTGATGAGTAAGCTGAAAAAACCATTAGAGACCCGTTAATATTTTCAGTTTTAACCACCACCGTGTTATCGGTAATTGCAATAATAGCTGGATGCAGATTTCTATTTGTTATTATAATCCCTGCTTTTTTATTTTTCGAGATCCAGTGTATCCACGAACCGGGTATTCCTATGATTTTATTTTCCTTTACATATGGCTCTTGTACCAAAATCACATCTGGTTCATATTTCTCTGTCATAAACAAGAGTTGGCTTGTTGGAGCTCTTGCTTTCCTTAGGTTTATTTGAACGAATGTCAATGTGGGACGAATTTGTGTACTTATGAATTGAGTTGATGTGTGGTGTGACATTTTAATAGGAGATTGTCTTTTTGAATATTTTGACTTCTTCTTGATAGCATGGACATATAACATCTGCTGAAGAGTGAGCCATGTTTATATTGGCTCCATATTTTTCCACTTGCTCCCAACAGTTGATGCATTTGAGAGATTGGCTTTTGCATTCAACTGTTTTATGTGGTCCAGAACAATGAGCACAGTATATTTTGTGAGTATGGCAATTGTTTTGAGTGTGGCCATACATTTGGCATCTATAGCACCTCTTGATATTAAAATGTTCTTTAACATTGTATGTTGACCATCCAATGCTGATCTTTCCCCTTGATTTTAGGTGCTTGAATTGTGGGGCTGGTAACGACACAATGCAATGCATTTTATCTTCATTGGTTTTAATTTTGAATTTAATTTGTACCTCTTCTGGTAATGCTTTTGTTTCTGTACAAATAGATGCGACTATCTCTTCATCTTCTGTTTCTTTCGGTAAACCAAATATTTTTAGTCTTGGTGTTCTAACTGCAGGTTTTCTGGATTGGATTAAATTATTTAAAACGCAATTACTGTTTATACATTCCAGCAGCTTTTCAACATCTTCTTCTCCGTTGCAAACTACAGCAATTCCATTATTTTGTAATGGTCTTGTCTTTTTTACCTTTATTTGTTGTTTTGAAGGCTTAATATGCTGTTTCACGATGTTTTCTATTGTGCCTTGAGAATCTTCAATTTTCGATTTTGGGTAAAGGAGGATTGTGGAAGGTTTCTGCTTTGTATTGGGTTTTGATTTCTTAATCTCATAAGATTTCAAAATTTGTGAGGCATTTTCTTGGGGTGTGGGTTGCTCATAAGCAAGTCTCCTTCCAAGTTCTTGTAATATTGAGTTGCATACGTTTCTTGATGACTTTGTGATGTAGTGCCTAGATGGTGTAATTGGGTTAATGATGCGTCCTAGTTCTGCTAGAAGATCTTCCGAAGGAGTATCTTGATGAAAGGAAAACTCTCCACTTTGTGACTCTAACAAAGAAGTCATGGAATTGATAGAGTTGTTCCGTCTCAGGTTGTACGAAGAATTAACTGCTGTCAGGGAGGGCTCGAGGGTATTACTGACAAATTCCATGTATATTTCAATGAAGACAAAAATCTGATTTTTCAAAGATAAAGGGGTTCTACGAACAGTGAACAGAAGAAAACATAATAAATACTTGAGATAAGCATGGAATGACTGAATCACTTTCCTTGCACCTGTTTCGCCTACAACAATTTAAAAGAAAAATTAACTTTCCCAGAACCAAAGTTAAAGCAAGGATTATTTTAAACGATGTTTTTAACAGCAGCTTAATAGAGCACATGTAAACACTTATTTAAAGCTGTAATTATATTTGAACAAAATCAAATGAATTTAAAAAAAAAAGCAATGGACAAGAATAAAAATGCGTTAAGTTTCACTACATGAACACATTTAATTATAAATCACAAATATTCCATATATAATTTTTTTAAGTATTATGATACCACTAAATATTTGTTTTCCACCATGACATTATAATTTACAAAACCAAGATATATTAAAAGGTATACGATGAATTATAATAATACACTAAATTAAAAACACTGATTCACTATTTTTTTTTTTAGAAGTTTGAGTCCTTTAAATAATTTGGTTGTTCACAATAATTCCATTAGCAGTACAAAATTAAGAATACACAACATTCGATATATTTATACCAATATGTAGTACTAAAAGGGTACAGTATGGTAAGTAAACAAGGTACTACGTAACACGACTTAAAAAATAATAATAATAGTGAGAGGGAAAAGACCTAACTAAGAAGTGAGCCCAACTAAGTTTCTCGACAGGGGAGAAAGAACTCGGGGAAGGGGCTCTTATCTTTCTGGTCACTGATTGGCCAGTAAGGGTGTTACTTGCGAGGAGGTGGGCGAAATGACGTACGGACGCTACTTTCGAAAGGATGGAGGGGTTGAAAAAAAAAATGGCTTCTTATGTAGCACTATTTAGGGAATCTGTATATCGTTTAAAGGAGGTGAAATAGGAAAGAAATCTTTCTTAAAAACTGCTATTTAGGGGTTAAGTTAAAAAGAAATGTATTGTCAGTACTATGAAGTATTTAACTTAGGAGAATCTTAAGCAAGATAAAAATATACTTGTATCTTACAAACAAAATAGAATTGAAGAACCAAGGGGGGAATATATTAAAACTCAATTATCTCTAGAACTAGAGAAGGTATAACTTAGCTGATTATATCTGCTTCTTCAGAAAGTATTCATCCTTCGATTTCTGCTAAAAATTCAGATCCTGAGGTAGATTTTCACCAAAAAGTAAAAGGATAAACTAGGAGCCTTCTATGTAACGTCTACGCGTTGTATCGTCGTCCGTACGTCCCCTAAATTGGTACCAGGATCCGTTCTTTAAACTGGCGTTGGAGCCCGTAAACTGGTACCAGGGCTCGTTATCTAAAGTGTTACTTGAGCCCATCTACCGGCACCAGGACGTGTCTCCTATATTAGTAATTGAGCCCGTCAACTGGTGTCAGTGCCCGTAATCTAAAAGTACTATGATCCGTATCTAAACTGGCACTGGAGCGCGTTAAGTGGTATCAGGACTCGACATGTAAAGTGGTGCTGGACACTGTCTACTGGTACCAGAAGTCGTCTGCAATAATTGTATTCGAGTCCGTTAACTGATGTTAGAGCTCGCCATCTAAAGTGGTATCAGGGTCCATTATCTAAGATGGCGCTGGTGACCGTCAACTTGTACCTGGGCTCGTCATCTAAAGTGGTACTGGAGCCAATCTACTGGTTCCAGGGTTAGTAGTAGTGTAGGTTATATTCCAGGGATCGTCTTCTAAACTGGCACTGGAGCCCATAAGATGGTGCCAGGGCTCGTCATCTAAAGTACTACTGGGGCCCTTGTACTGTACCAGACTGGTCTTCTATCCACCTGGAGCCTTCCAATTGGTGCTAAGGCCTGGCATTTAAATTGATACAAAAGTCCTTGATTTAAACTGGTACAATGGTTCGTCAGTTAAACTGGCATATGGGGTCCGTCATCTATACTGGTTCTGGGGACCGAAGTACATATGTGGGGCCTGCTTGTGACGTTATTCCTCCATCTATCCTGGATTTTATTCATTCTTTATGCGCCTTTTACTTAAAATGTGTGGGTTTTGATTTGTGACACCTTAGAATGCGACTCTTGAGTTTATTGTGCTTCTAAAAACAGATTGATAAACGAACTAAATAAAAGATACAATGAATAAAATGGGATAAATTTATTACTGACAGTTATTACTACAGCATTATGCAACAAAGACATCAAATGTTGGGACGAATAATTCTAATCTAGTATACCATTTCCTATTCCAATGTTTATAGAATTTGCCCAGTTGAATACATATATGACTTAATTAAGATGGTACATGGGCCTATAAATGTAAACTATGATCACCCGAAGGCGAGATGGGATTTGTGACTTAATTATAAACCAGTATATATCCCTAGATATATGCTTATATTTTAATCAGAGGGGATAGGGTATATAGTATTACAGAGAACGGATCGGACGATGAGAAAGATTAAATCCTCTCAATTGTTTGGAGAATGGATTGCTCTACTGCTCTTATGATGTAGAAGGTATTGAATAAATTTCTGATTGATAAACAGAAGCTTCAATAAATTTATTATCTATCGGATTTGAACTACTTAAAATTCATGGCAAGTGAATTATCTCATTATATCTGCTTTCGTCCTTTCTTACAGTGTGCTTATCAAGAGTACCTGTTTTTTATTTTCAATGTTAGGCATTATGTACTAAACGTACTGCCTAGTAAAGAATTCAACTCTCTTTTCCTTATGATTGAAGGAAGAGATCATTCTAGTATTTTTATTGTAAGTAAATATTTTAAGATAGATTTGAACATCCTTAGTGACAGGATAAAACTATGTTTCTTATAACTTTAATGTCAAGCATAGTTTAAGCCCCTTTGTGTACTTTGATAGGCGGCAGATTTCATGGAAGATAAAACGTTGGTTGATTTGCCGCTCAATATTCATGTTCATAGAGGAACAAATTAAACCGTGATTTACGGCTGGAAATGGATTCCGAATCACTACCAACATCTATGCTCAATGCCTGTTGAACCGAGAACTTTAACCATTTGGCTAAGAGACTATGAGGGATTTTCAGCACACGGGAAGTCGAAGATTTTGCTTCCGCTACCCAAAATCTACCCAAATTGCATGATACACATCAAGATTATCTTAAAATGTTGTTTATAACAGTTTTGGTGACGTTTGGAGTTTATTCTAATTGGCGTTGACCAAATTCGGAATTCATTCTTTGGAATTATTACTGGCGACGTGCTATTTCTATACTCTAAAAATATGCCAAGTGACGTCACGTTCGGAATACGTACTGAACACATTTCGCCACAGAAACATTACAGCCACCTACATTTAGCTTGACAGAAAATGCCTCTCATAGGGCAGTGAAAGACAGAAGCTTTGTAAGGAATATTTAAAGATATCATATCTAAACTTGAAGTACGTACAAATAATTATTACATCTAAGATGCATAAAAAATTAAATAAAAAAACTGGATTGGTTGATTGATTGCTTGGGGGTTTTATGGCTCAAGGGCCATATTTGGCCATGCTGCGCCAGACACAAGACATACAATATCAAGTAATAGACATACACACACAATGAAAATTTCACTGACACAGAAGAGAGAAATACAGCCAGGGAGGAATGCACCTGACAGGAATCGAAGCTGAGTTGATGAAAATTGGATTGATTCCTTTACAAAGGTTATGTATAATAAATATGTGTACGGGTACTTGAGAGATCACGATATAAACAGAAATTCAGAAAACAAGATGAAAGTGATATCTGCTCAACAGTCTTTGTCTTTGTTTGGTATCACTAATTGCAATATACTTTTTACTCACTGTTATGTTTTAGAAAAATTGAAGTTTATATAATGCCAATTTTTACAAGTAGGTGGCAGCACGTATATTTTTACTTCTGTATTTAAAGTTCTGCTATCGATGACAGGTGGAAAATGACTAGATAGACTACTTTTATGTCAAGCTTTCAATCTTGTCAGATGTTTTAGGTGTTTTGGAAGCTACATTTTTGTGGTCAGTGTATCTTCTGATGGATTCTCATTTTTCCTGAATATATAGATGTGACGAAGTATGCATTTCTTTAATCCATTCCATTCTTCTTCACATATACTCCTTTAAATTCATTTCTCGATTAAGATACCAGGTACAGAATCATAAACACAATGCCATTGCATTGCTCTCACCAAAGTTGGTGAGCTTGCTTTCAAATCTGATTATTGTGCACCTCTTACGTGCTATGGTTGTCTTTTCGCACATACTTATCTCGCTCTTATTACTTTAGCCTCAGACGTTTCACTTCTAGTCAACAATTCGTAATTCATGTTCATACTCTCGTTATGTTGTCTCAATAAATTAGCTCTTTTCTTTCCGAAGTCTTAACCACAAGACCCATGACTTTTCTTTTAAAACGACATATGGCATAGATAGAGGATTTACCGATTACCTTTCAATAGATGCCAAACTTTGCCTTGTTGAGAATCAGTGATAAAAATGTGGAAGAAAAATATCCCATTTTTTAATTTTTCACCATAATAACTTAATTTGACTATAAGTAATTTAACATTCTATATTTAGTTCGGGTTGTACTCACAGCGTATACATTTGCAGAAGTGTACCATCTACATCAATTGAGACATTCAGAAACGGTAACTCCTATGAAAGACCCTAACCCCTTGAGCCCTTTCAATAATTATATGGCTGGGGCCTGTCTTCTTCAGAGGTGAGGGATGAATATTTTCAATGTACGCATAATATGGGTTGTCTGAGGGGTAACTAGTCCTCAATACCAGGAAACAGGGTTGCTAATACTGGCACCCCAACCACTTAGACCCATCAACCCTTTTATGGTTGCACCCACACCCCAAACATAAGGTATATATATTGCCAATATATGGATGGTATAATTCATAAACAAAATAAATTGTTTCAAAAGCGAATATGTATTGCAGGAGGGAAAACAATAATGGCTACTTGCTGCGTGGCAGAATGAATGGGATGAAGGAGAAACAGGTAGGATGGTGCATGATGTGTTGCCAAGAGTGTCATTAAAATCAGCAAGTTAGACCAGGGAAGACACACTCTTCTTCACAGGACATGACCCATTTCCATCTTACTAATGAGGCTCAAAAAATCAATTCAGAAAATTGCTCCTCAATACCTACATTACATCACAGTCTGCCCCTTACAGCATCATGGCATATGAGGACACCTGGCGACCACCTTAAAATCGCATGGCTCAGGAACATCACTAGTAAAAGGGCTCGAATTTAGAATTTATTAACATGGTGAGATTCATTGAGAATCACCAGGACATGATTATCCCAAGGGACTAAAAAAGTACTTTTTTCTTGCATGTTGTATATATAGTGTAACCTAGTATAATGATATAGATGTAATTATTGTATAGATGGAATAATGTATAGAAGTAATGTGCTCTAACATTTTGGATAGTCATGCCACCTCGGTGGCATGCTCTATTCCTCCCAGCCACACTTATTTAAACTGATACAGGGTCTCACGACCCTAGGCACGGGAGTGTGTGATAGTGTTAGTATGAAGCAACGAGGAATATCATTGTTTCGACATTCATTCCAAGTCCTGCCATATTGACAAATTTCGGAGAGTATCTCAGGATTTAAACATTCTACGTAGAATGTGGAGGTATGTCCCAACCCAAGAAAATCCAACTACAGTAAACATTATTGCATTCGTCTGAGATTCTCCGGTGTGACTCCGCAGCAATCCTTTGGCTCAAAAAAATTGTTCAACAATAGATACCTGGCCATAGTAATCTATACCGAAATGAGTATGCAGATTTTCTTGCTCTAACATCCAAATGACGATACTTATTTTTGGAATATGAAACTGTTCCTTTAGAAAAAAAACTCCATGAACATCAAAATACCAGCACAATATCCAAGATAGAACAAAATGTTGCAAAAGCGAATGTCTTGTGAATGTACTTGACAAGCCGTGGCGAGAGGCAGTTGCAACTTTTCATCTGATAACAGGACATGACTGCCTTACCCCTCATTTGCATCGCTTAGGTATCTGTACCGAGCCTTGCTTCCCACTTGACAGAAGCCACTTGCTTCCACGGACTTTCGTAGGTGTCTGGGTATTGGGAGACGAGAAAACATTTAGGACAACGACTTCGATCTTTGTTTCTTCGTTATTTCTTGATGTGTGTTATATTAATCTATTTTTACAGTCATTGTTTGTTGTTTTAATTTATGTGTTTTACAAAAATTTCTTTTCCTACAGTCATTGGAAAGATAAAAAAAAGAAGCAACTGAGTCCTGCTTGTTCCCCAATAACAATAATGTCCTCAAGTTGTTCCACTAGGTACATTCAGTTTTAATAGCCACATTGTTCCATATAATATACATACTGGCACATATTCTGGATATTGACAGATTCACTTGTACAACGCTAGATTAACCTCCAAACGAACACTTCTAATCGGAGTGATCAAATTAAAGTGGTTATGTCTTGAATAACTTTTCATGCGTAGGTACTGATTTTTATTTAAACAAAATTTGGGATATTTATTGAAGCATTGTTTTCACCACTTATACTGATTTTTCCAACATAATTAATTTTTATGTCCATTGTTATAATGAAACGAAAAAATGTGAGTTTCAAGAAAAATACTTTTACATTAAGTCCACACGGAATACACCATTTTAATATCAATAAAAACACTTTTAATTAAATTCCGAGGAGGTCTGGAAATAAGTCAATCTTTTTGCGAATTAATTCAATTACTTCTGTCCTTTTGATTTTCCTGAGAGCATTCAGTAGAAAACCCATAGATTTGCTTATGAATTATGCTTAATTCATTTAAAAACCAAGTTCATGAATAACCAAATCCTTTGTTACACATTGAGATCCCAACGATAACTTTTCCCCTTTCAACAACAGCATTGTGTTGATTGTAATTAATTTTCACTGCAGGCAGTCTACTATATCAGTTTAATCCATTTAATGAGATTCTTAAACAGAATAGCAATCTTTAAAAATTACTGGAAACGCTGAGAGCATAAACTTGTACTAATTAATTTGAAACATGTGTACCTAGTGTGAGCCGTTAATTTCGGGACAGTTTGAAAATGTTAGCTTAAACCGAGCTTTAAAGATTCGTTGTGCGAAATGGAATAATTTATGCATTCCAGTAGAGCCTGTAGTAAAACGAGAAAAAAAAGTAAAGGTCATTACTGTTTCAATGGTACCGTAGAACAGCAGCATGTATTTAAAGAACTTATTGATCTAGCGATAGTTTAAGTATGAGTGAAAAATATGGAATAACTAATCTATCTAAGCTGGGAACTCTTTGGTGAGGTGAACTGATATTTTTCACATACAATAAGATTTGGGAATAAATTTTGCCTAAGCTTTAATACTTAATTCTGTAGGTGGGGTTCGCCCGAACCCCAAAGCAAATATTTTTCTGTATATTTAGGCGTTATACAATGGAAAACAGTAGTACGTATAAACAGTGAAAACTCCTTGAGGGCTTCCCCAATATCTGTTGTGACTTTAATAAGTCTGAGTGGTGGGGCTCTATCCTCCATTAATCATACTTTTTATTAATTTTAAATTTTTCAGTAACATGGTCAGATACATCTTCAGCTCTCTACTTGCTGGTGGTTTATCTTCGCGTCAAAACTGCCCTATAGTGTTCAGCCTCTGGTGCGAAACCCTGTTCCAAACTGCCACCAGTTCTGGACAAGGGATAGTTTGTTTTTCATACTTGGATCTTTATTCATCCTAGGAGTAATAAGGCAGTTTTGTCTCGACGAGATATCTCGTCCTTAGCTAAAACGACCACATATTGTACGAGATATCTCTTCGAGACACTTCGAGGAGTAAGCTGGAATTGCTAAGTAACTAGCAGCTATATATTGTTGAAACTATATATAGCTGCCTTAAGGTTTGTTGATTGGAGTTTATGGCGCAAGAGCCATAAACTCCAATCCAAAGAGAAGATAGACAGCGTCACGTAATGGACATACACACACGAGGAAAGTTTTACTAATACTGAAGACATATTATTAAGAAAACTTCGAGGATGACAGATTAAATGAGAACTGAACGTCTGGTTCCCTAGGCAAGAGATTATGTAACAAATAATTTGAATTTTAATAGAAAATGAAGTTTAAAGTTCAACCCAAAGTAGCTTCAAGGAAGATACCCACAACAAGCAAAGCAATTAGTAATTTCTGGCCGAGGTGAGCAAATTGAAAGAGTTAGAGCCACGGCTGGGACATTAAAATCCGTGAGCAACCAAGTTAGAAATGAATTAGATGAGTAGTTGATAATGTTAGATGACTTGGATTGTGCAATGGAAATTACTGAATTAAAAATGGATGCTACAGTGTCTAAAATAGCAAATGACTTATATGACTAGTGATCGAAGACAGTGGACAGCTATCTGAGTGTTGCTTTATAAATCATGTTTATATATAGTCATATTTTTATTCCATGAGGAAAGTTTAACATCCTGTAACAGTAAATAAGTGGCATATAAAGTATATGCCATCCAAATACTATATAGGGTTTATTACTGTATAGGTTAATGCTTATACTTATTTTATTAATTATGTGTGTTACTATGTTGGTAATTTTTATTTTTTCATGAGCCATATGAAATGAAAAGGCACCTATTCAGTGGCACCAACTGTGTTTTTAAATCAATGAAATAGAAGAGACCTATACATTCATAGTGTGAGTTATAGGAATCAAACCTGCGTCATCTGCAACTCTCAGGTAGGTGGGTATTTAATTAACGTCGCACTGGAGCAACACAACGGGCTATTGGTGACCCGAAGGTGATCAAACCCGAAGGGAATGATCCGAGGATAACACCAAGTAATTTGGAATCACGATCAGATGACGAGGTCATACCTGAGCTGGCACCCCACTCTCCAAACTTCCACACCACGCCAACGTGAGGGCAGTTGAGGCCACGACAGATTTAACGTGCACCAGCCTCTTTGAACACGACGATCTTTGGTTGGATTCGAACTCGCTACCCTCCGGTTGCTAAGCCGTTGCTCTTCCAACCGGGCCATCGTGGCCCTGCAACTCGCAGGTTGCTAGATCAATGGGTAAACCCACTGAGTCATGGTGGTTCCACCTAATCAAAAGTTGAAAGAACAGATATTTGACTGTCCGGTTAACGAATTCAAATTAATTTATATTTTTGTCCTGTTCTCATTTTATTAAAAAAAATATACAAATTCACAAAAGAAACTTTGTTAAAAGCTTTTCTTGGCCACATTATCTCGTTAACCATCTTGTTGGACACAATCTCGACCTTCTGGATCGACCTTTTTATATAACTAGCTGCATGGCCCCGCGTTGCGGAGGACAACGTGTTAATAAATAACTCCCTCTTGGAATTTTTACTCTTTTTTTGCATGCCTTCTTATAGATTCATTGTTATATAATTCTATAAGGGCCTATTATCATTATTATTTGGATTTAAAAGTTTTATGGTTTAATGTGTCACGGGATAACTGATTGGTAGTAAACGACATATTAGATTTTTCACCATCTCATTGCAAGTCTTCATGTAAATTTCCCAATTTCACTCTGATGTTCAGTTTCGACCAGTCTTCTTATTGGTAGCTTGCTCCTTAGATTCATTGTGACGTCTTTCACGTAGTTTATATTTAGCTGAATTGCTTGTTATGGAACGTTTTCTCTTTGGCATTGTTGTTAAAAAGAGTAATTACAACGCAAAAATCAGTCGCTATAAAAAAGGCAGCAGTAAACAATTCTAAATTACGATGGATTTAAGAGTTGAGTTCACACAGGTTTGCTGTATTGGATGTGAAAGAATTATAAAAAAATAATGCTTATTTAAAGAAGTAAAATATAAGGCTCGAAAAAGTAGTGTATTAAATGTTTATTTAAAGCAGGTAAAATGTAAGACACGAAAAAGTACTGTATATTGAATTTTGAACATTTTCTACGTTTTTTTCCTTGAATTTAACACGAATATTTAAGTCAAATCTGACAAAAAACATAATAAAAAGTTGGGGCAAAAACCGCTACGGAATCGTTACGGAGCCAGTGACGTCACGGTACTCTGTCCAATCAGGTAATTTTTTGAACATTTTATGTTAAAATTTAAATTTTTGAAAATTTTAAAGGGGAGGAATAACTTTCTCAGTTTATTCTGCGTATTTTGACACCTCTCTCAGATCTTTACGTGCTGTGGTTGAGACGAAGATAGATTTCAAACAAACTATCACACATTAATAGTATAGATAGGCGGAGCATGTGCACGCAGCTTCGTGTTATTTACCCCAATTGCTCAGTTTGAAGGTCTGTGGGTGAAGATCACGTGGTATTGGAAGAAATCACGAATCCTAGCACAGAATTAATTGGCAAGCGTGATGAAAAACAACATTCCCAATTCCATGTGAGCTGCACTTCTGAGGCCTTGCGATAGCGACCTCTCCCACATGATCTGTCTATTTCATCATAGCTCCGTTATTTCATCATATTTTATTACAACTGCTATCAATACACAAATCTCTAGCACTCTTATCAGGGGTATGAAATATAGACGTGAAATATAAGTAGACTAAGTATTACTATTGAGAGGAGTTTTAAAAAGTGTGACCAACATGTCGACTAGAAGTCATGTGATATCTTTGTGAAAAATTTATTTCGTTGGTCGATTCGGCACCTTATCTCCTTGTTTGGCGATATAAACTCGTATGGTAGGGTAGATGTGTAAATGCGCATTTCTTGAGTAGCGACAATAGCAATGAAATCGCCAAAATCTGCTACTATGTCGCGTGGACCAATCAGATGATGAATTAATGGATGGGCGTCTAATTTTGTCCGGTCAACAAATCAGATGATGAATGTTCGTTTCCACTCAGTTCAGATGAAAGTAGTCCAAGGGTCACGTTACTACTAGTTTCGGTCACATGATCCTGGGACTATAAAAAGGTTACCATTGAGCACTGTACTTTTGCATTTCCTCTACGGTATAAAAGGAGTTTTCTTAGTAAAGCTTAAGAGAGGAATGCTCTCTCATTGTTGTAATACGTGTTCATGATTTTTGAGGATTGATGTTATTGCCTAATTTCTTAATAATACATATCCAAAAAATGTATTGTAAATGCTCCATTGAAGGTGGCCCTAATTGTTCAAACATCACCAAAGCAACAATAAATCAAATTATGCCTCAACCAAAAGTATTTGTATCGCCTTGTGACAAATTACTTGTATTTAGACTGAAAACCTCTCACAAACAAATAATCTTTCTGAGGAAATCTTTTTGAACTTTTTGGGCGTTCTAAAAATGAAATTGGGCGATATTTCTGTCATTAGATTTAGCAATCCTGTTTTTCATTAGAAGGTCAATGGTCTCATACCGACAGTATTTTCTGCGACTGTCGTCATAGAAACTGATCCCTGAAGTGAGATATTAAAAACATTCAACAAACAAAGCTAAATTAAAAAATATCGTGATTAAGAAAAATGGTGATGTTTTGGTAACCTTAATTCTTACGAAACTCCAAAACCGGTTTTTACAGGTATTAGAGGTTCTCAATCCCTACTTTGTTCCGTTTGATAGCCCAGTTGGAAGAGTTACGGATTAGCAACCGGAGGGTTGAGAGTTTGTATCCAACCAAAGACCGTCGTGTACAAAAGGGGCTGGTTCACGTTAAATTTGTTGTGGTCCCAAATGTCCTCACGTTGGCGTGGTGTTGCAGTTTGGAGAGTGGGATGGCAGCTCAAGTGTAACCTCATCATCTGACCGCGGTTCAAAATTACGTGGTGTTGTCCTCGGATTTGATCCCGGACTGTCGTCAATAGCCCGTTGTGTTGCACCAGTGCGACGTTATTTTAAAATACCTACCTATCCCCAACTATTCATTGAGATACAGCACACACTTCTGAAATAACTGTATACTATCTAGTAATGGTCACAACCACAAAAATCCTGGAAAAGTAAAACAGCTTAACAAGGAAACAGAATAAAATCTATTTATGTGAAGAAGTACGGCAGTCTGTACACACAGAAACTACGGAATTCAGATTTACGCTTCTCGGATTGACACGTGGCATTTAAAATTCCGAAAAATACGTAAATAGATTGGCTTTTGTGTCGAGCAAATATCTGAGGTTTTGAGGGATGATAAAGAAATGCTGAACAGAAAAGAGAAACGTGAAGTAAAAGATAGATTTGATTCTGATGTAGTATGTGTATGGATTTGACTATTGGCGCTTTCGTACCAAAATTACAACATAAATATTTCAAAGGCTCGTTGCGAACATGAAAGTCTTGTAGTCAACGTTTCTGAGCCTGAAGTCAAATGGATCCTTGTTTTAGAAATTCCATCGTAGTATCTATGATGGAGTTTATTCTATTTCAAAGTGAAAGATTTCAATCTCACAAATATTTTTTTTAGTTTTATGTGACAAAACATTGCTGCGATATTAATCTTTAAATTCCATCAGTATATCTTGCCACTTTTTAAATTTTGAATATCTCCACCCGGAATCAGTTCCGGTAATCAGTTGATGATATAGAATAAAAGCATTTAATGCGGAACACCTGATTTTAAGATTTCCAAAAGTAGAAAAATGGGACTTTTATCAAGAAACAAAATTAGTTGATTCATACGTTAATGGGTAATTTATCAACTTTTTCAATAATTGTATTAAAATAATAACAAAACGCAAGAAAACATCGACCGATTTGAAAAAAGCGGAATGGAACGCCCAATAAATTTGTCACAAACCCGAAATTCTACCTAATAGATAGAATATTTACTGCTATGATGTTGTTAAATTTCTCTCAAACCGACTTTCTTGAACAAACCAACATCATTTCAAACATACTTTGTCCCGTGATTTTGATTTTGCATGGGATACTTATAAGTACTGTGTAAAAATAACAATAACGTTTACCTACATAATATTTAATGGTACAGAATAAAGCAGTATTAAATCTACATTAATAACAGGCTATTTGTGTATATCTGTCTGTCCACAGTTCTCGAAAGAAACTATTTGACGGACGTGTCTTTTGGCGTTTGACCTTTTTCAGCATTGGTCGGTTGGGTTTTATGGCGCAAGGGCCATATTTGGCCAAGCTACGCCAAACAAAGTCAAGTAAAAAGACATTCACACTAGGAAATATTTTACTGGTACAGAAAAGAGAAATACACGAATTGCGCAATCGAACCTGACAGGAAATGAACCTGTGCCTCCTTCAACTGAACGTTTCCAAGGATTCAGTATTTAAATAGCTCAATTTTCCTAGAGATTTATACTAGAATGTTATTTAATTAGCTTTCCATTTATTAGAAACCATAATCTGCCATAGATAATACAGGATGATTCGAAATTCATTGACCAAACATCAAAGAGTGGTAGAGTACTAAATTAAACATTTTTTTGTCAAATAATGTATGTTCGCAACTGTTGCACGTAAGTTCCTGAAGTCGCTCTGGTTAGTTTGCTAATCGTTCTTTTTTACAATTAGTCAATCGCAACCCCAATTGTGCACGGGGCACCACATGATTTCAGAGATGGCTGACATGCATCTAACATAAGAGACTTGCAATGGAATGGAAAGAGAAGAGCTGCTCAAAGATTGTACCGTGAACGCTTCCCCAAAGGGTGTATGCCGAATCGTCAAACATTTGAGGATTTTCACCATCTGTGTGAAACTGGAACATTACATATCAGCAGGCATAGTGCAGGACGGCCGAGAAGTTATACCTATAGAGGAGATATAAAAGTAGAGTGAGTAATGGTAACCTTTTTATGTGAGCACGATCATGTGACCAAAACTAGTAGTCACGTGACACAGACAACTTTAGTCTGTCGGGAGGGAACAAAGATTTATCATCTGATGGGTCCACTAGAAGGAAGAAGACTTTCATCCATTGATTCATCATCTGATTGGTCCGTGGGACATAACAGTAGACTTCGTCAATTTCATCATTTTTCCATCTATCTTGTCATTAGATATTATATCGTCAAACAATATGATAAAATGCCAAATCGACCAACCAAGTCAATTTTAACCCAGAGAGTCACGTGACTACTAGTCAAACACGTTGGTCATCATTTTTAAAGCTCCTCTCAATAGCTCAAGCCCCTCTCAATGCTCAGTTAATTTTGTTTACATCATGGTTATAGCACTCCAGGAATGGAAAATTACATTTATTTGAGGTTTCAAAGAAATTCGCCTATTGGGGTAGATTTTAAGGTAATCCCGATATGCATCATGTGAGAGGATTTGGTTGGCGGAGATAAATCTCTGTTTTCATTCTGGTTTATTTGTTTCGACTGAACATCCCACTCATATTAACCATTTGTAATGCTTTTCACTAAACTAACATTACTTCCATTGTTACCTTTCATAATATTTTTCTATTAACTTCTCAGGTAAACGTTTTAGGAAAGGGATTTTCAGTGTAATCAAACCAAACTAAAAGTGAAAATTTTACTTCACTTTTAGTTTGCTTCTAAAACCGTTTCCGTATAGCTTTCGTCTGCTTTTAAAACCGCTTCCAAATGCTCTCGCATGATATATATTAGAGTTACCTTAAAATGTAGTTTATCGCTGTTTCGGTGATAGTTAGAGTTTAGTCTGATTAGCGTACAGCAATGAACTATTCCTGCAAAAATTCGGTAGTTATTCTTAGGAATTTTGATTAGATAAGTACTAAAATTGTATTCGAGAAACAAACCGTAGCCATCTGATTCACGATGGCCACGAACAAACCATCTGACGTCACGTTTAAAAGACGTACACGTTCCTCCGCAGAAACACAACCACCACTTAAATCTAGCTTAACAGAAAATATCTTTCATTAAGAGTTTAAATTCAATAACTAATCTACAAATTACTCGATTAATGAACCCAGTGTTCAATATTTTTCAGAATGAAGTAACACCATTTAAATTCTGAATATGACATGTGCCTGAAATGGCACATCGATTATCTCTGCTAATAATAATGTATGCTGCACAATGCACACAATAGCGAGCCATTCAAATAAAAAATCGATACTTTTCGAGTGAATTAATTTACTATTGAGGAGAAAACATTTTCCTTTTTCACTACGCCTCTTGTATCCATTTGCTACAACTTCCTTTAGACATCAAAGGCGTCCCCATGAATTGGTCCTCTTCATTTATTACACTCTTTTCCACAGCATTGTTCATCACGTTTTAAGCCAGGTGCAGTAAACTCTCCTTCCGATACTTTGTCCAACCCAGTGACAAAAAGCAGAAAACAGTTTGGCGCAAGGGTCGGTTTTGAATCTTAATTAAGGTCCGGAATTTTTTTATTGTGTTTCTTATACACAAAAGAAATTTTAATTATCAGAAAAGGAGATTGGGATGCGTAGAATTAGTGTTCGGCGTGTGGCAACGATACGATTTTTCTTTTAATTCGTTATACGTAAAGGAACTTGTTTCTTGAAGACGGAGGATTTCATAAAAGGGGTTCATTTGTAAAATAAAGTCTAATTTTTGATCATTAATATTATTCGTCATAAATTAAAATAACAAGTTTGTAAGGACAGGGGTTAGGTTTGGATCTCTCATTAATATTATTCATCACTACCAGAATTACTCTGTGATGCTTGGGTTGAATTGGTTAAACGTTGATTCCATTTCATAGAAAAATGCAAGCATCATTTAAGTTTACAGAAAATATTTTTTAATATCGTTTTAACTTTTTCATAGCTTCTACTTCGGATGCAAATATGTATACATGATATATCCATCCATATAATCTATTTCATATTCACATTGTACTCTTGCTATACGACAAACTACAAAAGTTTTTCTTAGATGATTACTACAGAAATCGATTTTGAGTTTTGGAATGGTTACGATGCCCCTTAAGTTCATTTTCAATAAAAATGACGAATTTTCACTTGTACTCAGTTTTCCTATCAATATCTATTATTTGTGGCACTCTTGCACTATATGTTTTGATGTTTTGAAATTTAATCATCATTGTGAGAGGATGGCTAATTTAAGTGATACGGCATTCGTGATTAATTTATTTTGAAGCAAACACATTTTTTCTTGAACTTGATGTTAGGGTTTTATGGCGCAAGGTCCAAATGAGGACATGCTGCGCCCATTTTTTCTTGAAAATTCTATGGAAACATGGAATAACGGAGCTTGCTTTAAAAATAGATGTCATCAGTGTAGACAAAGCTAACTTAATCGATTATAATTTTTACAATGTGAAACATTCGTTGAAAGCAGTGGTTTTGTAAAAATTATAATCGATTAAGTTACATACGAACAGTTTCAACTTCAAATAAGCAACTTCGACCTTCTGTAACTTAAGACAAAAAACTTCTATTTTTCAACGGTCCAAGTTTAAATAATTTCTTAATGTGATATTATTCTAATATCAGAAATGTCTTATTAAAAATTCGCTTTACTCCAACAGAAATGATTCAGTTTTAAATCGAATTTTCAATTGATTCAGTTTCTGTATAGAAACCACGTACTTATTTAGAATGATAGATGTAGTTACTTGGCTATGGAGTACAGCTTTCAATAATACCCATGAAACATGAAAAACAAATGTAAATTTAATTTATTTTAATCAGCTTGTAATGAAAATCTATGTCAAAATTTAGAAATATCTTTGAACTACAACGTATGACTACTCGTTTTGATTTAACGTAACCTATTTTATTTTAGAATAACTTTATTTATAATAGAAAAATTACCCGACCTTACTTGGGCTGAATTGGTTAACTATAAATTGAAAGTGACCAGAATAATCACTTCCCTCTTCCGTAGAAAAATGCCAGATCATTTAAATGCTAGTAAAATATTTTTTTTTACATCTTTTCGACATTTTTATAATTTGTACAATCAACTTTAGACGGAAATCCTATTTATGCATATCCATCCATGTAATACCTTTCACATATATCGCACCCCTTCTAAAGGTACAGACGAAAGGTGGCAGACACTAAAGTAACTACTACAAAATACGATTTTGAGGGAATCCAGATAAAATTGAAAAAAGCACTAGAATTCTAAGTAGTCTGGAATTTCAACACAGAAAAATATTCTTTATTTCAGTTAAGCTAAATAAAATTTGCGTGTAAAAGCATCATTATTACATAGAGAAGTATTACTCTTTGTTCAGTTTGCATTCTGAATAAATATTTTCTCTTATTTCTATTAGAGTTTTTGAGCTTTCAAAAATTAAAAATTCCTTTCTCTCGTATTGATTGCTTAGAGGTCACATTTCCGTGTTTAAATTACGTGTCTGAGTTATAGTTTGTATGAATAAAGTGTCTTGTTTATAAAATAGAAACCACAACGGAATTTTTCAAACTGATTGTCACGTTTAAAAACATGTTTGATATCATTGAATACGGAGTAAAGGATTCATTTGAACGCTTTGTATTGAAAAATTGCTTTAAGTTAAATTGATAACAGGCATTCATTCAATTTGGTAAGACTTTATTGCTGATCAAATTTGAATACAGCTGCTTTATTTATTTTATAATTTACTAACAGAATTACACGGCTTTACTTGGGTTGAATTGGTTAACTAACTTCAGCTTTCGCTAATAAATTGTAATTCTAATTGATTACATAAACAAACTACCACATTAATAAAGGTACACAATTGTTAAATACCCAATTTCACAAATGTAATTAAATGTAATATTTAACATTTTACATTTTTGTAGAATTTAATTTTTTAGTAAGTCAGAAAAGTCTCTAGAGTATGCCAATGTTATCCAGAATGCATAGAATAGTTCAGATCATGCATATAAATGCCTTGTATGTCATTTAAAAACAAAGTGTTTCTCAAAATTATCGTACAATGATTAAAAATGTTTTTAAAACTAATTAAACCATTACTTACATTGATTACAGTTATTGAACAAAAAACATCAAATTGAAAATCGGAAATACATCGTAAACAAATTTAAAACAAGTTTCGAATGAAAACTAATGATTGTATCTGTTTTTTTTCACTACTGTAGCAAGCCAGCATACCACCAGATGGCGTTGTGACTTTTCCCCCCGGGACTGTTCCCGCCATTACTGCTCAGTTGCGAGTCAGCCATGAAAGTGCTAAGTTGTATTCTTCGAGCTCCTAATGTTTTCTTCTAATTTCTATTTGAATTTTGTTTCTTTAGTGTTTTAAATAAATTTTTGTGTAAGTATTTTTCCCCTCGTGCTCTTTTTTGTCTTATTGGAACAATGCTGACACACTACAAAAGAAATTCTTAGAATATAACTAACACAAATTTAAAAAGCAAACAATTAAAAAGTATCAAGTTTACCATATTACCAACCAGTAATATTTAAAAAGATCTTGTTCTGTATATTTTATTTATGTTTTATTCTCTTCATTGTCTGTCCCAAACATTCAGAATTGTTTATATTTCGTAATGAAAAAATAAGGCTCAAAATAAATACAATATTAGAATTCAAATTCCGTAAAAATAGTTTTTGGAAAAATAATTGATATTTCAGCAGCACTGGCAAAACAATCCAAGTAATTGCAACGCTCTACCTTCCAGCTACTCCCAAACAACCAAATTATGGTTGATTTAAGTATAGTTACTCAGTTGTTTTGACATGAACTTCCCTAAATATGTAAGCAGAGAAATTTTAAATAATGTATTCACTAATTTCAAATATGATGTATCAAATTTAGAACATTGCATTTAAATATGTTAAATAAATTTTATGTGATACTTGTACAAACGCACATAGAACGCGAAGACGGACAGACTAACGCAACTAAGTTCAGTCACTAAATGAATGTAAGTACTCACAGTTTGCAAAGTTTCATGTAAATATATTCAACCGTTTGGACGTAGTACGGGCACGCACATACAGTCAGATAGATACAAGACAGATAGACACCAAACGCGCAAAAAACGGATTTTGCATCAGAACCCAAAACGGATGGAAAACTTGAAATGGTTCGAAAATATTCAATGTACAAACACTCCATTTTTATTTTTATAGATAAATGGGAAGAACTAGTTAGTAAAGACGGGAAAATTTTTTGATCACTGAGATTATTCGTTATAAATTAGAACAGGTTCTTAAAGACGGTGATAATTTTTGATCATTGATATATTTGTTATAAATTGGAAGAACGAGTTAGTAAGAGACGAGGGATTTCAGGATAGGGGTTAAAAGAAGGAGACGGAAATAAATGTCAATTTTTGGTCATCGATATCAGTCGTTATAAATTGGAAGAACTAATTCGCAAAGACGAGAGGATTTCAGGAAAGAGGTTTAATTGTAAAATAAAAATCATTTTTTTATAATTGATATTGTTCGTTATAAATTAGAACTAGTTCGAAAAGACGGGATGGGGTTCGGCATAAAATTGGAAGAACTAGTTTGAAAGGACGGGAGGATTTCAGGATAGGGGTTCAATTGTCTAATAAGGATTAATTTTTGATCATCGCTATTGTTGGTTATAAACTAAAAGAACTAGTTCGCGTTAAAGACGGGGATTTGAGGAAAAGATTTCAGTAGAAAAATAAACTATATAACTTTTGAAAGTCGATATTCGTTATAAATTGAAGCAATTGTTTTATGAAGACGGGGAATTTCAGGAAAAGTGTTCACTTGTAAAATAAAGACTAATTTTTTATTCTTGATATTATTTGTTATAAATTGAAAGAACTAGTTCGAAAAGATGAGAGATTTCAAGATAGGGGGGCAATTGTGAAGTAAATAGTAATTTTTGATCATCGATATTGTTCGTTACAAATTGGTAGAATTAGTTCGTAAAGACGGGGGTATTTCAGGATAGGGGTTCAATTGTAAATAATGATACTTTTTATCATCGATATTGTTGGTTACAAAATGAAAGAACTAGTTCGTAAAGACGGGGGAATTTGAGGAAAAGAGTTCAGTTGAAAAGATAGACTAATTTTTGATCATCAATACTATTCTGTATAACTCGAAGAAAGTATATCGCAAAGACAGAGGGATTTCAGGATAGGGGTCTAGTTGTAAGAGAAAGACTAGTTTTTGGTCAGGTATATTCCCCTGTTTTCAAGACACAGCATCTCTCAAGAAAAATAGCAGAACTCAAAACAGTAAATTTTAAATGGGAATTTTTAATGTCTTCTCACATTAATTGAAATAAATTTAAGTGAAATAAATAGTTCAATAATTTTTAAATATATAAGAAAATATGTTGCACATGAAAACAATTAAATTAAGTTATGTTTCACATACAGGTTGCAGAAAAAAAGAACAATCCCTTACAATTCGTACACTGTTCCTAATTAATCAAATTCAAAAGTAGCATTTGATAAAGAAAAACGTCTACTTCTATAAATATATATATGCAAAAAATGTGATTAATTTCTGGGGAGGTTTCCATTTTTCTAAATTTTGCACTCATCAACAAATAGTGAATATAAACTTCAAATTACACATGAAACTGCAATTGAATGGGAGTCAATAGAAAAATGCTCAAATATAACAGTGTGGACAAATATAAAATACATGAAAACTGTCATAAAGAGAAAAAATGATTATGTTTATGAAATGAAAGTTATGTTTTAAGTATAAGTTCAACAACATAAAATTATTTTAAATGTAATAAAACTGTATATTTTTCTCAAACGGTACCATTGGTTAAAATTAAAGCATTTTAAATTTAAAATTTTCAGAAAGTGCAAAAATTCAATTTGTTCAAACAAATCTTTTTCATCAATATCTTTTCAATACAGATATTAAAACACCGAACAAATATGCCCAAGCATTAAAATTTTTCAAAGTAATGACTTAGATTAAAAGCTTTTAACAATTTCACATCGGTTAAGTATGCAGAAAACCACATCAATAAATACATACGGTGACGGATTAAGATTTGGAGACATCTTACGCAGGTATTAACCCTCCTGGTGATTTTGTCGACGAGGTACCTTAACATTAGCAAAACTGACCAGATCTTGATGCTCGCGATATCTCATCATTAGAAGTAACCAGATCTTAATCTCGCCATCATGAAGAAAATCGGCAGTACCTAGATGACTGGATATCGCGTCATTAGCAAAATTGATCAAAACTTGATGGATGAGATATATCGTCGAAACCACTTGAAGAGTTAATCGGAGCTTGGGTAGTCAAGGTTCTACTATATTACTTTTTTCGAACTACACTTTTTAAGAGATTTTAACCGTACTTGTAGTTATCGTTTCAGTGAACCCCTTTCTGTAGTCGAATTACCATTTATCAAGAAACGTCGCAACTAACGCAGAAACTAATACTCGGTTAACGCTCTTGGTGGTTGTCTCGACGAGGTATCTCGTCATTAGGAAAACTGACCAGATCTTGATGGACGAGGTATCATTAGAAAAAACTGACCAGACACTGATCTCGTCATCATAGCAATGTGGTAAATTTTGCTAATGACGACATACTTCGACGAGACAACCACCAGAAAAGTTAAGGCGCAGTAGTAAATTATAAGTTTTTTAGTCACATATTACTTTATGAGACAGGAAAAAATCGAGTTAGCATGTTTAAATACAAAATTATATTTATACACTTATACTCGTATACCCATACAAGTAGCTAATTTTTTCTCCTGTATCGTGTTGTCCTGCAAAAAACAGCAGTAATCACTCCATATGGAGGGATCCTGCCTGCCTACCTAATTTTCCATTTTTCGGATATCTTGGAATTTTTCTCCTTGTTCATTATTGACATAAGAAGTTGTCCTAGATCTAAGTTGATCTTGAAGATCCTAAGTTGTCACATAAGAAACCCAGATGATAATCTAGGAAATGCGTATTTAAAAACCTTCCGCATCCAAAGTTCTAATAGTTCTTTATAGGGTTTTGAATGAGCTGATGGTAGTTTTCTTCTTTGTGGTTCTCCAGAAATCCCTTGATCAGAGATGTGATTGATTAGCATGTGGAAATCTTGCTGTTTAGCTATATTTCTTTGAGTTTTGTTATACAGAATTTTGGAAAATTTCCTTCGAGTGTAAGAAACCTGGATCAAATTTATCTATATTCAAAGTTTTTCTCAGTTTGATATGAAGTGATAGAAGCAAAACTTCAGAGGGATTAACTAGAGCTTGTGGTGAACTTTACTCACACCAAGAACAAAACATATATTTTAAACCAGTCTTTTCTGTCGTAGTGATATGCTATGTCCCTACAATCCCTAAAAAAACAAAATTTGGTGAAGTCACTTTAATGGCCGATCAAGAGTGATACCAACACATAATGACCACTCAAAAAGTTGTCAGATTTTATTGCAGAGATAATTTAAACCATGCTTTCCAAAGTCTCATTAATTTCTACAGAAAATATTTCTGATATGATTCCATTTTTGACCAAATTTTGCTCACAAACATGCAATCCGCGCTTCTTCGACGAAAAATACGATAGCAGTTACAGTTTTATATTCTCTAACAGCGAAAAAATCAATGTTGCCACCCATAAAATGCCAGGTGACGAAATATGAAAACAAGATTTAGTGTCATTTTACATGCGTAAAAACGTTGATTTTAGATGACAGTAAATATTAAAAGCCCAATAACAAAACAAATTGAAGTGGTGGCCATTTTATGAGGACGGATCAGAAATCAACATTTAAAATTTAGTTTAAAACAGCTAAATTTGTTCATGTTATGAAACCTTGTAAACCAATGTTATTATAAGATGACAAGTTATTTGCATTCAGTTATATCGTCTGAGCCAAGCCTATTATATATAAAGAGAACTAGGATTGGATAAGGACTTGATAAAGAGTACATTGGTTACAAATGGCATAAAAATACAATATTTAAAGTAAAATCAATCCGAATTTTTGTATATCTATAAAAACGATGGAATTGTGATTTGTAAACAAATTTTGTGATTAACAAATACAATATCTTGTTTTCATTTTGCAACCTCTTCTGTAAAGTGCAGTTCGCGGTAGCCCGTTCGGAAGAGTAGAGTATCAGCAACCGGAGGGTTACGAGTTCGAAACTCGATCCAACCAAAGATCATAGCGTTCCTGGGGACTGGTGCACGATAAATCTGCCGTGGTCTCAAATGTCCTCGCGTTGATATGTTGTGGAAGTTTAGAGAGTGAAGTGCCAGCTCAAGTGTTGACTTCGTCATCTGACCGTGATTAAAAATTACGAGGTGTTGTCCTCGATCCTTCCCTTCAGGATTGAACCCGGTCCATGGCCAACAGTTTGCTGTGTTGCTCCAGTGCGACGCGCGCTTTAAACGTACCTACCTCCCTCTTTGAAATGTGTAAATATTGGAAATGCGCGAAAAATCACACAAGGGGAGAAATAGCTTGAAACGATTTCAGTTTATGGTTAACGAATTGACGTTTAATCGCTTTTATGACAAATTCCTCATTAAAATTATAAATTTGCGTTTGTATCAATAAAGAAATTTAAAACTTTTTCTTGATTAAAATGCAAATTCAAAATTTACTAAAGAAATTGCCTATCTTTAACATTACTAAACAGTTTACTAAAACCATCAACCTCTCACAAGTGGTAATATGAGGAGTGTTCTCCTTATCAGGAATAACATTGTATGATTTACACAGTTAATTCTCCTTTAGTTCGTGTGTGGCAGAGGAAACTGTTATCGAATAACTCGTGACTTCGTCGAAGTTCGGAAATCCTGCACCTTCTCAGCTCATTCAGTCCCTAATGCTACAACGTTAAAAATCTTCAGTAGATAATGTGTTGGTAGGAAGAGCACGGATTGACATTCAAGCAGCGGCCAATCGAATTTTCATAATTCTAATGTAGTTACTAAAATGATTACCTGGAATCGCCGATCTCAGTTAAAAGTGAACACGATGCTGAAGACATCGAATTTTTTTAGTTGAAAATTCAATTACGTTGAAAAGAGAATTGACTTTTTAAATATTTTTATTTCAACCATCTTTCACTTTCAGTACTATAAGTGTGCAACGTTTCGTTTTATAAAAAGGAGCACAATAAACACTATTACGAAACATTATTAAATGAAGGCAGGTGTAAGAAAACGAGCGAGTCGAAACTTATAAATAAAACTCATGATAAATGTCTTGTAAATTGGAATACGAGTGTAACTCAAATTACTAACAAGACATTTGATAAATACAGAGGCATCGCAATGGACAAGTATGCAGCACAATAAGAGCAAAGTAAAAGATTCTGAGGCAACTGCTTTTACTGTATATTAAAAAGGGTTGCCACAGACAAATCCATACATATATTATACACTATCTACCATAAGTATTTGAACACCCATGCAAATGACGATATCTGTGGTCCTGATAAACGTCACGCCCTCCGCCGTTAAATATAGTGTAGGAAACAACATTGGCATTAGTCGCATGCAAGATGCCACGAAGTGCAGAGTTATCTGAGTTCGAGAAAGCTGTAATCGTCGGGTATCACAGAAATGGCCGATCCTTAAGGGACATATCTAGCGAGCTGAATTACCCAAAATCGAAAGTGGCCTATGTGATTCAGAAGTGGAAGGTGAGCTGTGATTGTCGGAATGTGCCCCGAGTCGGCGGACCCACAAAACTGGGAGATAGAGACCGACCGGTGCTGTCCAGAGAAATTCGGAAGAACCACACCCAACCGATGGTCCACATACTACAGGAGTTTCAACAGGCATCCGGGAGTGTTGTTTCGATGAATACCATCCGTAAGGAAGCACATCTGCTTGGTTTTTATGGTCGCCCATAAGCCTTTGATCACAAAGTCCAATCGCGCTGCTCGGTTAATGTGGTGCAAAGCACGTCGAAAGTGCACCGTAGATCAGTGGAAACGGGTTCTCTGGAGCGACGAATCAAGGTTCATCCTCTACCGTTCGGATGGCAGGGTCTGGCGTCTGTCTGGAGAACTCCTCCTGCCAGAATGCATTGTGCCCACAGTAAAGTTCAGCGGAGGTGGAATTATGGTCTGGGGGTGTTTCTCCTGGTATGGACTGGGACCCTTGGTCCCAATTCATGGTAAGCTCAACGCCGACGCCGAATGCACTATTTTGGATGACAGTGTGCTTCCTACGTTGTGGCAGTTTTACGGGTTGGACCCATGTTACTTCCAGGACGACAACGCCAGTTGTCTTGTTGCGAGGTCCACCATGGATTGGTATTGTGACAATGGGGTTAACCGAATGGACTGGCCTGCCCAGAGCCCAGACAGACCTGAACCTTATCGAGAACCTCTGGGAGGAGTTGGATCGCCGAATCAAGGGGTGCAACAACCGTCCAAAATCGGTGAAGGAACTTACATGTCTTCTCTAAGCCGAGTGGATGAAAATATCACTAGCCGTCATACAAGGACTTGTGGAAAGCATGCCCCAGAGGGTTGAGGCTGTAATTGCCTCTCGTGGAGGCTCTACCAACTATTGAATATGAATAAATTTTGTTTTTCTTTTCTATTACAGGTGTCCAAATACTTATTGGTAGATAGTGTATATATGGACATTTTATGAAAAATGCTTTTTTCACAATATTTTTCCATTTGAGACCTCACGTTGGCGTGGTGGGGAAGTTTGGTGAGAATGTGCCATATCTGGTGTTGACCTCGTTATCGTGGTTCAAAATTACAAGGTTTTATTCTGGGATCTTTCCCTTCAGGATTGATCCTGGACCGTTGCCAATAGTCCGTCGTTTTTCTCAGGTGGACGTTATTTTACCTACTTACCGTTTTGAGGCACATAAGAAAAACCTCATAGACACGAGCCTAGTGGATGATCCACTTCTGAATACATAAACTATTAATAGTTGACATTTTTGACAGGAAAGATGAAATACAGACAAGAACACAAGGACTTGGTGTTGAATCACTTATTGATTGTTCATAGTATATATATGGACTGCATATGCTTCTGAATAATGCAGTTTATTTAAATGTTGTCAATTCTGTTTGAATACTATTAATTTAGTCTCGGCATTTGCGTTTTGGTAAAACTCAAGAGAGAGAGAGAGTGAGAGAACACGGTACCGGCACCTCGCCTAATTTGCGAATAGACGTTTTGTCTCCAACGTCTATTTGAATATCCATATTCCAAAATTCTCGCTAATTGGCAATGGAACCAGGTACTTAAGTTTAAGTCTAGTCTTTGTTCGGAAATTTTGTGTGTTTTAATTGTAATAATTAAGTTTCGGCGATTGTCCTCGTCTTTATTCACAATATTTTTGTTTGTGTTTTAAATGTATAGTTAATTGATTAAGTTTTGGGGATGTTAAAGAGGTCTCTTTTCCCTGAAGCTATAAATTTTTAACTATCCCATTTACGCTGATGATTTAAAATTTATAAGTATGTAGCATCTTTGAATTGAATGTAAGTAAATGCTGCCTGGCTCCTAGTGCTAGCTTTGGTGAGCCAAGACTCTGCTTCCAATCACACCCTTGCCCGGCTTTAAGCCCTTGTTGGTAGACTGGGTGATTTGGGTCATAAAAAATGAACTTGATCACTGGATTGATTAAAAGAACTTGATCATTGGAACTGGATTTCAAAATAACATTTCCGAATGAGAGAAAACTCCATCTTGAAAATTCTGATCGTTGCTTTTAGACGAAAAAAAAATAGATGAACTCCAATTTAGAAGGCTAAGCTAAAATCAACCCATTAGAAGAGTTCAAAAGATACTCCCTTTGCGATATGACTGATAACAAGGAAAAGATAGTAATAAAGAAAACTGCCCATTTTAACAGGGTGAATTATCTTTAGCATTGGTAGAACAGGGAATGTTAAATATAAGAATAGCAATAAATACCTTCCACAGGGTCCTCACTTCTAAGGATTGCTTGGTATAAGAGGCGGTACTGTGAGATTAGTAAGACAAAGATTCATCATTCGCTGTCTAACGTCCAATAAGAATATCAGAGGTAGAACTATCTAATACAGGATAGGCTAACGCAGTATTTATGACTCGGATATTTTGTGCTAATTCGTTTGATATGCTATTGCTTTGAGTCAGCAATTTCAGGAGATTAAGTGAAGTGTTTAGATCTTGGTCTGTTCAACAGCTTTTATCATTTGTTGTGGAATTGAAAGCACAAAAAAATGCCCTTATTATTTCTAAAATATCAATTCAGATGTTAACTGCTGTTGAGGGATAGTTTTAAAAACTTAGAAGTAAACTGATATCATTTGTGCTTTTTTGCCACTACCCAGCTAATTTGAACTTAATAGAAGTTCTTTCCCCCTTGTAGAGCCATACGACATGACACTACAAGAGCAGAATTGTGAATCACTTGGCGTTATCCTGGTACACCAAGGGGTGGTGGTGGGTTAACGTTACATCTCACATATGCCATACATTCTAGGCCCAACCTGTTTATATAGAAGCCACACATTCACCTGAAACGAAAAACATCCATGCCTCATCCTGGATTATCTATAAAACAATTCTTTCTATTTTCTACACTAATTACGGATGACGCCGGTATGGCGTGAACTTAACTATATATTGTAATCATCTGAAGGCGTTTACAAGCATTTATACGTTCTGTTACATGCAGTCTTCCCTGCATAGCTTTTAACCAGTTTCGACCTTCTTAACCAATAGAACCATTTCTAGGATTCTTATAACCAATAGATGAGGTTAATAAGCCGTAATATTTGTTGTGGGAGAAAAGCACTACTTCACATACACTCGGAAATCTCATAACGTCCAAATCTCATAACGTCCGGTTGACACATAATTTCTCAAAACACATTTACATTTCATCAAAGATTTTTTTGTTCCAAGACTTTTAGAACAAAAAATCTTTGATTGAAGAGAAGGGACTCCAATCTCTGAACTTCCACACCACGCCAATGTGAGGCCATTGAGGCCACGGTAGATTTAACGTTTACCAGCCCCCGCCTACACAAAGGTCTTTAATTGGATTGAGTTTCGAACTCGTAAACCTTCGATTGCTGATTCGCGACTCTACCAACTAGACTACCGTGGCCCAAGTCACCCTGGATATATTCATAAAAATATAATGGATATTGCGGCTGAAAGATCCCTGTATTTACTGCACAGCCAGAGGCTATCATTTAGATGTCCAAATATAGACAATTCCATATAGTGTGTCATTAATTGAGAAAACAATGTGTAAAAAGTGATGAAGAAAATGTTTCATTTAAAAGTTTTTCCAAAACTTTAAACTTGGAGTAATTGAGAAGTAATTGGGAATTTCCAAAACTTGGAGTAATTGGGAGTTTTGCCTCGACGAGATACCTCGTCATTGGCAAAATTGATCTGATCTTGGACGAGTTATCTCGTTGAAACACTTGGAGGGTTAAAAATTCGGAGGAAGCCACTTTTCTGTGTTGATTTGACATGAACAACCATGGAATCAATCAAGAATCAAGGGAAACCTAGAAAACTATCACGGGGCAATATTTAGAACTTGTCAGTAAATAGTTGCTTTTAAAAAGAAGTGAGCTCAATCATAAACTTTCGACTAAACTAAACTGCGCAAAATATTCAAAGTCAACAACACTATATCAATGTAGATAACATTTCAGTTTTAGCTTCAAAACAAATTTATCAGATTGCCAGGCTACAACATATAATTTGGCTTAGCGAAAATATCCTCAGGGAAAAATAAAATTCACTAACAAAGCTGAAAGCTTCCACATCTTGATCCCCAAGTAAACAGCTAAAATTCAATAATCTATTCCATCAACAACTTCCGGATAATAGCTTCCGGATTTCACAACAGTCACCCACGCAGGTGAAATGCATCAGAAAGGTAAACAAGAAGTTAATGATGTGGATAGACTGATATGAGTTGTTCGCTTCCTTCTGCTTTTTTTCTTCGTTTTTGACTATCAAAAGAATTCTTTTCTTAGTTTCCACTATCTTTTCAAAGACATCAGTACAGCGTCTATTGTCCTATTTTACATTCTTTTATGCGTCCTTACGGTTTTTCAAGACATCAGGATAAACATTGCAATTTGCACTACGCCATTATCTGACTAATTATTATCGTAACTTAGGTTGAGTTTTAAAAAAATGAAACTGGACACTATTATGAAAATTCTTTACGTTTTCATCAATATAACATGCAAATAAATGCGTCACTGAAAATTAAATTTACTATTTCTAAATAAACGTTCGAAAATGCTTTTTTGTAAAACAATACTATACATTTTGAGTTCTTCGTATGTGCCTATAATTTTTCTCATTTCCAAATTCAAACTTTTAAACTAATTGACAACTTTAAAACAAATTCCATAAATTCTACGGAAATTATGTTGCACATTTTTATTTTTACTAAGCGAAACGAATGCACTACATGTAAAATTAACAAGGAAAGGAAATTAATAAATTTCATTATCAAATATAATTGGTAGGTAGGTAGGTTGTTAATTAACGTCGCACTGGAGCAACACAGTGGGCTATTGGTGACGCTCCGGGATCTGTCTCGAAGGGATAGATCCAAGGACGCCTCGTAGTTTTGAAGCACGGTCAAATGACGAGATCAACATCTGAGCTGGCACCCCACTCTACAAACTTCCACACCATGCCAACGTGTGGACATTTGAGGCCATGACAGATTTAACGTGCACCAGCCCTATGTTCACGCCGGTCTTTGGCTGGACCGAGTTTCGAACTCGCAATCCTCCGGTTTCTAATCCTTTGCTCTTCCAACTGGCTTACCGTGGCCCTGGAGATTTAAAGGAATTGAAGTTGTAAACTTTAAAATTAAAACGAAACACTCCGCAAATACAAAATAATAAAGCAGTAATTTTTCGGTTATGGATAACATGGCACTCTTCAAGTTGCAAATACTATTCACATTACAAATGCTATTCACATTGCAAATGCAAGCAACCTCTCTTCAAGGCGTGGTTACATAACATAGACGTCTGATGTTCTTAAAAGTCATGCTACTTATGTAACTGATTGTAGAGTAAGAAGATATCTACCCATAATATAGTAAACATGTTTAATGTGGAATAAGGAGACCACGGAGGAGGTTATTAACAAGAGTTTGTTGAGATCCAAGCAATTTGTGGATGGGTATTATCCAGATTGGAATTGAAAAAAACTGTGTCTAAAATAGTGTTCGCATATTCCCGGAGCTGTAAGTGTATCTGATGAAAAAACATCAAACCCCTTGCGGATTGATATGTTCACTATTACTGCCAGTCTAGTCTGTTCGGTAGCTTCAAAAGTTGAGCGGGACAATATACTAATCATTGATGATGTTCAGAAGTAGTGGCATCGTGCTGGTTGTTCAATTTTATAATGATTAGCTTTTTCTTGTCTTTAGCTCCTTGCACGCTTGTCCGTCACTTCCCTGCACGGCATGTTCCATGGCTGTCCTGAAACGTATGATTATATCACGCACTTGTCCTAACGTCACGTTGCTTTCTAGCAACTCAAGATACCATCGCACACTTTCCCTTTGTATGCAAATGTCCACTTAGTGTTAATATTTCTAAAATTGTTCCGATATCCTATTTTAATGTTATAGTTTGGCTACCGATGATTTGTACATACAAATAATGCTCTAGATATAGACGTACATACAAAGAATGGACTTGGCCTAGTTAAGCTAGATCAAGTCCGTGAGTCCATCTTCAAACACTCCAAGTCAAGCATGGTTTAAAAATACACACCCTCCGTGCACAGCTCCAGGTAAGTAAGGATTGAGGTCCACATGAGAAGGTATCCACTGGAAATGTATTTCTTGGAGAAGTGACAACTGCTGAAGTTTATCTAGAATATCAATTCCTATCCGATTTTGTTCCAGCTCTGTAAATGTCGGATGTAGATAGGGTTTGTTAGTAAGTATCTATACATTACAATAATTATTCGTAGATTTTATTGCTAACCATCTAAGATTATGAGCTAAATACGTTGTGTAGCAACTGGACACTTTAAGTGCGACACTCAGCAGAAATTGCGAAATACGATCAATTCTAATCTGTTTAATTCTAATCGAAGAAAAATTTACACGAATCAAATAAAAAGTACGCAAAAGTCTCTTGTTGGTTATTTTGATTCTGATTATGGTGGACGTATTTTTCGTTCACCCAAATAGCTGTACATTATTTTTATCCCCCTTTGTTGTTTTCATACTTATTAGTCATTCCTCGGAGCTTTTTCGTTTGACTTAGGGTTTCCGTCTGGGTTTTAGTTTTTAGTTTGATTAAGGTTTTATCGTTTACTTTACACAAAAGCGACATTGCTAATATTATTGAGGCGGATTCACTTCTCATTCTAGAAGACGATTGGTCTGTCTCCATCAATTTCATTTGTTGTAACATGAGGGCTACTTAGACGATTTAAAGTGGATTCCAGACCATAGCGGAATTCAAACTCAGAGCCTGTTGAACCGAGAGCCAGGACGCTAACCACTCGAATACCAAGCAGGCCACTCTAGCCCTATGAGTGTCACGGTAGGAAGGTAGATGAATTAACCTCGCACTGGAGCAACACAACGGGCTATTACCAACGGTCCAAGATCAATCCCGAAGGGAAAGATCCAGGACAACACCTCGTAATTTTGAACCACTGTCGATGCCTGAGCTGGGTCCTCATTCTCCAAATTTGCCCAGCTCTCCAACCTGAAGACATTTGATCAACGACAAATTTAACTTGCACCAGCCTCACGTATACGACGGTCTTTGGTTGGATCGAGTTTCGAACTCGCAACCCCCCAGTTGCCAATCCGATACTGTACCAACCGGGCCACCTCGGCCCCTTTGAGTATCACGAGATTTCGAAGCAGTGTGCTTTATCGCCCCAATACACATTATGACTAAATAACTCTCTTGGTTGAAAGATCTGTAGGAAGATTTCAGTGATCAAGAAGGTCAAACTGGTTAGAAGTCGTGCTGGGAAGACTGCAGGTTGCAGAATGGATATATGCATGTGAACCCCTTTAAAGGTTAAGAAACATGACAAATTTATCTGCATTTATACTGATATTTGATGTAGAATGTATTGGTCTGCTCGGTTAATAAGCTATATATAATGAAAACAATTCGTTGTAACAAAAACAGTTTAATAACAACAAAAAAAATCGGAAGCACCGCATTCTTATCAGGGTCAGCCCTCCGGGTGGTGGTCTCAACGAAGTATCTCGTCATTAGCAAAACTGACCAGATCTTGATGGACGAAATATCTCGTCGTTAGAAAAGCTGATCTGATCTTGATCTCGCCATCATCAAAAATCCTCAATATCTTCATCATTCAGAATTTAATTGGTATTCCTGATGACGAGATATCTCGTTGTTAGCAAATTAGGTCAGATCTTAATGGACGAGATATTTCGTCGATACCAGTTGGAGGGTTAAGGAAGCTCCTCTCTGGCGTCTATAGTCCGGAAATCCATGCTCTCACACAGCGCCCTCTACAAATATATCGGTGTAATTGATAATTACAATTAATAATTTGAATAATTAATTGCATAAATACAGATTCAAAATTTATATTTGGTATTGGTAATTTGATATCTGCAAAATCAGAGTTTGGTGTGGTTGTTTTGGCGTTTATTAGGGCCATATTTGGCCAAGCTGCGACAAACACAACGTCAAGTAAAAAAATGTCGTGAAAGGACAAAAGAGGGATTGGAGAACAGAGTAGTTTGATGAAAAAAATATATAAAAATCGCTTGGGTATCCTAGGAGCACGACCCCCGTGCTTACTAAAGACAGACTCCAAGGGGTTTTCGGAAAAGATCACAAGAGTACCTCGAGTCCTTGAGTCTACACACCTAAAATGAAATGTGTAACTTTGTAAATTAAGATGAATTACCAAAATGAACGTAACATGATGTTCGTACCAGCAACATGATTGGGAAATTCAACTCCTTTTCCTCCAGTCAAATCAAATTGAATCCGAATTCGGATCGATAATTTTAAAATACGATTAATACGTTGGCACTGCATTAATGATGAAACTTCAAACACCTTTTCTCGATATTGAAAAGGACTGAATCTGGATAATTAATTTTCAAAATCACTAATAATACAGCGAGGGATATAAAATTCAATGGGGAAATAGATTTGAATATTTTACAGGAGCGTTTCAAGTTGTCATTTGTCTGTAAAGCATAGAATTTGAAACTTTATTAAAATCCATGAAAGCCGAATAATTTGAAATTACTTCAAGCTTCCGAAGTTCGTGTCATATGTTTTAAAACATAAAGCTACAGAGGATCACTGCTTTGAGAATTTTTTTGTAAAGCTAAATACAGTAGACGGTTGTATTTCAGAGGAGGGAGGTATTTCCTGCTTTGTAATTTGTGACGAACTTGGTATGCTACTTCGATTGTAATTTCAGCATGTTGATTATGAGAAGGTATATATATTAAGCTAATTGTAGATGGCGATAGTGTTTTTGTGGTGGAATGTGCTTCCTGTACGTATTCCGGACGTGGCGTCACATGACTTCTTCGAATACGATTTCAGTACATCCCTATTAGAAATTCAAAATAATATATTCTGAATTGATGTATGACAGTTGATTGTTTTACACCGATTAGATTAAACGGCAAACGTAGTAAAAAAGGCAGTAACTACATATATATCATGCGAGAGCATTTGGGTAACAGAAAGTAAAATCCTGGTCTTCCGTCTGGTTTGTTTGCTTGTACCGAAAATCCTTCTCATAGAATGCATCATAAAAATAAACCCCAAATATCGTCAAAACAGAAACAACCAAAGTGTGTACTAATCGGAAGTTATTTGTCCCTTGTTAGTTTTCGTTTATACTGAAAAGCACTTTCATTGATCTCGAACTAACCACCTAAATCAATTCTGAAGTATGCAAAAAACTGTTATGAAGACAATAACGAATTCTACAAATTTCGAGTTCAGACAGATTTATTGACATCATTTGCTCCTAAATATTACTCAAAAATCGCCAATTGTTTCCAGAATCACTAATGGTTTTACACACAAGAGGGATTTTTAATGTACACAAACAACAGTGAAAACGGGCATTTTACTTGTTAGCAGAATATTCTTGCATGATACATATTGGGGTTACCTTAAAAAGTTACTTTATCGCCAACGTTTCGACGATGTTTGGTGCTCAACCCTCTAAATGGTTTCGGCGAGATATCTCGTCCATCAAGATCTGACCAATTTTGCTAACGTCGAGATATCTCGTCATTAAGGTATTGCCGATTTTTTTACAATGACGAGATCCAGATTTGGTCAGTTCTTTTCCAATGATGAGATATTTCGTCTGTCAAGATCTTGTCATCATATAGACAACTACGAGGAGGGTTAATCTAATTGGTGTTGACCAACTATCATTTATCAATTTGGAATTCATTCTTTTGAATTTCTTTTCACGAAGTGTTGAAATCGTATTTGAAAGCAAGCCATGTGACACTACGTCCGTAATCTTAGAGGAAACATGTTACGCCGTAGAAACACTACGTCAATTACATTTATCTTGACAGTAAAAGCCTATGTCGAGCGCATTTGATGAACGTACGTGGCACAGAAAAGGACGTTATTTATATATTGGCGAATAGCAACTACGGAATGAAACAAAATAAAATCAACCAATTAAGATTCCAAGAATTTTCTCCAATTCGTGGAAACGTGCTTGATTTGTGTTATGGAGAAAAAATGTTCGGGATATTCACAGCTCTAATCAGCAATCTGATGAGGTATAATGAAAAATCAAGTTAAAAAAATGAGCACAGAAAAGAAAAATAAGCGTTCGCGAAAAAAGAGAAAGTCAAACAATCCCGAATCGCCTTTGAACAATGGGATATAATTGAAGTAGACGTTTAGAAGCTAATTCTGGTAATACGATTGGGGTGTCTACTTTCTCTCATGTATTTAAATGGAAATAAGGATTGACACCTATGAAAGTACACGCGTATGCTATTTTTATTTTGATCAATTTTATTTCATTTGGAGGAATGTATACCGATGTTGTGTGTAAGTGAGAGAGAGGCAGTGGTTTATCAAGCTAAATGCAAGTGATGGCAGTGTTTTTGAGACAGAACGTGCTTCTTGCACTTATTCAAGACGTGACGGCACTTAGCATGTTTTCGAATACGATTTCAGCACTTCTACAGAAAAATAAAAAGAGTTGATTAGCCAAATGTATTAAATTCCAAATGTCACCAAAACAGCGATAAAGCATACTTTAAGGTAAACCTGGTATGTAGTACTTGGGTAGAGGAAGTAAAATTTTTCATTTCTATCTGGTTTTGAGGTCACGACAGCCCAGTTGGTACAATCGTGGATTGCCAAATGGAGGGTTACGAGCTCAAAACTAGATCCAAACAAAGACCATCGGGGATGGTGCACATTAAATCTCAAATGTCCTAACTTTGGTTTGCTCTAGAAATTTCGAGAGCTCAGGTGATGATCTCGACATCTGACCGTGATTCAAAATTAAGAGATGTTGTCCTCGGATCTCCGTCGGGATTGATACCGAACAGTCACCAATAGCCCGTTATGTTGCTTCAGTGCGACGTTAACACTCAAAAGACTAAACATTTTCCCATAAAATAAATTTCCTTACATCCCCATACATTACTACTGACGTAACGAAGGTAATTACGAACTTCAAAGGGATTAATTTGATCCTGAGATCATGCTTTACCCTTGTCACTTTTTATGAATGAACTCTGAACACGCGACAAGTGGAGCATGATTTGAAAACAAGATTTAGTAATACGTTCACGGATTTGTGAGCCAATAGCGTTGCTTTCAGTTTTGCAGAGGTGAAACCAGATATTTTGGAACCTGGAGCAAATGGGACTCTACCCCTCCCTCTGTCCAAGGCAAAATTTAAGTAGAATTAGGTGGGACAATGGTGCAATTTTCAAAGTTTATAGTGAACCAACCAGAAGCTACTCTGTCCCAGTAATTAAAACATTATATTTTTATCACACACTTCCAAACCCCTTACTGACATATTTACACTATCTTACTTGTTTAAGCTAACCATTAATATAATTAAAAACTTTCCTACACTGTTTCTTGGGGTCGCTTTTGTCCCAATGGCCCCAATGTGCCACCACGAACTGTTTTCTTGTCTGCAATGCAGTATTGGTGAATGGGGCATGAATCAAAGATAATTTCATTCATGTTTTTCTTTGAACTTCCCAACTCCTCAACAACTGCCTTGCCGAAATCAAAACGCTCTAGCGGTGAAACTATTCTATAGGTCTCCAAGTATTTCCCGGGTGGAAGCTCATACTTCAATCACGTACACTTTTTATATTCAGAGAAGACGTGTTTACCCCATACATCACTCTATTTAAAAGATTGATAAAGTACATTATTAAAGAAGCAGGTTAAAATGTACGTATTAATTTATGAACAAATTGTTCACAATAGTTTTTGGATAGCATTTCTTTTTTGACTATGCATAAAATAGAAAATGGCCGAACTGCGTTGATGACTACTGTTAAACCTCCTGGTAGTTATCTCGACGAGGTATCTCATCATTGGAAAAACTGCTTACATCTTGGTGGAGGAGATATCTCGTCATTGGAAGAAAACAAACCAGACCTTGATCTCGTCATCTTAAAAAATAGGCAATATCTTGAAGGCCAGATATCCCGTCATTAAGACAATTGGTCAGATCTTGATGGCAAGATATCTCGTCATTAGCGAAATTGGTTAGATCGTGATGGACGAGATATCTCGTTGAAACCATTTGGAGTGTTTATGGGTCTCCAGGGTAGAAGTAAGAAAAGGTGTCCCCTGTCCTGTATTGTATGCGTTCCCTCCCCCTTCAACATTGAATTTCCATTTTCCAAGCGTTTGTGAGAAGATTATTTTATAGTTTGTATCTCCTCTGAATAGAAATACGACTGCAAGAGCTTCATGAAAGAAAGGATTGACTTTAAAACATTGTATTCTAAAGATGGAACGCATGAAAGAATTCACTTTGCACGCATAGCAGTAGAACATACTTACGTGACAAGAAGATGGTGTTTTCAATAATGAAACAGATAAGACAGATGGCTTTCAAAGATATTACACAAAATTTAACGCTACTGGTGGTTTACCATCGCGTCGAAAATAGCACTTTAGCTACCATGCTGATCCAAAAACCTATTCCAAAATGTCACCAGTCTTAGCCAAGAAACAATTTGTTCTTCCTACTTGTATCATCATTCACCATGGAGTTAGAGCAGTTTTGTGTCGCGAAGAGGTATCGCGTCATCAGCAAAATCGAACAAATCTTGGACGAGATATCTCATCGAAACCACTTGGAGGGTTAAAACATATTTCTGAAAGACGGCCCCTTAGATACTGGTACTAGGGGGCAGTTCTCTAGATACCTCTACCTCTAACAGAACTAACGCATTGTGGAATATATTTAAGACATGCTCATAACAGGGGTTTAATCACGCCATCATTGCATGTCTTAAACGAAATGTTTTTTTCATAACATATTAAAATTGCGTTATGTTAAATGCATTAAATATTTCAAGCATCGTGATTTATCGTAAAATACTAGTTTAAAATTGGAATGCCAATTTTCTCCGGTTTATAAATTTAAATTTGTTTATGAAACTCAATTCCGAAAAGAAACACAAAATCCTTTGGGAATATTTCCAACGCTTTTCAAAATTACAATGGTTTGTTAAATTCAATTTTACAGCGCAGGGGCCATGTCTGGCAAGCTGTATCAAACACAAGACAGACAACTTCAAGTAATAAGTATATATAGACAAGAAAATCTTAACTGGCCCAAGAGAGGAATACCACACGGAGGAATCAAATCTACACCATCACCTAAACTCACAGGTTGCTAGCACAGGGACATACTCTCTGAGCATAGGAGGGAACATAGGAGGGAAAGAGCTTCAAAATGAATTCTAAATAAGGACAAGTAGAGTAGTAAACTTTTGATTGAACAGTTGAGTAAGAAACTAAGTGAGGATTATAATTCAGTTTTAAATATTGTAATTATTTCTTATTGGTGCAATTCAAAATTGTAAATTCATACTCGCTTACTTCCTTATTTTATTATTACCCTAATTTTCAATACACCATTTGAAATCTGATAGCTTGAAAAATAATTTGTTTCAAACTGCTATCTATGCCCAGGTTTAAATTGGTTTAAATATGTTTCTAGAGAAATTGAAAAAATGTTCATTAGTTCCATTGAAATTTATCTTGTAGAATGAACGAAAACAATCCGACGACTCAAATAAAGATGACGAATTCAAATCTTGGGAGAAAAGAGTATTTAAAAAATTTTCACACTCACAATTCCTGCAATATTTTTTTATAAACGTGCATGAAGGAAGTAGTTATAAACTACGTTTTTTATCCCAATCCCAAATATATCTTTTGAAGTCGAGATTACTAATACAAAGTTTTAGAGAAAACGTTCAAAACTTATATTCTTGCAATATTTCGGTACTTGTTTTAAAAACCTTTTTGAATTTACTCGTCCTTCTAATCAACATAACATACACTTTTACAAATATAATAAAGGTAAAAAAAAGCACTGAAATAATATGTTTATACCGAAATTCTCGTCAACTCCTTACATAGAATAATATTTAAAAAAATTGGACTCCCCAAAAGAGTAGATAAATACACTGCTGGCCACCCAAATTGCAACACCAAGAAAGACAAGAAATATCACAACAAAATTTATTTTGTAGATAACATGTTGACCAAGTATCAAATGATTAAATTTATAGACTTCTGTGAAGTGTGGTTCCTGCCAAAATCAGTAGCCAGAGTAGCCGCCATTGTTGGAGATCACCGCTGCCACACGCCTCGGCATTGATTCAAAGAGACTTTGGATGTGTTCTTGGGGTACAGCAGACCAAGCAGCTTCCACACGTTGCCAAAGTTGATCTGGTGTGGCAGCTGGGGATGTATTCTGGGTCAATCGTTGAGCAACCATGGACCACATGTTTTCTATCGGCGAAAGATCCGGAGAGCGAGCTGGCCAGGGAAGCAATTCAATCTGGCGATTGACGAAGAACCCTTGGACAATGCGTGCCACGTGTGGTCGCGCATTATCCTGTTGAAATATGGCTGTGGGCAAGCCCTGAAGGTAAGGAAGGACAACTGGCTCCAACACCTCGGAGATGTAGCGCTGGCTGTTTAAAGTACCGGCAATGCGTACTAGAGGAGTGCGAGAGTGATATCCAATACCGCCCCATACCATAATACCCGGTGCAGGACCAGTGTGGCGGTGCATAACGCAGCTGTTCAGCATCCTCTCTCCACGGTGTCTCCAGACTCGAATCCGACCATCGTGGTGTTGCAGACAGAAGCGTGACTCGTCAGTAAGGACAATTTCATTCCATTCTGCCTTCCACATCCTTCTTTCATCGCACCATTGGCGGCGGAAACGTCTGTGGTTCTGCGTCAAAGGTAGACGAAGCAATGGACGTCTTGCGGACAGACCACTCTGCTGTAAACGGCGTCGAATGGTACGTGCAGACACTGGATGATGCGGTACAGACTGAATGTGCTGTGCTATGGTTCGTGATGTGGCTGAGCGATCCGTCACTGCCATACGCACAATATGCCTGTCATCACGTGAAGTGGTGCACTGAGGTGGATGCGATCGAACACGTCGTCCGTCGTACCCTCCTGCATCCAACGATCACATATCCGCATTACAGTTGTTTGGTTTCGTCCAACACGACTACCGATTTCCCTGAAAGATAGTCCACAATCTCGGTAGGCCACTATCCTTCCTCTGTCGAACTCGGATACTTGATCAAAAGACGATCGCTGTTTTCTACGAGGCATAATTGATCGTTTTTTTGAAAAAACCACAAGAAAAACACAATTGCCGTACTTGAAATCGTCGAAATCTCCAAGCTTTAAATAGCGCTTTGAAGTGGCGCCACAGGCGCGCGTGATGTGCGTCTGCGCTGAAATTCTAATCATTTGCATATCTCACTTCCGCTAATGCATGTTGTAAATTTCATATTATTTGCATGCTTCCTTCAGGGTGTTGCATTTACGGTGGCCAGCAGTGTATTATACTATTTATTTTCACTTTGGGGGATTGGATTGGGCATTGGGTTTTATAGTCCAATGTTCTAAAACGTACAAACAGCGACAAACCAATGGGGAGTTTTGCTCAGAGTGCCATCTAGCTTCGTCGTTGCACAAATGTAAATCAGGGGTAAATAATGAAATTGTTTACAAATTCAATATATATTTTTATGCTAAGTGAACTCTAAAAAGCTGACTAAAATTAGTTAGCATTAATAGCTACTCATTACGTGAAACAGTTCATCTCGAATTGCAATGAGTAGTTTGCGTCCTCATTGTATTTTGTAATAAGTCAATATTTGTGGAAAATCTTACAATGCTGGATGCTAGTATACATATAAACACATAACGACATTTAAAAACATTCAGCGTGCATCATATTCATTCACGCCGCTGATTAATCCTCAATTTTTGAAAAGAGAATAACTCAAATTTCTGAAGAGTTTAGTTTCATGGAGGTTCTGCGCTCTACGGTGTGTTTCAAAACTTCCTGGCGATTTTGTAGGGGTGGTAAGAAATACAAAATTACATTGAATTTACAAGTGATGTATATCCACAAAGGGTGCGTGCTTAGAGGAGTCGACGGATTGGCTCGTCGCTTTCCCATCACGATCACCAGATTTATTTTGCATCTGGGGATCGTTTATTGGTCAGAGGCATTTTGCACGAGAGATCCCCATAGACTTCATATCTAACTTCATCTCAAGAGGATAGCTTTGCAGTGGCTGTAAGTGTCCATGAAAGGCCAAGAATTTTGTAACATGCAAGGCAATTCATGTATCAGGCATGCATCACTGAAATAACTGTGAAGCTTTAAGTGCACAAATACTGTCAAACTGTAAACTTTGTGCTCATATACCGATGTCTTTCATTTCTGTACCTTGGTGCATCTTATGGCACATCCATAGGACTCGCGGACATATTCCTTATTTGAATACGGTTTAATTTTGTGTGTTTTCTACCTCTTAAAGTTTGGGTTGGACTCAAGAACATAGTACAATCACCACTTGCTAATAATTTTCAATCGTCAATTAGCGCTAATTTTGGAATATGGTAGCCGATTCTAAGCTTACTCGAACAGCCGTTTGGTGACGAAAAAACGCCTAGTCGCCAATTTGGCGATGGACTGGTACCTTGTTTTCAGTATTACCAAAATTCGTACAGGAAGTTTTTAAACATTTTGTCGTAAATATTGTGGTTTGCAGTAGATAGTGTACAAAATTCTTGATCTTTAGCGAATACGGCAGCAACTCTTGCTATAAGTTTAGTTTCCAAGTCAATGGGTGTCACAAAATGACTTAAGCCTGGCCATTACACGATTCAAAGAGGAGGAAACCAAAGGGTGGTAAATCGGGTGATCAGGTTGGTCAAGCAATGGTTCCATTAAAACCAATCCTGCATGTCCTCGGGCGAATGAGGTTAAACAAATGGTATAAGTTCAAACACATGTGGCCTGAAATAAATAGAACTAAATTGAATTATGATTACAGCAAAAAGATTCAACATTGTAACTCAGGGTGCCTTGACTTACAGAACGGCAAAAATGTTTAAAACCAGTTCTAAAAACGTGTATTATTTCCATTCAGAACTGGATGATTCAATTGGAGATAATATCTCTTTTTCTTAAACACTGTTAAAAGATGGATTTTATAACAATCTACGAATTTGTGAAACATTTAATAAATTGCAATGCACCCTCATGCAAATGCTTGCAGTGATATTTCAAGCAGATTTTTTTAAGTTCAAAAATTGAAATATTATACAAGGCGAGTTATTTATTTATGCCACACATATCTTGAAATCAACCTACACTCGTAATAGGATAGTGGAATCCCGCTAAATAATAACATCGACCAAGAGAATTTCTTTCATGCAACGAAAAATGTCAAAGTTCCTCCCTTCGAAAAGACATTTGCGTCTAAAAATAGATATTAATCTAAGAGGTAAAGTCTCGGATCTTTGAGGAAGCAGAAGTTGAATTGTTCGAGATGCTTCTTACGAGAAAAAGAACTTGGAAAGTGCACATGTCACCATATGTAGTTTGCAATGTCCAAGTCTAGTTTGCTCTCGTCTCTTTCTCGTATAAAAATTGCTAGGATATGAAAGAACAAGTAAATGTGACGGTATCAATACTGGTGAAGGTAGTGGATTCATGTCTAATAAGATTCAATGAGCTTTTTCTCGAAGAATAATGGGCCGCGGTTTCCCAGTTGGAAAAGCAACGTATTAGAACCGGAGGGTTGCGAGTTTGAAACTCGGTCTAGTCAAAGACTCGTGTGCGCGCGGGATGGTGCACGTTAAATCTGTCGTGGTCGCAAATGTCGTCAAGTTGGCGTGGTGTGGAAGTTTGGAGAGTGGGGTGCCAACTTAGGTGCTATCTCGTCATCTGACCGTGGTTAAAAATTACGAGGCGTTGTGCGTGGATCTTTCCCTTCGGGATTGATTCCCGAATGTCGCCAATATCTCGTTGTGTTTCTCCAGTGCGACGTTAATTAATTTCCTACATATCTAACCAAGAATAATATTATTATGAACTCAACTCGAGTATTTGTGAGAAAGAGGGTTGGTAACTGTCGCCTGTAAGGATTGATATTTTTAAAATTTTCTGTGTGAAATATTTAAACTTTTATTTTTATTGGAGGAATATGTGCATGGAAATAGATTAAAAAAAATGAAATAAAAACATATTTTAATGCGATAGAAGTCCTCCAACTGGTTTCGAGGAGATATGTCGAGGAGATTTGATCAATCTTGGTAATGACGAGAAATATCTCGTTATCAAGATATTGACGATTGTTTGATGATAACGACATAAAGATCTGGTCAGTTTTCTTCTAATGACGAGATATCTTGTCTACCAACATCTGATCAGTATTGCTAATGAACTCTTTGTGATATCACTCCGAACACTAGATTCGTCTGCTCGTGAACTGTTTGCGAGCGCATTCCAAACATCACGCATTCGACAGTTCACGATGAGTTACAAGTTTTCAGGTCAATAGTTTCGGGACTTATTGTCAACCAGATAAAGGTAACAACTTAAAGCCAATTGGTCTCTATTTTAAACAGTTGGAATTTGTGTACAACTGGATGAAGACAATAATTAAATGACCACTTATGTAATTGTTTCACCTTAAAGCTCTAATTAGAATTAATTTCATTAGTACATACTGAATTCATGCATAATGTACAGAAAATTAAAAACTTTTTGTACAGTTTTCAAGGAAGGTAGGGAACACAAAATTAAACTGTATTCACACAGGACATAGGAAATCCGCAATCGCCCCCGTATGTGCTAGTTTTGACAAAGGATTAGACCATAGGGGAAATATAAAAGCATAGTGAGTAACCTTATTCATGTGCCCAGGATCACACACACACACACACACACGCACACGCACGCACACGCACACACACACACACACACACACACACACACACACACACACACACACACACACACACACACATGTGACCAAACTTAGTAGTAACATGATCCTTAGATTACTTTCGTCTACCTGGTGAAACCGAACATTCATCATCTGATTGGTCCATGGGACGGCAGAAGAGACCCATCCATTGATTCATCATCTGATTGGTCCGTGCAACATAGCAGATAAATATGAAAATAGAATTAGCTATGGTAACCTTTTATGTTTTTACTATAATGTGATCAAAACTAGTAACGTGACCATTAAACTACTTTCGTCTGCCGAAAGAAAACGAACATTCATCGCCTGATTGTTCTACGTGAAGGGAGACACGAGACAATAGACGACCATCTATTGATTCATCATGATTGGTCCGTGCGACATAGTAGTATACTTTGGCGATTTCACCACTTTTGTCGCCACTCTTTGGAAATGCGCATTCACACGCCTACCTTATAAAATATATCAGAAACAAGGTGATAAAATGACAACTCGGCCAACCAAGTCAACTTTTCACACAGCTACAGTCATGTGACTACTAGCCGACATGTTGGTCACACATTTTTGAGCTCCTCTCAATAGCAGTGCTGTCTATTTATTTTGTACAGTGAAGGGAGACACGAGACAATAGATAACCATCTATCGATTCATCATGATTGGTCCGCGCGACATAGTAGTATACTTTGGCGATTTCACCACTTTTGTCGCCACTCTTTGGAAATGCGCATTCACACGCCTACCTTATAAGATATATCAGAAACAAGGTGATAAAATGCCAACTCGGCCAACCAAGTCAACTTTTCACACAACTACAGTCATGTGACTACTAGACGACATGCTGGTCACACATTTTTGAGCTCCTCTCAATAGCAGTGCTATCTATTTATTTTGTACAGTGAAGGGAGACACGAGACAATAGACGACCATCTATCGATTCATCATGATTGGTCCGCGCGACATAGTAGTATACTTTGGCGATTTCACCACTTTTGTCGCCACTCTTTGGAAATGCGCATTCACACGCCTACCTTGTAATAAGATATATCGGAAACAAGGTGATAAAATGCCAAATCGGCCAACCAAGTCAACTTTTCACACAGCTACAGTCATGTGACTACTAGCAGACATGTTGGTCACACATTTTTGAGCTCCTCTCAATAGCAGTGCTGTCTATTTATTTTTTACGCCTATAGAGTAGACAGGAAAGACTACAAGTACACGTACATAATAATTTTAGCCCTCATTTTACAGATTGATAGTAATTGTACACATATAGGTGCACAATATGTGATCAAACTCGTGACCACAAATATTAATGGAAGTCCAACAACGTCAAAGTAATGGAAGGAGTTCTATGGAATGAGGGAGCGAACATCGTCACAGACTAGTATCATACCTATTTCGTGGAATATTCCGGTTTCGCACAAAGTCTAATTCAAAAGTTTGGTTATTCGGTACACGTCTGTCGTGGTTCCATGCACGATACACTCTCACTGAGGCTCGCCCGTTTCCGTTAGCCCTTCCATATGAAAGGTGTATGTCAGTCATCAATGCATTCCTGAAATGTTACATTTTACGCGGACGAAATGAACGTCTAAAATGACGATGGCCCAAACTGGCCAACGGCCACGCCTGAATATCAGAGTGGAGCTTTTAGACATAAATACCTATGTAAATGTGTTTAGTTTTGTGTTCCCGACATTCATTCCCTTGAAGTTTTTACAGGAAGTTTGTAAGCCCCTTGTATGTATAAGGTTTCTCACATTTTCCATGGCTTATCTTTTCACTGGGAAGAATTGTAAAAATAGCCTGAAATAAGAATAAAAAATATGTAAAGGAGGAACAAAAATATCCACCACAAAGGGTTATTTAAAGGGGCATGTAGATAAAGGTCAGTAGACTGACATGTAGCATAAAAAGTTCATTTGCTGAATAGATTGCATTTATTAGTCTTCACAAACGTATTATTCGTTCGAAACCTTTCCTCTCCAGTTAATGAAATTTGAGGATTAAGTTCGTTTCCAAGGCTGTCTGCAGTGAAAACGCTTGTAGCACCAGTTTATTTCAGCCGAAAGTTTGCAGAAAATAGGGACGTTATGTGTTTGACGTGAATGCTTCTTTAAAATTGGAACAGTACTGGGAGCATGCATGACAAATCGAGCGGTACAAAATGAGCAGTGTTACTACTGTTGTATCTTGCGATTTTAGAACTAGAATAAACACCCAGAAGAAATATAGCTTCGTGTTGACAAAGGATGTACGAACCTGACATGACCTTCGGGCCGAGTGCGTAAGAGCACTGAGTGTTGGGAGAGGTTCGTAATATGTCCAAATTCTATGTCGCTGGGCGATCTTTAGGCTAGTGTAACTTTGGATTGTCGGGAGTAAGGACAGTGTAAGTGGTGTTACTCGAAAGCCTCCAAACTAGGCAACAATTACAACAATCTCCCCACAACAATTAATATCAATTACACTTTAAGGGGGCACGGTACCCTTTAAATGACCAAAATATCGAAAAAAATTTATTGTTTTATTTTAACTATACAACTCTTCTGAATATGTATGCAAAATTTCATAGCTCTAGCAACATTATTTTAGGAGTTATTTAAGTTTTTTTTCTCTCGGATGTAAAATACCGAAACCAAAAATTAAAACTGGCATTTTCTCAGCTTTCTGTTTTTGATGACTATGAAGTACTCAAATTGCTAAGGCTTCTTTAAAATTTAATTTAGAGGTTTGAAACTTTTTGCATTTGTTCACAATAGTGTATTTGACAATTCTGTGCATGCGATAAGAATTTGGATTAAAAGTTTTTTTAAAAAAAAAATTGCCGAACTAAAATATTCATGTTTTTTACAGTTTTTCACAGTATTTTTTAGAAAAAAATTCTAGAAAAATAAATAATCAGAATACATGCAAACCCATGCACAGAATTGTGTAAAATACTGCAATGAATAGAAAAGTGTAAAAAATTTTTAAAAAGATGATGTTCAAAAAAGTAGTAGGGATTTTAAAATGTTGATTTTTTTTCAAAAAAATTAAATTTCTGAATTATTGCTTTATTAAAATTAAATGTTTTCGCCTGAAATATTCATTTTATGTGCATTTCAATATAATATACTAAAAAATTTTGCTACACATATGAAAACAAAAAAAATTGTTCAAAGGGTACCGTGTCCCCTTAATCGTTCAAAACATAAATTAATTGTCGGATTTTCATAATAAACAAATGTTTAAACTTCCCACGTCTTCTTCATTCATTCCACAATCAAAAATCAGACCCAAGCGTTCACGTCAAAACTACGATTTGTGTCCTTGACGCAACCTACCAATTTTTACATTAAATGGGAAAATACTCCAAAAAATCAAAATACAAGTAGTAAAAATAAATACAAGTGGTAATCAAATACAAAATAAATCAAAATACAAGTAGTAAAAGCAAAAGAGCAGAATATTTTAAGAAAATTTTTGCATGTATAGTTTGAGTTAAATTATCTGACCTGAGATCTTTTGTTAAATTCATCGAAAAATAGCATCTCTGAATACTGATCTGGATTATGGGCAATGGAGGAATCTAGAAGTTAACAAGGTGTAGTTCTGTGTGTTCTCCATTTGTCTTAAATTGATTTAATCCTTAACTGTTTTGGTGAAAAAAGTTACGCATGCATAAATTTGGGGTTAGTATGGACTGCAATTTTAGGCATCAATTTATATCGTCTTTGGGAACATTAGTCAGATCTTGATGAACGAGATATCTCATCGAAACCACTTGGAGGGTTAAAAGACATTCTACAAAATGTTTCACAAGACGACTCTTTAATGTATTCCGAAAAACTTTTCACAAAACGGATCTAAATGCAGTCTGGAAATTTTGCTCCAAACGGCTCTAAATTCAGTCCGAAATTTTTTTCACAAAACGACTCTAAATGCATTACAAAATTTTTCCAGAAAACGGCTTTAAATGTAGTCCGAAATTGTTTTCACAAAACGGCTCTAAATCCAGTTCGAAAAGTTTTTTCACAAAATGGCTTTAAATCATACCGAATTTTTTTAGAAAACGGCTCTAAATGCAGTCCGAAATTGTTTTCACAAAATGGCTCTAAATGCATTACAAAAATTTTCCAGAAAACGGCTCTAAATGTAGTCCGAAATTGTTTTCACAAAACGGCTCTAAATGCAGTCTGAAATTTTTTCACAAAACGGCTCTAAATCCAGTTCGAAAAGTTTTTCACAAAATGTCTTTAAATCATACCGAATTTTTTTAGAAAACGGCTCTAAATGCAGTCCGAAATTGTTTTCACAAAACGGCTCTAAATACAGTCCGAAATTTTTTTCACAAAACAGGTCTGAATGCCTTCCAAAATTTTTTCATAAAACGGCTTTAAATGCGTTCCGAAAAATGTTTCACAGAACGGCTTTAAATGCATTCCGAAATTTTTATCACAAAACACTGATCTAAATGCATTCTGATACCTTAAGGCAACATTTCCCCCTTTACCTGTACCTAAATCTAGTTTACTTGTATATTTGAATTTCATTTTTATTTGCTTTTTTTCCTAAATTGAAATGTATCACCTCAGTATTAACTTACGTCATCCCCAGCTCTTTAATGGCGGCGTCTCACCTATTATCCGCATCAGATTATCCTGACAGTAATCTCAACCAACTACAATTGCTTCATAAACAAATGCTGTTTTTTATAAAAACTTTCAAGAGCATAGGATTTAATTTTTTCTATCGCAAAACACTTAATGTCTTACAGAAAACAGGTTATCAGAGGGCAGTCCATTTCTCCGCGGCTCCTTTTGCAACCACGACAAACGAATTGAAAACCTCTGCTTTAACCCTCTGAGCGTCGCGAGATTTGCAAGTAGAGTAGGGTTGCTTTTACCCAACAACACACCCTAATGGATAAATAACCGTATCTTTCTAAAGAATCCAAGGTTTCTTTCAACCATTAGAAAAATTCTATTGCTCCTTTCCTTGGAACAGAATCCTTTGGGACCCTTATATTGGTCCCTTCTATGGAACGATTCTATTGCCCCATTCTGTAGACTAGAATCCCTTGGAAATATTCTATTTGTCCTCTCCTCGCAATAAAATTCTTTGGAAGGATTCTATTGATTCTGAACAGAATCCTTTGGAAATATATTCTCTTGCTCCTTTTCTCGGAATATAATCCTTTGGAACCATTCTATTAGTAACTTCCTTGGAATAGAATTGTTTAAAAAGATTATGTTGGTCCTCTTTCCTTGGGATGGAATTCTTTGAAACGATTCTACCTGCATATTCTCTAAAATAGAATAGTTTGAAAATATTCTATTGGTCAAGAAAGACAAAATTGGTTAGAAGTCACACAGAAAAGTCTACAGATTGCAATTATGCGTATGAGCCCTTCAGAGGATTAAAACTTTATTAATTTCACAGTTCAATACCGCAGAACCAGCACCAAAACAAAACACAAGGACGTACATTAATAACGTTGGGCCTACTTTCTTCGAAAGACAATTTTGCACTTCCTCTACCCACTCTCGCTTATCAAGTTTTCAGGGAAACATTGTTGACACCTATGCCATTGTACCCGATAGTCCTGACATTTGATCTGTCAACGCCATCCGTGAATCTCGCCGCGGGCAAAACAACTTTAAATGTCAGGGATTTCGCCGGATGGAAAGCTGGAAACGCACGCCTGGGAAAAGAAAGGGAAGTCCCTACAGAATTCCAGGAAGAAAAATATGTCAATGCATGAGGAGTCGCTCAACAAAAGGCTCGGAATTACATTCAAGTGCATTTCCTACGATTCTCTCAGGATGCAACGCCTACATATTATATAGTGTCTATTCAGGAGAGAGTGAAAAGCAGACTGGAGAGCTTGGATTTTATGAATCTCAATTTAACGATTTTTATTCATGTTCCATACCTGCCAACTTTTCCGGATTTTTCGGAAGTCTTCCAAAAAACACTTGGTTGTCTGGTCTTCCGAACGGAAAAAAACTCTTCCGAATTTTCATGTGAAGCCAAGCCACGGCAACCATGAAAGAAGAACATCGGAATCAGTGGGTGGAAGATTTTTGCCAAGACCCTTCTTTGAAGCACTAGTTTTCAAAAAAACACAAATATATCTGCAAAACACTCATGGAAAAGTTTAATTGCTCATTTTTGAGTTCCGTTTTGTGTAAAATTTCGCTAGATCTGTTTCGCCGAGTTCGAACTGTTACCAAGCATATAACAGTAGTCTACAGCTGGCTTTCTTTTTCTATTTGGAATGTATTTTCCACGATTCTCTCAGGATATATCTCTTACATCTCCATATCGTCTATTCAGGAGAATGAAGGATTTGCGAATCTCAATTTAATGATTTTTATTCATGTTCCATACCTTCCAACCTTTCTAGATTTTACGAAATTTTACTAGTTTTCAAGAAAAGCCTACACATATGCCTGCAAAACACTCAAGGAAAGATTTAATTGCTCACTTTTGTGTCCACCACCTTTGTTTTGTTTCTTTAATTGCTCATTGCCATCCAGCAAAGAAAACTTACGTATACAAGGTGAGTCTAAACTAATAATAAAAACTTCAGGGGGTGATAGAACATAACGAAACAAACACTTTTCCCCATAGAATGTATGGTCGAAATTGCAGCGGTTGGCAGCTAGAGATCGCAGTCAAACGCTTGTATAAAAGCGAAGTGCAGCGGGTGCTCCGAAAGTGATATGTCCAGTCCAGTCCTCCCAACGTCAGTCGCGACTGGAAATGGCTGAATATTCGAATGCGGTGAAAGCAGACATACATTTTGTTTACGGTCTGGCCGACGGTAATGGCAGGCATGCACAACGCCTTTACCGAGATCGCTTTCCTAACAGGCGCATTCCCCAACAAGAGATTTTTGCGATCTGTCTCCTCTAGTTTTTTTATGGGGACATCTTAAATCTCTCATGTATGAGACCCCCATTGAGGATCATGAAGATCTTGTTGCCAGGCTTTCAGTAGCTGCGGCAGAAGTCCGCGAAATGCCTGGTATTTTCCAGACCACACGGGAATCCTTACGTCGGCGATGCGAGGCCTGCATCAGGTGTGGTGGTCGACATTTTGAACAGCTTCTGTAATTGTGCATTTGCGTTGCACTTACCAACTAATGTTTGTACATGTCGTTTCATTTCCATGTGCAAAGTTTCTCATGTATTGTACATGCCATTTTTTTCTTACCCGTTGTTCCTTGTACTTATCTTTAGTTTATGCAAATCTCATTGTGTTATTTCGTTTTGTCAAGCAGTTATTGATGTTTATTTGATATTAAAGCGTTGTTTCCATATTTCATGCCTCTTCTCCTTTCCAACTGCATCGGACCGTGTGTTTGTGCCGAAATGTAAAGCGCTCTCTAGCGGCCAACCGCTGTACTTGAGACCATACATTCTACGGTGAAAAGTGTTTGTTTCGTTGTGTTCTATCACCCCCTGAAGTTTGTAGTATTAGTTTAGACTCACCCTGTATACTTCTTAAATACTCAAGAAAAAATTTAGTTGCTCCTTTTTGCGTCTATTTTTGTATTGAACAAAATCAAACTCGCCGGGCACCAGAGAAGTACAACACGGGGCTTATAGAAGTAAGCTGGTTTAACAAAGAAAAAGTGGAAAACAATTTCACTAAAATTACAAGATTTTGTAAACTTGACAAATGAGTAGAAAAGCAGATTAGATTTAACAAAAACATTGAGTTTTACTGGCCATGTTTTACCTAATTTTCTCAAATCCTTTTGTAGGCATATTCTCGAATTTTCAAATGCAGGACAACTAAAAAGCAAATGCTCCACATCTTGTGGCTGCTTTTTAGAACAGTCGCACATATCATTAGTCCGAATATGAAACCTATATAGATATTTAGCTAAATTTCCATGGCCAGATAAAAATTGTGTAATTTTGAAGTTTTTGAATAAAAATAATTCTGAGTTATTAATGTTTAATAGTAGGAAATTTTTTCTGGTGTGAACAGCTTTCTTAGACGAGACATACTCTTCGTTCCAGTTAGCAACAAGCTTGTCTTAATATAAGGCTTTCAAGAAGTATCACTTAGGAATGTTACAATTTACATCAATTGCTAAATTCAAAGCGTCTTTGGCTAAAAAATCAGCTCTTTCATTCCCGTAAATTCCACAGAGTCCACACACAGGCAAAGAAAATCTCAATTCCTCTATTTTTAAGATAACTAATTGTTAAAAGCGTTTCAACAACTAATTCTTTTGTGCTTGCAACATTCTTCAGTAAATGTAAAGAGAAAGAGAATCGCTACAAATAAGGTACTTTGAGCAAAAATTTTAATTTTCTTTAAACCACTTAACTGCGAGATTAATACAAAGCAATTCTGCTTGAAAGATAATGCATTCATTCCGGATACGATGTTTATAAAAGCTGCATTTGAAGTTGTCTTCAAATAAAACAAAATCAAGGCCAACATTGTTGTTTATCTTACTACCGTCCGCAAAACAGATTTTCTGAAAAAGCTTCTCCACATTTTTCTCGTACTTAAATGAATTTGTTCTAAAACAGCCGGATGAGGGATGTCACAGAGATGCAATTTTCCATCAACACAGTCCATCGAAAAATCATTAAAAATCGAAGCATACAATTCATTTTTGCACTCAATTTCCAAGTCTAAAAGTGGAACTCCAACTATAGCAAAGGTTGCTTCATAACTTAAAGTTTTATAACCTCTGATAAGACGCAGAAGGATTCTCCGTTGAATCTTCTTCAACCTACGTCTGTTGGTCTAAATCTTCAAAGCCTGTTCCCAGATCCGAGATGCATAAGATATGAAAGGCACAATACCTTGTTTATACATAACTTTTAAAACCTCATAGCCTTCTCCAAATGTATTTTTGGTAATACGATATAGGCCAGTAAGGAATTTTTCGCATTTATTGGAAATATATTCAATATGCTTTTTCCATTTGAGTTTTCTTTCCAGGTAAACACCAAGGTACTTAAATTGGTCAACAAATTCAAGAGTCGAACCCTCAAGGATGAAAGGTGAAATAGCATCTTCATCCAATTTTCCACCGACAAACAGCTTTACTCTTGGAAGGGTTGAATTCAAGTTTGTGAATGTTTGACCACTGGGTAATAAAGTTTAGCTCAGATTGTGCTCTCAAGATGATGTTTTGAAGAAGCTTTCCTTGAAAAATAAGCAGAATATCGTCAGCAAATGCAATTTTGAAATAGTCAGAGAGACGAAATAAAAGATCGTTTATAATAATGTTTCACAGACTAGGTACAGAAACAGAGCCCTGAGGACAACCTTTCTCTAAAGAACAAATTTTGCCTTCAGATCTGATAAAAAGTTCTGCAGTTCTTTCATTCAGAAAACTTCCAAGAAGGTTATATAAATTTTTCGGAATACCAGCATCTTTTAAGATTTTCACAATAGAAGGCCACCACGCATTATCAAAGGCACTCTTTATATCAAGAAATTGAGCACACTTGTCAGCCTCTTCTTTCCCATGCTGCAGAATGTCACACAATCGAAGCAGAGCGTCTTCAGTAGATTTTTGAGCAGTAAAACCAAATTGAACATCACTGAAGAAATTATCTTTCTTCCTCAAAAACTAGTAAATTCTGTTAATAAACAGTGAGTGCTTCAAGGCATTTTCTCAATTTTTGCGTATATTTGGCGCCATTTTGTGTGAAATTTCGGCATCTCGGTTTTACCCAGTTGCAACTGGTTCTCGGTAAAACCGAGACAGCGAAATTAGACAGCAAGGTTGCTGTTTCCTTTTATTTCCGAGTGTTTTCACAAAGCCCGATTTGGCGCAGCTATCGCTAATTTGGTGTTTTTAATGAATGTTTTACCATTTTTCATTTCAGAAAGTTGCGCGTTGGTTTTTTACGTCGCAAAAATCTTTGAAATTGGCAAGTATGCTGTTCTCACAAAAAGTGCGTGTCGAAGTACCAATCTCATAAAGAAATAGTCGCCGTTGAATGAATTAACACAAAATTATTATTTTATTTTTGAATTTCGGATGTCATTTGCCACAGTAATTAAAGTGTTTAGGAATCCTATGAAAAGTTACTTCGAGACAACCACCAGAAGGGTTAATATCAAATGTGAATGCTTCAATTTTTCGATAAATTTATAATTACAATAATTAGGATGCTTGAGCAGAGTTTATATTTATGATGTAAACTTTTGCTCTGCAGATCTAGCAAATCATGGTTAAAGGAGTGAGTAACACGCGTAAAAAACATAGAAAAGTATATTTTCAACATTTTAACCAAACGAAGAAAGGCAAGACTCTAAAATCATTGTTTAATAATTTGCTTTGAAAGAGGTGAAAAATCAATCAGCAATAATGATATGGAGATAAATCACTTTTGAAAACAAAATCTGGCATTTTCAATAAAAAGTATTGCACTGCTTTATGGTCTACGCCAGCGTTTGCTAAATTGGCTGTCGGGTCCTTAATGAATTATACTAAGGTGTGAGAAGCTCTCTTGGGATTTTATTTTCTTAACGCATTTTATTTATGAACGCATATTTTATACTGGAAATACTCTGAGGAGAATATTATTTGTGAATATGTCTAAAAGCTGGGTTATTCGATGTGAAATGAGCAAAAGGAAAAGTGGTAGACACAGTCCCCACTGTACCGTAAAGTTTGATTCCTGAATACTTCCAGTTCCAGTGGTTCTGCATGGCTTTACTCCGAACTGATGGATTGTCCTCTTTACTGATAACTGGGTTAACAGCAGGCTAGTCGTCATTATCAACGTTCATAGGTTCAGCTGGTAGCAGCAGCTCGTTAGATGGTCCGTACGAGGGCCTGATCGGCCTACTCCTTTCATCTTCGGTAAGCTCTAGATCTCTCCGCACTTGTCATAGGTTTAGACTTCTTGGTATCATTTTATTCGTCTTGAACTGCTCTTTCAACCTGTTTACGTTTCCTATGCCGCAATTGAACTTTAGTGCGATATTTTGGCTTCATAGTGAAATCTTCGACACGTCGTCACTTTCCACTGCTCAAAATTTTCACACAAATGGTTTAAACTGCCAACTAGTCAAATGGAATTGTAGAACTCGTCGTTCTCTTTAATTTAAGCACGCACTCGTCACGACCTGTCGATTAAAACTCAAGTTATAACGGTTAAAAGGCCAGCGTGTGTGCCCGAAATGCGATTCATTTCCCTCACCACGTGGTACAAAGGTCAGAGGGGAGTGGATTAATGGCCGACCTGGTCGACGCGGCCTACCTTCCTCTACACGATGGTAGGTCATTTATCCCTATAGGCTGCTTCCGCCTGGAGTTATGGGATTTGAGATATCAACACTTTTCGTGACGCGCAAGTTTCTGCCGATGAACCCCCATGCGCCTTAGATCTCCTGACCGATTTTAAAGACGTACTCATGTCCAAAACCTGTGGTTGTGTGGTAGCAGATTTTCATGAAATTTGACACAGGGAATCAATTTATGTTCAGAAGACGATATCCAAAATATTTTGATTTCAAATTAATATTTTAAAAGTTTCAGACATTTTAAGGACTTGCAAATTTGAAGAGCAGTTGTGAAATTGCTTGATGTTGCATGTTTGAAGATGTTCGTCAAAAACTACTTAACGTAAACAAAAAAATTTATACTTTTGTAATCTATGAAAAATTTTCTTTTCATCTATTTGGAAAGAAAAACAATTTTAGACACCATGTATAAACTACAAAACAGTTTCAAAAATAAAAATTGTCAGTTTTGACCGAATTAAAGCGTTTCTAAGATCTAAAGGAATTTAAAAACACCGTTGAAGTTCATAACAGTCACAGTGTTAGATGATATAACGTTATTGTGGAAGTTTAGAAGTCAGCTTTTATTTCTTTCATCTTCAAAATAGCAAAGGAAAATTGTAAAAGACGATTTAACATTCTAAATAGGCAGACAAAATCAAACGAAGGGAAGTTCTGAATTAAACAATATTTTGAGGAATGTAGTGTAATATGTCTTATTGAAAGAAAACAGATTGTCTTTTGGGTCCTAAAAGAGGGATGGTGAAACTATGGTACATACGAAAACTTTGCTGGCACGTCAACGATTTACGGGTTATATCATTTTATAAATTATTCAAAATTTTATTATAAGTGCTACAATGTACAAGTTTAAGTTGTTTTGCACTAAGGAAACTAACAAATACATAGCCCACTCTAGGAACAAGGATTGACAGCTGAAAATTAAGCTGATGGTAGGAATATCTAACCATTGGCTGAGGGGCATAATGTCATGACTCAGCACCCTTTGCTGGGCAGCGTCCGTTTCGGTAAATTAAAAATTAAGGTAGTCAATTAGCGTCACACTGGAGCAAAGCAAAGGGGGATGCGTCCTTCTGGGCGGCTCGAAATCGCCGAACTCAGTTTAAGAAACAGAATGACTGATAAATGTAGTTCGGCTTGTGTATTACGAAAGATGACGAAATATAAATCAGATATAGAGCATTTGGCATCCAATGTACAACGGCAAAAATCTCATTAATTTGTACGGCAATGTTATGTTATGAGTTCATCTTTATGAAATTAATGTTAATTTTAAAATTTTCTCAATAAATTTCTACAATAATAAATTTTCTTTCAGCAACACCATGAATATTATTTGCACATATTTGGCACGCGCACATAAAAAGATTCGCCACCACTGGTCCTAAAGCAACGACTATCTGTAAAACTTTTTAGTAATCACACGATTATTTGGATAGCCCTAGAACGAGTTACTGTATTCCAAAATTATTGCTATTATTGGCGATAATTATTATCGCCAATAGGCGATGTTTTTTCATTGGTTTGGGGTTTTATGGCGCACGGTTCGGAAACGGACCGGCTGAGCCAAGGACAATGAAAGTAGAACATCAAATTTCAGTGTAAAGAAAAGCTGAAACATTTTAAACCTATACATTGCAATAAGTTTACATAGCAATAATTTTACTTGATTATCTTTACAAATTTACTTTCAAAATGACAAAGGCCTCTTGTTTAATTTTGTAGCATTTGCTGATAGTAATATTTGTCTCACTCGAAGTGCTTCTCTGATGTTTCTATTTCATAAGTGAAGACAAAAGCAAATTTTTTCAAACTTCCTACCCAATCTGAAATGCAACAGTTTTATGGCTTTATCTGTAATCTCAGAAAGTTATTTTAAGCAGGTTGTTTTACATAATGGATTAGGTAGGTGGATTTTACATAATCTTGTCGCATGCTTCTCAAAAAAAGGCACAATTTCTCCCACTTCGCAGTTTGAAAGATCAGGAAAGTAGTTGAATTTACGTCGCACTGGAGCGCCACATCGGGATATTTAGGGCGGTCTGGGATAAATTCCGAGGGGAAATATCCGAAGACACCTCCCAATTTTGAACCACGGTCAAATCTGAGATGGAACCCACTCTCCAAACTTCCAGACCATACCAACGAGAGGACATTTGAAGCCACAACAGATTTAAAGTGCACCAGCCCCACGTACAAAAAGGTCAATTAAAAATCGGGAATTTTAAATTCATCTTTAGGGCAGCGGTAACCCGGTTGGAAGAGTAACGGACTAGCAACCGAAGAGTTGCGAGTTTGAATTCAACCAAAGACTGTCGTGTACATAGGGGGGCTGGTGCACGTGAAATTTGTCCAGACCTCAAATGTCCTCACGTTGGCGGGGTGTGGAAGTTTGGAGAGTGGGGTGCCAGCTGAGGTGTGACTTCGTCATCTGACCGCGGTTCAAAATTACGTGGTGTTGTCCTCGGATTTTTCCCTTCGGGTTTGATCCCCGACCGTCGCCAATATATGCAAAACGTGTTTAATATTTACATTCCCTAGAAAATAACATAAAAATAAAGAAACCTCACTGAAAATGAATTTTCCACAGAATAAATGATTGTTTCACTGATGGAACACTTCATGGATTAAGCAAGAAAACAGGATTTACATAAATAATTTTATGCAAAATTTTGCATGTGTATCAATAATTATTTCATTCTGATACTACCGAAGCTTAACTTTCATTATCAGCAATGGAGAAAAAGTCATATTTCCATTTAGTTACAAACTTAAAAATGTTCATAAGACAAAAAGTAATAGTCAATAACGAAAATTTCAGAAAATGCAAGACATCCTGGTCTATGTTAGAAAGTTTTGATGTTTTCAGTTTTACTGCACTGTTAAATACGTATTTTAAAAATTTATTACTAAAGAATATTTTTTACTAAAGAATTGTCATACAATCACTAAATTACACCATGCTTCTTATAAAAATCTCTCAAAGAATAATTTTTAATATTGCCCTTTCTAGAGCTACTAGAGCTAACTGAAATTTGAATAAAATTGGCAAAATATGATTTTTGTCGGCCTTCATCCATCCATAGACATGAGAGTGAACATTGCTATTGAGAGGAACTCAAAAAGTATGACCAACGTGTTAACTAGTAGGCACTTGATCCTGGGCATATAAAAAGGTTACCATTGCTCACTCTACTTTAGTATTTCCTCAATGACCCCAATGGCATTTCTCTGCTCAAGTATGTGCTCGAATCCCCAGGCTCGCAGCTCATTCACCTTTATAGATGCGATATTTTAAAACTACTCATAATAACATGACTTGTAAATTTATTAAACTTCCCTTTGTGTGTGCGTCCATGTTGTCAGTCGTGGGTTGGCCAAGTATGACCCTTACATAATAAAACAAAAGGAAAACCAAGCCCTTAAAAATTGTACATTCCTGTTCCTGAAATATTGAATGATATTGTGATTCCTGTCCATGAACAAACTGAACGATACAAGCTGTTTTAAAAAAAACATAATCAATGTGGTTTGTGCATGTAATCTCATTGTCTCTTTCTCAATCCGTCCAAGTAACACTTTCCAATGTGAAATATTGAATGATATTGTGATTCCTGTCCATGAACAAACTGAACGATACAAGCTGTTTAAAAAAACCATAATCAATGTGGTTTGTGCATGTAATCTCATTGTCTCTTTCTCAATCCGTCCAAGTAACACTTTCCAATGTGAAATATTGAATGATATTGTGATTCCTGCCCATGAACAAATTGAACGATACAAGCTGTTTTAAAAAAATCATAATCAATGTGGTTTGTGCATGTAATCTCATCTGTCTCTTTCTCAATCCGTCAAACATGCGACACTTTCAAATGTGACCTTTCAAATGTGAAGTATTGAATGATATTGTGATTCCTGTCCATGAACAAATTGACCGATACAAGCTATGTTTAAAAAAAAACATAATCAATGTGGTTTGTGCATGTAATCTCATCCTGTCACTTTCTCAATCCGTCCAAGTAACACTTTCAAATGTGACGTTCCACTCAGTGCGTGCGTGGGAAGATCTGGTGACCACACTCCAAGAGATTGGCGATACTGTGTCGATACTTTCATTTCTCGATACCCGATCTTTTAGATCGATCCACAAAGATCGATCTAAATGATCAATGGATAGATACATTTTGGTGAATATCGTTGCAGATTATCTGGAATAATTCCAAGCGATTTGTACGGTCCGTGAAAGTACCCACAACGTGTACCGGGTATCGGATTGATGCGATACTTTTGCTCGTCCGATAACAAAGCGACGTAAATCGCTGGTGTGAATTGGAGAGAGAAAGGGGCAACGAGAAAAACAAGTGATACTGTGCTGTGAAACAAACAAATGTTTTTGTTGGAATCAAATATTGGTATTTCACGTATAGATAAATCGATACTTTTGGTCCGATACGGATCGATCTAGAAAATCGATACTTTGTGCCCTTCCCTACAGTCTTACAAAGAGACGTTTGTTGAAGTTTGGGACCAGGCAAAAAAAGCGAAAGCGAGGCTGTTGAAGAAGGGAGAGAACATGCGACCACGATAATGTTCTAAATAGGAAGAGAGCAAAAAAGAAAGTAAAAATAATAAGAAAAAAGAAAGCGTCTGGCATAGAGCGTTTCATCGCTTCACTCAACGGATGATGTAGATGTAAAAAGGAAAGGAACGTTATCTGAGTTGCGCACATGTCGGTCTCTCCTACATCAAGTTCATTTCGACCCCATCCTTGAACTGTTCTTTACTTCCTTTTCTTCACATCTGAGTCATAGCAACCACTCGGACGTTTAGGAAGTGGAAAGTAAGTCTCCGCACGCTCTCTGAATTTCAGAACATTTAGATAAGTTGCATTTGTCCTCATTGAGTTGAAATTAGTTTGTCATCAGACACCGAATTTTTGCAGACTGGAGAAAATTTTGTGTAGCAGACAAATACATCCTCTGCCCGTACAACATACGAATCGAGAGTTCATCTGTTTTATATGCGAGAACAAGCTTTAGGGCGTTCAGAAAGTGGCAAATAACAGTCTCCGCACGCTATCTCTGAATTTCAGAACATTTAGGTAGGTTCCTTTGTCTCCTTTTAGTTGAAATTAGCTTGTCATGAAACATTGAAATTTTAACTCATTACTGGAGCCGATTATGCTGTCACGGTTGAATATATCCTCTGCGCGTACAACATACAAATCGGGAATTTATCTGTCTTATGTGCGAGAACAAGCTAGGACGTTTATAAAGTGATAAATAACAGTTTCTCGTATGTTATCTCTGAATTTCAGAACGTTTGTGCAGGTTCAATCTATCCCGTTTAGTTGAAATTAGTTTGTCATGAAACATTGCATTTTTACTCATACTGGAGCCGATTATGTAGTCACAGATAAATGTATCCTATGTGTGCACAACATACGAATCGGGAGTTTATCTATTTGATGTGTGAGTACAAGTTTTAGGTAGGTAATTAATTAACGTCGCACTGGAGCAATACATCGGGCTATATGCGATGGCCCTGGATCATTCCAGAAGGGAAAGATCTCACAGTACATTCTCTGTTTTTAAGAATATATAGGTAAGTTCCATTTGTCGCCTTTTAGTTGAAAAAAAAATTGTCATTAAACGTTGAATTTTTACTCATTACTGGAGCCGATTATGTTGTTACGGATAAATATATCCTATGCATGCGAGCACAACATACGAATCGGAGGTTCATCTGTTTAGCGCCTGAAGCAAGCCTTTAGGACCTTTAGAAAGTAGTAAATAAAAGTCTGCGCAAGTTCTATCTGCATTTCAGAACATATAGGTAAGTTCCATTTGTCCCCTTTTATTTGAAATTAGTTTGTCATCAAACGTTGAATTTTTACTCATTACTGGAGCCGATTATGTTGTTACAGAAGAATATATCCCGATTGTGCAACATACGAATTGGGTGTTCGTCTGTTATATGTGTCAGAACAAGGTGTTCCCAAACTACGGTCAGAATCAAATTATACAAGCCAGATTATCTTTCCAAATATCAGTGAAATACTAAAATATAGTTGTAACTTGTCTTCCTTACAAGGTAAATATTTATCCTTGTCATATACTTTACCCTTGATTAAGTTTATTAAACCTTAAACCATTGTTTTCCTAAGTGGGGGCTACTGCTCACTGTGAGTGCTGAAGTAATCTGTGGGGACAATGTTGGCCTCAAGGGAAATAGAGGGGTGTTGAGGAGCAAGTGTGGTCAATAAGATGCTAAAAATATTTTTCACCTAAGAATGTTTTAATCCCCTTTTTTGCTTGCCCCCACAGACAAAAATCGCTACAGTGAAGCATTATTGAATTATACGACATAAATGCAAGAGTTTCAGCTGACTGATAAAAAACAAAACGACATGTGATAAGAGTATTAGAATGTATTTGCTCGCATTTCCGACTTAAATATTTGATTGCATTTCCGTTAATTCGTTTAGTTGAACGTGGGATAATGCGGAAACTAGTCTTAGCTAAAAATTGATTGTAACCTACTGCAAAAAGGTGACAGTGGAGATTCAAAGATGATGCTAACGAAAATAGAGCTTAATATAGACAAATTGGTAATCACCAGGATCATTTTTCTCATTAGTGATTATTTTAAATTTTACTGATTTGATTAATATTACTGACTATGACAGTGGGCCATCTAGTATTAATTAAGAGCTATTTATTTTTAAATTTCAGTTCAATGAATAGTTTTACAATTCCTGTTTCACTAATTGTTGGAGGCGCTGAGCCGAAATTGTTTGAGAAACAATGACCTAAACTATCTAAACCTGCAATGGTTTTAAATGTCTTCCTAATAAATCAATAAAAATATGACCATTCTTTAAAAGTAAATAATATAAAGCGTACTGTATAGTTCACGAGGAACATATCGGAGATAGAAATCCGCAGATGGACATTTGTTTTGGTTAGTCCAGTCTCAGTTCGTTGGTTTTGGGTTTTTCGGCGAAAGGGCCAAGCTGCGACAAACGCAAGACAGCAACGAGGTAGAAAACAAGCAAAAGTTGAAGGGGAGGCCAGGATGAAACAGAAGGAGGGCAGATCAATCGGGTACTTCAGGGTTGTGATGCCCGTACACACCTAAAGATGTGCCCCTGAGGGTTAGTCCACTCGTATACATTGAAGTTAGCCTTCGGCACAGACGTATGGAATGATAGTTGTATAGAATGACATTTTTTAATAATAGTGGACTAAGATGATACGTTTCAATTTTAGTGTGGAAGGAAACCGAATCTTTCCAAAAGAAGTAAGATTTCAGTAAATTTCTATAGAAATAAGAACTTGGCTTCTCCCTATTTGATACGAATTTCTGACTGGAATTATTTGAAGACAGCAATTAAATTAAGAGGCGAAGATATATTTCCACAAATCCACATTTGACGGCATTTAAATGATTTGCAAATTCCACGAATTTGGATGTTTCCCGACCCATCAGAATTATTTCCAATTTTCTTAAAGAAGGAATTCTTGGTCTAAGAAATAGAAACCTCTCGCATTTTGCTCTCTTGAATAGCTTTTCTGTGATAGAAATCGTGAAACGAAGACATTCTTTAATCCAGAGGTTCTCAAACTTTTGATCTATGGGACTCCCTCATGTCAATCTGAAGTAAAAACTCTCCCTCCTTCCTACTCGATATAATTTGAAGTTTTAAGAATAAAAAATTTCGTTTAATGCTAGTATTGAAGTCCTTATATTAGAACAAATTATTTTTATTACTTTTTTATGCATATAAATTAAAATTTAAAATATATTGTATACATTTCTAGAACATATTTACAATTTGTATTTAATGTTTTCAGTTGTCATGGAATTTTTCACATAATACATCTATCTGTAATTAATGGGATGGATGAGCTTGTTTCTGACCACAAAGTTTATTAAAAAGAGGAGTAATGTCTGAGAGCAACTCTTAATTACTTGGGAGCATCAAGTTTTGCACGATGTTTATTCTTTATAGCTGCTAGAGCTAAAAATCCAGTTTCACATAAGTATGCTTTTGCAAACGGTATGAGCATTTTCATAGCTTTTTCACTTAATATTGGGTATTCTTGCTGAACATAATCCAAAACTTTGCTAAAGAATTCTCTTTAAAATTTATTTTTAAAGAAATATCAGTCTATAAATCTATAAGATGCTCCTAATCAGTAATGCTTAATGAACTTGGCAGGTTTGCATCAAATGGATTTGTAATCCAGCTCCTTGCATCGAGATTTTCATAA